>CM077673.1:250656787-252016787 GCA_039707655.1 Elymus sibiricus | reverse complement strand
CCCCCCGGACAGATTATGCAAAGAAAGAACATTTTTCCTGACGTTGATAATTCCAGGGCGCAACTATCAGGGGAAGAATATGAATGTGTACATGCAGCCGCTTAAGGATGAATTGCAAGAAGCTTGGGATAATGGGTTCAAGACATACGACGCCGCTAGAAAATAAAACTTCAAAATGCATGTCTGGTACATGTACTCGATGCATGACTTGCCGACGTATGCGCTATTCGTTGGCTAGGATCCGCATGGAAGGTTCCCGTGCCCCACATGCAAGGCAGCCCTTCAGTTTCAGTGACTGCAGGCGGGCCGCAAGTTTTCTTGCTTCGACTTGCATAGACAGTTCCTGGATCCTCGCCATAAGTTTAGAAAAGACAAGAAGAACTTCATCAAAGGTAAAGTTCTCAAAAACTCTGCACTACCTGCGTTCACAGGCCAACAGATCCTGGATCAGTTAAACGCTCTCGAGCATGATCCAGAGCATCCAGGGTATTTCAAGGGGTATAATTCGGAACACGCCTGGACTCACAAGACATGCTTGTGGGATCTGCCTTACTTCAAAGACCTCCTTCTTCCACACAACGTCGACGTGATGCACACTGAAAAGAATATCGGAGAGGCCCTTTTTGGTACATTGTTCGATATAGAGTGGAAGTCAAAGGATAATCCTAAGGCTAGAGTCTACCAGCAGACTCTATGTGATAGACCGTTATAGAACATGCGACAACCGAAAGGAAAGCAGAACTGGACGAAGCCAAAGGCCTGGTTCAATCTTACAAGGGGAGCTATGAGGGAAATTATCTTGTGGGTGAAAATGCACTTGATGTTCCCCTATGGGTATGCAGCGAATCTAAAGAGGGGAGCGAGTCTTGAAAATTTGAAAATATTTGGTCTCAAGAGTCATGATTGGCACATATGGCTTGAGCGGGTAATGCCGGTGATGTTGCGTGGCTTTATCCCTGAGGATGAATGGCTAGTACTGGCAGAGGTGAGCTATTTCGTTCGTGTTCTTTGTGTGAAAGAAATATCGCCTGGAGTGCTAGATGACATGGAACAGTTTGCGCCGGAGTTGCTCTGCAAGTTAGAGAAGATCTTTCGATCGGGCTTCTTTAATCCAATGCAGCATTTGATTTTACATATCCCTATCGAGGCAAGATTGGGGGGCCCATGCAAAATCGTTAGTGCTATGCAACTGAGAGGATGCAGAAGGTGCTTCGAGCAAAATGTAAAAAAAATGTAGAATTGAAGCATCGATGGCCGAGGCATTTATTACTGAGGAGGCGGCAAACTTCATGACAGCACACTACGAAGCCAAAAATCATCATTTGCATAATCCGAAGCCTCGGTACAATGCTGGCGACCCTAAAAAAGTTGATCCATCCTTAGCCTATTCAAAGGGAAGCTCGCACCAGCCGGTGCTTCGAAACCAATAGCGTTGGATGTCGAAGAATGACGGACCATTTTGTTGTATATCTTCAACAACCTAATAGTATTGCGGCCGTACATCGAGTAAGTTCTCGGTACATTGTTTCACAACTTCTAATTCCTTTGAACTGCTCTTATTCACGGATATTCGATACAGTCGATACGTCACTAAATTCTCGGATGGAGCGGTGATCCAAAAGGATTCCATCGAAGAGTATGAGCTTTTGGCAAAGCATGGAGGCGGCTATCCCGGTTTCATCTCTTGGTTCAAACAAATGGTAATTACCATTAATATACCATTTCATTTTTGGTATAACTTGTGGCTAATGCGACAATCCTTTCGTATTAAACTTGTCGGCTAATTCAGAGTCTATGGATGCCGAATTGAGACAAGTCGCTAATGGTTTTGACTATAAGGTCCCTTCATTTGAGAAATATGACATCAACGGGTATCACTTTCGTACCTTTGGCAAAGAGCTATCTATGCCGGACTGAAAATCTACAAATTCTACTGTCTCTGCTATCGGCGAAGGAGGTGTCGGTGTCAAAACCAGTGGATCTCTGGTAGAGGGTCCCGAGCTATGGATCTAGAATCGATGGGTAACAGGGGACGAAGGAGACGATGTTTACCCAGGTTCAGGCCCTCCTATGGAGGTAAAACCCTACGTCGTGCTTGGTTGTATTGATGTGTATGAAGATTACAGAGTCAATCTACCTCGAGATCAAGTAGCTAAACCCTAGATGAGTTCACCTGCCTCTACGAACTAAACCCTCTGGCTTATATAGATACCAGGGGTCCCTAGGGTTACACATAGTCGGTTTCTTATCAAAGGAATAAACATGCCTATTCTATCATCTTAAGCTTGAAGGGCACGCCACGGCTCCTGAGGTTTCCCCCTGGTCACGGGGTATTCGGTCAGTCCGATCCTCCAACGAGTGGCCCACGAGTCCGGCCCATAAGGAATAGGCCGGTAGTCCGAGGACCCCTTAATCCCGGACTCCCTCAGTAGCCCCCGAACTAGCCTCCAATGCCGAGGTATGTAGTCCGGACGGTCCTGCGCTCCCAAAGTCTTCGGCTTGCGAGGCGAGTTCTTCTCATCCTCTCTGTTTGTTAAACAATAATCCGGTCATTAGTGAGCTCTCGATCGTCGAGACGTCGTGGGGCCCACAGCATTAACTTCGCCGTCCAGAATTAACGACTCCCCTCGATCCCTGTGCGCCAATGGGAGATGGGTGGCCCAGCAGCCTTTTACAGGACTGCCCTTCCTGCAAGCGAAGGGGAGGAACCGCCCATTTAAGCAGGCTGAATCGTGGCTTAGGCAACCCCTTCCTCTTCCTCACCATCGAAAAGCCCCAAGCGAGAGAACTTGAGAATATGGCGAGCATCCCTGGCTCCTCCTCGCATCCTCACGGCCCCCTTCCCGGAGATTGGGCAAGTTGTTCAGTATCTCTCCTCCAGCTGCGCAACCTTGAGACTCAGGGTTATCTTCCCGCCTCGGATCTGGTGTTTACCTGCGTCGGATTGACTTCTTCGAACGGCGAGGCCTTCGCAGAGAATTTCCCTGTTCCACGCAAGGGAGAGTGGGTATGTTTCGTGTCCTTCCTCTTACGGGGCCTAGGATTCCCCATTCATCCCTTCTTGAGGGGACTATTGGAATTTTACGGGATCCAACTCCATCATCTCACCCCTGGATCCATCCTGCACATTTCGGGCTTTGTTGCCCTCTGCGAGATGTTCTTGGGCTGCGAGGCCCATTTTGGTTTATGGAGGAAGTACTTCTGCCTTGTCCCCCGTACTCGGGGCGGGACAATTCGGGAAGTGGGTGGAGCCAAAGTATGGCGTATAGCCAGGACGGGGTATCCCATGGGGACTCCGAAGAAAGAGTCCGAAGAATGGACCTCGGAATGGTTCTATATTGAGGACGTTCCCCTGTTTGACCCAGCTCGGAGGGGTCTGCCCGAATACTCTGACGCTCCTTTGAAGAAAAGGTTCAACTGGCGTCCGAAGAGTCCTTCCCAAGAGGAAAGTGCCGAAGTAAAACGCCTAGCCACCCAAGTGAGGCTACTAGCTCATAGTAAGTTAACCATCATCGACGTGATGGCAGCCGTCATTGCTCGATGCGTTCAACCCCTTCTATAAAGGACACACCCCCTGTGGCGTTACAACGGAACAAACAACACCACCTGTTCCCAACGGCAGGGTCCTGCCAATCAAGCGGCAATGGCGGCCATACTGGCCGATCTTTTCAAAGGAGAAAAAGAAGATTTTGCTCAACTGTCAGCCAAGGATGGTTTTTCGAGCCATAACCCCATCGAATGGGTAAGCCTTTGGATTTGTTTTCTGAGTTCGGATAATTATGTATAATCCTTCTGATCGAAACTTTCAATCTGTCCGAACAGAGTTGGAAGCGCTGGGTCGAGACAGTCAGCTGTCCGACGCCTCAACCAGAGAGTTATTCTCACGACGACGATCCCCGATTCCATCACGATCCGGAGCTATCAATTGAATACGAGGACGGGGCCTTTTACCAGGAGAGCCGTGACGGCTCCAAGGTGGCTCTTCTAGCCGATCACCCCAGACCACTTCCTTCTTCCACCACTGGTAAAAAGAAGGTCTCTTCCCATAAAGGGCGAGCGACCCCTGCCAACCCGAGTGTGCCGATCTCTACTCCCAAGGGTCGTCGGTCCACGCGTCGAACGTCGTCTACGGCAGTAGGGCCCGTACCGAGCAACAGCAGGAATCCTCCTCGTGAGCCAACCGCGGGGACCACCTCGACCGTGCACTCAACCAAGAGGTACTTTATTTAACCGTTTAGTTCGGCCATTGTCATGATTGCAATAAGTACTCACAAAATCTCGTGTCGAAATACTCAGGAGACGAGTACAACCACCTTCTTCCGGGAACGTCGCCGAGGCGCTAGGCAACCATCATGAATCAAGGTCTTCTGCTCAGGCTAAACTTGACGCGGAGGCCCCTATGACGGATCAGCCCCCTGAAGATTCCAGGGACGTCTCGGTCACCAACTCCGAGGTAGAGAGTGTGATGAATCACCGGCGGCGAAAGGAAGCCCTGCGCCACCAAGCGTTTTCCGAACAAGAGTTTAATGCCCTAAGTTTGGTGGACGCATACATCGGAGATGCCCGAGCTGGGCTTGAGGGAGCCGCCAAACTGATATCATCCAGCCTGGAGGTGAGTAATCGGTTTTAACAACCGAAAACAAATATTAATCCAGTAGCCCCCGAGCCTTGATTTGGTCGGAATGGCCGAGTTAAGGATCTGAATATTGTTTTATTTATAATGTAGGTTTCAAGGCAGAAAAATGAGAAGTTGGCCAAGGAACTCGAGGTGAGCTGAACACAGGTACAAACCGTGAAGGCCGAGCTTGAGCAAGTGAAGAATTTCACCCGAGAGGCGCACGGTGAGTATGTCAATTTGCCGAATTATTCGACATTCCCGTACTGATGAGAGAGTACTTTATAGTAGCTGAGTCTATAGGGCAGTTGCAGAAAGATTTGGATATAGCCCGAGAATCTCAGAGGTATGCCAAATCTCAGCATGAGGTTGGCCTCCGTGTGTTGAACCGAAGTCTTGAGGAAAAGAACCAGCTTAAGGCGGACAACCAGCGGCAAGCCGAAGAACTTCAGGGTTTGAAAACTCAATTGGCTCAAGCCCAAGAAGAGAACCAGAGATTACAGAGGGGTATGTTCTGTAAGTGCACTTATATCTTCATAATTCCGAAAAGTACCTTTATTATATCAAGTGTAAGGGACATGCTTCGTCTCGTGTATAGGTCTCCTGACCGGGCGGCCCGAGGAAGAAATCGGATCATTCTGAGGGAACCTACAGAAGGAACTGTCCGTCGTACATGAGCGGGCTCGGAGAGCCATGAGGAGCATGACCAAAGCGCTCTGGCCTGCCGAGACGCCTCCAGAAGGGATGTCCGAACTGGTAGGTCGGTTTAAAGGAGCCCGATGTCGTTTTGAGTTATGGAAGACATCGGCTTGAAGAGAGGGAGCGCGGGAGGTGTGGGCAATGGTCAAGACCCGCTTTACCAAACTTAACCCAGAGCATATGGCTCGGGTTGGGCCGGTAGGGATGGATGTGAAAGAAGTGCCACTTCATTTGGTTTACGACCAAGTGATGCCCGCCGCTCGTCTTTCGCAAGAAGATTGCACCCTGGATACCTTAATAGATAATCTTGACCAGCAGCCAGGTGTTTGATTCTATGTAACTATGTACTTTAAATCAAAAACTGCTCCTTCTATGCTGCAAACGTTGTCTTAACCGGGCATCGGCTTCGACCTCCCTCGCTAAGAGCTTGGGAGTGTTCCGTAGTGAATGTCCTCCGATAAAAGGAACTTATTTCGGGGAACCAGGCAATCCGGCCATTCGGTGCGAATAGACAGAACGTGCATAGGGAGATATGTTATATTACTGCTTAACATAAGAAACATCTTCCGAAGAAAATAGTTCCTCTATCGGTACCTTCCGTCAGGTTGCTACGTAGAACGTAGATATCATGACCATATACTACTAGTATGTGGATAATGGATTTTTTGGGAAAATAATCCCAGGTAATGGTGATAACCACCACAAGTTTTTTACTTCCGTCGTAGTCGACCAATTTTCTTCTTAAGATAGTTAGCTTTCGGCTTCACACGTCTAAGGTACGTATCCAGATGATCCGGTCGTAACAATCGTAGAGGTGCTCCCTTTACCCTCTAGCCGAACAATCGGGAACGTAGAGGGTCAGCACAGGAGCGAGGCAACCCAGCTTGGCCAAAATCTTAGGTCCAATTGATGCATATACTGGCTTAAAAACGAGAAGGGAAGTGTGCATGCACAATACATGTGAATCGGTGCACAGAATATATAATAATCGGCTTCGAGAAGAAGCCCCCAGGTGTTTTTTTGGATAGGACATTTGAAGATGTATGCCGAAAAACTTAACACAAGCTCGGTTTAGCTGAACACATGCTGCGAAATGATATCCAATCCTGTAAAGCTAAAATGGAAGGGAAAGAATATGAAAAAAAAGAAAGGTAAGAAATATGACGACACCGGTCTAGCCGTAAAAGCGCCGAAGACGAGCTACGTTCCATGGGTTTGGTTCGAGGCGGTTGTCCGGCGGGTTGCGGAGACAATAAGCCCCTTCTGTAAGTACTTCGTCAATTATGAAAGGGCCCTCCCACTTGGGATTGAGTTTATGCCTCTGCTTCTCTGGGAGTCGTAAGACGAGTTCGCCCACATTATATGCCTTCGCTCTAACCTCCCTGCTTTGGTAGCACCGATCCTATTGTTGATAGAAAGTAGAGCGGGCCCGAGCAATATCACGCTCTCCTTCCAAGGCGTCTAAGTCATCCTGCCTATCTAACTTGGCCTCCTTTTCTTCGTACATGCGCACCCTAGGTGCGTCGTGAATGATATCGCAGGGAAGGACTGCTTCTGCCCCGTAAACCATAAAAAACGGTGTGTATCCCGTTGATCAATTCGGGGTGGTACGCAGACCCCACAGAACGGAGTCAAGCTCCTCTACCCAATTGCAGTCAGATTCATGAAGAGATCGGACCAGCCGTTGTTTGATGCCACTCATGATTAGGCCGTTGGCCCGTTCGACTTGTCCATTAGTCTGCGGGTGATACACCGAGGCGTAATCGAGCTTGATGCCCATGTTTGCGCACCAGTCCTTCACCTCCTGGGCGGTGAAATTGGATCCATTGTCCGTTATTATGCTACGCGGGACACCATAACGGTGTACCACGCCGGATATAAAGTCGACTACCGGTCCGGATTTAGCTGATCTTACTGGTTTTGCTTCGATCCATTTGGTGAACTTGTCGACCATGACCAGTAGATATTTATTTTTCTAGGTCCCCCCTTTAAGTGGTCCGACCATATCCAGACCCAGACCGCGAAAGGCCAGGTGATCGGAATAGTCTGAAGAGCTGTTGGGGGCATGTGGCTTTGATTTGCGAATAGTTGACATCCAACACAATGTTGGACAAGTGCTTGGGCGTCCGCTCGAGCAGTGGGCCAAAAGAATCCGACTCGAAAGGCTTTGCTTACTAAGGCCCATGCTGCGGCGTGGTGGCCGCCCATGCCAGCGTGGACTTCGGCCAAAAGTTGCCTTCCTTCTTCCTCAGATATGCACCGTTGGAGTATCCCGGTAGTGCTTTTCTTATATAACTCACCCTCGTGGACCTTATAGGCCTTGGATCGCCGAATTATGCGTCTCGCCTCCGTCTGGTCGTCGGGGAGTTCTTGGCGGAGAAGGTAGGCAAGGAAGGGATCGGTCCATGGTGCGATTACTACCATGACCTCATGAGCCGAAGGCGTTTCTTCAATTATGGAACCGCCGATGATTTGCTCATCTGGTTCATTTATAGGAGGGACAATCTCTTCCGTACTGATGGCTCCAGCGCCCTTATTCTCGTCTTGCCATACCACCGATGGCTTGAAAAGCCGTTCAAGGAAGGTGTTTTTCGGGACGGGGTCGCGCTTGGCCCCCATACGGGCGAGTAAGTCAGTAGCCTGATTGTTGTCTCTAGAGACATGGTGGAATTCTAGCCCCTCGAACCGTGCGGATATTTTAAGAACGGCGTTTCTGTATGCTGCCATCTTTGGGTTTTTAGCATCGAATTCGCCGTTGATTTGAGAGATGGCGAGATTAGAATCTCCCCGTACTTCAAGCCGTTGTATGCCCATCGATGCTGCCATCCGAAGCCCGTGCAATAGTGCTTCGTATTCGGCCGCATTGTTGGAATCAACGTACATGATCTGCAACATGTACCGGACGTTGTCTCCCGTGGGAGATGTGAGGATAACTCCAGCCCCCAGTCTGGCCAGTGTCTTGGATCCGTCGAAGTACATCGTCCAATGGGAGTATGTACTATATTCTCCGGGGAGCTCGGCCTCTGTCCATTCGGCAAGGAAATCAGCCAACACCTGAAATTTAATAGCTCGTCGTGGCTTATAGGCGATTTCAAAAGGAAGGAGTTCGATGGCCCATTTGGCTATGCGGCCGGTGGCGTCCCTGTTATTGATTATATCATTCAGGGGTACTTCGGATGCCACCATGACCGAACATTCTTGAAAGTAGTGTGTGAGCTTTCGTGATGCCATAAACATTGTATAGGCTATCTTCTGGTAGTGCGGATATCTGGATTTGCATGGCATTAGCACTTCTGACACATAGTAGACTGGCTTTTGCACCCGGAATTTGTGACCCTCGTCCTCTCGTTCGACGACGAGCACCGCACTAACCACTTGATTGGTGGCTGAGATGTACAGTAACATTGGTTCACCGGCGCCTGGTGCCGTGAGTATGGGGTTGCTGGCCAGCAGTGTTTTAATTTCCTCTAGTGCAGCCGCTGCTTCATTGGTCCACTCGAAGTTTTTGTCTGTTTTAGCAGCCTGTAGAGCGGTAAAGCCTTTTCACCAAGGCGGGAGATAAAGCGGCTCAAAGCCGCCACGCAGCTCGCCAGCCTTTTGACGTGCTTTAGCTCTGTAGGAATCGCAAGTTGAGATAGGGCGCGGATCTTAGCAGGATTCGCTTCTATTCCTCTATGGGAAACAATGAATCCGAGTAGTTTACCAGCGGGAACTCCGAAGACACATTTGTCCGGATTGAGCTGTATATCATATTCACGTAGACTAGCAAAAGTTTGCCTGAGGTCGTCTATCAGCTGACTGACGTGTTTGGTCTTAATGAACACGTCGTCATGTATGCCCCGACTGTTTTACCGACTTGTTTTTCGAGACATGTCTGAATCATACGTTGGTATGTAGCACCTGCGTTTTTTAGCCCGAAAGGCATTGTGTTAAAGCAGAATGGCTCGTAGGGGGTGATGAATGCAGTTGCAGCTTGATCGGATTCCTTCATTTTGATCCGATGGTATCCGGAATAAGCGTCGAGGAAGCACAATGAGTCGTGTCCGGCTGTGGCGTCAATTATCTGGTCTATGTGTGGTAAGGGGAAAGGATCCTTGGGGCAAGCTTTATTAAGGTCTTTGAAATCGACACACAGCCGCCAGAATTTATCTTTCTTCGGTACCATCACCAGGTTTGCCAACCACTCGGGGTGTTTGATTTCTCTTATGAATCCAGCCTCCAACAATTTTGCTAGTTCTTCGCCCATAACTTGTCGCTTGGGTTCGGAAAATCGGCGTAGAGCCTGTTTTACGGGCTTGAAGCCTGCGATTATGTTCAGACTATGTTCTGCTAGCCGTCGTGGGATTCCTGGCATATCTGAAGGATGCCAGGCAAAGATATCCTAGTTTTCTCATAAAAATGTTTGCAGTGCTTCGTCCACCATGGGGTCCAGTTGAGCTCCGATGGACGCTGTTTTATTCGGGTCCGTTGGATGTGCCTGAAATTTGACGATTTCGTCTGCAGGTTTAAAGGACGTGGGTTTGGGCCTCTTGCTAAGGACCACATCATCCTTGTCCACTATTGACTGGAGTGCGGTCAATTCCTCTGCTGCAAAGGTCTCAGCTAGTGCCTCGAGGGCGAGCGATGATGTCCTGTTTTCGGCTCGAAGGGCTCTATTCAGGTCACTTGTGATTGTGATCACCCCGTTTGGGCCCGGCATTTTGAGTTTCATATACCTGTAATGTGGTATAGCCTGAAATCTTGTGAAAGCGTCACGCCCCAACAGAGCATGGTAACCACTGTGAAAGGGCACGATATGAAAGAGAAGTTCATCGGATCTGTAGTTCTCGGGCGTGCCGAATACCACATCGAGGGTAACGCGTCCGGAACAACGTGCCTCTTTCCTAGGGATGATCCCACGAAAGGTTGTGTTGCTATGTTCGATGCGGGATCGGTCGAACTGCATTTTTTCCAAGGTATCCTCGTAAATGAGGTTTAAAACACTGTCGCCGTCCATTAGCACCTTTTGTAACCTGAAACCATCGACGATGGGGTTGAGGACCAGTGCGGCAGGTGTTCGGCCGGGGCGGGTGATTGGTTGATCAGCTTCTCCGAAGGTGATCGGTGTGTCTGTCCATGAATTCGTTGCTGCCACCTGATAGATTTGTTCGAGTTCTCGAAGAGCTCTCTTCCTCTTATTCCTGGAGGAAAACGTTTCGTAGATCTTCAGGATCTCGGCGTTGCATTCTGGTGGCGCTGTTGAACGTCTGCCTGGAGGTAGGGCCTCGAGGATGGCCTCTCCGCTTTTTGCGACCTGCCTGACGACCCAGCAAGCTCTAAGGTTGCGAGTCGGGCTTGTGTTCAGTAATACAGAGTGTATAGGGCATGGCTTGTCTAATAGTCCGTCAAGGACAGTTCTGACTCCCGTAGTGGGTCTATTCTTTTTCTCAGCGGGTTCGTGTTCGGCCGGCCGTTTCGGAGGTATTCGCTTTTTCCGAGCTCCTCTAGGGTGTTCAGCAGGGACCGGCTCCGAAAGCAAACGTTCGGCTTGCCAGGTGCTTTCCCTGGCGCAATATTTTTGTACCAGGTCTGATAGCTTGGTGAAGTCATGAATGTGATGACGGGCTAGGGCATTAAGGATTCCTTCATTGTGGCAATTGTGCCTGAAGGTTGCTATTATCTCCTGGCCACTAGAGTCTGGTACTCTGTCTTTAATAAGGAAGAGTCTAGCCCAAAAATGAAGGACTGATTCCCCTGGCTGTTGTTGAACTTCCCATAATCCCGATAACTTGGGCTCTCCTGCGCTGCTTGAGGAGTGCTCGACTTGGGTGGTGGGCGGGGAAAATTTTAGTTTCTCGCCAGGATGTGAGTCCGGGATCACGACGTTTGCCTCCCGTGTCATCGCGGGATCCAGCGTGGCGGGTTCAGAGTCCATATTATCAATAGGACCCCTCTACATGGGTGATACGTCTCCGTCGTATCTATAATTTTTGATTGTTTCATGCCAATATTCTACAACTTTCATATACTTTTGGCAACTTTTTATACAATTTTTGGGACTAACATATTGATCCAGTGCCCAGTGCCAGTTCCTGTTTGTTGCATGTTTTTTGTTTCACAAAAAATCCATATCAAACAAAGTCCAAACGGGATAAAAACTTACGAAGATTTTTTTGGAATATATGTGAATTTTGGGAAGTAGAATAAATAGAAGGCGGTGCCCGAGGGGCCCACAAGCCACAAGGGCTCGCCCTAGGGGCTTGTGGCCACCCCGTAAGGCGGTTGCTGCCCTTCTTTCGCCGCAAGAAAGCTAATATCCGGATAAAAATCGTGTTAAAATTTCAGCCCAATCGGAGTTACGGATCTCCGGGAATATAAGAAACGGTGAAAGGCCAGAATCTGGGAACGCAGAAACACAAGGAAACAGAGAGAGAGATCCAATCTCGGAGGGGCTCTCGCCCCTCCGCCGCCATGGAAGCCAAGGACCAGAGGGGAAACCCTCCTCCCATCTAGGGGGAGGCCAAGGAAGAAGAATAAGCAGGGGGGCTCTCTCCCCCTCTCTCCCGGTGGCACCGGAACGCCGCCGGGGCCATCATCGTGACGGCGATCTACAACAACAACTTCGCCGCCGTCATCACCAACTCTCTCCCCCTCTATGCAGCGGTGTAACACCCCTTCTCCCTGCTGTAATCTCTACTTAAACATGGTGCTCAACGATATATATTATTTCCCAATGATGTATGGCTATCCTATGATGTTTGAGTAGATCCGTTTTGTCCTATGGGTTGATTGATGATCATGATTGGTTTGAGTTGCATGTTTTATTATTGGTGCTGTCCTATGGTGCTCTCCGTGTCGCGCAAGCGTGAGGGATCCTCGCTGTAGGGTGTTGCAATGTGTTCATGATTTGCCTATGGTGGGTTGCTTGAGTGACAGAAGCATAAACCCGAGTAGGTGGGTTGCTGCATATGGGAGTAAAGAGGACTTGATACCTTATAATGCTATGGTTGGGTTTTACCTTTATGATCTTTAGTAGTTGCGGATGCTTGCTAGAGTTCCAATCATAAGTGCATATGATCCAAGTAGAGAAAGTATGTTAGCTTATGCCTCTCCCTCATATAAAATTGCAATAATGATTACCGGTCTAGTTATCGATTGCCTAGGGACAAATAACTTTCTTGTGACAAAAAGCTCTCTACTATGACTAACTTAGTTGTTTATTTATCTAAGCAGCCCCTAGTTTTTATTTACGTGGTCTTTATTATCTTGCAAACCTATCCTTTCACACCTACAAAGTACTTCTAGTTTCATACTTGTTCTAGGTAAATCGAACGTTACGCGTGCGTAGAGTTGTATCGGTGGTCGATAGAACTTGAGGGAATATTTGTTCTACCTTTAGCTCCTCGTTGGGTTTGACACTCTTACTTATCGAGAGAGGCTACAACTGATCCCCTATACTTGTGGGTTATCAAGACCTTTTTCTGGCGCCGTTGCCGAGGAGCAATAGCGTGGGGTGAATATTCTCGTGTGTGCTTGTTTGCTTTATCACTACGTAATTTTTATTTTTCTGTTATTGACTTGTTTTCTATCTTTAGATATGGGTAGGAAACGTAAAATACCAAAAAAATAGTTGTACTTGCTGCTCCAAAAGTTGAGGAACCACTAGTGTTCCGTACCACCGAAAAATATTACTTGGATCATCTTCGATCCGTTTGTGCTCGTGCTGAAACCCCAACTAGCTTAGTTGAGGGCAAATCATTAAATGAGCATGCTTATTATGCGCGACACCGCTTATCTCAAAAAGGAAACTTTTATGGCATCATATTAATACTTTGCAATGCTATGCTTGGAATTTATGTGAAATTTATGATTTTACTTGTTGTTCTGAAGACCCTAAAAACACCTTCCCTATCAATGTGAGTTTAAGGATAATGGAATCGTATATTCTTATGCCAAGGGTGTTTATAATTACTATGATATTGAGCAAATTGAAGAATTTGTTGCTTTTAAGGGTGCCTATGAAATTGCTTCTTTGATTGAAAAGTATGATGCTACTCTTTACAAATCTGAAAGTTTTGCCATACTTAAATATTGCTATGAAAACTATGCTTCTAATGCTTATGTTAAGCCATATATTGAGGACTCCTCCGCTGTCCAAGAGGAGACTAATATTTTGCAGGAAACTATGGAAGAAGAAATTCCTGACACTGTGAGCTCATTAGATGAAAAAGATGACGAGGAGAGCGAAGAACAAAAGGAGGAAGAGCGGATTAGCTACCCGTGCCCACCTTCTAATGAGAGCAACTCTTCAACTCATACATTGTTTAATTTCCCTTCGTTCTTACCGAAGGATGAATGCTATGATGATTGCTATGATCCCTTGGATTCGTTTGAAATATCCCTTTTTGATGAACTTGATGCTTGCTATGCTTGTGGCCATGATGCCAATATGAATGATGCTTATGGAGATGAACTTGCTATAGTTCCTTATGTTAAACGTGAAATTGTTGCTATTGCACCCACACATGATAGTCCTATTATCTTTTTGAATTCTCCCAACTACACTATATCGGAGAAGTTTGCACTTATTAAGGATTATATAGATGGGTTGCCTTTTACTATTACACATGATGATTTTGATAGATATAATATGCATGTGCTTGCTTCTCCTACTTGCAATTATTATGAGAGAGTAACTACATCTCCACCTCTCTATGTTTCCAATATGATAAAATTGCAAGAAACTGCTTATGCTATGTAGTGGCCTTTACTTGATGTGCATGAATTGTTCTTTTATGATATGCCAATGCATAGGAAGAGAGTTAGACTTCGTTGTTGCATGATATATGTTACTTTGTGCTCACTACTAAATTACAAATCATTGTTAATTAAAATTGGCTTTGATATACCTTGGGATCCGGGTGGATCAATTACTTGAGCACTTTATGCCTAGCTTAATGGCTTTAAAGAAAGCGCTACCAGGGAGACAACCCAGAAGTTTTAGAGAGTCATTTTATTCTGTTGTGTGCTTTTATATAGTTTAAAAACAAAAAAATAAAGAGGGGAACCTAAAACTTTTTCAAAAAGAAAAGTGAAAGTGAGAGGGACGAGCATTGTGAAAGTGGGAGCTAGCCTTGAACTTTGTTCATGCCCATGGAAACCTTGTGAATCTTAATTACAGAAACTTTTCAACAAAAATAATTATCCCCTTGTATAAATCCATTGTATTATAAAAATAATGTGCCAAGATTTGCCTTTAGGATGATTAGATTGCTTGTTTGGTGTGTGCAGTGCAAAAACAGAAACTTTGGCTGTAGTGAGTGAATTTACATTTTTTACTGGGATGTCAAAAGTTTCTGATTTTTTTACAAAGTACTGCTATGCAAATTGTTTATTTTGTCCTAATATTTCAGAATTTTTAGAGTTACAGAAGTATGGTGAATGTTCAGATTGCTACAGACTATCCTGTTTAAGACAGATTCTGTTTTTGATGCATTGTTTTGCTAGTTTCGATGAAACTATTGATTTTATCGGTGGTATAAGCCATTAAAAAGTTATAATACAGTAGTTACAATTCAAAAATAAAATTTGAATGGGTTTGCAACAGTACTTAAAGTGGTAATTTGCTTTATTATACTAACGGATCTCACGAGGGTTTTGTTAAGTTTTGTGTGATTGAAGTTTTCAAGTTTTGGGTGAGATCACGATGGATGAAGGAATAAGGAGTGGAAAGAGACTAAGCTTGGGGATGCCTGAGGCACCCCAAGGTAATATTCAAGAACTCCCAAGAAACTAAGCTTGGGGATGCCCCGGAAGGCATCCCCTCTTTCTTCTAACAACCATCGGTAATTTTACTTGGAGCTATATTTTTATTCGTCACATGATATGCGTAAATCTTGGAGCGTCGTGTTCTTTTTATTTTTCTTTTAATAATGCACCATGCTGGTATGAGAAAGTCCTTGGTTGATTTATAGAAGGCTCTTTGCACCTCACTTATATCTTTTGAGTATGGCTTTATAGAATGCTTCATGTGCTTCACTTATATCATTTGAAGTTTGGATTGCCTCTTTCTCTACAGATAGAAAACCGCCATTTGTAGAATGCTCTTTTGCTTCACTTATATTTGTTAGAGCGTGGGCATATCTTTTGTAGAAAGAATTAAACTCTCATGCTTCACTTATATCTATTTAGAGAGTTAACAGGAGTTGGTCGTTCACATGGTTAGTCATGAAATCCTACATAAAACTTGTAGATCACTGAATATGATATGTTTGATTCCTTGCAATAGTTTTGCGATATAAAGATGGTGATACTAGAGACATGCTAGTGAGTACTTGTGGATTGGTAGAAATATTTGTGTTAAATTTTGTGATTCCCGTAGCATGCACGTATGGTGAACCGTTATGTGAAGAAGTCGGAGCATGATTTATTTATTGATTGTCATCCTTTGTGTGGAGGTCGGGAGCGCGCGATGGTTAACTCCTACCAACCTCTCCCCTTGGGGCATGCGTCTAATACTTTGTTTCGATAGCTAATAAATTTTTGCAATAAGTATGTGAGTTCTTTATGACTAATGTTGAGTCCATGGATTATACGCACTCTCATCCTTCCACCATTGCTAGCCTCTCTAGTACCGCGCAACTTTCGCCGGTGCATTACACCCACCATATATCCTTCCTCAAAACAGCCACCATACCCACCTATTATGGCATTTCCATAGCCATTCCGAGATATATTGCCATGCAACTTCCACCGTTCCGTTTATTATGACACGCACCATCATTGTCATATTGCTTTGCATGATCGTAAGATAGCTAGCATGATGTTTTCATGGCTTGTCTGTTTTTTTATGTCATTGCTACGCTAGATCATTGCACATACCGGTACACCGCCGGAGGCATTCATATAGAGTCATATTTTGTTCTAGTATCAAGTTGTAATTCTTGAGTTGTAAGTAAATAAAAGTATGATGATCATCATTATTAGAGCATTGTCCCATGTGAGGAAAGGATGATGGAAGCTATGATTCCCTCACAAGTTGGGATGAGTCTCCGGACTTTAAAAATAAATAAAAGAGGCCAAAGAAGCCCAAATAAAAAAAGAGGCCAAAGAAGCCCACCAAAAAAACAAAAAAAATGAGAGAAAAGAGAGAAGGGGCAATGCTACTATTTCTTTTTCCACACTTGTGCTTCAAAGTAGCACCATGATCTTCATGATAGAGAGTCTCCTACATTGTCACTTTCATATACTAGTGGGAATTTTTCATTATAGAACTTGGCTTGCATATTCCAATGATGTGCTTCCTCAAATTGCCCTAGGTCTTCGTGAGCAAGCAAGTTGGATGCACACCCACTTAGTTTCTTTTGAGCTTTCATACACTTATAGCTCTAGTGCATCCGTTGCATGGCAATCCCTACTCACTCACATTAATATCTATTGATGGGCATCTCCATAGCCCGTTGATATGCCTAGTTGATGTGAGACTATCTCCTTCTTTTTGTCTTCTCCACAACCACCATATTCTATTCCACCTATAGTGCTATATCCATGGCTCACGCTCATGTATTGCGTGAAAGTTGAAAAGGTTTGAGAATACTAGAGTATGAAACAATTGCTTGGCTAAAACCAGGGTTGTGCACGATTAAATACTTTGTGTGATGAAGATGGAGCATAGCCAGGCTATATGATTTTGTAGGGATAACTTTCTTTTAGCCATGATATTTTGAGAAGACATGATTGCTTTATTAGTATGCTCGAAGTATTATTTTCTTAATGTCAAATGATAGACTATTGCATTGAATCACTTGTGTCTTAATATTCATGCCATGATTAGATTATATGATCAAGATTGTGCTAGGTAGCATTCCACATCAAAAATTATGTTTTTTATCATTTACCTACTCGAGGACGAGCAGGAATTAAGCTTGGGGATGCTGATACGTCTCCGTTAACAACAACAACAACAACAACAACAACAACAAAGCCTTTAGTCCCAAACAAGTTGGGGTAGGCTAGAGGTGAAACCCATAAGATCTCGCGACCAACTCATGGTTCTGGCACATGGATAGCAAGCTTCCACGCACCCCTGTCCATGGCTAGTTCTTTGGTGATGCTCCAATCCTTCAGGTCTCTCTTTACGGACTCTTCCCATGTCAAGTTCGGTCTACCCCGGCCTCTTTTGACATTATCAGCACGCTTTAGCCGTCCGCTATGTACTGGGGCTTCTGGAGGCCTGCGCTGAATATGTCCAAACCATCTCAGACGATGTTGGACAAGCTTCTCTTCAATTGGCGCTACCCCAACTCTATCTCGTATATCATCATTCCGGATTCGGTCCTTCCTTGTGTGGCCACACATCCATCTCAACATGCGCATCTCCGCCACACCTAACTGTTGCACATGTTGCCTTTTAGTCGGCCAACACTCAGCGCCATACAACATTGCGGGTCGAACCGCCGTCCTATAGAACTTGCCTTTTAGCTTTTGTGGCACCCTCTTGTCACAGAGAATGCTAGAAGCTTGGCGCCACTTCATCCATCCGGCTTTAATTCGATGGTTCACATCTTCAATATTCTACAACTTTCATATACTTTTGGCAACTTTTTATACTATTTTTGGGACTAACATATTGATCCAGTGCCCAGTGCTATTTCCTGTTTGTTGCATGTTTTTTGTTTCGCAGAAAATCCATATCAAACGAAGTACAAACGGGATAAAAACTTACGGAGATTTTTTTTGGAACATATGTTAATTTTGGGAAGTGGAATCAACAGAAGGCGGTGCCCGAGGGGCCCACAAGCCACAAGGGCGCGCCCTGGGGGTAGGGAGCGCCCTGGGGGCTTGTGGCCACCCCGTAAGGCGGTTGGTGCCCTTCTTTCGCCGAAAGAAAGCTAATATCCGGATAAAAATCGTGTTAAAATTTCAGCCCAATCAGAGTTACGGATCTCCGGGAATATAAGAAACGGTGAAAGGCCAGAATCTGGGAACGCAGAAACACAAGGAAACAGAGAGAGAGAGATCCAATCTCGGAGGGGCTCTCGCCCCTCCGCCGCCATGGAAGCCAAGGACCAGAGGGGAAACCCTCCTCCCATCTAGGGGGGAGGCCAAGGAAGAAGAAGAAGGAGGCGGTCTCTCTCCCCCTCTCTCCCGGTGGCACCGGAACGCCGCCGGGGCCATCATCGTGACAGCGATCTACACCAACAACTTCGCCGCCGTCATCACCAACTCTCTCCCCCTCTATGCAGCAGTGTAACACCCCTTCTCCCCGCTGTAATCTCTACTTAAACATGGTGCTCAACGGTATATATTATTTCCCAATGATGTATGGCTATCCTATGATGTTTGAGTAGATCCGTTTTGTCCTATGGGTTGATTGATGATCGTGATTGGTTTGAGTTGCATGTTTTATTATTGGTGCTGTCCTATGGTGCTTTCCATGTCGCGCAAGCGTGAGGGATCCTCGCTGTAGGGTGTTGCAATGTGTTCATGATTTGCCTATGGTGGGTTGCTTGAGTGACAGAAGCATAAACCCGAGTAGGTGGGTTGTTGCATATGGGAGTAAAGAGGACTTGATACCTTATAATGCTATGGTTGGGTTTTACCTTAATGATCTTTAGAAGTTGCGGATGATTGCTAGAGTTCCAATCATAAGTACATATGATCCAAGTAGAGAAAGTACGTTAGCTTATGCCTCTCCCTCATATAAAATTGCAATAATGATTCACGGTCTAGTTATCGATTGCCTAGGGACAAATAACTTTCTTGTGACAAAAAACTCTCTACTAAGACTAACTTAGTTGTTTATTTATCTAAGCAGCCCCTAGTTTTTATTTACGTGTTCTTTATTATCTTGCAAACCTATCCTTTCACACCTACAAAGTACTTCTAGTTTCATACTTGTTCTAGGTAAAGCGAACGTTAAGCGTGCGTAGAGTTCTATCGGTGGTCGATAGAACTTGAGGGAATATTTGTTCTACCTTTAGCTCCTCGTTGGGTTCGACTCTCTTACTTATCGAGAAAGGCTACAACTGATCCCCTATACTTGTGGGTTATCAACGGGTTCTAGGTCGCGCGCTAGATCGGCGGCCGATCCCGAACTATTTCCAGTGTGGGTTCCGGATTCCGGATTGTAGGAGAGATCCTGACGGTCGGAAACCGGGATGTGAACTATTTTTAATTCCGGTAGTTGAGAGGACGAGCCTCCGGCCGGAAACTCGACGGTGGCGACTAAGTGAGTGATCGTTGGGGTATGAATCTCCCTATCATCGGGTTTAAACCCGATTCGGTCGTAGACTGAGGTTTGGCCGTCGGTCACGCCCATGGTTTGAATCCGACCAAGTAACTCGTTTAATGACGAGATGTGAGCGGGGTCCATGTCGCTGGAGCGCATGGGGTCGATACGCAGCGCCGTTGTCCCAGGGTCGCTCGACGACGTGCCCGGGTTGTATTCGGCCGCGGCAGATCTGTGCATATCAGCTGGGTTGGGCGTTATGGCCGACCCAGGGATAGAGGCCACCTCAGCGGTGGGACCTGCTGCCTCCGGCGTTAAGGCGCCGGGGCCTGCGGGCTCCTCCATGAGAGCTGAGAGCTTTGTTAAAACGAGGTCTCCCCGGGAGTCAGCGACGAACTCAAGGTTCCCGAATCTGACTTCCTGGTCGGGGATGAAACTTCCGACCTAGCCAAGATGGCCGGCCGGATCGGCATGCGACACGATGCTGCCAAACACGAAAATCTGACCAGGAACGAAAATGCCCTTGCTGCAGACTTCATCGCTGATGATAAGGCGAGCCATCGATTCCTCTAGCGATCGCGTAGCGGAACTCGCAATGAAAGCACCAATGTCGGTGTCAAAACCGGCAGATCTCGGGTAGGGGGTCCCGAGCTGTGGATCTAGAATCGATGGGTAACAGGGGACGAAGGAGACGATGTTTACCCAGGTTCAGGCCCTCCTATGGAGGTAAAACCCTACGTCATGCTTGGTTGTATTGATGTGTATGAAGATTACAGAGTCGATCTACCTCGAGATCAAGTAGGTAAACCCTAGATGAGTTCACCTGCCTCTATGAACTAAACCCTCTGGCTTATATAGATACCAGGGGTCCCTAGGGTTACACATAGTCGGTTGCTTATCGAAGGAATAAACATGCCTATTCAATCATCTTAAGCTTGAAGGGCACGCCACGGCTCCTAAGGTTTCCCCTGGTCACGGGGTATTCGGTTAGTCCGATCCTCCAACGAGTGGCCCACGAGTCCGGCCCATAAGGAATAGGCCGGTAGTCCGAGGACCCCTTAATCCCGGACTCCCTCAGGAGGTACCGGGTATTACGGAAGAGCTGACACAATTTATGAACTTCTATTATATTGTGAAAACCCACCGAACGTCGTAGTCTTCAAATGTTATTGGTTACAACCGAAGGAGACTAGAAGGACTCATGAACATATAGGGCTAGTCGAAATCAAACAAAGTACCCATTTAGATGTTCCCGATGTCTATATTACGGCTCAACAGGTGACCCAAGTTTTCTATCTATCGTGGGCCTGCCAAACTAATACAAATCTGAATGGTTGGATGTCGTTTATGAAGTGCCGCCACGTAACAGACCACCTCCCCCCCAATGAAGAGGATTATGAAGCTCACATTAACTCAGACACATATGAAGGAGAATTATTCCAAGAAACACGTCTTTCCAAAAAAACGTTTCAAGAACCGCTCTACTTCTTCACCCCAGAACATGGAAGTAGACAACGATAGTGAATCCGACTTCACCCCTGAGCCGAAACAAGAAGAGCGGGAAGAAGAAGAGGTTACTGCTGCGGATGACCTGTCAATGCTTGACCGATTATAGAAAGGCCTTCCACATGCTGATGCCGCTGAACCCGATGAGCACGTCATTAATGATGACACGCGTGATAGTGGTGATGATGATGCATTTATTGACGATCCAAACGATTATTAGTTTGTATGCATCCCAACTTAAATTATATACATACTATTATTCATGTCAGGTATTCAATTTTTTTATGTTGTACTAATTTCGTTTACTTTTTGTCATGGCAGGTGTTGAAAGATGGTGGGCGCGGGTCCAGAGCGCTCTGCGGGTTCTTCTTCGTCGGCGGCCCACGGGAGGGCTACTTCCATTCCACCCCTATCTCTCCGGAGAGCGTTAATAGACAGTATGGGGACACCGGCGGGTGCTTCTTCGTCGGCGACGTTGCCCACCGGGAGAGGAGGTCGGGGAGGGAAGAAGAGAGGTACACGACGTGGCCGCGGGAGAGGTAGGCTGACTGCTAAGCCTTCCTCGCCGCCACCCCAAGCTCATTCACCCGAGCACAGGACAGCTAGGGTGGACCCGTTTGAGGTGGAGGCTACAGGGACTCCGGACCACGAGCCTCGGGTCGACGGGCCTTCGGCCCACGAGACTCCAGTCCCAGAGGCTTCGACCCACGAGACTTCGGACCATGACGGGGATCTGTCGGCGTTCTGGGATCGGGGGTACCCAGATCAGCCTGCCTGCGGCCCAGCGCGTGGCCCACCTGGACGGTCCAGTACGGCCTGGCAGCAAACCCCCCAAGACAAGACCCTCGCGAGGGCCCCGGCCTCGCGAGGCGAACAACGCCAAGACCTCCAGAGGAGTGTGAGGGAGTCCTGGACTAAGGAGTCCTCGGGCCGCCGGCCTATCTCTCATAGGCCGGCTTGGTGGGCCGCTCTCTGATTATCGCAGGAAGGGCCGGGATATGCGACGACCCCATATTCTAGAAGGAAACCTCCGAAGACGCGGCATGCACTCCAAGTCAAGATGAGGGGATCAGCATCTTTACTTCCGGCTGGAGACTTATCATGTGTAAACCCTAGGTACCCCCGGTGTCTATATAAACCGGGGGGTCTAGATCGTAGAGGGCGAAAGAACTCATCTAGGGTTTTGGCTACTTGATCTCGAGGTAGATCGACTCTCTAATCTTCATACACATCAATACAACCAAGAAGGACGTAGGGTTTTACCTCCATAGGAGGGCCCGAACCTGGGTAAACATCGTCTCCTTTGTCCCTTGTTACCCATCGATCCTAAACTCACAGCTCGGGACCCCCTACCCGAGATCCGCAGATTTTAACACCAACATTGGTGCTTTCATTGAGAGTTCCGCTGTGGGATCGCAAGAGGAATTGATGGCTCGCCTAATCATTAGCGATGAAGTCCGTAACGGGGACTCCTTCACCCCCGGACAGATTTTCGCTTTTGGCAGCATCATGATGCACGCCGACCCGACCGGCCACCCTGGTAGGATCGGGAGTCTCGCCCCCGATCAAGAGATCAGATTCGGGAACTTAAAGTTCTCCGTAGACTCCCGGGGCGATCTTTCATTCACTGGGCTCGCAATCTCATCCGACGAGCCCGAAGTCTCAGAAGCCTTAACTTCGGATCTCCTTCTCGACTCTGCCCTCGGATCTATCCCTGCCGATGATCTGGCTCTTAGTCCGGATCCGATTACAATACCTAAGGGCCAAGGGTCGGCCCCTGCCGAACACACTCTTTGTACGGACACGTTGGAGGTTAACTCCGAAAGACCTAGGCAGATCGATCCGGTCGAGCTCTCGACGATCAACGAGGCGCTGGATCGGATCCTATCAATAAAAATCATAGACGACCCGACCTCGACCCATGCTCAGATCGGTCTGAAGGCGGGTCATGGGGAATTTTTCGACCAACCCACCACCCACTTGGTAGCCACTATCGAAGACTTAACCGATATGCTGGACTACGCCTTCTAGGAGGCAGAAGACATGGATGAAGAGGACGGCGCCCCCGCCCCTGTCAACACTGGGCGATGGACAGCCACCTCCACCTACGACGTCTACATGGTAGACACCCCCGACGATAAGGGCGATCGCACCCGTAAGAAGAATTGTGATAAATCCGGTGAGGAGCCGTCAAGGCGCCGGAAACAGCGCAAATGATCTAAGGCAAAGAAGGGAAGGGAAGCCATTGCAGGCACCGGGGAAAACGACACCCCGGAAGACCTGTAATCTTCATACACATCAATACAACCAAACAAGACGTAGGGTTTTACCTCCATAGGAGGGCCCAAACCTGGGTAAACATCGTCTCCTTCGTCCCTTGTTACCCATCGATCCTAAACTCACAGCTCGGGACCCCCTACCCGGGATCCGCCGGTTTTGACACCGACAGAGTGGCCTCCCCAGGCTGCCTCCTGAGGAGCAGAGATTTATATGCAGGTACCCGGCCTTAGGAGGCTGCGATGACGTGAGCCATGACGACCAAGGCCAGGAGGGCACCAGCGGGCGCAGAGGGGACAGTTTCCCATTCTGTGCTAAGGAGGCAAGGACGTACGCGGGTTCCCAAGGGATCCCCCAAAGGTTTCCATTCCAGTGCAACAAGACCAAGACCACGAGCTCGGCAGGACGGATGGCATCGCCGAGCCCACCTCTGCATCACGCCCAGAAGCTTTGCAGGCGAAGACCACTTTCCATCAGGATAAGATGTACCTCTTGTCCCCTTTCAAAATTGGCCGTTGTGGGATCCCTTCCCGCCTGTGTGATAAGGGAAGAGGACCAAGGCCACTATAAATAAGGACCAGCATCCACCGTAGAAGGGATCGATCCATCCTCACCTCTGAGCCTTCACGAGGTCGCTCAACCACTGTACTAGTTCATCCCCAAACCTCCACGCGAGGCCAATCCACCAAAAGCAGGAGTAGGGTTTTACACCGCAAGGTGACCCGAACCTGGGTAAATCTCTGTGTCCATATTCTTGTTCGCTCGCACGTATTCGACGAGGCTTGGCTACGGGGTGGCGAGCTTGAGGCTAGAGCTAGTTGAGACCTACGCACACGCCCCAGAGTTCGAACCTTCTTGGGTCTGAGGAGCCCCGATTCCGATATGTGGCGCGCCAGGTAGGGGTGTGTCGAAGTTCCTTCTTCATCAGCCGCGCTCCGCCCTCGCCTCGGCATCTCCATGGCCGATGTCGCTCCCCAGGATTGGGAGCCCATGGCCTATGGGAACGCCGCGGGTTGCCCGACCGTGCCCGCGGTCGCTTGTATCCTCGGCGGGTCGCAGGCGCCCACGTCCGGTCGCCATATCAAGCAGCTTCTCCGCCAGGCGGGCGCAGCTCAGCCGCGGCCCGAGGCCCCGCGGAGCTGGGCGAGGCTGGAGACCGACATCACCTTCGACTCCAGGGACCATCCCAGGACGGCGGTCACTGCTGGTGCACTCCCCATGCTGTGCACGCCCGCCATCAGTAATGTTGCGGTCACCAAGACCCTCATCGACGGCGGCGCTGGCCACAACGTCGTTTCCGTGGAGGCTTTCGGCATGCTCCAAGGGCCCTATGACTAGCTCGCGCCCACCAGGCCCTTCTCAGGGGTGGTCAGAGGCTCCGCCACCCCCTTGGGGCAGGTGCGCCTCCCCGTCACTTTCGGCACTCGTGACAATTACCGCACCGAGCTGATCGACTTCAACGTGGCCCACATCGGCCTCCCGTACAACGCCATCCTGGGATATCCGGCCCTCGCCAAGTTCATGGCGGCGACGCACCCAGGCTACAACATCATCAAGATGCCTGGTAGCAGCGGCATCATCTCTGTGGCCGGAGACACCAAGCACGCGGTTCGAGCCCTCAAGCTCGTCTACAAGGCCGCATCGGCCTCGCGCCCCGATGACGAAAGCGTCACGTAGGCTCCGAATGTTCTCTCAGGACCAGGCTGAGACGAAGCAAGTGCTTGTTGATGACGGGAGCCCGGGCCCCACCTTCACCATTGGCGCTGGCCTTCCCCTGGAGCAGGAGAAGGCACTGGTTGACTTCGTCCGAGCGAACAAGGACATGTTTGCGTGGGAGGCGTCCGACCTGGTGGGCGTTCCGAGAGAGGTGATCGAACACCACTTGATGGTGTGCCCCAGTGCGCGCCTAGTGAAGGAAAAGGCAAGACGACAAGCGCAAGAGAAGCAAGCGTTCATCGTCAAAGAGGTCAGCAAGCTGCAGGAAGCCGGTGTTATTCAGGAATAGCGGCACCCGGATTGGCTGGCCAATCCAGTGATTGCCCCCAAGAAGGGTGGGAAGGAGCGCATGTGCGTCGACTTCACGAGTCTCAACAAGGCTTGTCCTTAGGACCCCTTCCCGCTCCCGCGCATTGACCAGATCGTGGACTCCACCGCCGAGTGTGATCTGCTATGCTTTCTAGATGCTTTCTCGAGTTACCAACAAATCAAGATGGCAGTGGAGGACGTCGTAAAGACGGCCTTCCTCTCCCCGTGCGGCATGTATTGCTACACTTGCATGCCCTTCGGGCTGCGGAACGCTGGTGCGACCTTCCAGCGGTTGATGCGCATTGCCCCGGGGCAGCAGCTCGGGAGAAATGCGGAGGCATACGTCGACGACATCGTGGTCAAGTCGCGAGAAGCGAGGACCCTGATCAAGGACCTGGAGGAGACATTCGCCAGCCTACGTTGAGTGAACCTGAGGCTTAACCCGGAAAAGTGTGTTTTCGGGGTCCCGTCCGGCAAGCTACTCGGCTTCTTGGTGTCGCACCGAGGGATCTAGGCAAACCCATAGATGATCAAGGCAATTGAGAAAATGCGCCCGCCTCAAACCCTCGAGGAAATGCAGAAACTGGCGGGCTGCGTGACCTCCTTCGGACGCTTCATCTCCAAGCTTGGCGAGCGCGCCCTCCCCTTCTTCAAGCTCATGAAGAGGAAGGGCCCCTTCGAGTGGACCCCTGAAGCGGAGGCAGCTTTCGAGGACCTCAAGCGGTACCTCACAAGTCCACCTGTTATGGTGGTGCCTCGTCTTGCGAGCCCCTGGTGCTCTACTTGGCGGCCACCCCCCACTCAGCCAGCGCAGCGCTCATAGCGGTCCGAGAGGAGTGCGCTGGCACAAGCACGGAGCAAGGCGGCTCGTGAGGGGCCGCACAACGTTCGCCGCCTCAGGATGGCGCTCCTGAGGCCCTCGTCACTTCATCAACCCACGGGGCACCTGAGTCCCTCGCGCTCCATGCGGAGCAGGACAGCGCCAACACCTCGCCCCTCGTCGAGCACCCGGTGTACTTCGTCAGCACCTTGCTGCGGGACGCGCACATGCTACCATACACAGAAGAAGCTCCTGCTCGCACTCCTCGTCGCCTCAAGGAAGCTGCGCCATTACTTCCAAGGCCACCCCATCAAGGTCGTCTCTGCATACCCCCTGGAGAAAGTGCTGCGCAACCCCAACGCTGCTGGAAGGGTTGCAGAGTGGAACATCGAGCTGCAGGCCTTCCAGCTGGAGTTCAGCACAACCAGGGTCATCAAGGGCGCAGCCCTCGCTGACTTCGTGGCGGAGTGGACGGATGCTCCCGACCAGAGGCTGGATGAGGGCCAATCCCTCGCGCCTGGCGATGAGGCGCCCGTTGGCTGGGTCATGCACTTCGACGGAGCCTTCGCACAGCGGGGCGCGGGGGCTGGAGTTGTGCTCATCTCCCCGACCAAGGACAAGCTTTACTACGCCGTGCAGCTTTGCTTCCAACATGGCGAGAAAGTCTCCAACAACATCACGGAATACGAAGGCTTGATCGCTGGTCTCAGGGCGGCTGCCGCCCTGGGGGTCAAGAGCCTGACCATAAAGGGCGACTCCTAGCTCCTCGTCAACTTTTCCAACAAGGAGTACAAGTCGAAGGACGAGCACATGGAGGCATACTTGGAAGAGGTAGGTAAAATTGAAAAGCGTTTCCTGGGCCTGGAATTGCAGCACGTCCCGCGCGGCACGAACAAGGAAACAGACGACATCGCTAAGAGGGCGTCGCGTCGCGAGCCTCAAGAGCCCGGCGTCTTTGAGGAGAGGCTCTTCAAGCCATCGGCGGCACCCCCGGCCGCAGGCCCAACGTCGCTTCAGGAAGAGCTGCCACCGGCCCTGCTCTCAGGCGCCCCGGCCTGTGGTCCGGCCTCAGGAGCCCGACTGCTCCTGGCGCTGGAACCTCAGGTCGGCGACTGGACCGAGGAGTTCAAGGCATACCTGCTCCGCGGTGCCTTGCCGAGAAGGAGGAGGACGCGGAGCGCGTGGTTCGCCAGGCCACTGCTTATTGTTTGCAGGACGGTGAGCTGTACCGCAGACACCCCAACGACGTCTCGCTGCGGTGCATATCCGAGGAGCAGGGGCGCGAGCTGTTGGCCGACATCCATGGTGGCGATTGTGGACACCACTCCTCGTCTCGCACCCTCGTGGGGAAGGTGTTCCGCAGCGGCTTCTACTGGCCCACTGCGCTCCACGAAACCACCGAGCTGGTCCGATCCTGCGAGGCCTGCCAATTTCATGCCAAGCAGATTCATCAGCCCACGCAGGGCCTCCAGACCATCCCGCTCTCCTGGCCTTTCATGGTCTGGGGACTGGATATACTGGGGCCTTTCCCTCGGGCAGCCGGCGGTTACCGCTACCTCTACGTTGCCGTCGACAAGTTCACCAAGTGGGTGGAGGTGGAGCCCGTGTGCACCATCCCCGCCGGCTCGGCCGTCAAGTTCATCAAGGGTATCGTGAGCCGCTTCGGTGTCCTCAACCGTATTATTACCGACAATGGCTCACAGTTCACAAGCAACCTCTTTAGGACATATTGTGCTAACCTTGGAATGCAGATATACTACGCTTCGGTGGCGCACCCACGGAGGAACGTTCAGGCTGAGCGCGCCAATGCGGAGGTCCTGAGGGGCCTGCAGACGAGGAGCTTCAAGAAGAAGCTTGAGGCCTGTGGCAGGGGTTGGCTCGATGAGCTTCAGTCCGGGTTGAGGTCCATTCGCACCACCGCGACTAAGCCCACTGGCGAGACCCCATTCTTCCTCGTCTACGGGGCTGAGGCGGTCCTCCCGCACGAGGTCAAGCATCGCTCCCCGCAAGTCTTGGCATTCGACGAGGAGCGTCAGGATGCCTCGCGGGGAACAGATCTCGTGCTCGGGGAGGAGGCCCGCCGCCAAGCCTCGCTCCGCGCAACTAGGTACCAGCAGGCGCTGCGGCGCTACCACTGTCGCAACATCCACTCCAGGACCCTCGAAGTTGGTGACCTCGTCCTGAGGCGGGTCCTCTCCAGGGAGGGCTTGCACAAGCTCTCACCCATGTGGGAGGGCCCGTTCAGGGTCGCCCGTGTCTCCAGGCCTGGCGCCGTACGCCTGGAGATGCAGGACGGGGTCCCCATCCAGAATGCCTAGAACATCCAGCATCTCCGCAAGTTCTGTCAGATTTCGGGCTCCGCAAAACCCCAAGAAGTTCGAACACAGGGGCGTGTGCGAAGATCCCCTGCAGCCTCACCCTACCTAGCTCACTACTCGATGATTTCTACGAAGGACTCGCACGATGACGAGGAAGCAGATGCACATGATGGTTTACCCAGGTTCGGGCCGCTGCGAAGCGTAATACCCTACTCCTGCTTTGGTGGATTGCCTCACGAGGAGGTGTGGTGGATGAACTAGTACAGTGGCGAGGAGCCTCGTGAGGGCGCTCGAGTGGTGTTCTTGGCTCTTTGCCTCTCTTGTTGTCTCTCCCTGCTTGTCACTTTTCTACGATGCTACCTAGCCTCTATATATAGCCGCGGCCCGGGTCCTCTTCCCTTATCGCAATGGCGGGAAGGGATCCCACAATGGCCAAATTCGAAGGGGGACAGGAGTACATCCCCGCCCTGTCCAAAGGTGGTCTTCGCTTGCAAAGTGGCTGCCGATGATGCAGAGGTGGGCTCGGCGATGACATCCGTCCTACGGGGCTCGTGGTCGTGGTCTTGTTGCACCGGAATGGAAACCTTTGGGTGGTGCTTTGGGAACCCGCGTATGTCCTTGCTCCCTGTGCACCAAAGGGGAAACTGCACCGCCTGGCACGCTGGCGCCCGCCTGTCCCTTCTTGCATCATCCTTGACTCCTGAGGCCGGGTTCTGCATAGAGATCTCCGCCGCTCCAGAGGGGGCCTGAGGAGGCCCACTCCTCGCTGGTCTTGGCGCTGCTTCCCTCGCGAGCTTGGGTCCTCGCGAGGACCTTACCTTGAGTGGGGCCGCGCCAGGCCATGCTTGGCTCGTGAGGTGGGCCCTGCCCTGGGCCGCAAGCAGGCAGGTCTGGGTACCCCCGTTCCCAGAATGTCGACAGTAGCCCCCGGGCCCAAGGCGCGCTCGAGATGGCTTCCGAGCGAAGCCGTTGGGGACGGCCCAAAGCGCCGCGGGCCCAAAACGCCTGCGGGCCAGGCTCGACACGCGTCGCGCGCCCAGTGAATGCCGTCTCCACTCCCGAGGTCGTTAGGGACCTCCGAAGTCAAACTGACGCAACGCCTGCACGCTGCGTTGGCCATCATTACCTTTTCTTGAACGCGGCTGCTCCCTTGGCCTTCTCCCATTGGGCCACGCGGATGTGACCCTTCGGGAGCTGACGAATTGACGTGGAGGAGGGCCGCACGCCACCCGGGCCTGCCCCGCGACGCCTGAGGAGCGCCCGGCTGACAAAGGTCGGGACGCGCAGCGGCGCCATCATTTGCCCGGGATGCGAGGGGGCACCGGTTGGCCCTCAGTCGTATATAAGTGGAGGGCGAGAAAAACCCTCATCTCCTCTTCATCTTCTTCGCCTCCCAATCTCCAATCCGCCGCTCTCCCGGTCATGGCTTTAGTGAGGAAGTTCTCCGCCGCCGAAAAGAGGAAGGCCTCCGAGGAGAGCCCTGCCTCACCGCCGCCCAGGAGGGGCCGCGGTCGTCCCCGGAAGCAGGCCACGACGCCGGTGGGGGTTCCCCGTGGGCGCGGGCGTGCTCCACCGCGGCCCGGGGTTACCATCGGCAGCCGCGGGGAGGCTCCGTCCAGTGCGGGCGGCCGCAGTAGTCGTGGTGGTGGCGCCCATGGTGGGAGGCTGGCGGTGGCCACCCGGCCGCCGCGCCCGCGGCTCCATTCAGCCAACACGGCCCAGGAGTTTGTGGTGTGGGCGGAGAGGCCGGAGACCGCTTGGCTTCAACTCCCGTGCTTCTTTGCAGAGGCGTTGCCGGCCGGGGGGCCTGCTGGCCTATGGCTGCAGGCCGACGACTGCTGTAGCGCGGCCTCGTGGGTGGAGGTCGAGGTCACCCCCGGGGGTTACGTGTACCTGAACCGCGGGTGGCAGACGTTTGCCCACGCCCGTGGCTTGGAGGGGAGGCGCACCCTTCATTTCAACTACGACGGGGTGGTGACGCTTTTCGTCAAGATCTTCGGGGGAGAGGGCGAGCGCCTGGGGTGCTGCCCGGAAGACGACGGCCGCGGCGATCTTGGAGATGAGATTGCCCTTCACGACGGGCGCCGTGTCTCCAACAGCAGCGACACCCCCTCCGAGGAGAGCCCGAGCGAGAGCAGCGACAGCAACTATGGCGCGCCACCGCGCCGGCGTGCCCGGACCTCGGGGGGTAGCCAGCCGCCGCGACGTCGCTCCTCTGCTCCAGAAGCGGCCACGCCGGCGCGCCTCCACGGGCCCGTCAAGGAAGATGAGGACTCCGACTGAGTGCTGGTGTGCCGACGCCAGGGCTCCCAGGGCGACAGCCCCCGAGGGGGCTTCCTCACTTTCTTTCTCCTTCTCTTCTCCCTTTCATGTAATCAAAGAACCAAGGGGGCCCTATGGGCGTGTAATGAGTTTTGGCGCTTGCGCCCTTGTTAGTACCCTTATCGTGTGTCCTGGTTCTTGTGTCATTGTTAATTGAAACTTCCTGCTGACCGCGGTTAGGGTACTTAGCTTGACATGCTCGCGGTAGGCTTTTCGTCGGGGAGGTTTGGCTGTGGTGCTTGGGGAGTCCGGACGTCCTGGGGACTTCTTCTTCTTGCGAGTGAGGCAAGTTCGGAGCCCTTTCAGCACTCTGTGTCTGCAGGCCCCAGTCCCGCACATTTCCCGACCACCGTAATGTACGTCCGGATCACTAGGACGCAACTACGAGGTGAGGCCTCGACACCCTTGATGCCGACCGAATCACCAGGACGACATCAAGGGGCGAGTGGCTATATGACCGGTAAGGCTCCTGTGGCGCGCTGCTCAGGAGCCCCCTTTGACGCTCAAGCAGCTCTACGTCGGTAGGTCCCAGTTTCGCACATTTCCCGACCACCGTAATGTACGTACGGATCACCAGGACGCAACTACGAGGTGAGGCCTCGACACCCTTGATGCCAACCGGATCACCAGGACGACATCAAGGGGCGAGTGGCTATATGACCGGTAAGGCTCCTGAGGTGCGCTGCTCAGGAGCCCCCTTTGACGCTCAAGCAGCTCCCCAAAAAAATTTGTTTCCTGCCTCGGGAGGCGCGGGCCTCTCGAGGCTCTGAGATGGCGCGTCGGGCCATGGGTGGAGCCCCCGAGCGAGTATGAAGCGACACGCGCCTGCTGACTCACCCGGGAGCACCACGCGAGGATCCGGGCGCTAAGGCCCTGGCGAGGTGCGAGCACCGTGCCCCCCAGCCCCCGCTCGCGAGACGCGAGGGGGAGGGAAGCAGGCGAGTGCTCGACTCGAAGAGAGAGAACTCAAGATAGGAAATGGCGATGAAAAGAAATCCCTGCCCCCTTTTCTTTAAAACATGGTTGGAGAAAACCCCGAGTTTGGTTCCAGAAAAGTTGGCAAATTCGAATACCAGAAGAGCAAATAACAGTCGCGTCCGGCGCCTAGACTAGTCTTCATCTTCATCTTCCCCCAGCGCGGAGCGTAGGGCATCCACGTTGCATGGGCATAGCCATTGAAAGGCAGTGTTGTCCGCCAGCGCGGAGCATGGGGCTTCCACATTGCGTGGGAAGGAACCCCTCCGCGTCGTCGGGGGGCTCCGGGCGTGTACAGCCCACTCATTATTACGTGAGAGTGTCACGGGTAGAACTTCCGAAGGTGCTAGATGTTCCAGGCATTCTGGATGGGGACCCCGTCTTGAGTCTCCAGGCGCACGGCGCCAGGCCTGGAGACGTGAGCGGCCTTGAACGGGCCCTCCCACATGGGCGAGAGCTTGTGCAAGCCCTCCCTGGAGAGGACCCACCTCAGGACGAGGTCTCCGACTTTGAGGGTCCTGGAGCGGATGTTACGGCAGTGGTAGCACCGCAGCGCCTGCTGGTACCTCGTAGCTCGGAGCGAGGCTCGGGGACGGGCCTCCTCCCCGAGAACGAGGTCTGTTCCCTGCGCGGCATCCTGACGCTCCTCGTCGAATGCCAAGCCCGCGGGGATCGGTGCTTGACCTCGTGCGGGAGGATGGCTTCGTCTCAGTAGACGAGGAAGAACGGGGTCTCGCCGGTGGGCTTAGTCACGGTGGTGCGGATGGACCACAGCACGGACTGAAGCTCATCGACCCAACCCCTGCCGCAAGCTTCGAGCTTCTTCTTGAAGCTCCTTGCCTTGAGGCCCTGCAGGACCTCCGCGTTGGCGCGCTCCGCCTGGCCGTTGCTCCATGGGCGGGCTACCGAGGCGTAGCATATCTGCGTTCCAAGGTTAGCGCAATAGGTCCTAAAGAGGTTACTTGTGAACCGCGAACCGTTGTCGGTGATGATGCGGTTGGGGACGCCGAATCGGCTTACGAAGCCCTTGATGAACTTGACGGCTGATCCGGCTGGGATGGTGCGCACGGGCTCCACCTCCGCCCACTTGGTGAACTTGTCGATGGCGACGTAGAGGTAGCGGTACCCGCCCGCTGCCCGCAGGAAGGGCCCCAGTATGTCCATCCCCCAGACCGCGAAAGGCCAGGAGAGCGGGATGGTCTGGAGGCCCTGCGCGGGCTGGTGAGTCTACTTGGCGTGGAACTGGCAGACCTCGCAAGACCGGACCAGCTCGATGGCGTCGTTAAGCGCCGAGGGCCAGTAGAAGCCGGATCAGAATGCCTTTCCTGCAAGGGTGCGTGACGAGTAGTGGTGCCCGCAGTCTCCCCGTGAATGTCGGCCAGCAGCTCGCACCCCTGCTCCTTGGAGACGCACCGCAGCTCGACGCCATTCGGGCGCCTGCGGTACAGGTCGCCATCCTACATGCAGTAAGCCGTGGCCTGCCGTGCCATGCGCTCCGCCTCTTCCTCCTTTTCCGGCAGCGTGCCGTGAAGTAGGTATGCCCTGAACTCCCGCGTCCAGTCGTCGGCCTGGGGATCCAGTGCCAGGAGCAGTTGGGCTCTTGAGGCCTGGCCGGAGTCCGGAGCCCCCGAGGGCGGCGCTGGGGGGAGCTCCTCACTTCGTGGCGCCAGGTCCTCGGTTGGTGGCGCTGCGGAGGGTTTGAAGAGCCGTTCCTCGAAGACGCCTAGCTCCTGGGGCTCGCGGCGCGACGCCCTCTTGGCGATGTCATCGGCCTCCGTGTTCGCGTTGCGCGGGATGTGCTGCAATTCCAAGCCCTGAACACGTTTTTGATCTTACGTACCTCTTCCAAATACGCCTCTATGCGCTCGTCCTTGGGTGTATACTCTTTGTTGGAGAAGTTGACGAGGAGCTGGGAGTCGCCCTTGATGGTGAGGTGCCAAATCCCCAATGCTGTCGCCGCCTTGAGGCCGGCGATGAGGCCCTCGTACTCCGCGATGTTGTTGGAGACCTTCTCTCCATGCTGGAAACAGAGCTGCACAGCGTAGCGGAGCTTGTCCCCTGCCGGGGAGGTTTGCACGACTCCAGCCCCTGCTCGCATGCGTGCGAAGGCTCCGTCGAAATGCATGATCCAACCCTCAGGTGCCTCATCGCCAGGGGTGAGGGACTGGCTCCCGTCCAGCCCCCGGTCGGGGGCGTCTGTCCACTCCACCACGAAGTCTGCTAGGGCCGCCCCCTTGATGACCCTGGTCGTGCTGAACTCTATGTTGAAGGCCTGCAGCTCGATGTTCCATTTGGCGACTCTTCCTGCCGCGTTGGGGTTGCGTAGGACCTTCTCCAAGGGGTACGCAGAGACGACCTTGATGGGATGTCACTTGGAGTAGTGGCGCAGTTTCCTCGAAGCAACAATAAGTGCTAGAAGGAGCTTCTGTTGCATGGGGTAGCATGAGCGCGCATCCCGCAGCACCGTACTGACGTAGTACACTGGGTGTTCGATGAGGGTGAAGCCCCCTGCGGTGCCCTGCTCCGTGGTGGGCCCAAGGGGCTCGAACGCCTCGGGGGCCGCCGGAGCGGCCGGGGCCTCATGAGGATTGAGCGCCTCAGGGGCCGTCGGAACGGCGGGGACCTCATGAGGATTGAGTGCCTCAGGGACCGTCGGAGCGGCGGGGGCCTCATGAGCACCATCTTGGGGAGGAGCGGGCTCCTTGGCATCCTGCGAGCCCCCTTGCTCCATGTTGGGGGGCCCGCCGGCGCCCGTCGATGTGGCGTGCGTGTCGGCACGCTCCTCCCTGACCGCCACCAACGCAGCGCTGGCGGAATGGGGGGTGGCAGCCAGGTATAGCAGCAGGGGCTCCCGAGGACGAGGCGCCACCATCACTGGCGGGCTCATGAGGTACTGCTTGAGTTCCTCGAAGGCTGCGTCTGCCTCCGGAGTCCATTCGAAGGGGCCCTTCCTTTTCATGATCTTGAAGAACGGTACGGCCCGTTTGCCGAGTTTGGAGATGAAGCGCCCCAAGGAGGTCACGCATCCTGCCATTTCTGCATTTCCTTGAGGGTCTGGGGCGTGCTCATCTTGTTTATGGCCTTGATCTTCTCTGGATTCGCCTCGATTCCCCGGTGCGACACCAGGAAACCGAGCAGCTTGCCCGATGGGACCCCGAAGACACATTTCTCGGGGTTGAGCTTCAGGTTCATCTCCCTCAGGCTGGCGAACGTCTCCTCCAAGTCCTTGATCAGGGTCTTGGCCTCCTTGGACTTGACCACGATGTCGTCGATGTAAGCTTCTGCATTCCTCCCGAGCTGCGGCCCCAGGGCGATGTGCATCAGCCGTTGGAAGGTCGCCCCGGCGTTCCGTAGCCCGAAAGGCATGCATGTGTAGCAGAACACTCTGCACGAGGTGAGGAAGGCCGTCTTCTCGACGTCCTCCACCACCATTTTGATCTATTGGTAGCCCGAGAAAGCGTCCAGGAAGCACAGGAGGTCGCACTCCGCGGTGGAGTCCACGATCTGATCGATGCGCGGCAGCGGGAATGGGTCTTGGGGGCAGGCTTTGTTGAGGCTCGTGAAGTCGACGCACATACGCTCCTTCCCGCACTTCTTCGGGACGACCACCGGATTGGCAAGCCACTCTGGGTAATGCACCTCCCGGATGACCCCGGCCTCCTTTTGCTTGCCCGTCTATGAGGGTCCCGGAGACGGCCACGCCCCTTATGGTCGGCGTGCACAACATGGGGAGCGTTTCGGCGGCCGTCGTTTTCTTGGGGTGGTCGTCGGGGCCAAAGGTGATGTCGGTCTCCGGCCACGTCCGAGGCGGTGTGGGCTCGGACCACGGCCGAATCGCTCCTGCGCGGCGGAAGAACTGCTTGACCTGGCGGCTGGAGGTGGGCGCCTGTGATCCGCCGAGGATGCACGCGACCACGGGGCCGGCCCTACGCGTCATGGCGCCACCGTGCGCCATGGGCCGGCCGGCGTCGGGGCTCTCGTCCGCCATGGGATTGCCGAACCAGGACTCGACTGTCGCCGCGAGTGGGGAGGCTTCAACACGCCCCCTACCTGGCGCGCCAAATGTCAGATTTCAGGCTCCGCAAAACCCCAAGAAGTTCGAACACAGGGGCGTGTGCGAAGATCCCCTGCAGCCTCGCCCTACCTAGCTCGCTACTCGATGATTTCTACGAAGGACTCACACGATGACGAGGAAGCAGATGCACACGATGGTTTACCCAGGTTCGGGCCGCTGCGAAGCGTAATACCCTACTCCTGCTTTGGTGGATTGCCTCACGAGGAGGTGTGGTGGATGAACTAGTACAGTGGCGAGGAGCCTCGTGAGGGCACTCGAGTGGTGTTCTTGGCTCTTTGCCTCTCTTGTTGTCTCTCCCTGCTTGTCGCTTCTCTACGGTGCTACCTAGCCTCTATATATAGCCGCGGCTCGGGTCCTCTTCCCTTATCGCAATGGCGGGAAGAGATCCCTCAACGGCCAAATTCGAAGGGGGACAGGAGTACATCCCCGCCCTGTCCAAAGGTGGTCTTCGCCTGCAAACTGGCTGCCGATGATGCAGAGGTGGGCTCGGCGATGACATCCGTCCTGCGGGGCTCGTGGTCGTGGTCTTGTTGCACCGGAATGGAAACCTTTGGGTGGCGCTTTGGGAACCCGCGTACGTCCTTGCTCCCTTTGCACCAAAGGGGAAATTGCACCGCCTGGCACGCTGGCGCCCGCCTGTCCCTTCTTGCGTCATCCTTGACTCCTGAGGCCGGGTTCTGCATAGAGATCTCCGCCGCTCCGGAGGGGGCCTGAGGAGGCCCACTCCTCGCTGGTCTTGGCGCTGCTTCCCTCGCGAGCTTGGGTCCTCGTGAGGACCTTGCCTTGAGTTGGGCCGCGCCAGGCCATGCTTGGCTCGTGAGGTGGGCCCTGCCCTGGGCCGTAGGCAGGCAGGTCTGGGTACCCCCGTTCCCAGAACACCGACAAGTTCTACCCGCGACACTCTCACGTAATAATGAGTGGGTTGTACATGCCCGGAGGCCCCCGAGGAGTGCCGTACGAGGCCGTGGAGGGGCTCCCACCCACACCCAAGTGGAAGCCCCATGCTCCGCGCTGGCGGACGACACGGTCATACAACGACTATGCCCACGCCTAGTGGACGCCCCATGCTCCGCGCTGGCGGACGACACGGTCTTACAACGACTATGCCCACGCCTAGTGGAGGTCCCATGCTCCGCGCTGGTGGGAAGACTAGCTTAGGTGCCGGACGCGGCTGTTCTTTGCTCTCTTTTGTAACCAAATTTGCCACTTTTTGGAATGAAACTTGAAGTTTTCGCGTCTTTGTTCGAAAAAGGGGTGGGAATTTTTCTCCTTGCGGCATTTCCCAGTTTGAAGTCTAGTTTTTAAGAGGTTTAGCACCTGCCAGTTTTCTCTCTCGCGCGTGCCCCGCGAGCGGGGGCTGGACACGGTGTGCACCTTGCCAAAACTTTGGCATCCTAATCCTCACGCGACGCTCTCGAGCGAGCCAGCAGGTGCATGTTGCCTCAGGCCCCCGGCCTCAGAAGCGCTCATCTCCAGGCCATGCCGGGCATCGCGACCCGACATACCAGCGACGATCGACCCTCACTCGAGGGCTCCAACCAAATATGGTCGCCGGGAGAAGGACGACCGAGGAAAGAGCAGCCACGGTTTGGCTCATTATCGAGGAACCCTACGTAAAGCGCGTTTCGGCGCCTTCGCGCGATGCGGTGCCTTGAGGAGGCACCTCCAGAGGCCCTGACTCCTCGCAAACCCCCCAGGGGCCTCGCGAGCAGCGGGCACCTCTCGAGGCTCTGAAGCCGTCTGGTCCGCAAGGAAGAAGCCCCCCCCCCCTCCGGCAAGATCTCTAAGCTGCCCCGGTGCCCCAGCTGCACCTCACGACGCAGGAACCCGCCACGAGTACACCAAGCTAAGTTATCCTAATCGCGATGGGCAGGAACTTTCAATTAGTAGCAATATAAATACTAGAGTATGAGACGAAAAACGCTAATATAAAGGCGCAAGCGCCATTGTTCGTTACACGCCCCCGCGGGGCCCTCCATGGTTCTTAATGCAGGAAGTAAAAAACAAAAGGCGGCCTCCCGAGGACCGCCACCCCTGAGGCCTGGCTCCAGCGTTGGCCGCGCTCAGTCGGAGTCCTCCTCCTCCTTGATGGGGCCACGGCGCCGCGGCGGCTCGCTGTCCCCCTTGGTCCGGGCGCGCCGACGTGGCGGCTCGTCGTAGTCGTTGTCGCTCGAGCTCCCCCTGGATGAGGCGTCGCTGCTACTGGAGGTGTTGCGGCCGTCGCCAAGGGCAAGTTCACCGCCGAGGACGCCGCCGCTGCGATGGATGTCGTCGGCAGAGAGGTGGTCACTGTCGCCGCCGTCGCCCTCCGGGCAGCACCCCAAACGCATGCCATCTTCCCCGAAGATCTTGACAAAGAGCGTTGCCACCCCATCATGCTTGAAGTGGAGGGTACGCCTCCCCTGCAGGCCGCGAGCGTGAGCGAACGTCTACCACCCGCGGTTCAGGAACACGTAGCCCGCGGGAGTGACCTCGACCTCCACCCACGAGGCCTCGCTGCAGCAGCCATCGGCCTGCAGCCATAGGCCAGCAGGCCCTCCGGCCGGCAACGCCTCCGCGAAGAAGCGTGGGAGCTGGAGCCAGGTGATTGCCGGCCTCTCCGCCCACACCACAAACTCCTGGGCCACGTTGGCCGAGTGGGATCACTGGCGGGGCGGCCGGGCGCCCGCCAAAAGCTTCCCCCCTTGGCCACGGGCACCATGGCTACTGCAGCCGCCTGCGCAGGAGGGAGCCTTCCTACGGCTGCCGGAGGTAGCGCCGACCTTCACGGGAGTGCGCCCGCGCCCTCGGGGGACCACAGCCGGTGTCGCGGTGTACTTACGGGGATGGCCGCGGCCCCTCTTGGGCAGCGGCGAGTCCGGTCCCTCCAGGCAGGCCTTCCCTTTCTCAGAGGCAGAGAATCTCCTCACTTGCGCCATGGCCGTGGAAGCGGCGGCTTGGAGTGAGGAGGCAAGAAGATGAAGACGGACTAGGGGCTTTGTCTCCCTCGCCCACTTATAGTTAATCGGATGCTATGTCTCCCTCGCCCACTTATAGTTGATCGGAGGCCAACCGGCGTCCCTCCGCATTCTGGGAAATGATGGCCCCGCGGCACGCGCCAGCCTTTGTCAGTCAGGGCGGCTGCCGAGGCGACGTGGGGAAGTGGAGGCGTTCGCGTCCCGTCACGCACCACGTGTCAAGCCTGGCCCGCAGGCGATTGGGGCCCATGGCGCTTCAGCCTTCCTTCCTTTGCTTCGCCCCGAAGCCAACCCGAGCGCGCCTTGGGCCTGGGGGCTACTGTCGGCATTCTGGGATCGGGGGTACCCAGATCTGCTTGCCTGCAACCCAGCGCGTGGCCCACCTCAACGGCCTAGTACGGCCTGGTAGCAACCCCGCCCCCAAGATAAGACCCTCGCGAGGGCCCCGGCCTCGCGAGGCGAACAACACCAAGACCTCCAGAGGAGTGGCCTCCCCAGGCTGCCTCCCGGGGAGCGGAGATTTCTATGCAGGTACCCGGCCTCAGGTGGCTGCGATGATGTGAGCCATGACGACCAAGGCCAGGCGGGCGCCAGCAGGCGCAGAGGGGATGGTTTCCCATTCTGTGCTAAGCAGGCAAGGACGTACGCGGGTTCCCAGGGGATCCCCCAAAGGTTTCCATTCCAGTGCAACAATACCAAGACCACGAACTCGGCAGGACGGATGTCATCGCCGAGCCCACCTCTGCGTCACGCCCAGAAGCTTTGCAGGCAAAGACCACCTTCCGTTAGGATAAGATGTACCTCTTGTCCCCTTTCAAAATTGGCCGTTGTGGGATCCCTTCCCACCTGTGCGATAAGGGAAGAGGACCAAGGCCACTATAAATAAGGACCAGCATCCACCGTAGAAGGGATTGATCCATCCTCACCTCTGAGCCCTCGCGAGGTCGCTCAACCACTGTACTAGTTCATCCCCAAACCTCCACGCGAGGCCAATCCACCAAAAGCAGGAGTAGGGTTTTACACCGTAAGGTGGCCCGAACCTGGGTAAATCTCTGTGTCCATCTTTTTGTTCGCTCGCACGTATTCGACGAGGCTTGGCTGCGGGGTGGTGAGCTTGAGGCTAGAGCTGGTTGAGACATTCGCACATGCCCCAGAGTTCGAACCTTCTTGGGTCTGCGGAGCCCCGATTCCGACAGGATCGGGCTACGTCCCAGGAGACGTCCGGATGGGGTACCTAGCTGGAACCGCCTAAGGGATCGACTGGCCATGCTGATGGTGGTGGGGACAAGTTTACTGATAGTGAGGGCGAGGTGGTTGAGGGGGTCACCGTGTACCAGCGTGGTAGTACACGACTCCTGCCCCTGCCAGCGAACCACGAGCAGAGGCCGGTGATTAGGCCTGATGGGGAAAAGTAAGTGCATTTATTCTTTTTGTACCTTTTGCCTTCACATTTCTTCAAATATCTAATGCGTTGGCCTTGTCATACTGCAGGGGTTGGGATCACAGCAAGGGAGTCCGCAGGCCCAACACCGTCCTTGGTGTGCTTTGCCGGCAAAATTTCCCAGGGTTTGTCACGTTACCCGGTGAGGGTCAGCTTCCACAGCTAGGATTGAGCTGGGAGCACTCCAAGGCTGCCCAGGCCCCGCCGGAGGAGATGATCGATAGTGTCTTGTGCCTCACGAGGGCTGAGATGGTGATCAGAAGCTTTTGGGTAATTTCTCCTTTACACAATTAAAAATTAACAATAGCTAGTTATTGTACTAATCAGTGTTGTCTCATTTCATTGCAGACCTTCTATAGGTGTGAGGAGGGATACGAGGAGGAGGCAGCAAAGGTTATCGATACCGAGTGCAAGCGCCTATTACAGAACTTATGGCACAAGGCTCGGTCGCAGGCTGTTCGAGACTACTACGCCACGCGTGGTGTTAAGAAGGACAAATCGTCGTGCCACGAAAACTTTCTGAAGAAGCATCGGTACATGAAGGTAATTACATATTCTTAAGGCCTTGTACTTAGTTTCCTTGATTTGATTCGTAGGCGTAGCGCTCAAATTTCTCTTTACTAACTTAGGTGCGCCCGAGATGGTATGCGGATAAGATGGATTGTTGGGAGGCGTTGGTGGATGAGTGGTGCACAGACCACTGGCGAGCCGTCCACGACAGTGCGAACGACCGGCGTGCCCAAATGGTTGGCGTGCCACACCATCAAGGCAGCGACAACTTATTTCGGTTCGTGCGGAACTGGGTATGTGGTTTGCTTCATGATTCATGTAATTCATTCTTCATGCTAGCTTGAGCCCATTATTAATACTTTGTTCCTCTCTTTTAGGCACGACAAAATAACACGGAGGTGCCAGAGGTGTACGACCTCTATGCCATGGCCCATACTACCTCGTACAAGAAGGCCAAGGCATTCTCTAAGTCTGACATGGACCATCCAGAAATGTTCACCAACATCTCCTCCCACTACAAGCTCGTGAGGTACAACGAGGAGGGGAAGGCGAGGAAAGGGGAGGACTTTAACCCGAGCCAGCATCCTTTCGATCCAGAGCTGGTGATGATATCTGGTGGAGGGAGGCCCCATGGCTCGATAGCCATTGGAGATGGACTGATACGTTGTCCTCGAACCCTCCGGGAGATCAAGGCGAGCCAAACGAGCTCCTGTCCTGAGATAAGGACTCGTCCACGGCCAGTCAATCTTGCCATCGAGGTTAGTTATACGGACTCAGATATCTTTCCTCCATTGCATTGTGTGTGCGGCCATCGATGATTACAATGCTAACAAGTAGTGGTGTTGCAGGCTGCTCTTCAGAAAGAGAGAGCGACAACCCAGGCGCTTCTGGAGGAGAGGGACCGGGTGGCGGCAGAGAAGGAACTGGCCGCGGAGGAGAAGACGGCTAGGTTGTTGGAGGAGGAGAGGGCACGGAATAAGGCGGCTCACCGGGCCATGTACGAGCTCCTCGTGGTAAGTTTCTTCTGCATATTAGCCAAATCATGCACGTAAATGTTCGTTTCATTACTAACTAATATGACTGACTCGTCAAAACCAAATGTGCAGTCTGTGTGCGAGAAGACGGTCAGACCCCTCCGCCGATGCCAGTCATTACTGCGCCAGGAACGGTGAGTTTTATTTCAGTGTCATCATGCTAGTCTTAACATTTGAGTGTCATCATGCTAACGAGACATTGCAAATGATCTTTGGTGCAGAATAACTCCCAAGCCGCATCGCACACCCCTTCTCCAGGTGAAAGCGGCCCGAGGAACCCCGGTGCTTCACATCCGTGATGACGACGACGGTAAGTTTCCTCTAGTGTTCTGCTTAACAAATGCATACTTAACTTCGTACATGCTAGTTAGCCCTATTATGCCACATACTTAGCTTATTTTCCCAAAAAAAAGACATACTTAGCTAATTATCCTCCAAAATGACATAATTTAGCTTATTTAGTTCATTTATGACATAATTAGCTTAGTTATGTCAAAAACGGCATAATAACCTTGGTTAGCTCATAAATGTCATATACTTAGCTTATTTTCCTCCAAAATGCCATATACTTAGCTTATTTTCCTCCAAAATGTCATATACTTAGCTTATTACCTAAGTTAGATCTAAAATGACACAAACAAGGAATAATAAGAAGAAAAACAAGGAAGAGGAGAAAAAGAAAGAATAGAAGAACAAAGAGAAGAAAAAGAAAGAATAAAAGTAGAACAATGAGAAGGGAAAGGATAAAAAGTTAGAAGAAGAGAAGAAAGATGAGCTTCTTCTTTCTTTCTTCTTATTATTTTCCTTCTCTTTATTCTTCTTCTTCTAGTCTTCTTCTTCTTCTTCTTCTTCTAGTCTTCTTCTTCTTCTTCTTCTTCTTCTTCTTCTTCTTCTAGTCTTCTTCTTCTTCTTCTTGTAGTCTTCTTCTTCTTCTTCTAGTCTTCTTCTTCTTCTTCTTTTGCTCCTACGTCTACTAACTTTATTATTCCCATTTTGCAGATTTCATTCACTTCATGGAAGCTGGCATTGATGGACTGCCTATGTTTAGTTTTTGTTTTGATTTGTGTTGATGAACAATGTGAAACTATATATGTATGTATATATGGATGAACAGTGTGACTGCTTGAACTATGTATGGATGAACAGCTGGCATTGGTTCTTTTAATATGTATTGGTTCTTTTGATGGCCTATGTGACTGCTTGAACTATATATATCATATGTGTTGTGAAAATGCAGAGAAATAACAGAAAACAAATTAAAAAGAGGTAATATAGGCACTTTGCCGTCTGCCAGCCGACGGCAAAGGCCTTTGCCATCGGTAAGTGGACGGCAAAGGTGCCATGTAGCAGCAACCTATGCAACCTGGGAGCACCGGGTCTGACCCATTTGGTCACTTTGGCGTCCGCTGTATCTGTCAGCAGACGGCAAAGAGAGGCATGGCAGACGGCAAAGGAGGCGGCAGGAGTGACGTCTGTCACATGACTGTTGACATCAGTACGCAGACGGCAAAGGCAGCCGTGCGTTTGCCGTCAGCCAGCAGACGGCAACGTCTGCCGTTAGCCACCTAACTGGGCTAGCAGCTGTACGTTGCCGTCCAGGAGCGTTTCCGTCCGCCTACCTAACGCAACCGACGGCAAAGCTCTTTGTCGTCCGCTGCTCGAATGCAGACGTCAAAGAAGCTCCTTACCGGAACTTTCAGCGCCGGCAGTGGGGCCATCAGCCAGCTGACAACAAACATGTTGGCCGTCCGTGGTATGGTTCTTTGCCGTCTGCCATGGAGGACGGCAAAGAAGCTGATTCATGTAGTGTCTCGCAGCGACCTCCAGGTCCCAACAACAGGGATGTGCCTTAGCAAGCTGCAACACGGCCTCCTGAGCCACCTGGATCCGCGACAACGCCTTCTTCTCTGTAGCATCAAACTCCCATTGGAGGAGGCCCCGATGGTCCTTGCCCTCCTCGAGCTCGATACGAAGGGCACAATAGGTCTCCCCCTCACGCTGGAGAGCGGCCTCGAACTCATGCTTAGCAGACAATGTTGTTTCCAGCTCCACTTGGCCCCCCCGCTCAGCCTCCTCAGCTTGTGTACGCATTCGGGCAGCCTCACCCACGCTCTGCCTAAAGGCCGCTGCAGTCCCGGGGGCTATGAAAAACACAAATACACGTGATTAGTAACATACAATGACGCAACTGATCCACGAGAACAACACCTAACTCTTCCATGAAGATCTGTCTAGGTCACGCTGCAGACCTCCACCCTGATGCCGCAACGCCTCTAGTTGCTTCTCAAGCTCAAAGACCTGCGCCGCCAGACTATGTTGCTCCCCTCGGACAGCACCTAGCCATATACACACATAAAGGCCTAAGGTGGGTCATAGAGGAACCTGCAACTTGTGAGCTGCGTTGGATTTTCCCCGAAGAGGAAGGGTGAAGCAATATAGTAGCAGATAAATATTTCCCTCGGTGAGAACCAAGGTTATCGGACCAATAGGAGAACCACACAAATTGTCATCGTCAGCGCCTACACACACAAAAGCAAACACTTGCACCCAACGTGTGCAAGAGGGTTGTCAATGCCCATGAACTCGTTACTTGCAAGGATTAATTCCGATAGTGACAGATAGATAAAAACAAAAGTAAAAAAGAAAGTAAATAAATTGCAGCAAGGTATAATTGGTTTTTAGTAATATGATTAAGTAGACCCGGAGCCATAGTTTTCACTAGAGGATTCTCTCTGGAACACATAGCATACGGCGGGTAGACAAATTACTGTTGGGAAATTGATAGAAAAGCGCATAGTTATGATGTTATTCATGGCAATGATCATGTATATAGGCACCACATCCGATACAAATAAATAGAAACCATTCCGCATCTACTACTATTACTCCACTTCGAGAGTGCTTCTATGCTTGCCTATCTAGGTATTAAGTTCATGCAAACAGAGTAATGCTTTATGCAATATGACATGATGTAGACAAAATAAACCCAATCAATATGAATAAACCTCGTTGTTTTATCCTTAATGGAAACAATGCAAATATGTGCCTCGCTATCGCTTTTGTCACTGGGTGAAGACACTGCAAGATTGAACCCGCTACAAAGCACCTCCCCCGCTAAAGATAAATCAATCTAATTGGCCAAACCAAACGGATAGATCGGAGAGAAATACAAAGATATAACAAGCATGCATAATAAAGTTCAGAAAAGACTCAATTACTTTCAATGAATAATTTGATCATAAACCCACAATTCATCGGATACCAACAAACACACGACAAAAGAAGATTACATTGGATAGAACTCCAAGAAGATCTGGGAGAACATCGTATTGAAGATTAAAGAGAGAGAATAATCCATATAGCTACTAGCTATGGACCCATAGGTCTGTGGTGAACTACTCACGCATCATCATGGAGGCAGCAAGGTTGATCTACATGGCCTTCATGATCGATTCCCCTTCTGGCACAGTACCGGAAAAGGTCTCCAGACGTCGCAGAAGAACAGAGGCTTGCGGCAGCGGAAAAAGTATTTCGGGTGTATCTTTGTTGGTTTGGGAAAATTTGGGCATTTATAGAGGTGGAATTAGGTCAAACGGAGTTGCGTGGGAGTTACGAGCTCGGGGGGGGTGCCCTGTCACCCAGGGCGTGCCGTGTGAGATCATGGCTCTCACGTACGTCTTCTGGCCCCCTCCCAAACCTTCCGGTGTCCCTTTTGGTCCAGAAAAAATCATCATAAAGTTAAATTGTGTCTGGACTTTGTTTGGTATTGATTTTCTGAAAAGTCAAAATAAGCAAAATATAGGAACTGACACTAGGCACTAGGTTAATTGGTTAGTCCCAAAAATGATATAAAATAGCATATAAATGCATATAAAGTACCCAAGTTTGATAATACAATAGGATGAAACAATCAAAAATTATAGATATGTTGGGGACGTATCAGCATCCCCAAGCTTAATTCTTGCTCGTCCTTGAGTAGGTAAATGCTAAAAGCAGAAATTTTGATGTTGAATGCTACCTAGCATCTATATCATGTAATCTCTTTTTGGTATAAATATTGAGAAACGATGAAGTAATTGATATCAACATAATAATATCCATGAATATAAGAAGCATAATCATTAATTTTCCAAAATATATGATCCTTAACGGGTGTTATCCCAACTCATTTTATCATGTTAGCATGGCAATACTCCGTCTTCACTGCATAAATATAAATCATAAGCACGCCGGTGTTGAACTAGGTAGTTGGATCGTACTTCTAACTCGCTTCAGCATTTTCAACTTCACGCAATACATGAGCGTGAGCCATGGATATAACACTATAGGTGGAATAGAATGCGATAGTAGAGATCAAAGGGAAGTAAAAAAGGAAGAAAGTCTCGCATCAACTAGGCGGATCAACAGGCTATGAAGATGGTCATCAATTGATATCAATGTGAGGAGTAGGGATTGCCATGCAACAGATGCATTAACAGCTATGAGTGTATGAAAGCTCAACACAAACTAAGTGGGTGTGCATCCAACTTGCTTGCTCATGAAGACCTCGGGCATTTGAGGAATCCCATCATCGGAATATACAAGCCAAGTTCTATAATGAAAAATTCCCACTAGTATATGAAAGGGACAACTCAGAAGACTCTCTATATAAAGAACATGGTACTACTTTGAAGAACAAGTGTGGTAAAAAAGACATTAGCATTGCCCCTTCTCTCTTTTCTCTCATTTTTTTCTCTTTTTTTCTTTTTTCTCTTCTTTTTTATTTTTTAATTTTTTATCCGGAGTCTCATCCCGACTTGTGGGGGAATCATGGTCCCCATCATCCTTTCCTCACTAGGACAATGCTCTAATAATGATGATCATCACACTTTTATTTACTTACAATTCGATAAAACTATACAAGATGACTCTATATGAATGCCTCTGGCAGTGTAACAGGATGTGCAATGATCTAGCATAACATGTATAACAATGATGAACGGCGGTTGTGCCACAAATATCATGTCAGCTCTATATGATCATGCAAAGCAATATGATGATGAACACACAACTCATGTGACTGAACGGTGGAAGTTGCATGGCAATATATCTCGGAATGGCTATGGAAATGCCACAGTAGGTAGGTATGGAGGGTGTTTTGAGGAAGGTATAAGGAGGCTTATGTGTGATAGAGTGCATCATATCACGGGGTTTGGATGCACCGATGAAGTTTGCAGCAACTCTCGAGGTGAGAAATGGCAATGCGCGGCACCGAAGAGGCTAGTAAATTGCGGAAAGGTAGGAGTGTATATAATCCATGGACTCATATTATTCATAAAAACTCATATAATTATTATGAAACCCTATTAGCCCTCGAAGCAAAGTACTAATCGCATGCCCCTAGGGAATTGGTTGGTAGGAGTTAACCATGGCGCACATCCGATTATAACAACACCCAAGCATTTCATTCAGACATAAAAATGCTCACACCTCATCACCATGCCATGACTAATACTTAGATGAGAAGTTAATAACAAACTTTAATACTGATATTTCTACTAACCAATGATCATGAACCAATCTCCTTTCATATTACTACATCAATATAAACAAACCATATGTTTAATATTTTTTGATCTACATGAAAGTTTTTATTATATCCCCCTTTAATACCTATCCTTTTTGGACTAGTCTTATAGCACATGCATATTGCCATTACTATTTATTAGACTCTCAAAAATATTTAAGTTAAGCATGAGAGTGCAATCATTTCTATAAAATATAACCACCGTCGTGCTCTAAAAGATATAAGTGAAGCACTAGAGCAACCGCCTAGCTGATAAGATATAATTGAAGCACATAGAGTATTCTAATAAATTATGATAAATATGTGTCCCTCTCAAAAAGGGTCAAGAAAACAATGATTGTGTAAAACTAAAAAATACACGACGCTCCAAGCAAAACTCATATCATGTGATGCATAAACATGTAGCCCCAAGTGACATACCAATGGATTGTAGACGAAAGAGCGGATGCAATCCAGGGCATCCCCAAGCTTAGATGCTTGTGTCTTCCTTGAATATTAACTTGGGTTTCTTTGAGAATCCCCAAAATTATGGTCTTGCCACTCCTTAGGGTCTTGTCTCACCCAAAACTCAACAGAAACCTCGTGAGATCCGTTAGTATAATAGACATATCATATAGTTTAGGTACTGTTGTATATAGGTTAATATTTAATTATAGCATAATAACTACTGTATTCAAACTTCTCCATGACTTATATCCCCGATATAATCCATAGCATCATTAAAACAAGCAAACTATGTAAGCAAAAAACAGAATATGTCTAAAACAGAACAGTATGTGATGAACTGTACTAAAACCATACTTATGTAACTCAAAAAATAGGAAAAAATAGGTCAACCTTGAAAAATTGTATAGAAATACCATTTAAACAATTCAGATCAGACATACATCCAGTAAAATCAGGGAAATTAAATATTAGGTGCAAAAGTTTCTGTTTTTGCACTGGATCAATTCTACTATCATCCAAATCATCCCAAAGGATTTACTTGGAATAAACACTAACTAAAACATAAAAACACAATCATTACAGTAGCAATAATTTTGTGAGCTCACAATAACAGAAATTAAAAGCAAAATATTTAAGATAACTATTGGGTTGCCTCCCAACAAGCGGTATTGTTTTATGCCCCTAGCTAGGCATAATGCATAGTTTCAAGTATTGTCATCCTTCATATTAATTCCATAGGTGTCCCTCACAATAGATTCATATGGTGGCTTAATTCTCTTCCTAGGGAAGTGTTCCATACCTTTTTTAATGGAAATTTGAATCTTATTTTTCCTTCTTTCATATCAATAATAGCACCTATGGTTCGTCGGACAGGCCTACCAAGTATTATAGGACAAGACGGATTGCATTCAGTATCAAGCACAATGAAATCCACGGGCACATAATTCCTATTACAAAGTATGAGCACATCATTTATTCTACCCAATGGTTTCTTAATAGTGGAATCTGCTAGATGCAAGTTGAGGGAACATTCATTTATATCGGTGAGACCTAGCACGTCACATAATGATTTAGGTATAGTAGAGACGCTAGCACCAAGATCACATGGAGCATTACATTCATAATTTTAAGCCTAATTTTAGTAGTAGGTTCCCATTCATCATGCAATTTGTCTGGGTATGGACCTCTCCAACCCCACTTTTATCATTTTTATCATGAAGATCATCACCCTCCGAACAATTGGGACGCCTTCTAGCTAAAGTTGACTCATATCCAATACCTTTTCCATCAAGTTTTATATTACTAAACAATGATGTGATAGGTGAGACACCAATAATTTTAATATCCTCATCATGATTATGATAAAAACCGGGTGGAATAGCCTTTTCTAGGAATTCTCGCTTACCTATCAACCTAGCGGTCCTCTATTTACATTAATTAATGGAGATTTGGATATATTTAATAATTAATAGACTCAATAATATTATGCTTAGGTGGCAAAATTTTACTTTTAAGAGTTTCCACATCATGAGCAATCTTGTCGATGTTTCTAGCCACATCGTCAACTTTATGTAGTTTTTCTTCTACCATAGCATTGAAAATCTTTTGAGAACTATTAATTTTTTTAATATTGTTCTCAAGTTCAGTAGGTATATTATTGTTATTATTATTATTATTATTATTATTATTATTATTATTAGATGAATTACCATAGGAATTACCATAATTATTAGAGGGATTACCGGGGTACGGTCTATGATTGAAATTCCCTCTATAAGCATTGTTCTTGAAATTATTTTTAGAGACAAAATTCACATCAATAGCATCACTATTTTGCTCAATCAAAGTAGATAGTTGCACATCAGTAGTATCAACATGAGCATTCTTATTAGCAAACATATTTATAAGAGCATCATTTTATCAATCAAAGTAGCAAGTTCTTCGACGGAGTTTACCCTCTTACCAGTTGGAGCTTGTTCGATGTGCCAGTGAGAATAATTTGTCATCATATTATCAAGAAGTTTTGTAGCTTCTCCCAATGTAATTCCAATGAAAGTACTACATGTAGCAAAGCCTAGAAGATTTCTCGACATAAAGTTTAGTCCCGCATAAACTTTTTGTATTATCATCCATAAACTTAAACCATGAGTGGGACAATTCCTAATCATTAATTTAATTCTCTCCCTAGATTTTGCAACATGTTCTTGCTCATGTTGTTTAAAATTGATGATTTGATTCCTAAGAGAGATAATCTTAGCAGGAGGAAAATACTTGGCAATAAAAGCATCCTTACATTTATCCCAAGTACCAATACTATTACGAGGCAAGGATGAAAACCAAGTTTTAGATTTATCTCTTAGTGAGAAAGGAAACAATTTCAACTTGACAATATCATTATCCACATCTTTTTTCTTTTGCATGTCACATAATTCAACGAAGGTATTAAGATGGGAAGCAGCATCCTCATTAGGATTTCCAGAAAATTGTTCGTTCATAACAAGATTCAGCAAAGCAGCATTAATATCATAAGACTCCACACTAGTGGCGGGTTGTATTGGAGTACTAATAAAATCATTGTAATTAGTATTCGAGAAGTCACACAACTTGGTGTTTTCTTGAGACATAGTGACAAAGCAAGCAAACAAAAATATTTTTGTGTTTTTGATTCTTTTAGAGAAGTGAAGGGAGATGAAAAAAGAGAGGCAAAGGCAAAGCCAAATAAAAAGTAGAACAAGTGGATGATAGTTTGTATGTAGGAAACTTGTGAGAATTTGATGATGTCTCCCCGAAAACAACGCCAAAAATTCTTTATGCTACTTGTGACATGCGTTGGGATTTTCCTCGAAGAGGAAGGGTGAAGCAATATAGTAACGGATAAGTATTTCCCTCAGTGAGAACCAAGGTTATCGAACCACTAGGAGAAACACACAAATTCTCATCGTCGGCACCTACACACACAAAAGCAAACACTTGCACCCAACGCGGGCAAGAGGGTTGTCAATTCCCTTGAACTCGTTACTTGCAAGGATGAATTCTGATAGTGATAGACAGATAAAAAGAAAAGTAAAAAGAAAGTAAATAAATTGCAGCAAGGTATATCTGGTTTTTAGCAATATGATTAAGTAGACCCTGGGGCCCTGGTTTTTACTAGAGGCTTCTCTCTTGAACACATAGCATACGGGGGATATACAAATTACTATTGGGCAACTGATAGAAAAGCGCATAGTTATGATGTTATTCATGGCAATCATCATATATATAGGCATCACGTCCAAGACAAGTAGACCGAAACCATTCTGCATCTACTACTATTACTCCACTTCAAGAGTGCTTCTATGCTTGCCTCTCTAGGTATTAAGTTCATGACAAACAGAGTAATGCTTTAAGCAAGATGACATGATGTAGATAAAGTAAACCCAATCAATATGAATAGAGTTGTCAGAATCAAGACTCTGAATCGGATCGGCGCTCCATTGGTAGGATCGTGAATCGTAGAATCATAACTACAAGGATCGTCAAAACATAGATTCTATGAGCAAACTTGTAGAATCAGAGGGGCTAGTTTGGATCGTAAGGTCATAAGATTCTAAGACTTGAGTCATGATTCTGACAACATTGAATATGAATAAACCCCGTTATTTTATCCTTAATGGCAACAATACAAATGCGTGCCTCGCTACCCCTTCTGTCACTAGGTGAGGACACTGCAAGATTGAACCCACTACAAAGCACCTCCCCCGCTGAAGATTAATCAATCTAGTTGGCCAAACCAAACGGATAGATCAAAGAGAAATACAAAGCTATAACAATCATGCATAATAAAGTTCAGAAAAGACTTAATTACTTTCAATGAATAATCTGATCATAAACCCACAATTCATCGAATACCAACAAACACACCACAAAAGAAGATTACATCAGATAGAACTCCAAGAATATCGAGGAGAATGTGGTATTGAAGATTAAAGAGAGAGAATAAGCCATCTAGCTACTAGCTATGGACCCGTAGGTCTGTGGTGAACTACTCACGCATCATCATGGAGGCAGCAAGGTTGATGTAGATGGCCTCCATGATCGATCCCTCTTCCGGTAAAGTACCGGAAAAGGTCTCTAGATGGGATCACAGAAGGACAGAAGCTTGCAGCGGCAGAAAAAGTTTTTCGGGTGTCTCTCTGTTGGTTTGGGAAAATTTGGGAATTTGTAGAGGTGGAATTAGGTCAAACGAAGTTGTGTGGGAGTCACGAGCTCGAGGGGTGCGCCCTATGAGCTCGTGGCTCTCTTGTACATCTTCTGGCCTCCTCCCAAACCTTCTAGGGCCCCTTTTGGTCCAGAAAAAATCATCATAAAGTTTCATCGTGTCTGACTTCGTTTGGTATTGATTTTTTGAAAATTCAAAAAAACAGGAACTGACACTAGGCACTAGGTTAATAGGTTAGTCCTATAAATGATATAAATAGCATATAAATGCATATAGAGTATCCAAGATTGATAATATAATAGCATGAAACAATCAAAAATTATAGATACATTGGAGACGTATCAGAACCAAGCATGGCTCGCATCGCTGCGCCGTACTTGTCCCCATGGGCTACTACTATCATGACTAAGGGGAACATTGCTTGAGCACAAAATGCCATATAACTCAATGTTCAGGTTTTCAGCAAATATCATGAACTAACCATGTCAACTGAATTGCTTGACAAACTGTATAATAAAGAAAACCTGAATTGCTTGACAAACTGTATAATAAAGAAAACTTTTACAAACTCTTTTGTTCTCGTTGTAGTCCTCGTGCATCTCAAGAATAAGAAAGTCTGTCAAAATAGAAACATTTGTAGCAACAACGGGGACATACTCACAAATCCCAATAGGTATAGCAGTAGATTTATCAGCCATTTGCAAAGATATTTCAGTAGGTGTGAGTTTATTCAAATCAAGTCTTTTATATAGAGAGAAAGGCATAACACTAACACCGGCTCCCAAATTACATAAAGAAGTTTTGACATAACTTTGTTTAATGGAGCAAGGTATAGTAGGTATCCCAGGGTCTCCCTGTTTCTTATGTACTCCAAAAGAGTAATTAGCAAGCATGGTGAAATCTCAGTTTCAAGTATCTTTCTTTTATTAGGGACAATTTCTTTCATATATTTTGCATAAGGAGGCATCTTTGAAATATTAGTCAAGCGTGTTCGCAAAAAGACTGGCCTAACCATTTCAACAAAATGCTCATAATCTTCCTCGTCCCTCTTTTTAGAAGGCTTACGAGGGAATGGCATGGGTTTTTGAACCCATGTCTCTCTTTCTTTACCATGTTTTCTAGCAATGAAATCTCTCTTATCATAATGTTTATTCTTAGGATGTGGGTTATCAAGATTAGTTGCAGGTTCTATTTCCACATCATTATCAGGTTCTTTATCATTATCTGGTTGAGCATCAACATGAACATCATCATTCTTATTATCATTAGGTGCATGTTCACTACCAGATTGTGTCTCAGCATCAGAAATAGAACATGATTATGATTCTCAGAAGGTTTTTCTTTCACGGGTTCACTAGAATCATGCAAAATACTATCATTTCTCTTTTTATTTTTCTTCTTAGGTGGACTAGGTATATCCTTATTAATATTCTGAGAATCTTGTTCAATTCTTTTAGGGTGTCCTTCAGGATAGAGGGGTTCTTGTGTCATTCTACCCCCCTAGTCACAACTCTAATATCATAATCATTCAATTTATTATTTATTTTAGTAAGCAAATCATTTTGTGACTTAGCAACTTGTTCTAAATAAGTATGAACCATGGATGAGTATTTACCTAGACCTCTAACGTCATTAGCAATTCTAAACATCAAGTCACTCAAGCAATCAATCATAATAGCATCTCATTTTAATTGATCTTTAACATACATGTTGAAATGTTCTTGCTTAAGAATATAATTATCAAATTCATCCATGCATTGACTAGCAGCTTTATTATAAGGTATATCACTTTCATCAAATCTACGGAGAGAATTTACCTCTACTACCTATGTAGGGGTGTCAAGTCCATGTATTTCTTCAATAGGTGGTAGATTCTTAACATCTTCAATTTTAATACCTTTTTCTTTCATAGATTTCTTGGCTTCTTGCATATTTTATGGACTGAGGAATAGAATACCTCTCTTCTTCGTAATTGGTTCAGGAGGTGGTACAGGAAGTGTCCAATCATTAGCATTCTTCAAAATATTATTCAATAGTTCTTCAGCTTGCCCAACAGTTCGTTTCGTGAAAACACAACCAGCACAACTATTTAGGTAGTCCCTAGAAGCATCAGTTAGTCCATTATAAAATATATCAAGTATTTCATTTTTCTTAGGAGAATGATCAGGCAAAGCTTTAAGTAGCTGGAGAAGCCTCCCCCAAGCTTGAGGGAGATTCTCTTCTTCAATTTGCACATAGTTAGATATTTCCTATAAAGCAGCTTGTTTCTTATGAGCAGGAAAATATTTTTCAGAGAAGTAATATATCATATCTTGGGGGCTACACACACAACCGGAAGCAAGAGAAAGGAACCACTTCTTAGCATCACCCTTTAGTGAAAAAGGAAAAGACTTAAGAATATAGTAATAGCGAACTTTTTCCTCATTAGCAAATAGGGTGGCAATATCATTTAATTTGGTAAGGTGTGCCACAACAGTTTCAGATTCATAACCATGAAAAGGATTGGATTCTACCAAAGTAATTAACTCAGGATCAACAGAGAATTCATAATCCTTATCATTAACAAATACAGGAGAATTAGCAAATTTAGGATCATATTTCATTTTCTCCTTCATAGATTTTTCTTTTAGTTTACTCAGTAGTTTCTTAAGATCATATCTATCATTACAAGCAAGAAATACTCTCGATATCTCCCCATCCATAACATAACCATCAGGTACATCAGGCATTTCAATTCTAGGAGGAGATCTAGACAAAATAGGTGAATCATAATTTTCATCAATTTCAACATTCTCAAGTTCTCTAGATTTAGCAATATGAGCATCAAGCAAATCACTAAGTGGCACATGTTTAGTTTCATCTAGCATAGTAGTAGCATCATCATAATTTTCATTTAAAGCAGAACTACCATCATCAATTACTTGTGACATATCAGATTGAATAGCAGGTAGTGGTGTCGCAAGCATACTTAAAACATAAGTGAATCAAGTGTAGAGCTAGATGGCAATTCCTTACATGTCCTCGTCCTAGAGGGTATGATCTTGGTTTTAGCGTCTCTCAAATTCTTCATAGTGACAATTAAAAATCCATGGTTAACACAATAAATAGAGTTATGCTCCCCGACAACGGCACCAGAAAAAGGTCTTGATGACCCACAAGTATAGGGGATCGGAACAGTCTTCGAGGGTAGTATCCAAATTTATTGATTCGACACGAGGGGAGCCAAAGAATATTTATTGGTCTTAGTAGTTGAGTTGTCAATTCAACCATACATGAAATTTCTTTCTACAATGAAGTTTTTAGTAGCACGGTAACAAAATCACTAGGAACAGTAACAACATTAGGTTTGTATTGATTGTAGCAGCAGTAGTAACGAAAGTAACTTACAGGAAATGAATAAGCGAAAAGCATAGGCCATGGATTAGTGATGGACAATATATTTGGATGACATTGATCATGTAACAGTTACACACTAGAGCGACACAGAACTAGCTCCAATTCATCAATATAATGTATGCATGTTTCCGTATATAGTCATATGTGCTTATAATAAGAACTTGCATGACATCTTTTGTCCTACCCTCCCGTGGTAGCGGGGTCCATAAGGAAACTAAGAGATATTAAGGCCTCCTTTTAATAGAGAACCGGAACAAAGCATTAACACATGGTGAATACATGAACTCCTCAAACTACGGTCATCACCGGAGATGATCCCAATTATTTTCACCTTGGGGTCTACGGATCATAACACATAATAGGTGCATACAACTTGCAAGATAGGATCCAAAACACTCTCATATTCGTGAGAACATAATAGGTTCAGATCTGAAATCATGGCACTCGAGCCCTAGTGACAAGCACTAAGCATAGCAAAGTCATAGCAACATCAATCTTCGAACATAGTGGATACTAGGTATCAAGCCTTGTCAAAATAACTCGATTACATGACAAATCCCATCACCGTCCAGCAGGCCTAGAAAGTAATTACTCACTCCCGGTGGTGAGTGATACGTCTCCAACGTATCTACTTTTCCAAACACTTTTGCTCTGGTTTTGACCTCTAATTTGCATGATTTTAATGAAACTAACCCGGACTGACGCTGTTTTCAGTAGAACTACCTTGGTGTTATTTTTGTGCAGAAAAAAGTTCTCGGAATTGGACAAAACTTTTTGTGAATTATTTTTGAGAATTATAATGAATTATGGAGCGAAGACCTGCCGGAGGGGGTGTGCCAAGGGGCCACCACACATCAGGGCGCCCCCCCCCCCAGGCCGCGCCCTGATGGCTTGTGGGGCCCTCGTGGCTCCTCCGATGCTAATTCCAGTCCTATAAAATCACATCTTCGGAGAAAAAACTAGAGAGAAGTTTTCATCGCGTTTCGTGAGATGAAGCCGCCACCACCTCATGTTCTTCCTCGGGAGGGCTGATCTAGAGTCCGTTGGGGCATGCGATTTAGTACTCACAAATCTCTGTATCAAAAGTTTATCCTTTGTTAATTTCAGTTTATATAGAATAAATTAGCATGATTTTCTGATTTTTCAGTTTTTCCCGTGCGTAGAAAAATGTCAGAACATAAAAAGTCTCAGATTGCCACCAAATTTTAACATGATTTTTTCTGGATTAGATGAAAAAATTTGGCATAAAAATAACAGCAGGGGACTGCACCTGTGTGGCACCACACATCAGGGCGCGCCCCCCTAGGTCGCACCTTGATGGCTTGTGGGGCCCACAAGGGCCCCCTGCCTTATCCCTTCGTCCCACACTCTCTCCTACCTCCAGCAAAAAAATTCTAGCCATCTCTCTCCCGTGCTCTTCACCCAAAAAGTGAAATTTTCGATTCGGAAACTGTTTTGAGGAATTGTTCCTTGGAATGTAACTCCTCCACTCCACCAATTAGTTTTTGTTTTAGTGGTTTATATTTTGCATAATTTTCTGCACTTGGTGCTATAGAAAATGAGCTTGCATGTTGAATTCTTTGAGTTCCAAGTAGTATGAATGCTTGATATGGCCTCTAGCCATCCATCTGAGTAGTTGCTATCAATCTTCCAAGGTTTTATTGACATGAATTTGTGCTTGGGAAGATGAGTTTCTTTAGATGGAGCTCCTCAAGAGGACTCACCTCGGGTGAGTCATCTAGTGGTAACTCAATACGGCAAGCTTACATCGAGCCTCGAGATAACCAGATAGTTATGGCTGACGCCAAATCATGTCGATGGCCAAGTGAAGATTTCATGATAGGTGCAGGCATTAAGGATGAATTTGACCAATTCATTTATGATACAGACCTCACCGATTTCCTCGCAGATAAGTGTGTCCAACACTATGACCTCACTCATACATTCACGTAAGGATTTTGTTATCAATCACATGCTTCTAGAGTTTTATTTAAACTTTATGATAAATCCTTTAGCATGACTCTAGAAGATTTCGCTATTGCTTGCAAACTTCCACTTTGGGGTTCGACTGAGAAACCTTCAAAAACTGATTATAATATGTTTCTCGAGAGTCTATGCGTTGGAGAAGATAGGGGAGTAACACAGGCAAGAATTAAAAGCATACAGTTTCCCTCTATTCGTTACTTTGCACTATTTAATGAGAAATGCGTAGTAGGAAAACAAGATTGTAGTGATTTATGTGCTCCTGATTTAAGCCTTATTCACACTGTTGTAACTGGTGAAGAACACTATAACCTTGGTGCAATTGTTGCCTGAAGGTTGAATTCTAACTCTAGTAATGGTGATTTGTATCGAGGGATTTATGCATCCCGCGTAGCTGCAAAACTGGGAGTGTCGCCTCAACCTAATGACCCTATCTTGCCTGAAAGATATTTAGACTTTGACACTATGCGCTACCATGAGTTTATTGTAAACCGCGCTAGGGGTTATGAGTATAGTTTAATATTTGAGAAATATACGCTTGTATCTATCACTTTGCCTGCACCTGCCCTCTTTGATTTTTAGGCTCGACGGCGTTATTATGTTCTTGAGGAGGAGGTGCAGGAGTACAAACCTGCAGTGGAGGCTACTCGTTTAGCGGAGGAGGTGGCCAAGAACGCCTCCACAAGTTATCATTTCAACCACTTTCCAGACTATCAGTGGTGATCACCAAGCTAGGCAAACGCCTAAGCTTGGGGGAGTACGTATTTCTCACCGACATTACATTCATGTTCACACACTTCATATAAATTGTCGGTGTTCATCCTCTTTCATTGTATATCCATGTTAGTTTTATTTTTATGCTTTCTTCTCGTGTGTTTGAATAACTTTCGAAAACCCAAAAATATTTCTCACTTCTTTTTAGTTTTATTTTCCCGTTTAATTATCTGTCGCACTAAAAAGAAAACCCAAAAAGATTTCCTTTGCATGATGGGAGCTTTCCCGTGTAAATAGTTTTTCTCATTCTTGTTTTCCCTTAGTTTATTTCCTTGCTTGAGAAAAACAAAAACTCCAATGAAAGGAGAAGACCACGATGAAAATGTTGAGTGGCTCTTATATGCTTTATTGTGTATCTAATAGAGAGCCAATGTTACCTTGTCTTCTCCTTTGTCCAAAACTGCCTTGCAGATTCCAGCTTACTCCACGGTATTCTTGCACTATTATTATTATCACATCATTCGGTCATGCAAGTGAAAGGCAATAATGACGATATTTGACGAAGTGATCGTGGCAATGGAAGCTGGTATGAACTCTTCTCGTTTTCTGTTTTTGTAAATATGTTTAGCTCGTTCGATCTCGATTCAGTATATTATGAGTGAACATGTTCATGATGACACTTAGAGATTATAGCTTCTCAGGCCATGCCTAAACAGCTAGTAGTGAATAATGATTTATCTTATAGATCAACATGCATTAAAATGGTTATGATGTGGTATGGTAGTATGGTATTTCCCTCTGAGAAATTCAAGCAGCTTGACTTGGCCCATGTGCAAACATGTAATTGATTCAAAACCAATGTAGCCTTCATGATGTTTAAATTCAGAGTGTTCATATCCTACTCATGCTATGTCCAATGTTAATTATTCGCAATGCATGCTCATGACCGTTTTCGCTCTCTAGCTGGTCGCTTCCCAACCTATTGGTAGCCTTCACCTGTACTAAGCGGAAAATGTTGCTTGTGCATCCAAAACCTTTAAATCAAGTTATTCCGCATGAGTCCCCCATACCTACCTATATGTGGTATTACCCTGCCGTTCCAAGTAAATTTGCATGTGCCATCTCTAAACATTCAAATAAACATCTATTTTGTGCACGCATCTCGCTCATGGGGCGACGAGGCGATCAGTGTTTTCCATGCTAAATGAGTTATTCTCAAGACGGTCGTTTATTCGCCGTCATTGCACGAGAGAGGCTGGTAAAAAGGATGCCCAGTCCTGTATAATCAAAAACAAATTAAACAAAACTCCTTGGCATAGTTGATATGTTGGCAGGTATCCGTCGATTCGGTCAGCCATGGTTTTTGTATGGATGGTGGATAGGAGTAAACTTTACTATTCTGTTTGGGAACCGCCCATAATGAGTTTAGCATGGAAGATATTGAAAACCTTTGTTGTAACATTGACAGGAAAAGTGCACCACTCAAAACCATATTCCTACTCTATTTTAAAACTTGAGCTCTGGCACCTCTGCAAATCAATGCTTCCTTCTACGAAGGGCCAATCCATTTACTTTTATGTTCAGTCATCATCCTCTTACTAAAAGCACCGGCCCTGAGAGCACTATTGTCATCTTTATGCATTGACTCTAGTTAATGTTGGATACGAGCATGACTGGATCTTTTCTATTCTGAATTATAATGTTTAGTCGCTGCTTGAACCTTGGAGGTGCTCTGCATTTATGTTTTGCGGTCTCAGAAAGGGCTAGCGAAATACCATGTCACCATATTATATCATGATCATTTTGATAAGTTATTGGCATGTGAGATATCTTATTATTTGCTTGCGACTTGTTTATGTATTGCCATGAGTTCATATGATGTTTAATTGCTATCATGGATGTGGTTATTTATAATTTATGCTGAAAACTTGAACACTAGCTAAGCATGCGTATAACGATGAGAACAAAAGAGTTTGTAAAAGTTGTCTTTTTCACTTTCAGTTTGTCAACTGAATTGCTTGAGGACAAGCAATGAGTTAAGCTTGGAGGAGTTGATACGTCTCCAACGTATCTACTTTTCCAAACCCTTTTGCTCTGGTTTTGACCTCTAATTTGCATGATTTGAATGAAACTAACCCGGACTAACGCTGTTTTCAGCAGAACTACCTTGGTGTTATTTTTGTGCAGAAATAAAAGTTCTCGAAATTGGACGAAACTTTTTTTGAATTATTTTCGAGAATTATAATGAATTACGGAGAGAAGACCTGCCGGAGGGGTGTGCCAGGGGGCCACCACACATCAGGGCACCCCCCCTAGGCCGCGCCTTGATGGCTTGTGGGGCCCTCGTGGCTCCTCCGACCCTAATTCTAGTCCTATAAAATCACATCTTCGGAGAAAAAAACCGAGAGAAGTTTTCATCGCGTTTCACGAGACGGAGCTGCCGCCACCTCCTGTTCTTCCTCGGGAGGGCTGATCTGGAGTCCGTTTGGGGCTCCGGAGAGGGGAAATCGTCGCCGTCATCATCACCAACCCTTCTCCATCAACACCGCCATGATGCTCACCACCGGGAGTGGGTAATTCCTTTGTAGGCTTGTTGGACGGTGGTGGCATTGGATGAGATTGATCATGTAATCGAGTTAAGTTTGATAGGGCTTGATCCCTAGTATCCACTATGTTCTGAGATTGATGTTGCTATTACTTTGCTATGCTTAATGCTTGCCACTAGGGCCCGAGAGCCATGATTTCGGATCTGAACCTATTATGTTTTCATTAATATAAGAGTGATTTGGATCTTATCTTGCAAGTTGTTTGCACCTATTACGTGTCATGATCCGCATACCCCAAGGTGACAATAATTGGGATTCTTTCCGGTGATTGCCGTAGTTTGAAGAGTTCATGTATTCACCATGTGTTAATGTTTTGTTTCGGTTCTCTATTAAAAGGAGGCCTTGGTATCACTCAGTTTCCAATAGGACCCCGCTGCCACGGGAGGGTAGGACAAAAGATGCCATGCAAGTTCTTATCGCAAGCACCTATGACTATATATAGAATACATGCCTGCATTACATTGATGAATTGGAGCTAGTTCTGTGTCGCCCTAGTGTGTAACTGTTATATGATCAATGTCATCTAAATCATTATCCATCACCGATCCACGTGCCTACGCTTTACATATACTGAATCTTGCTAAGTTACTATTGCTACTCCTACTGTCACAACTGCTACAAAATTGTTGCTGTCACTACTACTGTTACTTTTGCTACTACTATTTGCCGTGCTACTAAACCTTTGTTGCAGAGAGATATCCTAGGTGCGGTTGAATTGACAACTCAACTGTCAAGGCCAATAAATATTTTTTGGCTCCCCTTGTGTCGAATTAATAAATTAGGGTGAAATGCTACTCGTGAAGACTGTCGCGATCCCCTATACTTGTGGGTTATCAGTGAGCATTATGGAATTGTTCATGGACAAGGGTTGGTGATGATGATTTCCCCTCCCAGGAACCCCAAACGGACTCCGGATCAGCCCTCCCGAGGAAGAACGGGAGGTGGCGGTAGCTCCATCTCGTAGAACGCGATGAAAACTTCTCTCTGATTTTTGTTCGGAGAATAGGAATACATAGGCTTGGAATTACGTTCATCGGAGCCACTTGGGCCCCAAAAGGTAACAGGGCACGCCCAGCGGGGTGGGCATGCCATGTTGCCTTGTGGGCAACTGGTGGGCCCCCTCTGGTGGATCTTCGCTCCAGTATTTTTCTATATATTCAATAAAAAATCTGTAGAAAATTTCGTCCAATTCCGAGGACTTTGATTTCTGCACAACAAACAACACCATGGTAGTCTATTGAAAACAGCGTCAGTCCGGGTTAGTTTCATTCAAATCAGGCAAATTAGAGTCCAAAACAAGAGCAAAAGTGTTTGGAAAAGTAGATACGTTGGAGACATATCAGAGCCCCACCAACAACAACCTTTATGGTTGCCACCGCTGCGGCCACACTCGCCAAGGGAAAGGTCAGCGCTCCAGGAGAATCTACCCAACTGGCCGGTGCAGATGAGGAGGCCGCCGGATTAACAACATCCTTGCCTCCACTCCCTGACTCGGCGTTAGCTGTGGGCTCCACGACAGGGTTCCCTGTAAAATAACAAGCTACATGAGATGACCCCGCAAAGCAATACTGAATGACATACAAGGGCCCAGACAAAGCTTACTTGGGGATCGGAATTGGACGCCAGTATGAGAGACCTGCGTGAATGGTTGCGCCACTGGTGCCACTGACAACGGTATGGCCGCGGTTGCGCCGGCCGCAGTGGGCACCACCATAGACGAACCTGCAGGGCAGCGACGTGTTGTTCTAAAACACAAAGACAAAGGATCAAACCACAACGGGCAGTGAGAAATAGTACTGTGACATGATTATAAAGACGACTTACATGACAGTCAACGACACATGTCTCCTCCATCCTGGCGAAAACGATTAGAGGCAGGGGGACTTCTGGGAGCTCCTGTGAAGCTCGCAAGGGATGTGACCAGCCGGGGACTCCTCCATGGCTCCGCGATGGAGCCACTTGAGAGGTTGCCACGTGATGAGTGATATTGTTACACTCATTTCAACCTTGTTTAAACCAAGATATTTCTGCAAAACCAAAATATTCGCTCTGATATTGGTACTAATGACTAATGAATGCAAGGGATTCCACAAATCCTCTCTTTATTGTGTATCTACGGGAAATGCGCTACAAATGGATGATACGTCTCCAACGTATTGATAATTTATGAAGTATTCATGCCATATTCACCTATGTTTACAATACTTTTATATGGTATTGATGCACTTTATATTATTTATTTAGAACTAACCCGGACTGACGCTATTTTCGGTAGAACTACCGTGGTGTTGTTTTTGTGCAGAAAATGAAAGTTCTCGGAATCGCCCGAAACTTTTTGACGATTTTTTTTGGAACAAAAGAGACACTAGATGCTTCGTGGGAGGGTCAGAAGAGCCACGAGGTGGGCACAACCCACCAGGGTGCGCTAGAGGGCCCAGGCGCGCCCTGGTGTCTTGTGACCACCTCGTGGCCCATCTTCGCGTGAAACCGACGCTCAAAAATCCTATAAATATAGAAACCATCAAAAATAACCCTAGACTCTCCACTCCGCCACCGCAACTCTCTGTATCAACGAAAAACCAATCTGGAGACGTTCCAGTACCCTGCCGGAGAGGGGGGTCCATCTCCGGTGGCCATCTTCATCATCCCGGCGGAGGCCATGACGAGGAGGGAGTAGTCCACCCTCGGGGCTGAGGGTATGTACCGGTAGCTATGTGTTCAATCTCTCTCTCTCTCGTGTTCTTGAGATGTCATGATCTTGATGTATCACGGGCTTTGTTAATATAGTCGGATCATATGATGTTATTACCTTGCTATCATGTTGTGACGAATTGAATCTTTCCCTTTGAGATATCATTATGTTGGATTGAATATTGGATTTGAGAACACTTGATATATGTCTTGCATGTGGATACCCGTGGTGACAATGGGGTGTTCTATTGATTCACTTGATATATGTTTTGGTACTCAACTTGCGGATTCCCGCGGTGACATTTTGGTAATCTATGCATAGGGGTTGATACACGTTCTTGTCCTACTTTCTCAAATAGAAATCTTGGGGTACTCTTTGAGATTCTTTGTGTTGGATTGATGAATCTGAAATTTTTGATGCGTATCGTATAATTAACTCATGGATACTTTTGGTGACATTGGAGTATCTAGGTGACATTAGAGTTGGTTGATGCGTATCATATGGTGTCATACCCTACAAACAATTTCTTCTTATGTTCTCCGCTAGATAAAAACTTTGGAGTGATTCTTCGTTGCACGTTGAGGGATGGTTATGTGATCCAATTATATTAGCATTGTTGAGAGATTGCACTAGCGAAAGTACGGACCCTAGGCCTTGTTTTCAAGCATTGCAATACCGGCTGTGCTCACTTTTGTTACTTGCTACCTTGCTGTTTTTATATTTTCAGATTACAAAAACCTATATCTACCATCCATATTGCACTTGTATTACCATCTCTTCGCCGAACTAGTGCACCTATACAATTTGCCATTGTATTGGGTGTGTTGGGGACACAAGAGATTTCTTGTATTTGATTGCAGGGTTGCTTGAGATAGACCATCTTCATCCTACACCTCCCACGGATTGATAAACCTTAGGTCATCCACTTGAGGGAAAATTGGTACTGTCCTACAAAACTCTGCGCTTGGAGGCCCAACATGAGTCTACAAGAATAAATTTGCGTAGTAGACATCAAGCTCTTTTCTGGGGCCGTTGCCGGGGAGGTGAGTGCTTGAAGGTATATCTTTAGATCTTGCAATTAAATCTTTTAGTTTCTTGTTTTTCACTAGTTTGGTTTTATAAATGAAAACTACAAAAAAATGGAGCTTAGGTTGCATCATTTGTATCGTCTTTATAATGTCTTTCGCGAAAATAAGGATTCGGAAAATTGTGCTCAATTGGTAGAGGAAGAAATTATGAAAATACTTGATGAGAATTCCTTGAATGATGAGCATTATAGTGATATTGGTAGTATGAATTCTCTGAGTATTCATGATGCTAATGATATGCAAAGCCACAAGCTTGGGGATGCTATGTTTGATGAATATGATATTTTTAGTCCCCCAAGTTTTGATGAGCAAAACTATTATGATGATGACATGCCTCCTATCTATGATGATTATGATGATGACATGTATGATATAAAGAGTGATAGTAACCATGAAACTTGTCATCATGATTTTAATATTTAATGTGGTTATGTCAATCAAGTGTTCCATGATAGTTATTTTGTTGAGTTTGCTCCCACTACCATGGATGAGAAGAAATTTGCTTATGAGGAGAGTGATAAATATTCTATGCTTGTGCATCATGAAAAGAATGATTTATGTGATAGTTATATTATTGAATTCCTTCATGATGCTACTGAAATTTATTATGAGGGAGGAACATATGCTTGTAGGAATTGCAATAATATCAACTTTCCTCTCTATGTGTTCAAGGTTTTGAAGTTATGCTTGTTTTGCCTTCCTATGCTAGTTGATTCTTGCTCCCATAAATTGTTTGCTCACAAAATCCCTATGCATAGGAAGTGGGTTAGACTTAAATGTTCTTGTCATGTGATTCATGATGATCTCTTGCATGTTCCAAATACTACTTTTTACGTGAGCATCATTGAAATCATCATGCCTAGCTAAAAGGCTTCAAAGAAAAGCGCTTGTTGGGAGACGACCCAACACTTTTCCTTTATGTTTTTGTGTGTTCACATGATTAAGCTACTGTATTAATCATGTTTTGTGACTTTTATTTCAATAAAGTGCCAAGTAAACGAAAGTGTTGTTCTAATCCCGAGCTCATGTGAGCTCGGGTGAACAGTAAAATCAAAATAAAATGAAAAAAAATTCAAAAAATTCTAAATTTGTATTGTGTAAAACTTTAACAAATGTTTTGATAGCTCGCAAAATTTCAGTGCCAGATGACATTTGTGTAAAATGTGGCAAAAAAACAAAATTGATGCTCCAAAATGCGTTTGAAAATAACATTTTTGGAGCATCTGTTTTTTTTTTTTTGCCACATTTTACATGAATGTCATCTGGTGATGAAATTTTGCAAGCTATCAAAACATTTGTCAAAGTTTCATACAAAAAAATTCAGATATTTTTTTTAAAAAATTGGCATTTTTTCGATTTTACTGTTCACCCGAGCTCACATGAGCTCGGGATCATAACAGCCGCTTCCGCCAAGTAAAGCCTTTGGGGTGACTCACAAGATGAGTAGAATTGATGCTGAACCAAAACAGAAACTTTTGACTCCCGTACAGGAGTTTTCCTTTTTTACTGGAGCGTGATAATGATCTGAAATTTTTACAGTCTTTATATACAAATTCTTCAGGTTGTCCTAATTTTTCAGAATTTTTAGAGACAGGGAAGTATGACTATACTACAGATCTTCACAGACTGTTCTGTTTTTGACAGATTTTGTTTTGCATGCATAGTTTGCTTGTTTTAGTGTTCCCATAACTTATATTCAGTGATATAAATTATGTGAAAGGTAGAATACAGTAGGTATTATGTGAGAACAATTATGAATCTTGTCTTGACAGTACCTAAGTGAATGATCTTTATTTATTATACTAACCCATCTCACAAAGTTCCGTTAAGTCTTGTGTGATTGAAGTTTTCAAGTTTTGGGTGAGACACCGATATGAGGAGAATAAGGAGTGACAAGAACCTAAGCTTGGGGATTCACAAGGCACCCCCAAGGTAATATCCAAGGAATACTCAAGCGCCTAAGCTTGGGGATGCCCCGGAAGGCATCCCCTCTTTCGTCTTCAACACTATCGGTATATCTTACTTAGAGCTATATTTTTATTCGTCACATAATATGTGTTTTGCTTGGAGCGTCATTTTATTTTGTTGGTCTCTGTTAGGTATTATTTATAATCTTGTTTTTCAATAAAAAGTTCCAAGAATTGCCTTTAGGATGCTTGCATTGCATGCTTGATGTGTGCTGTGTAAAAACAGAAATTTTCTCTGTAGTGTTTGAATTTTCATATTTTACTGGAACGTGAAAAGTTTCTGAAATTTTTACACAGTATTTCAATATAAATTATTTAGCATATCCTAAATTTTCATAATTTTTTGAGTTACATAAGTACACTGGTTTAATAGATTCTACAGACTGTTCTGTTTGGACAGATTGCTGTCATAGTTTTGTTATCTACTTATTCTATAGTTTCCATAGCCTATATTGGTAGATATAAATTGTGGAAATGATAGTAAACAGTAGATGGTGTTTGAAAAATATTGTGCAACTTGTCTTGGCAGTACATGAAGTGTTGATTTGTTCTTATGTGTACTAACCTATCTCACGAATTCTTTTTGAGTTTTGTGTGGATGAAGTTTTTGAGACTTAGGTGAAACCGGGATATGAGAGGATTGAACGAGATACAAAAGCTCAAGCTTGGGGATGCCCAAGGCACCCCAAGTAAATATTTCAAGAAATCTCAAGCATCTAAGCTTGGAGATGCTACGCGTCCCACCTCTCTTCATCAACAATTATCGGTTAGCCTATGTTGAGCCTAAATTTTTATTTGTCCACATGATATGTGCTATTCTTGGAGTGCTATTTTTCTTTTGCTCGCTGTTTAAATAAAATACTCAGATCTGAAAATTTTTATTGAGAGAGAGTCCTCACATAGCTACTTAATTGTTTGACTACTCATTGATCTTCACTTATATCTTTTGAGAGTAGTTTGATGTTTACTCTTGTGCTTCACTTATATCCTAAGAGTAAATTGTGAATGAATGAAATATCATAAATCTGAAATTATCAATGTGCTATATTCTTAGTATCTAGTTCACATTTGGTTTAGAAAGTAAAATCTATTGAAGTTTAACAACCACAATATTGGTCATACAAGCAATTCGTGAATAATTAGTATAAGGAAGAGAACTTTCACATACAAATATATTATCTTGGACATCTTCTATGATTGTGAATACGCATTAATTATTTTCAAACTTGAGCAAATTAGTTGAAGTTGGACATGGAAGACAACGTAATGAGTTATGGTTGTGAATATTTGCAAAGAAGTTATATTGTTATGGATCCTCCAACATGTGGTGCTTGTTTAGAACCTTTTGCTAGCCAACACTTCGTACTAAGTAGAGATACTACTTGTGCATCCAAATCCTTGAGCCAAGTTTCTTACATAAGAGTCCACCATACCTACCTATATATGGTATTTCACTGCCATTCCAAGTAAATTTTAATGTGCCACCTCTAAACATTCAAATAAACATCTGTTTCGTGTGCCTGGACCGCTCATGGAGCGACGGGGGGCGGTCAGTATCTTCCATGTTAAGCGGGTTATTCTCATGATGAGTGTTTATTCACTCGTCCTTGCATGAGAGGGGCTGTAATAGGGATTCCCAATCCCGAAAAAAATGCAAATAATTAAACAAAACTCCCCCAGGAATGCTGTTGGTATGGAGGTACCCGTGGATTCGGCCAACCGTGGAGTGTGTTTGTTGGTGGAGGGGGGGTAAACATTTACTTTTACCGCTTGGGGACCGCCGCTAATGTGTTTAACATGGAATATATTGATAACTCTTGGTCGTAATGTTGACAGGAAGGGTGCACCTCCCAAAACTATATTCATCTCTGTTTTAAACAATGAGCTATGGCACCTTTGCAAATCCCTGCTTCCCTCTGCGAAGGGACAATCTATTTACTTTCATGTTATTTACTATTCATGTTGAGTCAACTTCTTATTCCAAACTCAGTCTATTAGTTAGCAAGCATCATGTGGTGGGGAAAGATCCAAACATATATATCCAGTCAAATATATCTGATCATGATTTATTATTGTTGACAATTATCTCTATGATAAATGAGTTGGGAGGCAAAACATTAAGCCCCTATCTTTATTTGTGTTCGATGGATGCCATTTGTTCTAAAAATATGCTTTGAGTCTAGCAATCATAGAAGACTATATGATGATTGAGTATGTGGAGCTCTTACTTAGACTTTGTTGAGAATAAGTTGAATTGCAATTGTTTGGTGACTAAGAACCTAGGTTGTTAAGTTTCAAGAGAATTCATTGTTTGAACCATATCATGTGAATTGGTTGCTACTCTATCATGATGATTTTTATGGGAAAAAGTTGCTGGTTATGATGCTAGAAAATTGACTGAAATTATCAATGATCAAACTTATATATTATGCTAGCATTCACACTTCATAAATTAGTTCTTTTATCATTTACCAACTCGAGGACGAGTAGGAATTAAGCTTGGGGATGCTGATACGTCTCCAACGTATCGATAATTTATGAAGTATTCATGCCATATTCACCTATGTTTACAATACTTTTATATGGCTTTGATGCACTTTATATGATTTATTTAGAACTAACCCGGACTGACACTGTTTTCAGCAGAACTACCGTGGTGTTATTTTTGTGCAGAAAATGAAAGTTCTCGGAATCGCCCGAAACTTTTTGACGATTTTTTTTTTGGAACAAAAGAGGCACTAGACGCTTCGTGGGAGGGCCAGAAGTGCCACGAGGTGGGCACAACCCACCAGGGCGCGCCAGAGGGCCCAGGCGCGCCCTGGTGTCTTGTGCCCTCCTCGTGGCCCATCTTTGCGTGAAACCGGCGCTCAAAAATCCTATAAATATAGAAACCACCAAAAATAACCCTAGACTCTTCGCTCCGCCGCCGCAACTCTCTGTATCGACGAAAAACCAATCTGGAGATGATCTAGTACCCTGCCGGAGAGGGGAATCCATCTCCGGTGGCCATCTTCATCATCCCGGTGGAGGCCATGACGAGGAGGGAGTAGTCCACCCTCGGGGCTGAGGGTATGTACCGGTAGCTATGTGTTCAATCTCTCTCTCTCGTGTTCTTGAGATGTCATGATCTTGATGTATCACGGGCTTTGTTAATATAGTCGGATCATATGATGTTATTCCCTTGCTATCATGTTGTGATGAATTGAATCTTTCCCTTTGAGATATCGTTATGTTGGATTGAATATTGGATTTGAGAACACTTGATATATGTCTTGCATGTGGATACCCGTGGTGACAATGGGGTGTTCTATTGATTCACTTGATATATGTTTTGGTACTCAACTTGCGGATTCCCACGGTGACATTGGGGTAATCTATGCATAGGGGTTGATACACGTTCTTGTCCTACTTTCTCAAATAGAAATCTTGGGGTACTCTTTGAGATTCTTTGTGTTGGATTGATGAATCTGAAATTGTTTGATGCGTATCGTATAATTAACTCATGGATACTTTTGGTGACATTGGAGTATCTAGGTGACATTAGAGTTGGTTGATGCGTATCATATGGTGTTATTTTAGTACGAACTCTAGATAGATTGATCGAAAAGGATAACTTGGTGTTATTTTAGTATGAACTCTTGGATAGATCGATCGGAAAGGATAACTTTAAGGTGGTTTCGTACCCTACAAACAATTTCTTCTTATGTTCTCCGCTAGATAAGAACTTTGGAGTGATTCTTCGTTGCACGTTGAGGGATGGTTATGTGATCCAATTATATTAGCATTGTTGAGAGATTGCACTAGCGAAAGTACGGACCCTAGGCCTTGTTTTCAAGCATTGCAATACCGGTTGTGCTCACTTTTGTTACTTGCTACCTTGCTGTTTTTATATTTTCAGATTACAAAAACCTATATCTACCATCCATATTGCACTTGTATTACCATCTCTTCGCCGAACTAGTGCACCTATACAATTTGCCATTGTATTGGGTGTGTTGGGGACACAAGAGATTTCTTGTATTTGATTGCAGGGTTGCTTGAGAGAGACCATCTTCATCCTACACCTCCCACGGATTGATAAACCTTAGGTCATCCACTTGTGGGAAAATTGCTATTGTCCTACAAAACTCTGCGCTTGGAGACCCAACATGAGTCTACATGAATAAACTTGCGTAGTAGACATCAATGGACGAAATCAAGCCAAAACAAGGAAACAAGTAAAAGAGGAGATGGAGGAAATCAACAGGAGGCGCACCAGAGAAGACAGATCAAAAGACTGTAATTCATACGATCGCGGCCGCTTGTATGAGTGATCGTATGGCGTGGATTCTGAGCCACCTCGTCCACCTGAACAACTTTTATAAGGGGACCACGCCGAAATTTTAACAGAACATCGAGGAGAACGTCTAGAACATAGCCATCTTCATCCCCTTCCATCAACCCTAGCCGCCGCCATCTCCATCTCCATAGATACCATCAACATTATAGTTCATCTTCCTCCAGTTCGTACTTGTAATCGTGCATCACACAAGGCAACCATTGTAAGACATATTACTAATCAATTGATCTTCAAGATGTGTTCTTCATACGTTATGTTCTCCATGTGTGAGTAGTTTAGTAAGGTATGGGTTGAGGCACAGGCCTTGCAACCCTCTGTATTTGTTGTGGGGATCAATGGAAGAGATTTTAATTAACGCCCCATATGTGTGAAATAAAATTGTATCTTAGATGTCTCTTGTCTTATCTGCATTCTTCATCCCTGCAGGTACCCATGATCATGGAGGGCGAGTTACGGTGAGGCTAAGGGCAGGGAGAACATGAAGTGATATTCTGAACACTAGTGACAAAAAGGTTTAGTACGATAGCACATCTCCAATCCTTGGGGACTCATGAGGTGTAGCCACTAAAAACCCAAAGCTCTTGTTTGGTTATTATAATCTTGATAATCGAGGCAACCCCGCGCGGCGGATAGGGCCTGTGGTAGGACAACTAATTCTTGATGCAAGACTCGTGCCGATCAAGATGTTATTTGGACACATCCCTCAACTTTGGTTTGTAACAAGCACGTCTCGATGGGTGACTTCTAGCGCACAAATTAGGATCGTATCTGGTCCCAGCACAAATACATGGTTGTAAGCATTAAGACCTCATACATGTGTCTCTTTTTATTATAAGTGTTACATCACTATTAGGTTGATTGATCCGGTCAAAAGCTGGAGTTATTCCTTTAACAATTGCTTGCTAGAGACTACCGCTTCAAGGGAACCTTCCTCTTGCGGGTTTGATAACCCAAGGTAACCTCTTTGGGGAAATAGGTGTGGGGTACTTTATGTTCCATTACCGGATCACTAAAAAAGGAAGTATCACCACGGCATCTCAGTGGAGGCCGCCTTCACCTCTTCACTGACGTCCTCACAATCCTCGGCCTCCTTGGGATTTTCCACCGCCTCATCATCGTCATCATCGTTATCGTCGACAACGTCGTCTTTTTCATCACCATCGCCGTGATGTCTACTACACAACTTTATTCTTGTAGACTCGTATCGGGCCTCCAAGCGTAGAGTTTTGTAGGACATCAACAAATTTCCCTCAAGTATATGACCTAAGGTTTATCAATCCATGGGAGGTGTAGGATGAAGATGGTCTCTCTCAAACAACCCTGCAATCAAATACAAACAATCTCTTGTGTCCCCAACACACCCAATACAATGGTAAATTGTATAGTTGCACTAGTTCGGCGAAGAGATGGTGACACAAGTGTAGTATGGATGGTAGATAAAGGTTTTCTAATCTGAAATGATAAAACAACAATGTATCAAGTAGCAAACAACGAGCAAAACGGTATATCAATGCTTCGAAATAAGGCCTAGGGTTCATACTTTCACTAGTGCAGTCTCTCAACAGTGCTAACATAATTGAATCATATAACAATCCCTCAACGTGCGACAAAGAATCACTCCAAAGTTCCTATCTAGCAGAGAACATAAGATGAAATCGTTGTAGGTAGTAAAACCACCTCAAAGTTATCCTTTCTAATCAATCTATTGAGCCATCCCTATAAGTGTCACAAACAGTCCTAGAGTCCATACTAAAATAACATCATATGATGCGCATAAATCAACTCTAATGTCACCTAGATACTCCAATGTCACCGCAAGTATCCATGAGTTAATTATTTTACATGCATCAAACAATTTCAGATTCATCATATTCAATCCAACACAAGAACTTCAAAGAGTACCCCAAAGTTTCTATCGGAGAAAGTAGGACGAAAACGTGCATCAACCTATGTGCCTAGATCACCCCAATGTCACGATGGGGATCCGCAAGTTGATTGCCATAACATACATCAAGTGACTCAATAAAACACCCCATTGTCACCATGGGTATCCACATGCAAGACATATACCAAGTGTTCTCAAATCCAAAGTATTCAATCCAACATAACGAAACCTCTAAGGGAAGGACTCAATTCATCACACCAAGATAGAGAGGGAAGAACACCATATGATCCAACTATATTAACAAAGCTCGTGATACATCAAGATCATGCCAACTCAAGAACACGAGAGAGAGAGAGAGAGAGAGATCAAACACATAGCTACTGGTACATACCCTCAACCCCCGAGGGTGAACTACTCCCTCCGTGCCATGGAGACCGCCGGGATGATGAAGATACCCTCCGGTGATGATTTCCCCCCTCCGACAGGGCACCAAAAAAGGGCACCTGATGAGATCGCTTCGGAACAGAGGTTTGCGGCAGCGGAGCAGAAGTTCTAGGTTTCTTTCTAGAGGTTTTAGAATATATAGGAATATTTGGTGTTGATTTCACGTTAGGGGGGTGCACGAGGGGCCCACGAGCTCGGGGGGTGCGCCCTAGGGGGGAGCGCCCCCAGGCTCGTGGCTCCCTCGGCCACTCCTGGTCCATCTCCGGTGCTACGTGGGTCTCTTTTGGTCCATACAAAATCACCGTAATTTTTTAGTCCAATCCGAGAACTTTTCTTTCTGCACAAAAATAACACCATGGTAGTTCTCCTGAAGACAGCGTCAGTCTGGGTTAGTTTCATTAGAATCATATAAAAGTGCACCAAAACCATATAAAACTGTTGTAAACATGGCATGAATACTTCATAAATTATCCATACGTTGGAGACATATCACGCCGCCGTAGGCACTGCCGCGACCACTGGACGGCGAGGTCACGCCCTCACCGCCTTCCCGGTCGTTGAGCTTGAGAGCGAACTCCTCCGGAGCATCCTCAACCTCAGAGGCTTCCTCGAGGGCTCCTCCCCATTTCCTAGTGGCTCTAGCCTTCACACGGAAGGGTGCCGAGGAGTCCGCGGTCATAAGTGCAGCCATGGTGGGCCCACCTGTTGCCCCGGCAGTGGAGGCTCCGAGCTATAGGCCTCGAAAGCAGCAAACTACCGGCAAGAGAAAAATTAAGGGTTGTCAGGACATGGATCCTCAACCTTTCTAAACATCAGGGCTGCATAGAAGTACTTAAGCTGTCGGGGAGGAGGTCAGTCGAAAAAAGGCACGCCGGCCTTTTTGTGCGGTATGGTGATTGCGCCAGGCCCTACCAAGAAGCCGAGGTAGGTGTCAACTGCCTACGGATCCAGCTCTTCTTGGGAGACTCGCGCAGTGCTCTTCGATCCCACGTATCAAGACATCAAGAGGTCCCGAGCCTGCAACGGCAGGAGGCTACATGTGGCCCAGGTACGCAGAATGTAACCTCCTGTCAGCCCTCCTTTCTTTAAACGGGCGGTGGCCTCCGCTGAAGTCTTGGCCTCCGGCGTCAACTTGGCCAATGGAGCCCACGACCCCAGTTTCTGCGGGGGCTTGTTGACGAAGGCCGGTAGGTCCTTGCCGAGCCCCTCCACATAGAACCAGGACTTATGCCACTCTTGAATAGACTTTGGGAGGTTGTTGGCAAAGAACGTAGAGTTGGGGCGGAGCTGTAGGATCGTACCCTCAAGATCACAGACGGCGCCCTCATTCATATGGACGCAGACCCGAAAGAAGTGGTGGAACAACTTGAATTAGGGTCCGTCCCGAGATAGCATTCACAGAAGGTGATATGGTGATATGAAGCACCCCGTTCGGTTGGATGTGATGCAGTTGACAACCAAAGAAGTGCAGGAGGCCCCGCACAAAGTCATGGAGTGGGAACCCGAGCCATCGCCCGAAATAACCGAAGTGCAGGACATCCTCGCCATTACGGGGCTCCGGTGAGACTTCTCCGGCCGGGTGCCGAGCGCTCAAATCCGTCGGCATAAGAAATTGGTCTTTACACCCTTGGATCTCGTCCTTCATTACCACGGAAGGGAACCACTCTCTGGTAGACTTGGGGGCGGCGCGCACTGATCTTTCTCCCCCCATGGAGGCGGTCCGTTTCCGCTTCTTGCTGGTAGTGCTCGACGATTGTTCTTGGCGGAGAGCCTGTTCCCCCTTCTCACTCCTCGCCCTGGCCATCAGTGGTGGGGAGCTGGGGATGGCACGACGGCGGCGCATCAAAGGGTTCATAGGTAGGTGGACAAAGTGAATTGAGCAGGAGTGGGATGAAGTTGAAAACCCTTCTTTTTCCCTCTATTATAGACGCCCACAGGACCAAAGCGTCGCCCGCAAAAACGGAGCAAGTGATCCTTTTGGCACAAAGTTTCCCTTTTTTACAGGAAGTTGGTGCGGCAGTCGTGGCGGTGTCATTGGGTGCCCCAAGTTCATGATCGGGCCAACGAGGACCTCTCAGACGACGCTAAACGACGCCCTGGACCGGGGCTCGTTCTCGGTATGACAGAGGCGACAGGGCTCTACTACCGACCTCCTAGAAGAGAAATGCAGGGGGTTCCACAAAGGACTCGGAAGGATATGGGAGCCCATCGGAGGTCTCGTGGTCCCCTCTTGCAACCTTAGTCATGCTTGGGGGCTACTGACGGGGTCCTATACCGGGGGTGGCTAATGCCAGGGAGCCCGGCCTCACCAACTACCGGAGGCCTGTAAGGCCCAAGACAAGGAGCAAACCCTAAGAGGCGAGGAGGTCTTTGTGGTCTCCAAGACAAGAGGGCGACGACGCCCATATCGCATCTGCTAAAATGTAAACCCTAGACCTCCTCTGCCTATATAAAGAGAGGTGTCGAGTTCCCATTCTCACCTATCCATAGATAGGCAACTCTCGGTAGCAATCTCATACACCATTATAACCCCTTTCATGAGGTATGCTTCCACCATGAGTAATGAAAACTAGCTGGACGTAGGGTATTACTCTCCGGAGGTCCGAATCTGGATAAACCCCTCGTGTGACCTCTAGTCCAGGACTTCCAGCTGCGCTTGAATCCCCTACCGAGGGATCTCACGGTATTTTTGCACAGTCACCGAGAAAGCTTTTCGACGCTTCGATCGCCGACCCATATTGGATGAAAGTAAAGTGCTATGAGTAGTGGTAGCGGTTGATAGTTTATGTGAAAAGGCACAGGGTTTGCTTACCATAGAGGAAGGCAGAAGCCCGGACAATCGAATAGAAGCGCCACATCAGAACCATCGATACTCTCTTGGTAAAACACCTTGTCCTTGAACATAAGGGACGATTCGGGATCCTCGGTCAGGGTGGTCGACATGGGCATAAATTTACGGATGTGGAGCTGGACAACTCACTGTCTTGATCCAGCGTTTACATATCTCCTCGGATATGTTAAAAACTAGTCAAAAGTATAAGAACCCTGCTCAGGTCAACTGAGTGGAATAAAGTAACTTATCGCTTCGATGGGTTTGAAGTAGGAAAATCCGTCGAATATTTGTTGTCGGGCGAAGTCCTCCTTTTCCCCTTTGTAAATTGCCTCCAGCGCAGGGCCTCCTGGTCGTCGAAGCCTTTTCTTATGGCTCGGTAGCGTCATAAGACCCATTGTATTGTGATGTCTACTACACAACTTTATTCTTGTAGACTCGTGTTGGGCCTCCAAGCGCAGAGTTTTGTAGGACAGTAGCAAATTTCCCTCAAGTGGATGACCTAAGGTTTATCAATCCGTGGGAGGCGTAGGATGAAGATGGTCTCTCTCAAACAACCCTGCAACCAAACAACAAAGAGTCTCTTGTGTCCCCAACACACCCAATACAATGGTAAATTGTATAGGTGCACTAGTTCGGCGAAGAGATGGTGATACAAGTGCAATGTGGATGGTAGATATAGGTTTTTGTAATCTGAAAATATAAAAACATCAAGGTACCTAATGATAAAAGTGAGCACAAACGGTATTGCAATGCTTAGAAACAAGGCCTAGGGTTCATACTTTCACTAGTGCAAGTTCTCTCAACAATACTAACATAGTTGAATCATATGTAAATCCCTCACGTGTGACAAAGAGTTCACTCCAAACTCACAAATAGCGGAGAACAAACGAAGAAATTATTGTAGGGTACGAAACCACCTCAAAGTTATCTTTTCCGATCAATCATATGAGCTATCCCTATAAGTGTCATGAACAGCCCTAGAGTTCGTACTAAAATAACACCTTAAGATACACATCAACCAAAACCCTAATGTCACCTAGATACTCCAATGTCACCACGAGTACCCATGGGCTTGATTATACGATATGCATCACACAATTTCAGATTCATCAGGTTCAATCCAACACAAAGAACTTCAAAGAGTGCCCCAAAGTTTCTACCGAAGAGTCAAGACGAAAACATGTGCCAACCCCTATGCATAGATTCCTAAGGTCACGGAACCCGCAAGTTGATCACCAAAACATACATCAAGTGGATCAATAGAACATCCCATTGTCACCACGGATATCCCATCGCAAGACATACATCAAGTGTTCTCAAATACTTTAAAGACTCAATCCGATAAGAAAACTTCAAAGGGAAAACTCAATTCATCACAAGAAGATAGAGAGGGGAAAACTTCATATGATTCATCTATATTAATAAAGCTCGCGGTACATCAAGATCGTGTCATCTCAAGAACACGAGAGAGAGAGAGAGAGAGAGAGATCAAACACATAGCTACTGGTACATACCCTCAATCCCGAGGGTGAACTACTCCCTCCTCGTCATGGAGACCGCCGGGATGATGAAGATGGCCTCCGGTGATGGTTTCCCCCTCCGACAGGGTGCCGGAACGGGCTCCCGATTGATTTTTCGTGGCTACAGAGGCTTGCGGCGGCGGAACTCCCGATCTAGGTTTCTTTCTGGGGGTTTTGGTATTTATAGGAATTTTTGGCGTCGGTCTCACGTCAAGGGGACTCCTGAGGGACCCACAAGCCAGGGGGCGCGCCCTGGGGGGCGCCCCCTAGGCTTGTGGCTGCCTCGGGACTCCTCTTCAGTATCTTTTTGCTCCAGTATTTTTTATATTTTCCAAAAATATTCTTCGTAAATTTTCAGCCCATTCCGAGAACTTTTATTTCTGCACAAAAAAAACGACACCATGGTAGTTCTGCTGAAAACAGCGTCAGTCCGGGTTAGTTCTAATAAAATCATACCAAAATCATATAAAATTATTGTAAACATGGCATGAATACTTCATAAATTATAGATACGTTGGATACGTATCAGCATCCCCAAGCTTAATTCCTGCTCGTCCTCAAGTAGGTAAATGCTAAAAGAAATAATTTATGAAGTGTGAATGCTAGCAAGTGCACAAGTTTGATCAATGATAATTCCAATCACTTTTTCTAGCATCAATATAAACCATAAATAGTAGCTCATCTCATAAAACTTCTCATGATCAAGTAACAAGCTATTCACATGTTAAATTATAGACCAGAAAGTTTCTTGAAAACTAACAAACCATATTCCTAGTCATCGAACAATTGCAATTCATTTATTTTCAGGAAGGGTCTATGTAAGAGCTTTGATTTAGCAAATTCCACATACTCAACAATCATATAGTCTTCCATGATTATTGACACTCAAAGCATATTTTGAGAACAAATAGCATCCATCGAACACAGAGAAAGATAGGGGCTTAATGTTTCGCCTCCCAACTTATTTATCATATAGATAATTGTCAACAATAATAATTCATGATCAAATATATTTGTGTGGATGTATATGTCTAGATCATTCCCCAACACATGACGCTTGCCAAGAGAAAAAGGCGAAATATAGGAAGTGGTGAAGATCACCATGACTCTTGCATAAAGGTAAGTACTAGAAAGTAAAAGATAGGCCCTTCGCAGAGGGAAGCATTGTTTTGCAAAGGTGCCAGAGCTCGAGCTTTTAAAACAAAGATGAATAATAATTTTGAGCGGTATGCTTTCATTGTCAACATAACAACTGAGAGATCTCGGTATCTTCCATGCTAGATACATTATAGGCGGTTCCCAAACAGAATGGTAAAGTTTTTACTCCCCCTCCACCAATCAATCACACTCCACGGCGAGCCGAATCCACGGGTACCGTCCATACAAACAATAATCCTAGGGGAGTTTTGTTTCATTATATTTTGATTTGATTTTTGAGCATGGAACTGGGCATCCCGAATACCAGCCACTTTCTCGTGAATGATAGTGAATCAACACATATCGTGAGAATAACCCACCTAGCATGGAAGATACTGACAGCCCCTAGTCACTATATGAGCGATTCGGGCATACAAAACAGAATATTATTTGAAGGTTTAGAGTTTGGCACATGCAAATTTACTTGGAACGGCAGGTAAATACCGCATATAGGTAGGTATGGTGGACTCATATGGAACAACTTTGGGTTTAAGGGTGTTTGGATGCACAAGTAGTATTTCTACTTGGTGCGGAAGTTTTGGCTAGTATGAGGTGGAAGCAAGCACCACATGTTGGAGGATCCATAACAATATAACTTCTATACAAATATACCCAAACATAACTCATTAAGTTGTCTTCCTTGTCCAATTTTAACTAATTTGCTCGAGTTTGAAAATAATTAATGAGCTCACAATCATAGAAGATGTCCAAGATAGTATATTTATATGTGGAATCTCTCTTCCTTCAATATTCTTTCATGAATTGTTCAAGTGACCAATGCGGTGTTTGCTAACTTTCAATAAATTTTACCACCTATACTTATTATGTGTGAAGTCATTACTCCCCATGGGATAAGTATATGAAGCATATTTAATTTCATATTTATGATATTCAATTCATTCAACCATTTACTCATGGGATATAAGTGAAGCACGAGAGTGAATGACAAACTACTCCAAAAAATATGTAAGTGAAGATCAATGCGTAGTCAACAATTAAATAACTATGTGAAGACTCTCTCATCTAAGAATTTCAGATCTTAAGCATTTTATTAAACAGCAAGCAAAATAAAAATAGCACTCCAAGAATAGCGCGCATCATGTGAACGAATAAAAATTTAGGCTCAACATAGGCTAACCGATAATTGTTGATGAAGAGAGGTGGGATGCGTAGCATCCCCAAGCTTAGATGCTTGAGACTTCTTGAAATATTTACTTGGGGTGCCTTGGGCATCCCCAAGCTTGAGCTTTTGTATCTCGTTCAATCCTCTCATATCATGGTTTCACCTATTCTCAAAAACATCTTCCACACAAAACTTGAAAAGAACTCGTGAGATAGGTTAGTACACATAATAATAAATCAACTCTTTATGTACTGCCAAGACAAGTTGCATAATAATTTTCAAACATTAGGTACTGTATACTATCATTTCCACAATTTATATCTACCAATATAGGCTATGGAAACTATAGGATAAGTAGATAACAAAACTATGACAACAATCTGTCCAAACAGAACAGTATGTAGCAATGTATGAAAACAGTGTACTTCTGTAACTCAAAAAATTATGAAAATTTAGGACAAGCTAAATAATTTATATGAAAATACTGTGTAAAAATTTGAGAAACTTTCCACGTTCCAGAGAAATATGAAAATTCAAACACTACAGCAAAAGTTTCTGTTTTTACACAGCACACATCAAACATGCAATGCAAGTATCCTAAGGCAATTCTTGGAACTTTTTATTGAAAAACAAGATTATAAATAACACCTAACAGAGAACAACAAAATAAAATGACGCTCCAACCAAAACTCATATTATGTGACGAATAAAAATATAGCTCCAAGTAAGATATACCGATAATGTTGGAGACGAAAGAGGGGATGCCTTCCGGGGCATCCCCAAGCTTAGGTGCTTGATTCTTCCTTAGATATTACCTTGGGGGTGCCTTGGGCATACCCAAGCTTAGGTTCTTTTCACTCCTTATTCTCCTCATATCGGTGTCTCACCCAAAACTTGAAAACTTCAATCACACAAAACTTAACGGAACTTCGTGAGATGGGTTAGTATAATAAATAAAGACCATTCACTTAGGTACTGTGAAGACAAGATTCATAATTGTTCTCACATAATACCTACTGTATTATATCATTCCCATAATTTATATCACTGAATATAAGCTATGGGAACACTAAAACAAGCAAACTATGCATGCAAAACAGAATCTGTCAAAAACAGAACAGTCTGTGAAGATCTGTAGTATACCATACTTCCCTCTCTCTCAAAATTCTGAAAAATTAGGACAACCTGAAGGATTTGTATATTAAGACTGTGTAAAAATTTCAGATCATTATCACGCTCCAGTAAAAACTTAAAATTCCTGTACTGGAGTCAAAAGTTTCTGTTTTGGTTCAGCATCAATTCTACTCATCTTGTGAGTCATCCCAAAGGCTTTACTTGGCACTTTATTAAAATAAAAGGCATAAAACATGATTACTACAGTATCTTAATCATGTGAACACACAAAAACAGAAAGGAAAAGTGTTGGGTTGTCTCACAACAAGCGCTTTTCTTTAAAGCCTTTTAGCTAGGCATGATGATTTAAATGATGCTCACATAGCAATAATAATTGAAACATGCAAAAGAGCATCATGAATCTCATGACAAGCACATTTAAGTCTAACCCACTTCCTATGCATAGGGATTTTGTGAGCAAACAATTTATGGGAGCAAGAATCAACTAGCATAGGAAGGCAAAACAAGCATAACTTCAAAACTTTGAACACATAGAGAGGAATCTTGATATTATTGCAATTCCTACAAGCATATGTTCCTCCCTCATAATAATTTTCAGTAGCATCATGAAGGAATTTCACAATATAACTATCACATAAATCATTATCTTCATGATCCACAAGCATAGAAAATTTGTCACTCTCCACGTAAGCAATTTTCTTCTCATCAATAGTAGTGGGAGCAAACTCAACAAAACAACTATCATGTGAAGCATAATCCAATTGAAAATTAAAATCATGATGACAAGTTTCATGGTTATCATTATTTTTTATAGCATACATTTCATCACAATAATCATTATAAATAGGGGGCATGCTTTCATCATAATAAATTTGCTCATCAAAACTAGGGGGACTAAACATATCATCTTCATCAAACATAGCATCCCCAAGCTTGTAGCTTTGCATATCATTAGCATCATGAATATTCAAGGAATTCATACTAGCAACATTGCAATCATGCTCATCATTCAAGGAATTCTCATTAAGTATTTTCATAAATTCTTCCTCTACCAATTGAGCACGATTTTCCAAACCATCATTTTCACGAAAGACATTAAAAAGACGAACCAATTGATGCAACCTAAACTCCATTTTTTTGTAGTTTTATTTTATAAAACCAAACTAGTGAAAAACAAGAAACTAAAAGATTCAATTGCAAGATCTAAAGATATACCTTCAAGCACTCACCTCCCCGGCAACGGCGCCAGAAAAGAGCTTGATGTCTACTACACAACTTTATTCTTGTAGACTCGTGTTGGGCCTCCAAGCACAGAGTTTTGTAGGACAGTAGCAAATTTCCCTCAAGTGGATGACCTAAGGTTTATCAATCCGTGGGAGGCATAGGATGAAGATGGTCTCTCTCAAACAACCCTGCAACCAAACAACAAAGAGTCTCTTGTGTCCCCAACACACCCAATACAATGGTAAATTGTATAGGTGCACTAGTTCGGCGAAGAGATGGTGATACAAGTGCAATGTGGATGGTAGATATAGGTTTTTGTAATCTGAAAATATAAAAACAGCAAGGTAACTAATGATAAAAGTGAGCACAAACGGTATTGCAATGCTTAGAAACAAGGCCTAGGGTTTTACTTTCACTAGTGCAAGTTCTCTCAACAATACTAACATAGTTGAATCATATGTAAATCCCTCACGTGCGACAAAGAGTTCACTCCAAAGTCACAAATAGCGGAGAACAAACGAAGAAATTATTGTAGGGTACGAAACCACCTCAAAGTTATATTTTCCGATCAATCATATGAGCTATCCCTATAAGTGTCACGAACAGCCCTAGAGTTCGTACTAAAATAACACCTTAAGATACACATCAACCAAAACCCTAATGTCACCTAGATACTCCAATGTCACCACGAGTACCCATGGGCTTGATTATACGATATGCATCACACAATTTCAGATTCATCAGGTTCAATCCAACACAAAGAACTTCAAAGAGTGCCCCAAAGTTTCTACCGGAGAGTCAAGACAAAAACATGTGCCAACCCCTATGCATAGATTCCCAAGGTCACAGAAACCGCAAGTTGATCACCAAAACATACATCAAGTGGATGAATAGAACATCCCATTGTCATCACGGATATCCCATCGCAAGACATACATCAAGTGTTCTCAAATACTTTAAAGACTCAATCCGATAAGAAAACTTCAAAGGGAAAACTCAACTCATCACAAGAAGATAGAGAGGGGAAAACTCCATATGATTCATCTATATTAATAAAGCTCGCGGTACATCAAGATCGTGTCATCTCAAGAACACGAGAGAGATATATCAAACACATAGCTACTGGTACATACCCTCAGCCCCGAGGGTGAACTACTCCCTCCTCGTCATGGAGACCTCCGGGATGATGAAGATGGCCTCCGGTGATGGTTTCCCCCTCTGACAGGGTGCCGGAACGGTCTCCCGGTGTATTTTTCGTGGCTACAGAGGCTTGCGACGGTGCAACTCCCGATCTAGGTTTCTTTCTGGGGGTTTTGGTATTTATAGGAATTTTTGGCATCAGTCTCACGTCAAGGGGACTCCCGAGGGACCCACAAGTCAGGGGGACGCGCCCTGGGGGGGCGCTCCCCCTAGGCTTGTGGCTGCCTCGGGTCTCCTCTCCGGTATCTTTTTGCTCCAGTATTTTTTATATTTTCCAAAAATATTCTCCGTAAATTTTCAGCCCATTCCGAGAAATTTTATTTCTGCACAAAAAAACGACACCATGGTAGTTCTGCTAAAAACAGCGTCAGTCCGGGTTAGTTCTAATAAAATCATACCAAAATCATCTAAAATTATTTTAAACATGGCATGAATACTTCATAAATTGTAGACACGTTGGAGACGTATCATATTGCCACAACGGATGGGTACGTTGCTGAAGCAGTTGGACTCCTCGACCTATAGCCACAACCATCATATTGACGATAGTGAGCTTGTGGTGGCCAAGGCAAGTGATTTGTGTGGCTAGCTGATCGATTTTGGCATCCTCCTCTTAAGAGCGGCTTCTCAACTGTGAGTTGCACTTCTTTTTCGGTGGTGTGTGGGAAAAAGCGGAAGGCCTTGTCGGAAAGGGTCTTCAAGCGAAATGTTGGCGATATAAAACCACTCGGTCACCCACGTCTTGACATCCTCCTTTAGGGTACCCGGGAGGTAACCGACTTCGGCAATCCGGCACACCTCGGCTCCTCCCACTTCGAAGATAGAGCCGTCACAGGAACAAGGTTCCAGGCAAAAATATTTTTGCCATAATCCGAAGTGAGCCTCGCAACCAAGGAATGGCTTCACAAAGGGCAACGAAACCCACTATGTGGATAATAGAGTTTGGAGTAAGATGGTGCAGCTGGATCCCATAGAACTCCAAGAGGCCCTTAAGAAAGGGTGAATAGGGAAACCAAGGCCTCGAAGGAGGAAGGGGACGAAGCAGACCTGCTCCTCTCCATGAGGCATGGGGTAACTATCATTAATGACCCCTATATCTGTGGTTTGCAACCCGGGGCGAAAATATGTGAAATCCGGATCGGGTAGATACCCTTGGGTGGCAAGCCGATTGAGCTGCATCCAAAGTTGTCAGAATCAAGATTCTGAATCGGATAGGATCTCTGTTGATAGGATCGTGAGTCGTAGAATCATAACTACCAAGATCATAGAAACTTAGATTCTATGAGCAAAATTGTAGAATCGGAGGGGCTAGTTTGGATCGTAAGGTCGTATGATTCTAAGACTTGAGTCGCAATTCATCCGAGTAACAGAGCAACTTTTCCAATCTCCCTGGAGACAGCCGTTAGGGCGCTTGGATGAACTAGGAGCGTCCACCATTGTTGGAGCTCTAGAAGCAATGCGAGGAGGAAGAATTGTGAAAGGGTAAGGAAGAAGCAGATGGGGTGAAAGAAATTGTTTCCCTTATCGCCTTTTATTTACCACGACGAGACAGGTCGTGATGGGACGCTTGTGTCCTGAATAGTTACTCCGCGTGCTCCCCAGGCATTATGCTTTATTTGGAAGACACAAATAGAGGAAGGGATAATCAAAACATCGTTAAAAATGGAGAAATGGGCCACCACGTCTCCCCTTATCGCGTATATCGAGATGTGGGGTCACTAGACTACCAAAAGGTCATTGAAGGTCCTCGAAAACAAAAACTTCCTTTATAAGGAGTTGACCTCATATGGTTGTCCTAGGACTCCACGAAAATGTGGTGCCCTTATCAAAGGACCCACTGAAGAGATCCCGAAGTGTCTGAAGTATGTTGATGGCCGGATCCCCATGAGGGTGCTCGAATCTCAATAATAGAGCATCATAAAAAAAACTCGGAGCCGAGCATGTCCTCTGAATACGAAGTGGACGTCGAAGATAGGACTTGTCTACGAAACCGAAGACTAAAGTTATGAAGCTATCCTGAGGAAGGAGCCAATCGTCCTCAACTTGAAGACTGGTTCAGGGGCTACTGATGGTGTCCTGGACTAGAGGGTGCACACCACGTCGGTCCCATGTTTATGGGCCGAGACGACGACCCGTGTACAATTGAAGAATAGGCCACGTATGCCTTGGCCTTCGGCGTAATCAAGATAAAGACCTTCAAAGACCTGGCGCACACTTTAAGGCGAGTTTAAATGATCGGCAGGGTAATCCCTAGATTGTCAACTGACTATGTAAACATAGATACCTCCGGTGCCTATATAAGACGTCGGGTTTGGTCTGTAGAGGCAAGTTTTTAGAGGTTTAGAGCTTAAAACTCATTCATACAATCACGAGGTAGACCCTATTTTACTTTGCACCCCATCACAATCAATATATCCAAAGCAGGACGTAGGGTTTTACCTCCTCGAGAGGACCCAAACCTGGGTAAAAACATCGTGTCCCTATTCTTCCTGTTACCACCGATCCAAGATCACCAGCTCGGGACTCCCTACCCGAGATCTGTCGGTTTTAGCACAGACACTACTTTTGTCAGCACCATCTATAACCTAGTTGCCTAGAGAAAGTCTCACTTTGCCCAAAGGCAAGAAGCAGCTAGAAATTATGTCGAGAGGGCATTTGGAGTTCTGCATGCCCATTTTGCAGTTGTACGTGGACCTGCTAAACAATGAGATCCAGAGACCTTGTGGGAGGTGATGACATGTTGTGTGATCATGCACAACATAATCGTGAGGAATGAGGGTGATGATGCTGATGCAGGTCTTGAATTTTTTTTAGATAAACCACTCATGTATTCATGAAACAACAAAGTTACAAAGAACACACGCGGCTACAAGAAAAAAGCATGAGAAAATACTACTATACTAAAACTTTGCAAAAACACCTTCATAGAGAGAAAATAACACACAAGTCCCTAGTGGTCCTGCAAAAGCCAACGTAACCTCCACCCATCGGAAAACCAGCAATGCCGAATCGTACACCGGAGATCCATCGGAGCCAGGATGCACCATCGCCCATAGGCTTTCCGAGTCTTTGAAGAGGGTCGACGCGAACGTCAGAACCCGCATATTTGTGGTGCGTCCACCAGGGGTTGTCCCCGTGCTTCCCGGATCCCGGATCCGCCGCAGCAAGCTGACCACGTCGGATCCGCCAACCAACCACCACCTGCCCAGCTCCAGCATAGCCAACAATTCTCATGCACCAACGCCACCATCGATTAGGACATGGGTGATCCTATCAAAGTGCTAGACCAGAATCCGGCCACATTTGAAGAGTTTATTTAAATGTATCAACAAATTCGGTATTGATCAACTCACGAACAGCTGAAGGAAGATCTGATTGAGTGTCTGTGAGCAGTTAAAGAGGACAACAATGTTGAAATGTAATATTTGAAATTTTTAAAATGTATACTACTGATGCATGCGGCTATTTGAACGTGTGTACTCTATGTATGCGGCTATTTGAACACCTGAACTCCCGTATGCGGGTATTTAAACATGAGGACTTTAAGAAAAACTAGATAACACCCCGCGTGTTGCTGCGGGAATTCGTATCCCTTTGCATGTCTTAATAAATAAATTAATAACTATTTTCCATATTGGATAAATGACCTTAAGATGACAAAATTATAGCAAACAAAAAACTTAATACAACATAATTGATGGAGCTCCAATATCAACAATAAGAGCAAAACTGATCATGATCACTGGATTAGAAGAGTACTAATTCCTTTTATAATTTCATCTTTTGCCGAAGTGAATATGAATTTCTCTATGTCAAAGAGTTGGGCTGAAAGAGTATCGGTACTTACACACATAAGCACCGATATACATGTTATCGTTTTGTAGTCAAAATTTGTTTACAACAAAAATAAATTACAAATGAATATTTATAAGCTATATTTGGGCAAATAGAAAATAAAAAGAGCATTTTTTGTGGTTTAGGATCTCAACCATGCAGAATTATTTTGTTCATACTTCGGACAATAGTTATATTAAGAAAACAGCAAATGAAAACTAAAAGCAAATAGCATGAAGTCAGGCAATCAGATACTACACATAAAATACATGATTTGAGTTGATTTGAGATGTGGCGTTCAACTTCACATCTATACTGACCATTGTCCTTATGATCCTTCAATGATATACCGAAACTAGTTTATCCCTGCAATATAGTAGGGCAACAGAATACTACTTGATTATAAGATGAGCCCCATCTATATTTGTGTGGCAGCTAAAGTATTTACCTAAAATAACTATGTCACTGGAAATCTCTATAAAATGTAGCAGGAGATGGCATTGACATTAAAGCAATGTCCTAGTGGTGAACTTAGGTAGGATAAGATGGACGCCACATGTTTTTCAAATAAATAAGAAAAATGGATTGTCGACTCTAGGACATAGGTTGGATGACATGGAGGCTATGATGGGAGCTTCCCATCCTGTATAAAAAATGAGACTTCACTAACTATATTCCATTCTTTTGAATAAACTTCATGGATACTATCATTGAAACACAAATGCCACCAGAAACATCCTATAAATATTTACTTTTGACCCATGAGCAAGGTGCCGAAGAGCAATACCAACTAATTAAGTATGAGATAATAAAAATCCTTAATGACTTATAATCAATAAGTACAAACGGCTTATCACTTAGTTGGTTCAGCATATGGAAATTACAGTACACTTGAGCGAAAAAAATAACTGTTAGCAGAGATTAATTTGTTTGTATTCATAACCAAGATTCTTAAGAGGAGGATATATAGATGTACGACCCACCAAGGTTTTCCATAAATAACATGTGTTCCTGATGAAACTTAGTCAACAAAGATAAGTGGCAATTGCAAAAAGAAATGGTTTGAAACTTAAACTGAATACATACCATAGATAACATGTGTTCCTGGTGATATGGTCAAATATACTGTATCTACCTTCCTCAAGAAAACAACAAAATGATTTATGTATCCTCGTTTTCTTGCACTTTTTCTAAACACCTGAAGAACCACTTTCAATATCTTCGGCATACCGCACGTGGCAACAAAACAAAGGTCAAATGATACACAATATGAAGTGTGTGAAGTCCATTGTAGGAATTTATATAAAATATTCATTGGTCGCCTAGAGAGAATTTTCTCATGACTGTAATTTTGGATGTATCAAATCTTTCCATACAAGAGGAACCATACTTCTCTTTTAATCTCATCAGTTCCTAGGATGCGCAAATTTGAAAATACATGGTCAGTGATATATTTAATATTCATTGGTCATGCTGGAACAATCTTCTCATGACCATACTCCTGGATGTCTCGAATCTTTCTATACAACTGGTCATCATAATTCTCTTTTAGTCTCATCAATTCCTGGATTGCGCAATATGTCAGTACATGGTTAGGAATGATGCAATTTCATGTTTCACAAAGAAAAGAGATATCATGGGATAAACTAAACATAACAGATATATACCACTGGAAAAAAAATCAAGGAAGTGATCATCTCATATAATTACATAGTTGCATAACTCTTCACTCTCACGTGGTATGTACATAAAGTGTACCTCTGATCACAGATGACCTTGGGTGTGGAAATTTTATGTTGGGATAACGATGCATGCCTTGGATAGGTACCCTTTGTTAGGTAGCTAAACCAGAGAAGTTGGGAAACAATTTCGTAGTCACCAGCAGTTATGTAGATATTGGACGGGAGCATCCAGCAGCGTGATAAAAACGAATAATGGATGACCAACAGCCTGATGAGATTCCAATGGTGTATCGGGGGTGTGGCAACCAATTTACTTCGTGAGTATTACAAATCAGATCAACATATACACAACCTACCAGAGTAGCTTGAATGGAAATCAAAAACTCTATAGAACCCAGCTTGCGCAAGGCAGCCGACCACACCACAACTCCTTCGTCCCCTGTAGTAGTAGGTCGGCGTGGCGCCACGGTAGAACGTCAGCAACCAGTGAACCCATGGCCAGGCGCATGGTGTAGGAGATATGCCCAAGAGGCAATAATAACTGTTATTATTTATCCCCATGTTCCTAATTAAGTTTATATTCCATGCTATAACTGCAATGATTCTCGAGTCTGCAATATCCACGAGGCCCGGAGGGAAACTCATTTGCACGTGTGGTATAATAAACAGTGAAATGTATTCCTAGTCTTGCCTCTAAGACTGGCTCAAGTATTGCATGATGATCCTGTTTTCCTAATCATGGGCATGGCTATGCCGGCAATTTTGAGGGCGCAATGTTGGTAGAACACTTGTGTTGAATCGACCCGAATTGATGTTATGCTATGAGATACATTCGTCACAAGTTAATGGTTAATAACACAGAGATAGTTAATGTTTGCATAATTCCTTAGACCATGAGAGTATCGAGTTCCTTCGTGCTGGCTTCGTGAACTTTGGGGTTTGTTAAACGTCATCCGTTACTGGGTGGCTATTACGGCGACTTACGGGTTCACGGAAAAGTATGGCAAGTAACAAGATAGCTCAAGATTGGGATTTGCTCCTTCGACGATGGAGAGATATTCTCGGGCCCTCTCGGTGTTACGGTATCCATCATCGTCTGGCCAGACACAGTGTGATTTGATCACAGGGATGCCGGAGCACGAAAACGAGAAAAGAGAACAAAACCGGTAACGAGGTAACTTGCATAGTGGACAAGTTGTTGATCCATGGGGATGCAGAAAATTTCACCTCGGGTGTTTGTAACATATCGCGAAGCAACAGGAATAGCACACGGCAACTGGAGGTTCACTCGAATATTCATTCGTGTGGGTATAGGGGTCAATATGGGTGTCCACGGCTCCGATGTTGATCATTGATCGGAAGGGGTTCCGGGTCATGTCTATACTTCACTGAACCTATAGGGTCACATGCTTGAGGGTCATCTATCTGCTGAATACTAGACAGGGAGTCTGAGAGAAAGTCTCTGGAAAAAGTTTCGGAGACAGCGGAAAAGTTCCGAAGAGAGAGGTCACCGGATGAGTTTCGGTAAAACTGAAAAGTTGTTTCAGGGGATACCATTAAGTCAAATTGGTTTCGGCACACGCCTGATAATTCTTGGAGGGTGCCAGAATCATTCTGGAAACTTCTGGGAATTTTCCGGAAGAAAAAACGGAAATGTTCCGGAGCTGCCGGAACCGCTTTGTTTGCTTTTCGCAGATGAAAATCACTAATCCGGAATTGTTTTGGAATGCATCGAAAATTATTTTAGTGCGTACTGGAAATATTCTAAGCCCACATAAATATTTTCGGTTCGAGCGGACGCTGAAAAATGTCGTCATGAATAGTGAAATCAGCTTTATGATTACTTTATTTGAAAGCTACCTTATAGGGCTTTTGCAAAAAGGCTTCTAGAAGGACTTAGGGACCAAGGAACCCCCTTTGGGGGGCCCCCCATGAAGGTGGCCGGCCAAGGGTGGAGCTCCTCCTTGGAGCTCCACATGGCACTCCTTTTTCCCCTTATGCCCTTTATGTGAGACATAAAGTGGGGGTACTTTGGTATTTTTGAATGCCCATCTTACCCCTTGGTTTTCCTATAAATAGGAGGTGAGGGGGCTTCCCAAACTTCATCGTTGCTCTCATACACATGCCATAGACTTGTCTGGCTTCTCTCTCCCTCCCAGCGAAATAGTTTCGTAGAGCCGAAAGGCTGTCTGGGTTCCGGCAGGAACTAGTTTTGGACGGCGAAGCCCTGCCGGATAGATGACACCATATGTGTGCAACTCTGTAGAGAGATTGTAGTTTCGGTCTTAGTTCGAGAGTGCCTCCCGAAGGGCTGTCCGAGTGACCGTCCGAGTTTCGAAGGTCCTCCCGAAGGGCTGTCCGCAACACCGTCCGGGGGACTGTCCGACCGCCTCCCGGAGGGCTGTCCGAGTGGCAGATGAGGGTATACATCCTATTGGTTGGGAGGTTGTAAATCCTAGCTGCGGGGATCTGCACCGCCGATCATCATCGACTCTACTTCCGATGCGCTACGAGTCGGTAACGAAAAATATCAAACCTTGTATGCAGTCTTCATAGTGGTCCTGGGCTGGTGCGTAGGTCGGAAAATTTTGTTTTCTGCTACGTTCCCCAACAGTGGCATCAGAACCGTGCTATGCGTAGATGCAGGTTGCGATCTAGAATACATAGAGATGTATGGGGCACAATATAATTAGGTAGTAGATGAGTTCTATTACTGAAAATTATTTGTGCGGGTAGCAGATGAAATCTGTTACCCGATGTTCTTGTTGCTTCCCTAGGATTTTCATATTTCTGATCTTGATAACAGCATGGTGGAGTTTCAATGTTCTGGCAATCCGCGATCCTGATTGATCAAAGAAGTGCTACAGTTCATTGAATTCCACTGTAGTTAAAAAGAAAGATGAAATTTCGCAAACAAAAGGGCAATGCAGATATGATCTGCACGGGGGTCATGCGTATGACGAAGTTCAGTATGGGGCTCGAGATTTTATTATCTCGTGTTTCATAAACCCCGCAAAGTTAATCTAGCAACTTGAATTATCATACTTGATGATGGACGTTGGTAGCTTCGGTTTGTTTCGAAACCTTAGAAGCCACGAAAAACAAGTTCTTGCATAAACCGATTAGAGGCGTCTAACTTGGTTTTGCAGGAGGGTTTGCATGAGCATGTGATGTGGTATAGAAATGCTCATATTAATTTGATTATGTATGAGATGACTATATGATGTAAATTAACATGACCTGTGTGTCATGATTCGGCATGATAGCTGGAGCCATATGATTGTCACTTTATTGACCTACGTGTCAACCTTGAGTAATGCACTTATTTTAGTAGCTATAGAGATAGCAATATTATCTGATGCATCAACAAGGTGGTGGCAATCTTCGCGAAGGTGAACACTGACGCAAACGCCGAAGACGAAGAAATGTTTGCCTTCTCCGTCAGAAGGGGCTATACCATGTCATGCTAATTATGAATTGCCTGACATGTTTATCCCTTATGATGCACCCTTCTTGATTGCGCGGTAGTCGCTTTTTATTAGGGTGATCTCTCACTTTAAAATATCAAAGTAGTTAGTGTTAACCCAAGTGTAGCACCGTCTGAAATTCGTATCTTTTCGGGGTGCGCCATGTCCACATGGGTACGAACGAATCGAGAGGAATGAGGCGGGTGAGGTCAGACCTCGCAGCAAGATCACTTGGTCGTCTTTGACGTTCAGGCAGGATAGTCCTAAGCTCGGAACACACCCATCGAAAGATGAACAAGAGTCACATAAAGATGTGATTGACAAGTTTGCCTACCGACTAAAATTCCCGTCATCAGTGATGTCCACATCAATGGCGTTGAATTGAAATGCGGATCTTGAATCACTCAGAATCAATTATGAGAGATATTGATTTGAGTGGGAGCGCACTTTAGAATTAATTCTTTTAATTCTTAGTGCAATTAATTTTGAACACTGTCTAAGTGTGATTTGCATAATAGTTGTAGAATAATGGCTCGCGTTTCCACCTTCCCTATTAAAATTGAATAAGTTGTTGATTATCTGGTTAAAACTTTACGATTGATTACGTAATGTGAGGATTGTCCTCAAGAGTGCCGAGAAGGACTTTGTCCTATCGCATGCTTTCGGTATTCTCCCGCTAATGCTATGGATCATGTGACTCTCGTCCTTCGACCTAAAAGCTAGAATTCCGTTCCAGTCAAGTGCAATACGTTTGCTTCCATGAGACCCGAACTTCGAAAGTTTTGGGATAGTTATGTGATATTCATGGAACTGAAAATTAATTTTCAGATACAAACAAAGGCTGAAAGATATGAAATATCCAAAGCAATATTTGTTTGCAAACTATTAGTAAAGGTGTTTACTATGCATTAGACTGATAAGAGAGGGATCCAGGAGAATGCCTGCCATGTAAATGAAGGTGAATAAAACAACAACTTAAAGATAAAGGAAGTGTCCGAAGGGTGTTAGTGAAATTTCACGCCTAGGAAGTCCGGGGCTAAACGCCACTCTTAAGTTGGGTGCTTATTCTGAGAGTAGGAGAAATACTAAAAGTTAAACTGTTAGAAGTATAAAGGCAGAAAGAAAGAAGACTGGAATATCCAGCTCATGTATGAATGTCATACAAGTTTTTGATGTATAGAAGGCTGGTCAAAGATATAGTTCTTGGGAATTATGGTTAAACATGTTAATCACTAATTTTTGGGTATTGTGAGTTGATCACAAAGATACCCGCTCGATTGCATTCTGTTGCGACTCGATGCAAGAACTACTATGGCCTGAAAGACTAGCCAGGAATGAGGTCTTGATACACGCTGGGAACATAGTAAAAGTTACTATACCTTCCATCGGTGTATTACCTATGTGTTTTCTTTCATAATTCATTTTAGAGCTTTACACACTCTAGCCCTTTGCATAAGGTATCTTGCAAGAAGGTTGTTCATAAGAGAACTTTTGATGTTCGGTGTTATGAATAAAAATAAGGGCCATACTTTCATTATGAATGAGATGTATGTTATGAAAAATGATATTAATATATTACCTCTGTGTTTACTTTCATAATTCATTTTAGAGCTTCATACACTCTAACCCAGTGCACAATGTTTGTTGCAAAAGGGTTGTTCATAAAAGAACAATTGTTGTTCAGTATTATGAATAACATGAAGGGCCATGCTTCCATCCAAGATGGGATGTATGTTATGAATATTGATGGAAATATGATACATCCATAACACTGGCGCTAAATGTCGCAAGACTAAAAGAATACCACACAAGTGTGGCACTGCATTTGGCCACATTGGAGAAACCCGCATGGAAAATTCCATTATGATGGATTTTGAAGTCGGTTGATTTTAAATCATCTGACACTTGCAACTTTCGTCCGAAAAGGGAAGTGACTGAAATACCGTTCACAGGCCATAAGGAATAAGCAACAAACTTATTGGTGATCATACATTTTGATGTGTGTAGTTCAATAAATGTTGTTGCAAGTAGTGGATTTATCTCTCTTCAGAAATGACTCAAGTAGATATATGGATATTTACTTGATGAGACGTAAGTCTGGATCTTTTGAAATCATTCGAAAGGTTTTCAAAAATGAAGTAGAAGTTGTTGTAACAAGAAAATTATGTTTCTACAATTCGATTGCAGAAAGGAATATTTGAGTTACAAGTTTAGCGAATGTCTGATGAGTTGTGAAAGGGGTTTCATAACTTGCACCTCCCGGAACACCACTGCAAGTGGAGAGTCCGTGAAGATGTAATCGAACCATTCATGACATGGTAAGATCAAAGATGACCTAAATAAATTTGCCATTATCCCGTTTAAAGTGATGCTTTAGAGAATGCGGCTTTTACACTGAAAAGAGCTCCATCGGGTCTGTTGAAATGATGCCATGGTATGGTATGCCCAACCATGTTATATCTTTTCTTAAGAATATGGGGCTTGTGTAAAAGGTTACAAACCTATTACAAATCAGACAAGTGCTACTTTGTAGGTTATCCCAAGTTATTGGGTATTCCCCACCACTATACCGAGGCTAAAGTTTTTGCCACAAAGAACGGTATGGTTTTTGAAGAAAATTGTTCTTTCAAAAGGGCGAGTGGGAGAACAGTGCAACTCGACGAGATAAACAGTATCTTCGTCATCAGATCAAAGGAAAGAGACCTTGGAAGTAATTCCAGAGTTTCCTACTGTGACTGATACGGAAGCCTCTACATGAGATGTATGGACTTCGGTCGAACTTGCAGCTGAACCACGTAGGAAAAACTCGTGCAAACCTCTCAGGTGCGCATATGATATATTGTTGTTAGACAACAGTATACCTACGATACACAAGGAAGCGTTGATGGGCCCTGACTCCGGAATTGGCTAAATGCCAATACAATCCGAGATAGTTTCCATGTAAGTGATTCAAGATTAAAACCTTGATACACCTTTCGGAAGACTTAGAGTCTAACGAATATTTATGAAACTATAAACTTATGTGGATAAAATTTTTTATCCATAAAGCTCGACTTGTTGCAATAACAAGTTCAAGGAGTTGACTACGATGAGGTTGTTTCACCGTAGCGATGCTTAAAGTCGGTTCTGGTTGAACTAAGAATTAATACATATTTCAATCATGAGATATGAAACATGGATGACGAAAGAATTTCCATGAAATGGGAAAACAAACTAGGATTTGTATGTGATACAGTCCAAAGTATTTTGTCGGTCCAAAGGATGCTAGTGAGTATGCAAACTTCAGAGTTCCAGCAATGGACAGAAGAGAGCAAAATAGAGTTGGAATCTTCGTTTTGATGAAATGATCAAAAGAGTTTGATTTCATCAATGGATAATGAAGATGCTTGTGGTTTCAAGAAAGTAAGTGGGAGCATAATAATATTTCTAAAAACCTTGTGTGCTTGACACATTGTTAACTGGAAATAAATTTCTTGACACGAATTAGGACTTCATTTGAAAAAAGTTTTCGATGAAGTGCTTGGGCTAAATAGCCTTGCTATTAGGCATAATGATCTATGGAGATAGATTTGCCTAATGGGTCTAAGAAAAAATACATATTGACAAGATGCTAAAACAATTTAGCACTAAAACCACCAAGGAGTGATTCTTGCCGAAGTCACATAGAAAGAGTTTTGTAAGACTCAGTGTCCCAAAACACTGATGAGCAAAATACATGATGGAGATTCCACACTCTTGTGTTTGGATTAATCATGTATTCCATGGTATGTAACACAACCAGATATGTCCGATACTCCCAAACTGTTGCGAGTATAGATACCAAAGTGATCAAAGTACTGATAAAAGGACAACAGTGAAATATGTCATTGAGTACTAAAGTAGCACTGATGACATGTTTTCTCGCAAGCAGAGATTATGAAGTGCTCGTTGTAAATAATTACATCGATACAGTCTTCATCAATGCTCCATGCGATTTTTCGATTTAAGTTAAGGTTTTGTGTAATACACAATACGGTGGCATGGTAAGTTGGAATTGTTCTAAACTGGTTACCGTGGCGAATTCTATAACAAAGGCTAAGTATGTTGACGTTTTGGAAGCGAAAAAGAAGATCTTGAATCATATAGTTCGTTCATGAACTTAGTATGGTTCCAAGATGGCTTTGGTCAATAGGACACTATTGTAGATAGTTGCTCCATAACTCAGTCTGAGGAATCAAGGTTCGACTAGTGATTCACATATATACAAAGCCATGTCCACACAAAATATGAATTTTGTGAAAGCGTGAAAACGCGAGGATATGCAAAGCTACACACGGAGCTGAAGTTGTCACATCCGTTGGACATCAGGCTATACCACAAGCGAAGCATATTTTACACCAGTATGCCATAGGTGTAAAGTGCATTAGCATTGACTAGATTATTGACTCTAGTGCAAGTGGGAGTCTGTACGAGATATGCCCAAGAGGCAATAATAAATGTTATTATTTATCCCCATGTTCCTAATTAAGTTTACATTCCATGCTATAACTGCAATGATTCTCGAGTCTGCAATATCCACGAGGCCCGGAGGGAAACTCATTTGCACGTCTGGTATAATAAACGGTGAAATGTATTCCTAGTCTTGCCTCTAAGACTGGCTCAAGTATTGCATGATGATCCTGTTTTCCTCATCATGGGCATGGCTATGCCGGCAATTTTGAGGGCGCAATGTTGGTAGAACACTTGTGTTGAATCGACCCAAATTGATGTTATGCTATGAGATACATTCGTCACAAGTTAATGGTTAATAACACAGAGATAGTTAATGTTTGCGTAATTCCTTAGACCATGAGAGTATCGAGTTCCTTCGTGCTTGCTTCGTGAACTTTGGGGTTTGTTAAACGTCATCTGTTACTGGGTGGCTATTACGGCGGCTTACGGGTTCATGGAAAAGTATGGCAAGTAACAAGATAGCTCAAGATTGTAATTTGCTCCTCCGACGATGGAGAGATATTCTTGGGCCCTCTCGGTGTTACGGTATCCATCATCGTCTGGCCAGACACAGTGTGATTTGATCACAAGGATGCCGGAGCACGAAAACGGGAAAAGAGAACAAAACCGGTAACGAGGTAACTTGCATAGTGGACAAGTTGTTGATCCACGGGGATGCAGAAAATCTCACCTCGGTTGTTTGTAACATATCGCGAAGCAACAGGAATAACACACGGCAACTGGAGGTTCACTCAAATATTCATTTGTGTGGGTATAGGGGTCAATATGGGTGTCCACGGCTCCGATGTTGATCATTGATCGGAAAGGGTTCCGCGTCATGTCTATACTTCACCGAACCTATAGGGTCACACGCTTAAGGGTCATCTATCTGCTGAATACTAGACAGGGAGTCTGAGAGAAAGTCTCCGGAAAAAGTTTCGGAGACAGCGGAAAAGTTCCGAAGAGAGAGGTCACCGGATGAGTTCCGGTAAAACTGAAAAGTTGTTTCAGGGGATACCATTAAGTCAAATTGGTTTCAGCACACACCTGATAATTCTTGGACGGTGCCAGAATCATTCTGGAAACTTCTGGGAATTTTCCGGAAGAAAAACCGGAAATGTTCCGGAGCTGCCGGAACGGCTTTGTTCGCTTTTCGCAGATGAAAATCACTAATCCGGAATTGTTTTGGAACGCGTCGAAAATTATTTTAGTGGGTACTGGAAATATTCTAAGCCCACATAAATATTTTCGGTTCGAACGGACGCTGAAAAATGTCGTCATGAATAGTGAAATCAGCTTTATGGTTACTTTATTTGAAAGCTACCTTTTAGGGCTTTTGCAAAAAGGCTTCTAGAAGGACTTAGGGACCAAGGAACCCAATTTGGGGGGGGCATGAAGGTGGCCGGCCAAGAGTGGAGCTCATCCTTGGAGCTCCACATGGCACTCTTTTTTCCCCTTATGCCCTTTATGTGAGACATAAAGTGGGTGTACTTTGGTATTTTTGAATGCCCATCTTACCCCTTGGTTTCCTAATAAATAGGAGGTAAGGGGGCTGCCCAAACTTCATCCTTGCTCTCATACACATACCATAGACTTGTCTGGCTTCTCTCTCCCTCCCAGCGAAATAGTTTCGTAGAGCCGAAAGGCTGTCTGGGTTCCGGCAGGAACTAGTTCTGGACGGCGAAGCCCTGCCGGATAGATGACACCGTATGTGTGCAACTCTGCAGACAGATCGTAGTTTCGGTCTTAATTCGAGAGTGCCTCCCGAAGGGCTGTCCGAGTTTCGAAGGTCCTCCCGAAGGGCTGTCCGCGACACCGTCCGGGGGACTGTCCGACCGCATCCCGGAGGGCTGTCCGAGGGGCAGATGAGGGTATACATCCTCGCGGTTGGGAGGTTGTAAATCCTAGCTACGGGGATCTGCACCGCCGATCGTCATCGACTCTACTTCCGCTGCGCTACGAGTCGGTAACGAAAAAGATCAAACCTTGTATGCAGTCTCCATAGAGGTCATGGGCTGGTGCGTAGGTCGGAAAATTTTGTTTTCTGCTACGTTCCCCAACACATGGGGCGGCGGCAGGAGGTGTGGACGAAGGTGCGGTGCATTGCGAGGCCACCGGCGGCGTTACCAGAGAACAACACACGAGATCAAGATGGATGGATCTCAAGAGGTGAAGTGGAGAGAGGATATATAAGGACACGGCGGCAGTGGAATTTTGTGATCTGAGAGATGAAGATGTAAGAGCGTTGCTTATAGGCTATCTAATAATTGGTTAGGGAAGATGGAAGAGCAGGCGATCGCTAGGTATTCTTCGAACAAACGGTTGGTTCCACGGGATCTTTGCGGGCGAGATAGTTGTGCGTCTATGCTAATCTTAAAGAAAAAAAGAGTTGATTTGGTCTAAAAAAATGAGAAATTATGTCGAGAGGGCATTTGGAGTTCTGCATGCCCATTTTGCAGTTGTATGTGGACCTGCTAAACAATGAGATCCGAAGACCTTGTGGGAGGTGATGACATGTTGTGTGATTGTGCACAACATAATCGTGAGGAATGAGGGTGGTGATGCTGATGCAGGTCTTGAATTTTTTTTAGATAAACCACTCATGTATTCATGAAACAACAAAGTTATAAAGAACACATGCGGCTACAAGAAAAAAGCATGAGAAAATACTACTATACTAAAACTTTGCAAAAAACATCTTCATAGAAAGAAAATAACACACAAGTCCCTAGAGGTCCTTGCAAAAGCCAACGTAACCTCCACCCATCGGAAAACCAGCAACGCCGAATCGTACACCGGAGATCCATCGGAGCCAGGATGCACCATCGCCCATAGGCTTTCTGAGTCTTTGAAGAGGGTCGGCGCGAACGTCAGAACCCGCATCTTTGTGGCGTGTCCACCGGGGGTTGTCCCCGTGCTTCCCAGATCCCGGATCCGCCGCAGCAAGCTGACCACGTCGGGTCCGCCAACCAACCACCACCTGCCCAGTTCCAGCATAGCCGACAATTCTCATGGGCCAATGCCACCATCGATTAGGACATGCGTGATCCTATCAAAGTGCTAGACCAGAATCCGGCCACATTTGAAGAGTTTATTTAAATGTATCAACAAATTCGTTATTGATCAACTCACGAGCAGCTGAAAGAAGATCTGATTGAGTGTCTGTGAGCAGTTAAAGAGGACAACAATGTTGAAATGTAATATTTGAACTTTTTAAAATTTATACTACTCATGCATGCGGCTATTTGAACGTGTGTACTCTATGTATGCGGCTATTTGAACACATGAACTCCCGTATACGGGTATTTAAACATGAGGACTTTAAGAAAAACTAGATAACACCCCGCGCGTTGCTGCGGGAATTCTTAGCCCTTTGCATGTCTTAATAAATAAATTAATAACTATTTTCCATATTGGATAAATGATCTTAAGATGAAAAAATTGCAGCGAACACAAAACTTAATACAACATAATTGATGGAGCTCCAATATCAACAATAAGAGCAAAACTGATCATGATCACTGGATTAGAAGAGTACTAATTCCTTTTATAATTTCATCTTTTGCCGAAGTGAATATGAATTTCTCCATGTCAAAGAGTTGGGTTGAAAGAGTATCAGTACTTACACACATAAGCAGTGATGTACATATTATCGTTTTGTTGTCAAAATTTGTTTACAACAAAAATAAATTACAAATGAATATTTATAAGCTATATTTGGGCAAATAGAAAATAAAAAGAGCATTTTTTGTGGTTTAGGATCTCAACCATGCTAAATTATTTTGTTCATACTTCGGACAATAGTTATATTAAGAAAACAACGAATGAAAACTAAAAGCAAATAGCATGAAGTCAGGCAATCAGATACTACACATAAAATACATGATTTGAGTTGATTTGAGATGTGGCGTTCAACTTCACATCTATACTGACCATTGTCCTTATGATCCTTCAATGATATACCGGAAGTAGTTTATCCCTGCAATATAGTAGGATAACAGAATACTACTTGATTATAAGATGAGCCCCATCTATATATGTGTGGCAGCTAAAGTATTTACCTAAAATAACTATGTCACTGGAAATCTCTGTAAAATGCAGCAGGAGATGGCATTGACACTAAAGCAATGTCCTAGTGGTGAACTTAGGTAGGATAAGATGGACGCCACATGTTTTTCAAATAAATAAGAAAAATGGATTGTCGACTCTAGGACATAGGTTGGATGAGATGGAGACTATGATGGGAGCTTCCCATCCTGTATAAAAAATGAGACTTCACTAACTATATTCCATTCTTTTGAATAAACTTCATGGATACTATCATTGAAACACAAATGCCACCGGAAACATCCTATAAATATTTACTTTTGACCCATGAGCAAGGTGCTGAAGAGCAATACAAACTAATTAAGTATGAGATAATAAAATTCCTTAATGACTTATAATCAATAAGTACAAATAGCTTATCACTCAGTTGGTTCAGCATATGGAAATTACAGTACACTTGAGCAAAAAAATAACTGTTAGCAGAGATTAATTTGTTTGTATTCATAACCAAGATTCTTAAGAGGAGGATATATAGATGTACGACCCACCAAGGCTTTCCATAAATAACTTGTGTTCCTGATGAAACTTAGTCAACAAAGATAAGTGCAATTGCAAATAGAAATGGTTTGAAACTTAAACTGAATACATACCATAGATAACATGTGTTCCTGATGATATGGTCAAATATACTGTATCTACCTTCCTCAAGAAAACAACAAAATGATTTATGTATCCTCGTTTTCTTGCACTTTTTTTAAACACCTGAAGAACCACTTTCAATATCTTCCGCATACCGCACGTCGCAACAAAACAAAGGTCAAATGATACACAATATGAAGTGTGTGAAGTCCATTGTAGGAATTTATATAAAATATTCATTGGTTGCCTAGAGAGAATTTTCTCATGAGTGTAGTTTTGGATGTATCAAATCTTTCCATACAAGAGGAACCATACTTCTCTTTTAATCTCATCAGTTCCTAGGATGCGCAAATATGAAAATACATCGTCAGTGATATATTTAATATTCATTGGTCATGCTGGAACAATCTTCTCATGACCATACTCCTGGATGTCTCGAATCTTTCTATACAACTGGTCATCATAATTCTCTTTTAGTCTCATCAATTCCTGGATTGCGCAATATGTCAGTACATGGTTAGGAACGATGCAATTTCATGTTTCACAAAGCAAAGAGATATCATGGGATAAACTAAACATAACAGATATATACCACTGGAAAAAAATCAAGGAAGTGATCATCTCATATAATTACATAGTTGCATAACTCTTCACTCTCACGTGGTCTGTACATAAAGTGTACCTCTGATCACAGATGACCTTGGGTGTGGAAATTTTATGTTGGGATAACGATGCATGCCTTGGATAGGTACCCTTTGTTAGGTAGCTAAAACAGAGAAGTTGGGAAACAATTTCGTAGTCACCAGCAGTTGTGTAGATCTTGGACGGGAGCATCCAGCAGCGTGATAAAAACGAATAATGGATGACCAACAGCCTGATGAGATTCCAATGGTGTATCGGGGTTGTGACAACCAATTTACTTCGTGAGTATTACAAAACAGATCAACATATACACAACCTACCATTGTAGCTTGAATGGAAATCAAAAACTCTATAGGATCCAGATTGCGCAAGGCAGCCGACCACACCACAACTCCTTCGTCCCCTGTAGCAGTAGGTCGGTGTGGCGCCGCGGTAGAACGTCAGCAACCAGTGAACCCATGGCCAGGTGCATGGGGGTGGCAACAGGAGGTGAGGACGAAGGCGCGGTGCATCGCGAGGCCACCGGCGGCGTGACCAGAGAACAACACATGAGATCAAGATGGATGGATCTCAAGAGGTGAAGTGGAGAGAGGATATATAAGGACACGACGGCAGTGGAATTTTGTGATTTGAGAGACGAAGATGTAAGAGCGTTGTTTATAGGCTATCTAATAATTGGTTAGGGAAGATGGAAGAGCAGGCGATCGCTGGGTATTCTTCGGACAAACGGTTGGTTCCAGGGGATCTTTGCATGCGAGAAAGTTGTGCGTCCATGCTAATCTTAAAGAAAAAAAGAGTTGATTTTGTCTAAAAAATGAGAAATTATGTCGAGAGGGCATTTGGAGTTCTGCATGCCCATTTTGCACTTGTACGTGGACCTGCTAAACAATGAGATCCGGAGACCTTGTGGGAGGTGATGACATGTTGTGTGATCGTGCACAACATAATCGTGAGGAATGAGGGTGATGATGTTGAAAGCCTTTTTCTTGTGCCGAATAGACGATTAAGAAGACCTGCAATCCCTCCGAAAAGGAAGAAATTTTAATTTTCTTGTTCTCGCCTTTGCCTTGGACCCGGATCTTTCCTGAAATATAGCCTAGGATGATGGTGTCATTCTCTAGCCGAACGCGGAACATTCCATTGGGTAGGGCTTCCGTAACTAAACCTTCGAAAGTTACTTTTGCTTCTCTCGGGTTTTTTTTTTCTCTCCTATTTTTTTTTTCTGTCATATTTTTTTTCTCCTATTTTTCTATTTTTATTTTCAAAATAGGAAGGGCGAGATAGAATTCGAGCACTATAGGCGGGGCGATTACCATATATAACATAAGACTTCTCCCCCAATTCTGTTTAGTCGAGCTTCTCGATCTGTCATTATCCCTCGAGAAGTAGAAAGAAGAAGCTTGTACAGTTTGGGAAGGGGTTTTTTGAGAGAAAAGAAGAATCTACTTCAACCGATTTCTCAAGAACACTAGCTAAGGGCCCTGATACTACCACTTGGATCTGGAACCTACATGCTGATGCTCACGATTTCGATAGTCATACTGGTGATTTGGAGGAGATTTCTCGAAAAGTCTTTAGTGCTCATTTCGGGGAAAGTAGGGGAAATGGCCGATACTACTGGAAGAATTCCTCTTTGGCTGATAGGTACTGTAGCTGGTATTGCTGTGATTGAATTAGAACTTTCCAGGGTAAAGTTTATTGAGGGAGTTAACCACTTTGATAATATGGTTAACTCTGCTATTCCATTATCAATTCCTCCATTATCAAAAGAGAGACAGAATTTAGAACTTGCTATCCTCTTGCCTAATAGGCAAAGATTGACCTCTGCAAAATGATGGGTCTCCTTCCATAACTTTCCAATTACGAGTACGAGAATTGAAAGACATGAAAATTCTCAATCTTAGATTTTTTTATTTTGACCTGATTGAAATTAAGTGGATGCAATGAAAAAAGAAATTGAATTAGGAATTAGAACTTTACAGGGTAAAGTTTATTGAGGGAGTTAACCACTTTGCTTCTTTGTGATGATAATGCCAAAAAATCTCAAGTTGGCGCGTCTTTCTTCCTTTCCCTTATGTTGGTCATTAGAGGCTTCTTGACTTTTCTCTTCCCTATTTTGGATTTGATATAATATTCTTACCAAGATAACTGGAAGTCCCAACCGATAAGAATCCTAGTGAACCTAGAAAAAGAATACAGGCCCAGAAAAAATTACCCCTTTTTCGAGAACCTTTTAGAAGTTCTACCCATATGTGTTCTGATCCCTTTGTTATAAGAGCAGCTAAACCTTATTTGGCCACTACAGGAGCAACTGTTAATGGTCTCTTTGGGCTTCTATTGAATCGAGAAATTGGATTGTACATCTTTCATCTTTTTGATTTTGATATCTTTCTCAAATTGATAGAGAAAGCACCGTAAAGATCAATTAGTGAGCGACTGGGTCGATACAACTAAAAAAATGTGGAAAGCCGTATTCGATGAAAGTCGTATGTACGGCTTGGAGGGAGATCTTTCCTATCTTTCGAGATCCACCCTACAATATGGGGTCAAAAAGCCAAAAAAATAAGTGATTTTAGCACGAGGGTTGCGCTCGTTGCGAGACTTAACCCAACACCTTACGGCACGAGCTGACGACAGCCATGCACCACCTGTGTCCGCGTTCCCGAGGGCACCCCTCTCTTTCAAGAGGATTCGCGGCATGTCAAGCCCTGGTAAGGTTCTTCGCACTTAGAATAATTTTTATGCTCTTTTGAAGCATCTCGCGGGATATTTAAGCATGAAAGATTCGCTGGTTTTTTCCTTTTACTTTTTACTATAGTCTATTCTTAATATTATTTTTCTTTCCTTCCATGGCTATGCTTAGTGTGTGACTCGTTATTTTTTTCTTTTTTTTTTTTTTAAGAAAAAAACTTAGTAACCCTTATCATTTGAGCGAAGTGTAGGCAGAAAAATTGAATATGGAGTGAGGATAAAGAGACCCATCTATCGGATCTATCCGGCTGCACTTTATAATATTTTTTAGTATTTTTCGGATAAATAAGAAAAGGGTGCACGATCTCGACGAATTCCATGCACAATGCATAGGACTACCCCCCCCATTTTCCAATTTTGAATTTGAAATACTTTAATTAATTTTTTAGTCCTTTTAATTGCAATATTCGTCGGAATAGCGGAATACAAAATTAAGAAACGCAAAAAAAATAAAGGGGAATCTCACCCCCTTCTGTATCATAAAGAAAAGCCGTGCCTAAGGGCATATCGGTTGAAGTAGATTCTTCTTTTCTCTCAAAAAACCCCTTCCCAAACTGTACAAGCTTCTTCCAAAGCATACGGCTTTCTAGATGTATATGACGATCTCTAGACAGATGGATCTTATATGAATCATATGATGAAGTACCACATGAGTGGGAATTGTTAGTTCGCCTCACCTTCCCGAAGCGTGGGTTTGTTTGCTTTACAAATTTGGTTTTATTTTTATTTTATAGTATTACTTCTCATTATACTGCATAGATTAGTCCTACTATCCTTGGAAGCTAATCCTCTGGAAAGTACGGTAGTAGCATCCAAATGTGCAAATGTTGGTTAAGCTTTTTATCATTCTGGCATCGAGCTATTTTGCCGCAGGACCTCCCCTACAGTATCGTCACCGCAGTAGAGTTTAACCACCAAATTCGGGATGGATTGGTGTGGTTCCTCCCGCATATTGTTTCAGCTCGGTGGAAACCCAATTCTTTTCCTCAGGATCTCTTGAATGAAATTAGGGAACGAAGTAAGTAGATTAGATGGATTTAGATAGAATTTCTATCTCCTACTCTATAAGGATCATCTAGAAAGCGGAGAGCTTTGGTTCCATTCAAATAGAAAAGCTGACATAGATGTTAAGTGGTGAGAATATCCATAAAGGAGCCGAATGAAATCAAAATTTCATGTTCCAAGTCCTTATTATGATTCCTTTTATGGGGAAAAATCGGGATTTCCACAACGATCGCAAACCCTTCAGATAGAATCTGAGAATAAAACTCAGAATAAAAATAATTTTTGTAATCCAATAATCGATGAGATCGAGTATGGAATTCTGTTTACTCACTTTAAATTGAGTATCCGTTTCCCTCCTTTTCCCGCTAGGATCGGAAATCCAGAGGATTAGCTTCCAAGGGTATTTATCCAGCAGTAGAGCCTTTAGATTCAACCTCAACTATGTTACAGCCTCGGATCGTTGGCAACGAACATTATGAAACTGCGCAAAGAGTTAAGGAAACTTTACCATCTGATTTCCGGTAGATATTATTTCATATGTATAGAGGGTGAACCCATATTAGGCTATTTACACAGAGGAATGGAAAAAATCGCGGAAAACCGAACTATTATACAATATAGGTTCCTCCTAATTTTTCTATAATCAACATGTTTTTTTTTTCTTTTCGCCAAGTACTATTTTAACGCAAGGCTTTGCCACGTCGGGTCTTTTAACTGAAATGCATCAATCCCCCAAATGCCTCTAGAAAGATCCGAAGTAATTCGAGCTGCAATTATATCTTCTAAATCATCTACACTAACAATCCACCCTTCTCCAATTTCTTCCCGAAACTTCCCAAGAAAAATCCCGAATTGGATCCAAAATTGACGGGTTAATGTGAGCTTATCCGAAGAGTGCCTAACCGCATGGATAAGCTCACATTAACCCGTCAATTTTGGATCCAATTCGGGATTTTTCTTGGGAAGTTTCGGGAAGAAATTGGAGAATTTTTGAAGAAAGAAAAGACAGAAATACCCAATATCTTGTTCTAGCAGCATGGAATAAGGTTTGATCCTATTCATGGGGATTCCGTAAATATCCCATTTCAAAAATCCATGAATAAAAAAGGAACAGTTCGAGTAGTATCTACAAATATTACCGAAAACGGATAGGACAGAGGTCTTCTAAACCTTTGGTATAGGTTCAAATCCTATTGGACGCAATCTTATTTCTATCTATTCTTTAAATAACTATACTAAACTAAAAACAAAGAAAACTGAGGGGTTTGTTCTAAGAATATTGTACCGAGTAATTCGACACATAAAAGTACATTCAAAGAAGAATCCAAATTATTAAATAATCGTCTTCGCATTTGAACTCTTTACATGTACGTACAATTACAGCTCGAATTACTTCGGATCTTTCTAGAGGCATTTGGGGCAATGCGTCTTTGATTACAGGGGTCTTGAATTTTTTTTAGATAAACCACTCATGTATTCATGAAACAACAAAGTTACAAAGAACACACGCGACTACAAGAAAAAAGCATGAGAAAATACTGCTATACTAAAACTTTGCAAAAAACACCTTCATAGAGAGAAAATAACACACAAGTCCCTAGAGGTCCTTGCAAAAGCCAACGTAACCTCCACCCATCGGAAAACCAGCAACGCCGAATCGTACACCGGAGATCCATCGGAGTTCAGGATGCACCATCGCCCATAGGCTTTCTGAGTCTTTGAAGAGGGTCGACGCGAACGTCAGAACCCGCATCTTTGTGGCGCGTCCACCAGGGGTTGTCCCCGTGCTTCCCGGATCCCGGATCCGCCAACCAACCACCACATGCCCAGTTCCAGCATAGCTGACAATTCTCATGCGCCAACGCCACCTTGGATTAGGACATGGGTGATCCTATCAAAGTGCTAGACCAGAATCCGGCCACATTTGAAGAGTTTATTTAAATGTATCAACAAATTCGGTATTGATCAACTCACGAGCAGCTGAAGGAAGGTCTGATTGAGTGTCTATGAGCAGTTAAAGAGGACAACAATGTTGAAATGTAATATTTGAACTTTTTAAAATTTATACTACTCATGCATGCGGCTATTTGAACGTGTGTACTCTATGTATGCGGCTATTTGAACACATGAACTCCCGTATACGGGTATTTAAACATGAGGACTTTAAGAAAAACTAGATAACACCCCGCGCGTTGCTGCGGGAATTCTTAGCCCTTTGCATGTCTTAATAAATAAATTAATAACTATTTTCCATATTGGATAAATGATCTTAAGATGAAAAAATTGCAGCGAACACAAAACTTAATACAACATAATTGATGGAGCTCCAATATCAACAATAAGAGCAAAACTGATCATGATCACTGGATTAGAAGAGTACTAATTCCTTTTATAATTTCATCTTTTGCCGAAGTGAATATGAATTTCTCCATGTCAAAGAGTTGGGTTGAAAGAGTATCAGTACTTACACACATAAGCAGTGATGTACATATTATCGTTTTGTTGTCAAAATTTGTTTACAACAAAAATAAATTACAAATGAATATTTATAAGCTATATTTGGGCAAATAGAAAATAAAAAGAGCATTTTTTGTGGTTTAGGATCTCAACCATGCTAAATTATTTTGTTCATACTTCGGACAATAGTTATATTAAGAAAACAACGAATGAAAACTAAAAGCAAATAGCATGAAGTCAGGCAATCAGATACTACACATAAAATACATGATTTGAGTTGATTTGAGATGTGGCGTTCAACTTCACATCTATACTGACCATTGTCCTTATGATCCTTCAATGATATACCGGAAGTAGTTTATCCCTGCAATATAGTAGGATAACAGAATACTACTTGATTATAAGATGAGCCCCATCTATATATGTGTGGCAGCTAAAGTATTTACCTAAAATAACTATGTCACTGGAAATCTCTGTAAAATGCAGCAGGAGATGGCATTGACACTAAAGCAATGTCCTAGTGGTGAACTTAGGTAGGATAAGATGGACGCCACATGTTTTTCAAATAAATAAGAAAAATGGATTGTCGACTCTAGGACATAGGTTGGATGAGATGGAGACTATGATGGGAGCTTCCCATCCTGTATAAAAAATGAGACTTCACTAACTATATTCCATTCTTTTGAATAAACTTCATGGATACTATCATTGAAACACAAATGCCACCGGAAACATCCTATAAATATTTACTTTTGACCCATGAGCAAGGTGCTGAAGAGCAATACAAACTAATTAAGTATGAGATAATAAAATTCCTTAATGACTTATAATCAATAAGTACAAATGGCTTATCACTCAGTTGGTTCAGCATATGGAAATTACAGTACACTTGAGCAAAAAAATAACTGTTAGCAGAGATTAATTTGTTTGTATTCATAACCAAGATTCTTAAGAGGAGGATATATAGATGTACGACCCACCAAGGCTTTCCATAAATAACATGTGTTCCTGATGAAACTTAGTCAACAAAGATAAGTGGCAATTGCAAAAAGAAATGGTTTGAAACTTAAACTGAATACATACCATAGATAACATGTGTTCCTGATGATATGGTCAAATATACGGTATCTACCTTCCTCAAGAAAACAACAAAATGATTTATGTATCCTCGTTTTCTTGCACTTTTTTTAAACACATGAAGAACCACTTTCAATATCTTCCGCATACCGCACGTCGCAACAAAACAAAGGTCAAATGATACACAATATGAAGTGTGTGAAGTCCATTGTAGGAATTTATATAAAATATTCATTGGTCGCCTAGAGAGAATTTTCTCATGAGTGTAGTTTTGGATGTATCAAATCTTTCCATACAAGAGGAACCATACTTCTCTTTTAATCTCATCAGTTCCTAGGATGCGCAAATATGAAAATACATCGTCAGTGATATATTTAATATTCATTGGTCATGCTGGAACAATCTTCTCATGACCATACTCCTGGATGTCTCGAATCTTTCTATACAACTGGTCATCATAATTCTCTTTTAGTCTCATCAATTCCTGGATTGCGCAATATGTCAGTACATGGTTAGGAACGATGCAATTTCATGTTTCACAAAGCAAAGAGATATCATGGGATAAACTAAACATAACAGATATATACCACTGGAAAAAAATCAAGGAAGTGATCATCTCATATAATTACATAGTTGCATAACTCTTCACTCTCACGTGGTCTGTACATAAAGTGTACCTCTGATCACAGATGACCTTGGGTGTGGAAATTTTATGTTGGGATAACGATGCATGCCTTGGATAGGTACCCTTTGTTAGGTAGCTAAAACAGAGAAGTTGGGAAACAATTTCGTAGTCACCAGCAGTTGTGTAGATCTTGGACGGGAGCATCCAGCAGCGTGATAAAAACGAATAATGGATGACCAACAGCCTGATGAGATTCCAATGGTGTATCGGGGTTGTGACAACCAATTTACTTCGTGAGTATTACAAAACAGATCAACATATACACAACCTACCATTGTAGCTTGAATGGAAATCAAAAACTCTATAGGATCCAGATTGCGCAAGGCAGCCGACCACACCACAACTCCTTCGTCCCCTGTAGCAGTAGGTCGGTGTGGCGCCGCGGTAGAATGGCAGCAACCAGTGAACCCATGGCCAGGTGCATGGGGGCGGCAACAGGAGGTGAGGACGAAGGCGCGGTGCATCGCGAGGCCACCGGCGGCGTGACCAGAGAACAACACATGAGATCAAGATGGATGGATCTCAAGAGGTGAAGTGGAGAGAGGATATATAAGGACACGACGGCAGTGGAATTTTGTGATTTGAGAGACGAAGATGTAAGAGCGTTGTTTATAGGCTATCTAATAATTGGTTAGGGAAGATGGAAGAGCAGGCGATCGCTGGGTATTCTTCGGACAAACGGTTGGTTCCAGGGGATCTTTGCATGCGAGAAAGTTGTGCGTCCATGCTAATCTTAAAGAAAAAAAGAGTTGATTTTGTCTAAAAAATGAGAAATTATGTCGAGAGGGCATTTGGAGTTCTGCATGCCCATTTTGCACTTGTACGTGGACCTGCTAAACAATGAGATCCGGAGACCTTGTGGGAGGTGATGACATGTTGTGTGATCGTGCACAACATAATCGTGAGGAATGAGGGTGATGATGTTGAAAGCCTTTTTCTTGTGCCGAATAGACGATTAAGAAGACCTGCAATCCCTCCGAAAAGGAAGAAATTTTAATTTTATTGTTCTCGCCTTTGCCTTGGACCCGGATCTTTCCTGAAATATAGCCTAGGATGATGGTGTCATTCTCTAGCCGAACGCGGAACATTCCATTGGGTAGGGCTTCCGTAACTAAACCTTCGAAAGTTACTTTTGCTTCTCTCGGGTTTTTTTTTTCTCTCCTATTTTTTTTTTCTGTCATATTTTTTTTCTCCTATTTTTCTCCTTTTATTTTCAAAATAGGAAGGGCGAGATAGAATTCGAGCACTATAGGCGGGGCGATTACCATATATAACATAAGACTTCTCCCCCAATTCTGTTTAGTCGAGCTTCTCGATCTGTCATTATCCCTCGAGAAGTAGAAAGAAGAAGCTTGTACAGTTTGGGAAGGGGTTTTTTGAGAGAAAAGAAGAATCTACTTCAACCGATTTCTCAAGAACACTAGCTAAGGGCCCTGATACTACCACTTGGATCTGGAACCTACATGCTGATGCTCACGATTTCGATAGTCATACTGGTGATTTGGAGGAGATTTCTCGAAAAGTCTTTAGTGCTCATTTCGGGGAAAGTAGGGGAAATGGCCGATACTACTGGAAGAATTCCTCTTTGGCTGATAGGTACTGTAGCTGGTATTGCTGTGATTGAATTAGAACTTTCCAGGGTAAAGTTTATTGAGGGAGTTAACCACTTTGATAATATGGTTAACTCTGCTATTCCATTATCAATTCCTCCATTATCAAAAGAGAGACAGAATTTAGAACTTGCTATCCTCTTGCCTAATAGGCAAAGATTGACCTCTGCAAAATGATGGGTCTCCTTCCATAACTTTCCAATTACGAGTACGAGAATTGAAAGACATGAAAATTCTCAATCTTAGATTTTTTTATTTTGACCTGATTGAAATTAAGTGGATGCAATGAAAAAAGAAATTGAATTAGGAATTAGAACTTTCCAGGGTAAAGTTTATTGAGGGAGTTAACCACTTTGCTTCTTTGTGATGATAATGCCAAAAAATCTCAAGTTGGCGCGTCTTTCTTCCTTTCCCTTATGTTGGTCATTAGAGGCTTCTTGACTTTTCTCTTCCCTATTTTGGATTTGATATAATATTCTTACCAAGATAACTGGAAGTCCCAACCGATAAGAATCCTAGTGAACCTAGAAAAAGAATACAGGCCCAGAAAAAATTACCCCTTTTTCGAGAACCTTTTAGAAGTTCTACCCATATGTGTTCTGATCCCTTTGTTATAAGAGCAGCTAAACCTTATTTGGCCACTACAGGAGCAACTGTTAATGGTCTCTTTGGGCTTCTATTGAATCGAGAAATTGGATTGTACATCTTTCATCTTTTTGATTTTGATATCTTTCTCAAATTGATAGAGAAAGCACCGTAAAGATCAATTAGTGAGCGACTGGGTCGATACAACTAAAAAAATGTGGAAAGCCGTATTCGATGAAAGTCGTATGTACGGCTTGGAGGGAGATCTTTCCTATCTTTCGAGATCCACCCTACAATATGGGGTCAAAAAGCCAAAAAAATAAGTGATTTTAGCACGAGGGTTGCGCTCGTTGCGAGACTTAACCCAACACCTTACGGCACGAGCTGACGACAGCCATGCACCACCTGTGTCCGCGTTCCCGAGGGCACCCCTCTCTTTCAAGAGGATTCGCGGCATGTCAAGCCCTGGTAAGGTTCTTCGCACTTAGAATAATTTTTATGCTCTTTTGAAGCATCTCGCGGGATATTTAAGCATGAAAGATTCGCTGGTTTTTTCCTTTTACTTTTTACTATAGTCTATTCTTAATATTATTTTTCTTTCCTTCCATGGCTATGCTTAGTGTGTGACTCGTTATTTTTTTCTTTTTTTTTTTTTAAGAAAAAAACTTAGTAACCCTTATCATTTGAGCGAAGTGTAGGCAGAAAAATTGAATATGGAGTGAGGATAAAGAGACCCATCTATCGGATCTATCCGGCTGCACTTTATAATATTTTTTAGTATTTTTCGGATAAATAAGAAAAGGGTGCACGATCTCGACGAATTCCATGCACAATGCATAGGACTACCCCCCCCATTTTCCAATTTTGAATTTGAAATACTTTAATTAATTTTTTAGTCCTTTTAATTGCAATATTCGTCGGAATAGCGGAATACAAAATTAAGAAACGCAAAAAAAATAAAGGGGAATCTCACCCCCTTCTGTATCATAAAGAAAAGCCGTGCCTAAGGGCATATCGGTTGAAGTAGATTCTTCTTTTCTCTCAAAAAACCCCTTCCCAAACTGTACAAGCTTCTTCCAAAGCATACGGCTTTCTAGATGTATATGACGATCTCTAGACAGATGGATCTTATATGAATCATATGATGAAGTACCACATGAGTGGGAATTGTTAGTTCGCCTCACCTTCCCGAAGCGTGGGTTTGTTTGCTTTACAAATTTGGTTTTATTTTTATTTTATAGTATTACTTCTCATTATACTGCATAGATTAGTCCTACTATCCTTGGAAGCTAATCCTCTGGAAAGTACGGTAGTAGCATCCAAATGTGCAAATGTTGGTTAAGCTTTTTATCATTCTGGCATCGAGCTATTTTGCCGCAGGACCTCCCCTACAGTATCGTCACCGCAGTAGAGTTTAACCACCAAATTCGGGATGGATTGGTGTGGTTCCTCCCGCATATTGTTTCAGCTCGGTGGAAACCCAATTCTTTTCCTCAGGATCTCTTGAATGAAATTAGGGAACGAAGTAAGTAGATTAGATGGATTTAGATAGAATTTCTATCTCCTACTCTATAAGGATCATCTAGAAAGCGGAGAGCTTTGGTTCCATTCAAATAGAAAAGCTGACATAGATGTTAAGTGGTGAGAATATCCATAAAGGAGCCGAATGAAATCAAAATTTCATGTTCCAAGTCCTTATTATGATTCCTTTTATGGGGAAAAATCGGGATTTCCACAACGATCGCAAACCCTTCAGATAGAATCTGAGAATAAAACTCAGAATAAAAATAATTTTTGTAATCCAATAATCGATGAGATCGAGTATGGAATTCTGTTTACTCACTTTAAATTGAGTATCCGTTTCCCTCCTTTTCCCGCTAGGATCGGAAATCCAGAGGATTAGCTTCCAAGGGTATTTATCCAGCAGTAGATCCTTTAGATTCAACCTCAACTATGTTACAGCCTCGGATCGTTGGCAACGAACATTATGAAACTGCGCAAAGAGTTAAGGAAACTTTACCATCTGATTTCCGGTAGATATTATTTCATATGTATAGAGGGTGAACCCATATTAGGCTATTTACACAGAGGAATGGAAAAAATCGCGGAAAACCGAACTATTATACAATATAGGTTCCTCCTAATTTTTCTATAATCAACATGTTTTTTTTTTCTTTTCGCCAAGTACTATTTTAACGCAAGGCTTTGCCACGTCGGGTCTTTTAACTGAAATGCATCAATCCCCCAAATGCCTCTAGAAAGATCCGAAGTAATTCGAGCTGCAATTATATCTTCTAAATCATCTACACTAACAATCCACCCTTCTCCAATTTCTTCCCGAAACTTCCCAAGAAAAATCCCGAATTGGATCCAAAATTGACGGGTTAATGTGAGCTTATCCGAAGAGTGCCTAACCGCATGGATAAGCTCACATTAACCCGTCAATTTTGGATCCAATTCGGGATTTTTCTTGGGAAGTTTCGGGAAGAAATTGGAGAATTTTTGAAGAAAGAAAAGACAGAAATACCCAATATCTTGTTCTAGCAGCATGGAATAAGGTTTGATCCTATTCATGGGGATTCCGTAAATATCCCATTTCAAAAATCCATGAATAAAAAAGGAACAGTTCGAGTAGTATCTACAAATATTACCGAAAACGGATAGGACAGAGGTCTTCTAAACCTTTGGTATAGGTTCAAATCCTATTGGACGCAATCTTATTTCTATCTATTCTTTAAATAACTATACTAAACTAAAAACAAAGAAAACTGAGGGGTTTGTTCTAAGAATATTGTACCGAGTAATTCGACACATAAAAGTACATTCAAAGAAGAATCCAAATTATTAAATAATCGTCTTCGCATTTGAACTCTTTACATGTACGTACAATTACAGCTCGAATTACTTCGGATCTTTCTAGAGGCATTTGGGGCAATGCGTCTTTGATTACAGGGGTCTTGAATTTTTTTTAGATAAACCACTCATGTATTCATGAAACAACAAAGTTACAAAGAACACACGCGACTACAAGAAAAAAGCATGAGAAAATACTGCTATACTAAAACTTTGCAAAAAACACCTTCATAGAGAGAAAATAACACACAAGTCCCTAGAGGTCCTTGCAAAAGCCAACGTAACCTCCACCCATCGGAAAACCAGCAACGCCGAATCGTACACCGGAGATCCATCGGAGTTCAGGATGCACCATCGCCCATAGGCTTTCTGAGTCTTTGAAGAGGGTCGACGCGAACGTCAGAACCCGCATCTTTGTGGCGCGTCCACCAGGGGTTGTCCCCGTGCTTCCCGGATCCCGGATCCGCCAACCAACCACCACATGCCCAGTTCCAGCATAGCTGACAATTCTCATGCGCCAACGCCACCTTGGATTAGGACATGGGTGATCCTATCAAAGTGCTAGACCAGAATCCGGCCACATTTGAAGAGTTTATTTAAATGTATCAACAAATTCGGTATTGATCAACTCACGAGCAGCTGAAGGAAGGTCTGATTGAGTGTCTATGAGCAGTTAAAGAGGACAACAATGTTGAAATGTAATATTTGAACTTTTTAAAATTTATACTACTCATGCATGCGGCTATTTGAACGTGTGTACTCTATGTATGCGGCTATTTGAACACATGAACTCCCGTATACGGGTATTTAAACATGAGGACTTTAAGAAAAACTAGATAACACCCCGCGCGTTGCTGCGGGAATTCTTAGCCCTTTGCATGTCTTAATAAATAAATTAATAACTATTTTCCATATTGGATAAATGATCTTAAGATGAAAAAATTGCAGCGAACACAAAACTTAATACAACATAATTGATGGAGCTCCAATATCAACAATAAGAGCAAAACTGATCATGATCACTGGATTAGAAGAGTACTAATTCCTTTTATAATTTCATCTTTTGCCGAAGTGAATATGAATTTCTCCATGTCAAAGAGTTGGGTTGAAAGAGTATCAGTACTTACACACATAAGCAGTGATGTACATATTATCGTTTTGTTGTCAAAATTTGTTTACAACAAAAATAAATTACAAATGAATATTTATAAGCTATATTTGGGCAAATAGAAAATAAAAAGAGCATTTTTTGTGGTTTAGGATCTCAACCATGCTAAATTATTTTGTTCATACTTCGGACAATAGTTATATTAAGAAAACAACGAATGAAAACTAAAAGCAAATAGCATGAAGTCAGGCAATCAGATACTACACATAAAATACATGATTTGAGTTGATTTGAGATGTGGCGTTCAACTTCACATCTATACTGACCATTGTCCTTATGATCCTTCAATGATATACCGGAAGTAGTTTATCCCTGCAATATAGTAGGATAACAGAATACTACTTGATTATAAGATGAGCCCCATCTATATATGTGTGGCAGCTAAAGTATTTACCTAAAATAACTATGTCACTGGAAATCTCTGTAAAATGCAGCAGGAGATGGCATTGACACTAAAGCAATGTCCTAGTGGTGAACTTAGGTAGGATAAGATGGACGCCACATGTTTTTCAAATAAATAAGAAAAATGGATTGTCGACTCTAGGACATAGGTTGGATGAGATGGAGACTATGATGGGAGCTTCCCATCCTGTATAAAAAATGAGACTTCACTAACTATATTCCATTCTTTTGAATAAACTTCATGGATACTATCATTGAAACACAAATGCCACCGGAAACATCCTATAAATATTTACTTTTGACCCATGAGCAAGGTGCTGAAGAGCAATACAAACTAATTAAGTATGAGATAATAAAATTCCTTAATGACTTATAATCAATAAGTACAAATAGCTTATCACTCAGTTGGTTCAGCATATGGAAATTACAGTACACTTGAGCAAAAAAATAACTGTTAGCAGAGATTAATTTGTTTGTATTCATAACCAAGATTCTTAAGAGGAGGATATATAGATGTACGACCCACCAAGGCTTTCCATAAATAACTTGTGTTCCTGATGAAACTTAGTCAACAAAGATAAGTGGCAATTGCAAATAGAAATGGTTTGAAACTTAAACTGAATACATACCATAGATAACATGTGTTCCTGATGATATGGTCAAATATACTGTATCTACCTTCCTCAAGAAAACAACAAAATGATTTATGTATCCTCGTTTTCTTGCACTTTTTTTAAACACCTGAAGAACCACTTTCAATATCTTCCGCATACCGCACGTCGCAACAAAACAAAGGTCAAATGATACACAATATGAAGTGTGTGAAGTCCATTGTAGGAATTTATATAAAATATTCATTGGTCGCCTAGAGAGAATTTTCTCATGAGTGTAGTTTTGGATGTATCAAATCTTTCCATACAAGAGGAACCATACTTCTCTTTTAATCTCATCAGTTCCTAGGATGCGCAAATATGAAAATACATCGTCAGTGATATATTTAATATTCATTGGTCATGCTGGAACAATCTTCTCATGACCATACTCCTGGATGTCTCGAATCTTTCTATACAACTGGTCATCATAATTCTCTTTTAGTCTCATCAATTCCTGGATTGCGCAATATGTCAGTACATGGTTAGGAACGATGCAATTTCATGTTTCACAAAGCAAAGAGATATCATGGGATAAACTAAACATAACAGATATATACCACTGGAAAAAAATCAAGGAAGTGATCATCTCATATAATTACATAGTTGCATAACTCTTCACTCTCACGTGGTCTGTACATAAAGTGTACCTCTGATCACAGATGACCTTGGGTGTGGAAATTTTATGTTGGGATAACGATGCATGCCTTGGATAGGTACCCTTTGTTAGGTAGCTAAAACAGAGAAGTTGGGAAACAATTTCGTAGTCACCAGCAGTTGTGTAGATCTTGGACGGGAGCATCCAGCAGCGTGATAAAAACGAATAATGGATGACCAACAGCCTGATGAGATTCCAATGGTGTATCGGGGTTGTGACAACCAATTTACTTCGTGAGTATTACAAAACAGATCAACATATACACAACCTACCATTGTAGCTTGAATGGAAATCAAAAACTCTATAGGATCCAGATTGCGCAAGGCAGCCGACCACACCACAACTCCTTCGTCCCCTGTAGCAGTAGGTCGGTGTGGCGCCGCGGTAGAACGTCAGCAACCAGTGAACCCATGGCCAGGTGCATGGGGGTGGCAACAGGAGGTGAGGACGAAGGCGCGGTGCATCGCGAGGCCACCGGCGGCGTGACCAGAGAACAACACATGAGATCAAGATGGATGGATCTCAAGAGGTGAAGTGGAGAGAGGATATATAAGGACACGACGGCAGTGGAATTTTGTGATTTGAGAGACGAAGATGTAAGAGCGTTGTTTATAGGCTATCTAATAATTGGTTAGGGAAGATGGAAGAGCAGGCGATCGCTGGGTATTCTTCGGACAAACGGTTGGTTCCAGGGGATCTTTGCATGCGAGAAAGTTGTGCGTCCATGCTAATCTTAAAGAAAAAAAGAGTTGATTTTGTCTAAAAAATGAGAAATTATGTCGAGAGGGCATTTGGAGTTCTGCATGCCCATTTTGCACTTGTACGTGGACCTGCTAAACAATGAGATCCGGAGACCTTGTGGGAGGTGATGACATGTTGTGTGATCGTGGACAACATAATCGTGAGGAATGAGGGTGATGATGTTGATGCAGGTCTTGAATTTTTTTTAGATAAACCACTCATGTATTCATGAAACAACAAAGTTACAAAGAACACACGCGACTACAAGAAAAAAGCATGAGAAAATACTGCTATACTAAAACTTTGCAAAAAACACCTTCATAGAGAGAAAATAACACACAAGTCCCTAGAGGTCCTTGCAAAAGCCAACGTAACCTCCACCCATCGGAAAACCAGCAACGCCGAATCGTACACCGGAGATCCATCGGAGTTCAGGATGCACCATCGCCCATAGGCTTTCTGAGTCTTTGAAGAGGGTCGACGCGAACGTCAGAACCCGCATCTTTGTGGCGCGTCCACCAGGGGTTGTCCCCGTGCTTCCCGGATCCCGGATCCGCCAACCAACCACCACATGCCCAGTTCCAGCATAGCCGACAATTCTCATGCGCCAACGCCACCTTGGATTAGGACATGGGTGATCCTATCAAAGTGCTAGACCAGAATCCGGCCACATTTGAAGAGTTTATTTAAATGTATCAACAAATTCGGTATTGATCAACTCACGAGCAGCTGAAGGAAGGTCTGATTGAGTGTCTGTGAGCAGTTAAAGAGGACAACAATGTTGAAATGTAATATTTGAACTTTTTAAAATTTATACTACTCATGCATGCGGCTATTTGAACGTGTGTACTCTATGTATGCGGCTATTTGAACACATGAACTCCCGTATACGGGTATTTAAACATGAGGACTTTAAGAAAAACTAGATAACACCCCGCGCGTTGCTGCGGGAATTCTTAGCCCTTTGCATGTCTTAATAAATAAATTAATAACTATTTTCCATATTGGATAAATGATCTTAAGATGAAAAAATTGCAGCGAACACAAAACTTAATACAACATAATTGATGGAGCTCCAATATCAACAATAAGAGCAAAACTGATCATGATCACTGGATTAGAAGAGTACTAATTCCTTTTATAATTTCATCTTTTGCCGAAGTGAATATGAATTTCTCCATGTCAAAGAGTTGGGTTGAAAGAGTATCAGTACTTACACACATAAGCAGTGATGTACATATTATCGTTTTGTTGTCAAAATTTGTTTACAACAAAAATAAATTACAAATGAATATTTATAAGCTATATTTGGGCAAATAGAAAATAAAAAGAGCATTTTTTGTGGTTTAGGATCTCAACCATGCTAAATTATTTTGTTCATACTTCGGACAATAGTTATATTAAGAAAACAACGAATGAAAACTAAAAGCAAATAGCATGAAGTTAGGCAATCAGATACTACACATAAAATACATGATTTGAGTTGATTTGAGATGTGGCGTTCAACTTCACATCTATACTGACCATTGTCCTTATGATCCTTCAATGATATACCGGAAGTAGTTTATCCCTGCAATATAGTAGGATAACAGAATACTACTTGATTATAAGATGAGCCCCATCTATATATGTGTGGCAGCTAAAGTATTTACCTAAAATAACTATGTCACTGGAAATCTCTGTAAAATGCAGCAGGAGATGGCATTGACACTAAAGCAATGTCCTAGTGGTGAACTTAGGTAGGATAAGATGGACGCCACATGTTTTTCAAATAAATAAGAAAAATGGATTGTCGACTCTAGGACATAGGTTGGATGAGATGGAGACTATGATGGGAGCTTCCCATCCTGTATAAAAAATGAGACTTCACTAACTATATTCCATTCTTTTGAATAAACTTCATGGATACTATCATTGAAACACAAATGCCACCAGAAACATCCTATAAATATTTACTTTTGACCCATGAGCAAGGTGCTGAAGAGCAATACAAACTAATTAAGTATGAGATAATAAAATTCCTTAATGACTTATAATCAATAAGTACAAATGGCTTATCACTCAGTTGGTTCAGCATATGGAAATTACAGTACACTTGAGCAAAAAAATAACTGTTAGCAGAGATTAATTTGTTTGTATTCATAACCAAGATTCTTAAGAGGAGGATATATAGATGTACGACTGACGGTGTCCTGGACTAGGGGGTACTCACCACGTCGTCTCCCGACCAGTGGGTCGGGCCGAGGACCCCCGTGATGATTCACTAATGGGCCACTTCGGGCAGCCCATGCCGAATACAAGGAGGATTCCACAAGACTTGGCGCACAAGACAAGGACTCCTCTAAACCCTAGGCCTACAGTGCATATATAAACCGAGGCCAGGCTAGTCAATAGATCAATATACATTACATCTCATAATCTCGTAGTAGATACATGTACTCTGTAATATCCCCCATATCAATACAATCAAAAGCAGGACGTAGGGTATTATCTCTTCAAGAGAGCCCGAAACTGGGTAAAATCCTGTGTCCATGTTACCATAGCTCCAAGACGCCTAGCTTAGGACCCCTACTACGAGATATGCCGGATTTGACACCGACATTGGTGCTTTCATTGAGAGCTTGCTGGCAGTCGCCGCGGTGCGATGGGAATTCAGATCGTCTCCAGCGCGATCTACGCATTGGAACCGAGCTTTGTTATCGATGTCGGCCTCTACGTCGCCGGCTCGACTGGTCACCTCGGCTGGACCGAGGACTGCGCTCCGTTCCGGATCGTCAAGATCGGACGGATACTTTCATCGTCATCATCTCCGATCTCTATCAAGATCACGAGAAATCATCCATGGAGCTCGGGGGCTCGATGTTGACATCGTCCTCGAGCAACCGTGCAGTTTTTCTGGACAGCGACTCGTGTTCGTCGTCCCCGCTTCGTCGAGCGTCGCCTTGACGATTGCTTTGGTGAAACTGTGCGGAATTGAGTCTATAATGACCCCGTAAAATTTCGTCGTATTCCGATGGAGGAATCTTCGGCGATCTACGAAATACCGGAGCCCTATCGAATCTGGACGGGAATCGGGATGAGTTTAGGGCAAGGTGTCCAGCTTCCAGCTCGGACATCGTTTGGAAGATCCCATCGTTCATCGGCTGCGGAATTCCCATATCGATTACCCCTCAAAATTTCAGCTCAATCCGACCGTTCAGACTCCGAGAAACGTCCGATGAGTGCATCAATTTTTCCGATCTGTTTTCTGCGCGAAAACGAATCCGACCCGAGTTCATCTTTTTCATGAACGGGTTGTCGGACGTCCTTTTTGAAGGAAATTTTCTCATCATCTCGGTCATCCGACCAAGAGTTCGGCATCGCGAGGGCCGAATAATCATCAAGCGAACCTCGTCATCCGCGGGTTGTACGGGTCGGGCGCTCCGTTGCTTCATCAAGCCAGCATTGACCTCGTCACAAATTCCGACCTGCGTCGGCATCGCCGCGCCGTTACTTTTTCAAGCTGACGTCCACCACGCCGACCTGCTTTGACACGTCGGCTGGCATGGGGCTCTAGCGTCACCTTACCGATCTGCTCCGTCACCTCGGCTAGACTGGGGCTTCGTCATCTCCTCATCAACCCGCTCCGGAGACTTCGACGTCACCAGCCGACCAGCTTCGACACCTCGGCTGGCCTGAGACTTCGGCGTCACCAGCCGACTTGCTCCGTCACCTCGGCTAGACCGGGGCTTTGGCATCCCTTCATCAACCTGCTCCGGGGACTTCGGCATCACCAGCCGACCTGCTTCAACACCTCGACTGGCATGAGACTTCGGCGTCACCATCCGACCTGCATGAGACTTCGGCATCCGCCGATCACAGCTTCGCCATGTTAACTGGACCGAGGACTTCGTCTCGCCACATCGACCGTGCAGCGTCGCCACTTCGTCAAGCCGAACTCTTCGTTCAGGCACCTCGGCGCCCAGGCCATATTCCTTTACTTATTTGCTTCACTTAAATTAACTAAGTAGAAGAATTTTTTTAAAAATATATATATATTATTATCTTTCTTTGTTATTACTTTTGGCTTGCACTATTTTATGAGTGCAGGAAATCGACTTCGACTGCCGTCACGCGGTCACCCCGGCGTCACCTTGCCGACCTACTCCACCACCTCGGCTGGACCAGGGGCTTCGCCTCGCCACATCGGCCGAGCCGTGACACTACTTCGGAGTGCCGAACTCCTCGTTCGGTCACCTCAGGACGGGCTTGGGGGCTGGGACCTCGGTCATGCCGAAGACTACACACCGGATCTGTCAAAGTTCGATGGGCGTCCTCGTCCCGCCACAAGCCCAGATCGCGTCATCGACACCGAGCACATTAACCAGCTAAGTCGCTTTCATGTTAAAATATTTTCAGCTTTCTAATTTTGTTCGGTTCGACCAAGCGTTATACTTTTTTGACAAAAAGTTGTTTGTGAAAAACTTTCTTTGTCAAAACTTTGTTTGTTACAAACAAATTCAAATACCCCGTTTACTTGGGGGCTTCCTTTATGAAACCTTTTCTCTTTGCATGTGATTATTATTGTACAGTTTCTTTCCTTGCTCGTGTATTATGCCAAAATATGCATCATGTTGACTTAAGTGTTCCGCAAAGCTGTGTTGCCTGGCTCCTGTGCTTACCCCTACGTTCCCGATTGTTCGGCTAGGGAGTAAAGGGAACACCTCTGCGATTGTTACGATCGGGTCATCCGAACTCGTACCTCAGACGGGTGAAGCCGAAAGCTAGCGCTCTTATTGTTTTCAACTATGGTCGGCACACAACGGAACTCATGCGTACACAAATCTATTGCACAAGTCTCATAGTAATCATGAGCGACCAAAGAAAGGTACCGTTGGGGGCACTATTTTCTTTGAAGATGCTTCTTACGTTACATAAGTAATATAGCATAAGTTCCTTGGCGCGCTTTGTCTGTTACAGCCTCATGGCCTGATTGCCTGGTTATCCGAAACACCGCCGATATTCTCGGTAGGCGGAGTAGATAACACTTTTCGGCCCTTGGCCGAAGAGGGAGAAGCCGACGGTCGGTTAAGACGCGTTCAAAGTTCGGGCGAACACAGATATTATATAAGTACTTCGGTACATACAATCATTATACATAAAATTCTTTTACCCAAATCACTTGGGGACTCTTAAATTAATATGAGCCGTTTTATAATAGATGTTTTCTTCTTAGTCGTTGCAAAGTCTTTTTCTACCACTCCTTTCTCGACTCAAGTGTATGATCAATAGCCGGGTAGCCTGGTTTCTCTCTAAAGCCGCTCATGTTTAGTTTGCTAAACTGGCCTGAGAAACACTCCGCCTTCGGGATAAGGAGGTTGAAGCCGAAGGCCGACCCACTTGAAGTCTAGAGATCGGATGTGTCATGTCAAAGCACGACGGAAGCACAATTTTAAGACCAATTTCGTATTGGCACCAAAAAGCTTGATTCAATCTAGACATAAAGTTTTTTACGCAAGTTTTTTGGTCTTTTGAGCTTATAACATCTTTCACCTATTTTATGTTTTCCTTTCAGGAAGCGGGACACTCTCTTGGTTGAGGTGTTCGGCGTGATGGTCTTGCTAGAAACTCTTTTCTAAACTACAGTTCGGCATCTTTCCTGCTGAACTCCACCTCGGTGTTGTCAAAACATACATGACGGTTGAACTAGTTCCCGAGGAGGTACGATCCTAGGGTCGGCCATGTTGCCCAACCCAAGTCTCGGGGGCTACTGCATTGACAATTCAATGCAGAAAATTTAAGTGCAATACAGTTTCCAAGGAGATTATGATCCTCAGGTTGGTCGGCCGCACCCAACCTGAGTCTCGAGGTCTGTGCACACCGCTTTTGTGTTCCTAAGTATGCTGCCGAGCTAGAAGTTGATCCTCAGGCCGATTTCGCGAATCGACCTGAGTCTCAGGGGCTACTGGGATCAGCGGTCTTATGTCATCCTTCAGGCGCATCTCGAGTTATAGACCGACACACACCTTGAGGGATACTGGCTATATATCTCGGCAGAGAATAAATTGCACCAATCGAAAATATACACAAAAAATCAGCCCATGGTCGGGGTGGTGCACCACCTCGAAAGCAGTCCGACATAAAGCTCGGGCGCAAGTGGCTGGCTCCATAGAGAGCGTTTCCGACATTAAGCTCGGACGAATTCCTTTAATTTTTTAAGGTCCAAGGTAGTTTATGATACCTCGGACGCTGATCATCATTGGAGCTTGGATGTAGTCCGGCGTTGGAGCTCGGAAGCAGTCCGGCATAAAGCTCAAGATCGGAGACGCCTTAGAAGCAGTCCGGCATAAAGCTCGGATGTGAATGGCTGGCTCCATAAAAGACTATTCCGGCATTTAAGCTCGGATGAAGTCCTTCAACTTTTTCAAGACCGAGGTAATCTATGACACCTCGGATACAGTTCGGCGTTGGAGCTCGAACACAGTCCGGCGTTGGAGCTCGGACGCAGTCCGGTGTTGGGGCTCGGCTCAAAAAGATACCTCGGATACAGTCCGGCGTTGGAGCTCGGACATAGTCCGGCGTTGCAGCTCGGCTGTAAAAAGACACCTCAGATGCAGTTCGGCGTTAGAGCTCGGACGCAAGAGGACACCGCCGCGCGGGAACCCCTTCAAACCCGAGGTGTGGCGTAAAAAATAATAAGGCATTGATAAAGGCCGATAACTTAAAGGGGCTCCTCGGATGCCCGACGTGTGAATTCTTCGGATTCAGCTCGGCGATCCTCAAGATCGGACATGGGAAGATTTGTTGAGCCAGTTTTCAAGACCGACGACCAAAGACAAAGAACTGTTCGGAAGAACCGAGGAGCGTCCCCAACTTGAAGACCGGTTCAGGGGGCTACTGACGGTGTCCTGGACTAGGGGGTACTCACCACGTCGTCTCCCGACCAGTGGGTCGGGCCGAGGACCCCCGTGATGATTCACTAATGGGCCACTTCGGGCAGCCCATGCCGAATACAAGGAGGATTCCACAAGACTTGGCGCACAAGACAAGGACTCCTCTAAACCCTAGGCCTACGGTGCATATATAAACCGAGGCCAGGCTAGTCAATAGATCAATATACATTACATCTCATAATCTCATAGTAGATACATGTACTCTGTACTATCCCCCATATCAATACAATCAAAAGCAGGACGTAGGGTATTATCTCTTCAAGAGAGCCCGAACCTGGGTAAAATCATGTGTCCATGTTACCATCGCTCCAAGACGCCTAGCTTAGGACCCCTACTACGAGATATGCCAGATTTGACACCGACAACGACCCACCAAGGCTTTCCATAAATAACATGTGTTCCTGATGAAACTTAGTCAACAAAGATAAGTGGCAATTGCAAAAAAAAAATGGTTTGAAACTTAAACTGAATACATACCATAGATAACATGTGTTCCTGATGATATGGTCAAATATACTGTATCTACCTTCCTCAAGAAAACAACAAAATGATTTATGTATCCTCGTTTTCTTGCACTTTTTTTAAACACCTGAAGAACCACTTTCAATATCTTCCGCATACCGCACGTCGCAACAAAACAAAGGTCAAATGATACACAATATGAAGTGTGTGAAGTCCATTGTAGGAATTTATATAAAATATTCATTGGTCGCCTAGAGAAAATTTTCTCATGACTGTACTTCTGGATGTATCAAATCTTTCCATACAAGAGGAACCATACTTCTCTTTTAATCTCATCAGTTCCTAGGATGCGCAAATATGAAAATACATGGTCGGTGATATATCTGGTCATCATAATTCTCTTTTAGTCTCATCAATTCCTGGATTGCGCAATATGTCAGTACATGGTTAGGAACGATGTAATTTCATGTTTCACAAAGCAAAGAGATATCATGGGATAAACTAAACATTACAGATCTATACCTCTGGAAAAAAATCAAGGAAGTGATCGTCTCATATAATTACATAGTTGCATAACTCTTCACTCTCACGTGGTCTGTACATAAAGTGTACCTCTGATCACAGATGACCTTGGGTGTGGAAATTTTATGTTGGGATAACGATGCATGCCTTGGATAGGTACCCTTTGTTAGGTAGCTAAAACAGAGAAGTTGGGAAACAATTTCGTAGTCACCAGCAGTTGTGTAGATCTTGGACGGGAGCATCCAGCAGCGTGATAAAAACGAATAATGGATGACCAACAGCCTGATGAGATTCCAATGGTGTATCGGGGGTGTGGCAACCAATTTACTTCGTGAGTATTACAAAACAGATCAACATATACACAACCTACCAGAGTAGCTTGAATGGAAATCAAAAACTCTATAGGATCCAGATTGCGCAAGGCAGCCGACCACACCACAACTCCTTCGTCCCTGTAGCAGTAGGTCGGCGTGGCGCCACGGTAGAACGTCAGCAACCAGTGAACCCATGGCCGGGCGCATGGGGGCGGCGGCAGGAGGTGAGGATGAAGGCGTGGTGCATCGCGAGGCCACCGGCGGCGTGACCAGAGAACAACACACGAGATCAAGATGGATGGATCTCAAGAGGTGAAGTGGAGAGAGGATATATAAGGACACGGCGGCAGTGAAATTCTGTGATCTGAGAGACGAAGATGTAAGAGCGTTGCTTATAGGCTATCTAATAATTGGTTAGGGAAGATGGAAGAGCAGGCGATCGCTAGGTATTCTTTGGACAAACGGTTGGTTTCACGGGATCTTTGCGGGCAAGAAAGTTGTGCGTCTATGCTAATCTTAAAGAAAAAAAGAGTTGATTTTGTCTAAAAAAATGAGAAAGAAGCTGACGTGGCACAATGATGATGTGGATAGGTTGCATGTCAAGAGAAATAAGTTAGTGGAGATGAACTATTTAGGTATTATAGATTAGGCAGGCCGGATGTACGTGAGCAACGTTGGATGACAGTCTTTCACATTCGTGTCCACAGACTGACCTCTTTACCTGTGGATTGTCCCCTTTGTCCATGAACACATACCGGAGGGAAATTACGGATCGCTGCCCTGACATTCGTGAATAAAAGGGGTTCACCGCCGGAGCCGGGCACCTATAATCGCACCTTTTTTTTTTAACACAGTACAGACGCAAGCGCTCATATACACACACATACACTCACTGGCACCTATAATCGCACCTGGACTGTGTACAGGTACACACCCGTGCAAGCAACATACTCTCGTACTGCGTGACTACATTGGGGGCCGCCCGGCAGAACTGGCCTGCCAGGCCGTCATAACGAGACGTACCGCTACAGCGAGCGAGGAGGGAGAGGCAGTCAGCTCAGCTGGGTCAAACCTAACGGATCCGACGACGTGATCGCGGTGCGCGCCGGGTGCGACAGGACTGGACTGGGACACGACGCCCCTCCACACACAGTGTAGCGGCGACGTGCCCCGTACCGCCTGGCCGTGCATACACGCGCTCGCGGTCTGTGTCCGTGCGGCTACGACTAGACGGGATGTCGGTGGCTTTCTGAACCCACCGGACACGAGGAAGCCCCTGCCGGAAAGTGCCCAGCCGCTGTCTCCCCTTCCTCGCGCCACTGCTATCTCTGCTTGCTGCTCGCTGTCTCGTCCGATTAAGTGGGTTGCTTGTTTTCTTTTTCTTGGGAATGTTATGTGGAGTCATGGGTGGACGAAAGACTTCAGGTCGATGGCAATTCGATTGCGTGCTCCATCTACGCATCAGTCTCCGATGTGTCAACCTTGCTTTTGAGTAGCCATCACACGCTAGTTCAACGATAAAAACAACGAGTTAGATCATCTACATCGGACTTTGTAAATCTGGCATCTCAAACGCTCGTGAACGGCGTGTCCGCGTACACTAACCGTTCAAGTCTTAAATTTGTCTTTTCATAATTGAACACTTTAATTATCATATTTTAAATCCATACAAACTCATGCAACTACGTCGATGCATTACACACAACATCCGGCTATTCTATCACTACTAACATGTCATCGGACTATCAAAATTTGACATGTTGGGCTATGATGGAGATCATCCACGACTGCCCTTGTCATTCCCGGCGCCCTTGTCGTCTTTCTCGCGGAAGTACCAGTCGAACGCATAGTAGGGATCGAGCCGTATCTGCTCGTCGACGGAGCTGTCCTCGTCGTCGTTGTCCTCCTTCTCCTTTGGTGGTATCCCGGCCATTTCACGGACCGCCTGATTCTGTTCTCGGACGAGGGCACGCATGTTCCTCCGCTGTCGTTTCTTTACAATGCGGACACGGATGATTTCCTCCTCTGCGGCCGCCCGTGACGCCGCATCAACCGCCTCCGCCGCCGTCATTTCCGCCGCGTTACGGGCCTCAGCGGCCCTTATCCTCTCATTCCCACGGCGGGCCGCCCGTTCCTGATGGGACTCATAGCCTGCCCAGCCGGTGATAGGGAAGGAGAGATTTTTCGGCTGCCGGGACCGCGATGATCCAGCCCCAGAGGACCCGAGCGCTCGTTGATCCGACGCTATGGAGTCGCGCCGGACATATCTTTTCGTCTGTCGGACATTGTCCTCCCAGGAGCGACAGAGTGCATTGTGGAGCGCCGTTGCCTCCAACCCACACGGAATGACGCCCCAGTCGACGGATCTGAACTGGTCGGAATCAAACCGTCAGGGCCGGGCCCATAAGTGTGCTGAGTGTGCGGCCTGCATAGGGCCTATAATTTAGGGGCTCCAATTTTTTCTATGTTTAATATGTATATTTAAAAATGTTGTTCTGTTGGGCCGCACGGCGCTAGGTGTTGGGCCGTTGACGTCCCTCATGCGAGCCAGCCGCCAGGCCGCTCCTCTCGATCCCATGTGATTGCTGCTTTTTCCTCGGTTGCCTAGATCGCTACACTCACACCCAGCTGCATCGATCGTTGTTTCTTAAAAAGAAAAGCTGCATCGATCGCTCGGTTCCTCTTTTTTTTGCATTGATCGCTCCTGTTAGATCGATCGTAACAAAAAGAAAAAAAAAAGGTCGGGACGGGAGTTAGACCGATAGCAAAATAGTGATCGCATCGCCGTTGGCCGTCGCTACTTGGCTTGGCCGCTTCGGCTACGGCTTACGGGCTGCTGCCTAGTACCTACAGAAGGAGGATCGATCGGCGATTCCGCGACAATCCTTAGGTCGCTCCTCGATTGAAAACGGGATGGTTTGATCGATCGGTGACCACGACGGTTTCATCCTCGAATGCTCTCACCCTCTCACGGCTTCCATCTTGCGGGTTCTTCACGGTTCAAAACAGGCAGCTTGTCGTTGACGAGTCCTCCTTTCTAATTAACTTCAGTCAATGCTTCTAATTACTAAGTTTCTAGTTAACTTTTGGCAGAGATCGCTAGAGATCGGTTCTTACCTTTTCGATGAGTTAGACGGTTCGTCTAATTGTCAAACATTGACGCATAATCTCCAATTAATATTTGTTGCCGTATCAATATGATTTTATTTTATTCATCTTTCATATGTTGTGTTTGAAAATTTAGATTTGAGTCATTATGGGAAAACATCAATCTGGTGGCTATAAGCGCAAGAGAAAAGAAAGAGAACAAGATTTAATTAAAAAATCTTGTAAAGGTGGTATGGAAAAAAATTAATTATAATCTTTTTCTACGAGATATATATACATTATAATTACTCGTTAGTTAATTTATTCTACTGAGATAGAACCTTATTTTTTAGTTTTGCACAGGGCCCCGGATTTCTCCGGCCCGGCCCTGCTGTCCGCCATGCCGAAGACGGCCGAAAATCGCCGGAGGGCAGCTTGTGTGACGGGGAATGGAGTGTGAAGTGGCTAGGGTTGGTCCGGCGAGCGGATGGGGACGAATATATATGAGGTCGTTGCGGGCCAGGCCGACGTGGTGGGCACGCCCGGACGTGCATGATGAGTTAAATAAAATAAAACAAAGCTTCCAGTCTGAGCATAAAACACAAGATATCTCAAAGAGATCATTAGAAACGCAAAACATTACATTAAATTTTTATATGAAGAACATTTTACACTGCTTTAAATTTTGTAGAAAGAACACAATTGTTATATACCTAGACTGTTTGTCGTGAAAGCCCCATCTCGATTTGATGATTGTCCACCATCTGCAACCACAAGAAAGAGTAAACAATGCTAAAATCAATCACAAGAAAGTTTCGATGATTCACGAGTAAACAATACTAAAAGAAGCAACTTTCCCAAGCGAGGTGTAAATTCAAGTAAACTAAAATTAATCATCATGTGCAAGCGAGCAGTTGCTAAAAAAATGGTAAGAGTGTTCCCTGAAGAGTCACTAAAATGGTACACCAGTGACATGACTCTATTTTAGTTGGCTACACTGCACAAAAATATTGAATGGAGATGCATGATGATATGCTTTACCTACAATATCTTTAAGTTTGCATTTATTTTTAAAAAAAATGTAATTCGTTAAGCTACTATTCAATACATATTGCCTCCTTATATAAATCTATGTGTATTAGACTGCTCGTGGTGGGCTTCGGTCCACGCCATGATGAAGTCTGCAAGGGCTTCGGACTTGATTGTTGATCTTGGCTTGTAGTTGATCTCGAAACCTAAGTGAGATATGAAGCGATTGAGAGCCGCAAAGCAACTAGCGAGCTTCTGGACTTCATGGACAGTTTCTGGTGGCTTAAACTCGACGATTGCCTTTATGTTTTTGGATTTACTTCTATGCCCAGCTGGGAGACAATAAAGCCAAGGAGTTGGAGCGGTCAAGGTTCGTGAATGTTCGGGTTCAACTTCATGTTGAAGCGGTCAAGGTTCGTGAAGGTTTTCTCGAGGTCGGCTAGCAGGTTGTTCCCATTGCGTGTTTTGATGACCACGTGAACGTATGCCTCCACATTGTTCCCTATCTGATCATGAAGGCACTTTTTCATTGTTCATTGATATGTAGCTCCAGTGTTCTTAAGCCCGAAGGGCATGATGATGTAGCAAAATGTATCGAAGGGTGTTATGAACAAGGTCTTCTCAGGATCCGACCTCTTCGGATTTGGTGAAAACCGGAATGGGCATCCTACAAACAGAGGTGCTCGCAACTCGCGGTGCAGTAGATCACCTGGTCGATGTGAGACAGTGGAACAGTTCTTTTGGACAAGCCTTGTTGAGGTTGGCGTACTCGATGCACATTCACCAAGACATGTTTTTCTTCCTGACCATAACAGGGTTGGCCAACCACTCTGGGTGGGTGACCTCCCACGTGAAGCTAGTTGCTAGGATTCAAATGATTTGTTCTCCGATTGCGCATCATTTCTTGGTGGTGAATCATCAGAGTACCCAAATGCCCTTGCATCCTTAGAAACGTCCAGCATGTGCTAAACACCGGGCATGTTAGTGGGCCTCCAAGCGAAATGTCCCATTTATATCTGAGGAATTGCATGAGCGAGGCTTCCTGTTTTGGGCTCAGTCTCCTCCTATGATGGTCGTCTTGGAGGCGTCCTCGGGGTGCACTTGGAACTTTTTGGTTTCTTGCGTGGGCTGGAATGTCGGGTCGGGCTTAGACTTCCTGGGCAAGGAAGTTGTGGTAGGGTCTACGGGCCTCTTGATTTCCTCAAGTTCTGCTGGCGCCAAGGCAACCTTAGCGCATTCCAATGTGGCGACCTCTGCCTCCTGGTCTCTCGGTGCTGCCCCACACTGCGATGGTGTTGCTTGGGCCTGACATCTTCAACTGTAGGTAAGCATATAAAGGCAACGCCATGAATTTCATGTATCCAGACCTGCTGAGGATGGCGTTATATCCACTACGGAACGGGGCGACCTCAAAGCATAACGTTTTCGATTGCAAGTTGTCTTCATCTCTGAAGATGACCTCGAGGGAGATCTGCCCTAGCGGTTGTACTTTATTTCAGAGTACAAACCCGTGGATGCTAGTAGGCGAAGGGTATAAATGGATTTGGAAATGCCCATCTTTTCCAGTGTGTCGTCGAAGATAACGTTGATCCCGCTACCCACATCCATTATGACTTTGGGGAGGAGGAAAACGGCGACGGACGGGTCCAACATCATGGTAAAATTCCCTGGACGAGTATGTGATTTGGGTGGTCTGAGTGATTGAAGGTGGTGGTGGAGTCAAACAACTCCAGGTACACCATGCAGGCGGGTGTGGTCGCATAAACCGCTCTGCGTGCGAGCTTTAGGTCTTTGCATGTGTTGGCAACCCGAAAGATCATGTTGACTACTTGTGCAAGGGTGGGCCTGTGGATTGTTGAAGGTCCAGTTGTCCCTGATCTCATCAAGGTTGGTATTGTCCCGTGTGTAAATGGTGATGGATGGACACGAAGGCACATGGCATTGTCGTGTCGATCGAAGGTGAATTCAAGGCTTTCAAAGAGCATGCTTTGAATGGGGGAGGGTGTCGTGTCATTGTAGAGCCGCCGCCCGTGAGCGATGAACTTGGGGAAGCCAAAAATGAAGCTCTCGCCTGGCATGAACTCGCTAGGCATTATTAGAGATCTGATTTGGGTTTGGTCTCTGGCCGATGCAGTCCCTTACTGGCATGCCAACAGACGGTATAGGAAACCATCAGTATCCCTAGGAGGGTGGAGAGTGCGGCCCGATGTTCCATAGGGGTTACATGTTTGGACCCTCATGGTCGAGGTAATAGCCTACTCTTGCTTTGTTTAATTTAGTGGTGGAAAGCGGCTCGCGTGAGGGGTTACTAGTATGAGGTGGTGATTGCTAGCAATGCAATGTCTCTGGAAGAACATGGCTCAAACTATCTCTGGCCTCTCCTTATAAAGAACGATGAAGCCTAGTGTTACAAGAGTTCTAACCGACCTAGGGTCCTACTCGGTGGAGGAATTCTTGGTGTGCATGCCAAGATGTCGAATTCCAATAGGGAGGGTTCTTTGTGCTTAGCCGAAGGCCCTCTGGATTACCCAGTTCTATTGGGACCTGGAGCAGACCCAATACTTGGCTTGCCAGCTGACGGGGCACCCCCGGTGTAGCGCACCGACACCGGCGTGTGGCGGGAACTTTGCTGCAGATTGTGGTCGCCACCGAAAGGTCTTCTTGAGGGTTCCTCTCTCCAGATCCAGTGGTTGCCTTTGTCAGTGGCATGCAATCTATGGACGATGGCTTGACACAGAGGGTATGGTTGTGTAGCGGTGGCGGTCGGTTTTGAGCCCACGTGTAGCTGCTGGGATCACGGGAAAGTGGTGGCAACAACACTAATTGGCTTCGATTTGGTGGTGCTTCTCAAGTACCAGCTCTCGAGCTCTGATGTGAAAACCTAGATCTGACCCGAGTTGGCTATACCTGGCAACGGCGATGTTTTGTGTTGTTACCTTGTTGAAGGCATTGATCGGATACACTCAGGTTAGTTTGTTGAGAGTGAAAACATAGAATCTGGCCTTTGATGGTTGGATCCGCTGGCGGCAGCGCTTGAGCATCGCTCCCTTCTTGAAGGCGTTGTTGTTGAAAAACCTCGTCGTCCTTGTGGCGTAAGGAGATGGTTGGTGCGGCTATAATCGGTGTTGTAGGTTGTAGATTGGGGATTGGTGCGCTTCGGGTTTTTTCGTTTTCATCGCTTAGTGATAGCTTTAGTCTTATATGACTTTGGTATTTGTAGGCGTGTTTTATTTGTGTGTGCATTGATGTTGGTTGTGTGCACCTACCTATGCAGAGGCCGGATGTATCCCATTGTATTTGTGTCCACTTAATACTTTATTTGAGTCAATAATATCCATCCATACCTATTAATAAAGCACGAAATGCTTCTGACCGTCCGTCATGGAATTTGCCCCTAGACTTCGCATGAATTACCCCTTTATGCCACCGATAAGTGGAAAAAATGATTTTTTTTTCTTTATAAGTCGGTCGTTCTGTTGATTCAACAGGCAGCGATCCCTCCATGTATCACAAGTGCACGGCCATCCCAACTGGTTGGAGCCTTGTGCTTTCGATCCCTCACCAGCCACCTTTTCTCCCCCTTTTTCTCTCTCGAGAGCTGCCCGACTGGCTGGCCCAGCGTGGCCTTGAGCACTTATTTTTCTTACTTTTTTATTTTTTTACATTTTTTGGCTTTATTTAGATATACTCTGAATATTTTAATTATAAAAATCACTTATATACAAAATTTGATAAAATGTTAATCATGCATTAAAGGAATTCCAAACTTGAATAAAAAAATCCATTATATACAAAAAATGTACAGTGCGTATGAAAAATAACAATATAATTTTTAATTCGTTTTTGTAATTTTTTGATCATGCATTTAAAAAATGTGAAATGTGCATAGAAAGATGTTTTCGATGTATAAGAAAAATGTATGCAAAAATATACAATGTGTATGGAACAAATTAGACATAAAAAATAATTTTAAAAAATGCTAATCATGTATTTGGATAATGTCAAACGTGTATAAAAAATATTCATGATGTATACACAAAATGTAGAATGTGTATAAAAAAAGTAGACATCAAAACTAAATATGTTTAAAAATGTTGACCATGAAATTGGAAAAATATTATACGTGTAAATATAAAATGTTTCTGACATATAAAAAATATATAATGTTGCCGATACAAGGTTTACGTAAACTAATGGTTTAACTTTGATTTTCGTATTGTTTAAAAAAATAATTAAAAAAATTAAGAGCCGCAAACATGCCGGTGCATTGCAACCTTAAACATTGGGTATGCATGTCCTTACAAATTGATCGTTTTTGATGGAGCTGTCTAATATGTGTCGAACCAAATTAAGACTTCACTTGGATTACAATTACAAACAAATATATCAGCAAGACAAAATAATGCTCTTATGCATATGTTATCATTAATAAATAAAATGGACTTTGTTATTTTCATCATAATGCAAATATGGGCATCACCGAGGAGAAACGGCAACAAATGTGTAAAGAGATACTTGCAACTAGGTATATATTTATATTGTCTAAAAAATTAGAAACACCTTGAGTGTACTTAAAAATTTATCACATCTCTATGTTTTTGCGCAACATCACTTATCATGTTGTTTTTCAAGTGGCATTGTGCAAGATTTCAAGAGATTTTCTGATGTCTCGAGAATGTGTATGTGGGGTAAAAAAATTCTTCCGTTGCAACACACGGACATGTTTGCTAGTCCTTTATTAAGGAAACAAGAGGTCTCGTCAGAAACCACATGAGTTACATCCCTCTTGTAGTGAGCTGTTTTTTCTTAGAAGTAATAAGTCTCGCCCAAAGCGCATTGTTACTGGGATGACCCAATATTGTAGCTGCACTTTTTTTGTCATGTTTTTTTCATTATTTTACATCAGGTTTCTTTCTTTCTTTCTTCAGTTTGCACCGGGTTTTTTGGTTTTATTTGTCTTTTTTCTTTTTCTCTTTTGTTTCTTTTTTTTCTTCTTTCCAACACATGCCCATCTTTTCATACACATAGTATTTTTATGTAGGGTAACGCAGCAGAAAACAAAAAAATTCCGACCTACGTACCAGACCAGGATCACTATGGAGACTGCATACAAGGTTTGATCTGTTTCGTTACCGACTCGTAGCGCAGCGGAAGTAGAGTCGATGACGATCGGCGGTGCAGATCCCCGCAGCTAGGATTTACAACCTCCCAACCGCGAGGATGTACTCCTTCATCTGCCCCTCGGACGGTGTCGCGGACAGCCCTTCGGGAGGACCTTCGAAACTCGAACGGTCACTCGGACAGCCCTTCGGGAGGACTCACAGAACTCGGACCGTCACTTGGACAGCCCTTCGGGAGGCACTCTCAAAACAGCCCCTCGGGCACAAAGATCGAAACTACGACCTCTCTACGGGGTTGCACACATACGGTGTCATCTATCCGGCAGGGCTTCGCCGTTCAGAACTAGTTCCTGCCGGAACCCAGACAGCCTTTCGGCTCTACGAAACAATTTCGCTGGGAGGTTGAGAAGAATGCCAGATCATGCACGGCTTTGTGTATGAGAGCAAGAGTGTGTCTTATGGCAGCCCACACACCTCCTATTTATAGGAAACCCAAGGGGTAGGGTGGTTTTACAAGAAGACCCAAAACCCACATGGAAAGGAGTCCTTCCCAAGGACCTAAAAGGTGAAACCAAGGAACAAGGGGGACTCCATGAAGGAGTCCACCATGTGGCCGGCCACACCCTCATGTGGGGCCCCAAAATTGGCCCCTATCCATCCATGTCATCCCCAAGATCTTTTGGAGCAAAGCCCCAAAAGGTGGCTTTCCAAAAATATCCCAAAAAGCACTTTCACTATTCACGATGACATTTTTCAGCGTCTGATCGAACTGAAAATATTCATGTGGGCTTAGAACAATTCTAGTACCCACCAAAATAATTTTCAACGTGAGCCGGAACAATTCCGGTTTAGTGATTTCATCTGCGAAAAGCATCTGAAGCGGTTTCGGCAGCTTCGGAACATTTCCGGTTTTCATCCCGGAAAATTCCAGAAAGTTTCCAGAATGATTCTGGCACCCTCCAAGAATTATCAGGCATGTGCCAAAACCAATTTGACTTTATGGTATCCTCTGAAACAACTTTTCAGTTTCACCGGAACTCATCCGGTGACCTCTCTGCGGAACTTTTCCGCTGTCCGAAACTTTTCCGGCGTCCGAAACTTTTTCGGTGATTTTCTCTCAGACTCCCTGTCTAGTATTCAGCAGATAGATGACCCTTAAGCGTGTGACCCTATAGGTTCGGTGAAGCATAGACATGACCCGGAACCCCTTCCGATCAATGATCAACATCGGAGCCGTGGACACCCATATCGATCCCTATACCCACACGAATAAATATTCGAGTGAACCTCCAGTTGCCGTGAGCTATTCCTGTTGCTTCGCGATATGTTACAATTACCCGAGGTGAGACATGTTGGCATCCCCGTGGATCAACACCTTGTCCACTATGCCAGTTACCTCGTTACCGGTATTGTTCTCTTTTCTCGTTTCTGTGTTCCGGCATCCCCATGATCAAATCACAAAGTGTCTGGCCAGACGATGATGGATACCGTAACACCGAGAGGGCCCAGAGATATCTCTCCATCGTCGGAGGAGCAAATCCCAATCTTGAGCTATCAAGTTACTTGACATACTTTTCCATGAACCCGTAAGCCGCCGTAATAGCCACCCATTTACGGATGACGTTTAACAAACCCGAAAGTTCATGAAGCAAGCATGAAGAAACTCGATACTCTCATGGTCTAAGGAATTATGCAAACATTAACTTCTTTGTGTTATTAACCATTAACTTATGACGAATGTATCTCATAGCATAACATCAATTCGGGTCGATTCAACACAAGTGTTCTACCAACAATTGTGCCCTCAAAATTGCCGGCATAGCCATGCCCATGATCAGGAAAACAGGATCATCATGCAATACTTGAGCCAGTCATAGAGGCTTGACCAGGAATACATTTTACCGTTTATTATCCCACACGTGCACATGAGTTTCCCTCCAAGCCTCGTTTTATTTGTAGACTCGAGAATCATTGCAGTTATAGCATAGAACATAAACTTAATTATGAACAGGGAGATAATCAATAACATTTATTATTGCCTCTAGGGCATATCTCCTACATTTTATACATCAAGAATATTTTTTATACACATTTAACGTTTCTCATATGGATGTTTAACATTTTCTTCAAATATATATTTCAATGTCTATTTTATTCATAATAATCGTGCATTTTTCATATATATCTAAAACCATTTTATATATTTTCCAAATACATGATTATTATTGTTTCAAATAAGTGTTTTTAACATCTTTTCGAATACATTTTAAACATTTTTCAAATACACATTTAAACGTTTTTAGGATGATACCACTTTTTTAAACAATGCAAACATATTTTTAAACTGTATAACTTTTCTAAAAGGTGACGAACATATTTTTTGAAACGCATGAACATTTTTTCTACAATATAACAAATGGTATGAAGCATTCTTTTTGAATTACCCTAACATTTGTTTACTTAAAATAATATATTTCAAAAATGTCACGTATATTTTCTTGAAATACGTGATTTTTTTTAAATGTCACATACATTTTCTTGAATGGTACAAACATTTTATAAAAATTGAGCGAACGTTTTCTACACCGCATAAACATTTTTAGAAAGTACAATGAACACTTCTAAAATAATATTTTCTTATAATACATGAATTTAGTTTTTGAAAATATAGACCAAACTAAAAACGGAAAAACCAACACGTGTGTGACGTGAGTGACGAAACCACGTGGCTATTGTGTCGGCCCAGTACCGGCTCCATGTAGGCGACCTTGGCTTCCTTCTCACTACAGGCGAGACATATACTTGCCCGTGCGAAACATCAATCCTTATTTGGCGCCTTACGCATCAGATAAAGGCGTGCTTTCTAAAAACAACAATCTATGCTTTCACGAGAAGCATAACTTATGCTTTCCTAACAATAAAAATGCACAATATGTACTTCCGTGAGATACACAACTTTGCTTCCCGAAAAGAAAAAAACACGGTTATGCTTAAAAAAATATGAAAAAGCACAACTATGTTTCCAAGTTCCTTTTTCCGGCTACGTTTTTTTATGTTCAAATTTTTTCCGGTTACGATTTCTTTTTTTATTATTTCTGCTTTTTTTCATTTTTATTCGTGTTTTCTTTTCAGTTTTCTTTGAAACCTAATAACACGAGATCTAGTTTTTAAGATCTCGATGCGAGAAATTCAATGATGCAAACAGTTCATGATTTGGACTGTCCTGGGCACACTAGCTTAATGGTCCTTAATGTAATGGCCACACAAAGGCCACTTCGTGAGAACTGGGCAGGCGGCTGTTTGCTCCTAAAGGCGATATCACTAGTTAGTTAGGTTACCCTAAAAACAACTAGTTAGTTAGTTTTTTTAAAGAAAACTAGTTAGTTAGGTTACCCTTGAAGCTGTGAGTCTAAATCATGAACTGTTTGCATCATTGTGGGCATCACGGCCCGTTCAGGCAAGAGGACGGAAACAAGTCGATCATGTTCCCCTCCAAAAGAAAAGTTGATCGATAATGTTCCCTAAGAGAAAGAAAAAAGGATCGATCATGATGCTCGTTTTTTTCAAATGGTAAGCGACACATGTCAATGCATGGCACTCCGGCCCTGACGTTTTTCGGTGGCAATTCTAGTCACGTAACAATGAAAACTCCAGTGACACAAGTTTCTGTCGAAAATAAATTAAAGGACGAAAATTGTCATGCTTGCCAACTAAAGTTGTCATCCTTGTGTAACTAAGCCTGTCATCGAAAACGTTCGGAATTTTCATGTGCTCGTACATGACGTTCGATCGATTGTGAATGGTCAGCATGAACAAATTGTGTTCGTTCGTTTTACTTCCTATGAGGTGAGGCGAGGCGAGGTGGGGGAGGGGGGATGAGGGTGGCGCGCGGCCGACGAACGAGCATCGACGGATAGGCATGGCCTTGTTTTAGTTGCCCACGATGTGGACCGTGTATCCGATCAGCCATGGCCGTCAATTGGCCAGTCATTGCCCAACATACCACGAGGAGCGCATGCTAATTCTCAGTTCCCCTTTTTCTGAAAAGAAGGATAACCACCAGGTTCTGCATTAGAGTGATGCATACAACCATATTATTAAGCAAAGATTTAAAAATCTCTATGTTTCAGTACATGCTCTATCAGAGCTCAAGTGGAAGCATAAAAGGGTGAAATGCCGCATCCGATAAAAATAGGACAAGATAACTAAACACCTAGCCTATTATTGGACCGCCATCCAAACCGGTTATAGATATCCCCATCTCTCATTGGGTAGACCCAGTAACCAAAGGCTCCCTGCTTTTCACGAGAGTGAATAACGACCACGCACGGATCCAAGTAGTGGCCCTGTAGATTACCTGCAAAAAATTAATCCGAGTTTGTCTGTTAAAAACCATATCATTTCTGCAGTCCCATATAGCCCACAGTAATGCGTATACTCCTATCCGAATATATGTCGCAATAATTGGATCAACCCCATTTAGCCACGCCCCGAATAACGTGTGAGTACTATTTGGAGGGGTAATATTAAAGGCTATATGGACCAAACACCATAATATTCTTGACATCGAACACTCGAGAAAGCGGTGTTTAATTGACTCATTTTGATCATAGAAGCAACATCGTTAACTACCCTCCCAACTACGCTTTGCCAAGTTATCCTTAGTGAGAAGCACTTCCTTATGAACAAACCACATGAAGTCTTTGATTCTTAAGGGCACTTTAATTTTCCAAATATGTCTCGATATCGGTATTGGACCAGAGTTGATTAAGTCAACATACATAGATTTCACTGAAAACAAGCCATTCATCGATAGTCTCCAGTGAATGGTATCTCGCTTGTCAGAGAGGTGAACGCCCATCAACCTCCTCACGAGATGTAGCCAAGTGTTCCATCGGTCTCCCACTAACGATCTCCGGAACTAAATATTTAGAGGTGCAGACTGTAATCCTGTAGCAACATAAGCGTCCTTGCTCTGTACAATATTATACAAGGACGGATATTGTGTGGCGAGCGGTGCCTCCCCTAGCCACGTATCCTCCCAGAATCTAGTAGTATAACCGTTTCCAATGATGAATTTTGTCCTGTGGAAGAAGATCGCTTTCACTCTCATCAAACCCTTCCAGAAAGGTGAATCGGTGGGTCTACCTGGGTCAAGGTTTTGGACTGGAGGTACTTGTTACGTAGTAACTGTACCCACATGACTTCAGTTTCAAAAAGCCTGTATAGACACTTGCTAAGTAGGCATCTGTTCGTTACCTCTAAATTCTTGATGCTTAGCCCCCTGGTCCTTCGGTCGACAAATGATATCCCATTTAATAAGCATGTATTTTCTCTTAATTCCATCGCTTTGCCAAAAGAATCATGATCGATAGAAGTCTTACCTTTTCTGTACCCCTATAGGTATTTCAAAGAAAGATAGAAGGAACATCGGCATGCTCATGAGTACTGAGTTTGTCAGTACTAGCTGGCCTCCATAAGACATAAGCTTACCCTTCCAGCAGCTTAGGTTATTTTTTTCAAATAGATCTTCAATATGCTTCCATTCCTTATTGGAAAGCATGTGATGATGAATTGATATGCCCAAATAACTAAACGGTGGGGTATCAAGTTCACAACCAAACAATTGTCTATCAGCTTCTTGTTAATCCTTGGCTCTCCCAAAGCAGAACAATTCACTTTTGTTAAATTAATCTTCAGGCCCGACAATTGTTAGAATCGGCATAACAAAAGCTTTATATTTTTGGCCTTTGCAATGTCATGTTCCATGAAAATAATAGTGTCATCCGCGTATTATAGTATGGTTATAGTATGGACACTCCACAATCAACAAGACATGGCACTAGTCCTCCTACTTGACCGTCCTCCTTTGTTCTACCTATGAGAATTGCCAACATATCTACCACTATGTTAAACAAAATAGGTGACATGGGGTCCCCCTGCCTTACACCCTTTTGCGTCTGAAAGTAATGACATATGTCGTCGTTTACTTTAATTCTGCCTTTTTGTACAAAAGAATCAACCTGCTTCCTCCATGAATCGTCGAATCCCTTCATACGTAAGTGTTGGGGAACGTTGCATGGGAAACAAAAATTTTCTTACGCGCACACAAGATCTATCCATGGTGATGAGCATCTACGAGAGGGAGAGTGAATCTACATACCCTTGTAGATCGCTAAGCGGAAGCGTTAAGAAACGCGGTTGATGTAATCGAACGTCTCCGCGATCCAAATCGCAAGTCGTCCCTCGATCCGATCACGAACTAGTGCCGAACGGACGGCACCTCCGCGTTCAACACACGTACGGCTTGATGACGCCTTCACCTCCTCGATCCAGCGAGCGATGGTGAAGTAGTAGATGAGTTCCGGCAGCACGACGGCGTGGTGATGGTGGTGAGGAACAATCTCTGCAGGGCTTCGCCAAGCACTACGGAGATTATGACGGGGAAACTAGAGGGTTAGGGTTGCCGACACACGGCTTGGGAAATCTTGATGTGTCCCGTGTGTTAGCCCTGCCCCTCTATTTATATGTTGAGCCCTGGGGTCTAAACTTGGAGAGAAAGCCTCCACAAGGTCGGTTTTGCCCGCACAAGGTCGGTTTGGCCCGCATGGAAAGAGTCCAACTCGGATTCCAGCAGTACCGCGTACAAGCGGTAGTACCGCTCACGAGCGGTAGTACCGCTTGTGCGGTAGTACCGCTTCACACAAGCGGTAGTACCGCTTACGCGGTAGTACTGCCTTACCAGCGGTAGTACCGCTTAAAGCAGCAGCAAAACTTCCTTTTGCACTTTCCAATACCTCGTGGGCTTTACCCCTTTGGCTCATATAAAGTGTTGCTGCACCCGAACACTTCGGTAAACATCCGGAACCCCTTCCGGTGAATTCCGGAACCCTTCCGGAGATCAACACACTATTATCACATATATCAATCTTTACCTCCGGACTATTCCGGAGATCCTCGTCATGTCCGGGATCTTATCCGGGACTCCGAACAACCTTCGGTCACCAACAAAATAACTCAACTATACTAATCGTCACCAAACGTTAAGTGTGTAGACCCTACGGGTTCGAGAACTATGTAGACATGACCGAGACACCTCTACGATCAATAACCAATAGCGGGACCTGGATGCCCATATTGGCTTCTACATATTCTACGAAGATCTTTATCGGTCGAACCTCTATGTCAAGGATTCAGTTAATCCCGTATGCTGTTCCCTTTGTTCTTCGGTATGTTACTTGCCCGAGATTCGATCGTCGGTATCTCTATACCTAGTTCAATCTCGTTACCGGCAAGTCTCTTTACTCGTTCCGTAATACAAGATCTTGTGGCTAACACTTTAGTCACATTGCTTGCAAGGCTCATTGTGATGTTGTATTACCGAGTGGGCCCTGAGATACCTCTCCGTCACACGGAGTAACAAATCCCAGTCTTGATCCATGCCAACCCAACAGACACCCTTGGAGATACCTGTAGAGCACCTTTATAGTCACCCAGTTACGTTGCGACGTTTGATACACACAAGGTACTCCTCCGATGTCAGGGAGTTGCATGATCTCATGGTCATAGGAACTGATACTTGACATGCAGAAAACAATAGCAATAAACTGACACGATCATATGCTACGTTTATAGTTTGGGTCTTGTCCATCACATCATTCTCCTAATGATGTGATCCCGTTATCAAATGACATCTTATGTCCATGGCTAGGAAACCTTTCACCATCTTTTGATCAACGAGCTAGTTAACTAGAGGCTTACTAGGGACACAGTGTTGTCTATGTACCCACACATGTATTTGAGTTTCCAATCAATACAATTATAGCATGGATAATAAACGATTATCATGAACAAGGAAATATAATAATAACTAATTTATTATTGCCTCTAGGGCATATTTCCAACAGTCTCCCACTTGCACTAGAGTCAATAATCTAGTTCACATCACTATGTGATTTACATTGTAATGAATCGAACACCCATGCAGTTCTGGTGTTGTTCATGTTTAGCCCTTGGAAGAGGTTTAGTCATCGGATCTGCAACATTTAGATCCGTGTGTACTTTGCAAATATTTATGTCGTCCTCCTTGATGTAATCGCGGATGGAATTGAAACGTCGCTTTATGTGTCTGGTCCTCTTGTGAAATCTTGGTTCCTTGGCTAGAGCAATGGCACCAGTATTATCACAAAACAGAGTCATTGAGTTAACCGCACTAGGCACTACTCCAAGATCTGTCATGAACTCCTTCATCCAGACACCTTCCTTCGCTGCCTCCGAGGCAGCGATGTACTCCGCTTCGCATGTAGAATCAGCTACCACGCTTTGCTTGGAACTGCACCAGCTAACCGCACCCCCATTAAGAATAAATACGTATCCGGTTTGCGACTTAGAGTCATCCGGATCAGTGTCAAAGCTTGCATCGACGTAACCCTTTATGACGAGCTCTTGATCACCTCCATAAACGAGAAACATGTCCTTAGTCCTTTTCAGGTACTTCAGGATATTCTTGACCGCCGTCCAGTGTTCCACTCCTGGATCACTTTGAAACCTTCCGGCCATACTTATGGCAAGGCTGACATCGGGTCTTGTGCACAGCATTGCATACATGATAGAGCCTATGGCTGAGGCATAGGGGATGACACTCATCTTTTCTCTATCTTCTGCAGTCACTGGGCATTGAGTCTTACTCAACTTCACACCTTGCAATACAGGCAAGACCCCCTTCTTGGACTGATCCATTTTGAACTTCTTCAAAACTTTGTCAAGGTATGTGCTTTGTGAAAGTCCTATTAAGCGTCTTGATCTATCTCTATAGATCTTGATGCCTAATATGAAAGCCACTTTTCCTAGGTCCTTCATTGAAAAACTCTTGTTCAAATATTCCTTCACGATTTCCAACATTTCTATATTGTTTCCAATCAGTAATATGTCATCCACATATAATATTAGAAACGCTATAGAGCTCCCACTCACTTTCTTGTAAATACAAGCTTCTCCGTAAACTTGTATAAACTCGAATGCTTTGATCACCTCATCAAAGCGAAGATTCCAACTCCGAGATGCTTGCACCAGTCCATAAATGGATCGCTGGAGTTTGCAAACTTTGTCAGCATTCTCTGGATCGACAAAACCTTCTGGTTGCATCATATACAACTCTTCCTTAAGGAAACCGTTAAGGAACGTTGTTTTGACATCCATCTGCCAAATTTCATAATCGAAAAAGGCAGCTACTGCTAACATGATTCTGACGGACTTAAGCATCGCTACGGGTGAGAAGGTCTCATCGTAGTCAACTCCTTGAACTTGTGAAAAACCCTTTGCCACAAGTCGAGCTTTATAGACGGTGACATTACCGTCCGCGTCCGTCTTCCTCTTAAAGATCCATTTATTCTGAATGGCCTTACGCCCTTCAGGTAATACTTCCAAATTCCACACTTTGTTTTCATACATGGATCCCATCTCGGATTTCATGGCCTCTAACCACTTCTCGGAATCCGGGCCCATCATCGCTTCTCCATAGCTCGTAGGTTCATCGTTGTCCAACAACATGACCTCTAAGACAGGGTTGCCGTACCACTCAGGAGCAGTACGCGTCCTTGTCGACCTACGAGGTTCGATAGCAACTTGATCCGAAGCTTTATGATCATCATCAACTTCCTCTTCAGCTGATGTAGGCTCTACAGAAAAATCTTTCTGCGCTGCGCTACTCTCAGGTTGAAGTAAAGGTTCAACAACCTCATCAAGTTCTATCTTCCTCCCACTCAATTCTTTCGAGAGAAACTCTTTCTCAAGAAACGTTCCGTTTTTAGCGACAAACACTTTGCCTTCGGATCTGAGGTAGAAGGTATACCCAACTGTCTCTTTTGGGTATCCTATGAAGACGCATTTCTCCGCTTTGGGTTCCAGCTTTTCAGGCTGAAGCTTTTTGACATAAGCATCACATCCCCAAACTTTAAGAAACGACAGCTTTGGCTTCTTGCCAAACCAAAGTTCATATGGCGTCGTCTCAACGGATTTCGATGGTGCCCTATTTAAAGTGAATGCAGCTGTCTCTAATGTATAACCCCAAAACGATAGTGGCAAATCGGCAAGAGACATCATAAATCGCACCATATCCAATAAGGTTCGATTACGACGTTCGGACACACCATTACGCTGTGGTGTTCCAGGCGGTGTCAATTGTGAAACAATTCCACACTGTCTTAAGTGACTTCCAAACTCATAACTCAGATATTCTCCTCATCGATCAGATCGTAGGAATTTAATCTTCTTGTTACGATGATTCTCAACTTCACTCTGAAATTGCTTGAACTTTTCAAACGTTTCAGACTTGTGTTTCATTAAGTAAATATACCCATATCTACTTAAGTCATCAGTGAAGGTGAGAAAGTAACGATAACCACCGCGCGCCTCAATGCTCATCGGACCGCACACATCAGTATGTATGATTTCCAACAAGTCACTTGCCCGTTCCATTGTTCCAGAGAACGGCGTTTTAGTCATCTTGCCCATGAGGCATGGCTCACATGTGTCAAGTGATTCAAAATCAAGTGACTCCAAAAGTCCATCAGCATGGAGCTTCCTCATGCGTTTTACGCCAATATGACCTAAACGGCAGTGCCACAAGAAAGTGGTATTATCATTATCAATTCTACATCTTTTGGCATCAATGTTATGAACATGTGTATCATTACTATCGAGATTCAATAAGAATAAACCCCTCACATCGGGTGCATGACCATAAAAGATATTACTCATATAAATAGAACAACCATTATTCTCTGATTTAAATGAGTAACCGTCTCGCAATAAACAAGATCCAGATATAATGTTCATGCTTAACGCAGACACCAAATAACATTTATTCAGGTTCATCACTAATCCCGATGGTAATCGAAGAGCGAGCGTGCCGACGGCGATCACATCAACCTTGGAACCATTTCCCACGCGCATCGTCACTTCGTCTCGCAATATACAACACATGATCATCTCATACATCACATATATCTCATCATGTAATTGGCCATATCACATCACAACATACCCTGCAAAAACAAGTTAGACGTCCTCTAATTGTTGTTGCAAGTTTTACGTGGCTGCTACGGGTTTGCAAGAACCGTTCTTACCTACGCAAAACCACAACGTGGTGTAGTGATTGCTTTTTGATCTTCTAAAAGAACCCTCTTCATTGAAATCGATTCAACTAAAGTGAGAGAGACAGACACCCGCCAGTCACCTTTATGCAACGAGTGCACGTAGCGGTGAAACCTGTCTCGCGTAAGCGTACGCGTAATGTCGGTCCGGGCCGCTTCATCTCACAATACCGCCGAATCAAGTATCAACTAGTAACGGCAAGCAATATGTATACACCCACGCCCACAACTCGTTTGTGTTCTACTCGAGATCTCATCTACGCATAGACCTAGCTCAGATGCCACTGTTGGGGAACGTTGCATGGGAAACAAAAAATTTCCTACGCGCACACAAGATCTATCCATGGTGATGAGCATCTACGAGAGGGAGAGTGAATCTACATACCGTTGTAGATCGCTAAGCGGAAGCGTTAAGAAACGCGGTTGATGTAGTCGAATGTCTCCGCGATCCAAATCGCAAGTCGTCCCTCGATCCGATCACGAACTAGTGCCGAACGGACGGCACCTCCGCGTTCAACACACGTACGGCTTGATGACGCCTTCACCTCCTCGATCCAGCGAGCGATGGTGAAGTAGTAGATGAGTTCCGGCAGCACGACGGCGTGGTGATGGTGGTGAGGAACAATCTCTGCAGGGCTTCGCCAAGCACTACGGAGATTATGACGGGGAAACTAGAGGGTTAGGGTTGCCGACACACGGCTTGGGAAATCTTGATGTGTCCCGTGTGTTAGCCCTGCCCCTCTATTTATATGTTGAGCCCTGGGGTCTAAACTTGGAGAGAAAGCCTCCACAAGGTCGGTTTTGCCCGCACAAGGTCGGTTTGGCCCGCATGGAAAGAGTCCAACTCGGATTCCAGCAGTACCGCGTACAAGCGGTAGTACCGCTCACGAGCGGTAGTACCGCTTGTGCGGTAGTACCGCTTCACACAAGCGGTAGTACCGCTTACGCGGTAGTACTGCCTTACCAGCGGTAGTACCGCTTAAAGCAGCAGCAAAACTTCCTTTTGCACTTTCCAATACCTCGTGGGCTTTACCCCTTTGGCTCATATAAAGTGTTGCTGCACCCGAACACTTCGGTAAACATCCGGAACCCCTTCCGGTGAATTCCGGAACCCTTCCGGAGATCAACACACTATTATCACATATATCAATCTTTACCTCCGGACTATTCCGGAGATCCTCGTCATGTCCGGGATCTTATCCGGGACTCCGAACAACCTTCGGTCACCAACAAAATAACTCAACTATACTAATCGTCACCAAACGTTAAGTGTGTAGACCCTGCGGGTTCGAGAACTATGTAGACATGACCGAGACACCTCTACGATCAATAACCAATAGCGGGACCTGGATGCCCATATTGGCTCCTACATATTCTACGAAGATCTTTATCGGTCGAACCTCTATGTCAAGGATTCAGTTAATCCCGTATGATGTTCCCTTTGTTCTTCGGTATGTTACTTGCCCGAGATTCGATCGTCGGTATCTCTATACCTAGTTCAATCTCGTTACCGGCAAGTCTCTTTACTCGTTCCGTAATACAAGATCTCGTGGCTAACACTTTAGTCACATTGCTTGCAAGGCTCATTGTGATGTTACACGGAGTAACAAATCCCGGTCTTGATCCATGCCAACCCAACAGACACCCTCGGAGATACCTGTAGAGCACCTTTATAGTCACCCAGTTATGTTGCGACGTTTGATACACACAAGGTACTCCTCCGATGTCAGGGAGTTGCATGATCTCATGGTCATAGGAACAGATACTTGACATGCAGAAAACAATAGCAATAAACTGACACGATCATATGCTACGTTTATAGTTTGGGTCTTGTCCATCACATCATTCTCCTAATGATATGATCCCGTTATCAAATGACATCTTATGTCCATGGCTAGGAAACCTTTCACCATCTTTTGATCAACGAGCTAGTTAACTAGAGGCTTACTAGGGACACAGTGTTGTCTATGTACCCACACATGTATTTGAGTTTCCAATCAATACAATTATAGCATGGATAATAAACGATTATCATGAACAAGGAAATATAATAATAACTAATTTATTATTGCCTCTAGGGCATATTTCCAACAGTAAGACCCGTTGGAGAAACGGTCATTTAACCTTATCATACACTTTTTCGAAATCACCTTTAAAAACCACCCCCATCTAGTTTCTTTGAGTGAATCTCGTGGAGTATTTCATGTAGGACCACCACACCCTCTAGTATGTTTCTGCCCGGCGTGAACGTTGTCTGAATTGGTTGAACCACACTATGTGCAATCCACGCCAGTCGGTTTGTACTAACTTTTGTAAAAATCTTAAAGCTCACATTAAGCAGACATATCGGTCTGAACTGTTCAATGCGCACTGCCTCCGCCTTCTATAGCAACAATGTTATTGATCCAAATTTAAGGTGGAATGGCTGAAGTTGGCCATTAAATAAATCATGTAACATTGGTATAAGATCACCCTTAATAATATGCCAACATTTCTTATAAAACTCTGCCGGGAATCCATCAGGACCCAGTGACTTAGTATTCTTCATGTGCGATATTGCCTCAAACACCTCTTTTTCTGTGAATGGCGCAGATAAAACCTCATTCGTGTCTGTCCGGAGTTGAGGAATATCCTCTACCTTGTTTTCATTGAGAGACGTAAAGTTGTGCTCATGAGCACCAAAAAATTGTTAATAATAGTTAGAGATGTACTCCCTCCGTCCGAAAAAACTTGTCCCCGTACCATTTTTGCAGAAAACCCCTTCCCAAACTCCCGACACAACCCGCACTCCTCGTCGTCTCCAATAGACACAACCCATCGCTCCCAACACAAACCGCGCATGGATGCCAGAGCTCCCCTACTTCGCCGCGCTGCTCCCCTGCTCTCCCGCGCGTCCTCCTTCGCCGCCGCAGCTTCCTCCTCCGCCGCCGCAACCTCCTCCTCCGTCGCTCCCTCCTGCCTCGCGCAGCTCCCCTGCCCCCTTGCCTGGCTCCCAAATCTCCCCTCTTTCACACCAAAAATTGTTTCTTCTTCCTTCCGTTGACTCTCCTGCTCGCGCGCGGCGACGACATGTACTCCTCGTCGCCCCGCCGCCGAAGGAGGCGCGGGGCAGGCATGAGTAGCACGCGCTGTGCCTGCGCGACCTCGTGAACCGCCGCAACGCGCCGTTCGACCTGGAGGCGGCCTTGTGCAGCCACGGGCTGTTCATGATGGCACCCAACCGTTGGGACCCGTCCTCACGCGCGCTACTTCGCCCGCTCCGCCTCGCCTGCAAGTGCGGCCGATGCTGCAGCTGTCGAAGGAGGACGGCAGGGTGGTCACGGAGTTCCAGGCGATGCACGCCGCCGCGAGCGAGGCGGGCTTCGGCCGCATCTTCCGCTCCCCCATCCTGTTCGAGGACATGGTCAAGTGCGTCCTCCTCTGCAACTACCAGTACGTCTCAGTCTTGATTTCCCTCTGCTTTCCTCTGTATGTGCGTGCGAATTTTGGGATGTGGTGTTCTTGTGGTCATAATAAGGATTTGAAAACAGCATCACGGCGGAGCGGACGACGTGAGGTGTAAGTCCTCGATGCCCTGCAGGATGCCCTACAAATCGATTTCGAACAAGGTGCGTGTAGATTAAGAAATGTTCAGACTTTGAATGTGTTGGAAGGAGAGAGGGATTGGTGTAATGCGATGGATGTATTATTGAGCATCAAGGGCGAGTATATATTGGGTACAAGACTTGGAGGGCAAGAAGCCTCTCCTAGAGATAAGATAGGAGATGAATTACAAATCCTAGACTACCAAATACACGTACACCAAATATATCTCTAACATCCCCCCGCAGTCGTAGCGGCAGCGTTGCGAACAACAGGAGCGTCGCGGACGGTCAGACTGGAGAGAATAACAGCCGACGGGCTGACATCCCCCCGCAGTCGCAGCGGGAGCGTCGGGGACGGTGTCGCATCGCATACGCGTGGACTGTAGAGGAAGCCAATGAGTTTCTCAAGCGAGGTGATAGCCCTTTGTGCCGATGTCGAGGTAGCCGAAAGCGTAGGGTGGTGTAGTTGTTGGGGATACACATAACAGGTAGGCCCATGAAGGATCGAAATATCATAATACCATGGGGTCCACACATCAGGTGGGTCCGGATAAATACATACATACTGGTCACTCGGACGAGTACGTTCATCCACTCGGACGACGGTAAACCACTCGGTCATATATCTCACTCGGTTATGCGAAGACCAACAAGGCAGTCGAAGCATCATACTCATAGTGGAGGTTTCGTAGCGGGCTGTCATCATGGCACTAATGCTCCATCTTGTAACATAGGAGGTGAGGGGGTGACGCACTCTATATAAGCCACCCCCACCACATAGCTCACGGGCTGGCTTCTTCTCCCCCTGCGGGCTCATTCTCTCCCTGGAGCTCTGGCTCTCTCTCTAGTCTCAGGACTTAGCTAGGAGATCCGTTCTCCCCTCTCTCAAATATACCATGTAACTCATGTCCATGACAGATAAAACAAAGCCTCTCCGAAGCACGAGATGTAGGGCTGTTATCTCCACCGTGAGAGGCCCGAACTCGCTAAAACCACCGTGTCACCCATTTGCATCTCGATAGATCATGCTCCGTTATCCTACCCCTTTCTAATGTCGGAATCGTTCCCACGACATTTGGCGCCCACCGTGGGGCATGGCGTCTATCGAGCCATGATGCATACGGTTTGCGTTCGCTCTTACATCTATTTTCTGTTTTTGACGCATCTTACCTCTATCAAGAACAGGAACACCTCGGTGATCCGGTATTGTCCACCGGAGACAAGCTATTCGTCACCGAAGAATTCAATCAGTGAAGCTCCGGCCATCAGTACATCACACGATTCACTGCAAGGACGACGTCCCTCCACCTCCCGGTCGTTCCACTTCTTCCTGATCTTCATGCAGGAACTTGATCGACGATCCAGCCCCCGAGCGTCCAAGTGCCATTATCGATGGCCTCTTCCTCCAGTCGACTACACGACGGCGACTTCCTCGATGGGGGCGTGGACCCGACATGGTGCAGATGTCGGGGCTGGCCACGTCCCTACGCTCCGCGGATCCTCCTTCTGGCGTAGACGGATCGACGACGACCTCGGTGGTGAAGGCACGGACCTGGTGGATCCTCCCTATAGCGTCAACCGCCCGACGCGGCGCCGGCGTCGAGGCTGGCCGCGTCCCCGTACGATCGACTGCGGGCGGTAATCTCTGCGGTGGAGACACGGCTTCGACGCGCGCGGGTGCCGGCGCTGGCCGCTCGTGCCCAACCGCGACAGCTCCTTCCTCTGGGCAACTGCTCGACGGCGCCGGCCCGACCGGCGGTCTGGCTCCTTAAGCGGCAAGTCGCAGCAACCGGCACGCGGGTCTCCCCCGCCCCGTCGACTGCTCGGTAGCGGCCTGCACGCCGGGGAGGCGCATGGCCAACCGGCATCCCCGACGTCGATGGTCCAGCGGTCGCCTCTACGGTGGAGGCACAAGGCCGGCGCAGCGCCACAACCCGGACAGTCCGCTCCACCACGACGGTACCTTCTTCCGTTTAATCAATTTCTGCCCATAAATCGCGTCAGTTTCTGAAGCAGGACGTGACATGCAAGGAAAGCATGCAACAACGCTTGCGGCTTGAGCGCCTGGGTAGGACCGGCCCGCCATTACATGCGTACAATACGCGGCAGGCTGGTCTTAATTATGTGGCGATTAACACCCACGCTTAACTGCACGCTCTTAAAATGAGTAATGCCAAGTTACTCGGACCGATGGCTTCCGCATGCTGACGCCGGCATAGTCCGAGTCCCACGCATGGCCGCCGGCATAGTCGGAACCTCCACGCATGGCCGCCGGCACAGTCCGAACATCCACGCTTGGCCACCGGCGCAGTCCGCCTTGCGGGACGCGTCTTCATCATACAAAAACAGGCATCGTCGCTCGGCCGCCCCGCGCGGCTTCACTTTTTGAATATTGGACACCTCTTCACAAATCAGCCGACCCGTGCGTCGTCATTTGGTTGGATACGTCTTCAACAATCGGTCGCCCTGCGTGTCGCCATTTGACTGGACATGTCTTCACCACACGACCGCTTCCGTGCGTCGCCACTCGGTTGAACACGTCTTCGCCACTCGCCCCCCTGCACGTCGTCAGACGGTCCGCCGTTGAAGTCCGTAGTGCACTCAGGGGCTACACCGCACTCGAGGGCTGCAGCTCCTTCGGAATTTCACTCTCCTGAGTTGTCTAGTGCTTCATCACAAGTCGGATCCTTCACTCTTTGAGAACTTGCACGGACACTTAGTCCATCAAAATAGCATCCGTGCACGGACACTTAGTCCATCAAAATATATTCGTAGCTTTACTAACTTGCAGGTCACTCGTCCGTCATCGCCTCCGAACAGCAGTTCACTTGGACGGACATTCCGTTCGAGCTACTAATACGATGACACACGGGTGAAATTTGCGTACAGATGATCAACATGCAGTGACTCGGCCGCCCCGCGCGCCATCACTCTACCGCGCCGTCACTCGGCCGCCCCGCACACCGTCACTCTACTGGACGCGTCGTCATCACTCAGCAGCTCCGCGCATCGCCACTCGGCGAGACACGTCTTCGTCACTCGGCAGCTCCGCGCATCGCCACTCTGCCGGACGCTCCATCGTCACTCGGCCGCCCCGTGCGCCGTCACTCTACTGGACGCGTCGTCATCACTCGGCAGCTCCACGCATCGCCACTCGGCAAGACACGTCTTCGTCACTCGGCAGCTCCGGGCATCGCCACTCGGCCGGACGCTCCATCGTCACTCGGCCGCCCCGCGTGCCGTCACTCTACTGGACGCGTCGTCATCACTCGGCAGCTCCGCGCATCGCCACTCGGCGAGACACGTCTTCGTCACTCGGCAGCTCCGCGCATCGCCATTCCGCCGGACGCTCCATCGTTACTCGGCCGCCCCGCGCGCCGTCACTCTACTGGACGCGTCGTCATCACTCGGCAGCTCCGCGCATCGCCACTCGGCGAGGCACGTCTTCGTCACTCGGCAGCTCCGCGCATCGCCACTCGGCGAGACACGTCTTCGTCACTCGGCACCTCCGCGCATCGCCACTCCGCCGGACGCTCTATCGTCACTCGGCCGCCCCGCGCGCCGTCACTCTACTGGACGCGTCGTCATCACTAGGCAGCTCCGCGCATCGCCACTCGGCGAGACACGTCTTCGTCACTCGGCCGCCCCGCGCGCCGTCACTCTGCTGGACGCGTCGTCATCACTCGGCAGCTTCGCGCATCGCCACTCGGCGAGACACGTCTTCGTCATTCGGCAGCTCCGCGCATCGCCACTCCGCCGGACGCTCCATCGTCACTCGGCCGCCCCGCGCACCGTCACTCTACTGGACGCGTCGTCATCACTCAGCAGCTCCGCGCATCGCCCCTCCGCGAGACACGTCTTCGTCACTCGGCAGCTCCGCGCATCGCCACTCCGCCGGACGCTCCATCGTCACTCGGCCGCCCCGCGCGCCGTCACTCTACTGAACGCGTCGTCATCACTCGGCAGCTCCGCGCATCGCCACTCGGCGAGACACGTCTTCGTCACTCGGCAGCTCCGCGCATCGCCACTCCGCCGGACGCTCCATCGTCACTCGGCCGCCCCGCGCGCCGTCACTCTACTGGACGCGTCGTCATCACTCGGGAGCTCCGCGCATCGCCACTCGGCGAGACACGTCTTCGTCACTCGGCAGCTCCGCGCATCGCCACTCCGCCGGACGCTCCATCGTCACTCGGCCGCCCCGCGCGCCATCACTCTACTGGACGCGTCGTCATCACTCGGCAGCTCCGCGCATCGCCACTCGGCGAGACACGTCTTCGTCACTTGGCCACCCCGCGCATCGCCACTCAGCCGGACGTGTCTACTTCGCTCGACCGCCCCGCGCGTCGTCAGACAGCTAAGTCATTCTTCACAGACTGCATTCAATTAAATAGTTATTTCCGCATTATCGAGTGGCACGTAAGTCGCGCATGACGTCCACTCGGAGGCCACGCCACCGAGTGTACCTCTGCGCTCGGTTGTTTATTTTCATGTCGGAACACTACACTTCCGCTTCATTTGGGTCCAATACTCAAAACGAGTTCAGTCGGATCCTTCACTTTCACAAGTTCAGTCGGATCCTTCACTCTTTTAGACTATTGTTGGTTCCGGACCAGCAAGTACCTGGCACACCCAGTGGGTATCTAGGGGTGTAATTTACACAAATCATTTCAACAAACATCAAATTACTTCGAGAATTTTTTATGTTAGCTTGTGTTATTTTTCATACACAGGTTACCTGGACGCCTCTGTGCGCCATTCTCGACGACATGCTCGACTCGGCCGCCCCGCGCGTCGTCACTTGTTCGGACGCCTCCTCGACGACACGCTGGACTCGGACGCCCCGCGCGTCGTCACTTGGTCGGATGCCTCCGCGACAACATTCTCGACTAGGCCGCCCCGCGTGTCGTTACTTGACCGCCCTGTGCGTCGCCACTCAATGAGACATATCTACCTCACTCGGATGCCCCGCGCATCGCAACTGTGCTGGACGCGTCTACATCACTTGGCCGCCCCGCGCGTCACCACTCAGCCAGACGCGTCTACTTCACTCGGATGCCCCGCGTATCGCCACTCCGTGCGGCCCGTCTTCATCACCCGGCCACTCTGCGCGCCATCGCTCAGCTGGACACATATACAATATAACCCTCAGTGGGTGAACGACTTAGCCGCGAACCTGATTTCGCCTAAGTTCAAAACTGCTCCGAGTGACGACATCATCCACACTCGGGGACTTAGCTGCGACTCCGTATCGCCTAAGTTAAAAACTACTCCGAGTGAGGACATCATCCACACTCGGGGGCTTAGCTGCGACTCCGTATCGGCTAAGTTAAAAACTACTCCGAGTGAGGACATCATCCACACTCGGGGGCTTAGCTGCGACTCCGTATCGCCTAAGTTAAAAACTACTCCGAGTGAGGACATCATCCACACTCGGGGGCTTAGCTGCGACTCCGTATCGCCTAAGTTAAAAACTACTCCGAGTGAGGACATCATCCACACTCGAGGGCTTAGCTGCGACTCCGTATCGCCTAAGTTCAAAATTATTCCGAGTAAGGACATCATCCACACTAGGAAACTTAGCCTTGATCCAGAAATCATATAAGGCAGACTCAATAAGCATTCAACATGCCAACCACGCGAAGATCAGTCTGACTGATTCAGTTCCAGATTGCAGAAATTTACTACGCCAAGGGCATGAGAGTTCACTTGTTCAGTTTAGTTCCACACTAGAAGACTTAAACCCTCTGCCTGACTCATCCAGTCTGACAGAGGCTCGGGGACTACACCCAGTGGGTGCACTCAGCGTGCCCCCACTGGAAGAGAAATCAAAAGAGAAACATTCTGCTCGGTCAGGTCCGGCAACAACATTCAAGTTCAACAAAACTCTATAGACTCCAACCGACTACCAGCAATCGGTCAAAGTCTCAGGGGCTACTGTTGGGGATACACATAACAGGTAGGCCCATGAAGGGTCAAAATATCATAATACCATGGGGTCCACACATCAGGTGGGTCCGGATAAATACATACATACTGGTCACTCGGACGAGTACGTTCATCCACTCGGACGACGGTAAACCACTCGGTCATATATCTCACTCGGTTATGCGAAGACCAACAAGGCAGTCGAAGCATCATACTCATAGTGGAGGTTTCGTAGCGGGCTGTCATCATGGCACTAATGCTCCATCTTGTAACATAGGAGGTGAGGGGGTGACGCACTCTATATAAGCCACCCCCACCACATAGCTCAAGGGCTAGCTTCTTCTCCCCCGGCGGGCTCATTCTTCCCCTGGAGCTCTGGCTCTCTCTAGTCTCAGGACTTAGCTAGGAGATCCGTTCTCCCCTCTCTCAAATATACCATGTAACTCATGTCCATGACAGATAAAACAAAGCCTCTCCGGAGCACGAGACGTAGGGCTGTTATCTCCACCGTGAGAGGCCCGAACTCGCTAAAACCATCGTGTCACCCATTTGCATCTCGATAGTTCATGCTCCGTTATCCTACCCCTTTCTAATGTCGGAATCGTTCCCACGACGGTAGTCGTGGTGGAGGTAGTCGTGCGAAGAATATCGTGGTCGATGTCGAGTCGGGGTAGTCAGTGTCGAGGAAGTCACCATGGAGCCGCGGGCGCAAGGAGGCGCCGAGTTAGTCATGGGCGCAGTGGTGTCGAAGTAGTGGTGCGCCGGGAAGAGGACGTAGTTGACGATGCGTCGCGCCGGGTTTGCCAAGCCTAGGGACACTTCGTGGACGAAGGCATGCATCGGTGTTGCCAGCACCGGGCATGCGTAGACAGACGAAGTCGATGTTGACGATGCGCCGCTCCAGACTTGCCAGGCCTGGGAAAACACCGGGGACGAAGGCACGCGACGGTGTTGCCAGCACCGGGCAAGCGTAGACGGGGACCTGCACACAACTTGTACGCCATGCCGAGGAGGCTAGCAGAGAAGGACTCGACGACGGTTGCGGCGCAAATCGGCGGGAAGCCGATGTCGCCCGCGGTGGTCGGAGTAGTTGAAGTGGTCGGAGTAGACGACGGCGACGTTGGCGATGAGCTGGTGCTGGACGAAGAAGAAGGGGGTGGACTGGCGGCGCGACTCGGGTGAGCGAGCTGCAACGGCGCCGAAGAAGAGCGGCGACGGCGGCCTGACGGCGGCGGCCGCGGCTGGTTTAGGAGCGCGGTGGCAAGGCTCCAAGTAGGCGAGGAAGAACCCGACAGCGTGACGAAGACCAACACGGACGATGGCGTCCCCGCGCCAAGGGAGGCGGTGCGGCGCATACCACGTAGAGTCGACGCGTGGAGATGGCGGAGTGAACCGTGGGCCGCGGCGCTACGGCCCGAAGGGGCGATGCAGCGGCAGCAGACGGTCGGGGCGACGACGGGAAGACCTCGGGGCAGTTGCGTGGACCGTGTGCCGCGGCGCTAAGGCTCGAAGGGGCGGCATAGCGGCGGTGCGCGGGTCGGTGCAGCCACGGGGACGGCCTCGGGCGGCTACGGGGACCGCGTGTCGCGGCACTACAGCCCGAAGGGACGGTGTAGCGGCGGCTCGCGGGTCGCGTGGACCGCGTGTCGCGGCACTACGGCCCGAAGGGGCGACGTAGCGGCAACGGGCGAGTCGGTGCAGCCGCGAGGAGAACCGCGGGGCGGCGGCGCTGCGGCCCGATGGGGCGACGCAACGGCAGCCCGGTGCTCGATCGGTGGGGGGGCGCTTTACTCGGGACAGTCTTCACGGGACCTGCGGAGGCGCGCGCAACCGACATGCCAGGTTGGTCGCACGGCGTAGATGAGGCGGATCGCGACGGCGGGCGGGTGATCAATCCGATCGCGCGCGAGTCGGGGACGCCGCTCAATGGAGGCGGGATGGCGGCGGAGTCCGAGATGAAGCCGGCGACGACGGTTGGCAGGGCGGCCGTACAGGCGCGCCGTAGATCGACGGGCGGGCCGGCGCGTGAACGGCGGCTGTGATGGGCCGCCACATGGCGCGAGGCCGCCGGGTTGGGGCGATGCAGGAGTCACGATCGGAGCAGGGCGGTGACGGCCGTCGTAGGGCGACGAGTGAGCAGACGCGCGGGCGACGACCATGAGGGGCCGTCACGTCGCGCGAGGCCGCCGGGTCGGTGTAGAGGCCAGGTCACGCCGATGTCGGAGTAGAGGCGCGGGGTCGACGGCGGCGGCAGGCGACGCAAACCGATCTTAGATCGGAAAACCAAAAAGCAAACAACGATCAATGCGACCGACGGAAGAGAGAAAACCCCGGATCAAGATATCGGGAAAAAGACTCTCTAGGGCAGCCGGTCAACACGACCGGCGGACGAACCCTAGGTACGGGCGGCGCGGCCCCCGGCGGCGGTCATGGAGGCCGACCGCACCGGGGGCGGCGCGCGATGCGGAAGCGGTGGGCGGTGGCTAGGTCTAGGAACTTGCGGCAGATACCATGTTGACAGTGGATTGGTGTAATGCGATGGATGTAATATTGAGCCTCAAGGGCGAGTATATATTGGGTACAAGACTTGGAGGGCAAGAAGTCTCTCCTAGAGATAAGGTAGGAGACGGATTACAAATCCTAGACTACCAAATACACGTACACCAAATATATGAATGTTCACCGAATTAGTAAGTCTTGTCTTTCCTAAAAACTGAATTTGTATATTTAGTCTTTGCTAAAGATTGAATTAGTAAATCTTGTCATAGCAAATGTTCATTCAAAAGTGTTCAGAAATCTTCAGTTTTGCATATGCCAGTGTTGTGTTAACACTTAACACTGATTTTTTAGCAAACTTGTGTTGTGAATTACTCTGAATATTCAGAAAAGATCATGTAGACAAGATTGTGAATTACTCTGAATACTCCTAGTGACAGGTAACTGAATTTTGATGCTTAAGGTGAAGATGGCAAAGCTGTTTGGATCCTCAAATACAGGAAATAATTGAAAGAGCATGTACGATCAGCAGCATCTCAAGAAATGCAGAATACACTACGGCATCTCAAGACATCTGCCCACCTTTTGTTTTGGTCAGATGACCAAATTGTGCCAAACTGTGCCCAACTACAAAGACAAAAGGCACTAGCATCACATAGTTGCATTGACCAAATAGACTTGTTTCATGAGTGCTTAATTTGCATTGACCAAATAAACTGTAATTGCAGAAATTTTAGGAATATTGCTTGCAATCTGTGTGTACAATTTTTTTTTTTCAAAACGAAGGCAAAGAGTGCCTCATCTATTAAATAAGCAGAAGAGAATTGCCCAGTTAATTACGGAAAACCGGGCGAAAACCGGAACAGCAAGGGCCAAGCCCACTCCCATAGACTGAAACACTCAGGGCAAAGCCCACCCTTATCGACTACACGTCGACCTGCGGCGAGACAACGCAGCTCCGACTCTGACGGAGAACTCAGAAGAACAAAACCAGGCACGGCTGGCGCCACGAAAGATCGCCGAACGGGCCACCTGCAGCCAGTCATCGTATACCACAGGGCCTTGCCGCCGCAGCTTCGACTCCACACCAACAAACAAACTGAGGCAATACCGTGGACACGCCGGAGAAGAGCCGACTACCGCAACCATTGCCACGTCGCCGGCATCGCTCCCACCATCATCGTTGCCACAGAAGTCTTGTCGCCTTAGTGATTCTCTCGGGGCCGCCGCCCCGACATCCACCGCTCCGTCGCGCCCAGCGCAATGAACCGGCACCGCCTTCTGGGGCTGCCGCCCCGACATACCACCGCTCCCCTCGAGCAGCGCCGCACTACCCAGCTGCCCGCAGCCCACGTTGCTCAAGGCAACCGCTCGCAGACCACGAACGTCGCACCACATCCGGGGCCGCCGTCCCGACGTATAGTCAGACCGCCCCATCTGGGGCGCATTGACCGAGCCGACACCCCTACCGCCCAAGCGGGACAAGGATGCCACCCAATCAATGTTTATATCGAGCCCCACCTCATAGAGCTGCCACTCACATTGTTCCCGAGATCGCCATCTCGACGCACAAACAGAATCCACCCGGAGCCGCCGCCCCGACGCCCACTGCCCCCGACGACGAAGAGATCCGTGCAAACTACAGTATGCTGACTCTCCAAGGCGATGCCTCAAAGAAGGAAACGACGTAGCCGCCGTCATCACCCGCTTCGACCATCCAAAGCTAGAGATTTCTCTCGAAGAGTCGTGTAGTGGAGCTCCACGGCAACGCCTTCAAGAAGGGGAACGACGCCAAGGCGCCGCCGTTGCCGGCACCGACCAAAAGTCGGGGCTGGACTTTCGCCCAGAGCTCCACAACGCCTTCGAAGCACTGCACAACACACAATCCCCAAGGTCGACGTCCACCGGCTCCTCCTCAATGTGCGTCGCCCCTGGCCTCCCCGCAAGCAAGCCCATCCGGCACAGCCCGACGCCACCGCAGCATCCTTGCGCGCCCTCATGCCTCGAGCGCACCGGCGCCACCACCTCCACTCCGCCCAGGCCAGATCCCGAGCGTCCCCGTTGACTCCAGATCAAGGCGCCAGAACCCTCGATCCGCCGCCAACTCCGTCGCGACGCCAAGCAGGAGCACCGCCGCGTTGCCACACAGCCTCCCTCGAGACCAGTGCAGCCACGCCTCTACCGGTTGCAGAAGATAAACTGCACACCGCTCGTCCCGTGCGACGCCGACGCGTCGCCGTCCTCACCCGTGGCACTCCGCCGCCGCCACGGGCCTGCAGACACCGGCCGGAGCCGCCGCAACCCGGCCAGCTTGCCCCTCGCGGTGGCCCACCGCAGCCGTCACCGAGCATGCAAGATCTGGGCTTGGGCCCCAGATCCGCGACTCCCCACGCTCACCAGGCAGCAGCGCCAAGGGAGCGCCGGCGCACACCAACACCCCGCCACCGCGTTCCCAGGGCCGCCGCCCCGGCCTGCCTGCGCCGGCGAGCCGCCATCGTCGTCCCCAGCCGACCCCGACGGTTGCCAGCACCACCACGAGAAGCATCCCCCGGCACCATTTGGCAGCGGGGGCCCGCCGCCACCGCGGCAGCTGAAGCCGGCGGCAGCGGCGGCGTGGTAGCCCAGGGGGGCAGAGTTCGGGCCGGCGGCGGTTTCGCCCCCGGTGTCGCCTGGGTGCGACACGGGGGGAGGCTGGTGTCGCCTGTGTACAAATTTAGGACTATGTGAATAAAATGCTTATTTATGAAAGCAATATATTGCTTGTCCAATCTGTGTGTATAAATTTTAGGAGTATGATAAACTGGCATTATTATCTTAGAGAACAGTAAGCTCCTAGCATATGCATTTGTTTTTATATTATCAAACTGATTACTGCCTGATTGCTTGTATCTCTTTTTTACCCAGCGTAAGAAAGTTCAGGAAAACAGAGGACATGGAATGCTTCAGAGTGAACTAGTGTAGCCTATCAGATGTCATATTAAACACTAGACCTATTTCATGGCACATTAAACATGTCATAAAGCAAGAACTTGTTCCTGTTAGATAAGATAATTATCACAGGCAGCAAGAGTGCTTTGTTCCAAATTTGGTCAAAATCTTCAGTATAAAGTCTGTCACCCCACTGGCCCACTTTGAAAAAAAGCACTGTAACCTCAAACCAACTAACTGGATAACATCTTCAGATTTCAAACCAACAGTATCAAACTTGAAGAAACCTAGACAGCATTCATGGTCATCAAACTTCTCTTCTGATTTGCCAAATCATGTGCAAATTTTACAGGGCCACATGACTCAGAAAATAAGAGTAAAGAGTTTCAAACAGAAGCTAGAATCGAGCTCATTGATTCATGTTTGCAATTCAGAAAATAAGAGTTCATAGTTATTGCATTTCTTTAATTGTAATCGGCTGCATAGTAGAAATACAGTACTGTGCTCTTTAAGGTTTAATGCATTTCTTCTCTGAACTTCTGATTACAAGATAGCAGGGTTCTCTAAAAAACAGATTTTAGAGCTTATGTATGACAGATCCTAGAGGCAGAGGACAGCATCAACGAGTTTGATTGGGACAACAAGCATGTCGGCCTCAGGGCATCCACAATGTATGCCAAATAGCATTGCCAAATTGATATTTGACTTTTGGCAGCCCCATTACACATTGTGGAGACTAGTGCCATAACAAAAAAGATGGGAACCGATGCTTCTTGGAGCTTCGATGCCAAACAACCTTGGGCAATAAAATACTATGCAAATCTCCCTAAACTAGCACAAGCACGTATAGTGAGCATAGATGTGACAATTTTCTATTGCTTTCTATTCTCCAGTGGGGCCTACTACACATAAATTAGAAACCAGCCACGTTGTGGAGAAATGCTCCATTTGACATCGATGCCAAAAGTCTGACCATGTCATAAATTTGGCATCACCACACTGTGGATGCCCTCAATGTCCTCATTTCCAAGGTTCTGAAACTGCTCCCATCAACCTTGTTTCATTTTTTAACACAGCTACTCCAAATTAACATAACACACGACTGACTGGTTTGGTCTGCAGGAATTCATACAAGGCGACACATTCTGAAGGTGCAGATTTACAAAGGGAGGCATTACATCTCACCGGCAGCAGGCAGCAGCACAGGTCATTCCGGGCGGAGGATCATCAACAGCAGCAGGAGCACGACCTTCGATGCAGCAGCAGGAGCAGGACCGGGGCGCCGGCGTTGCCCGGGGCAAGGCGCTTGTCGGCCGAAGAAATAAAATCCCAGATGCGTGAGCAGCTCCGCATGGGCAAATAGGCTCCTCGATGCCTGCAGGCGGCGCCGGCGTTGGAGGCGACGCTGCTCCCCCCGCTCGCCGGCGTAGCCACTTCTGCTGGGGCTTGGCGGCCCGGCGTCGCCGTAGCCGTCCTCCTCCTCCTCGAGTCCCTCGGATTCCTCCCTCCTCCGGGACGCGGCCGTGCTGCTGGGGATGGGCGGGACGGCGTCACGTACCCCTCGTCCTCGTCCTCCTCGGGGATCTCGTGGCCAGCGACGGCGAAGTCCGCGGGCAGGCCAGGGCCTCGCTGGCGGGGAATCTAGTTTTTCCCGATGGAGTCTGAGCAGCAGGAGCTTGAGTGGCCTCCGTGTGGCTGGCGCAGGTTGGCCGGCGTCGAGCTCTGGGCCCGACGGCGGGTGCCGACGGTGGCTGGGGCGACCACGGTGCGGGCGGGCGACGGAGGAAGGAAGAAGAAGCAGAGGGGTTGATTAGCAACACTTTAAAAATTAGAAGGGTTGTTTTGCAAAATTGTAAATGAACTAAGACGTGGACATCTTTTTTCGGACGGAGGGAGTACAATTTTAGGTCCTCATGCCCTACGATTGTACCCTCATCCTGTTCTAGCTGGTATATTTTCGTTTTCCTTTGTCTTCCATTTGCAATCAAATGAAAAATTGGGTATTGTCATCCCCTTGGACAACTTGTCTCACTTTCGCTCGAAGTGCCCATTTCATCTCTTCTTCTCTGAGCGGCGCTCGTAGTTTCTGCTCGGCCTCCCTCTTGGATGCCCATTCGGGCGCATCTAGTATGGTGGATTCAGCCTTCAAGTCAAGTTCATTTATAAGATTGACAAACCTATCCTTTTCCACCTTATAGATTCCGCTTTCATTTTTGGCCCATCCCCTCAGGAACTACCGCAAATGCTTAATTTTATTTTGTCATCGCTCAACATTAGACCTCCCTCCTGTTTTTGTAGCCAGTTCTTGGGCTATTAGGTCGATAAAGCACTCTCTCTCAAACCATGCTAGTTCGAAAGAGAGAACGTTTTTGTTTCCAACATGGGTCGCATCCCAGAGTCAACAAGAAAGGAGTGTGGTCTGAAATGCCTCTTTTCAGAGCTTGCACCGTTACCAAGGGAAACTTCTGTTCCCATTCAATGTTGGCTAGAACTCGATCCAACTTTTCGTAAGTTGGATTCGACAACGTGTTCGTCCAAGTGAACCGACTGCTTGTTAGGTCTATCTTCCTCAGGTCCAGACTTTCAGACTTTCAGTAATGGTATTAAACATAAATGACCATTTTCCATCAAAGTTATCATTATTTTTCTCGTCTCTTCTTTGGATAATGTTGAAATCCCCTCCAACCAAGATGGGAAATCTTTCGTCGCCATATACCCTTACTAGGTCGACTAGGAAATTCGGCTTAAGTTCCGGTTGAGCAGCTCCGTACACGGAAACAAGCGCCAATCGGAACCCATCAATTTTTGAGCGTACCCTGAATTTGACGGGAAAGCCCCCAAACACAACGTTTTGAACTTCGAGCGTCTCGCACTTGACCCCAAGTAAAATTCCACCGGATCTTGCTCTTGGGGGGCGGGGGGGGGGGGGGGGGGTAGACAGTGCAAATCAAAGTCAACACCATCAGAAATAGTGTTGAGAAATTGTGATGTGAATTTATCCCTACCCATCTCTAGTAGGGCAATAAAGTTCAATTTATGCTCTACAGACGCTTCTGCAAGGAACCTTCGTTTAGCTAAGCCTCTCAGACCTCTGCTATTCCAAAAAATTCCTTTGATTTATCATCATGAAATTTTCATTTGAACTGTATTCTTGCACTTCTACGCACAGCAGATGTGGGATAAACTTTCCGCTTCCACGATCTTTTTGGCTTATCCTGCACCACTTCTAGGTCTGCATAACCAAGATCTATGTGTGTTTTCATTTCTGGTTGCAGAGGGGCCATATACCCCTCTGAAACCGACTCATCGTCCTCCTCATGTAACACAGTAGTGGGCACTAAGTCCTCACAGAGGCACTCAAGTGCCCTCACCCCTAATGCATTAATATCATCATACATTGGTTCTACAGCCGTAATCTTACGTAACATCTCCATATCTCTATTTCCCTTTAAGTCGAGCAAGAAATTAACTGATTTAGCAATTTCTTTCCCATTATTACCGAGTGAAACACCCAAGTTCTTAGCATTGCGCATAATTTCACCATCAAAAAAATGAAGAATAGAGCAACTCTTATTAACTGACATACCTAAAGTGGCTTCGATGTCTCGAAGCTTGGCCGCGTTCATGGCGCGCCCCATCTGCAGGTCATCGACATCCGGTTGAGCCTGAATCTCGTGACTCACCCGTATGTCACCGAATGTCTGGTCCGAAGTCCCGCCAAAGGTGATGACGTCGTCTATGGTGGGCGAAACTAGGGACTGGCCGCCTACCAGGTGCCCAGTTTGGCACGACGCCGCAGAAGCCTCTACGGTCGTCCTCGCAGGTGCCTGCACGTTCATGTGCGGACTATGAGGTGACGTTGGATGTCCAGAGGTAACAGCTGTAGGAGACCCCCCCCCCATTATTGAGGGTGGCTATCTTCACCGCGACACCCCTGCCACCGGTCGAATAGGTGGTAGGGGTCCAAACTGGTGTCGACAGTCGCGGACTAGCGGGGGAAACCATGACCTCCTGCCTAGTGTCCCCCGCCACCCGGCCCGAGGTGACTGTGTTGAGGCTCCCTGCTCAAGGCACGTGCCTAAAATAAGCAGTCGAGATGTTGCTGGTGAAGCTGGTGGCGATAGTGGTGGTAGCTCCTGCTCCATTGGATCCTCCGTCTTGGCCCGGTCGCCTCAAAGGCGGCTAGGAGCAGACGATGATCCAAAAGAGCCGGACCTCGGGGTGTTCATCGAAGTGCATGGGGGGAGCAGCCCCCTTGTCAGCACTAGCCTCCGCTGTCTTGGACAACTGCCCCAATGCCCTGACATCGCCATCACGCTTACTCTGCTCTGCACCCTTGTCTTCGTTCCCATTACCATCACCACCATTTTTTGTATCCATATCAGTATGCGCATCCAACTCGTGAAAAAAAACATTGTCCTCAATCTCGACCTCAAGATCATAATTCTTACAATCATAAGTCCAGCTCACTAGATCCGGAACATGTTCTATGTCCAGCACACTGACAAGCAAACGCGCCACACCTTGAGCTCGAGTGAACGGCATATCAACCTGCTCTGTCTTGCGTATCAGCGAGCCCAGGCTCCAGGTCACCAGAAAATCATTCAGATGCGCATGAGGTGTTGGGGAACGTTGCATGGGAAACAAAAAATTTCCTACGCACACGCAAGATCTATCCATGGTGATGAGCATCTACGAGAGCGAGAGTGGATCTACATACCCTTGTAGATCGCTAAGAGGGAAGCGTTAAGAAACGCGGTTGATGTAGTCGAACATCTTCGCGATCCAAATCGCAAGCCGTCCCGCGATCTAATCACGATCCGTCCCGATCTAGCGCCGAACGGACGGCACCTCCGCGTTCAGCACACGTACAGCTTGATGACGTATACGCCTTCTTGATCCAGCAAGCGGGGGGCGGAGAGGTAGATGAGTTCTCCGACAACGCGATGGTGTGGCGGCGATGGTGGTGGTGCTATCCCGGCAGGGCTACGCCTAGCGCTACCGAAACCGCGAACGGAGGAGAAAACGATCTAGGGAGAGAGAGGGGCGCCAAGGGCATCGTGTGTTCTCTTGGGGCGCCCCCTCCCCTCTATATATAGGTGGAGGGGCGTGGAGATCAGCCCCTCCAAGACCTAGGGCGCAGCCAAGGGGGAGGGGTTGGACTCCTAGTCCAATTCCCTCCCTTTCCATAAACAGGTGGACTTTCCACCTCTCCCAAGCCACATGGGCCTTGAGGGACTTGTGCGCTGATACGTCTCCAACGTATCTATAATTTATGAAGTATTCATGCCATGTTTACAATAATTCTATATGATTTTGGTATGATTTTATTAGAACTAACCCGAACTGACGCTGTTTTCAGCAGAACTACCATGGTGTCGTTTTTTGTGCAGAAATAAAAGTTCTCGGAATGGGCTGAAAATTTACGGTGATTTTTTATGGACCAAAAGAGACCCCCCGAAGCATTGGAGTTGGGCCAGAAGATCCACGAGGCCACCACAAGCCTGCAGGGCGCCCCCCCCTAGGGCGTGCCCTCCTGGCTTGTCGCCGCCTCGTGGCCCACCTTGACTTGTTTCCGACGCCAAAAATTCTTATAAATATAGAAACCCCTAGAAACAAACCTAGATCGGGAGTTCCGCCGCCGCAAACCTCCAGAGCCACGAAAAACCAATCGGGAGCCCGTTCCGGCACCCTGCCGGAGGGGGAAACCATCACCGGAGGCCATCTTCATCATCCCGGCGGTCTCCATGACGAGGAGGGAGTAGTTCACCCTCGGGGCTGAGGATATGTACCAGTAGCTATGTGTTTGATCTCTCTCTCTCTTGTGTTCTTGAGATGGCACGATCTTGATGTACCGCGAGCTTTATTGATATAGATGAATCATATGGAGTTTTCCCCTCTCTATCTTCTTGTGATGAATTGAGTTTTCCCTTTGAAGTTTACTTATCGGATTGAATCTTTAAGGATTTGAGAACACTTGATGTATGTCTTGCGATGGGATATCCGTGGTGACAATGGGATGTTCTATTGATCCACTTGATGTATGTTTTGGTGATCAACTTGTGGGTTCCGTGACCTTGGGAATCTATGCATAGGGGTTGGCACACGTTTTCGTCTTGACTTTCCGGTAGAAACTTTGGGGCACTCTTTGAAGTTCTTTGTGTTGGATTGAACATGATGAATCTGAAATTATGTGATGCATATTGTATAATCAAGCCCATGGGTACTCGTGGTGACATTGGGGTATCTAGGTGACATTAGGGTTTTGGTTGATGTGTATCTTAAGGTGTTATTTTAGTACGAACTCTAGGGCTGTTCGTGACACTTATAGGGATAGCTCATAAGATTGATCAGAAAAGATAACTTTGAGGTGGTTTCGTACCCTACAATAATTTCTTCGTTTGTTCTCCGCTATTTGTGACTTTGGAGTGAACTCTTTGTCGCACGTGAGGGATTTATATATGATTCAACTATGTTAGTATTGTTGAGAGAACTTGCACTAGTGAAAGTATGAACCCTAGGCCTTGTTTCTAAGGATTGCAATACCGTTTGTGCTCACTTTTATCATTAGTTACCTTGCTGTTTTTATATTTTCAGATTACAAAAACCTATATCTACCATCCATATTACACTTGTATCACCATCTCTTCGCCGAACTAGTGCACCTATACAATTTACCATTGTATTGGGTGTGTTGGGGACACAAGAGACTCTTTGTTATTTGATTGCAGGGTTGCTTGAGAGAGACCATCTTCATCCTACGCCTCCCACGGATTGATAAACCTTAGGTCGTCCACTTGAGGGAAATTTGCTACTGTCCTACAAAACTCTGCGCTTGGAGGCCCAACACGAGTCTACAAGAAGAAGGTTGCGTAGTAGACATCAAGCTCTTTTCTGGCGCCGTTGCCGGGGAGGCTAGGTAAGCGGCACTCACATCCCGTCAACGAAGCTCTTTTCTGGCGCCGTTGCCAGGGAGGTGAGTGCTTGAAGGTATATCTTTAGATCTTGCAATTGAATCTTTTAGTTTCTTGTTTTTCACAAGTTTGGTTTTATAAAAGAAAACTACAAAAAAAATGGAATTTAGGTTGCCTCATATACTTCATCTTTATAATGTCTTTCGTGAAAATGATGGAAAGGAAAATTGTGCTCAAGTGTTAGAAGAAGAAGTTATTAAAATGTTTGGCAGTAAATCTTTGAGTGATGAGCATGATTGCAATGTTGTTAGTATGAATTCCTTGAATATCCATGATGCTAATGATATGCAAAGGCACAAGCTTGGGGATGCTATGTTTGATGAAGATGATATTTTTTGTCCCCCAAGTTTTGATGAGCAAATATATTATGATGAAAGCATGCCTCCTATTTATGATGATTATTGTGATGACATGTATGCAATAAAGAATAATGATAACCATGAAACTTGTCATCGTGATTTTAATTTTCAATTGGATTATGCTTCACATGATAGTTATTTTGTTGAGTTTGCTCCCACTATTATGAATGAGAAGAAATATGCTTATGTGGAGAGTAATAAATTTTCTATGCTTGTGGATCATGAAAAGAATGCTTTATGTGCTGGTTATATTGTGAAATTCCTTCATGATGCTACTGAAAATTATTATGAGGGAGGAACATATGCTTGTAGGAATTGCAATAATATCAAGTTTCCTCTCTATGTGTTCAAAGTTTTGAAGTTATGCTTGTTTTGCCTTCCTATGCTAGTTGATTCTTGCTCCCATAAATTGTTTGCTCACAAAATCCCTATGCATAGGAAGTGGGTTAGACTTAAATGTGCTTGTCATGAGATTCATGATGCTCTCTTACATGTTTCAAATAATATTTCTATGTGAGCATCATTGAAATCATCATGCCTAGCTAAAAGGCTTTAAAGAAAAGCGCTTGTTGGGAGACAACCCAACACTTTTCCTTTCTGTTTTTGTGTTTTCACATGATTAAGCTACTGTAGTAATCATGTTTTGTGCCTTTTATTTCAATAAAGTGCCAAGTAAAGCCTTTGGGATGACTCACAAGATGAGTAGAATTGATGCTGAACCAAAACAGAAACTTTTGACTCCAGTACAGGAATTTTCATTTTTTACTGGAGCGTGATAATGATCTGAACTTTTTACACAGTCTTCATATGCAAATTATTCAGGTTGTCCTAAGTTTTCAGAATTTTTAGATACAGGGAAGTATGGTTACACTACAGATCTTCACAGACTGTTCTGTTTTTGACAGATTCTGTTTTGCATGCATAGTTTGCTTGTTTTAGTGTTTCCATAGCTTATATTTAGTGATATAAATTATGGGAATGATAGAATACAGTAGTTATTATGTGAGAACAATTATGAATCTTGTCTTGACAGTACCTAAGTGAATGATCTTTATTTATTATACTAACCCATCTCACGAAGTTCCGTTAAGTTTTGTGTGATTGAAGTTTTGAAGTTTTGGGTGAGACACCGATATGAGGAGAATAAGGAGTGACAAGAACCTAAGCTTGGTGATTCTCAAGGCACCCCCAAGGTAATATCCATGGAAGACTCAAGCGCCTAAGCTTGGGGATGCCCCGGAAGGCATCCCCTCTTTCGTCTTCAACATTATCGGTATATCTTACTTGGAGCTATATTTTTATTCGTCACATAATATGAGTTTTGCTTGGAGCGTCATACTATTTTTTTGTTTTATGTTAGGTGTTATTTATAATCTTGTTTTTCAATAAAAAGTTCCAAGAATTGCCTTAGGATGCTTGCATTGCATGTTTTGATGAGTGCTGTGTAAAAACAGAAACTTTGGCTGTAGTGTTTGAATTTTCATATTTTACTGGAACGTGGAAAGTTTCTGAAATTTTTACACAGTGTTGTCATATAAATTATTTAGCATGTCCTAAATTTTCATAATATTTTGAGTTACAGAAGTACACTGTTTTCATAAATTGCTACAGACTGTTCTGTTTGGACAGATTGCTGTCATAGTTTCGTTATCTACTTATCCTATAGTTTCCATAGCCTATATTGGTAGATATAAATTGTGGAAATGATAGTAAACAGTAGATGATGTTTGAAAATTATTGTGCAACATGTCTTGGCAGTACATAAAGAGTTGATTTATTATTATGTGTACTAACCTATCTCACGAGTTCTTTTCAAGTTTTGTGTGGAAGATGTTTTTGAGAATAGGTGAAACCATGATATGAGAGGATTGAACGAGATACAAAAGCTCAAGTTTGGGGATGCCCAAGGCACCCCAAGTAAATATTTCAAGAAGTCTCAAGCATCTAAGCTTGGGGATGCTACGCATCCCACCTCTCTTCATCAACAATTATCGGTTAGCCTATGTTGAGCCTAAATTTTTATTCGTTCACATGATGCGTGCTATTCTTGGAGTGCTATTTTTCTTTTGCTTGCTGTTTAATAAAATGCTTAAGATCTGAAAATATTTATTGAGAGAGAGAGAGTCCTCACATAGCTACTTAATTGTTTGACTACTCTTGGATCTTCACTTATATCTTTTGAGAGTAGCTTGTCATTTCCTCTCATGCTTCACTTATACCTTTTTGAGGGATGAAATATTTATGCTCATGTGCTTCATTTAAATTTGTTTGAGCTTGTAAAAAAAGCAATAGCAATATATGAAACTAGTCCCAAAATGATAGATATCCAAGGAGGATATAATAAAAACTTTCATGAAGATCATGGGACAAATTAAACTTGATTCCTTGTAATAGTTTTGAAACATGATGATAGTAATATGTGAGTCATGTTAGTGAGTAATTATGCTTTAGTAGGAATATTGGTGTTAAGGTTTGTGATTCCCTATGCATGCACGAAAGTCAATAGTTATGCAATGAAGTTACATCCTACTTGTGGTGCATTATTCGGTGTTAGTTATGTTCAATGCTCACTTATGTGAATTTTCGTTTCTTGGTTTGGTTGCTTCCCAATCTATTTGCTAGCATCCATTTGTACTAAGTAGAAATACTACTTGTGCATCCAAAATCCTTAAACCGAGTTTTGCCTTATGAGTCCACCATACCTACCTATATGCGGTATTTCCATGCCGTTCCAAGCAAATTTGTATGTGCCATCTCTAAATTTTCAAAATAAATTTTCTCTTTTGTGTGCCCGTACCACTCATGAAACGGTGGGGAGTATCCAATATTTTTCCATGCTAGGTGTGTTATTCTCACGATATGTGTTGATTCACTATCATTCACGAGAAAGTGGCTGGTATTCGGGATGCCCAGTTCCATGCTCAAAATTCAAATCAAAATACAATGAAACAAAACTCCCCCCAGGATTGTTGTTTGTATGGACGATACCCATGGATTCGGCTCGCCGTGGAGTGTGATTGATTGGTGGAGGGGGAGTAAAAACTTTACCATTCTGTTTGGGAACCGCCTATAATGTATCTAGCATGGAAAGTATTGTGAGCTACCTTGTCGTTTTCGTTGACAGGAAAAGCATGCCACTCAAAATATTTTTCTCTCTCAATTTAAACCTTGAGCTGTGGCACCTCTAAAAATCCCTACTTCCCTCTGCGAAGAGCCTATCTATTTACTTTATGCAATTTTTTTTTTTGCTTTGAGTCTCCATCTACTCTTATAAGCACCAACTAGGGGGCACTATGATCGTACTTGAGCATTGGGCATAGCTAATATTAGAGTGTGTTTCATGAATGGATCAATGATTGAGCATGATGGGCTAGGGATAACTTTCTTTAGTGTTGATATTTTGAAAGACATGGTTGCTTGTTGACATGCTTGAGTATTGAAGTCATTATGTTAAAACTAGACTATTACTTTGAATCATTTACAAGTCCAAATGTCCATGCTATACAAAGAAGAAAATAATATGATGAACATGTTAGGTAGCATTCACATTTCATAAATTATTTCTTTTATCATTTACCTACTCGAGGACGAGCAGGAATTAAGCTTGGGGATGCTGATACGTCTCCAACGTATCTATAATTTATAAAGTATTCATGCCATGTTTCCAATAATTTTATATGATTTTGGTATGACTTTATTAGAACTAAACCGAACTGACGCTGTTTTCAGCAGAACTACCATGGTGTCGTTTTTTGTGCAGAAATAAAAGTTCTCGGAATGGGCTGAAAATTTATGGTGATTTTTTATGGACCAAAAGAGACCCCCTGAAGCATTGGAGTTGGGCCAGAAGAGCCACGAGGCCACCACAAGCCTGCAGGGCGCCCCCCCCCCCCCTAGGGTGCGCCCTCCTGGCTTGTCGCCGCCTCGTGGCCGACCTTGACTTGTTTCCGACGCCAAAAATTCTTATAAATATAGAAACCCCCAGAAACAAACCTAGATCGGGAGTTCCGCCGCCGCAAGCCTCCAGAGCCACGAAAAACCAATCGGGAGCCCGTTCCGGCACCCTGCCGGAGGGGGAAACCATCACCGGAGGCCATCTTCATCATCCCGGCGGTCTCCATGACGAGGAGGGAGTAGTTCACCCTCGGGGCTGAGGGTATGTACCAGTAGCTATGTGTTTGATCTCTCTCTCTCGTGTTCTTGAGATGGCACGATCTTGATGTACCGCGAGCTTTATTGATATAGATGAATCATATGGAGTTTTCCCCTCTCTATCTTCTTGTGATGAATTGAGTTTTCCCTTTGAAGTTTACTTATCAGATTGAATCTTTAAGGATTTGAGAACACTTGATGTATGTCTTGCGATGGGATATCCGTGGTGACAATGGGATATTCTATTGATCCACTTGATGTATGTTTTGGTGATCAACTTGCGGGTTCCGTGACCTTGGGAATCTATGCATAGGGGTTGGCACACGTTTTTGTCTTGACTTTCCGGTAGAAACTTTGGGGCACTCTTTGAAGTTCTTTGTGTTGGATTGAACATGATGAATCTGAAATTATGTGATGCATATCGTATAATCAAGCCCATGGGTACTCGTGGTGACATTGGGGTATCTAGGTGACATTAGGGTTTTGGTTGATGTGTATCTTAAGGTGTTATTTTAGTACGAACTCTAGGGCTGTTCGTGACACTTATAGGGATAGCTCATAAGATTGATCAGAAAAGATAACTTTGAGGTGGTTTCGTACCCTACAATAATTTCTTCGTTTGTTCTCCGCTATTTGTGACTTTGGAGTGAACTCTTTGTTGCACGTGAGGGATTTATATATGATTCAACTATGTTAGTACTGTTGAGAGAACTTGCACTAGTGAAAGTATGAACCCTAGGCCTTGTTTCTAAGGATTGCAATACCGTTTGTGCTCACTTTTATCATTAGTTACCTTGCTGTTTTTATATTTTCAGATTACAAAAACCTATATCTACCATCCATATTACACTTGTATCACCATCTCTTCGCCGAACTAGTGCACCTATACAATTTACCATTGTATTGGGTGTGTTGGGGACACAAGAGACTCTTTGTTATTTGATTGCAGGGTTGCTTGAGAGAGACCATCTTCATCCTACGCCTCCCACGGATTGATAAACCTTAGGTCATCCACTTGAGGGAAATTTACTACTATCCTACAAAACTCTGCGCTTGGAGGCCCAACACGAGTCTACAAGAAGAAGGTTGCGTAGTAGACATCATGCGCCTGGCCCAATAAGGCCAGGGCGCCTCCTCTCAGGCCATGCAAACCCTTGGGACATGGTGGAACCCTTGGTGTACTTCCGGAATCCTCCGGAAGTTTCCGGAACCTTCTAGAAGCTTCCTGGTACAATACCGGAAAAACCCGAAACTTTTCCGGTAGCCAAAATATGACTTCCCATATATAAATCTTTACCTCCGGACCATTTCGGAGCTCCTCGTGATGTCCGGGATCTCATCCGGGACTCCGAAAAACCTTCGGTCACCAACATACATAACTCAATAATACCAAAACGTCACCGAACGTTAAGTGTGTAGACCCTGCGGGTTCGAGAACTATGTAGACATGACCAAGACACCTCTACGGTCAATAACCAATAGCGGGACCTGGATGCCCATATTTGTTCCTACATATTCTACGAAGATCTTTATCGGTTGAACCTCTATGTCAAGGATTCAGTTAATCCCGTACGCTGTTCCCTTTGTTCATCGGTATGTTACTTGCCAGAAATTCGATCGTCGGTATCTCCATACCTAGTTCAATCTCGTTACCGGCAAGTCTCTTTACTCGTTCCGTAATACAAGATCCCGTGGCTAACACTTTAGTCACTTTGCTTGCAAGGCTCATTGTGATGTTGTATTACCGAGTGGGCCCTGAGATACCTCTCCGTCACATGGAGTAACAAATCCCAGTCTTGATCCATGCCAACTCAACAGACACCCTCGGAGATACCTGTAGAGCATCTTTATAGTCACCCAGTTACGTTGTGATGTTTGATACACACAAGGTATTCCTACGGTGTCAGTGAGTTGCATGATCTCATGGTCATAGGAACAGATACTTGACATGCAGAAAACAATAGCAATAAACTGACTCGATCATATGCTACGTTCATAGTTTGGGTCTTGTCCATCACATCATTCTCCCGATGACGTGATCCCGTTATCAAATGACATCTCATGTCTATGGCCAGGAAACCTTGACCATCTTTGATCAACAAGCTAGTCTACTAGAGGCATACTAGGGACACAGTGTTGTCTATGTACCCACACATGCAATTGAGTTTCCAATCAATACAATTATAGCATGGATAATAAACGATTATCATGAACAAGGAAATATAATAATAACCATTTTATTATTGCCTCTAGGGCATATTTCCAATAGTCTCCCACTTGCACTAGAGTCAATAATCTAGCTCACATCACCATGTGATTAACATTGTAATGAATCCAACACCCAATGAGTTCTGGGGTTCGATCATGTTTTGCATGTGAGAGAGGTTCTAGTCAACGGTCTGCAACATTCAGATCCGTGTGTTCTTTTCAAATCTATATGTCATACTGCAGATGCTACCACGCCCCACTTGGAGCTATTCCAAATGGCTGCCCCACTATACGTATCCAAATTGCTACTCAGAGTCATCCGGATTGGTGTCAAAGCTTGCATCGACGTAACCCTTTACGACGAACTCTTTGTCACCTCCATAATCGAGAATCATTTCCTTAGTCCTCTAGTTACTAAGGATAATTTTGACCGCTATTCAGTGATCCACTCCTGGACCACTCTTGTACCCCTTGACAGACTCATGGCAAGGCACACACCAGGTGCGGTACACAGCATGGCATACTATACGGAGCCTATGGATAGGGGACGACCTTCGTCCTTTCTCTTGCTTCTGCCGTGGTCGAGCTTTGAGTCTCACTAAACTCCTAACCCTGCAAATCAGGCAAGAACTCTTTCTTTGACTTATCCATTTTGAACTCTTTCAAAATCTTGTCAAGGTATGTACTCATTGAAAGTTTTATCAGACGTCTTGATCTATCTCTATAGATCCTGATGCCCAATATTTAAGTAGCTTCTTTCCAGGTTTTCCTTTGAAAAACCCCCTTTCAAACAATCCTTTATGCTTTCCAGAAATTCTACATCATTTCCGATCAACAATATGTCATCCACATATACTTATCAGAAATTCTATAGTGCTCCCACTCACTTTATTGTAAATACAAGTTTCTCATAAACTTTGTATAGATCCAAAAACTTTGATCACCTCATCAAAGCGTATATTCCAACTTCGAGATGCTTGCTCCAGTCCATAGAAGGATCGCTGGAGCTTGCATACATTTTAGCATCCTTAGGACTGACAAAACCTTCTGGTTGTATCACATACAACCTTTCCTCACGGAAACCGTTAAGGAAACTCTGTTTTGACATCCATCTGCCAGATTTCATAATCGAAAAATGCAGCAACTGCTAACATAATTCCAACAGACTTTAGCATTGCTACGGGTGAGAAAGTCTCATCGTAGTCAACTCCTTGACCTCGTCGGAAAACTTCTTTGCGACAAGTCGAGCTTTATAAATGGTGACATTTACCATCAGCGTCTGTCTTCTTCTTAAAGGTCCATTTGTACTCAACGGCCTGCCGTTCAACGGGCAAGTCTACCAAAGTCCATACTTGGTTTTCATACATGGATCCTATCTCGGATTTCATGGCTCCTAGCTATTTGTTGGAATCCGGGCCCACCATCGCTTCTTCATAGCTCGTAGGTTCACTGTTGTCTAACAACATGACCTCCAAGACAGGATTGACGTACCACTCAGGGGCGGTACGAGTCCTTGTCGACCTACGAGGTTCGGTAGTAACTTGATCCGAAGCTTCATGATCATCATTTGCTTCCTCTTCACTTGGTGTAGGCGTTGCAGAAACATCTTTCTGCGTTGTGCTACTATCCAACTGAAGTGACGGTTCAACAACCGCATCAAGTTCTACTTTCCTCCCACTCAATTCTTTCGAGAGAAACTCTTTCTCGAGAAAGGACCCGTTTTTAGCAAAAAAAACACTTTGCGCTTGGATCTGAGATAGAAGGTTTACCCAATTGTAACGTTAGGTTATTCTATGAAGATGCATTTGTCCTCTTTGGGTTCGAGCTCATCACGTTGAAACCTTTTTTCACATAAGCGTCGCAGCCCCAAACATTAAGAAATGACAGCTTAGGTTTCTGCCAAACCAAAATTCATATGGTGTCATCTCAACGGACTTAGATGGTGCCCTATTTAAAGTGAATGTAGTTGTCTCTAATGCATAACCCCAAAATGATAGTGGCAAATCGATAAGAGACATCATAGTACGCACCATATCCAATAGAGCACGACTACGACGGTCGGACACACCATCACACTATGGTGTTCCAGGTGGCGTGAGTTGTGAAACAACTTTCACATTGTCTTAAGTTGTATACCAAACTCGTAACTCAGATATTTACCTCCACGATCATATCGTAGACATTTTATCTTCTTGTCACGATGATCTCAAACTTCACTCTGAATTTGTTTGAACTTTTCAAATGTTTCAGACTTGTGTTTCATTAAGTAAATATCCCCATATCTACTCAAATCATCAGTGAAGGTAACAAAATAGCGATATCCACCACACGCTTCAACACTCATTGGACCGCTACATCAACATGTATCATTTCCAATAAGTCACCAGCCCGCTCCATCATACCGGAAAACGGGGTCTTAGTCATCTTGCCCATGAGGCATGGTCCGCATGTCTCAACCGATTCGAAATCGAGTGAGTCAAAAGATCCATCAGCATGGAGTTTCTTCATGCGCTTTACACCAATATGACCTTGGCGGCAGTGCCACAAGTATGTGGTACTATCATTATTAACTTTGCATCTTTTGGCATCAATATTATGAACATGTGTATTACTACGATCGAGATTCAATAAACCATTCTCATTGGGTGCATGACCATTGAAGGTATTATTCATGTAAACAAAATAACCATTATTCTCTAACTTAAATGAATAACTATATTGCAATAAACACGATCTAATCACGTTCATGCTTAACGCAAACACCAAATAACATTTATTTAGGTTCATCACTAATCCCGAAGGTAGAGAGAGCGTGCGATGGTGATCACATCAATCTTGGAAACACTTCCAACACACATCGTCACCTCGCCCTTAGCTAGTCTCCGTTCATTCCGTAGCTTTTATTTCGAGTTACCAACGTTTAGCAACTGAACCGGTATCTAATACCCAGGTGCTACTAGGAGTACTAGCAAGGTACACATGCATAAAACGTATATCAAATATACTTCTGTTGACGTTGCCAGCCTTCTTATCTACCAAGTATCTAGGGCAGTTCCGCTTCAGTGACCGTTCTCCTCATAATAGAAGCACTCAGTTTCGGATTTGGGTTCAACCTTGGGTTTCTTTACTGGAGCAGCAACTGGCTTGTCATCCATGAAGTTTCCCTCCTTGCACTTGCCCTTCTCGAAACTAGTGGTTTTACTAACCATCAACACTTGATGCTCCTTCTTGATTTCTACCTTTGCGGTGTCAAACATCGCGAATAGCTAGGGGATCATTATTTCCATCCCTGGTATTTCATAGTTCATCACGAAGCTCTAGTAGCTTTGTGGCAGTGACTTGGAGAACTATATCAACCACTATCTTATCTGGAAGATCAACTCCCACTCGATTCAAGCGATTGTAGCACCCAGACAATCTGAGCACATGCTCACCGACTGAGCTATTCTCCTTCATCTTGCAGGCAACGAATCTTGTTGGAGGTCTCATACCTCTCAACGCGGGCACGAGCCTGAAATCCCAATTTCAGCTCTTAGAACATCTCATATGTTCTGTGACGTTCAAAACGTTTTGGAGCCTCAATTCTAAGCCGTAATGCATGACGCACTGAACTATCAAGTAGTCATCAGAACGTGTCTGTCAGATGTTCACAACATCTACAGACGACGCTTGAGGGGGTGGCGCACCGAGCGGTGCATTAAGGACATAAGCCTTCTGTGCAGCAATGAGGACAATCCTCAGATCACAGACCCAGTCCGCATTATTGCTACCATCATCTTTCAACTCTATTTTCTCTAGGAACGTATATATAAAAAAACACAGGGGAGCTACAGCGCAAGCTATTGATCTACAACATAATTTGCAAAGACATTTTGACTATGTTCATGATAATGAGTTCAGTGAATCATATTACTAAAGAACTCCCACTCAAATTGACATCCCTCCGGTCATCCGAGTGTTACATGATCCAAATTCACCAACCCAAGTCCGATCATCGCGTGAGATGAGGTGGTTTCAATGGTGAACATCTCCATGTTGATCATATCTACTATATGACTCATGTTCGACCTTTCGGTCTCTTGTGTTCCGAGGCCATGTCTGTACATGCTAGGCTCGTCAAGTTTAACCCGAGTGTTCCGCATGTGCAACACTTGCTTGCACCCGCTGTATGTGAACGTAGAGTCTATCACACCCGATCATCACATGGTGTCTCGAAACGACGAACTTTCGCAACGGTGCACACTCGGGGAGAACACAATTTTATCTTGAAATTTTAGTGAGGGATCACCTTATAATGCTACCGTCGTCCTAAGCAAAATAAGATGTATAAAAGGATTAACATCACATGCAAATCATAAGTGACATGATATGGCCAAGAACTTGTGCTTTTAATCTCCATCTCCAAAGCACCGGCATGATCTCCATCATCACCGGCATGACACCATGATCTCCATCATCTTGATCTCCATCAACGTGTCGCCATGAGGTTGTCGCGCCAACTATTGCTTCTACGACTATTGCTAACTCATAGCGATAAAGTAAAGCAAAAACGGCGAAAATAAATTAAAGACAACCCTATGGCTCCTGCCGGTTGCCGTACTCATCGACATGCAAGTCGTGATATTCTATACAAAACATGATCATCTCATACATCACATATATCTCATCATGTAATTGTCCATATCACATCACAACATACCCTGCAAAAACAAGTTAGACGTCCTCTAATTGTTGTTGCATGTTTTACGTGGCTGCTATGGGTATCTAGCAAGAACGATTCTTACCTACGCAAAAACCACAACGGTGATACACAAATTGCTATTCAACCTTCTCAAGGACCGCCTTTGTCGAATCCGATCCAACTAAAGTGGGAGAGACAGACACCCGCCAGCCATCTTTATGCAACAAAGTTACATGTCAGTTGATGGAACCGGTCTCTCATAAGCGTACGAGTAATGTTGGTCCGGGCCGCTTCGTCCCACAATACCGCTGAATCAAGAAAAGACCAAGGGAGGAAGCAATCTGAGCATCAACGCCCACAAACTCCTTTGTGTTCTACTCGTGATCTCATCTACACATAAACCTGGCTCATGATGCCACTGTTGGGGAACGTTGCATGGGAAACAAAAAATTTCCTACGCACACGCAAGATCTATCCATGGTGATGAGCATCTACGAGAGGGAGAGTGGATCTACATACCCTTGTAGATCGCTAAGCGGGAAGCGTTAAGAAACGCGGTTGATGTAGTCGAACGTCTTAGCGATCCAAATCGCAAGCCGTCCCGCGATCTAATCACGATCCGTCCCGATCTAGCGCTTAACGGACGGCAACTCCGCGTTCAGCACACGTACAGCTCGATGGCGTATCCGCCTTCTTGATCCAGCAAGCGGGAGGTGGAGAGGTAGATGAGTTCTCCAACAACGCGACGGCGTGGCGGCGATGGTGGTGGTGCTATCCCGGCAGGGCTACGCCTAGCGCTACCGAAACCGCGAACGGAGGAGAAAACGATCTAGGGAGAGAGAGGGGCGCCAAGGGCTTCGTGTGTTCTCTTGGGGCGCCCCCTCCCCTCTATATATAGGTGGAGGGGCGTGGAGATCAGCCCCTCCAAGACCTAGGGCGCAGCCAAGGGGGAGGGGTTGGACTCCTAGTCCAATTCCCTCCCTTTCCATAAACAGGTGGACTTTCCACCTCTCCCAAGCCACATGGGCCTTAAGGGACTTGTGCGCCTGGCCCAATAAGGCCAAGGCGCCTCCTCTCAGCCCATGCAAACCCTTGGGACGTGGTGGAACCCTTGGTGGACTTCCGGACTCCTCCGGAAGTTTTTGGAACCTTCTAGAAGCTTCCCGGTACAATACCGGAAAAACCCGAAACTTTTCCGGTAGCCAAAATATGACTTCCCATATATAAATCTTTACCTCCGGACCATTCCAGAGCTCCTCGTGACGTCCGGGATCTCATCCGGGACTCCGAACAACCTTCGGTCACCAACATACATAACTCAATAATACCGAAACGTCACCGAACGTTAAGTGTGCAGACCCTGCGGGTTCGAGAACTATGTAGACATGACCGAGACACCTCTACGATCAATAACCAATAGCGAGACCTGGATGCCCATATTGGTTCCTACATATTCTACGAAGATCTTTATCGGTTGAACCTCTATGTCAAGGATTCAGTTAATCCCGTACGCTGTTCCCTTTGTTCATCGGTATGTTACTTGCCCGAGATTCGATCGTCGGTATCTCCATACCTAGTTCAATCTCGTTACCGGCAAGTCTCTTTACTCGTTCCGTAATACAAGATCCGTGGCTAACACTTTAGTCACTTTGCTTGCAAGGCTCATTGTGATGTTGTATTACCGAGTGGGCCCTGAGATACCTCTCTGTCACACGGAGTAACAAATCCCAGTCTTGATCCATGCCAACTCAACAGACACCTTCGGAGATACCTGTAGAGCATCTTTATAGTCACCCAGTTACGTTGTGACGTTTGATACACACAAGGTATTCCTCCGGTGTCAGTGAGTTGCATGATCTCATGGTCATAGGAACAGATACTTGACATGCAGAAAGCAATAGCAATAAACTGACTCGATCATATGCTACGTTCATAGTTTGGGTCTTGTCCATCACATCATTCTCCCAATGATGTGATCCCGTTATCAAATGACATCTCATGTCTATGGCCAGGAAACCTTGACCATCTTTGATCAACAAGCTAGTCTACTAGAGGCATACTAGGGACACAGTGTTGTCTATGTACCCACACATGCAATTGAGTTTCCAATCAATACAATTATAGCATGGATAATAAACGATTATCATGAACAAGGAAATATAATAATAACCATTTTATTATTGCCTCTAGGGCATATTTCCAACATGAGGTGCCCTTGAGAATCTGATGAGGACATGGCTACCTTGGATATGATCACAAATATTGCATATGCGTATTTATTTGAGGTGAATTCTTTATGTATGCTATACAGAACAAAAATACTTCACCTCTTTTTGTTTCATGCCTAATTGCAGAACTACCGGACACTTGTACAATCCACATATGAAGATAAGTAAAAAAGACATGTTTAGGTGTTGTTCAATAAGTTCTCTCAAGTCACTTTTAGTCCAAGAGAAGATAGAGTCCAAGTCTCTCACGTTTTGGACTCAGATTCGGACTGCACAGACATACCTGTCTCAAAACGCCAAGAACTTTTTCATCCGGACTCCGAATTGGGTGATTCTTTTTTTTGAAAAGTAGATTTATGCTTTCCAGCCCAATTAGATTCACCTTCAAATTCGTCCGGAGCGTGGAGATATTGACGAAACAATCTGACGTTGCAGCAGAATCCAAGTCAAACTACAAGTCGAAAGGTGTTGTGTCACCTCCACTTGGGCTCATGGGCCTTGTACGACCTAGGGTTAGTTTTAGGCTGCCTTGGGACGTCCTCCCACCTCCTTGGCCGCCACACCTTGCCCCTATATAAGTAGATCAATCTAATAGCTTTTTCTTTGGGTTTTGTTTAGTTAAAAGTTAGCCATTGCAACTTCATGTACTTCGTTTGTGTCCAACGACCAGACCAAGACCGCTTTTGGAGCCCCACCTTTATCAATACTTCATCTATATTTGCAATATTCAGATTGCTTTTATCATATTCTTGCTTGTTCTTCGATTGCTTGCAGGAATAGACCTTCGTGGTCAGGTTGATCATGCTCCGATGTGATCAATAACCTCTTGGATATTGGTTTAACGATTGCTAAGGCGCAACGTCATGCAAATTTGTAGTCGGGTCATCAAAGTCGTCTCCACCAAATCGATAGTTATCATCTCATCAAAAGATCGGGACCCTTGCCTCTATCAAGTGCTATTAGTTTTCAGGTTGCTTGGTGAGATTTTACCAGTTTTTCGTAGTTTAGATCGCATTTGTTCTTCATACCTAGAGTCGACGAAAAAGCCACAAAAACTTTAAGGTTAGATCATCATATCCGAACCAATCTGAGCCTTTTTGCAATTTTCTGTTCGGTGTTTTGCTTTGTTGAATTCGTGGTTGCATCGTCGTGTCGAGTTGCTGGTCTTAGCGTTTAATCTTTTAGAGTTTCGAGTTCTGTTCACAAGTTGTCACGCCGCCGCCGCACCATATTCATCGTTGCTGCCATATACCACCACCACGCTGCCGTCATCCCTTTCTTTGTCGCCCACCACCACCCATCAATTTCCACCACCTGCTTCCATCGGTCATTGTCCTTATCACACTTGAGGTTGTTCGCATCTACGCTTGATCCAATTCGCATCTTATCTGATTTGTTGGAGAGAAGAAAAAAAGTGAGAGAAAAAACAGAAGAAAAAAAGTAGAAAAAGTGACAAAAAAGAGAGAAGAGAAAAAAACAAATTTTGGATCTATCTAGACTCAATCCCGTATCTGAATTCGGATTGAGATTTGTTTTGCGTAGTGTTCAGTAAAACATGCATATCTTCCTCATCCGAAGTCCGTTTTGGCTCCACGAGTACTCAAATTCAAGCTATCGATGAGCCGCATCTGAATAGTTCATCAAGCTGGTTCATTATTGTCACCTCCAAATCGACTTCCAAATAGGACGTTTTGCTCTCTAAAGGTCGCGAACACAGTTTGTTAGTATTTTTTAGGTTCGTTCCCGAATTTTTGGACTCCTCGTATGAACTCGGAATTGAGTGATTCTTTTTGCATTGGATATCTTGAGTCAGTAGAAATATTGGAAAAAAATATCAAAAAATTGATATAATATTTTTCGGAGGAAAGTTGCACAGAGAATTTTGGTATATCCTGCTTGGCAGTGATTTGTCATCATTATCTTTACTCCCATTGTGATCTTCACTTATATCTTGCTATCCAGAGCTACTTCATATCATCCGTTGCTGCTATTTGTGCTTTGTCGTGACTCCGTTATTGTTCTAGGCTCGCGTCTTTAGTACGGTCTAGCTTGGGACCAGCACAGTACCGTCGTTGAGCGTTTATTCAACATTTCATCTCTGAATTGATTATTGCTAATCTTTTGCTACATATATTAAGCCTTCGAAGCTCCACATATTTCTACACCGTGTATACATACGTTCACCTGGTAATCGCTTTACTCAATCTTCGGAGATATTGACACCGTCGGTTGCCGGTTGCCACCTGCTGCATGGTAAGAATTTGTAAAACATTGATATTTGCTTTACTGTGAGCGTTTTACCACCACATCCCAGTAGTTCATAGGAACAATATTCTTGGATCTTTGTTTCTTGTTTGTACTAGTCATGACAGGATCCAGAGTTGTCAGTTCATGGGCTTCTTCAATTGTGGGAGACGTGCCACCACAACAACCGTTACGAGAGGTGCAAAGAGAGCCAAATGCACATGACCAGGTTAATGTTTCTATACCACCATTTAATGGCCATTTTAGACCTGCTTTATATATTGAATGGGAGTTTGAAATAAATGATATATTTTCTTCCCATAATTTTGTAGAACATAAGAAAGTTAAGGTCACAGTTGGTTCTTTCACTGGTTATGCTTCAGTTTGGTGGAGTGAATATTGTCGGTTACACCCTGATTATATACCTACTACTTGGGATGATTTGAAACTTGCCATGACATGATTAAAAAGTTACAACATTTAAAACAAGGTAGTGACAACATCAAGAAATATTATGATGATTTACAAACGACCTTGTTGCGTTCCTCATTAGAAGAAAGTGAAGAAGATTTTATGGATAGATTTGGGGAGGATTAAACCATGATATTCAGGAGATACTAATTCATGAAAAGTGTTATCCTATGGATCGTTTGTTTCGTATTGCTTGCAAAGCTGAACAGGAAATAAAACAACGTGTTGCCCACAAGGAGAACGAGCGCAAGGTGCACATTCCAAGAGTTGATACGGTCGTTCCTTCAACTACTACGCATACTATGGCAACCACCTCAATTGTTGTGAGGGCCACATCACCTTCACCATGTGACACGTCACCACTGAGAGTGCCTACATCATCTGAGTTGATCATAAGAGGTAATAACAAAGGTACTGATCTTCCACCTCCACATGAGTATGATGAATGTCTTGTCAATTCCAATGTACCCTATGATGAGCTACCCATTACTTTGATCACACCACCTATTTTAGAGGACTATGTTCATGATTTGACTTTGCCATGTGATCAAATAACTACAATATCAACAATTTTGAGTGCACCCAATGAATTAACTGTTGATGAGAAAGAACCATGTGAATCAGGAAATAAATCAAATTTGGATCAAATATGTTTGAAAATAATTGTGTCAATGTTTAAATATTTTGATATGACCTCCAATCTTGGTGATGATTCTATGTCAAATAACATGTTGCATGTTTGCTTATTTAAGCATGTTGTAGCATGTAAATTTGAAACAATTCAAGTTTATTCACCAATGTTGGGATGGTTTAATGATGAGCATTGCCAACCTTTTGATATGAATAAGAGCTTCACTTATATGTGCAAACTAAGTTGCAATATTTTCATGACTTTCACTTCTTGGGATAATACTTTGGCTTTATATTTCATGACTTTTGAAGAGTGCTCTTGTATAAATGTGTCACATGTGCCACAACAGAGATCAACAAAAATGGATGACATATACATATATAATGTGTACACCTTGTCCCTTTTATTAGACGCATTTCAGTTTAAGCAACGCCGAGGACGGCTTTGTTTTCAAGAAGCGTAGGATGATGAGGACATGGCAACCTTGGATATGATCAAAAATATTGCATATGCGTATTTATTTGAGGTAATTTCTGATAAAAGCTATGCTATACAGAACAAAAGTATTTCACCTCTTTTTGTTTCATGCCTAATTGCAGAACTACCAGACACTTTTATAATCCACATATGAAGATAAGAGAAAAAAGATGTTTAGGTGATGTTCAAGAAGTTCTCTCACGTCACTTTTAGTCTAAAAGAAGATAGAGTCCAAGTCTCTCACGTTTTGGACTCAGATTCGAACTGCAGAGACATACCTGTCTCAAAACGCCAAGAACTTTTTCATCCGTACTCCGAATTGGGTGATTCTTTTTTTGTTGGAAAGTAGATTTCATATGATTTCCATCCCAATTTGATTGACCTTCAAATTCGTTTGGAACGTGGAGATATTGACGAAACAATCTGTTGTTGCAGCAGAATCCAAGTCAAACTACAAGTCCAAAGGTGTTGCATCACTTCCACTTGGGCCCATGGGCCTTGTACGACCTAGGGTTAGTTTTAAGCTGCCTTGGGACATCCTCCTACCTTCTTGGCCGCCACCCCTTGATCCTATATAAGTAGATCAATCTAGTAGCTTTTTCTTTGGGTTTTGTTTAGTTAAAAGTTAGCCATTGCAACTTCGTGTACTTCGTTTGTGTCCAACGAACAGACCAATACCGCTTTCGGAACCCCACCTTTATCAATACTTCATCTATATTTGCAATATTCAGTTTGCTTTTATCATATTCTTGCTTGTTCTTCGATAGTTTGCAGGAATAGACCTTCGTGGTCAGGTTGATCGTGCTCCCGCATGGTTAATAACCTCTTGAAGATTGGTTTAGCGATTGCTAAAGCGCAACATGGTGCACATTTGTAGTCGGATCGTCAAAGTCGTCTCCACAAAATCGATAGCTATCATCTCATCGAAAGATCGGGACCCTTGCCTCTATCAAGGGCTACCTTGGGTATGATCACAAATATTGCATATGCATATTTATTTGAGGTGATTTCTGATAAAAGTTATGCAATAATTGTGATCATATCCAAGGTAGTCATGTCCTCATCAGAATCTAACCCAAATCTGTGAAAGTGTTGTCCCTTCTGGTTCCTTGTTGGTCCATGCATCAAACTCGAGAACACAAGAACTGTTCGGGTACTCTGCTCATGCCAAACTTAAGCTGATGAGCAAGATCCTCCCTCGTAGGGAAGTACACTCTGTACACCTGATCATCAATTCTCACTAGAGACCATTGATAGCTGGACGAAACCAACTCTCTCAGCTTATGTATAACCTGCTCCTCAATCATCGTCCCATGTGTGACCCTCACCACGCCGGTCCTCGCGTTCTCCATGTGCGGCGTAACCGAGGCGGTGCGAGCTGTCTCGAAAAACATTAGGTCGGGGCAGCACACTCCGTAGATCGTGACAACCGGCTTCGGTCCAAGGAGAAGGGGACGCTCTCCCGTACCATGCAGCGGCTTGAGGCATATGTCACATAGCTCCGCTTTACAATCAACTGCAAAGTGCCCCGTTTCTCCGCACCGGTAGCATGACATCTTTTATTTCTTACGTGCCCACTTGGAGACCTGTTCATTATCAGACTTGTCACTCCCTTTGTCGCTAGCTGTATCTCTAGCCTGAGTCGGCTTAGAGGGCGGAACCTGGAACGTCGCAAGAGTCCGAACAGCCTCCAACACCGGTCCCGGCAGCGTTTGTGTATTTCCTGACACGTTCTGTGTCCCTGCCGTTGCTCCTGCTCCATCGGTCACCGTCCCATGGGCCGCCGCGTCGGCGGTCACAGCCGGCGTAGGCGGCTCTATCCAGGCGGTGGGGGTCCGTCTGAGGTGGTGGAGGGTCGCGCTCGTGGGACGACGGCCAGCAGCGTTTCATCCGCTACCGCCCCGGCCTCCCCTAAAACCACCACGGAAGCGGTGTTGGGAACCCGAAGCGCCCTCTACGAAGGTGTCGGGGGGACCATTGAAGCCTGATTAGTGTCAATTTGATCCTCTTAATATTTAAATTATTTTAAACCATTGTACGAACTTGTTGTGAAGTGAAGAATGATATTTGTTTAGTACTCCCTCCGTCCATATTACTTGTCGCAGCTTTAATACAATTTTAGTAGGAAGTAGTATTTGTCAAACTGCAGGTACATGGATAGGTATCTTCTCAAACCAAAAGTGTCAATGCAAGAAAAGTTCCATATGATATTAATTAGGAGGAAGGCTTAATTCTAGCATCAATACTACCATTGTTTATAAGGCGGTAAGGCCAGCATCTTCCGCTCTAGTGCCTAGGTGATGCCTAAGCGCATAAGAGCATCTCTAGCAGACCCCATAAAATCGTAAACTGTAAAACTGGAATACGGGTAGAAAAAAAGGCATTTTAAGGGTCCATTTTAGCTACGACCGAACAGAAACTGTAAAACAAACTGTAAAACTGGGATAAAGAGCTCCTTCCTCCAGTCCGGCGGCCGCCGCCCCTTCCCCCAGCCGGTCGTGCCGGCCACGCCGGCCGCGCTCAACCCCGTCGGCCGCGCCCCGTCGCTCGTCGGTCGCGCCCCGTCCCCGCCGGCCGCACCCCATCACCATGCCGGTCGCGCCCAGCCTCGCCGGCCGCGCCCCGTCGCCCGCCGGTTGCGCCCTGCTCCGTTGCCGGCCGTGCCGGGAGGATTTCAGCGGCCAGGCTGAGGTCATGGGAGGCCACGGCGAGGTCAAGCTCGTCCAATTCGAACCGGCAACGATCAATTGCGGCGTCAAGCGGCCTTTTCCGGTGTGCGGTGATGAATTCCGGCGAGTTTAGGGCGGATTCCGGCAAACTCCGCGGCGGCGTGTTTGCTCCGACGAGGTTTGATCGGTATACGGGGCCCTTCGGTTTGGCCTTCCAACCTTCAGATATAAGGGTTTCGGGTATGGATTTTCCGTGCCCCTTAAGACCACTTTTACGGTTTCTGTTCTGAACACTTTTTTCGATCAAAATTGTAAAACGCAAAAAATTTACGGGTTTGACCACTTATACGGGGTCTGCTAGAGATGCTCTAAGACGGGCATATTTGTAAGGCACTGTCAGGCGCCTTATCGCCTAAAGAGCATCTCCAACAGGCGTGCAATGCGCGGCGCGCTAAAATAACTGTTACATCATCGAAATAGTAACTTTTTGCGCGCAGCAGATCGCTTGCTCCAGCGGCCGCTGCAAATATTGGGCTCGCGAGCTGCTCCAGCAGGCGCTGCAAAATGCAGCGCGCGCGAGCAGGCAACACTATGAAATTAATCAAAAGATCAAACAACAAAAATTAACGATAGATCATACCATACATCAAGCCCAACACCACATGCAGTTCATACGATACAAATGAAAAACGCTAGTAAGATAAAAATACGCCTGGACTACTCTTCATCATTCTCCTCGGTGGTGTCATCGGACGTCGTAAGAAACACGTCCACGTACCGGTCGGGTCCTAGGGGTCGTTCTCCATCTCTATGTGGGAAATAGCCAATGCCTTGCGCCTACGCTTGTCTAGGCGTTCGGCAACACGTTCCGCCCTCCTGTTCGCATAGAACTCATGCTCGGCGATGACGTCCTCCTGGTGCTGGCGGCGCCACTCCGCCATGGCGTTCTCGTCCCTCCGGGCGATCAACAGCCGGTGCTCCCGACTGCGCGCGACGCGGCGGTCAGCCTCGGTGGCCAGACGCGGGGAAGGCGCGACCTGCCGCGCCTCTTCAGCCGATCGGACGCCGTCGAAGTTCATCTGCGAATGAGGTCGCCGGAGATCCCACGCCGCCGCGTCGTACGCGCGGGCGGCCTCATGGGCGGTCTCGTAGGTGCCAAGGCCGAGGCGCGTGTTGCCGGAGCGGATTTCAACGTAGAACATGCCGAACGGGCGTTCGCGGACACCGCGGTAGTCCGAGATGCTCCGGAGGCGCGGCGGCATGGCGCGGCGGCATGGCGTGGCGGCGACCAGAGGTGCGCGGAGAAGGCGGGGGGCGACGCGGAGAAGGCGGGGCGGCGACAAGGCACGAGGAGAAGTGGAGCGACGACGAGTAGCGAGAAGTGAAGTGGAGCACGGACGCAGTGGCACCCAATGTATAGAGCGCGCACAGAAACGCGCGCCAAAGTTGGTGCGCGGGCGGCCGCTTTTCCCGCGCGCGAATTTTTATTTAGCACACCGCCGTTTCGCGCGCGGGCGGCCGCTTTTCCCGCGCGCGCGAATTTTTATTTAGCACACCGCCGTTTCGCGCCTCCGCTGGAGCGCGCTCCCGACCCCTCGCGCGTCTAAGGCAGGAGGCCTTAAAAACAATGAATACTACATACTCAGCATAGCAGCATTGATGATGCAAAAAGAAAAGAAAACAGAGCTAGCAGTGTACATGGAACAAAGGAAGTCCACGGTGTCCTTTCCAACTGAGTAAATGATTAATGCCAATTATTACTATACGATGGGCGCAATTATGATATGGACTCGTTCATCGAAAATATACGATATGGTAACTATTTTCACCATTACTAGCAGGAGCCAAAAGGTTACTCAGATCTACCCTGCTGATATGTTCAAACATGTCAGGGAAGAAGGGGTGGCCTGATGAGCAGAAACAACAGTTTTCAGGGACTTCTGCCATGCTTTGGGTATGGACTATGGGTGTGTTCTTTTTGATGTTTTGCATCATCTTGGGAGTTCCCTTGTTCCATCTGTGAGGCTAATAACACTGGCTGAAGCAGAAAAAGAAGCCCCTTGGCTTCTCTTCAATATTGCCTTTAGGCGTGATATCGCCTCGAGAAGCCATTAGTGAGCTCGTCCCAGGCGATTCAGGAGGTAAGATTGCATTCTCCGAACTGAATGTGCGAGCTGGGGCCATATGTTCTGGCGGTGAAAGGGTTGAGAGGTAATGGAGAAGCATTTGAACTATCTGGGTAAAGTTTGGTCTGTCGCTTGGATCTTCTTTCCAGCAGGATGTTAGGATCTCTGATAGCTCCTCCGGCAAATTATCTGCACTTGGTCTGATGTTCTGAAGAAAATGAGGTTTCATGATGTCAAATTACTAATATATGACACAGGTGTATGCATTATGGAAAAATGCATGATAAAACATATTCAAAACAATCAGAACTCCCTGCAACATAAATAGGTTCAAGAAAGTCTACAAAACAGCAAAACCGTATGATTATACTCTAAAAATTCAATTTTACCTTGAAGGCGGCAGCATATGCAGCTTGCAGATTAGACATGCCCTCAAAGGGTAGTCTATTGTGTAGCAGTTCCCATAACACAATCGCAAAGCTGTAAACATCTACTTTGTGGTTGTAATGTTTCTTTTCTCCATGCCTTAATGTGACTGTGCTGTACAACTGTTGAATTCTTTCGGGTTAATCACATAATAACACAAAAATGAAAGGGTTCAAGAACTGAAAGATATGAAACTGCAGTAGCACAAACCTCGGGAGCCATCCAACGGTAGGTTCCTGTTTCTGCGGTCATCATCTCTGTTAACGTCTCTTCTCTTGCTAAACCAAGGTCGACGAGCTTAACTGTTCTCTGGTCCGCAGTAAGCAGCAGATTCTCTGTACAAAGAGAAGGGCAGACTATGGACTCAGAATCAACTTTATTTGCACAAACATTTCGTCAGGCAGATCATTTGAGATTGATGTAAGAAAAGATTAGCTCACAGAAGATAAATACAGACTACAGAATAACATACCAAGGAAGCGGTAGATCAATAAAACCAGATGCTAGCCTTGCTGAAATATCACATCTCATATGCATTGCTGAGTCGGTACTAGACTAGTACTTAGTTCTCATATGCATTGCTGACTCAGTACTAGACTAGCAATATTTGTCTATTGAAAACAGGACTACGTCACACAAAAGTATAAATCTTCAGACTTAGCTATCTGTCAATGTCTCTTTGTTCAGCTGACTTGGCTAACTGCGGGAAAACTGCAAAGCAGTATGGTAAAAGTCACCACTCACTGAACAAAGATAATAACTCCTCTTACTCAACCTTACGCATCTCCTTTATCTTGCTCCGGCATCTTGTTAGTACGAAATGGAATAATTTCCCTAACTTGGGAGCAGTTCTCCGATCCAAGACTGAGCCCACTCCACATCATGTTCAATCTGATGCACCAAGAATATGGTGTCCAAAATCTACAAGAAATATATTCATCGGCCAATGAATCTAACAAATTTTGAAGACGTTCACACATAGCATGATCTAGAGGGAAGCCAGACCTTCAATCCAAGATCAAACAGATCTAGAATATAGAATGCCTGTATCATGCTCTGATCTTGCTGTGTCATACTAGACCCCAAATCATATTGAATCTTTGTAAAGGTGAGATGCACATAACCCCAAATACTGTTTTTAATTATAAAAGAGATGAAAACTTCAAAAATACCAAAACAATGGCGACTGTTAGTCATGAGAACAAGCAGGACCTAATTGCCCAAAACGAAAACAATAAAAGGCACATGCAATAATTGTGTGCGATTAATTACTACTTGCATAGCCAAAGTACATGCACACGGCACAGGCTCAAACAAGACGTACATCAGTTGCGCTATGCCAATAACTTGACGGTCTAAACAACGTACATGCAACGAGACAAAAGAGATGGGTGTATGCACCAGGTTGCAGGATGGACGCTCGGTTGAGTCAGTCAAGATCTATCTCCCTGTCCTAATTTTCCTCTTGCCGAACCGGACACCCGAATCTGAGTCGGAATCCTACACCCATGTCCATGTTTAGCACCCTTCATGCGAGAACACCTGAATCCAAGTCGGATCCCGACACCTATGTCACCAATGCTAAGGCATTGTTTCCTGGTTATAGCTGTAAGTCACACGCTATTTACTATGTGTGTGATATCTTAGTTTCTATGATGATAAAGTATAAGATATTCGATCAGCCAATGCATGTGCATAAAGATCATAATATAAAGAGGTGGAATCAGAACACATACAGTATTACAGAATAAATTACATAAGTCTACACATTTATAAGTTGTGCACTTTGCGCATTGATCAACTAAATTTCACTATTCATAGAATGAGATCAGGCCACTTGGGTAATTATTCTTGCTACTTGTTGCACTGTACATTGAGGCTAAATACTTCAACATCTCAATATATATGGACATTTATGCTTAATTTGTGACCATAAACCCAGAAGTGCATACATGCCTCCCCGCGATTGTGTTCTTTGCACACACAACTGGTGATGCTTGTGCAAAATTTCCAGGTGCACGGTCCCATAGTAAGACTAGCTCGTGACAACAGAGATTGCCAACACAACAGAGCATGGGCTAACGGGAACAAGAAAGTCATGCGCCACTGGTCACTTGTTTAATTAACTTCCTAACATCCCCTTAACTTGGTTCTGATGGCAGAATTCAGCACAAACTTGAAAGAAATGCAATACATTACTATGCCAACAGTAAAAGTAACAGTACGACACATCAAATGTACCCATGCGTGTACATGTTGCTTACATAATATGAGACTTAACAGCAATATTATAAACATTAGAGCGACGCGTGCACCGTACTGCATAAGTCGACTTCGCAGGGGAAGGGGGGAAAGACCCAGACCCCCCCCCCCCCCCCCACACACACACACACACAAAAAAAAAAAACGGAATGCGCACGCACACACATACACACAAAAACCGGAACGCGCACGCACACACTTACACACAAAAACGGAGTACAACAGTCCCACTCAGGGTATATATGGACAGAAGGAAAGGTATTAATCCCTTTTGCAGAAATTCACCTAGTATTCAAATAATGAAACAGACCGAATGAGGTAACCAGGCTGCAAATGGAAAATCTTACCAGGTTTAAGATCACGATGAATGATTCCATGTGCATGCAAACATTCCATGGCTCGGGCAATGTCCAATGCAAATCCAACTGCTACACGAGGCTCCAGGTTCCTAGGCCGTAAGCTGACCAAATACTTCCGCAAAGAGCCCCCCACTAATAGCTCGGTCACCACCACCATGACAGGCTCTAGGCAAGCTCCAATAAACTGAACAACAGGCAGATGTCGTTTTCAATACCGAAAAGGAACCAACACTTCCAGCCAATGGAAAGAATGACAGTAGTCAGCAAAGAAGCGAACCTTGACAAGGTTCTTGTGCTGCACCCTTGACAGCATGGTCACCTCTCTCAAGAACCTACCCTGCCTCTTGACAACCTCTTCAGGGATGTCCCCTTTGTGCACAATCTTGATGGCAACATTTTGGTTCTTGTACCTAGAAACCCCATCATTATGAATTATCAATCAAGAGATAATTATAAGCAAATAACTCATACAAATCAGCAAACTGTAGATCATAGTGCAAACAGACGAGCCTTACTTCCCCTCATAGACCTTTGCATGTCCACCCTCACCGATCCGTGGCCCAACAAAGAGAAGCTTTGGGTCGATGAGCCAGCTGGGATCAATGTGAAGACCTTCACCCGCATAGAACGTGCTGCCCGACTCCATTTCCGTCAGAGTGGATCCACTTTGGGTCACGTGGGGTCACACGGCCCCACCAAACGCTTAAATAGAAGATTAGATATTTTTAGAAGGTGATCGAAATTGGTAGAGAAGTATATCACAAGCATGTTGTACCAGAACCGTGCAGAACATAGATGCATCACATGTATACGACAAATTCTACTTTCAGAAAATATTCACAAGTTGCTCCAAAGAATATAATACCAATTAAGAAAAGGAAAAAAGAGGAAATATTTGCAAGTTAGTGATAAGCATATGTCATATACACGTATTGAGCACTTCACTGGATATAGCTAGAAACTAGAAGGATCTGGTGTATTCAATATTTTCCTCTTCACGGAAGTATTCGGAAGTTGGTGGAAGTTGGTGTACGAACATGTTACTATGTTAGAAACATCTTACTGAAAATGCATATATTCTAGAAGGACCAACTGCATTCGACAATTTGTACATAAGGTTCTCATACCACCTTATTTCCTTTTTTAATTTCACAACAAAAAGAACCAACTACGACCTTGTTCACATCTAGAGGGGAATATATATACATATATGCATATACAGTAATAAAAGCCTAAATAATGGATATTCCATATGCATTGAAAACCCATGGGTACCAGCATTGACCGAGTGAGTTACTTGAATGCAGTCCAGCACAAAATCACATAAATTTAAACCTATATAAGGCATGTTTTGCCATCTCTACCAACTCTTACTAAGAGAAATCTTCACCGCATTACATCATGCTGAGATCACCATCTTGTAACTACTCGTGACCTGCTTGGCACGGCGGGCTGAGCCAGTCGGCACGCAACGATCCGTCCAAACGAGATAGACGCACGCAGAAAGCCGCCAGCTAAGCCTGCGGTTAAACACCATGCTTGCCCGCATTTTAGTCCACGCTTGCCGCGAAGCTTTTCTCTGTCAAAAGCGGCGGCCCAACCACCCAGGGAGAGGGAGATGGAACCGCAAATGGCGTCCCAGCCCGACAGACCACCATGGAAACTAGTCTACAGTAAGAACTCAGGAGCAGCGACGGAGCGAGCTTCCGGTGACCACTAATCTAGCGCGAGCACGCGTGCAGGGAACGGAATCGGGCGGGATCAGGCAGATTGATCGGGAATTAGGACATGGCCGGGGACAGAGCTTACCAAAAAGTCCGGATCTCCCTCTTATAGGAGCGCGAGGAGGCTAGGCCGCAAGGCGTCCGGCGAGCTCGCCTCCGGCGCCTCTGGAGCGCGAGCAGCAGCAGTAGCAGCAGCTCGACGCCCGGCGCCACATCAAGGGGAGGAGAGGCAGCAGCTAGCTAGGAGCCCGACCGCGCGCGGGTGAAGCGGTGGCAGAGGCAGAGCAACGCGGAGAGAGATGGAGATGGGGATGTGAGGGCGTGGCGGTCAGTCGGAGCGAGGCAGCGTGCAGCTCGTGAGAGGGGGAGGGGTAGAAAGATGGGTGAGATCGAGAGATTTCAGTGTGCTAGTATTCATCTGTTTCCCTGACATATTCAACGAACATCAAATTTTTAGGCACGGCAAATCAAATACTATTTTTTTGATAAATTATGTTTACGAGGGTGATAAATTTAATTGTCGAGCATAGCAAATCCGGCTCAATTCATTATTTTGCCTCATTAGCTTCCTAAAAACAGTGTTGATAAACAATTTGACCAAATTCACTTGCTACCTGCTTGCATTTCATGATAATAGTAACCTCGGATCTGAAATGCTCTTCATCATTTCGCAATATGTCAACGGCAAATGAGCTATCAAACTCCAATGCCACTTTATTGCAGTTAACATTTGAAAGCCCAGTCCGATTAGCTATGATTTTAGTTGAGTCTACACTAGTCACATGGGGTAAGAGGCACGATGTTATTGCAAAAAATTCACATATTCACTCCGTGTCACTGCTTCAGTAGCACCTGAAAGGGTTTCGGCAGAAAAGGAAATATCAACATTTATTTTTGTTACTCCATGTGATTGCTTCTTCCACATGTGATCACACTTATGTTTATAGGTTTTAGAAGACGATGCTCTCATATAATTTGTGACTAGAACCTTTCAGATTTCTTAAAAGACCACAATGTTTCCCCCTGCATCAGCAGTATTCGTTGCCACCATATAAACTAAGTTGCAACCAACGCTAGTGTTAGGGCATATCTCGCTCTAGTTGGTTTTAGTGTTGATGACAATGTGCTTTGTGAACTAACCGTGTGCTTTGAGCATTTCAGAAATTATTATATATAGCACAAGACGGTCCCCCTCCCCCCCCCCCCCCCCCCCCTCAGAGGAAGAAAGAGCAAAGGCGGATTTCCGACGTTTCCTTTTGAGTCATAGGAAAATCATACTATTAAGAGGAGGTCCGCATTGGAAGGGTTGGGTGGAATCAATACATACGCATACCATATGCGCCCACATATCTTTCCCATCGCTTTGGAGCCTTTTCTTTTACTGCATTGGCCTATTAGTCAGAGGCCAAGCGGTAGTACTGCTCGTACCCACGGTAGTACCGCATGTGCGGTACTTCCGGTGGCCAGTACCGCTGGTACTGTTGCTTGGAGTTTTAGGTTCTATAAAGTGTAAACTCTATCAGCAAATGGCGGTAGTACCGCCGATACCCACGGTAGTACCGCTTATGCGGTACTTCCGCTGGTTTGTACCGTTAGTACTACCGCTTGTATTGTAGGTTTTGTTTCCTTCGTCGGCAGATGGCGGTAGTACCACTCGTACTCGTGGTAGTGCCACATGTGTGGTACTTACACTGGTCAGTATTGCTGCTACTACCGCTTGATTTTTTAGGTTCTGTAACCTATCTGGCTAGTCACGTTAGTACTACCGCCCTCGTGTCGTTCTACTACCGTGGGTCCCTCTGTAGCTTGTTGATCACCTAGCGGTAGTACCGCTAGTGGTAGGCAGTAGTACCACTCCGGCAGTACTTCTGTTCCAGTATTGTTTTAGGCCTCAATCTACACTTTCACCAAGAGAAATTTTATTTCCCCCATTAATCCCTTGTGGATCTTATTACTCTTGGGTGTTTGGACACCCTAGACGGAAGCGGTCACCTCGGAGCCACATTCCATTGTGGTGAAGCTTCGTGGTGGTGTTGGGAGCCTCTAACTAAGTTGTGAGGAGAGCGCCAACCTTGTTTGTAAAGGTCCGGTTGCCGCCTTCAAGTGCACCGCTACTGGAATCACGACATCTCACATTGTGTGAGGGCGTGAGGAGAATACGGTGGCCCTAGTGACTTCTCGAGGAGCATTGTGCCTCCATACCGCTCCAACGGAGACGTACCTCCTCCAAAAGGAGGGAACTTCGGTTACACATCCTCGTCTCCATCGACTCCACTTGCGGTTACGTCTTACTTTTACTTGTTCCAAGCTTATATTATGTTCATATCATTTGCTTGCTATTGGTGTTATTGTTGAGCTCATCATATATGTTGTCCACTTGGTTGAATTTCTAGACAACCTATATCCTTATTAAACCTACTTTGTTAAAAAGTAGTTAAAACTGTTAGTTGCCTATTCACCCCCTAGTCGACCATATCGATCCTTTCAGCTAGCTTTGCCGAAGGAATCTCTTTGTTCGTAGCCTGTAATTTAGACAAGATCTCCAAGGTTTACTAAACCGGAGCAGTCCTCCAACATCGCTTTATGTACTTCCTCCTAGAGTCCCAGTTCTTTCCAAATTTCCTTAGCTCGACCACAGGAGAACAAACAATATTTTATGTCCTCCAATCATGTAGCACATAAGGGACATTTAGTAGTGGTTCGAATGTGAGGACTAGCTAGAACACCATGACAAGGTAGAACTGCATGCAATGCCTTCCAAATGAAGATTTTAAATTCTCCCGGGATACGAAGGCCTCATATCTCTTTTCAAATCAGATTTAAATTTAAACTGCCTTGGGCATCCATTTTGTTCATTCTTTGTTCATACTGGTGCTCTCACTCTCTATGGTATGCCGACTAGACAGAGAATGTACCTGAACGTTGATGCGCCTCCATCGTATTTATAATTTTTTTATTGTTCCATGCTACTATATTATCATTCTAGGATACTTTTTCAGTATTAATTTACCAATTTATATTATTTTTGAGCACTAACCTATTGACCCAGTGCCAGCTGTTGTTTTCTGCGTGTTTTTGTCTTTTCAGGTTTACAGTATCAAACGAAGTCCAATTGCCCCGAAACTTTTTTATGATTTTTTTGGACCAAAAGAAGACCTGGAAGCTTCGGGAGAAGACCGGAGGCCGCACGAGGGAGGCACAAGCCAACAGGGGGCACCCAGGGGGGTAGGCGCGCCCTGATGGCTTGTCCCTCCCTGGTGGCCCTCCTACCCCCATTCTCTGGCCTATAAATTCACATATATTCCAAAAACCCTAGAGGGCATCCCGAAACACTTTTTCTGCCGCTGCAAGTCTTTGTTCTGCCGCGATCCCATCTGGAGCTCCGTTCCGGCACCCTGCCGGAGGGGGGATCGATCACGGAGGGCCACTTCATCAACCTTGCTGCCCTCATGATGATGTGTGAGTAGTTCACCACAGACATACGGGTCCGTAGTTAGTACCTAGATGGATATATATATCTCTCTCTTTTGATCTTCAATACAATGATCATCGCATCTTCGCTTTGATCTATCCGATGTAATTCTTTTGTACGGTGTGTTTGTTGGGATCCGATGAATTGTGGGTTTATGTTTCAGATTTTTCATGAAGAGTATTTGAGTCACCTCTGAATATTATGATTCTTATTTGCATGATCATTATAGCTTCGTAAATATCTCCGATCTATTAAAATAGTTTGGCCAACTAGATTGATATGTCTTCAGTGAGAGGGGTGCGTTGTAGTGGGTTCAATCTGGCGGTGCTCTATATCCCAGTGACAGAAAGGGACAAGACACGTCTTTGTATTGTTGCCACTAAGGATAAAACGATGGGGTTAGTTCATATTAATTGAATTCTCTTTGTCTACATCATGTCAATGTTCTCCAAGCATTACTCTGTTTTACTTAATACTTTAGATGCATGCTGGATAGCGGTCGATGGGTGGAGTAATAGTAATAGGTGCAGGCAGGAGTCGGCCTATTTGCTTATGAACGTGATGCCTATATATACATGATCATTTCCGTGAATATCACATAACTATGTGCTTTTCTATCAATTGTCCAACAGTAATTTTTTACCCACCGTATGTTGCCTACATGAGAGATGCCGCTAGGGAAAACTATGGCCCCCGGGTCTATTCACTTATATAATTACAAAAGCTTTCATTACCTTGCTGCCATTATTTACCTTTTATTTTATTTTGCAATTTACAATTATCTACTATCATGTACACACTTCACTTGCTTGCAAATAACGAGATCAAGGGGATTGACAACCCTCTTGCCGCGTTGGGTGCAAGTGTTTGCTCTTTCGTGTGCAGCCGCTAAAGATGGTTGTTGATTGGTATTCCTATTGGTTCGATAAACCTTGGTTCTTAACTGAGGGAAATACTTATCCGTATTGTGCTACAATTACTCGTTCCTCTTCACGGAAAACCCAACGCAGATCATAAGTATCAAACATGTATAATTCCAATCAACGAAATCATCAATAGCTTCACATTCAAAGGGATCAAGAGAATTGGTTGAACACCCGCAGGGGAGAAAACATCCCAGATGAGTAACTCATCCCACTGTCGAGAGTTTGGGTCAATCAATTCTTCTACCTTTTATAGCATAATACCTCCTCTTTGAGTGATAATATTGCGAGATACACTAGATGGGGCCCATGGATCTTGGCATATGTTAATCTGAGAGCAAGTACCAACCAGCCAGATACACCCCTTGTTAAAAGTTTGAATGCCAGAAACACCACTTTGACAAGTATATGACATTCCTTTCTTTGTTCCGACCTTCAGAATATTTCCATTCGGATAATATTTAGCACTCAACACACGTGCACATAGAAAATCTGAGTTCTGGATTAGTCGCCAACACTACTTTGCTAACATAGCAAGAGTGATATTGCGAAGTCCCTAAATCCATTGCCTCATTATTCTGTGGGATACACATTTTCCACCACGCATACCAGTACATTCTTTTTTTAATCATCATGATCTCCCCACCAAAAAACTAATGTTTCATATGTTATTGCTTTGCAAATTCCTTTAGGAAATTTGAACACTTACATAACATAAGAAGGAATTGTTTGCACTACAGATTTCAGTAAGATTTCTTTTACATTAATTGACAAAGTCTTCACTTTCCAACCTTCCAACCATCGGCATACTCGATCAAAGAGATGTTGAAAACAGTCACTTCTGTCAATCCCCATCATTGACGTGATACCCATGTATGTATCCGAGAGGGTTTCTGTAAGGATATCCAGTTCCCTACACACATCCTCTCTCACATGAACATTAGTGTGTAGACTAAATAAAATGTTGGATTTGGCATTACTAACCAACTTCCCCAAGCTCATATATATGTATCTAGCACCCTCCTCAGAGTACTAGCATTATTTGCATTGGCCTTCAATAAAATCAACGAATCGTGTGCAAATAGAAGGTGAGAGATGGACGGTGCCTCCTAGTAGACTTGAACACCCTCTAGTCCCCCTTTGTCCTCCTTCTGAGCCAACATACTGGAGATTCCTTCAGAGCATATTAGAACAAATACGATGAGAGCGGTTATCCTTGTCGCAATCCTTAAAGCAAACTCTCTAACTTACCAAGGATACACATTCCATAATCAGCTTAATCCATTGCACATGGAAACCCATACTCAACAACATGTTGTGAAGGAAGCCCAATTCTACTCAATCATACGCTTTGGTCAGCCTGCACATTGGGCGACTAAACTTTCATACCTTTCAGCGTCTTTAGTAGCCATGTAGTGTGTATCTTGTTTAGAATGATCGCTACCCTGTTCTTTGATGGCTCAAGAATTTGTGATTATCTGCAAGTAATTCTTATTTGGTTTTCACTGGATTCATACCGCTTCTCGGTTATTTCTAATGACAATCCTTCAAAAGAGAAGAAAATCTGTCTTTCCATTGTTTGGCAGGAAATATCATATATGGAAGGAAACCAAGGAGGATTACCGCGAATCAAGTCAAATGGAGCAACTTCCATGTTGAAGGCCAAGCCACTAGACGCATGAGAGCAAAAGACGGCCTTCCATGCGAGAACACCCCGCTCGCATGGATGGTTGATGAGTCCAATTTATGTGATAGTTTTACTATATATTATGTGCCTACAAATTAGGCTTTGTGGAATTTTACCGCGTTTGCGCACTTCTTTTTGCTGATAATCCCTCGGGTGACGTCTTTTGGATCAATTATAATTTAATAGAGAAAATCCTCAAAAATGGTTGTGGAATCACGTATTTAAAGTGATAATCACCTTCCATAAAAGGATCAAGCAAGAAGGCCAAAGAAACAGGCGTCGTCGCGCTTCCAGCATGAAAGGCGGCGTTCCATACGACCGCAAACGCTCGTATGAGCGATCGTATGGCGCGCCACCGCCACCGCCAGATCAACTATTTTCACTCCGTTGAAGCAGATCGGGGATCAGACACCCAGAGACTCCAGAAACTCATCCATAAGGAAGAACCCTAGCCGTCAGAGCCCATGCAGAGGAGGGATCAACCAGGAGAAGAAGGGGATTCTTCTCACCATGAGGAGGAGGATAACATCGTCACCATTGTTATCATCATCCACATACTTATCATCTGCAACAGCAAGAACCCTAGTGGATCCTTTCGTGTATCATTTGAATCATTCATCCATGTATGCCATTACCGTTGCCATGATGTTTGTTGTTCCCATGCGTGAGTAGACCCCTAGTTCTCGGGGATATGGATGAATGATACGTCCATTTTGCATCATGCTTTTATATTGATATTTATTGCATTATGGGCTGTTATTACACATTATGGTACAATACTTATGCCTTTTCTCTCTTATTTTACAAGGTTTACATGAAGAGGGAGAATGCCGGCAGCTGGAATTCTGGACTGGAAAAGGAGCAAATATGAGAGACCTATTCTGCACAACTCCAAAAGTCCTGAAAAGTTACGGAGAATTATTTTGGAATATATAAAAAATATTGGGCGAAAGAAATACCAGAGGGGACCCACCAGGAGGTCACAGGCCAGGGGGCGCGCCCCACCCCCCTGGGCGTGCCCCTGTGGCTTGTGGGCCCCTGGCAGGCCTCCGGTGCCCATCTTCTGCTATATGAAAGGTTTTGACCTGGAAAAAATCATAAGAGAGCTTTCGGGATGAAGCGCCGCCGTCTCGAGGCGGAACTTGGGCAGAACCAATCGAGGGCTCCGGCGGAGCTGTTCTGCCGGGGAAACTTCCCTCCCGGAGGGGGAAATTGTCGTGGGAACGATTCCGACATTAGAAAGGGGTAGGATAACGGAGCATGATCTATCGAGATGCAAATGGGTGACACGGTGGTTTTAGCGAGTTCGGGCCTCTCACGGTGGAGATAACAGCCCTACGTCTCGTGCTCCGGAGAGGCTTTGTTTTATCTGTCATGGACATGAGTTACATGGTATATTTGAGAGAGGGGAGAACGGATCTCCTAGCTAAGTCCTGAGACTAGAGAGAGAGCCAGAGCTCCAGGGAGAGAATGAGCCCGCAGGGGGAGAAGAAGCCAGCCCGTGAGCTATGTGGTGGGGGTGGCTTATATATAGTGCGTCACCCCCTCACCTCCTATGTTACAAGATGGAGCATTAGTGCCATGATGACAGCCCACTACGAAACCTCCACTATGAGTATGATGCTTCGACTGTCTTATTGGTCTTCGCATAACCGAGTGAGATATATGGCCGAGTGGTTTACCATCGTCCGAGTGGATGAACATACTCGTCCGAGTGACCAGTATGTATGTATTTATCCGGACCCACCTGATGTGTGGACCCCATGGTATTATGATATTTCGACCCTTCATGGGCCTACCTGTTATGTGTATCCCCAACAGTAGCCCCTGAGACTTTGACCGATTGCTGGTAGTCGGTTGGAGTCTATAGAGTTTTGTTGAACTTGAATGTTGTTACCGGACCTGACCGAGCAGAATGTTTCTCTTTTGATTTCTCTTCCAGTGGGGGCACGCTGAGTGCACCCACTGGGTGTAGTCCCCGAGCCTATGTCAGACTGGATGAGTCAGGCAGAGGGTTTAAGTCTTCTAGTGTGGAACTAAACTGAACAAGTGAACTCTCATGCCCTTGGCGTAGTAAATTTCTGCAATATGGAACTGAATCAGTCAGACTGATCTTTGTGCGCTGGGCACGGTAAATAAATATAACCTGGAACTGGGCCAGTCGAGTAAATCTTCGTGTGCTTGGCATGTTGAATGCTTATTGAGTCTGCCTTATATGATTTCTGGATCAAGGCTAAGTCTTCGAGTGTGGATGATGTCCTTACTCGGAATAATTTTTAACTTAGGCGATACGGAGTCGCAGCTAAGCCCCCGAGTGTGGATGATGTCCTCACTCGGAGTAGTTTTTAACTTAGGCGATACGAAGTCGCAGCTAAGCCCCCGAGTGTGGATGATGACCTCACTCGGAGTAGTTTTTAACTTAGGCGATACGGAGTCGCAGCTAAGCCCCCGAGTGTGGATGATGTCCTCACTCGGAGTAGTTTTTAACTTAGGCGATACGGAGTCGCAGCTAAGCCCCCGAGTGTGAATGATGTCCTCACTCGGAGTAGTTTTTAGCTTAGGCGATACGGAGTCATAGCTAAGCCCCCGAGTGTGGATGATGTCCTCACTCGGAGTAGTTTTTAACTTAGGCGATACGGAGTCGCAACTAAGTCCCCGAGTGTGGATGATGTCCTCACTCGGAGTAGTTTTTAACTTAGGCGATACGGAGTCGCAGCTAAGTCCCCGAGTGTGGATGATGTCCTCACACGGAGCAGTTTTGAACTTAGGCGAAATCAGGTTCGCGGCTAAGTCGTTCACCCACTGAGGGTTATGTTGTATATGTGTCCAGCTGAGCGATGGCGCACAAAGCGGCCGGGTGATGAAGACGGGCCGCACGGAGTGGCGATACGCGGGGCATCCGAGTGAAGTAGACGCGTCTGGCTGAGTGGCGACGCGCAGGGCGGCCAAGTGATGTAGACGCGTCCAGCACAGTTGCGATGCGCGGGGCATCCGAGTGAGGTAGATACGTCTCATTGAGTGGCGACGCACAGGGCGGTCAAGAAACGGCGCGCGGGGCGGCCTAGTCGAGAATGTTGTCGCGGAGGCATCTGACCAAGTGACGGCGCGCGGGGCGTCCGAGTCCAGCGTGTCGTGGAGAATGGCGCACAGAGGCGTCCAGGTAACCTGTGTATGAAAAATAACACAAGCTAACATAAAAAATTCTCAAAGTAATTTGATGTTTGTTGAAATGATTTGTGTAAATTACACCCCTAGGCACCCACTGGGTGTGCCAGGTTCTTGCTGGTCCGAAACTAGCAATAGTCTAAAAGAGTGAAGGATCCGACTGAACTTGTGAAAGTGAAGGATCCGACTGAACTTCTTTTGAGTATTGGACCCAAATGAAGCGGAAGTGTAGTGTTCCGACATGAAAATAAACAACCGAGCGCAGAGGTACACTCGGTGGCGTGGCCTCCGAGTGGACGTCATGCGCGACTTACGTGCCACTCGATAATGCGTAAATAACTATTTAATTGAATGCAGTCTGTGAACAATGACTTAGCTGTCTGACGACGCGCGGGGCGGTCGAGCGAAGTAGACACGTCCGGCTGAGTGGCGATGCGCGGGGTGGCCAAGTGACGAAGACATGTCTCGCCGAGTGGCGATGCGCGGAGCTGCCGAGTGATGACGACGCGTCCAGTAGAGTGACGGCGCGCGGGGCGGCCGAGTGACGATGGAGCGTCCGGCTGAGTGGCGATGCGCGGAGCTGCCGAGTGACGAAGACGTGTCTCGCCGAGTGGCGATGCGCGGAGCTGCCGAGTGATGACGACGCGTCCAGTAGAGTGACGGCGCGCAGGGCGGTCGAGTGACGATGGAGCGTCCGGCTGAGTGGCGATGCGCGAAGCTGCCAAGTGACGAAGACGTGTCTCGCCGAGTGGCGATGCGCGGAGCTGCCGAGTGATGACAACGCGTCCAGTAAAGTGACGACGCGCGGGGTGGCCAAGTGACGATGGAGCGTCCGGCTGAGTGGCGATGCGCGGAGCTGCCGAGTGACGAAGACGTGTCTCGCCGAGTGGCGATGCGCGGAGCTGCCGAGTGATGACGACGCGTACGGTAGAGTGACGGCGCGCGGGGCGGCCGAGTGACGATGGAGCGTCCGGCTGAGTGGCGATGCGCGGAGCTACCGAGTGACGAAGACGTGTCTCGCCGAGTGGCGATGCGCGGAGCTGCCGAGTGATGACGACGCGTCCGGTAGAGTGACGGCGCGCGGGGCGACCAGGAGATGTAGTCGTGCCGCACTGAGTGGTGATGCGCGGGGCATCCGAGTGATCTGCATGTTGATCGTTTGAACGCAAATTTTATCTGCATGTCATCGTGTTTGTAGCTTGAATGGAATGTTCGTCCGAGTAAACTGCTGTCCGAAGACGACGACAGACGAGTGACCCTGCAAGTTAGTAGCAAGCATAGCTACGAATATTTTTTGATGAACCAAAGAGTCTCTACACGGATGCAGCTTGCAAGGATTAAAGAGCACTGATGGCCCGGTTATGCATGCATGCGTGCACACTTAACTCACGCGGAAAATGCTCACCTTATGAGGCACTTGATGACGTGGTTAAATGGATGAAACGGCCAGCCCTCTTTACGAAGGATTATGAGGGCCTCATTATGTGCTTGGGATAGCAGGCTACGTACCATCCGATGTAGACGACGCAGGTGAAGGAGACCCAGGCAGCCGGGTAGCGCGTGCTGCCGGCGATGCAAGCGAGGGCCGGCCAGCGCGTCCGCGGCGCGCATGACACCGTCCAACAGTTGACTGGGCGAAGTGGAGCTGCATCGCCAGTTGCGATGCATTGATAGCGATGCCCACGTCCAGAAACTGTAAATTGAATGGCTCGTTCACTGCATCTAGGAGGCGTTAGCGCTAATAAACAAGAGTTAAAAACAGTTTAGCATGCAAAGGAAGTTTCCTTTTCCCACGCGTCATGCACTGCATGCAATTGATTGCTACGCCCTGGAAGGCAACGAACTAGCCCGCGACAGAGGCCCCGGAGTGCAGCTTGGAGAGGGTGATGAGGACCTCGCCAGACGTTGCGGTCGCCGGGGCGCGCTCGGCGTGGAGCTGCACGTCACCAAACCTGACCGTGGCGTACCAGGTCGGGCTGACCGTGGCGTTCCAGGTCGGGCTGCGGCCGCGGGAGCCGTGCGTTTTGGGCGCAGCCTGCCCTCGTCATTTGCACGTCATCGGACCGGCGCCTCCATCGTGGGAGCCTAAACGGGTACTGCATCATCGATCGGCGTGCGCCGTCGTAGGGTAGCCGGACTGCCGACCGGAGCTGCCAAGGAGAGGACGAGGACGCCACCGCGGCGCAGGTCAAATGCAGCGATTGCATGCACTGACGCGGTCGCCTCAAGAGCCGTGCTCGATGATGTCCATCATGAGATACCTGCGGGTGCTTCTTCATGAAGATGAGATCAAATAGGTAATCTCTTGACCCTTTTTCTTGCACGAATGACCCGATGGCCAGAACTTGAGTGGAAGAGATCTCTAAAGATGGTTGTCGATCTGCTGCCAAAGATTGAAGGAAAGAAAAACCATTTGCATCATGGCACGATAGACGCCATGCCCCACGGTGGGCGCCAAATGTCGTGGGAACGATTCCGACATTAGAAAGGGGTAGGATAACAGAGCATGATCTATCGAGATGCAAATGGGTGACACGGTGATTTTAGCGAGTTCAGGCCTCTCACGGTGAAGATAACAGCCCTACGTCTCGTGCTCCGAAGAGGCTTTGTTTTATCTGTCATGGACATGAGTTACATGGTATATTTGAGAGAGGGGAGAACGGATCTCCTAGCTAAGTCCTGAGACTAGAGAGAGAGCCAGAGCTCCAGGGAGAGAATAAGCCCGCAGGGGGAGAATAAGCCAGCCCGTGAGCTATGTGGTGGGGGTGGCTTATATAGAGTGCGTCACCCCCTCACCTCCTATGTTACAAGATGGAGCATTAGTGCCATGATGATAGCCCACTACGAAACCTCCACTATGAGTATGATGCTTCGACTGTCTTATTGGTCTTCGCATAACCTATTGAGATATATGGCCGAGTGGTTTACCATCGTCCGAGTGAATGAACATACTCGTCCGAGTGACCAGTATGTATGTATTTATCCGGACCCACCTGATGTGTGGACCCCATGGTATTATGATATTTCGACCCTTCATGGGCCTACCTGTTATGTGTATCCCAACAGAAATCAAAGCCATCGTCATCACCAACGATCCTCTCATCGAGAGGGGGTCAATCTCCATCAACATCTTCACCAGCACCATCTCCTCTCCAAACCCTAATTCATCTCTTGTATCCGATCTTTGTCTCAAAACCTCAGATTGGTACCTGTGGGTTGCTAGTAGTGTTGATTACTCCTTGTAGTTGATGCTAGTTGGTTTACTTGGTGGAAGATCATATGTTCATATCCTTAATGATAATTAATACTCCTCTGATTATGAACATGAACATGCTTTGTGAGTAGTTACTTTTGTTCCTGAGGACATGGGATAAGTCTTGTTATAAGTAATCATGTGAATTTGGTATTCGTTTGATATTTTGATGAGATGTATGTTGTCTCTCCTCTAGTGGTGTTATGTGAACGTCGACTACATAACACTTCACCATTATTTGGGCCTAGGGGAAGGCATTGGGAAGTAATAAGTAGATGATGGGTTGCTAGAGTGACAGAAGCTTAAACCCTAGTTTATGCGTTGCTTCGTAAGGGGCTAATTTGGATCCACATGTTTCATGCTATGGTTAGATTTATCTTAATTCTTTTTTCATAGTTGCGGATGCTTGCGAGAGAGGTTAATCATAAGTGAGAGGCTTGTCCAAGTAAGGGCAGCACCCAAGCATCGGTCCACCCACATATCAAATTATCAAAGTAACGAACGCGAATCATATGAGCATGATGAAAACTAGCTTGACAGAAATTCCCATGTGTCATCGGGAGTGCTTTGCTTTATATAAGAGTTTGTCCAGGCTTGTCCTTTGCTACAAAAAGGATTGGGCCACGTTGCTGCACCTTTGTTACATTTGTTACTTGCTACCCGTTACGAATTATCTTATCACAAAACTATCTGTTACCGATAATTTCAGTGCTTGCAGAGAATACCTTACTGAAAACCGCTTGTCATTTCCTTCTGCTCCTCGTTGGGTTCGACACTCTTACTTATCGAAAGGACTACGATAGATCCCCTATACTTATGGGTCATCAAGACTCTTTTCTGGCGCCATTGCCGGGGAGTGAAGCGCCTTTGGTGAGTGGAACTTGGTAAGGAAAAATTTATATAGTGTGCTGAAATTTACTGTCACTTGTTACTATGGAAAATAATCCTTTGAGGGGCTTGTTCGGGGTATCTTCACCCCGACCGGAAGCACAAAGAGATGCTCCTCAACCTACTGCACCTACTGAAAATATTTATTATGAAATTCCTTCGGGTATGATAGAGAAACTACTAGCTATACCTTATGCAAGAGATGGAACACTACATCCTGATTTGCATCTAATCTATGTGGATGAAGTTTGTGAATTATTTAAGCTTGCAGGTTTGCCCGAGGATGATGTCAAGAAGAAGGTTTTTCCTTTATCTTTGAAGGAGAAGGCATTGACATGGTATAGGCTATGTGATGATATTGGATCATGAAACTACAACCGATTGAAATTGGAATTTCATCAGAAGTTTTATCCTATGCATCTGGTTCATCGTGATCGGAATTATATTTATAATTTTTGGCCTCGTGAAGGAGAAAGAATCGCTCAAGCTTGGGGAGGCTTAAGTCAATGTTATATTCATGCCCCAATCATGAGCTCCCAAGAGAAATTATTATTCAGAATTTTTATGCTCGTCTTTCTCGTAATGATCAATCCATGCTCGATACTTCTTGTACTTGTTCCTTTATGAAGAAAGATATTGAATTCAAATGGGACTTATTGGAAAGAATTAAACGCAACTCTGAAGATTGGGAACTCGACGAAGGTAAGGAGTCAGGTATAAACCTTAAGTTTGATTGTGTTAAATCTTTTATAAACACCGATGCTTTTCGTGAATTTAGCACTAAATATGGACTTGACTCTGAAATAGTAGCTTCTTTCTGTGAATCTTTTGATACTCATGTTGATCTCCCTAAGGAGAAGTGGTTTAAATATCATCCTCCCATTGAAGTGAAAGTAGTTGAACCTATTAAAGTTGAAGAAGAAACTATTATTTATAATGTTGATCCTATTATTCCTACTTCTTATATTGAGAAACCACCCTTCCCTGTTAGAATAATGAAACATGCTAAAGCTTCAACTGTGGTTCGTAAGAGTTATACTAGAACACCTACGCCCCCTGAACAAATCAAAGTTGAACCTAGTATTGCTATGGTTAAAGATCTCTTGGTTGATAATATTGATGGGCATGTTATTCATTTCTGTGATGAAGCTGCTAGAATTGCTAGACCTGATACTAAAGATAAATATAGACCTATTGTTGGCATGCCTGTTGTTTCTGTCAAAATAGGAGATCATTGTTATCATGGCTTGTGTGATGTGGATGCTAGTGTGAGTGCAATTCCCTTCACCTTATATCAAGAAATTATGAATGATAGGGATTGTTAGAGATGTTGAAGTCTTGTGTGGGAAAATAAAGTATCCTACTGATTTTCTTGTTCTTGGTTCCCCACAAGATGATTTTTGTCCCATTATATTTGGTAGACCTTTCTTGAATACTGTTAATGCTAAGATAGATTGTGAGAAAGAAACTGTTACTGTAAGTTTTGGGGATGTGTCTCATGAGTTCAATTTCTCTAAATTTCGTAGACAACCCCATGACAAAGAATTGCCTAGTAAAGATGAAATTATTGGTCTTGCTTCTATTGTTGTGCCTCCTACTGATCCCTTACAACAATATTTGCTAGACCATGAAAACGATATGCATATGAATGAAAGGAATGAAATAGAGAAGATTTTCTTTGATCAGCAGCCTATTTTGAAACACAACCTGCCTGTTGAAATACTTGGGGATCCTCCTCCACCCAAGGGTGATCCCGTGTTTGAGCTTAAACAATTACCGGATACTCTGAAATATGCTTATATTGATGAAAAGGAGATATATCCTGTTATTATTAGTGCTAACCTTTCAGAGCATGAAGAAAAGAGATATTTGAAAACTCTGAGGAAGCACCATGCTGCTATTGGATATACTCTTGATGATCTTAAGGGCATTAGTCCCACTCTATGTCAGCATAAAATTAATATGGAGCCCGATGCTAAACCAGATGTTGATCACCAACGACGGTTAAATCCTAAAATGAAAGAAGTGGTAAGAAATGAAATACTAAAGCTTCTGGAGGCATGTATAATTTATCCTATTGCTGATAGTAGATGGGTTAGTCCCGTTCATTGTGTTCCTAAGAAAGGAGGTATTACCGTTCCTAATGATAAAAATGAATTGATCCCGCAAAGAATTGTTACAGGATATAGAATGGTAATTGATTTTAGGAAATTAAATAAAGCTACTAGGAAATATCATTACCCTCTACCTTTTATCAATCAAATGCTAGAAAGACTATCCAAACACACACATTTTTGCTTTCTAGATGGTTATTCTGATTTCTCTCAAATACCTGTGTCAAAAGAGGATCAAGAAAAGACCACTTTTACTTGTCCTTTCGGTACCTTTGCTTATAGACGTATGCCTTTTGGTTTATGCAATGCACCTGCTACCTTTCAAAGATGTATGATGGCTATATTCTCTGACTTTTGTGAAAAGATTGTTGAGGTTTTCATGGATGATTTCTCCGTTTACGGAACTTCTTTTGATGATTGCTTGAGCAACCTTGATCGAGTTTTGCAGAGATGTGAAGAAACTAATCTTGTCTTGAATTGGGAGAAGTGCCACTTTATGGTTAATGAAGGTATTGTCTTGGGACACAAAATCTCCGAAAGAGGTATTGAAGTTGATAAAGCTAAAGTTGATGCTATTGAAAAAATGCCGTGTCCTACGGATATCAAAGGTATAAGAAGTTTCCTTGGTCATGCTGGTTTCTATAGGAGGTTTATTAAAGACTTCTCTAAGATTTCTAGGCCTCTCACTAATCTTTTGCAAAAAGATGTTCCATTCGTTTTTGATGATGATTGTGTAGAAGCATTTGAAATTCTTAAGAAAGCCTTGATTTCTGCACCTGTTGTTCAACCACCTGATTGGAACCTGCCCTTTGAAATTATGTGTGATGCTAGTGATTATGTTGTTGGTGCTGTTCTAGGACAAAGAGTTGATAAGAAATTAAATGTTATCCATTATGCTAGTAAAACTCTAGACAGTGCTCAAAGAAACTATGCTACCACTGAAAAGGAGTTTTTAGCAGTTGTGTTTGCTTGTGATAAGTTCAGACCTTATATTGTTGATTCCAAAGTAACTGTTCACACTGATCATGCTGCTATTAAATATCTTATGGAAAAGAAAGATGCTAAACCTAGACTTATTAGGTGGGTTCTTCTGCTACAAGAATTTGATTTGCATATTATTGATAGAAAGGGTGCTGATAACCCCGTAGCAGACAACTTGTCTAGGTTAGAAAATATTCTTGATGACCCACTACCTATTGATGATAGCTTTCCTGATGAACAATTAGCTGTAATAAATGCTTCGCGTAATGCTCCATGGTATGCAGATTATGCTAATTACATTGTTGCTAAATTTATACCACCTAGTTTCACATACCAATAAAGGAAAAAGTTCTTCTATGATTTAAGACATTACTTTTGGGATGATCCACACCTTTATAAAGGAGTACATGGTGTTATTAGACGTTGTGTACCTGAGCATGAACAGGAACATATCCTTCACAAGTGTCATTCCGAGGCCTACGGAGGACACCACGCTGGAGATAGAACTGCACATAAGGTACTACAATCTGGTTTTTTATTGGCCTACTCTCTTCAAGGATGCTCGTAAGTTTGTCTTGTCTTGTGATGAGTGTCAAAGAGTTGGTAATATTAGTAGACGTTAGGAAATGCCTATGAATTACTCACTTGTTATTGAACCATTTGATGTTTGGGGTTTTGATTATATGGGACCTTTTCCAAAGTCCAACGGGTATACTCATATTCTAGTTGCCGTTGATTATGTTACTAAGTGGGTAGAAGCTATTCCAACTAGTAGTGTTGATCATAACACTTCTATTAAAATGCTTAAAGAAGTTATTTTCCCTAGATTTGGAGTCCCTAGATATTTAATGACTGATGGTGGTTCACACTTTATTCATGGTGCCTTCCGTAAATTGCTTGCTAAATATGATGTTAATCATAGAATTGCATCTCCTTATCATCCTCAGTCTAGTGGTCAAGTAGAATTGAGCAATAGAGAAATTAAATTGATCTTGCAGAAGACTGTTAATAGATCCAGAAAGAATTGGTCTAAGAAACTTGATGATGCATTATGGGCTTATAGAACTGCTTACAAAAACCCTATGGGTATGTCTCCGTATAAAATGGTTTATGGTAAAGCATGTCACTTACCTCTAGAACTAGAACATAAAGCTTATTGGGCAATTAAAGAGCTCAACTATGATTTCAAACTTGCTAGTGAAAAGAGGTTATTTGACATTAGCTCACTTGATGAATGGAGAACCCAGGCCTATGAGAATGCCAAGTTGTTTAAAGAAAAAGTTAAGAGATGGCATGATAAAAGGATACAAAAGCGTGAATTCAATGTAGGTGACCATGTCTTGCTATACAATTCTCGTTTAAGATTTTTTGCAGGAAAACTTCTCTCTAAATGGGAAGGGCCTTACATTATCGAGGAAGTATATAGTTCCGGTGCCATCAAGATCAACAACGCCGAAGGCACAAATCCTAAGGTGGTAAACGGGCAAAGAATCAAACATTATATCTCAGGTACTCCCATAAATGTTGAAACCAATATTATCAATACCATGACTCCGGAGGAGTACATTAGGGAAACCTACCAGAACGTTTCAGACTCCGAAAAGGAATAGGTATGTGTTACGGTAAGCAAACCGACTCCAAAACTTTTCCAATAGCAATTTTTATCCGTTTTGGAATATTTAATAAATTAGAAAAATTTAAAGTTGTCCGAAGAGTGCACGAGGAGGCGACAAGCCAGGGGGGCGCGCCCTACCCCCCTGGGCGCGCCCCTGTGGCTTGTGGCCACCCCGTGTACCCTCCGGACTCCGTTTTCTTGTGGTATACTCCTTCAGGTCGGTAAAAATTCATTATATAATCTCCCGAAGGTTTGGACCTTCGTATCACGACAATACCTCCTGTTTTCGTTTTGAGCTGTTTCTGCAGCAGATTTAGAGCAAGAGTCGGTCGGGGAGAGCCGTGCCTCTCACCTGACACCGGGGCCCGGAGTATACAGCGAAGCCAACCACTTCGGACAGGCCACGGAAGAAGAGATGGATGCCGACTTAAAAAGGGTGGATGTCATGGAGGAAGACCAAGAAGTTACCTCTCGTTTACAACCTGGAGCCATCTTGGAGGAACTTCAGAGCTCAGCAATTCCGAATTCGGTTATCCCTCCCAATGCTAAATTTCTTACTTATGAAAATATGAAAAAGAGTGTTGCTTCTTCCCCCGCAGCAATGAATCATCCATGGGTTATGGGAGCTCTAACCGTCACTGGAAAACTTCGCAGGGAAATAATGGATCTTAGGCAGCAAAATAACAAGCTTGAGGAAGAGAATCGCATTCTGAGGGGCATCATCGCCAAGAATATAACATCACCACCTCCGAAGAAAGGCGACTAAACACATGGGTATGGGCACTCCCCTTGGCTTGTGCCAAGCTTGGGGGAGGTGCCCCGGTATCGTATTGTTGGAAATATGCCCTAGAGGCAATAATAAATTGGTTATTATTATATTTCCTTGTTCATGATAATCGTTTATTATCCATGCTATAATTGTATTGATTGGAAACACAAATACATGTGTGGGTACATAGACAACACTGTGTCCCTAGTAAGCCTCTAGTTAACTAGCTCGTTGATCAAAAGATGGTGAAGGTTTCCTAGCCATGGACATAAGATGTCATTTGATAACGGGATCATATCATTAGGAGAATGATGTGATGGACAAGACCCAAACTATAAACGTAGCATATGATCGTGTTAGTTTATTGCTATTGTTTTCTGCATGTCAAGTATCTGTTCCTATGACCATGAGATCATGCAACTCCCTGACATCGGAGGAGTACCTTGTGTGTATCAAACGTCGCAACGTAACTGGGTGACTATAAAGGTGCTCCACAGGTATCTCCGAGGGTGTCTGTTGGGTTGGCATGGATCAAGACTGGGATTTGTTACTCCGTGTGACGGAGAGGTATCTCAGGGCCCACTCGGTAATACAACATCACAATGAGCCTTGCAAGCAATGTGACTAAAGTGTTAGCCACGAGATCTTGTATTACGGAACGAGTAAAGAGACTTGCCGGTAACGAGATTGAACTAGGTATAGAGATACCGACGATCGAATCTCGGGCAAGTAGCATACCGAAGAACAAAGGGAACAGCATACGGGATTAACTGAATCCTTGACATAGAGGTTCGACCGATAAAGATCTTCGTAGAATATGTAGGAGCCAATATGGGCATCTAGGTCCCGCTATTGGTTATTGATCGTAGAGGTGTCTCGGTCATGTCTACATAGTTCTCGAACCCGCAGGGTCTACACACTTAACGTTTGGTGACGATTAGTATAGTTGAGTTATTTTGTTGGTGACCGAAGGTTGTTCGGAGTCCCGGATAAGATCCCGGACATGACGAGGATCTCCGGAATAGTCCGGAGATAAAGATTGATATATGTGATAATAGTGTGTTGATCTCCGGAAGGGTTCCGGAATTCACCGGAAGGGGTTCCGGATGTTTACCGAAGTGTTCGGGTGCAGCAACACTTTATATGAGCCAAAGGGGTAAAGCCCACGAGGTATTGGAAAGTGCAAAAGGAAGTTTTGCTACTGCCTTAAGCGGTACTACCGCTGGTAAGGCAGTACTACCGCGTAAGCGGTACTACCGCTTGTGTGAAGCGGTACTACCGCACAAGCGGTACTACCGCTCGTGAGCGGTACTACCGCTTGTACGCGATACTGCTGGAATCCGAGTTAGACTCTTTCCGTGCGGGCCAAACCGACCTTGTGCGGGCAAAACCGACCTTGTGGAGGCTTTCTCTCCAAGTTTAGACCCCAGGGCTCAACATATAAATAGAGGGGCAGGGCTAACACACGGTATACATTAAGATTTCCCAAGCCGTGTGTCGGCAACCCTAACCCTCTAGTTTCTCCCGTCATAATCTCCGTAGTGCTTGGCGAAGCCCTGCAGAGATTGTTCCTCACCACCATCACCACGCCGTCGTGCTGCCGGAACTCATCTACTACTTCATCATCGCTCGCTGGATCAAGGAGGTGAAGGCGTCATCAAGCCGTACGTGTGTTGAACGCGGAGGTGCCGTCCATTCGGCGCTAGTTCGTGATCGGATCGAGGGACGACTTGCGATTTGGATCGCGGAGACGTTCGACTACATCAACCGCGTTTCTTAACGCTTCCGCTTAGCGATCTACAAGGGTATGTAGATTCACTCTCCCTCTCGTAGATGCTCATCACCATGGATAGATCTTGTGTGCGCGTAGGAAAATTTTTGTTTCCCATGCAACGCTCCCCATCACGTATCACCATCACATCTTTTACTTCTATCATTTTTCTTAGTTCGATCCTTTTGGTTATATCTTGATCTAGTAAAATAAAGTTTTAGTGTGATCTAGTTTTGAGTTTGCTTTATGTTCCCCCTATGTAAGTGAGTCCAAGAGTTATATAATAAAAAGTAGTTTTGAGTTGAGGGCTTTGCTTGCTTGCTATGATCTTGAGAAAAAGTAATAGAAAGAAGTATAGAATAAAAGCAAAGAGTATATATGATAATCTTATGGGGAGTGATGACTTCACATATAAGAAGTATGTCGATTGAAATTTGTTGTGAGTTGACAAACATAGCAATTGGTCATTGTTGCAATTAAAAGGAAGTAATAAAGAAAGAGAGGTTCACATATAAATATATTATCTTGGACATCTTTTATGATTGTGAGCACTCATTAAAATATTATATGCTAAGAAGTTGATGTTGGACAAGGAAGACAACATAATGGGTTATGTTTGCTTATTTCCGAATAGAAGTTATATGGTTATATATCCTTTAACATGTGACGCTTGCTACCACCCCATATCAGCCAAAACTTCCGCACCAAGTAGAGATGCTACTTGTGCATCCAAACACCCTTAACCCAGTTTTGCCATGAGAGTCCACCATACCTACCTATGGATTGAGTAAGATCCTTCAAGTAAGTTGTCATCGGTGCAAGCAATAAAAATTGCTCTCTAAATATGTATGATCTATTAGTGTGAGGAAAATAAACTTTATACGAACTTGTGATATGGAAGAAATAAAAGCGACAAACTGCATAATAAAGTTCTTTATCACAAGGGGCAATATAAAGTGACGTTCTTTTGCATTAAGAGATTGCGCATCCAACTATAAAAACGCATGACAACCTCTGCTTCCCTCTGCGAAGGGCCTATCTGTTACTTTTACTTTCTAGTACTTACCTTTATGCAAGAGTCGTGGTGATCTTCACCACTTCCTTTATTTCGCCTTTCTCTCTTGGCAAGTGTCATGTGTTGGGGAATGATCTAGACACATATATCCACTTGGATGTGGGTGATCATGAGCTATTTCTGTTGACATTACCCTTGAGGTAAATAGTTGGGAGGCAAAACTATAAGCCCCTATCTTTCTCTGTGTCCGATTGAAGCTTTGGCCTCATAGGTACCGCGTGAGTGTTAGCAATTATGAAAGACTAAAAGATGATTGAGTATGTGGATTTGCTTTACAAGCTCTTATATTGACTCTTTCCGACGTTATGATAAATTGGAATTGCTTCAATGACTAAGATCATAGTTTGTTGGTTCTCAATAGAGTTATTGATTCATACTTTACCTTGTGAATGAATTGTTACTTTAGCATAAGAAATTATATGTCAATATATGTTGTTGTTCTAAAGATGACCATGATGCCTTCATGTTCGTATTTTATTTTATCGACACCTCTATCTCTAAACATGTGGACATATTAATCGATTTCGGCTTTCGCTTGAGGACAAGCGAGGTCTAAGCTTGGGGGAGTTGATACGTCCATTTTGCATCATGCTTTTATATTGATATTTATTGCATTATGGGCTGTTATTACACATTATGGTACAATACTTATGCCTTTTCTCTCTTATTTTACAAGGTTTACATGAAGAGGGAGAATGCCGACAGCTGGAATTCTGGACTGGAAAAGGAGCAAATATGAGAGACCTATTCTGCACAACTCCAAAAGTCCTGAAAAGTTACGGAGAATTATTTTGGAATATATAAAAAATATTGGGCGAAAGAAATACCAGAGGGGACCCACCAGGAGGTCACAAGCCAGGGGGGCGCGCCCCTGTGGCTTGTGGGCCCCCTGGCGGGCCTCCGGTGCCCATCTTCTGCTATATGAAAGGTTTTGACCTGGAAAAAAAATCATAAGAGAGCTTTCGGGACGAAGCGCCGCCGTCTCGAGGCGGAACTTGGGCAGAACCAATCTAGGGCTCCGGCGGAGCTGTTCTGCCGGGGAAACTTCCCTCCCGAAGGGGGAAATCAAAGCCATCGTCATCACCAACGATCCTCTCATCGAGAGGGGGTCAATCTCCATCAACATCTTCACCAGCACCATCTCCTCTCCAAACCCTAGTTCATCTCTTGTATCCGATCTTTGTCTCAAAACCTCAGATTGGTACCTGTGGGTTGCTAGTAGTGTTGATTACTCCTTGTAGTTGATGCTAGTTGGTTTACTTGGTGGAAGATCATATGTTTAGATCCTTAATGATAATTAATACTCCTCTGATTATGAACATGAACATGCTTTGTGAGTAGTTACTTTTGTTCCTGAGGACATGGGATAAGTCTTGTTATAAGTAATCATGTGAATTTGGTATTCGTTCGATATTTTGATGAGATGTATGTTGTCTCTCCTCTAGTGGTGTTATGTGAACGTCGACTACATAACACTTCACCATTATTTGGGCCTAGGGGAAGGCATTGGGAAGTAATAAGTAGATGATGGGTTGCTAGAGTGACAGAAGCTTAAACCCTAGTTTATGCGTTGCTTCGTAAGGGGCTGATTTGGATCCACATGTTTCATGCTATGGTTAGATTTATCTTAATTCTTCTTTCATAGTTGTGGATGCTTGTGAGAGAGGTTAATCATAAGTGGGAGGCTTGTCCAAGTAAGGGCAGCACCCAAGCATCGGTCCACCCACATATCAAATTATCAAAGTAACGAACGCGAATCATATGAGCATGATGAAAACTAGCTTGACAGATATTCCCATGTGTCCTCGGGAGCGCTTTGCTTTATATAAGAGTTTGTCCAGGCTTGTCCTTTGCTACAAAAAGGATTGGGCCACCTTGCTGCACCTTTGTTACATTTGTTACTTGCTACCCGTTACGAATTATCTTATCACAAAACTATCTGTTACCGATAATTTCAGTGCTTGCAGAGAATACCTTACTGAAAACCGCTTGTCATTTCCTTCTGCTCCTCGTTGGGTTCGACACTCTTACTTATCGAAAGGACTACGATAGATCCCCTATACTTGTGGGTCATCAATGAACCGTGGTATGTGTAGCACCTGAAACATTATTGTGGATATGGGATCCTCTGTTGAATGCTTAGTTTAATAACTTCGTGAATGTTGTGAAGGGAACCACTCAACATTTGTGCCTTATGGCCACAAAGTATATCACTGTCGTTGTAGAGGTCTAGGGGTGGAGCTAATTTGAGTTGACAGTAAAAGCCTACTGCCCCTAGCCTTTACAGTTGACTAGGGATTTACATAGAAACCTTAGAGAGGTCGCGTCCATGGGGTAACCCTTAATTATCATGAGTTGTAACCCTGAGGGGGAGACTATGATGGTGGTGTGCATAGCACGAAGTCTACCACGAGTAGAACGTTTATTGTACCCGGCTCCGCCCAGCCTAATCGTCAATAGTCGCTCAAGTATATGTTCCATATTATGCTCATGCATATGTGCGCTAGAAACGACCAATGGGGATTCCGGTCTCCCTGAGAACGGCTTTTTATTCTGTTGTTTCACCAGTCACTACAATCCTTGTTCTTCATTTATTTTTATGTTACTTAGTTACAAGTCACTACGTTACTCAATCATCATTTAAATTCACCCTCACTCCGCTTTAAGTCTACAATTATTTGCATGAACAAACTTACATAATTCTCTATAACAGGCAAAAGTCTGATTCCCGTTCTCTTACTTCGAAAAGAATACAACTAAACCATGTGCACTTGCAGGCTATCAATGGTCGTATGAGGCGCCAGTAGCTGCACCACGTCTATACAAGACACTTTCGTGAAGGGGAAAGTGTGAATTGGAGAACCCTAGCCACCGCCACAATCAGAACAGAGAGAAGAGAGATCCGGAGAACCAAGGGAGAACTTCTTGGTTTTTGGTCCTTTCATCTCCATCATCATTTCATCCTTCACTACTGTAAGAGGAATATCAAGACTATTTGGATCATTCATTTCATTGTGGACCTTCCAAGTGTTATTGATATGATTTCTGTTGGTTTATTTTCTGAAATGATTGGTTATTCCCTTATGATGCGTGAGTGGTTTCCCTTGGCGTGGGAGATGTAGGTGAGTGGTAAGATTCATTTGTGCCTGATCTATATGACATCATTTGTGTTTGCAGTTTCATGATTTGTCTAGTAAGTTGTTATGTTGTGGTGAACTCTATGCGTGTTGTCTAATTTAAGGGCCCGGGCAACATCATCTCAAGATCCACACAAATAACACACATTGTTTAGGAATTTTGCCACCTCTGACCTGAAGGGTGGAGACATCTATGAGGACCGAAGACAATATGAGATAATGGCGATTCATTGAACTTAATGTTTGGTTCTGGTCCACGGACCTTAATTGTGGAGACGACCACTCTCTGGCAACGGCGAAGCAGGACCATAAAATGGAATGTAACCCTGCAAGGAGGAGTTCCATGACCTTAGGGTGATCAGCCTACCGAACAAACATATCAAACACTATATTCATGATACAAGGTATCTGGTATTACTGTCACACTGACACGCTTGATATATATCACGAACAAAATTCTCTTCACACCTAATCTTTCCATTTGCAGAAAACACAACTCCATTTCCATATTTATTTATGCTCTTTACTTTCAAGTGTCATTACCATTGTTACTACAAACTTGTTATTTACATCACTCTGGTTTATTTACCTCTTAGGACAGTAACACTATTTGCAGAATCACATGCGGTTACTTCACATAAGAATTATGACAACTTGTGTGTGACAGAAGCTCTCCTATAAATACTCTACTCCACTCTTCGTTGGGATGATCACTAATTGGGATACGTCTGCGAAAGTGATACACCACCCTATGTGTCTTGCATGCCATCATTCTTCACGTGTAAGAGCCAAAGTCTCCTCAACATAGTCACTGGCGGACTCATAACCACCATCCTCAGTAGCAATCATTACACGCTTTGAAGGCCATTGGCTCGCGTAGTGACCTCCACCCTGGCAACGACGAAAAATAATATCATCTGATTGCCATGTTGATGCCATGGATGAAGAAGAGCTGTGTGCAGGACCCGAAGGCGTGCTCTTGGCTGATGGTGGTGGCGGTGCTTGTTTTCTTGTATCTCGGTTGGAGTTGGCGGCTGAAGCAGATGGTTGGCCTTTATTAAGGGGAACACGCTTTCACTCGTCCTATATGATCTGTAGCACGACGTACAGGTGGTGGCTTTTTTGTTGTCGTGGCGCAACTAGTGGTGGTCGTAGACGCATGAGCACTTCATTGAACTTGGCCTCCAGCTTGATATTGATCGTCTTCTCAATGCCATATATCCTCTCCATGTCCTGTCCAAAGCTGTTCAACACGTCTTGCACTTGTTCATCCATCATTTGTTAAAAGTTATCATGTAGCTTGTTTGTCATGTTCTCCCAGCCCAGCTCATCGTCTTGTGATCCTATCATGGTTAGAAAAAATAGAAAAACACGATAATATGGTCCTACAAACTACTAATAGGATGCGGTGTGGTGGAAAATCACAAATCCCTCAAGAGAATCACAAATTCTTACCTGTTCTTACCAAGCAGCATGTGATGACCGGGAACTGTTGTAGTCAAAACTCTCAAAGCTTGGATAGAGTGATTGCCACGTGATGTCAAACACATGAAGTACATGTATGTGGAGCTTGGAGTGCTTAAATATGATAGCAAAAAGGTCAACAATAATCAATTCAGAAATGCAAAGTTGAGTAAACGCTCAAGGACGGTACTGTGCTGGTCCTAGGCTAGACCATACTAGAGATGCGGGACTAGAACACTAAAAAAATCACGGCGCGACACGTAAACAAAGGAGAAGCACACTAAAATATTTTCTTTTGTACTGGTTATTTTTGCTCGGCAACAATTTTTTCCGGAAAAGTTTCCAAATGGGCTAAAAACTGCCTAGCTGGAATTTTCCAGACTTGTTTTTTTAGTTTTGACCTATTTTTCTTTTGCGGGCGACACGACAGTTGGGGAGTCAGACTTGATCATGACACGTAGTATGGTATGATCTGGAAATAAATAACAGAAAAGCAAATACTGGACTTGACTAGGATTGGTGACAGAGATGAATCTGCTGGAACTTCGACTGGTGGTGGATATATGTAGGGGCGGTGGAACACAGATTGGTGGCGAATCTGTGATGGAGGCGGACTCGGATTGACGTGATTGCGGCAGAGATGTGGTGGAAGTAAACTCAGATTGGCGGTGGATATGTGGTGGTTTATTTGGACTCGGATTCGCGGTGGATACGTGGTAGTTTATCTGGACTCGGATTCATGGTGGATATGTGGTGGTTTATTTGGACTCGGATTCGCGGTAGATATGCGGTGGTGGTATATGGTAGCGACGATAAAAAATGTGCAGTGTCGGCGTGGCAACCTATGAACATAACTCGAAATTATAAGGGAACTAGAAGCCAAGACCAGCAACTCGACACGACGATGCAACCGCAAAATCAACAAAGCAAAACATTAAAAAGAAAAATTGCAAAAGGCTCAGATTGGTTCGGATATGATGATCTAACCCTATTTTTTTATTTTTCGTGGACTGTAGGTATGAAGAACAAATGCGATCTAGACTACGAAAAATTGGTAAAATCTCACCTAGCAATCTAGAAATATAATACCACTTGATAGAGGCAAAGGTGTCGTGATGTTTCGGTGAGAGCTAGCTATCATTTTTGCGGGAGTCAACTTTGACGATCCGACTACAAACATGTGAAGATGTTGCTCCTTAGTAATCGTTAAAGCAAGTTCGGTAGGTTATTGACCACGTCGGAGCATGATCAACCTGACCACAAGGGTCTATTTCCTACACGCAAACGAAGAACAATCAAGAAACTGATATTGCATTCTGAATATTATAAATTTAAGAGAAAAGTTTTACTAATCAAAGTGGGGTTCTATGACATCTTGGTCTGGTCCTTGAACACAAGCGAAGGACGTGAGTTACAACTATGATGAACTTTAATCTAAACAAAACCCAAGTCTAAATGGTGCCTTAAGGGTTGTATTTATAGGAGAAAAGTGAGGAGATTTCGTTCACCCTTGGCAAGGAGGGACTAAAACACCTCCTGAGTCGTTTCTCTACAAAATGAACTCTAAGAAAAGATTAATAAGAGTTTTGAGATTACATGGGGCCGACCCAAAAATAAGGTGGCGCAATAACTATAATAAGCCATGGACGAAATTTATGAAAGGGTATCTTGTATATTTCGTCCATGTCCTCATATGTCATCATGGCGGCTTCAAAGTGCTGAAAACTCCACTAGAAACTCTGCTCTTGTTCCTTTCGTGCTTCATCTTCACGCCTGATCCTGCTCCAGTGTTCATCCATCTTGTCCATGATAGGCCCTTCATTAGTAAGTAACACAAATGTATCCAATTTAGGCAGCATCATATTCTCATGAACATTACATTCATTAACAAGAAATGGAAGTACCTGATAATTTAATTGGCATGTGCGAGCTCTAGTAAATGGTCCAATATGTATAGTAGCAGGGGTTGTGGGTGTAACTATGGTATTGATGTCCTCACCAAAAGATCACGTAAAATACCATAGGTTCTCTACTTATTATTCCAACTAGGTTCTCTGTATATGTATGCCAATCTCCATATATCTCCATTTATTTCTTCCGCCTACACATCAATATTGAGAGTAGATCCTCACATCCTTCTTCGAAACTGACAACATACCCCCACCCTTCCTACCATCCAAACTTGGCGCAACAACCATGTAATCCATCAGCCGGAGTAGCGTGTTACACCGCCACCGGTGGCCCGAACCTAGGTAAATAAACTCACCGCGATCTGTGGAGTGACTAGAGTGTTTTAACTCCTGGCCGAATAATCTAGGAACTTTTTGGTACTTCCGATATCTACGATCACCCGTCGACACATGGCGTGCCATGTATGGGGTTAAGGATTTAGTCATCTACAATGATGGACGGTGCCAAGAACCTTCAGTTCCCTACATAGGGTGGCAAGCGTAACTGGAAGTGCCAAAGGGGAGTTTGCACGGGGATTTTGGCCAAGTTTGGTCCCTCATGGTTGACATAACACCTGCTTTGTTTTAGATTGATTGGGTGCACCTCGTGTGAGGGGTTTTCAAGAGGATGGTGATGATGACTACCGAGGTCTTTGTATAATGGAACATCTGCCTCGAGCTACCCCTAGCCACGCCTTATAAAGGGGCGAGAGCTAGGGTTTACAGGGTCCCTAACCGACCTCCTCGAGGAGGCTTCGCTTGCACGAAAAGATGATGCTTCGCCTCCAAGACGCCCCCCTAGGATGTACGCAAGAGCAGAGCTACCTCTAGGCCCACTGGGCCTTGAGGCCAACCAGGTATCGGGCTTCCCGTCCGATGGGCAATCCCCATTGTATTGTACTGTCAGTAGCCCTCGAGCTTTTCTTGAGTTTTGGAGTCTTGCTTCTTCGAGAACGAAATCCATATGGGCTCCTTTTGTATCATTGATAGGTGTAGTCTGACTTATGCGCATGGCTTCGGATATCTTCGGGCTCGTCAAATGTGCGGTCTCCAGCGGTGCTTCTTCATGGCCTTGGAGCTTCTGATCCTAGAGTACCGTGACCTCAAGGCTTCACGGCCCCACGACCGAGGACTTCATAGCCTTATGGCTTGCATCTTTGTGGCTTCATGGTCTCAACCCTCCAGAGAATCCGTCCTCGGCAATACCCGTCGTACTTAAGCGGGACGTCGATCGAGAGGTCTCATCATGGTGGAACTTGGCCTAACTGGAAGAGCCCATTGCTGACCCGTCACCCATGCCAGGTGAAGACGAAAGTTTCACCTCGCTCTTCGCGTTAGTGCTCCACGTGTTGGCCCGCTCCAGGGGTAGCTCCCGAGGAGTGCGTAGTCGCTTGACATACCATACATACATTTAGAAACCGAGGAGGGGAATTCGCAGAGGTCACGCCCCTTCTTACTCCTCTGTCTCTGAGACAGTCCCAATACACCATTGTCGATGGCGGAAGCTTGGATCCGAAGACCCCTATGACGGCTATGTCGTAGGAGAGCAACACAGTGGCCACCCGCGGGGAGCAGGCGAGCTCCTTAACAAGGGGCACTACGAACTCTCGCACCAGTCCGTCTGTCGGAACAACTTCCTTCGACGGGGGTGAGAGGAGCTAGTGGTCAGTATTTTTAAAATTGTTGACATCAGAATATGGTCTCATTTCGGAAAAGGGACTGGACACATTTACGGAGAAAACCGAATAAAAAACCTAGATAGTAATCACTATGGTTAAGCCAACTTCCGCACGAGACGCTATACCCAAATGTTTCCTACCACCCGTGTTAGTTACGGTCACGTGGGTTTTGTATGTTCAATAGAGTACGTACGTGTAGTGTGTTATATATAAGAATATTTGGGTAGTATATATCCTACTTTTAGGTAGTATATATTATTTTTAAGTAGATTATTCTATAGTACAAATATGAAGGTATTTTCACAATATACAAAAAAAACTATGGAATCACATGCAAATTTTTCATATAGGTTGCTTTGAAATATCTTGGATATAGTATACGAGCAACGGCAGAGCTATGTGTGTTTAAGGGGGGGCCATGCCCCCCCCCCCCCCCCCCCCCCAGATTAGAAAAATCCTTGGAAGAATTTTTTTCATAGGTGCTAAGATTAAAGCTAAGTGGTAGTCATTTGCCCTCCTTGGCCCCCAGCCATACTCAGCTAGCTCCGCCACTGTATACGAGCATATTTAGAATGATAAATTAATATATATACTACCATATGATAGTATTATTCTTGACATCTTTCGGGGTATGGCGCCAAAGAACATTAAAAACAAAGCTAATTAGGCTGAGACGTAGACAAAAATGATTACAGGTACTTTGGTAGGAATTGCCCCAACCGAGGTGCAGCAACTTTTGGCACGAAAATGAGTGTACAGCAAGCGGCAAGGTCGTTTGCGGCACCATCTGCACGTGAAATTTACGCACTAGCCCTAGCCTTAGCCTTATATGATCATTTACTCACAAAGAAAAGCCTTATATGATCATTTTCCGCAACAAAGAAAAAGCCTATGATCATGTTTTGCTGTGACTTAAACCAAGTGTGTGGGTCCCACCCACTAAACACTGCTCACGCTACACCCCTTTCTGTTCACTTCATAAGGCCTTGTTCGGTTAGGCAGGGTTTGAAGAGGTTTGCCAGGGATTGTGGTGAGGGGATTAACCGAACATGGCCTAATTGGGATCCGGCCAATGAGTCGAGATAGCGATGGATGGATAGATACTTCGTGAGTAAGAAGGTTGCAGCGTCAGCGTGTGTGTAAATTATGCTTAAGTTAGTTGTTAGTGCTTCCAGTATACAAACATAGGAGTATATCGTATGCTATTATATTTGTGGCGGAGTCTACCATTTCTTTTTTACAGCCGAGCGCACACTGTTGTGTCTCTCTCCTCTCGTAAGGGGCACCTGTCAGATCTATCGCGATCCTCCATTAGCAGGGCATTAACCACTGCATGTATGTACGTACGTAATTAATAAGTAATCCATCGCATGTATACTATGTACTACGTAGTATATACAAGAAATATTGAAGTATCTGTCTACTTGGATCTTGGAATTAGGACGTCATCCGTGCAGGCGCATTACTTCATTTATTACCCTATACTTTTGCGTGTGTTTGTGTTTTTCTCTTCTGCCATGCCAGTGGAGTAATAAACAAATAAAAGTCAAAATGGGAGTATCGTTTTCATAACAATTGACAATATCACTCCAGCATTTAAGGCCCTGTTTGGATCAGATCACACGGGGTAGAAAACTAAACACAACAGAAAAACACTCCTTCCGTCCCATAATATAAGGAGAGAATAGCCACAATACCCCACTAGTGAAAACCACAAGTGCCAAAATACCACTATGAAAAACCGAGGTGTCAAAATAGCACTCAAGTTCAGGTTTTTCATACCAAAATAGCACTACCGTCTATTGTCAAACAAATTTTGTTAGTCAACGGTGGATGGACCTCTCAGTTTTTTCTACCTTGCCAAAAATACCCTTCATCCTATCTGTAGTCGTCTCCATGGAGGCTAGTACTGGTCAACCTGGCCGGAGATTGTTTCATCGACCCATCGACCCATCGACCCGAGCTCTAGCCATGGCTGCTGTACACGGCAACCTAGCCGCCCCACCACTGTATCCAAGCCGTTCCCAACGACATGGAGCCTCCGCTCTGCAACAGCTGCATGCCGCAGCACCGCCCACCGCATAGTGCATGCCGCTACGCCCGCCAGAGCCGTGCGCTGCCAAGTCGTCTGCTGCGCAGCTGCTCAAGCGCTCCACGACTCCAACTCGCCGCCCTTCCCGCACGTCCAGCTCCTCCCCGCATCCAACCCATCGCCACCCCAACCTTCCGCGGATGACGCCTTGTGCGCCCCGTGCTCGATGATGGCGGCCGAAGGTGGGGCGCAGAGCAGGTGGCGAAGCCGAGGTGCGGCCGGGCAGCGCGAGCTCGATGGTGCAGTAGTGCCTGACAATGCGGAGGGGGCGCCGTGCCTCTTGCTGGCGGATTCTATCAGCGGCAGCGAGCACGCGCCAGTGCCGACTGAGATGGAGGAGGACGGGTACGCCGGCCCCTTTCCCTTGTCCAGCCACGAGTGCACAATAAAGGGCAAAATAGTATTTTTACTCATCGGTTAGTCTCAGTTAGCTCATAGTGGTATGTTGGCATGAAATTTTTCAAATGAGTGCTATTTTGGCACATTGGTTTTTCATAGTGGTAGTTTGGCTATTGGCTCTAATATAAGAGTAGCTTTCAAGTTAAAATTGATAAAAAATTGACAGAAGTACCAGCAGGAAAAAAAGATTCAACTGTCCGGAAACCAATATTTTGCTTACTTCTCAAGCAAGTTCAGTATGCCGTAGGAAGTCCACAGACCATCATCATTCGCTAGAAGCTATAAACTGGTGGTGACAGGCTCATGCTCGGCCGCATATGAGGAAAATAGAGGCGAATTCAACCCAGGAAAAAAGGAAGCAATTTTCCACCGGAAAGTGGCAGGCAGGCAGACAAATCGGTCGCTCTCGAAATCCGCAAGTGGCAGCGATGGGTCACTCTAACGGCGATGCTAACCCCGGTCAAGAAGGCAAGAGAAATCTAGTAGTAGCATAGATATTCTAGCAACAAGGATGGCCTCGTTGTGAACTGAGAGCAAGTACCAAACATACAGAAATAATACACCACGTTGATCTTATCCTCCACTCGTTTACAAGCCCCAGGCAAGAAGATATGAAGCAGATTCAGAACTGTATAATAATACACTTCTAAACTGCCTCGAGTTACAGCGCTTACTAGGTCATATCTGGTGTGGTCCGATTCTTTGAACATACAGCTGCCCAAAGGTAAAAGAAATAGGAGCAGAAAAGCCTGACTAGTTTAGCACAAGAGATCGATTAATTTGACCACTCTGGAAGAGGTCTAGAGCGACCATATTGGAGGATGAGATCATCGCCGTTTGTATAAGCAAGGTTTCAACTGGGGCCATTCAATGTTTTTCACCACCTTGCTCTTTTCCTGCCGAGACAAGTCAAACCGCAATATTAATTCAGTGTTAAAATATTTTATGCAATTGTTAATCGTCACTCAGGCGGCGGTAGGAAATAGGGTGACCAACCTTTTTCCTGAAATAAAACAGGACGAACATTTTGTTCTTCTCATCCTGCAGAAAGGAACCAATTAGCAATTGAGAAATACCACAGTAATCTTCTTTTTTCATATGATTTATTTATGCTCATGCCATTATGCCAATACAAAAACAAACTGTATGTGTACATCACTACACCGGTATGTCAAAAGGATCCAAAGTCCAACCAAAACGAGTACCCGTCATGTGGACTTTCAAACATGGAGCACGAAAAAGGATGCATCAATGGGAACATTTCAAACCCATAATCACACACTAGATCCATACTCGGCTCAAAGAACAGATTAATTTCGGAAGCACGTCCTAAGGATGCATAATTAAAGCTGTCATATCTGTATCTCTTATTATCCATTATTTAGTCAATGCACTAAGCAACATTGACACTCCAAATACTACAGCTTGTGTACCCTAATATACAGAAAACTAGGATTCAGTATGAGCACGTGATAATTCAGTTTTCAAGGATATGCAAGCCTTTGGAATGATCTTTTACTCCAGTTACTTCAGCATGATGAGAAACTAGGTTGGTCCATGTTGTTTAAAGTTTTGAACACAAACAGCACATATGTGACAATTTTGTCTTGGTTTTGGAGTTGGGAGTTGTAAATTAAACTACCCCCAGACTTTAAGGTTGAAATATGCACTTCTCTCTTTTAGACTTTAGAGTTTCAAATAATTTCAATAAAGCTAGCTGGGTACCACAAAGAAGCTAGCAACTAGCCGAGCACTGTATCATGTGAAAATCTTTCTAGGAAATCTTTGAAATAGTAAATACAAACCTTCGAAACAAGGGAAAAGCCAAGCTGGCTGATGGCTTCGGAGAACTTATCAGGATCAGCACCTCCGGTGTTTGGGTCTAGCCTACTCCTCACTTCCGCAATAAGAAGCCAACCACTGCTTAAACAAATGTGTAAAAGGACAGATCCAGTGCTTAAACAAATGTGTAAACACTAAAAAATGAGCGAAAGACCATTCATTGTAAAAGTGTAGGAGCTAATCATTAAGCAAACCTTGGCCTGAGGACTCTATTAGCTTCCTGTAGATAACTCGGAAAGTTGGTTCCCATCAAAGAAAGACAAAATATCGCCACATCTACAGAGGATGGCTCCAATGGGGTCTGTGCATAAATGACTACACATTTAGTTGGAGTAACAACTCGGGTACCAAAAAAGACATTTCCATGTTTATATTAAACGCTTGGTTCTAAACACACTGAGGACTAGTCTTTTTTTTTCGAAGGGAGGACATAAGATTGGAAATCCAAAAGGAAAAAAAATGTCACAGGAATATATGTGACAAGGTCTAATCAGGAGAAGCAACAGACGATCATAGTGAATGGTATTGCTGATGATTTAGTTTACCAACATCTCAATTTAAGTGAGTAAATGATTCCTGAAGGATGATGTCGTGAAATACTAAGGAGGAGATGAACCTATTGTTGTCAACTAATACACCTCCGGTGTAAACTACATTAGCTCCACTCAAAATTTAAACAATGCACCTATGTACTACCTCTGTACACTAATATAAGATGTACATTAGTGTACAGAGGGAGTATTGAATATTGGTGATAACAGCTTCTGTTTCGAAAACAAGAATACCAAACTAATATCAGGAATTTTTAGTGTTGAAAGATCCATCATGAAAAAAAAAATTACAGAACCCCATTCCCCCAACGGGGAAATTGCATTAGATTGTCAGTCGCACATGCTGGTTACTACTTGTGGAGTACAAAGATTGAAATGAAGGAGAACCATTCCACATATGTAGCATGATCTACAATTACCAGCATGCAATTGAGAGACAGACCACAGATTGCATCACCAAGAACTGCAACGAGTGATGCACAGAAATAATTCATAAAAACTGAGCACTCCAGTTCACGAAGCACCAATACCATCTCATCAGCTTTACTTAGGTAGTTAGGTACAACTCCTCTCCAAATGTACAGTTTCAGCCACGGCACACCACATTTCAAGGAAACAACTGAAGCGCACCCAGCATCTCGGCCACGAACAAACAAAAAAAGAGAAGGATAGAACTACAAGAACCACCACGTTACCACAGAAGAGAAGTGAGGGGGCAAGCTAAAAGAGAAAGTCCCCCTTCTGTGGCCAATGGCTACCAAGGTCGTCGGATGGAGGATGGGGGTATTAGCAGGGCCAGGGAAAGATACTTGAGAGGCCGGGAGATTGCGGCACGAGGATTCCACCATGTAAAACATGAAATCATACCAAATAAAATGTGCAACTGCAAGTGGCTATGAGACTAATCTAGCCAAAAATGCCAAGGTCTTGCACGGAAATATTGTCAGTGTTCATCATATATTGTACTAAAGTCATTCTGCCATATTCCGCATTTTTTTTTGCCAAGCTTATCAATAGTCATGAAGACCCCAATCTGAAATCCGAGGAACTAATTGGGAATAACTGTTAACGCATTTCTGCAGCTAAAATGAAAGTTAACAAAAAAGAGCAGATCCTAAACCACAGAAAACATAAAGCTAACAAGGTAAAACACCACAAAAATAAATGTGGCCAGTGCTTACGTGAGTCATATCACAAGCGATCACCGAAGGGTCGTCTGAAACAAGATCGATGGAGAAGACCTTGTTCTTCACGTTTTTAGCAACTGCTGCACTGCCTGCGCAATGTGAATGGTAATATTATGCTTGTGTAGGGAAATAACGAGAGGTAAACTGCAAGAGAGTGCCAAATTCAAGAAAGTAACTTCTTAGCATTATTACCACATCCAAAATCAGCAACGGTCCATGATTTGTTATGACTCTTCAACCACTTGATTATCACATTAACTGGCTGCTCTGGCCAATGTGACATCTGCTCTTGATATCCTGCATGATACTAAAAGAGAACAGAGTGAACTTTCAACAACGTATCAGGTGAATATGGAGTTGCTTTCTCAGGATCAATTATCCTGACTTCACATATGCAAGAAGCTTTCCGCATATCGATCACTAAAAGACATTTATTTCAGATAGAATGTGCAAACAAGAAACTATAAAGAAAGAAATAGGAAACCATGTAGAAGCTCGTACAGATGGAAGCACAAGACCCCTCAAAAAGAAAAGATTGAATCACAGAGAAATCAAACAATGAGCACTAAATTTATGGTTTCAGGATACCACATAGGCACATATGCAAAAACTCACACTGCCCAGATACTCCAATGCTTTACCACTAGAGCAGACATATTTATCTTGATGCTGAATCCATGTCAATGCTATAAACTAATGTGCTAGAAAGACAAATAGTATATGCTAGCAGATAAAAGTATTCATATGGTAGAAGAAATAAATACATAACATACCACGTCAAAAAGCTCAGGCTCGTTTTTAAAGTAGTCAAATGCATCCTGGCCACTGGAAAAGACAAGAACAAATGAGAAGAGGTGTAAATCATGCAAAAGTGGATGTTCTGGTTTCTATGGAGGTTCCAGTATTTCCACCTCCTAGGTTAATGAGATGACAATCATCAGGCTACCAGTTGATATGAGAGATAATTGGCAGTACAGGTCAGACAAGGCATACAGAATATCGCGGGTGTCAAGGTTAACAATATTTGTATACATTTTTTTATCACCTTTCATGATCAATTTAGCAAAATATCTGTACCATATCAGATCTAGTTAATCACAACTCACAATGTCATATCTGTACTCCTATAAAAAAAACAAGTTGGTGATGATGGTGTGCCTGCCATCCATCATTTTCGACCATCAGATCTGCATTCGACGCATGGGAGACAACCCCACTTCACATTCGCGAATAGGCCCTTATTCTCTACGTCCTGCTCCATCTATTCCCACCTCATCCAACAAGAGGCATCCGATCCTTTTAGAAAAGGGGAGCAAACAATGGAAACGAACTGGGCAGGTGGCCACTGCCGCTCACACGCCAACGGCGCCAGCCGCTCCAAACGCTTCTCCCGACTCCTCTCTACCGTACCAGCCCCACCACTCACTACCTCCTCCACCTCCACCTCCACCTTCCCCTCCCCCCTGTTGTCTACTCTCCCCCTACCCCGTCTCGTTCGACGTCGACGTCATGAAGTACACAGCCGGCGCCGTCCGCCCCCCAAGTCCGCGATGCCTCTTTTGCCTCCTTCTCTGATGTAGAAACCCCTCCGCCCACCACCTCCACTCCCCCCCCCCCCCCTACTCCATCTCACCGAATTGGCAAGTACGCCCTCGGCGTCGTCCACCCCCAATTCCACGACATTTGTTCCATCAATTATTTTTCGTAAATACTAAATACCCATGCATATGGTAGACTTCCAACGCTCTGGACTCGACCCAATACCGATGCGCCGTACCAAACGTCAGGTTGTTTAGTTTGTTAACGTTTGCCGTTGGAAGCTGAGGCGGTCATTTGCGTTCTTATTATGGTAGTCATGACCTCGCACAAGATCAGCATCTATAATATAATAACAAAAAAGCAAAACAAAGTCTCATCCCAACTCTTTATTATATATAACCTGACACCAACACCAACAGATACATAGATAAATGCTCTGAAGGAGTGATAAAACACTTTGCAACCTACCATCTCATACTATAAAATCTCTAAAGATATTGCGACACCTACCTCATGCTTGGTCTTTTGGTGTGTGGGGGGGGGGGGGGGGGGGGGGCTTGTTGCAGTCTTTGATAATGTCCAAAAACATCTCTCTCAACTCCTCAATACGGTTAGCCAAGGATTGCGGCACCATGGTATTATATTGGACTATATCCATGATTTGATCACCGTTGGTTCCCCAACCATCTTTCTTCCTGCATCCGATCTTGTGGAACGTTGGATATCCCAGAGTGAGGGCATATGTGCACGAGAAATATTTTCTACCCCACGGTTATGGACAAATTATGAAAGATGTTTATGGATAACCTGGTTGAGGACTTATGGGAGAGACCGTGCCTCGGTATTTTACCACCTCTATACATTCTTGAGGTCCTCTTCACAACTTTTGAAGAGGTTTGTGCGGTGAAGATGTTGATCTCTGTTGCCGGCGGAGGTTTCAGTGACGGAGCTTTTGGCTCCTCTTCCGGTTCAACAACATCAATGCACGGACAACTTTCCTTCCTCAGCTTCCTCCTTCTCCTTACGATCCTCATTACCCTCGTTGTTGAAGTCCGAGAAGGACATGACGAAGGACGAGCTCTGCAGTTGGTGATTGGGCGATATGGAAAGAGATGTGGATGAGGGCGCTAGCTTGGGTGGTGAAACCTTTGGACCATAGGAGTTTATAAAGCACACACACAATATGAAATCCGTACATGATCAATGTTGAAAGCCAATCAGTAAACCAATCGAAAACCATATGCATGCGCGCGTCCATCTACCCAATCAGTAAAAGGAGAGAAAAAAAAGATGCCTATGCATGGTTGTGGTCTACGTGCTATGGGCCATCATTAAATATATGGTAGGATTTCAATATTGATCATGGACGAATTTCATATTGTATGTGTGCCATATAAACTCCTATGGTTCAAAGGTTTTACCACGCAAATCAGCCCCCTCGTCTACATCTCATCCCATACCGCCCCAATCACCAACTTCAAAGCTCGTCCTTCATCACGTCCTCCTCGGACTTCAATAACGAGGGTAAAGAGGATGGTAAGGAGAAGGAGGAAGGTGAGGAAGAAAAGATGTCTGTGTGTATTGATGTTGTTGTTGAATCGGAAGAGGAGTCAAAAGCTCCATCACCGAAACCTCCGTCAGCAATAGAGATCAACAACTTCACCACACAAACCTCCTCAAGAGTTGTGTGAAGAGGACCGCAAGAATGTATAGAGGTGATAAAATACAGAGACACAATCTCTCCCATAAGTCCTCAACCAGGTTATCCAGAAACTCTTATCGTAATTTGATCCATAACCATGGGGTAGGAAATACCTATCATGCACATATGCCCTTGCTCTGGGATATCCAGTGTTCCACCAGATCAGATGCAGGAAAGTAAGACTGTTGGGGAACCAACAATGATCAAATTATGGATGGAGTCCAATATAATACCATGTTGTTGTCATCCTTGGCTAACAGGATTGAGGAGGTCGGGCTCCACCAACTGACCAAGCATGAGGGAGGTGTCGCAATATCATTAGAGATTTTATAGTATGAGATGGTAGGTTGCAAAGTGTTTTATTGCTCCTTCGGAACATTTATCTATGTATCCGTTGGTGTCAGGTTATATAATAAAGAGTTGGATGATACTTTGTTTTGCTTTTTCATTATTATACTATATAGATGTTGATTGAGAGGTCATGACTACCATGATAAGAACATTCATCTCACTGACATTTGTTACATCAATTATTTTCTTGGTAGTTCTCTTTGTTATTCCCTCTGTTCAAAAAAATTGCATGAGGTCTACAGAAGGTCTCTTTTTCATCGACGCTCCTCCTTTGCTTGGTAGTTCCACATCCAATTTCTCAGGCCACACCCTCAATTTTTTTTTTCTTGTTGTGTGTTATCGGCATCTTTTTTGGGGCAGAAAACTGGTCGATGTAATAGTTACAAGAGGTCCAGTACTATTTTTTGTGTATGTACATGTGCACTTTGTCCCTTCTATATGCGCATGATTTCAAAGCATCTTTTACTGTACATTTTGTTTCTTTGCTCGGTACAAAATGTATGGCAAGTGTTGTTCGTTGTTTTTTGCTTTGTTTAAATATACTACATACCCTCTACAGACTCAGTTTTTCCTTTGTCTGAATATAACACAGACAGTTATGTACGCAATGGTGATTGTCTGATGTCCTTTTTTGAGCAGGTATGTGAAGCAAAAAAAAAAAACAGAACCCTATCTGATAAAGGAAAAATTGTGTCTATAATCTTTGTATACCAGTATATATGTGCATATGCTTCAGAGTGTATAACATGCTCATTGATTATTTTGTTATTAAACAGTGCTTGCTGTAGATGACAAATCAAGCGCGCTAAGAAGGCAAAGCAAAGGCCGAAAATTTATCTAATTTCCTGTGCTCGGGTACAAGCTGGTTTGTAGCAAAGGAAGATACTCTGCCTTTTTACAGTGGTAGATTTTATAGTGAGGGAGGTACTCTGTTTTTTTTTAGATGGAAGATACTCCGCTTTTGGCAAGGGGAGATACCGTGTTACTTCTGCCCCATTTTTGTACATCTATGCTTAATAACAAGATTACGCTCTTTGTTAAGTAACTTAATGATGATGCGTTTCTCGTGTTGAGGCCCCTATGCTTCATGAGACGATTGATTGTAAGTAAGCATAAAAACAATTCATGTGCAATCTTTAATTGGTAATGCAGTGAACTATACAAGACTTGATTGTGTGCCACTCTATTTTGTGCATCAGATCTGATAAGGCTCTTCTTGTTTCTTTGTTTGTTCAGCAAAGGACATACTGATTCAAGTTATTGTTTGGAGAAGCTGAGACTAGGACCTTGAAAAAAGTAGAAAAATAAAGAAATGCTGAAATGGTGGCAAATAACAAAAGAAGATATTTGAATGATGTTGGTTTTGAAAATTGTCATGATTATGCATCCTCGCTGTTGTAATGCCACAGTCAAAGTTCATTTATTCGTGTTTTTCTATCTTTCATATATGGCCCAATATACACATGTTTGCAATTGTTCATGTTTCTTCTGGAAATGCATAAGTCTTTCATCTCAATTTTATTACATGAGCACTCTTGTTGCACTGAAATTGTCAAAACTGGAATGTTTCCGCCAACAAACTGAAGTGTCATTTTCAAATCCATTTGATTTGTGCTTCGTCTCACCATGAATGATGCCGCCTCCCATTTTTTTTCTCCGTGGCAACGCACAGGCATTCGACTAGTGTTTCAAAATATGAAACTGAAGTATTATCATGTTGTTATGATTAATTATTGGCCAAAACTATCATGTGCAGTAAGAGAATGTAAAGAATCCTGGTCTACCAAGTACCAACACATCAACTTATACAAAAAGAAGTGTTCTGTGGAATGAATGTGAACCTGCAAGTGTACAGTTTCTCGTTTAACATTCTGAAATGGCCTCCAGATAACCTTGCACGCATCTACAAATAGAGTCATTAGACAAAAAAAAACATCAAATTAACTCATGAAAAAAGGTCAGAGAAATAAAAAGAAGGTATGACCAACAGAATCGTATACAGATACCAATTCCTTTTCTTTTTTTCCCTTGAGAAAAAAGGCTGCCATCAATTTATATCATTAATAGATATCATAGATGTTGGATACAGCAAAATAAAACCAGCACTCATGGTTACCGGAGCTTAATCCAGTTCATTACAAGTTTAGGAAGCTGAAGAAGAACTTAGACATGACCAAATGACTAAGAAAGGAAACAAACATCAAACAACAGTCCAATATACAGTTAACGTTTGATCTAAACATCCGCGCCCAAGTGACATTGTCCCACACTCTAGGCCCTTGGCAGATCAGTGAAATCTAGCCCTTAAGACCTTCACGATTTCTTCACCAGCTTCGTTATCCTTGGAGTTGTTGCAGCAACGGCCTCCCATCCTCACGTCACCTGGCACACCTCACTTGCTACTGCTAATCATGTTTAACAACTCCAGCTATCCAAACCTCACATAAATTGTCGGATTTTGTTAGAAAAAAGATCTAAGAGCAAATGTACATTTTGTGTGATGAAGATGTGTATTAAATTCAGCCAAGCATCAAAGCATGTGAGTATCTCTAGCTTAGGCGTTGACATTATCAACATTAGATCACACACCTGCTCATCCTACCGGAAATCCAGAGCAATCATCACGTCATCAAGCAGCTAACTTTACTCATCACATTAAACCTCCCGTTGCTGGGTTTAAGTACATGAATGTTTCGTGCTAGAGATAGAGAACATGCTAAAATATGTGTAATACACCAGTTGTGCATGGTGCAAAAGAAAGACTGTACTCAGTTTGTAATACAAGTCTACTTATACTAGTGAGTGGTACATGCTACACATGTGACGGAATTAGTTAGTACTATAGTGTGTTCCGAGAGTAGTTATTATACTGCAATAATAACTACTCATCCTACATAAAAATATTATCCATCCCCATATAATCTTACACTTCATCTGAAATTTACGCACTTGTTTCTTTGCCATACACTGCATGTACATATCAGCTTTAAATCGGTTACACATGCATACATATTTAGTTGGATACTACATAATTACTATTACACGGGTACGTGCACAGCACGTGCAAAGTTGCCATGCTTATAATTGGTACTTGCACTACAGCCAGGTTAAACAAACTCGGAAGCAACTTTAACTCAGTTCAAAAAATAAATAAATCTCAAAGGTGCAAGCATTATTAGTTTAACTTCTTGTGTAGCCCTATCTTTCAATACATACAGTTCTAAGCAACTCTCTCGAAACTTCACCTCTTAGGTATCTCAATGGCGCTTGATTGGTGCACATGCTGCATGCAGAGCACACACTACCACACTCATGGCTCAGCTACCAGTGTGTGTGTCATGGACAGAGCGGCTGTCCAGGCCAGGTACGCGCACAGATGGACGACAGCCACAAGCAGCTAACTTTTATAGTCTGTAGCAGGTACTGTAGCTGTGAATCCCAGAATTTTCAACCATCCGATGGACTTAATCAACGGTTCACATTGCTTCTTGGTCTTGGATTCAAAAGTTTAAAACTGATACACTATATAGTAGTATAGATATAGTTTTTGCGTATACAATTAATTTTATGTAGACTTTTATTCTACTTTTCTAAAAAGCGCACTAGATATAGACAATGCCGTCAGTTGTCTACGTCTTTCAACAGTGACCAAGCATGGCAATGGGGAGGCGGGAAGTCGTGCACAAGGAGCGGGCAAACATGTTGGTCTCCTCATGCTGGTTTGTAAAAGATTCTAGAGATGCAACATGGCATGATCCAACCGAACTGAGAAGTTGATCCAACGGCCAAGGATGATGGGATTCACCACTCTCCATCATTGGATAAGAGTAAATCAACGGCTCATATTTGAAGTTATTAATACACTATATATCAAGGATTTGTAGAAGATTCTAGAGATGCAACGTGGCACGATCCAACCAAACTGAGCAATAAATCCAGCGGCCAAGGACGATGGGATTTGCCACGTCTCCACTGGATAAAAGTAAATCGGCGGAAAATATTCGAAGTTATCAGTATACTGTATGGTGGTATAAGATCGTTTATAGATCACTAAAGAGTAGTTTTTGCAGAGTGGAACATATGATCATAATTCCCACAACATTTTTTTATCATAATCGAGTACAGATGTTTTAGTGAAATGAATAATCGTGCATTCTAGTATGTTCTAGTAATGATATGAATAAGTACTCAAAGGTCAAAAATCCCAAGCGGTGCGTGCTTACAGATGTAGCAAATCATCTTTATCATCTCATCGAACACACCAATTTTGCAAAAGGAAACGAATACCAAGCTACCAAAACTCCTCATTCTAGTATTCTACACATGCAGCTCTAGGACTAGGAGTCTCTACCCCTATGGAGGAATTACCTTTTCGAGTAGGCTCGTAGGCTTGCGCCCCTTGGGTATTGCGGCGGCCTCGCCGGCCTTACGACGCCGCTTCTCCAGGGGGGAGGCCCCGTCCGCTGGAGGGTCAGGCAGAGGTGCCTGTTGTGAGTAAGAAGAAGAATCCTTCTGGCGTTTCCCGAATCCTCCTCTACGCCGCCTCTTGCGGCCGCCGGCGGTCGACTCTTGCTGAGGTTCCATCTAGGAGGGGAGGCCGGCGGCCGGAGTCGCAGCGGCGGCGTGACTCGGGGTTTGGGGGAAATTCGTGCGGCTGTCCTGTTGCAACCCAGTTGCACGGAAGCGGGCCAGTGATATGTCTGTCGTCGGCCTTTGCACGGCCCAAAGAGCATGATATTGGCTCATGTTCTTGTACTGAGGCATTAAAAAAGGGAAATTCCTATTTGACGCGCTTTGCGTCAAAATGTCGCAGTTTCGCGTAGGATATCGAGCGATCGTCAGAATTGGGCCGGCCCGTTTAAGCGTCTCACTGTTCCCGGTTTTGGGAACCTTCTAGAGGTTCCCATCCGGTTTTCTATGGTTTTGGAAAACTTCTAGAAGGTTCCTGAACCGTCTTTTTTTCTGTTCTGTTTTTTTGTTTTTTGTTTTTTCTCCCTTTTTCGATTTTCTGTTTATTCTATTAACTGTTTATTTTCTTTCCTTTCCTATTTTATTTTCTTTGTTTTCCAATTTTCTTTTTTGATTATTTTGTTTTCCATAAAATGTTTAGAAAATTATAAAATGTTCGCATTTAAAAAAATATTATTCCAAATATCATAAATGATCCTGTTTTTCAGAAATTTGGAAAAATGTTCAGAAGTTCGAAAAATGTTCAAATGTTCAGAATATTTGATAGCTTCTTTTCAAAAAATGATCGAAAATTTATATTACTTATAGAATTTTCAAGTTTTCGAAAATGTTTCCATTTTTATGTATTAAAAATTTGTTCGCGTTTCCAAAATTTGTTTGGGATTTTCAAATTGTTCTTTACTTCAAATTTTGTTCTCTAAATTAAAAAAATGTTTGGGATTTTGAATTTTTTGTCCCCATGTTAAATTGTTGGTCTCAATTTTAAAGAAAAATATCTAAATTAAAAAATTCGGCATTTTTTATTATTTTTTCCCATGTTCAAATTTTGTTCTTGATTTCGAAATTTTGTTCTCTAAATTCAAAAAATATTCGGGATTTTAATTAAAAAAATCCATGTTCAAATTTTGTTCTTAATTTCAAAATTTTGTTCTCTAAATTCAGAAATTTTTTGGGATTTTGAATTTTTGTTCCCATGTTAAATTGTTGGACTGCATCAAGGTTCAGCTTTGAGCCCTTATCTTTTTGCCTTGATGATGGATGAGGTCACAAGGGATATACAAGGAGATATCCCATGGTGTATGTTCTTTGCGGGCGATGTGGTGCTAGTCGATGAGAGTCGGACAGGGGTCAACAGGAAGTTGGAGTTATGGAGGCAAACCTTGGAATCGAAAGGTTTTACACTTAGTAGAACTAAAACCGAGTACATGAGGTGCGCTTTCAGTACTACTAGGCACGAGAAGGAGGAGGATGTTAGCCTTGATGGGCAAGTGGTGCCTCAGAAGGACATCTTTCGATATTTGGGGTCAATGTTGCAGAAGGATAGGGATATCGATAAAGATGTGAACCATCGAATTAAAGCCGGATGGATGAAATGGCGCCAAGCTTCTGGCATTCTCTGTGACAAGAGGGTGCCACAAAAGCTAAAACGCAAGTTCTATAGGACGACAGTTCGACCCGCAATGTTGTATGGCGCTGAGTGTTGGCCGACTAAAAGGCGACATGTGCAACAGTTAGGTGTGGTGGAGATGCGCATGTTGAGATGGATGTGTGGCCACACAAGGAAGGACCAAATTCGGAATGATGATATACGAGATATAGTTGGGGTAGCGCCAATTGAAGAGAAGTTTGTCCAAGATTGTCTGAGATGGTTTGGGCATATTCAGCGCAGGCCTCCAGAAGCCCCAGTGCATAGCGGGCGGCTGAAGCATGCTGATAATGTCAAAAGAGGCCGGGGTAGACCGTATTTGACATGGGAAGAGTCCGTAAAGAGAGATCTGAAGGATTGGAGCATCACCAAAGAACTAGCCATGGACAGGGGTGCGTGAAAGCTTCCTATCCATGTGCCAGAACCATAAGTTGGTCGCGAAATCTTATGGGTTTCACCTCTAGCCTACCCCAACTTGTTTGGAACTAAAGGCTTTGTTTTTTTTTGTTGTTGTTAAATTGTTGGTCTGGATTTTAAAGAAAAATATCTAAATTGAAAAATGTTCGGCATTTTTTATTTATTTTGTTCCCATGTTCAAATTTTGTTCTTGATTTCAAAATTTTGTTCTCTAAATTAAAAAATATATTCAGGATTTTAATAAAAAGTCCATGTTCAAATTTTGTTCTTAATTTCAAAATTTTGTTCTATAAATTCAAAAAAATCAGGATTTCAAATTTTTGTTCAAAATTAAAATGTATTCATAAATTTGGAAATTTTGGTCATGTTTGTCAAGACTGTTCGGAAGTACAAGTTTTTGCTGCATTTTTTGGAAATCTGTTTGTGATTGTTTTCAAGTGTTATGTTTTGCGGCTGTATTTAGGTCTTCTAGTATCGTGTTGTACTTCAATCACTAAAACTGGAAAGGCGCACTGGCTAGCAGCACTAGCACAAATTAGTCGGATGGTAGCAGGTTTGAATCCCACCAACTCTTCTTTTTCGCATTTGTCATTTTCCACCTCGCACTGTGTGGGCCGGCCCAGTTAGCGAGTCCCCCTCTGCGTCGGGTTTCTGTATGACGCAAAATGCGTCGTATAGGAGGTCCCTTAAAAAGTGTGGCTAAGGCGTTGTTCGGTATCGCTCCGCTCCACAACTTCGGAGCGAAGTTGGCGGAGCTGCAGTAGTTCAGAATGGCGGAGTTGTAGTTTCCCCGTTCTGTAGATTCCGGGAGTGGGTGATTACCAAACAGGGCCTAAGTCTCAGAATTTAATCAAGTCCTAGTCAGTATATAAGAACAAAAAAAGTGAACAGAAAAAAATATATGGATCTCCATAAAAATTAAAGGCATTAGCATCGATTGAGACATAACGAAGTCTCAGTCGACTCAGACTTAGCAAGACTGTTAAAAAAACATAAAGTCTCAGTCGACTGAGACTTAGCAAGACTGTTAAAAAAGCACTGATATGCAAAATCAGTACTTCCCACAAAGGTCATTCCCACTTGTCACAGCCTGAGAGTTTCCCTTATTTCATAGACCCATTTAGTCAAAGCATTTAATCTTTTAAACCATGCGTCCAAATCTCAACCCGTTTTCACTGTTGGATTCCTCGCGTCGAGATCTTCAAAACTAGATCTCATTTGATAGGTTTTGACGAACTTTTTTTCCATGAAAACCGGACGAAAAAACCGTGATTCATGCGGAAGGAAAAAACGTGTTTTCTTTCCACTTTCGAGAGGCACGGTCGTGCCTCTCGCGAAAGCAAAACCTCGTTTTTTTCGTTTCCGAGAGGCACGGCCGTGCCTCTCACAGAAGGAAATTTGTGCCTCTCGCGGAAACAAAACCGTGCCTCTGGAGAAAGGAAAAAAATATATTTTTTTATTTCCGAGAGGCATGGCCGTGCCTCTCGCGGAAGCAAATCCGTACCTCTCGCGGAAGCAAAACCGTACCACTAGAGAAAGGAAAAACGTGTTCTTTCGTTTTCGAGAGGCATGGCCGTGCCTCTCGTGGAAGCAAATCCGTACCTCTCGCGGAAGCAAATCCGTACCTCTCGCGGAAGCAAAACCGTACCACTAGAGAAAGGAAAAAAATGTGTTCTTTCGTTTTCGAGAGGCACGGGCGAGCCTCTCGCGGAAGCAAAACCGTGTCTTTCGAGAAAGGAAAAAGGAAAAGAAAACACGTTTTCCGCACAAAAGCTATGAAGACCGATGAAAAACCGAAAATCCAAAAAAGGAAAAAAATCATTAAAAAGCCAAAAACGCGTGCGGAAAAATAAAAAATAAAATCCGAAGGGAGCGCCCAAAGTGCGACGCGTGGTGGCGGCTGTGAACGCGTTAGGTGACGGCGCCTGAGAATGACCCTTGGAAGGCTTTTAAAGAGCGCTCCTCAGATAGTTGCTCCCACTGATATGCGCCGGTCGACTGGCCAAGGCTTCCGTCGGTCACTCGAGAGTCTTTCAATTCGTATGTGCGTAATTGTCTAATCTAGGAGGCTTCGTCTTCCCGCGACCGCCCCGCCCGCTCTCTCGCCCTCGCTCCCCCTCGGTCGCCCGCAACTGCCGGCCATCGGCGCACGCGCGCTTGCGGGTCGCCCGCGCTCCTCCCTAGCCATCAGCGCTCGTCCTTCGACAGGTCGCCGCCATCATCCACAGCCATGGTCGCATCCGATGCAGCACGGAGTTGATGTCGTTGCCAACAAAAATCGTTGCCGGTCGTAGCAAAATCTCACATTGATTGCAGCAAAAATGCTGTCATCCATCCCGAATTCAAGCAAACAGTAGTGGAAAACGGGGCTTTAGTCCCGGTTGGCAACGGCCTTTAGTCCCGGGTCACCAACTGGGACTACGAAACTAGGACTAAAGGGCCCCACCCTTTAGTCCCGGTTGGCCACAACCCGGGACTAAAGCCCTCCACGTGGCCGCGAGCGTGCGCTGGGGGCTGGAGGACCTTTAGTCCCGGTTGGTGACACCAACCGGGACTAAGTATTTTGTGCTTTTTTTATGTTGGGGTTTAGGGTTTTAGGGTTTAGGGTTTATGGTTTATTTTTCCTTTTCATTTTGTGTTTTCCATTCAATTCTTTTTCATTTCAAACATATTTTACGCTACTACATACTGTACACGTTGATGCATATATAATATAATTTCTCGTACGACCATACACACATGCATATATATATATATATATATATATACAATTTGATATATACAATTTCTCCTACAATTTGAAGATCATTACATGCAGGCATTAGCGGCAATGGTATTCTCCGCTTTCAGATATGACCTCCGTAAGCAAAAATCCCGTAATTTCCTCTTGAATTGCTCGTAGGTGGTTCTCTGGTAGGAGCTTCTCCCGCATGTCTTCCATGTTTAAATAAGGAGATCAATATGAATCTATTAGTTGTGTGTATATATATTAGATCATCATAAAAAATTATGAATAGTGTTTACGTACCTTAAGTTGTCTTACATCTCTGTGCCATTCGGGTTGCCATGCGAATGTTCTCGCAAACGTAGTATGCACATAAATTAGTCCCCTGTTTCTGCCTCATGCACTTTGCGAGAATAGAATTCAATCAGATAATAATCAAGCATGATAATGGTATTGAAACTAGAACTAAAGAGATACGCGGACCTAGCTAGTACTACTTAATTACCTTGGTCTGTCACCAATGCAGCTTCAGTTTCCATTGACCGACAACTTCATTGATGAACCGTTTCCAAACCCTGCCCGGCAAAGAAAATGAATAAAGGAGTTATTAATTACTTGATATCAGGAAATGAACGAAAGAGACCGGTATAGTGCGATAATGATTGAAATTATCTGTCGAGCATCAAAACCACGCTGGAGTATTCTCGAGGGTCATTACCTAGTGAGTCCAGGGTTTCAACAATTCCATCGTCAACTTTAATGATTAGCAGGATCCAGTGGTACCTGCGCATGTTTATATAAGCAGGCGTGCATAACTCATCAACTACACTTAACATCGAGTAATCAAAATAGAATTTGTAGTACAAGATAGTAACACCCACTTAAAGTTGTAAGGAAATAGTATTTCTGTTCTGGTATTTGTTGGAAATATGCCCTAGAGGCAATAATAAAGTTGTTATTATCATATTTCCTTGTTCATGATAAATGTTTATTATTCATGCTAGAATTGTATTGATTGGAAACTCAAATGCATGTGTGGATATATAGACAACACTGTGTCCCTAGTGAGCCTCTATAGGACTAGCTCGTTGATCAAAGATGGTTAAGGTTTTCTGGCCATAGACATGAGCTGTCATTTGAAAACGGGATCACATCATTGGAGAATGACGTGATGGACAAGACCCATACTATGAACGTAGCATATGATCGTGTCAAGTTTATTGCTATTGTTTTCTACATGTCAAGTATCTGTTCCTATGACCATGAGATCATGCAACTCACTCACGCCGGAGGAGTATCTTGTGTGTATCAAACGTCGCAACGTAACTGGGTGACTATAAAGGTACTCTACAGGTATCTCCGAGGGTGTCTATTGAGTTGGCATGGATCAAGACTGGGATTTGTTACTCCGTGTGACAGAGAAGTATCTCAGGGCCCACTCGGTAATACAACATCACATTGAGATTGCAAGCAAAGTGACTAAAGAGTTAGCCACAGGATCTTGTATTACGAAACGAGTAAAGAGACTTGCCAGTAACGATATTGAACTAGGTATGGAGATACCGACAATCGAATCTCGGGCAAGTAACATACCGATGAACAAAGGGAACAGAGTACGAGATTAACTGAATCCTTGACATCGTGGTTCGACCGATAAAGATCTTCATAGAATGTGTGGGAACCAATATGGGCATCCAGGTCTCGCTATTGGTTATTGACCGTAGAGGTGTCTCGGTCATGTCTACATAGTTCTCGAACCCGCAGGGTCTGCACACTTAACGTTCGGTGACGATTTGGTATTGTTGAGTTATGTATGTTGGTGACCGAAGGTTGTTCGGAGTCCCGGATGAGATCCCGAACGTCACGAGGAGTTCCGGAATGGTCCGGAGGTAAAGATTGATATATAGGAAGTTGATGTTCGGGCACCGGAATAGTTTCGGGGTTTGCTCGGGTTTCATCGGGAGTGCCGGAAAGGTTCCGGGGGGTCCACCGGGGGGTCCACCTGCCCCGGAGGGCCCCACGGGCTGTGAGAGGGTGTGCACCAGCCCCTGGTGGGCTGGCCGCACCCCCCCACCTAGGCCCATGCGGCCAAGGGCTGGTGGTGCAAGCCCTAAGGGGGCCGCACCACTTGCCTTGGGACGCAAGGCGGCCCCCTTGGCCGCCGGCCCCATCTAGGCCACCGCCCCTAGGGGTGGGAACCCTAGGGCGCCGGCCCCCTCCTCCTCTTCCCCTATATATATATATATATGTGAGGGGAGGGAGGGTTGCAACACCTTAACCCACGGCGCAGCCTCTCCCTCCCTCATAGATTGTTTCTTCTCTAGATTGGTTTGGTTTTGCTTAGCGAAGCTCTGCCAGATCAGCTCCACCACCACCGCCGCCACGCCGTCGTGCTGCCGGAGAACTCATCTACCTCTCCATCCTCGCTTGCTGGATCAAGGAGCGGAGAACGTCATCGAGCTGTATGTGTGCTGAACGCGGAGGTGCCGCCCGTTCGGCACCAGATCGTGATTGGATCGCGGGACGGATTGCGATTTGGATCGCGAAGACGTTCGACTACATCAACCGCGTTTCTTAACACTTCCCGCTTAGCAATCTACAGGGGTATGTGGATTGATACGTCTCCAACGTATCTATAATTTTTGCTTGTTCCATGCTGTTATATTATCATTCTTGGATATTTTACAATCATTTTATAACAACGTTATATCATTTTTTGGGACTAACCTATTGACATGGTGCCAAAGTGCCAGTTGTTGTTTTTGCTTGTTTTTTACTTCGCAGAATATCAATATCGAACGGAGTCCAATCGCGACGAAACTTTTTGGAGATTTTTTCTGGACCAGAAGACACCCAGTGGGCCAAAGAAGTGCGGAGAGGTGGGCCGTAGAGACCACAACCCACCAGGGCGCGCCAGGGGGCCCCGGCGTGCCCTGATGGGTTGTGCCCTCCTCGGGGCCCCTCTCCACCGCCTCTGATGCCTATAAATTCCCAAATAATCCAAAAACACTAAGGGAGTCGACGAAACACAATTCCAGCCGTCGCAAGTTCCAGAACCTCGAGATCCAATCTAAACACCATCACGGAGGGGTTCATCTTCTTCATAGGTGCCTCTCCGATGATGCGTGAGTAGTCCACCATAGACCTACGGGTCCGTAGGCAGTAGCTAGATGGCTTCCTCTCTCTCTTATGATTCTCAATACAATGGTCTCTTGGAGATCTATTTGATGTAAACTTTTGCGGTGTGTTTGTTGGGATCCGATGAATTTTGAGTTCATGATCAGTTTCTATCCATGAATATTATTTGAGTCTTCTTTGATCTCTTATATGCATGATTACTTATAGCCTCGTATTTCTTCTTCGAATCTTTGGTTTAGTTAGGCCGACTAGATCGATTTTTCTTGCCATGGGAAGAGGTGCTTTGTGATGGGTTCGATCTTGCGGTGTTCTTTCCCAGTGACAGAAGGGGCAGCAAGACACGCATGTATCGTTGCTATTAAGGATAACAAGATGGGGTCTATTCCTACATGAATAGATCTTGTCTACATCATGTCATTGTTCTTATTGCATTACTCCGTTTTTCCATGAACTTAATACACTAGATGCATGCTGGATAGCGGTCGATGTGTGGAGTAATAGAGGTAGATGCAGGCAGGAGTCGGTCTACCTATCTTGGATGTGATGCTATAATGATCATCGCCTTGGATATCGTCATGACTATTCGATTTTCTATCAATTGCCCAACAGTAATTTGTTCACCCACCGTGCACTATACTCATGAGAGAAGCCACTAGTGAACCCTACGGCCCTCGGGTCTACTTTTCCAACATATTGCTTTCAGATCTATCTTTTTGCATCTTTGTTTTCAGATCTACAAAACCAAAAACCCAAAAACATATTGCTGCATATTTTATTTGCCCTTTTTATTTTGTGTTCTTGAGAGATCTATCTCTCCTATGTATCACTACCTAATCTATCTTTTTACCGTAGAGAGATTGACAACCTCTCTTTCGCGTCGGGTTACAAGTATTTGTTGTTTGTGTGCAGGTACTGCTTATTGGGTGGTGGTGATCCTTCTACTGGTTCGATAACTTTGGTTTCATAACTGAGGGAAATACTTACCGTCGCTGTGCTGCATCATCCTTCCTCTTTGGGGAAATACCGACGCAGTCTCAAGCCACGTCAAAGGAATTTCTGGCGCCGTTGCCGGGGAGGAAGCGGTCTCTTCTACGTGCCTATCGTAGGCGCCGAGGGGACTCCATCATCATCTACCAGGTTCCTAATCACAAATCTCATCTCCTTGCAATTACATTATTTGCCATTTGCCTCTCGTTTTCCTCTCCCCCACTTCACCAATTTGCCGTTTTATTCGCCCTCTTTTTCGTTTGCCTTTGTCTCGTCAGATCTCTTGCCTAGTCATTATGGATAGTTCTTCCTTTGTTGCGTGTACTCCCGATAATGAGGTTCTTAATTTTAAGCAAAGGGGAGGGGAGAACCTAAAAGATGCTTGGTATGGGATTTGCAATGCTCATAATAGATCTATCCATAAGCAATCCACCGTTGTTCTTCTTCGTAGATTTTATGTGGGCATCACCACTTGGTATAGATTTGTCCTTGATACGATTACCGGTGGGAATTTCTTGATGTGTCCTTCTTTAGACGATTTTAATTCCATGGGAAGTTTAGTGGGATCACCACCTATCATGATCAATGAAATAACTTTAACTCTCGAACATGTTATGGAGAGGTTAGATGCTATTGAAAAGAAGATGATCACTAAAGGACATCTTGATGATCTAGATAAAAAAATGCATAATCTTGCTAATAAAATTGGGTCTAAGACGGGAGATGCTCTTAAATTGCTTAAGGAAAAAGAAACCGTAGTTAACGAAAGGGTAGAAGAGAGCCCTTACCGGATCGATAAGATAGAAGAGATTTTTAGTAATTTGGGTTCATATTTTTCTTCTATCAAAACTATTGAAAAAACTCCCATGAAGATTGGCAAGACCACGCAAGTCACTAAGAACAAAGTTGCAACGCCTAGTAGTCACAAGGGGGATCTTAAAATGATTAGTATTCATCCCGACTTTGTTGAAATCATAAGAGACCCTATTTATAAGAATGAATTTTTTGGTTTTCTTCCTAGGAGTGTTGTCATCAAAAATATGCATGCTAAATCCTTTAAGAAATCTAGTTGTGTGATTGAAGAATTGAAAACCAAAGATGACAATACGTGAATCTATGCGTTATGCCTAGCCAGGGGCGTAAAACGATAGCGCTTGTTGGGAGGCAACCCAATGAATAAATACATTTTTGCCTTTTACTTTCTGTTTTTGAGTGTTGACACAATTATGCCTCTGTTATGATTGTGTTTTTATGGTTTATTTAGTGTTTGTGCCAAGTAAAACCTTTAGGATGATTCATAGGATGAGTAGAAGTGATGCTGAATCTGAAACAGAAACTTTGCGTCCAGTATAGGAATTTTCATTTTTTGCTGGAACGTGATCTTGAGCTGAAATTTTAACACAATGTTTCTATACAAATTCGTTCCATTTTCCTAATTTTTCAGAATTTTTAGAGTTACATAAGTATGGTTAGAGTACAGATTACTACAGACTGTTCTATTTAAGACAGATTCTGTTTTCGTTGCATTGTGTGCTTGTTTTGATGAATCTATGGGTTATATTGAAGTGTATGAGCCATGGTAAAGTTAAAATACAGTAGGTATAATGCAATAATAAAATATGAATGGGTTTGCAACAATACCTAAAGTAGTGATTTGCTTTATTATAGTAACGGATCTCACGAAGATTTTGTTGAGTTTTGTGTGATTGAAGTTTTCAAGTTTTGGGTGAGATCACGATGGATGAAGGAATAAGGAGTGATAAAAAGCCTAAGCTTGGGGATGCTACCGCACCCCCAAGATATATCCAAAGAGTAACAAGCAACTAAGCTTGGGGATGCCCCCGAGTGGCATCCCCTCTTTCTTCTAACGACCATCGGTATTTTACTTGCAGCTATATTTTTATTCGTCACATATCATGAGTTTTGATTGGAGCGTCTTGTATCTTTGCTTGCTTTGTTTTTTAGTTTGTCATTTGTATCCTTGCTAGACACACCTATTTGAGAGAGCCAAAATCATGCTATGATTTGTTAGAATTGCTCTATGTGCTTCACTTAAACTTTTTGAGCTATAGAATTGCTCTAGTGCTTCACTTATATCTTTTTGAGCACGGTGTGCTTGGAAATTTTTGTAGAAATACTCTCATGCTTCACTTAGATTAATTTGAGAGTAGGTAAATTTTGTAGAAATCCTCTCATGCTTCACTTATACTATTTTGAGAGATGAAATCTTTATGCTCATGTGCTTCACTTAAAATTGTTTGAGCTTGCCAAAAAGCAATGGCAATATATGAAACTAGTCCCAAAGTGATAGATATCCAAGGAGGATAAAATAAAAACTTTCATGAAGATCATTGGGCAAATTAAACTTGATTCTTTGTAACAGTTTTGAAACATGATGATAGTAATATGTGAGTCATGTTAGTGAGTAATTATGCTTAGTAGGAATATTGGTGTTAAGGTTTGTGATTCCCTATGCATGCACGAAAGTCAATAGTTATGCAATGAAGTTACATCCTACTTGTGGTGCATTATTCGGTGTTAGTTATGCTCAATGCTCGCTTATGTGAATTTTCGTTTCTTGGTTTTGTTGCTTCCCAATCTATTTGCTATCCTCCATTTGTACTAAGTAGAAATACTACTTGTGCATCCAAAAACCTTAAACCAAGTTTTGCCTTATGAGTCCACTATATCTACCTATATGCGGTATTTCCATGCAGTTCCAAGCAAATTTGTATGTGCCATCTCTAAAATTTCAAAATAAATTTTCTCTTTTGTGTGCTCGTACCGCTCATGAAACGGTGGGGAGTGTCCAATATTTTTCCATGCTAGATGTGTTATTCTCAAGATGAGTGTTTATTCACTTGTCATTGCACGAGAGTGCGGCGGTAATAGGGATGCCCATTCCCGAAATGAAAAAGAAAAAAAATATTTACTTTATGTTGTCAAATAATAAATTCCTTGGAAAGTGATGGTATGGAAGGCAACCGTGGATACGACCCGTCATGGAAAGTGAAAGTTTGGTGGAAAAATGAATAAACTTTATTTTCTGTTTGGGGACCGCCTATGATGTATCTAGCATGGAAAGTATTGTGAACTACTTTGTCGTTTTCGTTGACAGGAAAAGCATGCCACCCAAAATATTTTTTCTATCTTAATTTAAACCTTGAGCTCTGGCACCTCTACAAATCCCTACTTCCCTCTGCGAAGGGCCTATCTATTTACTTTATGCAAATTTTATTTTTACTTTGAGTCTCCATCTTCTCTTATAAAGCACCAACTAGGGGGCACTATGATCGTACTTGAGCATTGGGCATAGCTAATATTTGAGTGTGTTTCATGAATGGATCAATGATTGAGCATGATGGGCTAGGGATAACTTTCTTTAGTGTTGATATTTTGAAAGACATGGTTGCTTGTTGACATGCTTGAGTATTGAAGTCATTATGTTAAAACTAGACTATTGCTTTGAATCATTTACAAGTCCAAATGTCCATGCTAAACAAAAGAAAAGAATATGAGATTAACATGTTAGGCAGCATTCCACATCAAAAATTCTGTTTTTATCATTTACCTACTCGAGGACGAGTAGGAATTAAGCTTGGGGATGCTGATATGTCTCCAACGTATCTATAATTTTTGCTTGTTCCATGCTGTTATATTATCATTCTTGGATATTTTACAATCATTTTATAACAACTTTATATCATTTTTTGGGACTAACCTATTGACAAAGTGCCAAAGTGCCAGTTGCTGTTTTTGCTTGTTTTTTACTTCGCAGAATATCAATATCGAACGGAGTCCAATCGCGACGAAACTTTTTGGAGATTTTTTCTGGACTAGAGGACACCCAGTGGGCCAAAGAAGTGCGGAGAGGTGGGCCGTGGACACCACAACCCACCAGGGCGCGCCAGGGGGGGCCCGGCGCGCCCCGGCGCGCCCTGATGGGTTGTGCCCTCCTCGGGGCCCCTCTCCACCGCCTCTGATGCCTATAAATTCCCAAATAATCCAAAAACCCTAAGGGAGTCGACGAAACACAATTCCAGCCGCCGCAAGTTCAAGAACCTCGAGATCCAGTCTAAACACCATCACGGAGGGGTTCATCTTCTTCATAGGTGCCTCTCCGATGATGCGTGAGTAGTCCACCATAGACCTACGGGTCCGTAGGCAGTAGCTAGATGGCTTCCTATCTCTCTTATGATTCTCAATACAATGGTCTCTTGGAGATCTATTTGATGTAAACTTTTGCGGTGTGTTTGTTGGGATCCGATGAATTTTGAGTTCATGATCAGTTTCTATCCATGAATATTATTTGAGTCTTCTTTGATCTCTTATATGCATGATTACTTATAGCCTCGTATTTCTTCTTCGAATCTTTGGTTTAGTTAGGCCGACTAGATCGATTTTTCTTGCCATGGGAAGAGGTGCTTTGTGATGGGTTCGATCTTGCGGTGTTCTTTCCCAGTGACAGAAGGGGCAGCAAGACACGCATGTATCGTTGCTATTAAGGATAACAAGATGTGGTCTATTCCTACATGAATAGATCTTGTCTACATCATGTCATTGTTCTTATTGCATTACTCCGTTTTTCCATGAACTTAATACACTAGATGCATGCTGGATAGCGGTCGATGTGTGGAGTAATAGAGGTAGATGCAGGCAGGAGTCGGTCTACCTATCTTGGACGTGATGCCTATATAGTGATCATCGCCTTGGATATCGTCATGACTATTCGATTTTCTATCAATTGCCCAACAGTAATTTGTTCACCCACCGTGCACTATACTCATGAGAGAAGCCACTAGTGAACCCTACGGCCCCCGGGTCTACTTTTCCAACATATTGCTTTCAGATCTATCTTTTTGCATCTTTGTTTTCAGATCTACAAAACCAAAAACCCAAAAACATATTGCTGCATATTTTATTTGCCCTTTTTATTTTGTGTTCTTGAGAGATCTATCTCTCTTATCTATCACTACCTAATCTATCTTTTTACCGTAGAGAGATTGGCAACCTCTCTTTCGCGTCGGGTTGAAAGTATTTGTTGTTTGTGTGCAGGTGATGCTTATTGGGTGGTGGTGATCCTCCTACTGGTTCGATAACCTTGGTTTCATAACTGAGGGAAATACTTACCATCGCCGTGCTGCATCATCCCTTCCTCTTTGGGGAAATACCAACGTAGTCTCAAGCCACGTCATGGATCCAATCTCACCTCTCATAGATGCTCATCTCCTAGATTGATCTTGGTGAAGCGTAGGAAATTTTTTGTTTCCCATGCAACGTTCCCCAACAGTGGCATCATGAGCTAGGTCTATGCGTAGATGACATCACGAGTAGAACACAAAGGAGTTTGTGGGCGTTGATATTCAGATTGCTTCCCTCCTTAGTCTTTTCTTGATTCAGCAGTATTGTGGGATGAAGCGGCTCGGACCAACCTTACTCGTCCACGTACGAGAGACCCGTTCCATCGACTGACATGTAACTTTGTTGCATAAGATGGCTGTCGGGTGTCTGTCTCTCCCACCTTAGTTGAATCGGATTCGACAAAGGCGGTCCTTGTTGAAGGTGAAATAGCAACTTGTATATCACCGTTGTGGTTTTGCGTAGGTAAGAATCGTTCTTGCTAGATACCCATAGCAGCCACGTAAAACATGCAACAACAAATTAGAGGACGTCTAACTTGTTTTTGCAGGGTATGTTGTGATATGATATGGCCAGAAACATGATGTGATATATGTGATGTATGAGATGATCATGTTTTGTAATAGTTTATATCGACTTGCATGTCGATGAGTACGGCAACCAGTAGGAGCCATAAGGTTGTCTTTAATTAATTTGTGTCATTTGCTTTACTTTATCACTATGAGTTAGCAATAGTTGTAGAAGCAATAGTTGGCGCGACAACCTCATGGCGACACATTGATGGAGATCAAGATGATGGAGATCATGGTGTCATGCCGGTGACGATGGAGATCATTCCGGTCCTTTGGAGATGGAGATCAAAAGCACAAGTTCATGGCCATATCATGTCACTTATGATTTGCATGTGATGTTAATCCTTGTATGCATCTTATTTTGCTTAGGACGATAGTAGCATTATAAGGTGATCCCTCAGTAAAATTTTAAGATAAAATTGTGTTCTCCCCGAGTGTGCACCGTTGCGAAAGTTCGTGGTTTCAAGACACCACGTGATGATCGGGTGTGATAGACTCTACGTTCACATACAATGGGTGCAAGCCAGTGTTGCACATGCGGAACACTCGGGTTAAACTTGACGAGCCTAGCATGTACAGACATGGCCTCGGAACACAAGAGACCAAAAGGTCGAACATGAGTCATATAGTAGATATGATCAACATGGAGATGTTCACCATTGAAACCACCTCATCTCACGTGATGATCGGACTTGGGTTGGTGAATTTGGATCATGTAACACTCGGATGACCGGAGGGATGTCAATTTGAGTGGGAGTTTTTTAAGTAGTATGATTAACTAAACTCATTATCTTGAACCATAGTCTAAGTAATCTTTGCAAAATTTATGTTGTAGATCAATGGCTCGCGCAGTAGCTCCCCTGAATTTCAATGCGTTCCTAGAGAAAGCCAAGCTAAAAGATGATGGAAGTAACTTTGTAGACTGGGCCCGTAATCTGAGGATTATCCTCACGGCTTCCCAAAAGGATTATGTCCTTGATGCACCGCTCGGTGCGCCGCCCGCTCCAGTATCATCTGCAGACGTTGCGAACGCCTGGCAGGCGCGTTCTGATGACTACTCAATAGTTCAGTGTGCGATGTTGTATGGCTTAGAACCGGGACTTCATGGAGCATATGAGATGTTCCAGGAGTTGAAGTTTATTTTTGAGAAGAATGCCCGGATCGAGAGGTATGAGACCTCCGATAAGTTCTACGCTTGCAAGATGGAGGAGAACGGGTCTGTCAGTGAGCACATACTCAGAATGTCTGGGTATTCCAACCGTTTGGCTGAGTTGGGAATTACTCTCCCGCCAGAGGCGATCACTGACAGAGTTCTTCAATCACTGCCACCTAGCTACAAAAGCTTTGTGTTGAGCTATAACATGCAAGGGATGAACAAGTCAGTCACCGAGCTGTTTGCGATGCTGAAAGTCGCTGAGTCAGAAATCCAGAAGGAGCATCAAGTGTTGATGGTCAATAAAACCACTAGTTTCAAGAAGAATGGCAAGGGCAAGAAGGGTAACTCCAATAAGAGTGGAAAAGCAGTTGCCCCTCCCGTGAAGAAACCCAAGGCTGTACCCAAGCTAGAAACTGAGTGCTTTCATTGCAAGGGTACTGGCCACTGCAAGCGGAATTGCCCCAAGTATCTGGCCGACAAGAAGGCGGCCAACACCAAACAAGGTATATATGATATACATGTTATTGATGTGTACCTTACCAACTCTCGTTGTAGTGCCTGGGTACTTGATACTGGTTCGGTTGCTCACATTTGCAACTCAAAGCAGGAACTATGGAATAAACGGAGGCTAGCAAAGGACGAAGTGACGATGCGCATGGGAAATGGTTCCAAGGTTGATGTGATCGCCGTCGGCACGCTCGCTCTTCGATTTCCATCGGGATCAGTGATGAACCTGAATAATTGTTATTTAGTGCCTGCGTTGAGCATGAACATTATATCTGGATCTTGTTTAATGCGAGATGGTTACTCATTTAAATCAGAGAATAATGGTTGTTCTATTTATATGAGTAATATCTTTTATGGTCATGCACCCAATGTTAGGGGTTTATTCTTATTGAATCTCGATAGTGATGATGCACATGTTCATAACATTGATGCCAAAAGATGTAGAGTTGATAATGATAGTACCACTTTCTTGTGGCACTACCGCTTAGGTCATATTGGTGTAAAACGCATGAAGAAACTCCATGCTGATGGACTTTTGGAGTCACTTGATTTTGAATCACTTGACACATGTGAGCCATGCCTCATGGGCAAGATGACTAAGACCCCGTTCTCTGGAACAATGGAATGGGCAAGTGACTTGTTGGAAATCATACATACTGATGTGTGTGGTCCGATGAGCATTGAGGCGCGCGGTGGATATCATTATTTTCTCACCTTCACCGATGACTTAAGTAGATATGGGTATATTTACTTAATGAAACACAAGTCTGAAACATTTGAAAAGTTCAAGCAATTTCAGAGTGAAGTTGAGAGTCATCGTAACAAGAAGATTAAATTCCTACAATCTGATCGAGGAGGAGAATATCTGAGTTATGAGTTTGGCAATCACTTAAGACAATGTGGAATTGTTTCACAGTTGACGCCAACTGGAACACCACAGCGTAATGGTGTGTCCGAACGTCGTAAGCGAACCTTATTGGATGATACGTCCATTTTGCATCATGATTTCCTACTATTATTTATTATGTTTTGTTGAATAATAATGCTTTAGGGTGTGATTCTAATGCCTTTTCTCTCATAATATGCAAGGTTTACACAAAGAGGGAGAATACCGGCAGCTGGAATTCTGGACCTGAAAAAAGCACATCAGAGATACCTATTCTACACATCTCCAATGAAGCTGAAATTTTATGGAGATTATTTTTGGAATAAATAAAAAATACTGGAGCGAAGAACTACTGGAGAGGGCCACCCTGGTGGGCACAAGACACCAGGGCGCGCCAGGCCACTCTGGGCGGGCCCTGGTGGGTTGTGCCCTCCTCGGCCCACCTCCGGTGCCCATTTTCTGGTATGAAATCACTTTTGACCTAGAAAAAATAAGAGGAGGACTTTCGGGACGAAGCACCTCCGCCTCGAGGCGAAACTTGGGCAGGAGCACTTTTGCCCTCCGGTGGAGCGATTCCGCCGGGGGAACTTCCCTCCCGGAGGGGGAAATCGAAGCCATCGTCATCACCAACACCCCTCTCATCTTTGGGAGGCCAATCTTCATCAACATCTTCAGCAGCACCATCTCCTCTCAAACCCTAGTTCATCTCTTGTGTTCAATCTTTGTACCGGAACCTCAGATTGGTACCTGTGGGTGACTAGTAGTGTTGATTACCTTGCGTAGTTGATTACTATATATGGTTTATTTGGTGGAAGATTATATGTTCAGATCCATTATGCTATTCAATACCCCTCTGATCTTGAGCATGATTATTATTTGTGAGTAGTTACCTTTGTTCATGAGGTCACGGGAGAAGTCATGTTGCAAGTAATCATGTGAATTTGATATGTGTTCGATATTTTGATGATATGTATGTTGTGATTCCCTTAGTGGTGTCATGTGAACGTCGACTACATGACACTTCACCATTCATGGGCCTAAGGGAATGCATTGTGGAGTAGTTATTAGATGATGGGTTGCTAGAGTGACAGAAGCTTAAACCCTAGTTTATGCGCTACTTCGTAAGGGGCTGATTTGGATCCAAACGTTTAATGCTATGGTTAGATTTTATCTTAATACTTTTCTCGTAGTTGCGGATGCTTGCGAGGGGGTTAATCATAAGTGGGAGGTTGTTCAAGTAAGAACAGCACCCACGCACCGGTCCACCCACATATCAAATTATCAAAGTAGCGAACACAAATCAAACCAACATGATAAAAGTGACTAGATGAAATCCGCGTGTACCCTCAAGAACACTTTGCCTATTACTAGAGATTGTTCTAGCCCGTCCTTTGCCACAAAAGGATTGGTCTACCTTGCTGCACCTTACTTACCGTTACCGTTACTTGCTCGTTACCAATTATCTTGCTATCAAACTATCTGTTACCTACAAATTCAGTGCTTGCAGAAATTACATTGCTGAAAACCGCTTGTCATTTCCTTTTGCTCCTCGTTGGGTTAGACACTCTTACTTATCGAAAGGACTACGATTGATCCCCTATACTTGTGGGTCATCGAGACTCTTTTCTGGCACTGTTGCCGGGGAGTGAAGCGCTCTTGGTAAGTGGAAATCGGTAAGGAAAAACTTTTACTACGTGCTGAAATTTATTGTTACTTGCTACTATGGAAAACAATCCTTTGAGGGGTTTGTTCGGGGTATCTTCACCTCGACCGGAACCACAATTAGTTGCCCCTCAACCTACTGCACCTACTGAAAATATTGGTTATGAAATTCCTTCGGGTATGGTAGAACAACTGCTTGCTAAACCTTATGCAGGAGATGGAACTGAACATCCTGATATGCACCTCTTATATGTGAACGAAATTTGTGGATTATTTAAGCTTGCAGGTTTACCCGGAGATGAAGCTAAGAAGAAGGTTTTCCCTTTATCTTTGAAGGGAAAAGCATTGACATGGTATAGGCTATGTGATGATCTTGGATCTTGGAACTGGAATCGTTTGCAATTGGAATTCCACCAAAAGTTTTATCCCATGCATCTAGTTCATCGTGATCGGAATTATATATATATAATTTTTGGCCTCGTGAAGGAGAAAGCATCGCTCTAGCTTGGGGGAGGCTTAAGTCAATGTTATATTCATGCCCCAATCATGACATCCCGAGAGAAGTTATTATTCAGAATTTTTATGCTCGACTTCTCATAATGATCAATCCATGCTCGATACTTCTTGTGCTGGTTCTTATATGAAGAAGACTATTGAGTTCAAGTGGGATCTCTTAGATAGAATTAAATGCAACTCTGAAGATTGGGAACTCGACGAAGGTAATGAGGCAGGTATAAAGCTTGAGTTTGATTGTGTTAAATCTTTTATGAATACCGATACTTTTCACAAGTTTAGCACTAAATATGGACTTGACTCTGAGATAGTAGCCTCTTTCTATGAAGCATTTGCTACTCACGTTGATCTCCCTAAGGAGAAGTGGTTTAAATATCATCCCCCTATTAAAGAAGAAATTAAAGAACCGGTCATAGCTAAAGATGAAACCATCATTTACAATGTTGATCCAGTTGTGCCTACCGCTTATATTGAAAAACCACCTTTCCCTGTTAGGATAAAGGAACGTGCTAAGGTATCAATTGTGGTTCGTAAGAGTAATATAAGAGCACCTAAGCCCCCTGAGCAAATAAAAGTAGAACCTAGTGTTGCTATGGTTAAAGATCTCTTGGTAGAAAATATTGATGGGCATGTTATCTACTTCTGGGATGAAGCTGCTAGAATTGCTAAACCCGATGAAAAAGATAAACATAGACCCATAGAAGGCATGCATGTTGTCTCAGTCAAAATAGGAGATCATTGCTATCATGGTTTATGTGATTTGGGTGCTAGTGTGAATGCTAACCCTTTTACTCTATACCAAGAAATTATGGATGAAATAGCACCTGCTGAAATAGAAGATATTGATGTTACTATTAAACTTGCTAATAGAGACACCATCACACCACTTGGGATTGTTAGAGATGTTGAAGTCTTGTGTGGGAAAGTAAAATACCCTACTGATTTTCTAGTTCTTGGTTCCCCACAAGATGAATTTTGTCCCATTATCTTTGGTAGACCTTTCTTGAGCACCGTCAACGCTAAGATAGATTGTGAAAAACAAACTGTCGGTGTCAATTTTGGTGGTGTGTCTCATGAGTTTAATTTTTCCAAGTTTAGTAGACAACCTCGTGATAAAGCGTTATCTAGTAGAGATGAAATAATTGGTCTTGCTTCTATTGCTGTGCCTCCTACTGATCCATTAGAACAATATTTGCTTGATCATGAAAATGATATGCACTTGCGTGAAAGAAATGAAATAGATCAAATTTTGTTTGAACAACAACCTCTCCTGAAACACAATTTGCCTATTGAAACTGTTGGAGGTCCTCCTCCACCTAAAGGTGATCCTGTGTTTGAATTAAAGCAATTGCCTAACACTTTGAAGTATGCTTATCTTGATGAGAAAAAGATATATCCTATTATTATTAGTGCTAACCTTTCAGAACATGAAGAAGAAAGATTATTAAAAGTTCTAAGGAAGCACCGGACTGCTATTGGATATACTCTTGATGATCTTGAGGGCATTAGTCCCACTCTATGTCAGCACAAGATTAATATGGAACCTGATGCTAAACCCGTTGTTGTTCACCAACGGCGATTAAATCCTAAGATGAAGGAAGTGGTAAGAACTGAAATATTAAATCTTCTGGAAGCAGGTATAATCTATCCCATTGCTGATAGTAGATGGGTAAGTTATGTTACATTGTGTCCCTAAGAAAGGAGGAATTACCGTTGTTCCTAATGATAAAAATGAACTCATTCCACAAAGAATTGTCACTGGCTATAGAATGGTAATAGATTTTAGGAAATTAAATAAAGCTACTAGAAAAGATCATTACCCTCTGCCTTTCATTGATCAAATGCTAGAAAGATTATCTAAGCACACACACTTTTGTTTCCTAGATGGATATCCGGTTTCTCTCAATTACCTGTGTCACAATCCGATCAAGAGAAAACCACCTTTACTTGCCCTTTTGGAACCTATGCTTATAGACGTATGCCTTTTGGTTACCTGCTACCTTTCAAAGATGTATGATTGCTATATTCTCTGATTTTTGTGAAAAGATTGTGGAGGTTTTCATGGATGATTTTCCACTTTTCGGGACTTCTTTTGATGATTGCTTAAGCAACCTTGATCGAGTTTTGCAGAGATGTGAACAAACTAATCTTGTCTTGAATTGGGAGAAGTGCCACTTTATGGTTAATGAAGGTATTGTCTTGGGGCATAAAATATCTGAACGAGGTATTGAGGTGGATAAAGCTAAAGTTGATGCAATTGAGAAAATGCCATGTCCTAAAGATATTAAAGGTATTCGAAGTTTCCTTGGTCATGCTGGTTTCTATAGGAGGTTCATTAAAGACTTCTCTAAAATTTCCAGGCCTCTTACTAATCTTTTGCAAAAGGATATTCCTTTTGTTTTTGAGGATGATTGTGTGGAAGCCTTTGAAACACTCAAGAAAGCCTTAACCTCTGCACCTATCGTTCAACCACCTGATTGGAACTTGCCTTGTGAAATTATGTGTGATGCTAGTGATTATGTTGTTGGTGTTGTTCTAGGACAAAGAGTTGATAAAAAATTGAATGTTATCCATTATGCTAGTAAAACTCTAGACAGTGCTCAACGAAATTATGCTACTACTGAAAAAGAATTTTTAGCAGTTGTGTTTGCCTGTGATAAATTTAGATCCTATATTGTTGACTCCAAAGTTATTGTTCACACCGATCATGCTGCTATAAAATATCTTATGGAAAAGAAAGATGCTAAACCTAGACTCATTAGGTGGGTTCTCTTGCTTCAAGAATTTGACTTACATATCGTTGATAGGAAAGGAGCTAAGAACCCCGTAGCTGATAACTTTTCTAGGTTAGAAACCTATTGATGATAGTTTCCCTGATGAGTAGTTAGCTGCAATAAATATTTCTCAAAACACCCCTTGGTATGCTGATTATGCTAATTACATTGTCGCTAAATATATACCACCTAGTTTCACATACCAACAAAAGAAAAAATTCTTCTATGACTTGAGACATTACTTTTGGGATGACCCACATCTTTATAAAGAAGGAGTAGATGGTATTATTAGACGTTGTGTACCTGAGCATGAACAGGAACAAATCCTACGGAAATGTCATTCCGAAGCTTATGGAGGACATCATGCGGGAGATAGAACTGCTCACAAGGTATTGCAATCTGATTTTTATTGGCCTACTCTCTTCAAGGATGCCCGTAAGTTTGTCTTGTCTTGTGATGAATGTCAAAGAATTGGTAATATCGGTAAGCGTCAAGAAATGCCTATGAATTATTTACTTGTTTTCGAACCATTTGACGTTTGGGGTTTTGATTATATGGGGCCTTTTCCTTCCTCTAACGGGTACACTCATATTTTGGTTGTTGTTGATTATGTCACTAAGTGGGTAGAAGCTATTCCAATTAGTAGTGCTGATCATCACACCTCCATTAAAATGCTTAAAGAGGTTATCTTCCCGAGGTTTGGAGTCCCTAGATATTTAATGACTGATGGTGGTTCACACTTTATTCATGGTGCTTTCCGTAAGATGCTTGCTAAATATGATGTTAACCATAGAATTGCATCACCCTATCATCCTCAATATAGTGGTCAAGTTGAACTTAGCGATAGAGAAATAAAATTGATATTACAAAAAAACTGTCAATAGGTCTCGTAAGAATTGGTCTAAGAAATTAGATGATGCACTTTGGGCCTATAGAACAACTTATAAAAATCCTATGGGTATGTCTCCATACAAAATGGTATATGGAAAAGCTTGTCATTTGACTTTAGAATTAGAACATAAAGCATTTTGGGCAATTAAAGAACTCAACTATGATTTCAAACTTGCCGGTGAGAAGAGGCTATTTGACATTAGCTCATTAGATGAATGGAGAACCCAAGCCTATGAAAATGCCAAACTATTCAAAGAAAAAGTAAAAAGATGGCATGACAAAAGAATCCAAAAGCGGGAATTCAAAATAGGAGACTATGTTCTTTTGTTCAACTCTCGTTTAAGATTTTTTGTAGGTAAGCTTCTCTCCAAATGGGAAGGACCATATATTATCGAAGAGGTTTATCATTCTGGAGCTATCAAGATTAATAACGCCGAAGGTACTAACCCGAAGGTGGTCAATGGACAAAGAATTAAGCACTATATCTCAGGTACGCCTATTAACGTTGAGAGCAATGTTATCCAAACCATGACACCGGAGGAACACATAAAAGAAACCTTCCGGAACACTCCAGAATTCTAAAAAATAGGAGGTACGTGATACGGTAAGTAAACGGACTCCGAAAAATCCGCAAAAATATTTTTTTGTCAATTTTGGCATATTAGAAAATTTTGGAAATAAAGAAATAAACCGAAAGGTGATCGAGGTGAGCACGATACACCAGGGCGCGCCCTGGTGGGTTGTGCCCACCTCGGACACCTTCCCGACTCCGTTTTCCTTCCATATGCTTGTTTCCCAAGAATAAAAATTCTCTATATATACCCCCGACTGTTTTGATGACCGCATCGTAGAAAAATCCTCTGTTCTTGTTTCGTGCTATTTTCCTGTCAGATCTGTCAAGCCAGGCATTATGTCTTATCCCTCTTCTAATAACATGGAAGAAGATGCCTGGCTAATGAAGATGGAGCTGAAGAGGGAGGATCCAAAAGAAGCCAACAATGAAGACAAGGGCAAGGAGGTTATGGTGGATCAGCCCCCTGAAGGAGAGCAATCCATGCCAACAAAGGAGGGAGAAGAAGAATATATCCTTCAACCTTATTACAGTCATCTCACCCCTATTGAACTCGAAGCTTTTAGAGCTTTCAAAGCAGTCCGTGTTCAGAATAAATTTCTCATCCTTGAAAATATTTTGCTAGAGGAGCACAACAATACCCTTCGAAGGGTCATCCGCAAATTGGAGTACCTTCTGAGGATGAAGTGTGACACCTCTACACCACCACCTGCTTCATCACCACCACCAAAGGAGACTTGAGCACACGGGTATGGGCAGTCCCCTTGGCTTGAGCCAAGCTTGGGGGAGGTGCCCCAGTATCGTATCACCACCACTTTTATTCACATTTACCTATTTTAGTTCGATCTTTAGTTTCCCTTTGCTTTAGTTGAATAAAAGTTTAGCATGATCTATTTTCGTGTGTTAGTTTCGTGGCCTATCTATTTATGTAATCGAGTGAGAGTTATATAATAAAGTTTAGTTTGAATTTTTGCCTCTCTACTTTCTTGTTGCAATCAAAATAAAAGAAAAGATAAATAAATGAAAAGAATCATATGCTAATCTTATGATGAGTAATGACATCACATAAAGAAAAGTATAAGTAGTAAAATTTATTGGAGATTGACAAACATAGCATTGGTCAATGATGCAATTCATGAAAGAATTAATAAGGGAAGAGAAGATTCACATGCAAATACACCATCTTGGACATCTTTTATGATTGTGAGCCCCCATCAAATATTATATGTCAAAATTGTTGACGTTGGACAAGGAAGACAACATAATGATTTATGTTTGTTCATTTCCACATAGAAGTTATATTGTCATAGATCCTTCAACATGTGGGGCTTGCTCAATATCTTTCCTAGCCAAAAATTCCGCACTAAGTAGAGATACTACTTGTGCATCCAAAAACCCAAACCCAAATTTATTCTTTGAGAGTCTACCATACCTACCTACGGATCGAGTAAGATCCTTCAAGTAAGTTGTCATCGGTGCAATAAGGCAATAAAAATTGCTTCTAAAAGTGTTCTGATCAATTAGTGTAAGAGAAAATTGAGCGCTACACGAACTTATGATGGCAAAGTAATAAAAGCAACGGACTGCATAATAAAGGTTGCTATCATAGGGGGCAATATAGCGTGACGTTCTTTTACATTAAGGGATTGGGCATACAAACCAAAAAGCGCATTACAACCTCTGCTTCCCTCTGTGAAGGGACTATCTTTTACTTTTATGTATTTACTTTTATGCAAGAATCAAAGTATTCTTCCCTATTCCTTTTTACTTTTTTCCTTTTGCAAGCATCATGTGGTGAGGAAAGATCTAGGCACATATATCCAGTTGGATATGAGTGGGCATGAGTTATTATTGTTGGCATCACCCTTGAGGTGAATACGTTGGGAGTCCAAACTATAAGCCCCTATCTTCCTATGTGTCCGGTTGAAACTTTTTGCTCATGGGTATGCCGTGAGTGTTAGCAATTGATGACCCACAAGTATAGGGGATCAATCGTAGTCCTTTCGATAAGTAAGAGTGCCGAACCCAACGAGGAGCAGAAGGAAATGACAAGCGGTTTTCAGCAAGGTAATTTCTGCAAGCATTGAAATTGTAGGTAATAGATAGTTTGATAGCAAGATAATTTGTAACGAGCAAGTAACGGTAACGGTTAACAAGGTGCAGCAAGGTAGCCCAATCCTTTTGAGGCAAAGGACATGCCAGAACAATCACTAGTAATAGGCAAAGTGTTCTTGAGGGTACACGGGAATTTCGTCTAGTCACTTTTATCATGTTGGTTTGATTCATGTTCGCTACTTTGATAATTTGATATGTGGGTGGACCGGTGCTAAGGTGCTGTTATTACTTGAACTAACAACCTACTTATGATTAACCCCCTCGCAAGCATCCGCAACTACGAGAAAAGTATTAAGACAAAGTCTGACCATAGCATTAAACATGTGGATCCAAATCAGCCCCTTACGAAGTAGCGCATACACTAGGGTTTAAGCTTCTGTCACTCTAGCAACCCATCATCTAATAACTACACCACAATGCATTCCCTTAGGCCCATGAATGGTGAAGTGTCATGTAGTCGCCGTTCACATGACACCGCTAAGGGAATCACAACATACATATCATCAAAATATCGAACACACATCAAATTCACATGATTACTCGCAACATGACTTCTCCCGTGACCTCAAGAACAAAGGTAACTACTCACAAATGATAAACATGCTCAAGACCAGAGGAGTAATGAATAGTATAATGGATCTGAACATATAATCTTCCACCAAATAAACCATATAGTAATCAACTACTCAAGGTAATCAACACTACTAGTCACCCACATGTACCAATCTGAGGTTCCGGTACAAAGATTGAACACAAGAGATGAACTAGGGTTTGAGAGGAGATGGTGCTGTTGAAGATGTTGATGAAGATTGGCCTCCCAAAGATGGGAGGGGTGTTGGTGATGACGATAGCTTCGATTTCCCCCTTCGGGAGGGAAGTTCCCCCGGCGGAATCGCTCTGCCGGAGGGCAAAAGTGCTCCTGCCCAAGTTCCACCTCGAGGCGGCGGCGCTTCGTCCCGAAAGTCCTCCTCCTAATTTTTTTTAGTTTTTTTTGGGAATTTATACCAGAAGATGGGCACCGGAAGCGGGCCAGGCTGGGCACGATACACCAGGGCGCGCCGGGCACCCCTGGGCGCGCCCTGGTGGGTGGTGCCCACCTGGGAGCCCACCTCCGATAGTTTCAGCTCCAGTAATTATTATTAAATAAAAAAAATTCTTCGTAAATTTTCAGCTTCATTGGAGTTGTGCAGAATAGGTATCTTTGACGTGCTTTTCTTGGGTCCAGAATTCCAGCTGCCGGTATTCTCCCTCTTTGTATAAACCTTGCATATTATGAGATAAAAGGCATTAGAATCACTCCCCAAAGCATTATTATTCTACAAAACAAAGTAAATAACGGTAGGAAATCATGTTGCAAAATGGACGTATCAGCAATCATAGAAGACTAAATGATGGTTGAGTATGTGGACTTGCCAAAAGGCTCCGACATGAGACCCTTCCTGAAAATATGATGAATTGTAGTTGCAAAGTTGACTGAGAACATAGTTTGTTGGTTTTCAATAGGGTTTATGCTTCATACTTCTATGTTGTGATGAATTGTTACTTGTTCATGAGAAGTTATATGATAAAAATGTATTGAATAAGTTTTTTGTTAGAGTTTGTTGCTATTATGATAATAAGCATGATGCTACTGATGGGGTTATGTACCTAGGGTAGGGTCATAGGCCTGACCTACATGCCCTACCCACAGACATTGCCCTATCGAGCTTAAGGACTGCAAGGAAGTCTTCAACTGAAATCACCAAGACGTACAAGTCACTCGACAACATCCACTCGGAGGTTTCTTCATCCACTCGACGGCTACATTTCACTCGACAAGAACTAGAAGACAGCCGATCACAAAAGGTCAGAAGCCACCCCAGGGAGGCCAACGGGCAGGCGTTTGTCTAGATCATAAGTAGCATTTATTACATACGTTACTAGTAACGTTCATCTTTATAGCCACGATCGGACCCTTAGATGTCGGACATTATGATGGGCAGCGCACTCTATATAAGCCGCCCCTCCCCTCTGGCACAAGGGTTCGCACCCTGTAACTCCTATATTCCACACGACAGAAAAGCTCCTGAGCACCGAGACGTAGGGCTGTTACCTCCACGAAAGGGGCCTAAACTCGTACATCTGTGTGTACACCCTCGCCGTAGCTAGGACTCTGCCCTCTCCCTTCGTACCCCTATCTTCTACTGTCAGGCTCGTTCCCACAACAGTTGGCGCCCACCGTGGGGCAGGCGTCTAAGCGACTTCGGTGAGGTTGCATTTTTTCTCCTTCGTCATGTCTTCCGGCAGTGATTTGTTCCTGGGCCACGAGATCCGTCTCGGAGCGCTCACCTTCATCGCCGACGACTCGGCATGGCTCCAGGAAGCGCCTCTAGATGTTGAGGCGCTCCCAATCCGCGGGGCGATGCATTTCTCTGCGAGCTCTTGCGGTGTTCTTCTTCTACAGCCGTCGACTCTGTACCTGTCAGTCCTCCCCGCTGGTCGTCGCCGCAAGCGATCTGGTCATTCGCGGCTCCAGCGCTGGGTTAGGCATGCGGCGGCTCGCCAAGTTTCGTCTCCGTAGATTGCGGCTATCGAGCCCGCCGAATCACTTCACGGCGTGTTCGACTTGACGTCGGATCCATCTGACGTTCCCTCCGAGTGCGAGAGCTGTGATCCTGCGGCGGAGGTTCTCATGGCTGGCTCTCATGAGAGTCCGCCGCCCGGCTTCAATCACGACAGACGCGAAGCTGGAGGACCGTCGAATGAACAGCACCGCCGAGATGAGGATATCCTCCATACTCCTATCATTGGTGCGACTGCTGAGGCTTAGGCCATGGAGGCCACTCGCCTTCGACTCAAAGAGATGCAGGAGGCACTCGACGAGCGTGCCCGCCAGCGTCCCCTTGTTTCCAGTCAACGTCAGAGACATCTGTTTCCGACTGGTTCTCATAACAATGTCAAGGTGTTCCGTACTCCAATTCTGAATGTTGCAGCGGCTGCGAAGATAGCAGATTCCATTCAGCCGTCCCGTTCGGAGGCTGGGAGGGGTTTGCAGCAGATCCGAGCATTGCTAGATGCAGCGCAGCAGCATAATTCAGCTATTTCTCAGTCGCGCAATAGGTTGCATAGTAACTCCCCCAGGGCAGACACAGTTCAGTCAGCGCACAGTCCGGGGTCACCTCTGCGTCGCAGGGGAGGAGGTTACCGTGAAGATCAGTACCAAGATCAGGGGCGAGACAATTTTGCTCCTCGTTATCACCGTGATGACCGCCGTCGAGTGCTTACTCCTCCGCGGAGTGGATCGCATGTGCCCCGGCACTATGACGATAGGCGCCCGTTCGGCGATGAGCGGAATCCTGGGTTCGATGCAAGGAATGTCCTTGCCCAAAGGTGGATCGACAGAGGCAGAGCCCACAGAGATGGTAATGACAGAGACTATCCGAGTGGAAGTGGTACCGTTGTTTCTGGTCCCGAGTGTTTCAGCAGAGCCATTCGCTCTGCGGAGATTCCCCCCAACTTCAGGTTGGCGGCTGGAATAAGCAAGTTCTCCGGCGAGTTGAAGCCTGAAACATGGTTGGATGATTACCGAGTGGCTGTGCAGATTGGTGGAGGAAATGACAACGTAGCCATGAAGCATTTATCCTTGATGTTGGATGGTTCGGCCCGGGCGTGGTTGAATCGCTTGGCTCCTTCTAGCATCTATTGCTGGGAGGATCTTGCCCGAGTGTTCATCAGTACCTTTGAGGGTACTTGCAAGCATCCTACGGGTTTGATTGATTTGCAGCATTGTGTTCAGAAGCCCAATGAGTCTTTGAGGGATTACATTCAGCGTTGGTCCACTTTGCATCACACAGTGGAGAATGTTTCTGAGCATCAGGCTGTTTGTGCTTTCAAGGCCGGTGTGAAGTACAGAGAGCTTTACCTGAAGTTTGGGCGGACAGGTGACATTTCCCTGAGTAAAATGATGGAGATTGCCACTCGGTACGCTAATGGCGAAGAAGAAGACCGCCTCCGTAGCGGCAAAGGAAAAGTAGTCGACAATGACGCCGGTGGTGGCAATTCCAGTCGGAAGCAGAAGCGCAAAGCTGATGCTCCTGCCCAGGCAGAAGCGGCCGCTCTGGCGGCACAAGGCAAAAACAAAGGAAAATCTAAAGCTAAGTTTACCCCCAAGAAGTCAAAGAATCAGTCGGGTACAAATGTTATGGATTTATCGTGTGCAATCCACACGAAGAAAGATGAAGAGGGCAATTTGATATTGCCGAAGCATACCACTCGACAGTGCCGTTTGCTGATCTAGCAGTTCAAGGAAAGTCAGTCGAGTGAGAAAGATCCTGAAAAGGAGGATGAAGGAGACAAATAAGAGTTCCCTGAGGTCAATGCCACTCTGTTGATTTTTGCTGATGTTGAAAGCAAGAGTCGACTGAAAGTTATCAACAGAGAAGTCAACATGGCTGTTCCTGCTACCCCCACGTACCTCAAGTGGTCTCAGACTGCTATCACATTCGACCAGTCAGATCACCCAGCTCATATCACCACCCCTGGTCGGCAAGCGCTGGTGGTGGACCCGGTTGTGGGAGGCACTCGACTCCGCAAAGTTTTGATGGATGGAGGGAGTGGTCTGAACATTTTGTATGCGGATACCCTAAAGGGGATGGGCATTCCGATGTCCCGACTCAGCGAAAGCAACATGCAGTTCCACGGAGTCATCCCTGGGAAGAAGGCCAAGTCACTCGGCCAGATAGCATTGGATGTGGTATTCGGCACAGACAAGAATTTTAGAAAAGAGAAATTGACTTTTGAAGTTGTAGACTTTCAGAGCGCGTATCATGCCATCCTTGGCCGTCCGGCTTATGCTCGTTTCATGGCCCGTCCATGTTACGTGTATCTCAAGCTGAAGATGCCCGGGCCCAAGGGTGTGATCACAGTCACTGGCAATCGACAGAGGGCTGAGGAGTGCCTTCAGCAGGGCTCCAAAATCGCCGATCATCAGATGGCTGTGGTCGAATTGGAAGAGTACAAGAAGAGTGCTGATCCTGCCGACCTGCTGTGTGCCAAGAAGCCTGCCTTCGAGTTAACTTTCCAGTCTGCAGGCGAAGTGAAACAAGTGCACATTCACCCGACAGATCCTAGTGCTGCCCCGATCAACATCTCAACGACACTTGACAGCAAATAGGAAGCCGAGCTCATCTAGTTCCTCCGTGAGAACTGGGACATCTTCGCATGGAAGCCTGCTGACATGCCGGGTGTACCCAGGGAACTGGCTGAGCACAGACTGAGAGTCGACCCGAAGGCCAAGCCTGTGAAGGAGCACTTGCGTCGGTCGGCAGCAGAAAAGCGGAAAGCAATCGGCGAGGAAGTGGCTCGTCTCTTGGCAGCTAAGTTTATACGTGAGATTTACCACTCCGAGTGGTTATCGAACGTCGTCATGGTCCCTAAGAAGGACAAGTCACTCCGCATGTGTATTGACTTCAAACATATCAATCGGGTCTGCCCGAAAGACCATTTTCCGCTCCCCCGCATTGATCAGATTGTCGACTCAACTGCGGGGTGCGAGCGTCTATCTTTTCTTGATGCCTACTCTGGCTACCATCAGATCCGTCTGTTTGGTCCAGATGAAATAAAGACAGCCTTCATCACCCCTTTCGGGTGTTTTTGTTACATCACCATGCCTTTTGGTTTGAAAAATGCTGGCGCTACTTTCATGCGCATGATTCAAAAATGTTTGCTTGATCAGATCCCTCGGAATGTCGAAGCGTACATGGATGATATTGTCATCAAGTCTCGCAAAGGTTCCGACCTGTTGTCTGACTTGGCTGAGACATTCGCCAACTTGAGGAGATACGATATCAAGTTAAACCCAACTAAGTGCACTTTCGGTGTTCCTGGTGGCAAGTTACTCGGTTTTCTCGTTTCCGAACGAGGAATCGACGTCAATCCTGAAAAGATCAGTGCCATCACCCGAATGAAAAGCCCTGAGCGTGTGCACGATGTCCAAAAGCTCACAGGTTGCCTAGCAGCGTTGAGTCGGTTCATTTCTCGTCTCGGTGAGAAGGCATTGCCTTTATACCGACTGATGAAGAAGTCTGATACATTCGAGTGGACTCCAGAAGCTGAAGCAGCATTTGTTGGGCTCAAAGCCCTGCTTTCCACCCAGCCGGTGCTTGCTGCTCCGCACAGCAAAGAGCCCTTGCTCATGTACATTGCGGCCACTAATCAGGTCGTCAGTACATTTCTCACTGTCGAGCGAGAAGAGGAAGGCAAAGCCTACAAGGTCCAGCGTCCTATTTATTACATTTCTGAAGTGTTGACTCCTTCAAAGCAAAGGTATCCACATTACCAGAAGCTCGTATATGGTATATATCTGTCAGCGAAGAAGGTGGCACACTACTTCCAGGATCACTCAATTTCAGTCGTCAGTGATGCTCCGTTGTTTGAGATTCTCAACAATCGAGACGCGACTGGTCGAGTGGCTAAATGGGCTATTGAGCTCCTTTATTTTGACATCAAGTTTGAAGCGAAAAAGGCAATCAAGTCTCAAGCTCTTGCTGATTTCCTGGCCGAGTGGATTGAACAGCAGCAGCCGATCCAAATTCACTCGGCACACTGGACCATGTTCTTTGATGGCTCTAAGATGCTGAATGGGTCTGGTGCTGGTGTAGTATTGGTGTCCCCAAAAGGCGACAAAATCAGTTATGTCCTGCAGATTCACTTTGATTCTTTCAACAATGAAGCTGAATATGAAGCACTCCTGTACGGGTTGCGTATGGCCATCTCACTCGGCGTCCGGCGCCTGATGGTTTACGGTGACTCTGATTTGGTGGTCAATCAGGTGATGAAAGAGTGGGATGTCAGGAACCCTGCTATGACTGGATACTGCACCGCAGTAAGGAAGCTTGAGAAGAAGTTTGAAGGTTTGGAACTCCATCATGTTCCCCGAGTGAAAAATCAGGCAGCTGATGAGCTAGCAAAGATTGGATCCACTCGGAAGCCTGTCCCCAGCAACGTGTTTCTCGAGCACCTCCATTCTCCTTCGATACAGGAAGATCCCTTCACTGAAGAGCCCCCGCAAGCAAAGAGCGCCTCTGATCCGACTGAAGTCGACATACCAGCGGTCATAGATCTGGTCATGGAGATTCTGGTGATCACGCCCGATTGGACAGTACCTTACATTGCATACATTCTGAGGCGAGAACTCCCAGATGATGAATATGAAGCTCGACAGATAGTCCGCAGATCCAAGGCCTTTACTGTTATGGATAGACAACTCTACAGAGAAAGCGTAACTGGTGTGATTCAGCGGTGTATTTCTCCTGAAGAAGGTCAACTGATTTTGGAGGAGATTCACTCGGGAACTTGTGGTCATCATGCGTCCTCTAGGACAATTGTTGCTAAAGCATACCGAGCTGGTTTCTTCTGGCCGCGCGCCAATGAGATGGCTAAAGAGATTGTTGATCACTGTATATCTGTCACACAAACCTGCGTCTGCCTTGAAAACTATTCCACTTGTCTGGCCGTTTGCATTATGGGGTTTGGATATGGTTGGTCCCCTTCGAACAGGGCAGAGTGGATTCACTCACTTGCTTGTAGCAGTCGACAAGTTCACTAAGTGGATTGAAGCCAAACCCATCAAGAAGCTGAACGCTCGAACTGCTATCAAATTCATGAAAGAGATAACTTTCCGGTATGGAGTTCCCCACAGTATCATTACGGACAATGGCTCAAACTTTGACTCGGAAGAGTTCAGACACTTTTGCTCCTCTCAAGGCACTCGGGTGGATTACGCATCCGTTGCGCACCCCCAGTCAAACGGTCAAGCTGAGCGAGCGAACGGCCTTATCCTTCAAGGGCTGAAACCTCGGCTCATGCGAGACCTCGATCATGCAGCTGGAGCTTGGGTCACTGAATTGTCGTCTGTTCTGTGGGGCTTGAGGACGACTCCTAACCGGTCGACTGGACACACTCCTTTCTTCTTGGTGTATGGAGCCGAAGCTGTTTTGCCAAGTGATGTCCTTCACAATTCTCCCCGAGTAGACCTATATTCTGAAGTTGAAGCTGAGCAAGCACGACAAGACAGTGTTGATCTCCTGGAAGAAGAACGCGAGATGGCTTTGATTCGGTCGACTGTATATCAGCAAGATCTGCGCCGCTTCCATGCAAGGCACGTCAAGAGTCGGTCGTTCCATGAAGGTGATCTTGTGCTCCGAGTGGATCAGCAGCGACCTCATAAACTGGCCCCAGCGTGGGAAGGCCCTTTCGTCGTCACCAAAGTGCTGAACAACGGAGCCTACCACCTCTTCAACCTCAAGAAGAATATCGACGAGCCGTGCGCTTGGAACGCGGATTTGCTTCGACGTTTTTATACTTGACGACTGAGTTGTTTTGATGTAATAAAAGTACTCCAGACAGTGTCGTTTGTTAAAGTTATGACTCCTGCAGTCTATTGTCGATTCCGATCGCACAATTACGCATTTAGAAACTTCTCCGGGTGACGAGCGATCCTCTCACTCGGGGGCTTAGCTGCGAACCAGTTTTCGCCTAAGTTAAAAACCCTTCCGAGTGAATGGTATTCCATTCACTCGGAAACTTAGCTGCGAACCAGTCTTCGTCTAAGTTCAAAACTTCTCCGGGTGATGAGCGATCCTCTCACTCGGGGGCTTAGCTGCGAACCAGTTTTCACCTAAGTTAAAAACCCTTCCGAGTGAATGGTATTCCATTCACTCGAAAACTTAGCTGCGAACCAGTCTTCGTCTAAGTTCAAAACTTCTCCGAGTGACGAGCGATCCTCTCACTCGGGGGCTTAGCTGCGAACCAGTTTTCGCCTAAGTTAAAAAACCCTTCCGAGTGAATGGTATTCCATTCACTCGGAAACTTAGCTGCGAACCAGTCTTCGTCTAAGTTCAAAACTTCTCCGAGTGACGAGCGATCCTCACACTCGGGGGCTTAGCTGCGAACCAGTTTTCGCCTAAGTTAAAAACCCTTCCGAGTGGATAGTATTCCATTCACTAGGAAACTTAGCTGCGAACGAGTCTTCGTCTAAGTTCAAAAACTTCTCCGAGTGACGAGCGATCCTCACACTCGGGGGGCTTAGCTGCGAACCAGTTTTCGCCTAAGTTAAAAACCCTTCCGAGTGGATAGTATTCCATTCACCCGGAAACTTAGCTGCGAACTAGTCTTCGTCTAAGTTCAAAACATCTTCGAGTGATGAGCGATCCTCACACTCGGGGGCTTAGCTGCGAACCAATTTTCGCCTAAGTTAAAAACCCTTCCGAGGGGATAGTATTCCATTCACTCGGAAACTTAGCTGCGAACCAGTTTTCGCCTAAGTTAAAAATCCTTCCGAGTGGATAGTATTCCATTCACTCGGAAACTTAGCCACGAATCAGTCTTCGTCTAAGTTCAAAAATCCTCCGAGTTGTGAGCGATCCTCTCACTCGGAGGCTTAGCTGCGAACCAGTTTTCGCCTAAGTTAAAAACCCTTCTGAGTGGATAACATTCCATTCACTCGGAAACTTAGCTGCGAACCAATCTTCGCCTAAGTCTGAAATTCTACCGAATGCTGAACATCCGTTCCTTTTCCGGAGTAAAACAAAATTCAGCCAAACAAAGGATTGACAGCAAAATGCAGATAAATCCAAAAGTTTTCAGCGCAGCAAAAACTTGTTCGCGCAAAGGGAAGTACTCAGGCCTAGGGCCTGAACGAAGTCTTAATCGGTTACACCATCACTCGGCATACCGAGGCAAATAAAGTTTTAATTGCGAGCAAAGTATTTTTCAAGCACCAGCAGGGCTCGCCGGCTCAACGAAGGTGTCCAAATCAATCCCGTCAGCAATCCGAGTGGCTGCTTCAATGAAGGTCTCCATGAAGTCTTCAAATTGGAGTTTCTTTGTGTTGATCACTCGGAGAGCCTTCAGTTTGTCCTCCCTGGCCTCCTTGCAATGAACTCGGATGAGTTAAAGTGCCACATCAGCACCGCAGCGAGCGGCGGATTTCTTCCATGCCTGCACTCGACCAGGGATCTCATTGAGGCGGGTCATCATTGACTCGAGGTCAGTCTGGAGGGAGTCTTCAGGCCACAATTCCTTGTCGACCTTCTCCAAAGCAGCCCTCAGTCGAGTGACATAACCTTGGACATTCCTGAGACGAGCTTCAAGTCGAAACATGTCCATGGCCACGGCATCCACGACAGGTGACTTGGTGGGATCCAGATTTGGCTCGATCTCTTCAGTTTCCTTCTCAAAATCTTGACAGAATTCTGCGCGAAGAGAAAGCGAAAAGATGATCACATTGCCGTTCTGAAGAAATCAAAGAAATTCACACGACAGAAGAAAGTTACCTTCAAGCATGCCGAGCATCTTCTTCGCGAAGTCTCCTAGGTATTGCTCCAGAGCGCTCCTTCTCTTGGTCTGCAGTTCGAGCTTTTTGATCCAATCGGCCCGTTCCTGCTTGAGTTTGGTATTCTCTTCTTCCAATTTGCTGGCCGCGGCAAGTTTCTTCTCGGCAGCTTCAGTTTTCTCCCTCGCCACCTTCTGAGCGTCGGCGAGTGCCTTGTCCTTGTCTTCAAGCGCCTTCTTCATGGTATCTAAAGAAATAGCATTGTTGAGTCGTGCTTGGAGTCGGCGGTTCTCATCGCGTACTTCTGTTCGAGTGGATTCACTCGGTTCAAAGGATGGAAGATGAAAGTAATAATGCAATTGATCGACAAGGATTACCTCCCAAGGTATTTAGTTCAGTCTGTGCACGGTCCAGGTTGTTATTCGTCAGCTCCAGATCCAGCAGAAGTCGATTCTTTTCCTTCTCCAGCTCGACATATTTGGTCCCGAGCCCACAGGCTTTCTGAAATCAGCAAAGAAGTAATTCAGTCGACGATAATGTTTTTTCACTCCCGAGTGGAAAAGAACATGTCCAGTCGACTGAATGGCGGCCCGCCGCCCCACCCCACACCCCTGCAAAGCGTCATATCATGGTTGATGGAAATGATGTCCATGAAACCTGCAGGACAAGTAACAACTGTACTCCAAGTACGAAAAAGGACTCCGAATCCAAAGTTCTTAAGACTACTGCCCATCGTAAACGATCGACAGTAGTCTCGGGGACTACACCCAGTGGGTGCACTCAGCGTGCCCCCACTAGATACAAAATCACTCGACCAGGTCCGACCTGTCCGAGTATAAACAAAAGAAGCAAACATGCAACCATTGTCTCTATCAGACCCCCACCGAGGCAAGCACTCGACGGCGGTCTCGGGGACTACACCCAGTGGGTGCACTCAGCGTGCCCCCACTGGACCTACTACCACTCGACCAGGTCTGTCCTGTCGAGTGAAAGTCAACTATCAACACAAATTTAAGACCCCTGCCGACGTCTTCGCCATTCGACAGCGGTCTCGGGGACTACACCCAGTGGGTGCACTCAGCGTGCCCCGACTGGACCAAAAACCACTCGACTAAGACCCGATCTACTCGAGGAAAAAACAAGCAAGTATGCATCTGGAGAAAACACCCAGTGGGTGTAAAGTCAAGACGAACAGGAATTCAATCGGAAATGAACTTACAATCGAACTTAGTCGGACATTGGCTTGAAGCGCTGAACTGGCATCATAGGCTAACTTGCTGGCCTCGTACGCCTCCTTCGTTCGCAACATCATTTGCCCAGCCTGGATCATGGCCTCTTTGGCAGCTCCAGTCTAGTCTTCTGGAACGTGGTACAGAGGGTATGCAGGCGCCAGATGAGTCGGTACTGCAGTTGAAGTCACGAGAAGTGCTTGAGGCTGCCCAATCGGCACTGAGGTCACAAGAGTCGAAGTTGCTGGCGGGGCACTCGACAGCGGAACCACAGGGTCGGCTCTGGCTCGGGAAGAATCACCAAGCTCTTGAGAGGGCGCAGCAGTCGACCTATGAGATGCTTGGCTTGATGATGTCCTCCGAGTGCGCACGCGTGGAGTGTCCAAAGGCACAACATCACCTTCTGCACCCCGTTGCGGCTCTTCATCGTCTTCCAAGTGGATGACGTCGTCAACTGTCATTCGACAATATTAATTTATTCACTCGACGAATTGTTTTCAAAGATCAGACCACAGTGAAGATTCATTGTACCTCATTGGGAGGTGGCCGCGTCAGGTGTGTCCACTTCCATGTGATCCCCCTCATCCCGTTGAGGCGATGTCACCGAGGTAGCAGCTCTAGGAAATAAATTTCACTCGGTCAGCAAAGACATGAAGTTTCATAACAGCAGAAAAGGAAAATAAACACTCACGTTGAGGCGACAGGCACGGTGATCTTTATGCGGGGCAGAGCCTTCCGGGGTTTTGGTGCTTCCGGCCTGAGCTGTTTCGCAGCTTTTTCAGTCGACCCTGATGTCGCGGCACGGTCGCGCTTTGGGTTCCTGGTGCTTGATGCTAAAGTCTTGCTTGGAGCGGCCTCCGGGTCTTCACGCAGCTTGGTTCGATGCTCGGCACGCGAAGGAGCCTGGGCCTCTACTTCGCCTTCCTCAATCTCTTCCAGGTTGTCGTCGCTGCCCTCACTGTCGTCGACGTAGTCGACGTCTGCGCTGTCGCCTGTGCTCTCTTCTCCGTCCTCAGGCTGCTCCCCATTTGGCACGGGCGAATACATGTTCGTAAACTCCTGCAAGATACAAACTGTGAAGTCAGTCGACTGAGGACGCAGTCACTCGACAAAATATGAAAGCACTCGGCAAAGATATAACTCACCAGGTTCGTCGGTGGGTTCAAAGCAGAGAAGGGCAAGATTCGCTTGGCTCCCAGAGGATTATCACAGGCTCCGGTGATGCTCCTGAGCCACTGAGCAACGGTCTCATCGGAAACTTCCTCTGGATGGGACCGAGTGGAATCCTCGGGGCCCGAATAATGCCACATAGTGTGATCCCTGGCTTGAAGAGGCTGGATTCGTCGACTGAGAAACGTCTCTAAGAGATCCATACCAGTCACTCCGCCACGGACCAGATCTACTACTACATTCACTAGAATCCCAACCTGGACTTTCTCTCCCTTAGCCACACTCAGTGTTCTGGGAGTAGTAGGTCGATCCAAAGTGAAAGGGGGAAGACCAGTCGACATATTGGGAGATGCAACATCTCTACAGTAAAACCATGTCGACTGCCAGCCCCGAACAGAATCAGGAAAAGTCATTGACGGAAACGAACTCCTACCCCTCTTCTGAAGCCCCAGACCACCGCATAGCTGGATGACATTGGTCTTACTATCACTAGGATTGGCTTTTTTAACACATTGGGACCGAATGGTGAATATGTGCTTGAATAAGCCGCAGTGAGGAGGACAACCCAGGAAACACTCGCACATGGTGATGAACGCAGCTAGGTACGAGATGGCATTCGGAGGAAAGTGGTGGAGTTGCGCTCCGAAAAAGTTCAAGAAACCGCGGATGAATGGATGGGGAGGCATAGAAAAACCTCGCTCGACGTGGGTGAGGAGGAGGACTTGCTCGCCGTCGCGCGGCTCTGGCTCAGGCTCCCCCTCCGACAGCCTCCATGACCCTTCAGCAACCAGCCCGTCGTCGACAAGGTTCTGGACATCCTCCACCTTGACGGTCGATGGGAGGAAATCTCCTTGGATCCACCCCGGCGGCGCCGTGAATCGGGCGCCCGACGGCTTCTTCGCCTTGGCTCCTCCCTTCTTGGCGCGCTCGAGCTTCTCCGTCTTGCTCTTCGTCATCGCGGCGGCGGTCGTCGAGGCGGAGTCGAGCGGTGCACGTGGAGCAGGGGAGGCGGAGGAGAAGTGAAGATTTGGGGGAGAAACACTGTACCGGCCCCGGTGCCGTCGCCTCTTATATCCGCCCGAGTGGGTCACTGACCTGTGGGCCCGCCAGATCTCTGGGTATCCCGATTTCAGAGGAAGAGCGATACGTGGAGGAAATGGCGGCGCGAAAATCGAGGCGTCGTGCTCCCACTGGCTCCAGTCGTTGCGTCATCGTCGCGCGGCGCGCGCTTACCCAATTTTCGAATCCCGTGAAATCCGGGACTGACGAAGCGACCCGTCGCATCAGAGGACCCTGCTGGCCACTCGGACCGGATTTTGCGCTGAAATTCACTCGGATACATTTCAAGACAGAATCGATCAGGATGACTGACAAAGGTTCCAATCGACACAGATTTCAGTGAAGCCCTAAAATGCACTCGGAATTTTTGTGTCTTATCAGAACCCGCGTCGATCCCTTTTTCACTCGAACCCCGATCCATTCGGGGGCTAATGATGGGGTTATGTACCTAGGGTAGGGTCATAGGCCTGACCTACATGCCCTACCCAAAGACATTGCCCTATCGAGCTTAAGGACTGCAAGGAAGTCTCTGACTGAAAGCACCAAGACATACAAGTCACTCGACAACATCCACTCGGAGGTTTCTTCATCCACTCGACGGCTACATTTCACTCGACAAGAACTAGAAGACAGTCGATCACAGAAGGTCAGAAGCCACCCCAGGGAGGCCAACGGGCAGGCGTTTGTCTAGATCATAAGTAGCATTTATTACATACGTTACCAGTAACGTTCATCTTTATAGCCACGATCGGACCCTTAGATGCCGGACATTATGAGGGGCAGCGCACTCTATATAAGCCGCCCCTCCCCTCTGGCACAAGGGTTCGCACCCTGTAACTCCTATATTCCACACGACAGAAAAGCTCCTGAGCACCGAGACGTAGGGCTGTTACCTCCATGAGAGGGGCCTGAACTCGTACATCTGTGTGTACACCCTCGCCGTAGCTAGGACTCTGCCCTCTCCCTTCGTACCCCTATCTTCTACTGTCAGGCTCGTTCCCACGACAGCTACTATGTCCGTATTTTGTTTTTATCGACACCTCTCTCTCAAACCATGTGGACATGCTTTTCAATATCGGCTTTCGCTTGAGGACAAGCGAGGTCTAAGCTTGGGGGAGTTGATACGTCCATTTTGCATCATAATTTCCTACTGTTATTTATTATGTTTTGTTGAATAATAATGCTTTAGGGAGTGATTCTAATGCCTTTTCTCTCATAATATGCAAGGTTTACACAAAGAGGGAGAATACCGGCAGCTGGAATTCTGGACCTGAAAAAAGCACATCAGAGATACCTATTCTACACATCTCCAATGAAGCTGAAATTTTACGGATATTATTTTTGGAATAAATAAAAAATACTGAAGCGAAGAACTACCGGAGGGGGCCACCCTGGTGGGCACAAGACACCAGGGCGTGCCAGGCCCCGTTGGGCGCGCCCTGGTGGGTTGTGCCCTCCTCGGCCCACCTCCGGTGCCCATCTTCTGGTATAAAATCACTTTTGACCTAGAAAAAATAAGAGGAGGACTTTCGGGACGAAGCGGCGCCGCCTCGAGGCGGAACTTGGGCAGTAGCAATTTTGCCCTCCGACGGAGCGATTCCGCCGGGGGAACTTCCCTCCCGGAGGGGGAAATCGAAGCCATAGTCATCACTGATAACCCACAAGTATAGGTGATCGCACCAGTTTTCGAGGGTAGAGTATTCAACCCAAATTTATTGATTCGACACAAGGGGAGCCAAAGAATATTCTCGAGTATTAGCAGCTGAGTTGTCAATTCAACCACACCTGAAAGACTTAATATCTGCAGCAAAGTATTTAGTAGCAAAGTAGTATGGTAGTAACGGTAACGATGGCAAAAGTAACAGTAACGGTTTTGTAGCAATCGTAACAGTGGCAACGAAAAAGTAACTTAGCAAAGGTCAATATATGAAGAGCTCGTAGGCAACGGATCAGTGATGGATAATTATGTCGGATGGCATTCATCATTCAACGGTTATAACATCAGGTGACACAGAACTAGATCCAATTCATCAATAAAATGTAGGCATGTATTCCATATATAGTAATACGTGCTTATGGAAAAGAACTTGCATGACATCTTTTCTCCTACCCTCCCGTGGCAGCGGGGTCCTAATGGAAACTAAGGGATATTAAGGCCTCCTTTTAATAGAGAACCGGACCAAAGCATTAGCACTCAGTGAATACATGAACTCCTCAAACTACGGTAATCACCGGAAAGAATCCCAGTTATTGTCACCCTGGGGGATGTGGATCATAACTCGTAATAGGTGTCTACAACTTGCAAGATAGGATCAAGAACACATATATATTCATGAAAACATAATAGGTTCAGATCTGAAATCATGGCACTCGGGCCCTAGTGACAAGCATTAAGCATAGCAAAGTCATAGCAACATCAATCTCAGAACATAGTGGACACTAGGGATCAAACCCTAACAAAACTAACTCGATTACATGGTAAATCTCATCCAACCCATCACCGTCCAGCAAGCCTACGATGGAATTACTCACGAACGGCGGAGAGCATCATGAAATTGGTGATGAAGGATGGTTGGTGATGACGACGATGTCGATTTCCCCTCTCTGGAGCCCAAAACAGACTCCAGATCTGCCCTCCCGAGGAAGAACAGGAGGTGGCGGCGGCTCCGTATCGTGAAATGCGATGAACTCTTCTCCTTGATTTTTCCCCCGAATAGGGTTATATGGAGTTGGAGGTGAGGTCGGAGGAGTTGCAGGGGGCCCACAAGCCACCTGGGCGCGCCCTAGGGGGGGCGCCCCCCTGGCTTGTGGCCAATGGGTGGACCCCCTCTGGTTGATTCTTTCGCCAGTATTTTTTTATTAATTCCAAAAATATTCTCCGTAAATTTTCAGGTCAATCCGAGAACTTTTATTTCTGCACAAAAATAACACCAAGGCAATTTTGCTGAAAAATGCGTCAGTCCGGGTTAGTTCCATTCAAATCATGCAAATTAGAGTCCAAAACAAGAGCAAAAGAGTTTGGAAAATTAGATACGATGGAGACGTATCAACTCCCCCAAGCTTAACCCATTGCTTGTCCTCAAGCAATTCAGTTGACAAACTGAAAGTGACAAAGAAAAACTTTTACAAACTCTGTTTGATCTTGTTGTTGCAAATATCTCTAACTGATGTTCAGATTTTAAGCAAAGATTATAAACTAACCACATTCACAATAACATTTAGGTCTCACATTTACTCATATCAATGGCATAATCAACTAGCGAGCAATAATAATAAATCTTGGATGACAACAATTTTATCAAAACAATCATGATACAATATGATATAATGGTATCTCGCTGGCCCTTTCTGAGACCGCAAAACATAAATGCAGAGCACCTCTAAAGAACAAGGGCTGACTGGAAATTGTAATTCATGGTAAAAGAGATCCAGTCACAATCACACTCAATATCAATTAATAACAAAGCATACAAATGACGGTGGTACTCTCTAACTGGTGCTTTTTATAAGAGGAGGATGACTCAACAGTAAAGTAAAATAGATAGGCCCTTCACAGAGGGAAGCATTGATTTGCAGAGGTGCCAGAGCTCGAGCTTTTAAAACAGGGATGAATAATAATTTTGAGCGGTATGCTTTCATTATCAACATAACAACCAAGAGATCTCGGTATCTTCCATGCTAGATACATTATAGGCGGTTCCCAAACAGAATGGTAAAGTTTTTACTCCCCCTCCACCAATCAATCACACTCCACGACGAGCCGAATCCATGGGTCCGTCCATACAAACAACAATCCTGGGGGAGTTTTGTTTCATTATATTTTTGATTTGATTTTTGAGCATGGAACTGGGCATCCCGCATACCAGCCACTTTCTCGTGAATGATAGTGTATCAACACATATCGTGAGAATAACCCACCTAGCATGGAAGATACTGACAGCCCCTAGTCGCTACATGAGCGATTCGGGCATACAAAACATAATATTATTTGAAGGTTTAGAGTTTGGCATATGCAAATTTACTTGGAACGACAGGTAAATACCGCATATAGGTAGGTATGGTGGACTCATATGGAACAACTTTGGGTTTATGGAAATGGATGCACAAGCAGTATTCCCACTTAGTACAAGTGAAGGCTAGCAAGAGACTGGGAAGCGACCAACTAGAGAGCGACAACAGTCATAAACATGCATTGAGATTAACCAACATTGAATGCAAGCATGAGTAGGATATAAATCACCATGAACATAAACATCGTGGAGGCTATGTTGATTTTGTTTCAACTACATGCGTGAACATGTGCCAAGTCAAGCCACTTGAATCATTCAGAGGAGGACACCATCCTATCATACTACATCACAACCATTTTAAAATGCATGTTGGCACTCAAGACAAACCATTATACACTCTTAGCTAATTAAGCACGACATGAGTAACTATAATCTCTAATTGTCATTGCAAACATGTTTCATCCATAATGAGCTGAATCCAGAACGACGAGCTAATCACATTTACAAAGACAAAATAGGTCGAGTTCATACCAGCTTTTCTCCATCTCAATCACTTCATCATATATCGTCATTATTGCCTTTCACTTGCACGGCCGAACGGTGTAAATAATAATAAGAGTGCACGTGCATGGGACAAAGCTGGAATCTGCAAACAATAACTCAAAGGATAAGGCAAGGTAATATGGGCTCTTTGATAGATGAACAATAATGCATATGAGAGCCACTCAACATTTTCATTGTGGTCTTCTCCTTACGACCCAAAGAAAAGAAATTTCAAAACAAGAATGAGAAAAACTATTTACACGGGAAAGCTCCCAACAAGCAAAAGAAGAACGAGAAATCTTTTTGGGTTTTCTTTTAATGCTACAACTAAACAAACTAGGAGGTAAAGCTAGAACTAATTTTTTTGTATTTTCTCAAGGTTAATTAAGCACACAAGAAGAAAGCGGAAAGAAGAAATAAAATACCATGGATGATACAATGAAAAAGTATAAGCATCGACTATTAAGATGAGTGTGTGAACATGAATGTAATGTCGGTGCGAAATACGTACTCCCCCAAGCTTAGGCTTTTGGCCTAAGTTGGTCTAGGGCCGTGGCTGGCCCGGATAATATCCAAAGTCATAGTTGGGGTTGTACTGGGCTGCGGCGGCTACCGCCTGAACGGCTGCAGCGCGGAGGCGAGCGGATTCCGCCTCTCTCTCGTACTCGTTTGCCTCCTCTCTGGTTATAAAATGTCTCCGTTTTTCCTGAAAGCTAAAGAAGGCAGGAGCAGGAAGGGTAATATGGACAGCACGCTGTCTATCAAAAATTAGTCGGTACAGGAAGGACTGTTCGTTCCTCTCAAGAAACTGGTAGCGCACCATAGCCTCATAATCAAGAAAAGCAGGTGGTAACTCAATATCATTCCCCCTTATGGGTACCCCAAGATAATTTGCTACACGAGTGGCATAAATCCCGCCAAAGAAATCTCCATCCTTAGCATTTTTATGTAGTCTCCTAGCAATAATAGCCCCCAAGTTATATCGTCTATCACCCATTACCGCACTCTTAAGAATACTAAGATCAGGTACGCAAAGGTGGCTATGATCATGTTTACCGTTAATACATCTACCTATGAAGAGAGCAAAATAATGTATAGCAGGAAAGTGAATGCTCCCCAAGGTAGCCTGTGTAATGTTTCTAGTTTCTCCCACAGTGATGCTAGCAAGAAAATCATTATATTCAGTTTTGTGAGGATCACTGTGGCTGCCCCATTGTGGAATTTTGCATGCACGGTTAAAATCTTCTAGGTCCATAGTATAAGATTCATCATAAAGATTTAATAGAACAGAATGCGTATTACGCCTGGATGAAAATTCAAACCTCCGCACGAAGGAATCAGTGAGTTGATAATATTGCTTGCATTGGTCTGAAACGAAATCTTCAAGGCGAGCATGTACGCGTGAAATTCTTCCTTGAAACCGGCATGAACCATGAATTGATCCGACGGCCATTCACAAGGCCGCACTTGAGCTTCCCTCGGTGGTTCAAAGTCAGGCTCACGTATCGCGAGTCTCGGGGCCTTCTTGCTCAAGGAACCACCTTGGTATATTCTCCTCAACATCTTTCTTTCTCTGAAAATTTTCTGAAAATTTTAGTGACTCAAAATAAAGGTGAACAAAACTCAACAAAACTTATAGCAACTACTCCCACAAGTGCCTAGAGGCTATATCATGCATCAAAACTACTTGGGACCATACAAATTTGACATGCAAGCTCAAGAACAAGGTCACCACAGCAGCAAAAATTTGCAATATATAAAGCACTAAAACAAAAACTAATTGGACCATTGGAGGAGTCACATACCGAAGATCAGTCCAACAAAACAGTTTTGCAAATGGAGCTTTGCACAAGGAGATCGAAAATGGCAGCAAAATGAGCTAGAACACGGGTTTGAGCAATGGTGGGATTTTTTCTGGAGGAAGACGAAGTGGATGGGTGCTGGAATAAGTGAGGGGGGCCTACGTGGGACCCACAAGCCAGGGGCGCGCCCAGGGGGGTGGGCGTGCCCTGTGGTCTTGTGGCCCACTGATGCAGCCCCCTGATGTGTTCTCAGTGCGAGAAATTCTTAAATACTCCAGAAAAAATCATACTACATTTTCAGGGCATTTGGAGAACTTTTATTTTTAGGTCATTGTTTTATTGCACGGACAAATCAGAAAACAGAAAAATAATAGCATTTTTTACTTTCTTTAATCTAAATAACAGAAAGTAAAAGTTGGGTACAGAAGGTTGTGCCTCCTAAATTCATCCATCTCATGCTCATCAAAAAGAATCCATCAATAAGGTTGATCAAGTCTTATTGACAAACTTCTTTCGAATGACACGGAACCGGAGAATTTTTGAATAACACTAGGTTACCTCAATGGGGATATGCATGTCCCCAACAATAAGTATATCATATTTCTTTTTGGCAGTAGGGAGAGGGAATTCAAAATCTCCAATAATAATCGTTGAAATTTTTCCAATGGAGTTGATACTATGAACTTGAGGTTGTTTCTTCGGAAAGTGTACCGTATGCTCATTACCATTAACATGAAAAGTGACATTGCCCTTGTTGCAATCAATAACAGCCCCTACGGTATTCAAAAAAGGTCTACCAAGGATGATCGACATACTGTCGTCCTCGGGAATATCAAGAATAACAAAGTCCGTTAGGATAGTAACATTTGCAACTACGACAGGCACATCCTCACAAATACCGATGGGTAAAGTAGTTGATTTATCAGCCATTTGCAAAGAGATTTCAGTAGGTGTCAACTTATTCAAATCAAGTCTACGATACAAGGAGAAAGGCATAACACTAACACCAGCTCCAAGGTCACATAAAGCAGTTTTAACATAATTTCTTTTAATAGAGCATGGTATAGTAGGTACTCCAGGATCTCCTAGTTTCTTTGGTATTCCACCCTTAAAGGTATAATTAGCAAGCATGGTGGAAATCTCAGCTTCCGGTATCTTTCTTTTATTTGTCACAATATCTTTCATATACTTAGCATAAGGAGACATTTTCAGAATATCAGTCAAGCGCATACGCAAAAAGACAGGTCTAAGCATTTCAACAAAACGCTCAAAGTCCTCATCATCCTTTTTCTTGGATGGTTTAGGAGGAAAGGGCATGGGTTTCTGAACCCATGGTTCTCTTTCTTTACCATGCTTCCTAGCGACAAAGTCTCTTTTATCATATCTTTTATTCTTAGGTTGTGGGTTATCAAGATCAACAACATGTTCAATCTCCACATCATTATCATTACTAGGTTGAGCATCAACATGAACATCATCATTAATATTATCACTAGGCTCATGTTCATTACCGTATTGTGTCTCAGCATCAGAAATAGAAATATCATTTGGATTCTCAGGTGTATCTATAACAGGTTCACTAGCAACATGCAAAGTCCTATCATCATTCTTTTTCCTTTTATTACTGGGACGACTAGGTGCATCAGTATTAAATCTCTGAGAATCTTGCTCAATTCTCTTAGGATGGCCCTCAGGATACAAAGGTTCCTGATTCATTTTACCACCTCTAGTCGCAACTCTAACAGAATGATCATTGTTCTTACCATTCATCTCATTAAGCAAATCATTTTGTGCCTTAAGTACTTGTTCTACTTGAGTAGTTACCATGGAAGCATGTTTACTAATAAGCTTAAGATCATTGATAGTTCTACTCATATAATCACCTAAGCGATCAAGCATGTAAGCATTATGTTTCAATTGTCTACTAACATAAGCATTGAAATTTTCTTGCTTAACAATAAAGTTATCAAACTCATCCAAGCATTGGCTAGCAGACTTATTATAAGGAATATCACCTTCATCAAATCTACGGAGAGAATTTACCTCTACTACCTGTGTCGGGTTATCAAGACCATGTATTTATTCAATAGGTGGTAAATTCTTAACATCTTCAGCTTTAATACCTTTTTCTTTCATAGATTTCTTTGCCTCTTGCATATCTTCAGGACTGAGAAATAGAATACCTCTTTTCTTCAGAGTTGGCTTGGGAGGTGGTTCGGGAATAGTCCAATCATTATCATTGCTCAATATATTATTCAATAGTAGTTCAGCTTGTTCAACAGTTCGTTCCCTGAAAACACAACCAGCACAACTATCTAGGTGGTCCCTAGAAGCATCGGTTAGTCCATTATAAAGGATATCAAGTATTTCATTTTTCTTGAGAGGATGATCAGGCAAAGCATTAAGTAATTGGAGAAGCCTCCCCCAAGCTTGTGGAGACTCTCTTCTTCAATTTGCACAAAGTTAAATATTTCCTGCAAAGCAGCTTGTTTCTTATGGGCAGGAAAATATTTTTCAGAGAAGTAATATATCATATCCTGGGGACTACGCACACAACCAGGAGCAAGAGAATTAAACCATATCTTAGCATCACCCTTTAATGAGAAAGGAAACAACTTAAGAATATAATAATAACGAATTTTTTCCTCATGAGTGAATAGGGTGGCTATATCATTCAATTTAGTAAGATGTGCCACAACAGTTTCAGAATCATAACCATGTAAAGGATCAGATTCAACCAAAGTAATTAACTCAGGATCGACAGAGAATTCATAATCCTTATCAGTAACAAAGATAGGTGAAGTAGCAAACTTAGGATCATATTGCATTCTAGCATTCAAAGATTTTTCCTTCCACTTGCATAGTAATTTCTTAAGATCATCTCTATCCTTACAAGCAAGAAAGTCCCTAGCTACCTCTCCCTCCATAACATAACCCTTAGGTATATTAGGCAATTCATATCTAGGAGAGCTAGGTCTAGCAGGTGTCTCATAGTGTTCAGTTTCAATAATTTCATCAGTTTCAGAAGTATCATCAGTTTCAGCATTGACTCTAGCAATTTGTTCATCAAGAAATTCACCCAGTGGCACAGTATTATCAAGCAAAGTATCATCATAAGTATCATGCATAGCAGAAGTGGCATCATAAATTACTTGCAACACATCAGAATCAATAGCAGGTGGTGGTGTCGCAAATTTACTCATAACAGAAGGTGAATCAAGTGCAGAGCTAGATGGCAGTTCCTTACCTCCCCTCGTAGTAGAGGGATAGATCTTGGTTTTTGGGTCTTTCAAATTCCTCATAGTGATCAACAGATATAAATCCCAAGTGACTCAGAGAATAGAGCTATGCTCCCCGTCAATGGCGCCAAAAAAGGGTCTTGATAACCCACAAGTATAGGGGATCGCAACAGTTTTCGAGGGTAGAGTATTCAACCCAAATTTATTGATTCGACACAAGGGGAGCCAAAGAATATTCTCGAGTATTAGCAGCTGAGTTGTCAATTCAACCACACCTGAAAGACTTAATATCTGCAGCAAAGTATTTAGTAGCAAAGTAGTATGGTAGTAACGGTAACGATGGCAAAAGTAACAGTAACGGTTTTGTAGCAATCGTAACAGTGGCAACGGAAAAGTAACTTAGCAAAGATCAATATATGAAGAGATCGTAGGCAACGGATCAGTGATGGATAATTATGTTGGATGGCATTCATCATGCAATGGTTATAACATAAGGTGACACAGAACTAGCTCCAATTCATCAATAAAATGTAGGCATGTATTCCATATATAGTCATACATGCTTAAGGAAAAGAACTTGCATGACATCTTTTGTCCTACCCTCCCGTGGCAGCGGGGTCCTAATGGAAACTAAGGTATATTAAGGCCTCCTTTTAAAAGAGAACTGGACCAAAGCATTAGCACTTAGTGAATACATGAACTCCTCAAACTACGGTAATCACCGGAAAGAATCCCAGTTATTGTCACCCTGGGGGATGCGGATCATAACTCGTAATAGGTGTCTACAACTTGCAAGATAGGATCAAGAACACATATATATTCATGAAAACATAATAGGTTCAGATCTGAAATCATGGCACTCGGGCCCTAGTGACAAGCATTAAGCATAGCAAAGTCATAGCAACATCAATCTCAGAACATAGTGGACACTAGGGATCAAACCCTAACAAAACTAACTCGATTACATGGTAAATCTCATCCAACCCATCACCGTCCAGCAAGCCTACGATGGAATTACTCACGAACGGCGGAGAGCATCATGAAATTGGTGATGAAGGATGGTTGGTGATGACGACGATGTCGATTTCCCCTCTCTGGAGCCCAAAACAGACTCCAGATCTGCCCTCCCGAGGAAGAACAGGAGGTGGCGGCGGCTCCGTATCGTGAAATGCGATGAACTCTTCTCCTTGATTTTTTTCTCCCCGAATAGGGTTATATGGAGTTGGAGATGAGGTCGGAGGAGTTGCATGGGGCCCACAAGCCACCTGGGCGCGCCCTAGGGGGGGGGGGCGCCCCCTTGGCTTGTGGCCAATGGGTGGACCCCCTCTGGTTGATTCTTTCGCTAGTATTTTTTATTAATTCCAAAAACATTCTTCGTAAATTTTCAGGTCAATCCAAGAAATTTTATTTCTGCACAAAAATAACACCAAGGCAATTCTGCTGAAAACAGCGTCAGTCCGGGTTAGTTCCATTCAAACCATGCAAATTAGAGTCCAAAACAAGGGCAAAAGAGTTTGGAAAAGTAGATACGATGGAGACGTATCAATCACCAACACCCCTCTCATCTTTGGGAGGCCAATCTTCATCAACATCTTCAACAACACCATCTCCTCTCAAACCCTAGTTCATCTCTTGTGTTCAATCTTTGTACCGGAACCTCAGATTGGTACCTGTGGGTGACTAGTAGTGTTGATTACCTTGCGTAGTTGATTACTATATGGTTTATTTGGTGGAAGATTATATGTTCAGATCCATTATGCTATTCAATACCCCTCTGATCTTGAGCATGATTATTATTTGTGAGTAGTTACCTTTGTTCTTGAGGTCACGGGAGAAGTCATGTTGCAAGTAATCATGTGAATTTGATATGTGTTCGATATTTTGATGATATGTATGTTGTGATTCCCTTAGTGGTGTCATGTGAACGTCGACTACATGACACTTCACCATTCATGGGCCTAAGGGGATGCATTGTGGAGTAGTTATTAGATGATGGGTTGCTAGAGTGACAGAAGCTTAAACCCTAGTTTATGCGCTACTTCGTAAGGGGCTGATTTGGATCCAAACGTTTAATGCTATGGTTAGATTTTATCTTAATACTTTTCTCGTAGTTGCGGATGCTTGCGAGGGGGTTAATCATAAGTGGGAGATTGTTCAAGTAAGAATAGCACCCAAGCACCGGTCCACCCACATATCAAATTATCAAAGTAGCGAACACAAATCAAACCAACATGATAAAAGTGACTAGATGAAATTCCCGTGTACCCTCAAGTACACTTTGCCTATTACTAGAGATTGTTCTGGCCCATACTTTGCCACAAAAGGATTGGGCTACCTTGCTGCACCTTACTTACCGTTACCGTTACTTGTTCGTTACCAACTATCTTGCTATCAAACTATCTGTTACCTACAATTTCAGTGCTTGCAGAAATTACCTTGCTGAAAACCGCTTGTCATTTCCTTCTACTCCTCGTTGGGTTCGACACTCTTACTTATCGAAAGGACTACGATTGATCCCCTATACTTATGGGTCATCATTGGATATGGTGCGTTCTATGATGTCTCTTGCCGATTTGCCACTATCATTTTGGGGATATGCGTTAGAGACAGCTGCATTCACTTAAAATAGGGCACCATCTAAGTCTGTTGAGACGACGCCGTATGAACTGTGGTTTGGCAAGAAACCAAAGTTGTAGTTTCTTAAAGTTTGGGGTTGCGATGCTTGTGTCAAAAGGCTTCAGCCAGAAAAGCTCGAACCCAAAGCGGACAAATGCGTCTTCATAGGATACCCAAAGGAGATGGTTGGGTACACCTTCTATCTCAGATCCGAAGGCAAAGTGTTTGTCGCTAATAACGGATCATTTCTCGAGAAAGAGTTTCTCTCGAAAGAATTGAGTGGGAGGAAGATAGAACTTGTGAGTGGGCCCATAACCCACATGTCTTTTCCAGGATCTTACCTGGCTCATCTAATCTTTTTCGGAGATCTCAAGTTCTTTTCAATTGTGACGTAAGAATGATTTTCATCAGTCATATGCCTTCTCCAAGATCACTTTGAATTGTATTTCATAGTTGGCTCAACCTTTCCTTATTCATTGTTCCGGAGTGTCTCAGTAATTCATGGTGTTGTTTCTCCCCAGCATTCTCAACGTGAAGTCCGAAGGAGATTTTCTTTTAAATCTTTGTCCATTCTCTTGAAGATTCATGGTTTCAGCTTTGTGTTATCCTCTCAAATTGTTTTCAATCATGAGAAATTCCATCCACATCTATCCGGAGCATCTCATAGTTGTTTTAATTTTTCGATCCTCCGAAGGCCATCATTTCAGAAGATTTCTTTGTACTCAGCTTTCAGCTTTCTTTCTTAAATTCTTCTCAATTGTCGTCTCTTTGTTCATATCTTAATTATTTTGGTGCTTTGTTAGATTTCTCTAGGCGGATCGTGATCTCTTCGTTCTCATGTCATGCATCTCCATTCATTTCTATTATCCACATTCGTTCCAAATTCTTACCGGTGTTCTCATTCAAGACTTCTTCAAGTTCGTGTTATCTCTCTTCAATCTTTTTCAAGAAGAATAAGTAGTATGCCAAATCCGTTGCTTGTCATCAATTTAACTTGATGCAGGATAAACATAACATAAATCTTATTCTTGTTTCATTGAGGTGATTTCAATCCTTCTTCCGGAGTTGTTCATGATATCAAATTCTTGATTTCAAAGTGTTCTCATCTTTTCTTTTCTGGAGTTCCAAGTTTTTCTCCAGTAGCTCATCGGGAAGCTTCATCTAAATCATGGCAAGGCCTCAATATTTTTCTTTTTCAACCTTTAATTCGTTTCTATCATCCTTTCATTCCAGATTTCTTTGAAGAAGTTCTTCATGGTGGTTTGTTAAGGATGTAATTCTTTCTCGAAGTGTTCTTCAAGATTCTTGTTGGAGGAGCTCAAGCATTCTTTGTCTCTCATTTCATAGTGCAATTCATACTCCTTTATCGATTGAGATGGTGTTATAGCATTCTTGATGAGTCTCGAAGAGATTTCGTCAATAATGAGATATTTAAACACATCATTTTCTTCCTTGGAGTTATCTTGGATTAGACTTCACCAAAAGCCTTTACTAAGGACTGTTTCTATTTGCGGTGTTTATCGTGATCCAAGTTCTCAATGTATCCTCTTGGTGTAAGAAGTTTGCATATCTTGTTGCTCCCAAGCAATCTTTGTTTTCCATTTGTGGACGGTTTTCACCTCATTATTTGACATGTTTTCCATAAGCCCACAACAAGCTTATTCTTTTCATTGTTGGTGTTTCAACAACTCCGTTCCATCCTTTCTTGTAAAGATGCTTTCCAAATTTAATGGTGGTGGAAGTTGGCATTTTCTTCTTTGTTCTTTTCTTTCCAACGATCTAGCTTCTATTCTTTTGTTCCAGAGGCGTTGTGATGTTGGTCTCTTTGAATCATCATCTTGTTTTATCAACATCATGTTCTTTTCCTTGCTTATCCAGTTTAACCGGAGTGGGTGTTCTCTTTTCAAAGTTCTTTCTATCTTATCAAGTTTTGCTTCTCTTTTCTATCGGAGTGCTGCCCAAATTTCTTTTGAATTCTTGCTTGCTCCTCGTTCCATTCTCCTTTTCTTTGCAACCTCCAAGATTCGTTGGTTTCACTTGTTTGTCAAAGAAGCAACTAAGTTTTACCTATTCCTTTCCTCTTCTTCTTCCCCTTCTCACTCTAAGATCTCGGTTCGAGATCTCTTCTTAGCGGAGGAGAGTTGTAGCAGCCCGAGACCGACGCTCCAGAAGATTCCCATTTTATTCCCGTTATCGTCGTGTGATTTAATTGTCTGTCGCATTCATCATCGCATCATTCGCATCATCCACATTGCATCGACACTCCGTTGCCGTCGTTTTTCAAAACTTGCATCCGTCCATAGTTGCCAGTTCTCTCCGTTCTCGTCGTTGACCATTTGGAGACCAAACACACGCACGCGCCCGCAGCATCGATAAAATATTGTTTTTAAAAGCGCATATAAAACATTCTTGGAATGGGTCGAAACTTGGATTGCGGTCTTGTTATATCGTAGGTAGACCGCCTGCCACATTTCGTCGCATTCAGAGGCCGTTTGATACCCCGACAGACAATTGTAGTGACAACGTCATCAGTGGAATTAGCGGACATTTTCGGTTTTAAAACTCTGTCATGAGCCTCACTCTTCCCTCTCTTCTTGGCCCAACCACCTCTCCACAACCCACTAACCCAACCTAGCCCCTCCCTCCGATCGGAGTTGTCAGATCGAGATCCGAAGGTCCAAAAACGGACAAAAACCACTAAACCTACCCTCCCCTGCCTATTTAAACAACCTTAGCGTCCAAATTGGGCAACCCTAGGCGTCCCCTTGTTTTTCGCTCCGCTAGCCTCCACCAGTCGTCGCCCTCCACCTGTGCTTCCCACCTCCCAGCCGCACGGGCCCGCGGGCTCAGATCTGGCCCGCCGGGCTCGAATCGCCGCCGCCGCTGCCCGGGGCCGAAGCGCCCGAGGCGGCCGGGCTCCTGAAAGCACATTTGCTCCCTTGGTGGTTTTGGTAATTAATAACAACATGTATGTCATTGGACTCATGGTTCCACTAAGTATATTTCAGGAAAAGTCCAATGATGAGATGGCTATAAGTTGTGAGGAGATACCTCAAGATGCAAGGAATGGATTGGCAATGCTTCAAACTATAAGACTCTACATTTTACTTTGTGAGAAATCATTTTGAGTCCATAGAAAAGCCAATACTATTAAAAGGGGGTAAGGTATTGTTGGTGAACAAATTGCTCCACGTGCACAAGTGCTAGTCACCAAAAACACCCACAAGCTCTCCCACAAATATACTCTGTCTAAACCCTACCACTCAAAATCGGTGTCACCAAGAATTCCATATCAGCTACACTGAGTCAAAACCCAAGACAGATCCCTAGGCAAACCCTCATTCTTCGGTGCAACCGAGTTCACATCGGTGCAACCGAGAATCAATGACCACGATTCTGTTGGCTGTTTTCATAAAATCGGAATTTCCGAGTTTTGTGTTTCGGTCCCACCGAGTCTTGGAAACTGCCTCGGCACTGACTTCGGTACCACCGAGATTCCTATATCGGTCTCACCGACATTCCGAAAGTTGCCACATTTTGAACAGATCGGTACAACCGACTTTTGCATCGGTTTCACCGAGATGGTCAATAATGTTGTAACGGTTAGATTTTTGGAGATGCCTATATATACCCCTCCACCACCTCTCACTCACATTAGAAGCACTCAGAACTATTCCATACTTGCCTCATCTAGTTTTCTGAGAGAGAACCACCTACCCTTGTGTTGAGATCAAGATCATCCACTCCAACCATATGGATCTTGATTTCTAGCCTCCCCAAGTTGCCTTCCACCCAATCAATCTCTTCCACCAAGCAAAATCTGCGAGAGAGTGATTGAGTGTTGAGGAGTCTATCATCTTGAAGCACAAGAGCAAGGAGTTCATCATCATTATCAAGCCTATTACCTTTTGGAGGGTGGTGCCTCCTAGATTGGTTAGGTGTTGCTTGGGAGCCTCCTACTTCGTGTTGTGGAGTTGAACCAAGAAGTTTGTACGGGCAAGGAGATCGCCTACTTCGTGAAGATCTACCCATAGTGAGGCTAGTCCTTCGTGGATGGAAGCCGTTATGGAATAGTCAAGGTTGCTACTTCATGGACCCTTATGGGTGGAGCCCTCCGTGGACTCTCGCAACCGTTACCCTCCGTGGGTTGAAGACTCCATAAACGTGGATGTACGATAGCGCCACCTATCGGAACCACGGGAAAAATCTTCGTCTCTACAATTGCGTTTGACCTCCTAACCCCTACCTCTATTACATGTGCTTGTCTTTACTTTCCGCTCCTATACTCGTATACATGCATGTGTAGGGTGTGCTTGACTTGTTATCATTCCTAAAATCTGCCCACAACTAAAATTGGGAAAAGGTAGAATTTTTATTTGGTCAAGTAGTCTAATCACCCCCCCCCTCTAGACATACTTTCGATCCTACAAGTGGTATCAGAGCTTTGGTCTCCATTGCATTGGTTTCACAACCTAGGAGAGTATGGCGTCTAGTGAGGGAAGTTACCACCGTAGAGGTCCGTACTTTGATGGCACTAATTTTGCTAGTTGGAAGCATAAGATGAAAATGCATATTCTTGGTCATAACCCCACCGTTTGGGCTGTTGTTCGTGTTGGCTTGCAAGGTGAATTCTTTGGTGATGGAAAGGAACCGGATCGTGAAGCGACCGCGGATGAATTGAAGATGTTGCAATACAGTTCTCAAGCATGTGACATTCTTTTCAACTGCCTATGCCCCGAAGAATTTAACAAAATCAGCCGTCTTGAGAATGCAAAGGAAATTTGGCATACTTTGGTTGATATGCACGAATGTACCGATTCCATCAGAGAATCTAAGTTGGACGTGCTTCAAAGTCAACTTGACATGTTCAAGATGAAGGATGCTGAAGGAGTTGCGGAGATGTACTCTAGGCTTGCTCTCATCACAAATGAGATTGCCGGTTTAGGAAGTGAAGAAATGACCGACAAATCATCATCAAGAAGATACTTAGAGCCTTGTTTGGAAAGTATGAAACCGTGCGCACATTGATCCAAATGATGCCAAACTACAAAGATCTCAAGCCTACGGAAGTCATTGGTAGAATTGTTGCTCATGAGATGTCACTCAAAGACAAGTAAGAACTTCACAACAAGTCTAGCGGTGCTTACAAAGCCACAAGTGATGCTGCCACTACTTCAAGCGACAACCTTGTAACCAATGAAGAGATAAGTCTCATGGTCAAGAAATTCAACAAGTTCTATAAGAGTAGAGGCAAAGAGAGAAGCTCCAACTCAAGATATGAAGAGAAGCGTTCATCTAGTCATGACTGGAATTGTTACAATTGTGGAAGGCCCAGACACTACTCAAATGAGTGCACGGCCCCCCACAAAAGAAGAGAAGAGTCACCTAGAAGAAAAAGCTCAAGAGATGAGTCACCTCGAAGAGAGAGAAGGAGTAGAGATGATCGTTATGAATGAAGACCCTCAAGGAGAAGTAGGGATTCGGAGAAGAAGGACAAGTACACCAAGAGCTACTCAAGAAGAAGACATCAAGCTCATGTTCGTGAATGGGTTTCCGGCTTCGATTCCGACGACCACTCCGAGAGAAGCTATCACTCCGACTCCGACTATAGTCAAGATGAAGGTGTTGCCGGACTTGCACTCGTTTCCTCCAACACCTACGACATATTTGATTCACCAAATGAAGGGAGTGGAAGTTGCTTCATGGATAAAGGCCCCAAGGAATCACATCCCGAATATCTTGATTTCGATAGTGATGAGGATGACTTGGAGATGATGACTTGATATGTGATAAAGCTAGTGATATTAGTCAAAATGTGCTAGATAATGATCATGCTAGTCAAGACAAGTCGTGTGATGACGATAAGAAGGAAATAGAACAACTAACTAAAGAATTAAACACTCTTAAGTTAGCTCATGAATCTACTTTAGAAGATCATAGAGAGCTTGTAAGAACTCAGGAGAAGCTACACTTCGAGAAGCTCAATTTGGAGCAAGAACATGAGTTTCTTAAAGCAATCAATGACGATCTCCAAAAGAAGACTTCTTCTTATCTAGCCAAACGACTACTCTTGTCTACATTTATTCCACAAGTTAAGACTAAGCAATCTAGTAACAAAGGCAAGAAAGGTTCTTCAACTAGTAGCAATAAAAATGATAAAACAAATGATATTGCTTCTAGTAGTTCTATTGATTCCACTAACGACTCTCTTAGCCAAGTTACACTTGAGCAAGAAAATGATCTATTGAAAGGGATTATAGAGAAAGGTATCTACAAAAGTCTTGCCGCATGTAAGCAATTTGAGGAGATTGTACGCAAGCACGGAGGATACCGAAAGAACCATGGCATTGGCTACTTCAACGCTAATGGAGTTGAATGGGAAGAAGGTCAATACCCCAAGCCCAAGTTTGTTCCTCAAAGGGAGAAGTATGAACATACTCTTCCCAAGGGAACAAAAGCTCAAGATGACCTTCCACCACAAGATCACAAGCTCAAGGGCAAGGACAAGCTTCAAGAGGAGATTGACTCATATGAAGATGAATCCCAAGCTTTGGTCAAGTGGGTTCCCAAGGCTACTACAAGCTCAACTTCTACAAGTGCCACTTCAACACCAAGGATTCCCATCAAGTTGATGTGGGTCCCCAAGAAGAAGAACTAGAGAAGTTCTTGAGGCGTGACTCCGCCAATGAAATTCACTCACATTCATTATTTGCAAGAACTAGTTGCAATCAACATCAACATTATGCAATAGTTCAAGGAGTCACACATTCCCTCAAAGATAAGCAAGGGACAAGGTAATAAATGAATCCATGGACATCATCATGTATGCTTTGCACTCCATGTCCATAGATATCCTTGTATTTGTCACTTGTGCTTGGGACTAACCCATGTAGGTGAGGAGAGTAAGAAACACAAAGGATTGCTCCCAACTCAAGATGATCTTCATCAACTATGAGCATCCACTACTACATCACCCACATGAAGCCTTCCACGACAAAACCCAAGGTTAGTTTATCCCTCTTAGGGGGGATGTCACATCAAGGGGGAGCTTTACTCTAAGACTTGAGTCAAAGTATCTCTAAGAATGTGACAACATTAAATGCTTTATGTAAAAGTGGCAACCCCACTTGTGCTTAAACGATGAGTATGACCTATGATCAAGTATTCTTACTTGGCTCCTAAGTCAATATACTCATATATAGATGACTACGTCGTCGCCAAAGTGCTTGATAGATGCTAGAATGATTGTGCATGTTTGCCATGATTCTGTTTGATATTTTATTGTGTGAACATGTTGCTCTGCATATCTTTACTCATTCGAGGATATTCAATTGTAGCTATTTGGTTTTTATTTTGTTTTTGCCAATTGGATATACAAGAATGCCTAGAACCCTCCTCTAGCTATCTATGCTTTCTCACCTCAAGTTCTATTCATGCTATATCACAAAAACTTGAACAAGCACTTGACGAACCCTTTGTGTGAGGAGCACTCGGAGTACCATTTCGTCAAGGCTGACCTCCAAAACCTCCCTAAAGTGCAACTCGGTGTGACCAACCAGAAAATCTTGGTTCCACCGAATGCCTAGGGTTGATCTATTTTTGCACCTCGTTACCACCGATACCATAATCTCGGTTGCACCGAGTTTCTCTGTCAACTGACAGTAGAGGAACTCGGTGACACCAAAATTCTACTCGGTGACACCGACAGTGAAGGGTACTTATGCCGGCGGACCCGACGCTTTGAATTTCTATCTTCAAACGTCGTGCCCCCCAACTCTAAGCTGCTGAAACCAGACCCCCCCAGTCATTGCCTTTGTCTCCCCGAGCGCCTCCGCAGTTGGGAATCATGCCGCCGACGGGAATCTTCTCCGCCGTCGCCGCCGTAGTCGGACCACCTCCAAGTTAGGGTATGGTTCCGAATTTCTTCATGTGTTCCCCTTCCGATTCTAATGCATTGAGATGATTTCGTCTTGTTCCACCACGTGCAAACTTTCTATCCCACAAAAACAATCCATAGATTAGAAAACAATGAATTTTTGGATCTGATCTCCCGCAGAATGCATCTCGGTGACACCAAGTTGTAAGAATCGGTTCCACCGATTCTGTGTTTTAGGGTTACTAAGAACCACTTCGGAGAGACCGAGTAGTCTTTTTCGGTTCCACCGAAAATGGCTGCCAAGTTTCTGTTAAGGCAGTGGTTAGTCTCGATGACTCCAAAAACAACAACCCGGTGCTACCGAAATCTATCTTGAAGTAGTTCATACCCAAAGTTTCTGAGTTTGTTTTGAAAATTTCTGTGTTTTTGTGATACTCAACTCTTCTGCTCTTCAATACTCCATTCACAGGGACAATATGTCAGCTTCAGGTGATAGTCAGAATGATTCCAGAGAGCCTAGCATTGATGCTGATCTAGGCACTAGTCCTGACCCAAGCTCATCTTCCTCGGAAGATCCAGGCACTCCTAGCTCCCATGGTTTGCCCAAGGCTGCAACTAGAGCAAGGAGAAAGTTAAATTCAGATGAAGAGGACTCTGATTTTGTGCCAGATGAGGTCCTTGCCAAGCAAAGGCAGGACAAAGCAGACAAAGCTGCTAAGAAGGCTGCATCTGAGGCCACCTCGTCTAGAAGACCTGTCAGGAAGGAGTATGCCGGCACAGAGGCTATGAAAGCACTAGAGAGTGCTAGGGCTTCCATGTCTATAGAGCCAGCCAGAAGCTCTATGCCCAAGAAGCCTGCTGAGAAGAAGAGAAGCAGGAAGAGGATAGTACATGTTGTTGGAAGACCAACTTCCATGTATGAGGATCAAGCAGATGCTGAGGGAGAGGAAGAGCCAACTGCCCAGGCTCCTCCTAAGAAGAAGAAGAAGATGCTTGCCGATGCCATGACTTCTCAGGCCCCATCCAAAAGCAAGGCAGCTCCTCCTCCCAAGAAGCCCACAACTCCTAAACCCAAGAGGACAACCAGAGACATTCCAGCTGCACCCAAGAACAAGGGATCCTCCTCCAGAGCTGCTGCTGAAGATGAAGAAATGACAGTTTTGAGGAAGCTTAGACCTCACCTCCCACAACACAATGACAACCATCCACTTGCTAAGGACATGAAGAAGAGGAAGGATTCAGGGCTGAGAGCATGGATAGCCATAGATCCTTATTCTCAGAGGAGAAAGACTGCCGTTGACTACAGATTCCACACCAAGGAGCAGCAGGATTTCTATGAGACTGTTCTGCTTGATAAGAGTCCAGCTGTCAGCGATATGAGATATGTAGACTGGGACTACATTAAGAAGAATGAAGATTATTTTCCCCATGTGTGAGAGAACTTCAAGGCCATTGACATTGATGCGTTTGTTGGTAGAGAGTTTACCTCCTGGAATGATGAGATGATCATGCAATTCTACTCCACAACTCATTTCTATGGAGATGGTAGGATTGTCTGGATGACTGAAGGTGTCAGGTATGAATCTACAGTGGAAGAGTGGGCTACCATCTTAGGAGTCCCATAGGTAGAAGATGGTGATTTGGATGTCTATGCTGAATCCAAGATGAACCCAAATACCATGGCTAATATGTACAAGGAGATCCCTAAGGACTATGTGCATTCACATAAGTTTGGCTCAGTGTACTATGTGCAAGCAGGATTGACCACCACCAACACCATCATGAGGTACACATTGATGCCAAAGTCAGGAGATGACAAGATGATCCGAGGATATTCCATCAACATGTTGCACCACATTGACCTTCACACCAGATTCAGAGTCATGGACTTGATTGTTGAGACCGTGAAGAGGACAGCTGCTGACCAGAAGAGATCTTGTGGCTATGCACCATACATTCAAATGCTTATCAACTCTAAGGAGAAGAATGTGTATGCACTTGATCGTCAACATTTGCCCCTTCAGCCTGAGTTTGAGGACAATGGTGTGGTGATGGACCCAGATCATCCCACTTCATCTATTGCACAGGCAGCAGCTGAGGCAGCCAGAGCCACTAGTGCTCCAATGCCAAGGACAAGAAATGAGCAAATGGATCTCATTCTTAGCTCTATCCAAGGCATGCAAAATGACATCACAGAGATTCTCAAGAACCAAAAGAGCCTGGAAAGGATTGTTGAAGACAAGTTTCACTCTTTGAACAACAAGGTGGATGGGCTGACCAAGATAGTTGATGAGCTCAAGAAGGAGGTGGACTCAGTACCCCTTCCGCACACCTCAGAGGATGAGGATGATGATGATGATGATGACAGTGAACCTCTCAGGCCCAACACTCAATTCAAGGCACAAGCCAGATCTATGTCAGTGCCAGCTTCTGAGATGAGACCATCTACATCAGCTCATGCTACAACTCCTTCAGTCCCACCAGCTCCATCAGCACCTTCTGTGTCTACACCAACCCTTTCCATGACATCTGCAGAAGTCTTCGCAGAAGTGGTTCTCTCAACTCCTACATCAACAACCGGAGGAGATCAGCCCCAGAGAGATGATTAGTCCTATACCTTTGAACTTTTTGGTAACTTGTTGCCAAAGGGGGAGAAGTTGTATAGATCAATAGGGCTTCGAGAGAGAGTGTGTTTCCTTTTTTTATCGCTCTCCAAAACTTTTAAATCTTTTGGTTGTTCGTTTGTGTGTTAAACTTGTTGGTGTTTGATCATGCACTTCCTATGTGTTGCTACTATTTCCTATCTTTTGAGATGCTTATGAGATGATCATTCACTTCTTGCTTGTTGTGTTGTGCCATGTTATTCAATCATATTATTCTCGCACACCACCAAGTTGTATGTGACATGGAAGAGAACCCCATGAGCCTAATCGATTGTGCATTTGCATTCAAACGCAAATTCAAAATAATGCAAAAATTTAGGGGGAGCTCTTGCTTATCACATACTGCTCAAAGCGATGACTCTATTCATTGATTATATCATATGTCGAAGCTTTGATCTATATGTTGTCATCAATTACTAAAAAGGGGGAGATTGAAAGCACATTTGCTCCCTTGGTGGTTTTGGTAATTAATAACAACATATATGTCATTGGACTCATGGTTCCACTAAGTATATTTCAGGAAAAGTCCAATGATGAGATGGCTATAAGTTGTGAGGAGATACCTCAAGATGCAAGGAATGGATTGGCAAAGCTTCAAGCTAGAATACTCTACATTTTACTTTGTGAGAAATCACTTTGAGTCCATAGGAAAGCCAATACTATTAAAAGGGGGTAAGGTATTGTTGTTGAACAAATTGCTCCACGTGCACAAGTGTTAGTCACCAAAAACACCCACAAGCTCTCCCACAAATATACTATGTCTAAACCCTACCACTCAAAATCGGTGTCACCAAGAATTCCATATCGGCTACACCGAGTCAAAACCCAAGACAGAACCCTAGCCAAACCCTCGTTCTTCGGTGCAACCGAGTTCACATCGGTGCAACCGAGAATCAGTGACCACGATTCTGTTGGCTGTTTTCATAAAATCGGAATTTCCGAGTTTTGTGTTTCGGTCCCATCGAGTCTTGGAAACTGCCTCGACCACTGACTTCGGTACCACCGAGATTCCTATATCGGTCTCACCGAGATTTTGAAAGTTGCCACATTTTGAACAGATTGGTACAACCGAGTTTTGCATCGGTTTCACCGAGATGGTCAATAATGTTGTAACGGTTGGATTTTTGGAGATGCCTATATATACCCCTCCACCACCTCTCACTCGCATGAGAAGCACTCAGAACTATTCCATACTTGCCCCATCTAGTTTTCTAAGAGAGAACCACCTACCCTTGTGTTGAGATCAAGATCATCCACTCCAACCATATGGATCTTGATTTCTAGCCTCCCCAAGTTGCTTTCCACCCAATCAATCTCTTCCACCAAGCCAAATTTGTGAGAGAGTGACTGAGTGTTGAGGAGTCTATCATCTTGAAGCACAAGAGCAAGGAGTTCATCATCATTATCAAGCCTATTACCTTTTGGAGGGTGGTGCCTCCTAGATTGGTTAGGTGTTGCTTGGGAGCCTCCTAATTCGTGTTCTGGAGTTGAACCAAGAAGTTTGTACGGGCAAGGAGATCGCCTACTTCGTGAAGATCTACCCATAGTGAGGCTAGTCCTTCGTGGATGGAAGCCGTTATGGAATAGTCAAGGTTGCTACTTCGTGGACCCTTATGGGTGGAGCCCTCCGTGGACTCTCGCGACCGTTACCCTCCGTGGGTTGAAGACTCCATAAACATGGATGTACGATAGCGCCACCTATCGGAACCACGGGAAAAATCTTCGTCTCTACAATTGCGTTTGACCTTCTAACCCCTACCTCTATTACATGGGCTTGTCTTTACTTTCCGCTGTTATACTCATAGACATGCATGTGTAGGGTGTGCTTGACTTTTTATCATTGCTAAAATCTGCCCACAACTAAAATTGGGAAAAGGTAGAATTTTTATTTGGTCAAGTAGTCTAATCACCCCCCCTCTAGACATACTTTCGATCCTACAAGTGGTATCAGAGCTTTGGTCTCCATTGCATTGGTTTCACAACCTAGGAGAGTATGGCGTCTAGTGAGTGAAGTTACCATCGTAGAGGTCCGTACTTTGATGGCACTAATTTTTCTAGTTGGAAGCATAAGATGAAAATGCATATTCTTGGTCATAACCCCGCCGTTTGGGCTATTGTTCGTGTTGGCTTGCAAGGTGAACTCTTTGGTGATGGAAAGGAACCGGATCGTGAAGCGACCGCGGATGTATTGAAGATGTTGCAATACAGTGCTCAAGCATGTGACATTCTTTTCAACTACCTATGCCTCGAAGAATTTAACAAAATCAGCCGTCTTGAGAATGCAAAGGAAATTTGGGATACTTTGGTTGATATGCACGAAGGTACCGATTCCGTCAGAGAATCTAAGTTGGACGTGCTTCAAAGTCAACTTGGCAAGTTCAAGATGAAGGATGGTGAAGGAGTTACGTTGCGCCCACTACTAGTTTGGACCGTTAGCCAGTTTTGGCCCGCGTATCTTTTTTCTGTGCGCTGCGAATTTTGTAATAATCCAGAGATTTGGCAGTTTTGCAGATTAGACCTCGAACTTCATGCATTTAATATCTCACAAACCATGCATCGTATGTAAAAACTATAGATATGTAAAATGTTCAGAATTTTGTGTAGATTAATAATATCAAACTTTCACATGTGTTAAAAATGTTTAAAGTTGCTGTTTGCATTAATTTGCATCAATGCCATGTTAAAACGGTCTATTGCACAACTAAATAACCGTAGCTCCGTTTAAAATGATCCACATATGTAACTTGACTAGAAAAATGTGTAGAATCACATGGTCCACTTTATTTTCATGTTTAACAACTATAAAATATACTTAGGACAGATCTGGACCAAATTCATAATTTGCATATGAGGTCATTTCGGAAATGCTATATGTTGATTTCGGCCTCATTTAAAATGCCTAGATGGTGTAGTTTTGTATGCTTCACCTCTTGCCATGATTAACAACATATAAAATGATTGTTTAGTTAAATAACCTTAACCACATTTCTCTTAATATGGAGAGTTATTATTTTGTTGTATGTATGTTTCCCTCTCCATTTAAAATTGCTTTAATTCCATCTTCACCTTATGCCATGACCACCCATATTAAACAACATTTAATATTGATGAGTACCTAAACGAGAGTGAACTAAATAACTCGAAGGTGGAGTTTCTTCAATATGCAACTCGTTGCATATTGAACTTCACTTAATTTGTAGTGTTTGATTGTTTCATCTTGCCATGCCTTGCATATTTAAACCGGACATGCATCATATTTGTTTGTGCATCATGTCATGACTATGTTGTGGTGTTTACCGTGTCATTTGTTTGTTTCCAGATTGCTTCTTCTGTATAGAGTTCCGAAACCGATTCGGGGTGTGAGGATTTGTTCTACTACGTCCCGTTCGTTTACTTCACGGATTCATTCTTCTTCCAAGCGGGATCTCAGGCAAGATGAACATTGCCCTGGATACCACTACTATCATTGCCATGCTAGCTGTCTCGTTTCTATCGCTACGTCTCGCTACCTACCACTTGTTTGTCAAGCCTCCCAAAATGCCATGATAAGCCTCTAACCCTCCATATACCAGCAAACCATTGTTTGGCTATGATACCGCTTGCTCAGCACTTCTTATAGCGTTGCTAGTTGCAGGTGCAAGTTGTTCCCATGTGCCAACATGGATATTTTGGAGATATCACAATATTATTGCTATTTAATTTAAAGCACATATATACTTGGTAAAAGGTGGAAGGCTTGGCCTTTTGATCGGTGTTTTGTTCCACTTTTGCCGCCCTAGTTACTTGTGTACCGGAGTTATGTTCCATATTGAGCGCTCCTAACATGCTCGGGGTTGTGATGGGACCCCCTTGACTTTCGTTTTGGGATAAAACTCTTCTGACAAGGCCCAACATTGGTACTACATTTGCCTAACAACTAATAAAACTTGCATAGGGACTTTACGGACCCTGTGGATAATTAATCAACAACATGGTCCAGTGCTCCTCATGAGTGTTGGTCCAAAACGGGCAGACTGCGGGGCCACCGTGGGGAAACTCGGGGTTTGGTTTGACTCGTAGTGTGACCCATTTGCCGTGTCCTGAGAACCGGATACGCGGCTCCTATCGGGTTCGTCGACACATCGGGCGGTCTTGCTGGATTTGTTTTAAGTTTCTCAAACGTCTTGTGCACGGGATTCCGAGGATACTTTGGGCTATCTCGAGGTTGAGGTTTTCCACCGGAGTTCTGAGGATACTACGGGCAATCCCGTGGTTGAGGTTTTCCACGCAGCGTGTGGTTAGTTTGTGATGATGAGTTGGAGCACCCCTGCAGGGTTAAATCTTTTCGAGAAGCCGTGCCCGCGGTTATGTGGCAGCTTGGAAATTTGTTTAACATCCAGTCATAGAAAACTTAAAGTAAACTCAAATAAAATACACCAACCATGTGTGTAACCGTGACTGTCTCTACTCGTGAGTTCTGAGACCAGAGAGAACACAGTGGGGTTATGTTTGACTCGTAGGTAGGTGTTCGGGATCACTTAGTGATCATTACTAGTTCACGTCCGTTTATGCATAGACCACCCTTCTTATTCTTGTACTCGTAAGTTAGCCGCTCAAATAAATGCTTAGTGCTTGCTACAGCCTCACAACTTAACCATTCCTCACCCATTAAGCTTTGCTAGTCTTGATACCCTTGGAAATGAGATTGTTGAGTCCCTGTGGCTCACAGATTACTACAACAACAGTTGCAGGTACAGGTAATGCGATGCTTTGACGTGAGAGCGATGCATGTTTGATTTGGAGTTCTTCTTCTTCTTCATCGATCATAGGATGGGTTCTAGGACGGCAGCGTGGGATGGCAAGGATGGATGTCGCTTTTATCGTTTGATTTCGTCTGTAGTCGGACCCTGCTCTTCTATATGGTGATTGAATGTATTGTTGTATCGAGATGATCATGATTTAGCTTGTGGCGAGTGTAAGCCAATTCCATATACTCATCTCTACTTTACTTGTACTTGTAACGATATCCATTCTTGCGAAACGACGAGCTGCGCTTCTATCCCTATCGAGTCCCTCGAGCCAAAATAAGGATAGGATCGCATCTTGGGCGTTACAACACTCTATGGATGAAAACCCTCGAATCAGCTAGACGAAACATGAATCCATGGCGATTTCGGACGGGTGATTAAAAGGGGCCGACGGACTGGGTTAAGAGATGAGCGAAAATATTTGAGTAGATTAGTTACCTGGTTCTTCATGGGGAAAAACCAGTACCGAAGATTCCCCAATCGGGCGAGCTGGGTCGATAGCAAGCAGCGTCGAGAAAGTCAGTGCCGATGGGCCACGGAAAGCGGTAGTGGCGAAATGCGGTGGCGTTTGGCAGCAGCCGGCAGCGGCGACGGGCGTCGAGCTAAGTCGTTGCCGCGGGGATAGGCGGTGACATGCATGGAGAGTCCCAGAGTAGTTGTAGTGTAGGTGCTACTCGGGAGGGAGGAGGGGGAGGTGGGAGGGGAGCAGGCGAGGGTTTTTTGACATGTGGGTGCTGAGTTTTTTTTAAGTGGTGCTGAGGGTTTTCTGTCCTAGAATAATGTGCTTCGGAGGAAACGGTTTATTAGATCCAACCGTGTGTGATAAATCCTACATAAATATTACTCTCAAGTAAACTAGCACTCCGGTGTGATGGCCAATCAGAACACAAATGACGCGGCACAATGAAAGTCGTCGCACAGTTTCAATCTCGGAAAATAATAATTATACACAAGCATAGATATAATACACGCAAACTAGATAGATTCAATCCAACATCTCATCTGCATGCTTGATCGTTAAGATTCTCCAGGAACTGGGTGTACGCGGCGTGCGCTATCCTATGAGAATACATCTACTTGAAGGAGCCAACGGCTCGTCCTCTTGCATGCGCCAGAACACTAGAATACGTGTTGTTAATCTTATGGTTGCAGAACGGGCATCCATATCCCCCATTCTTCCTGACACGCCTGTTATGCTTTCCAGCCATAAGCTCTCTGAGCGTTTGCCTCTTGAACCTCTCCTGGACGTCTTCATCCTCGCTATCCACATCGTCAGATAGCACCTATACATAGTAAAAAATGTGACGTCCGTATATTTTATAATGCGAATTCGCAAGGCAGTGATTATGAAACATAATATATCATGCGACAACGTGAACCCTAAATCCAAGCTAATTGGTTTGATGCCAAAAGTTGGCATCCCATATTTTAGCAACTGCCAAATGTTGGCTAGAGATTGGTTGCATACCAATTCTCATTATCAATCTCACAAAAGGTTGCCAAATGTTGCCAACTTTCGATTTTGCCAAATATCGGCAGCAATGCCAAATGTTGTTAGCAAACCAATCAGCCTATTATATGTATTTACCAAAAATGGGTATAGATGACCAACCGGTTCTCCGTCCGAGTCATTGTCGTCGCTGGAGTGGTCGTCGGAGTCACTGTGGACCACCAGCTCCGGCTGGGGAAGCACGACGGCGGTGACAAAGTCAAGGCCGCGCTACTGTCCGCGCGATACGTCATCTCCGACGACGGTAATCTCTGTGCCCACCTTCATGTTGTGCTCGGGTGCTTCGCCGGCCCCAACGTGGTTACTCCCTCCCATGGTGCAGCGAGGCCGCTGATGACGATTGAGAACGACGGCTAGGATGCAGGGAGGGGAGAGGATTGTGTGTAGCGAGAATGTTAAAACCAGGGCTCGGGCGCCGTTAATAAAGGGTAGTTGGGACCTGAGAGGGAGGCGGGCGGCGGTTTAAAGGGACGGCTCGCCCCCCGATGAGCCGCCTGCGCGTCGGACTGCTGGCATGCGCACCGTCAATTCACACGCCCGACGGCACGTCTCCTTGCGAAACTGCGCAACGAGTACGCCTTCCATCAATTCACACACCTACTCGCATGCATCCCGGTCAGCCTGCGCGGCGACCTGCTAGCATGCGTCCCGTCAAATCATATCTGCTTGCACAGATCGCAGGGCGTAAATTGTTTTTCTGCCAAGCTACGACACTTACTCCATCAGTTTTTATTTAGTCTGCATATTAGAGTTGACTGAAGTCAAACTTGATAAAGTTTGACCAACTTTGTAGAAAGAAATAGAAATAATTACCATGAAAAATATATATGATGTGAAAGTACATTCAATAAAGAATCTAATGTTATTAATTTTTAATTGTAAACGTCAATATTGTTGTCTATAACTTTGGTCAAAGTTTACAAAGATTGACTTTAACCAACGCTAATACGCGGACTAAAGAAAAGCAGTTTAGATTAATAAACTGTTTGCGATGTTAACGTGATAGTTCTGTGTTGCATCTATTAATAAGCCCCCATTTGTAAGAAGCTTAGATGAAAACTTCTCTCAAATTGGACAATTTATTTACCACGAACTATAAGTTCCCTATCATAAAATCATGTCAATGTTTCATGAATTCTAGCTTAGCTGGGCGTTTTGCTGGAATTTAAAAGCCAAGAGTCAATGTTTGCGACCCCAAGATGTTTGGAATTTTTTGGTTTTCCTTTCATGGGGACTAAACATGCACCCAAGACAAAAAAATGAATTTCTAATCCATTTGGGCGCACAACCACGTGTGCATATAGTTAAAATTTGAAATTTACAAATTAAATACCTAAGGAATCAATTTAATGTATACAAATGTTAACAATCAAATTTTAACACTCCACTCCTATTGTCACATGCATGTGCACTACAGAAAAAGTTTGGCATGAATGCCTCGAAGTGGCGGTGGTGTGGTGGGACGAGTTGGGGTGTGGGGGTCCGGCACACAATATGCGTCGTATGCGCGCCACCACACGGGGTTGTCCGGTTAGTTAGGCATCAAGCTGGCAATGGGGATCGATTACTCAGGCGTGTGTATTGGAGTCCCATCCCCGTCCCCATCACCGCCCTCCCATTCCCGTACCCGTCTCCGTACCCGTGCGCGGGTATACAAAGTTTCCATCCCTGTCGCCACTTCTTTATCCCCATGGGGAAACCCAACATGCATTTAAGAACAACATTCGATAGTATTTCAGTAAAAAAACAGTATTTCAACGCAATAAACAATATGTTGTGGCTAAGTTTGGGATTTCTTAGGGATTTTTGGGCCAGATGGGGTGGGATCTGTGGAAATTTGGGTGACCGAGGCACAAATTAATTACGTGGAGTCTATTAATTTCAGAGCCCACATGTAATAAGTACTTCATTGTTAAGGCGGGTAATGCTATATATATATCCCATCCACATCCCCGTCCTGCACGCTGGGTAAGGTATTTGACCCACCATCTTCCCCATGGGAATTCAAGCTGGCACTTCTCCGTGCCCTAATTAACAGAGTAATTACCCATGGGGATGCGGGTAACAGTTTTAACCATTGCCATCTTCAGGTGAGGCACGTGCCACATCAAAAGTCATGCATTGGGTATATATTTAAATCATCCCGATCATGACCTTTTTCATGCATATGTTTGTGTCTCATGCATGCGGTGGTGGTCCTCGAACACTCACTCATGCGTTTACCACCGACACACCCATTCGTTGCCCCCGCGGGGTCTATCACCTTGGATGGCACGGGGAGAGGGGTTTGATCAAAGGTCGATTCATCTTGGTCCGTGTTTCAGCGAAGATCATGGTGAGATTCCGGACGAAAGTTTGGGCGCATGTGTGCACGCGCGTGCTCATTGTACACGTTGTGAACCTTCGTGGGTTTTTTTCGGTTTGCGAAGGTGCCACATCAAAGGTGTGCATTGGGTATTCAAAACATCACACAACACCTTCGTACATATGTTAGGGCAGCATGGAGGCGGTGGTTGTCTTCGGACACCGCCCCCCTCACACAATTATCAGTGTCACTCCCATGTATGGCCAATCACGTACTTTTGTATCGCAACGAGAGAGGTTAATTATTGTGGATTCTATTTTGGTTGATGTTTGCGGTAGGCCATGGGTGTGAGATTACATGGTATAATTTGAGTGCGTGTAGTGTACGCATGAATGACTCTCCCATCGGCTCGAATGGGGGGGTATATATATGTACTACGCATCATGAACCTCGCTTTCCGTGCAGACTTTAAGATTCCCGAGGAAGGTGTGCCATGCCAAAGTTTGTGTGCTGGGTATGTAAATTAACACCACACAACACTTCCATACATATGTTTGATCCACGCTTAGATGGCGATTGTCTTTGGATACTCCTTCTTGTGGTTGTTGTTGGAAAGTCCATTCATGGGCCCGCGTGGATGTCCATCACATTGACTAACAACGAGAGAGAGGTTACCATGGTGGATTCTTCAATTGGTTTGTGTTATGGTATATATTATATAGGTCGTTCGAGTTTCCTTACCCAAGTCCGAGCGCACGCGTGCGTACGCGTGAATCGTTCCCATCGACACTCATCATACTAGTTGTACGCGTCATGAACACTCGCTCCGGGGGGGGGGACTTTCCGGCTCCAAAGCATGAGGTATATACATTAATGAATTCAAATGCAACACAACATTTCCGTACATATGTTTGTGCCACCTGCATGTCATGGCTGTCTTCGACACTCCAACGCGTGGTTATCGGTGTCACGCCCATTCATGGGCCTCGATGGACGTCCATCCTTTTGACCGACAGCGGGAGAGTTTTGACCAAAATGTTGATTCTTTGGTCGGGATGTCTGTGTTGCGAGGCGCATGGGTCATAGTCCAGCATTGATCGGAAGAGAGATGGGGTGGTTTGACCATGGTGGATTCATGTATATGTTTCATCTTCGTGTTACGACATGAGTGAGACGCGAGACCTGTTTGGTGGCATGTATTTGTAGCTAGGATTCCCCCTCCCACCGACACAAAGTGGCGACGGAGGAGACATGTGCCACATCAAAGTTGCGCGTTGGCTATTTTGAACGATCAAACCACCCTGTGCATACATATTTTTGTTCCACATGCAGGAGTGTATGTGTTCTGACCCCTTTCCCGCATTTTTTTGTCGAAATGCTCATATATATTATTATTCTAGGAGTAAATAGCAAACGATTCGAATGTCACAACCGTTTGCGATTGTACACTCAACAGACACCATTCCTTCCTACGCTGGCACGTCAGCACGGTACACTGGTTGGCGCCAGACATGATTGGGCTCCACGAGACTTCCCTCGCAAAAATATCTACCGCCTTGAGCCATTTGAAAAATGGCGGTTCCGTGGGTTTTTCCTATTTGATAGCACACACTTATTATGTTTCTGCTGTGTGCGATGTTTGTTGCTCCTGCGCTGGCCGCGCCGCTTCAATCCCATAATCTAAATTTTCAGTAGCCCCGGCATCCTAGCATTTCACTCCCTCCTAGTAAAATTTCAGTAGCCGCGCAACATTTCCTCAAACACCACCTGCCCCCCATCCCCACCACAAAACCTCTACTCAGATTACGTAAAAAAAAGGAAAACCTCCGCTCCCGCACGCACCACTCCTCTTCCTTGCTCGAACCCTAGCTAGCCCGCGGCCGCCGCCCCCAACTCGACCGTCATGCTCTGCAGGCCTTCCCGCGACTATCTCGAAGTCCTCATGAAGATCCATCACAAGGGGGTAGACTAGAGTCGTCCGTGCAATGGACAGTAGTGCTCCTCCACGTCGAATGCACGCACAACTCTGGTCCACCCCGTAGTGTCGACCTGCGAAGCACCCTCTTTCCCGCAGATCCCCATCCCCATCATCACCCATACTCCAGAGTGTCACAGGCTCAGCCCGGCTATGCTTCCCGGGGAGCTGGAGGAGCGAATGGCCAAAAAGAGGTAAATAGAGACCTGTCCGCTGGACGACGGTGAGGTGGCCGCCGAGCCCCCCCGGGGAAGCTCACTACGATGACTGGCCCGGGGCATTTAATAAGCGGGCTTGCGCATGTTTGTATGTCTCGGCAGCCGGCTACGACATCGAGCTCGTCGATAGCGATGGCTTGACGCGGGCTATGCCACAGGTTAAGGGACGCACCCCCACCCCTTTGGGTTTAACCTCCTTGGATCTCCTCCATGCCCCCCGCCACTGATCTACTCTGCTTCGCTGTCTGGATTTTGCCTTCATCGCCATCGAGACCCTTTTGTCATTTCTGAAGGTCGCGTTCTATATATGTGGCGGTGGCTCGGCATCGTCAGCTGCCAAGTCAGACCTCATTGACGACGACAACGATGACAAGGGTGCCCTATCTGTCTCTTCCAAGGGGAAATAGCCCATCTACGACATCAGGGACGTCACCCTGCAGACGTTCTCTCCCAAAGGGAAGGAGCTCAGCTGCCACAACAGGGAGCGCACGGTGCGCGCCCTGTGTCCAGGCTCTTCCAAGGGGTATGAATTGTAATTAACGTTCAAAAGTGCAATTTGATATGCTGGAGTATGAATTGTTCAGTTCAATTTCAGTGCATACGTTTTGTTGTCTATAGCGAGCATATACCTTGTTTACTATGATATGTGGTTGTTTGTAGTGAACATATGTCCAGTTTTATTGCTAGATTTGGTTGTTCAATCATACAATTGGTTCTCGTTAAAGCTGGTGTATTTAACACGTCCCTGTTTATTTCAGTTTTCTCACAATGTGATGTTGAATCATACAATTTGGTGTTTAAGCACATGGTTGATGTCTACTATGCAACTTTATTCTTGTAGACTTTGTTGGGCATCCAAGCGCAGAGTTTTGTAGGACAGTAGCAATTTTCCCTCAAGTGGATGACCTAAGGTTTATCAATCCATGGGAGGTGTAGGATGAAGATGGTCTCTCTCAAACAACCCTGCAATCAAATACAAGAAATCTCTTGTGTCCCCAACACACCCAATACAATGGCAAATTGTATAGGTGCACTAGTTCGGAGAAGAGATGGTGATACAAGTGTAATATGGATGGTAGATATAGGTTTTTGTAATCTGAAAATATAAAAACAGCAAGGTAGCAAGTAACAAAAGTGAGCTCAAATGGTATTGCAATGCTTGAAAACAAGGCCTAGGGTCCGTACTTTCGCTAGTGCAATCTCTCAACAATGCTAATATAATAGGATCACATAACCATCCCTCAACGTGCAACGAAGAATCACTCTAAAGTTCTTATCTAGCGGAGAACATAAGAAGAAATTGTTCGTAGGGTACGAAACCACCTTAAAGTTATCCTTTCCGATCAATCTATCCAAGAGTTCGTACTAAAATAACACCAAGTTATCCTTTCCGATCGATCTATCTAAGAGTTTGTACTAGAATAACACCATATGATACGCATCAACCAACTCTAATGTCACCTAGATACTCCAATGTCACCACAAGTATCCATGGGTTAATTATACGATACACATCAAACAATTTCAGATTCATAATGCTCAATCCAACACAAAGAACTTCAAAGAGTGCCCCAAGATTTCTATCGGAGAACAGGGCATGAAAACGTGCAATCAACCCCTATGCATAGATCCCCAAGGTCATCGGAATCCGCAAGTTGACGCCATAACATATATCAAGTGAATCACTTGAATACACCAATGTCACTACGGGTATCCGCATGCAAGACATACATCAAGTGCTCTCAAATCCATAAAAGTATTCAATCCGATAATAACAAAATCTCAAAGGGAAAACTCAATTCGTCACAACAAGATAGAGAGGGGAAAACACCATATGATCCAACTATATTAACAAAGTCCGTGATACATCAAGATCGTGCCATCTCAAGAACACGAGAGAGAGAGAGATTAAACACATAGCTACCGGTACAAACCCTCAACCCCGAGGGTGAACTACTCCCTCCTCGTCATGGCCTCCGCCGGGATGATGAAGATGGCCACCGAAGATGGATTCCCCTCTCCGGCAGGGTACTGGAACGTCTCCAGATTGGTTTTTCGTTGATACAGAGAGTTGTGGTGGCGGAGCGGAGAGTCTAGGGTTATTTCTGATGGTTTCTATATTTATAGGATTTTTGGGCATCGGTTTCACGCCAAGATGGGCCACGAGGAGGGCACAATACACCAGGGCGCGCTTGGGCCCTCTGGCGCGCCCTGGTGGGTTGTGCCAACCTCGTGGCTCTTCTCCGGTGGTTCTTCGCTCCAATATTGCTTATTTGGTCCATAAAAAATCACCAAAAAGTTTCGGGCGATTCCGAGAACTTTCATTTTCTGCACAAAAAACAACACCACGGTAGTTCTGCTGAAAACAGCGTCAGTCCGGGTTAGTTCTAAATAAATCATATAAAGTGCATCAAAACCATATAAAAGTATTGTAAACATAGGTGAATATGACATGAATACTTCATAAATTATCAATACGTTGGAGACGTATCAGCATCCCCAAGCTTAATTCCTGCTCGTCCTCGAGTAGGTAAATGATAAAATAATAAATTTATGAAGTGTGAATGCTAGCATAATATATAAGTTTGGTCATTAATAATTTCAGTCAATTTTTCTAGCATCATAACCGGCAACTTTTTCTCATAAAAATCATCATGATAGAGCAATCAATTCACATGTCATGGTTCAAATAATGAATTCTCTTGAAACTTAACAACATATGTTCTTAGTCACCAAACAATTGCAATTCAATTTATTCTCAACAAAGTCCAAGTAAGATCTCCACATACTCAATCATCATATAGTCTTCTATGATTGCTAGTACTCAAAGCATATTTTTAGAACAAATGGCATCCATCAAACACAGAGAAAGATAGGGGCTTAATGTTTCGCCTCCCAACTCATTTATCATAGAGATAACCGTCAACAATAATAAGTCAAGATCAAATATATTAGACTGGATATATATGTTTGGATCTTCCCCACCACATGATGCTTGCCAACTAATAGACTGAGGTTGGAATAAGAAGTTGACTCAACATGAAAGTAAATAGATTGTCCCTTCGCAGAGGGAAGCAGGGATTTGCATATGTGCGAGAGCTCATTGTTTAAAACAGAGATAAATATAATTTTGGGAGGTGCACCCTTCCTGTCAACGTTATGACCAAGAGTTATCAATATCTTCCATGCTAAACACATTAGCGGCGGTTCCCAAGCGGTAAAAGTAAAGGTTTACTCCCCCTCCACCAACAAACACACTCCATGGCTAGCCGAATCGACGGGTACCGTCCATACCAACAACATTCCTGGGGGGAGTTTTGTTTAATTTTTTCCATTTTTTTATTTCGGGACTGGGAATCCCTATTACCGCCCCTCTCCTGACGAATGAATAAACACTCATCATGAGAATAACCCGCTTAACATGGAAGATACTGACTGCCCCCTGTCGCTTCATGAGCGGTCCAGGCACACAAAACAGATGCTCATTTGAAATTTTAGAGGTGGCACATGCAAATTTACTTGGAATGGCAGGATAATACCGCATATAGGTAGATATAGTGGACTCTCATGGCAAGAAACTGGGTTTAAGGGTTTTTGGATGCACAAGTAGTATCTCTACTTAGTACGAATTTTTGGCTAGCAAAAGATCCTAAGCAAACACCACATGTTGGAGGATCCATAACAATATAACTTCTATGCAAATATACACAACCATAACTCATTACGTTGTCTTCCTTGTCCAACTTCAACTAATTTGCTCAAGTTTGAAAATAATTAATGGGTATTAACAATCATAGAAGATGTCCAAGATAATATATTTGTATGTGAAAGTTCTCTTCCATATACTAATCATTCACGGATTGCTTGTATGACCAATATTGTGATTGTTAAACTTTAATAGATTTTACTTTCTAAACCAAATGTGAACTTGCTACTAAGAATATAGCACATTGATAATTTCATATTTACGATATTTCATTCATTCACAATTTACTCTTAGGATATAAGTGAAGCACAAGAGTAAACATCAAACTACTCTCAAAAGATATAAGTGAAGATCAATGAGTAGTCAAACAAGTAAGTAGCTATGTGAGGACTCTCTCTCAATAAAGATTTTCAGATCTGAGTATTTTATTAAAACAGCAAACTAAATAAAAATAGCACTCCAAGAATAACACATATCATGTGGACAAATAAAAATTTAGGCTCAACATAGGCTAACCGATATTTGTTTGATGAAGAGATGTGGGATGTGTAGCATCCCCAAGCTTAGATGCTTGAGAATTCTTGAAATATTTACTTGGGGTGCCTTGGGCATCCCCAAGCTTGAGCTTTTGCATCTCGTTCAATCCTCTCATATCCCGGTTTCACCTATTCTCAAAAACTTCATCCACACAAAACTTGAAAAGAACTCATGAGATAGGCTAGTGCACATAATAATAAATCAACTCTTTATGTACTGCCAAGACAAGTTGCATAATAATTTCAAACATTATCTACTGTTTACTATCATTTCCACAATTTATATCTACCAATATAGGCTATGGAAACTATAGGATAAGTAGATAACAAAACTATGACAGCAATCTGTCCAAACAGAACAGTCTGTAGCAATCTATTAAACCAGTGTACTTCTCTAACTCAAACAATTATGAAAATTTAGTACATGCTAAATAATTTATATGACAATACTGTGTAAAATTTTCAGAAACTTTCCACATTCTAGTAAAATATGAAAATTCAAACACTACAGCAAAAGTTTCTGTTTTCACACAGCACACATCAAAACATGCAATGCAAGCATCCTAAGCCAATTCTTGGAACTTTTTATTGAAAAACAAGATTATAAATAACACCTAACAGATAACAACAAAATATAATGACAATCCAAGCAAAGCACATATTATGTGACGAATAAAAATATAGCTCTAAGCAAGATATACCGATAATGTTGAAGACGAAAGAGGGGATGCCTTCCGGGGCATCCCCAGGCTTAGGCGCTTGAGTCTTCCTTGGATATTACCTTGGGGGTGCCTTGTGCATCCCCAATATTAGGTTATTTTCACTCCTTATTCTCCTCATATCGGTGTCTCACCCAAAACTTGAAAACTTCAATCACACAAAACTTAACGGAACTTCGTGAGAAGGGTTAGTGTAATAAAGATAGATCATTCACTTGGGTACTGTCAAGACAAGATTCATAATTGTTCCCACATTATACCTACTGTATTCTATCATTCCCATAATTTATACCACTAAATATAAGCTATGGAAACACTAAACCAAGCAAATTATGCATGCAAAACAGAATCTGTCAGAAACAGAACAGTCTGTGAAGATCTGTAGTATAGCCATACTTGCCTGTCTCTAAAAATTCTGAAAAATTAGTAAAACCTGAATAATTTGTATATTAAGACTGTGTAAAAATTTCAGATCATTATCACGCTCCAGTAAAAAATGAAACTTCCTGTACTGGGGTCAAAAGTTTCTGTTTTGGTTCAGCATCAATTCTACTCATCTTGTGAGTCATCCCAAAGGCTTTACTTGGAACTTTATTGAAATAAAATACACAAAACATGATTACTACAGTATCTTAATCATGTGAACACACAAAAACAGAAGGTAAAAGTGTTGGGTTGTCTCCCAACAAGCGCTTTTCTTTAAAGCCTTTTAGCTAGGCATGATGATTTCAATGATGCTCACATAGGAATAATAATTGAAACATGCAAAAGAGCATCATGAATCTCATGACAAGCACATTTAAGTCTAACCCACTTACTATGCATAGGGATTTTGTGATCAAGAAATTTTGTGGGAGCAAGAATCAACTAGCATAGGAAGGCAAAACAAGCATAATTTCAAAACTTTGAACACATAGAGAGGAAACTTGATATTATTGCAATTCCTACAAGCATATGTTCCTCCCTCATAATAATTTTCAGTAGCATCATGAAGGAATTTCACAATATAACTATCACATAAAGCATTCTTTTCATGATGCACAAGCATAGAATTTTTATTACTCTCCACATAAGCAAATTTCTTCTCATTCATAATAGTGGGAGCATCAAATACTATAAATTGTTTCCACATTAAAAGAGTAGTGTTCAGTAAAAGGATATTCAAAATTATGAAAATAATTATCACTACTTTTTATAACATAAGTATCATCACAATAATCATCATAAGTAGCAACTTTGTTCTCATCATAGTCAAGTGAAACCTCTTCCTAAATAGTGGAATCATTGCTAAATAAAGTCACGACCTCTCCAAATCCACTTTTATCATTATAATAAAATTCATCACCCTCCAAAATAGTGGGATAATAATTATCTAAAGTTGACACTCGTCCAAACCCACTTTCATAAATATCACAATCATCATAAATAGGAGGCATGCAATCATCATAAAAAATTGATCATTCAAAGTAGGGGAACTAAAAAGATCATCCTCATTAAGCATAACATCCCCAAGCTTGGGACAAACAATAATTGCAGCAAATAAATTCTCAAACATGTCATTCTCATCAAACATAGCATCCCCAAGCTTGTGGCTTGGCATATCATAAGCATAATCACTCTCATCATCAATAGTATGAATAGCACCAATAGCATAACAATTATTATCATCAAAATTTACCAAGTTGGTGCCAAAAAGATTTTCAAGATTATAAGAATCATCATTATCTTCCCAATCATAGTCATCACAACAAGCAATAGGCATAACAAAATCATCATCAAGTGTATCATCTTCCACAATTATTTTTGATTCATCCTCGTGAGGCACAACAATAATAGGAGCAACATCATTTGGGAGAGATACCTTTTTACCTCTACTCTTTCTTCTTTGATTCTTCTTCACCACATCGTGTGTGGGTTTAATTAATTTCTTCAATCTTCTTATTGATGAGATTGGTTGAATTGGGAGCTCCTCCTCATCACCTATTACATCATGAGAGACAATAGGAGGCAAAGTGGAATTCTTTACCCTTTCATTAGTATTCCTTTTATATTCTATTGGTTTTCCCATCTTTCTATAGTTGGCAATATAAGCATTCTCATTGCAATTTACCATGCATAACATATATATATATATATATTAGATTAGTTTCAATGTCGTCCGTGAGAATGAATACTACAAACCAACTATTTTTATGTGTCAATTCTTCACTCCCCAAAAATAGAGAAAGTTCATTATAAAGTTCAAGGGTGATCAAGTCATTACAATATTTGGCCATGATTTGATCATGAAAAAGTTTGCATTGGAAATTAAGATGACCAACTTTATTGCAAAGTTCACAAGTAATAGGACAAAGAGAACACAATTTTGTAGCAAATTCATCTATCACTTTGAGCAAAAAATTGATTCTATCATGTTTATGCTTCTTACAAAATCTATCACAAACTTTATGCACTCCACAAAAATTGACATGCTTATAGGAAACATTTTTATCATGACTAGTGCAATCATCATTAGTATTTTGGATATTCATATAATTCATACTAACAACATTGCAATCATGCTCATTATTCAAGGAATTCTCATTAAGTATTTTCATAATTTCTTCCTCTACCAATTGAGCACAATTTTCTGAATCCTTATTTTCACGAAAGACATTATAAAGACGAAACAAATGATGCAATCTAAACTCCATTTTTGTTGTAGTTTTCTTTTATAAAACCAAACTAGTGAAAAACAAGAAACTAAAAGATTTAATTGCAAGATCCAAAGATATACCTTCAAGCACTCACCTCTTCGGGCAACGGCGCCAGAAAAGAGCTTGATGTCTACTACACAACTTTATTCTTGTAGACTTTGTTGGGCCTCCAAGCGCAGAGTTTTGTAGGACAGTAGCAATTTTCCCTCAAGTGGATGACCTAAGGTTTATCAATCCGTGGGAGGTGTAGGGTGAAGATGGTCTCTCTCAAACAACCCTGCAATCAAATACAAGAAATCTCTTGTGTCCCCAACACACCCAATACAATGGCAAATTGTATAGGTGCACTAGTTCGGCGAAGAGATGGTGATACAAGTGTAATATGGATGGTAGATATAGGTTTTTGTAATATGAAAATATAAAAACAGCAAGGTAGCAAGTAACAAAAGTGAGCTCAAACGGTATTGCAATGCTTGAAAACAAGGCCTAGGGTCCGTACTTTCGCTAGTGCAATCTCTCAACAATGCTAATATAATTGGATCACATAACCACCCCTCAACGTGCAACGAAGAATCACCCCAAAGTTCTTATCTAGCGGAGAACATAAGAAGAAATTTTTTGTAGGGTACGAAACCACCTTAAAGTTATCCTTTCCGATCGATCTATCCAAGAGTTCGTACTAACATAACACCAAGTTATCCTTTCCGATCGATCTATCTAAGAGTTCGTACTAGAATAACACCATATGATACGCATCAACCAACTCTAATGTCACCTAGATACTCCAATGTCACCACAAGTATCCATTAGTTAATTATACGATACGCATCAAACAATTTCAGATTCATAATACTCAATCCAACACAAAGAACTTCAAAGAGTGCCCGAAGATTTCTATCGGAGAACAAGGCATGAAAACGTGCAATCAACCCCTATGCATAGATCCCCAAGGTCACCGGAATCCGCAAGTTGACGCCATAACATATATCAAGTGAATCACTTGAATACCCCAATGTCACTACGGGTATCCGCATGCAAGACATACATCAAGTGCTCTCAAATCCATAAAAGTATTCAATCCGATAATAACAAAATCTCAAAGGGAAAACTCAATTCATCACAACAAGATAGAGAGGGGAAAACACCATATGATCCAACTATATTAACAAAGCCCGTGATACATCAAGATCGTGCCATCTCAAGAACACGAGAGAGAGAGAGAGAGAGAGAGAGAGATTAAACACACAGCTACCGGTACAATCCCTCAGCCCCGAGGGTGGACTACTCCATCCTCGTCATGGCCTCCGCCGGGATGATGAAGATGGCCACCGGTGATGGATTCCCCTCTCCGGCAGGGTACTGGAACATCTCCAGATTGGTTTTTCGTCGATACAGAGAGTTGCGGTGGCGGAGCGGAGAGTCTAGGGTTATTTCTGATGGTTTCTATATTTATAGGATTTTTGGGCGTCGGTTTCATGCCAAGATGGGCTACGAGGAGGGCACGATACACCAGGGCGCGCCTGGGCCCTCTGGCGCGCCCTGGTGGGTTGTGCCCACCTCGTGGCTCTTCTCCGGTGGTTCTTCGCTCCAATTGCTTATTTGGTCCAGAAAAAATCACCAAAAAGTTTTGGGCGATTCCGAGAACTTTCATTTTCTGCACAAGAAACAACACCACAGTAGTTCTGCTGAAAACAGCGTCAGTCTGGGTTAGTTCTAAATAAATCATATAAAGTGCATCAAAACAATATAAAAGTATTGTAAACATAGGTGAATATGGCATGAATACTTCATAAATTATTGATACGTTGGAGACGTATCAATGGTGTGTTCTATCTTCTATGCAATTTCAATAATACTTATATGAATGATTGTTTGGTTGCTGTTAAGTCTGTTGTAGTGAGCATATGCTTCCTTTAAAGGTTTTTGGTTGTTTGTGGTTAGCATTTGCCCAGTTTCAATTGCTATATTTGGTTGTAGTATACCTCTGATCTACTCTGCTTTGCTGTCAGGAATTTGCTATGCTGGAGTATGAATTGTAATGTTCAAAAGTGCAATTTGATATGCTGGAGTATGAATTGTTCAGTTCAATTTCACTGCCTATGTTTGGTTGTCTGTAGTGAGCATATACCTATATTGGTTGTTTGTAGTATGCCTCTGATCTACTCTGCTTTGCTGTCAGGAATTTGCCTTCATCGTCAACGAGACCCTTTTGTCATTTATGAAAGTCGTGTTCTATGGCGGTGTTTTGGCATCGTCAGCTGCCAAGTCAGGCCTCATTGACGACGACCACTTGTCATCGACAAGTGCGCCCTACATTGGAGTATGAATTGTTCAGTTCAATTTCACGAACGCCTATGTTTGGTTGTCTGTAGTGAGCATATACCTTGTTTAGCTGTTTTTGGTTGTTTGTAGCGAACATATATCCAGCTTCAATTGCTAGATTTGGTTGTTCAATCATACAATTGGTTCCTGTTAAAACTGGTGTAGTTAACACACCCCAGTTTATTTTGGTTTTCTCACAATGTGATGTTCAATCATAGAATTTGATGTTTAAGCACATGGTACGTTCTATGCAATTTTAACAATACCGATATGAATGACTATTTGGTTGCTGTAGTATGCCTCGTTTATTTAATTATTCACAATGTGCAGTACAATTTGATTAATACCTGTTCAATGGTCATATTTGTTTCCTGTTAAGCCTGGTGTAGGTAATACAACCCCTGTTTTTTCACTCTGTGATGTTCAATTATACAATTTGATCTTTAAGTGCAAGCTTTGTTCTATGCAAATTCAACAATACCATTATGAATGACTTTATTTGGTTGTTGTTAAGCCTGATGTAGTGAGCATATGCCTATTTTAATGGTTTTTGGTTCACATGGCTATATTTGTTTCCCATGTTATACTCTCTCTGCCCCATAATATAAGACGCTAATACATCCAATATGTTAGTACATTGGATGTAATTAGATCTTATATAGTGGGACGGAGAGAGCATCATGTGAGGTAACTAATAAAGATTGTTAGTACAATGGGACAAAATGTGGCAATTAAACTATTTATTTACAGTTTGTCCAAGACAACAGTGATATGCAGTATATTAACTCAGAACTCTGTACCCTTTTTACTGCACATAATGAGTTGTTAGATGACAGTTTCTGTATCTTTTTCTTTTACAGTGGTTCCCAACGCAGTCTACCTAAGATCACCTCTCAGACTACATGATTGTTGGACATGCAAATGTACATGTATTTCTACCAGACTAGAATGACTATCTGGAAGACATGAAGATATTGAAGGATGGGCGGTCGGCCATCATAAGGGATTAGGCTAGAGTCGTGTGTGCATTCGACATGGAGGAGGGCACACTACTGGCATTCCGCTTCACCTTTTACAGCAACCAAAATATCTTTTGCCTCTTTCTTTGCCGTCTTTAATACAAGTATTCAACCGTCGTTCATCATTTTTTATTTGGTGCTTATGTAATTCTTTCGTTGACGTAATTCTTGAACGTATGTACCTGTGAATGGAATAATGCATTGGTTGATGAACCTATCTATGTATATGTAAAAATCTATTCCCTACTTTCAAATTCAAATTCTGTACAATTTTAAATTGTAGCGATTAAAATAATAATAAAATGCTCTACGGGTCATTACGCCGCACACGATTTGTAAGTTCGTTTGTGATATACCTCATGATCCGACACGTTTCACAGATAGAAAACATGTGCGCCCATGCACACAGTTGTCGTTTGCAAACCAGGTGTGATTTCAGACAATATCACAAACGGTGCAACCGAATTCAACGTTGGTGATAGAATCTCTGTCGCACACAGTTTAAAATGATAAACTGTTTGTGATATAGTATGCATCGCAAACGTTGGACTACAGAATAGCGTGTGCGATGTTATCCTATCGGACGTGTGTACGACATTCAGACGTTTCTTAAACGTGTCTGATACTTGTACGACGGTTAAATTATCATCTTAGTTAAATATCGCAAACGGTTCGGACAATATAAGTGTGCGTGATATACTCCTTATCCTACATGCTTTGCAATTATGAACGGTTTGTGATTCGACGCACATCGTAAACGGTGCGCTACAGAATAGCGTGTGCGATGTTAGCCTGATCTCACACGAGTTGCAAGGATGAGTCGTATGGGAAGGATGTCATATATCAAACAGTTGACCGGTGACTCTCGTTTGTGATAGATGCGGACATCCCATATGCTTAGTTTTGCCAAACCTTTGCGTTCGTTGGCCACCATCGCTCCGATTTTTCTGTGTCGTGTGGGTTGGACCCCCCCTATCTGTTGGAAATATGCCCTAGAGGCAATAATAAATTGGTTATTATTATATTTCCTTGTTCATGATAATCGTTTATTATCCATGCTATAATTGTATTGATTGGAAACTCAAATACATGTGTGGGTACATAGACAACACTGTGTCCCTAGTAAGCCTCTAGTTGACTAGCTCGTTGATCAAAAGATGGTGAAGGTTTCCTAGCCATGGACATGAGATGTCATTTGATAACGGGATCACATCATTAGGAGAATGATGTGATGGACAAGACCCAAACTGTAAACGTAGCATATGATCGTGTCAGTTCATTGCTATTGTTTTCTGCAAGTCAAGTATCTGTTCCTTTGACCATGAGATCATGCAACTCACTGACACCGGAGGAATACCTTGTGTGTATCAAACGTCGCAACGTAAATGGGTGACTATAAAGATGCTCTACAGGTATCTCCGAGGGTGTCTGTTGAATTGGCATGGATCAAGACTGGGATTTGTTACTCCGTGTGACGGAGAGGTATCTCAGGGCCCACTCGGTAATACAACATCACTATAAGCCTTGCAAGCAATGTGACTAAAGTGTTAGCCACGCGATCTTGTATTACGGAACGAGTAAAGAGACTTGCCGGTAACGAGATTGAACTAGGTATAGAGATACCGACGATCGAATCTCGAGCAAGTAACATACCGATAAACAAAGGGAACATCATACGGGATTAACTGAATCCTTGACATAGAGGTTCAACCGATAAAGATCTTCGTAGAATATGTAGGAGCCAATATGGGCATCCAGGTCCCGCTATTGGTTATTGACCGTAGAGGTGTCTCGGTCATGTCTACATAGTTCTCGAACCCGCAGGGTCTACACACTTAACGTTTGGTGACGATATAAGTATAGTTGAGTTGTTATGTTGGTGACCGAAAGTTGTTCGGAGTCCCGGATGAGATCCCGAACATGACGAGGAGCTCTGGAATAGTCCGGAGGTAAAGATTGATATATGGGATAATAGTGTTTGGTCTCCGGAAGGGTTCCGGAATTCACCGGAAGGAGTTTCGGATGTTTCCCGAAATGTTCGGGTACGAGAACACTTTATTTGGGCCAAGGGGTAAAGCCCACGAGGCTTTAGGAAGGTGCAAAAGGAAGTTTTGCGGAGGCCAGGGGCCAGACGCCAGGGACCCTGGCGTCTGGGGCCAGACGCCGAGGACCCTGGCGTCTGGTCCTGGAGTCCGAGCAGGACTCTTGCCTTGCGGGCCAAACCGACTTTGAGGAGGCTCTTTCTCCAAGTTTCGACCCCAGGGCTCAACATATAAATAGAGGGGCAGGGCTAGCACCCGAAACACATCAAGAATTCCCCAAGCCGTGTGCCGGCAACCCTAACCCTCTAGTTCCTCCGTCATAATCTCCGTAGCGCTTGGCGAAGCCCTGCAGAGATTGTTCCTCACCACCATCACCACGCCGTCGTGCTGCCGGAACTCATCTACTACTTCACAATCGCTCGCTGGATCGAGGAGGTGAAGGCGTCATCAAGCTGTACGTGTGTTGAACGCGGAGGTGCCGTCCGTTCGGCACTAGTTCGTGATCGGTTCGAGGGACGACTTGCGATTTGGATCGCGGAGACGTTCGACTACATCAACCGCGTTTCTTAACGCTTCCGCTTAGCGATCTACAAGGGTATGTAGATTCACTCTCCCTCTCGTAGATGCTCATCACCATGGATAGATCTTGTGTGTGCGTAGGAAAATTTTTGTTTCCCATGCAACGTTCCCCAACAGTGGCATCCGAGCTAGGTCTATGCGTAGATGAGATCTCGTGTAGAACACAAACGAGTTGTGGGCGTGGGTGTATACATATTGCTTGTCGTTACTAGTTGATACTTGATTCGGCGGTATTGTGAGATGAAGCGGCCCGGACCGACATTACGCGTACGCTTACGCGAGACAGGTTCCTTCAACTGACATGTAACTTCGTTGCATAAAGATGGCTAGCGGGTGTCTGTCTCTCTCACTTTAGTTGAATCGATTTCAATGAAGAGGGTTCTTTTAGAAGATCAAAAAGCAATCACTACACCACGTTGTGGTTTTGCGTAGGTAAGAACGGTTCTTGCAAACCCGTAGCAGCCACGTAAAATTTGCAACAACAATTAGAGGACGTCTAACTTGTTTTTGCAGGGTATGTTGTGATGTGATATGGCCAATTACATGATGAGATATATGTGATGTATGAGATGATCATGTGTTGTATAGAATATCACGACTTGCATGTCGATGAGTACGGCAACTGGCAGGAGCCATAGAGTTGTCTTTAATTATTTTCGCCGTTTTGCTTTACTTTATCGCTATGAGTTAGCAATAGTCGTGGAAGCAACAGTCGGCGCGACAACCTCATGGCGACACGTTGATGGAGATCAAGATGATGGAGATCATGGTGTCACGCCGGTGACGATGGAGATCATGCCGGTGCTTTGGAGATGGAGATCAAAAGCACAAGTTCATGGCCATATCATGTCACTTATGATTTGCATGTGATGTTAATCCTTTTATGCATCTTATTTTGCTTAGGACGACGGTAGCATTATAAGGTGATCCCTCACTTAAATTTCAAGATAAATTGTGTTCTCCCCGAGTGTGCACCGTTGCGAAAGTTCGTCGTTTCGAGACACGCCGTGATGATCGGGTGTGATAGACTCTACGTTCGCATACAACGGGTGTAAGCCATGTTGCACGAGCGGAACACTCGGGTTAAACTTGACGAGCCTAGCATGTACAGACATGGCCTTGGAACACAAGAGACCGAAAGGTCGAACATGAGTCATATAGTAGATATGATCAACATGAAGATGTTCACCATTGAAACCACCTCAACTCACGTGATGATCGGACTTGAGTTGGTGGATTTGGATCATGTGACACTCGAATGACCGGAGGGATGTCAATTTGAGTGGGAGTTTTTAAGTAATATGATTAACTAAACTCATTATCTAGAACAATAGTCTAAGTTGTCTTTGCTATATTTATGTTGTAGATCATGGCTCGCGCAGTAGCACCCCTGAATTTTAATGCGTTCCTAGAGAAAGCTAAGTTGAAAGATGATGGAAGTAACTTTGTGGACTGGGCCCGTAATCTAAGGATTATCCTTACGGCTTCCCAGAAGGCTTATGTCCTTGATGCACCGCTTGGTGATCCACCCGCTCCAGTTGAGTCTCTAGACGTTGTGAACGCCTGGCAGGCTCGTTCTGAAGATTACTCAATAGTTCAATGTGCAATATTGTATGGCTTAGAACCGGGACTTCAAAGACGTTTTGAATGTCATGGAGCATATGAGATGTTCCAGGAGTTGAAGTTTACCTTTCAGAAGAATGCCCGGATCGAGAGATATGAGATCTCCGATAAGTTATATGCTTGCAAGATGAGGAGAATGAGTCTATCAGTGATCACGTACTCAGAATGTCTGGGTACTCCACCCGTCTGGCTGAATTGGGGATGCCCCTTCCGCCAGAGGCTATCACTGACAGAGTTCTTCAATCATTGCCACCTAGCTACAAGAGCTTCGTGTTGAACTATAACATGCACGGGATGAACAAGTCAGTCGCCGAGCTGTTTGCGGTGCTGAAAGTCGCTGAGTCTGAAATTCAGAAGGAGCATCAAGTGTTGATGGTCAATAAAACCACTAGTTTCAAGAAAAATGGCAAGGGTAAGAAGGGTAACTCCAAGAAGAGTGGCAAAGCAGTTGCTCCTCCCGTGAAGAAACCCAAGGCTGGACCCAAACCAGAAACTGAGTGTTTTCATTGCAAGGGAACTGGACACTGGAAGCGGAACTGCCCCAAGTATTTGGCTGACAAGAAGGCGGCCAACAACAAACAAGGTATATATGATATACATGTTATTGATGTGTACCTTACCAACTCTCGTTGTAGTGCCTGGGTATTTGATACCGGTGCGGTTGCTCATATTTGCAACTCAAAACAGGAACTGCGGAATAGACGGAGGCTGGCAAAGGACGAAGTGACGATGCGCGTGGGAAATGGTTCCAAGGTAGATGTGATCGCCGTCGGCACGCTCACTCTTCGATTACCATCGGGATTAGTGATGAACCTGAATAATTGTTATTTAGTGCCTGCGTTAAGCATGAACATTATATCTGGATCTTGTTTATTGCGAGACGGTTACTCATTTAAATCAGAGAATAATGGTTGTTCTATTTATATGAGTAATATCTTTTATGGTCATGCACCCAATGTAAGGGGTTTATTCTTATTGAATCTCGATAGTAATGATACACATGTTCATAACATTGATGCCAAAAGATGTAGGATTGATAATGATAATACCACTTTCTTGTGGCACTGCCGTTTAGGTCATATTGGCGTAAAACGCATGAGGAAGCTCCATGCTGATGGACTTTTGGAGTCACTTGATTTTGAATCACTTGACACATGTGAGCCATGCCTCATGGGCAAGATGACTAAAACGCCGTTCTCTGGAACAATGGAACGGGCAAGTGACTTATTGGAAATCATACATACTGATGTGTGCGGTCCGATGAGCATTGAGGCGCGCGGTGGTTATCGTTACTTTCTCACCTTCACTGATGACTTAAGTAGATATGGGTATATTTACTTAATGAAACACAAGTCTGAAACATTTGAAAAGTTCAAACAATTTCAGAGTGAAGTTGAGAATCATCGTAGCAAGAAGATTAAATTCCTACGATCTGATCGAGGAGGAGAATATCTGAGTTATGAGTTTGTCAGTCACTTAAGACAATGTGGAATTGTTTCACAACTAACACCGCCTGGAACACCACAGCGTAATGGTGTGTCCGAACGTCGTAATCGAACCTTATTGGATATGGTGCGATCTATGATGTCTCTTGCCGATTTGCCACTATCGTTTTGGGGTTATGCATTAGAGACAGCTGCATTCGCTTTAAATAGGGCACCATCGAAATCCGTTGAGACGATGCCATATGAACTTTGGTTTGGCAAGAAGCCAAAGCTGTCGTTTCTTAAAGTTTGGGGATGTGATGCTTATGTCAAAAAGCTTCAGCCTGAAAAGCTGGAACCCAAAGCGGAGAAATGCGACTTCATAGGATACCCAAAAGAGACAGTTGGGTATACCTTCTACCTCAGATCCAAAGGCAAAGTGTTTGTCGCTAAAAACGGAACGTTTCTTGAGAAAGAGTTTCTCTCGAAAGAATTGAGTGGGAGGAAGATAGAACTTGATGAGGTTGTTGAACCTTTACTTCAACCTGAGAGTAGCGCAGCACAGAAAGATGTTTCTGTAGAGCCTACATCAGCTGAAGAGGAAGTTAATGATGATGATCATGAAGCTTTGGATCAAGTTGCTATCAAACCTCGTAGGTCGACAAGGACGCGTACTGCTCCTGAGTGGTACGACAACCCTGTCTTAGAAGTCATGTTGTTGGACAACGATGAACCTACGAGCTATGGAGAAGCGATGATGGGCCCGGATTCCGAGAAGTGGTTAGAGGCCATGAAATCCGAGATGGGATCCATGTATGAAAACAAAGTGTGGACTTTGGAAGTATTACCTGAAGGGCGTAAGGCCATTCAGAACAAATGGATCTTTAAGAGGAAGACGGACGCGGACGGTAATGTCACCGTCTATAAAGCTCGACTTGTGGCAAAGGGTTTTTCACAAGTTCAAGGAGTTGACTACGATGAGACCTTCTCACCCGTAGCGATGCTTAAGTCCGTCAGAATCATGTTAGCAATAGCTGCCTTTTTCGATTATGAAATTTGGCAGATGGATGTCAAAACAGCGTTCCTTAACGGTTTCCTTAAGGAAGAGTTGTATATGATGCAACCAGAAGGTTTTGTCGATCCAGAGAATGCTGACAAAGTTTGCAAACTCCAGCGATCCATTTATGGACTGGTGCAAGCATCTCGGAGTTGGAATCTTCGCTTTGATGAGGTGATCAAAGCGTTCGAGTTTATACAAGTTTACGGAGAAGCTTGTATTTACAAGAAAGTGAGTGGGAGCTCTATAGCATTTCTAATATTATATGTGGATGACATATTACTGATTGGAAACAATATAGAAATGTTGGAAAGCGTGAAGGAATATTTGAACAAGAGTTTTTCAATGAAGGACCTAGGAGAAGCTGCTTTCATATTAGGCATCAAGATCTATAGAGATAGATCACGACGCTTGATAGGACTTTCACAAAGCACATACCTTGACAAAGTTTTGAAGAAGTTCAAAATGGATCAGTCCAAGAAGGGGTTCTTGCCTGTATTGCAAGGTGTGAAGTTGAGTAAGACTCAATGCCCAGTGACTGCAGAAGAATAGAGAAAAGATGAGTGTCATCCCCTATGCTTCAGCCATAGGCTCTATCATGTATGCAATGCTGTGCACAAGACCCGATATCAGCCTTGCCATAAGTATGGTCGGAAGGTTTCAAAGTGATCCAGGAATGGAACACTGGACGGCGGTCAAGAATATCCTGAAGTACCTGAAAAGGACTAAGGACATGTTTCTCGTTTATGGAGGTGATCAAGAGCTCGTCGTAAAGGGTTACGTCGATGCAAGCTTTGACACTGATCCGGATGACTCTAAGTCACAAACCGGATACGTATTTATTCTTAATGGGGGTGCGGTTAGCTGGTGCAGTTCCAAGCAGAGCGTGGTAGCTGATTCTACATGCGAAGCGGAGTACATCGCTGCCTCGGAGGCGGCGAAGGAAGGTGTCTGGATGAAGGAGTTCATGACAGATCTTGGAGTAGTGCCTAGTGCGCTTAACCCAATGACTCTGTTTTGTGATAACACTGGTGCCATTGCTCTAGCCAAGGAACCAAGATTTCACAAGAGGACCAGACACATAAAGCGACGCTTCAATTCCATCCGGGATTACATCAAGGAGGACGACATAAATATTTGCAAAGTACACACGGATCTGAATGTTGCAGATCCGATGACTAAACCTCTTCCAAGGGCTAAACATGAACAACACCAGAACTGTATGGGTGTTCGATTCATTACAATGTAAATCACACAGTGATGTGAACTAGATTATTGACTCTAGTGCAAGTGGGAGACTGTTGGAACTATGCCCTAGAGGCAATAATAAATTGGTTATTATTATATTTCCTTGTTCATGATAATCGTTTATTATCCATGCTATAATTGTATTGATTGGAAACTCAAATACATGTGTGGGTACATAGACAACACTGTGTCCCTAGTAAGCCTCTAGTTGACTAGCTCGTTGATCAAAAGATGGTGAAGGTTTCCTAGCCATGGACATGAGATGTCATTTGATAACGGGATCACATCATTAGGAGAATGATGTGATGGACAAGACCCAAACTGTAAACGTAGCATATGATCGTGTCAGTTCATTGCTATTGTTTTCTGCAAGTCAAGTATCTATTCCTTTGACCATGAGATCATGCAACTCACTGACACCGGAGGAATACCTTGTGTGTATCAAACGTCGCAACGTAACTGGGTGACTATAAAGATGCTCTACAGGTATCTCCGAGGGTGTCTGTTGAATTGGCATGGATCAAGACTGGGATTTGTTACTCCGTGTGACGGAGAGGTATCTCAGGGCCCACTCGGTAATACAACATCACTATAAGCCTTGCAAGCAATGTGACTAAAGTGTTAGCCACGCGATCTTGTATTACGGAACGAGTAAAGAGACTTGCCGGTAACGAGATTGAACTAGGTATAGAGATACCGACGATCGAATCTCGGGCAAGTAACATACCGATAAACAAAGGGAACATCATACGGGATTAACTGAATCCTTGACATAGAGGTTCAACCGATAAAGATCTTCGTAGAATATGTAGGAGCCAATATGGGCATCCAGGTCCCGCTATTGGTTATTGACCGTAGAGGTGTCTCGGTCATGTCTACATAGTTCTCGAACCCGCAGGGTCTACACACTTAACGTTTGGTGACGATATAAGTATAGTTGAGTTGTTATGTTGGTGACCGAAAGTTGTTCGGAGTCCCGGATGAGATCCCGGACATGACGAGGAGCTCTGGAATAGTCCGGAGGTAAAGATTGATATATGGGATAATAGTGTTTGGTCTCCGGAAGGGTTCCGGAATTCACCGGAAGGAGTTTCGGATGTTTCCCGAAATGTTCGGGTACGAGAACACTTTATTTGGGCCAAGGGGTAAAGCCCACGAGGCTTTAGGAAGGTGCAAAAGGAAGTTTTGCGGAGGCCAGGGGCCAGACGCCAGGGACCCTGGCGTCTGGGGCCAGACGCCGAGGACCCTGGCGTCTGGTCCTGGAGTCCGAGCAGGACTCTTGCCTTGCGGGCCAAACCGACTTTGAGGAGGCTCTTTCTCAAAGTTTCGACCCGAGGGCTCAACATATAAATAGAGGGGCAGGGCTAGCACCCGAAACACATCAAGAATTCCCCAAGCCGTGTGCCGACAACCCTAACCCTCCAGTTCCTCCGTCATAATCTCCGTAGCGCTTGGCGAAGCCTTGCAGAGATTGTTCCTCACCACCATCACCACGCCGTCGTGCTGCCGGAACTCATCTACTACTTCACAATCGCTCGCTGGATCGAGGAGGTGAAGGCGTCATCAAGCTGTACGTGTGTTGAACGCGGAGGTGTCGTCCGTTCGGCACTAGTTCGTGATCGGTTCGAGGGACGACTTGTGATTTGGATCGCGGAGACGTTCGACTACATCAACCGCGTTTCTTAACGCTTCCGCTTAGTGATCTACAAGGGTATGTAGATTCACTCTCCCTCTCGTAGATGCTCATCACCATGGATAGATCTTGTGTGTGCGTAGGAAATTTTTTGTTTCCCATGCAACGTTCCCCAACACTATCGCCCACACAGGCAAGGCGACAGTTTAAAACTACGTCACGAAAAGGGGTTAAAAACCGTTTGTATAGCACATCGCTGCACCAGTGTATCACTCGTTTATTCCATCTTGCTTGCAAAGCAGAACATGAAGTGTAGGATCGACAGGCAATGGCGAGAACTAATTTTTCCGCACGACGAGCATCATCATGGACACCACGTACATCATCTACTTCCACACGTCTTACTACAGCACCACTTACTTCAGCTGCCAACTCCAACAGAGATATAAGAAAATAGGCACCACCACCAGCCCCCAGCAAGGGCACACCTTCGGGGCCTCCACAGAGCACTTCTTCATCCATGGCATCTACAGGGCAAACACATGAGGTTATTTGTCATCGTTGCAAGGGTGGAGGTCACTATGCGAGAGAATGCCCTTCCAAGCGTGTGATGATTGTTACTGAGGATGGTGGATATGCGTCCGCTAGTGATTATGATGAGGAGACCCTGGCTCTTATTGCAAGTGAAGAACAAGTTGTAGATGATACGGAACAAGAGACACACTACATGGCTGCTCACTACGCTGACAGGTATGAAAGTTTAGTTGCTCAACGTGTTCTGAGTGTGCAGGTTACATAGGCTGAGCAAAATCAGAGGCACAACTTGTTCCATACAAAGGGAGTTGTGAAGGAGCGTTTTGTTCGCGTCATCATCGATGGAGGGAGTTGCAACAACTTGGCTAGCATGGAGATGGTGGAGAAGCTGTCTCTAACCACCAGAGCACATCCTCATCCATATTACATTCAATGGTTCAATAACATTGGCAAGGTTAAGGTAACACGTACTGTTCGTGTGCACTTCATATTCTGATTATGTTAATTGTGATGTGGTACCCATGCAAGCATGCTCCATTTTACTTGATAGACCATGACAACTTGATAAAAATTCTGTACACCAGGGTAGGACGAATCAGTATACTCTTGTTCATAAGGATAAAAATATAACTTTGCTTCCTATGTCTCCTGAACATATTATGAAAGATGACATTGCTAGAGCTAGTAAAGCAATACAGGAGCAAAGTGAGAGTGAAAATCAGATTGTGGCAAAGGAATTTGAGCAACATAATAAGCCTAATAAACCATCATCTAGTATTGCATCTGAAATAAAACTGAAGAGTGGTTGTTTACTTGCCACTAAATCTAATATTACTGATTTGGATGTTACTGCATCTGTTTGCTATGCATTTGTGTGCAAAGATGTATTATTTTCATTCGAGGACATGCCTCCCTCTTTGCCTCCTGCTGTCACTACATCTTGCAGGAGTTTGCTGACGTCTTTCCACAAGACGTGCCACCGGGATTACCACCTATTAGAGGGATTGAGCATCAGGAGGTGTGTTATTACAAGATGGTAAACCTATTGCATACTTTTCTGAAAAATTGAGTGGGCCTAGTGTGAATTATTCTACTTATGATAAGGAATTATATGCTCTTGTTCGGACTTTGGAAACATGGCAACATTATTTATGGCCTAAAGAATTTGTCATACATTCTGGTCATGAATCTTTGAAACATATTAAAAGCCAAGCAAAACTGAACCGTACACATGCTAAATGGGTTGAATTCATTGAGACTTTCCCTTATGTCATTAAACACAAGAAGGGTAAAGAAAATGTTATTGCTGATGCATTGTCTCGTCGTTATACTATGCTTTCACAACTTGACTTTAAAATATTTGGTTTGGAGACCATCAAAGAGCAATATGTGCATGATGATGAATATAAAGATGTGTTGGAGAATTGTAAAGAAGCGCGAACATGGAACAAGTTTGTCATAAATGATGGATTTGTGTTCCGTGCTAACAAGCTATGCATTTCATCTAGCTCCGTTCGTCGTTTGTTGTTGTAGGAGGCGCATGGAGGAGGATTAACGGGGCACTATGGAGTGAAGAAGATGGAGGACGTACTTGCTACGCATTTCTTTTGGCTAAAGATGAGACGGGATGTTGAGCGTTTTGTTGCTCGCTGCACTACATGTCAAAAAGCTAAGTCACGACTCAATCCTCATGGTTTATATATGCCCTTGCCTGTACCTAGTGTTCCTTGGGAAGATATCTCTATGGACTTTGTTTTAGGTTTACCTCAAACAAAGAAGGGGAGGGATAGCATATTTGTTGTCGTGAATAGATTTTCTAAAATGGCACATTTTATACCATGTCATAAAAGTGATGATGCTACTAATGTTGCTGATTTTTTTCTTTCGTGAAAATATTCGCTTGCATGGTGTGCCAAATATGATTGTTTCAGATCGTGATGCTAAATTTCTTAGCCACTTTTGGAGATGTTATGGGCTAAGTTGGGGACTAAACTGCTTTTTAGTACTACATGTCACCCCCAAACTGATGGACAAACTGAAGTAGTCAATAGATCATTGTCTACTATGCTTAGGGCTGTTTTGAATAATAACTTGAAAATGTGGGAAGAATGCTTGCCTCATATTGAATTTGCTTATAATCGTTCGATGCGTTCTACTACTAAGATGTGCCCTTTTGAAGTTGTGTATGGTTTCTTACGTCGTGCACCTATTGATTTGTTGCCTCTTCCATCTTCGGAGAAGGTTAATTTTGATGCTAAAGAACGTGCTGAATTTATATTAAAGATGCATGAGTTAACTAAGGAAAACATTGAGCGTATGAATGCTAAATATAAACTTGCTGGAGATAAGGATAGAAAACATGTTGTCTTTGCACCTGGAGATCTTGTTTGGTTACATTTGCGTAAGGATAGGTTTCCTGATTTGCGCAAGTCAAAGCTAATGCCACGTGCTGATGGTCCTTTTAAGGTGTTAGAGAAAATAAATGATAATGCATATAAACTGGAGTTGCCTACAGATTTTGGGGTTAGTCTCACTTTTAACATTGCAGATTTGAAGCCTTATTTGGGTGAGGATGATGAGCTTCCGTCGAGGACGACTACAGTTCAAGAAGGGGAGGATGATGAGGACATCAATACCATTGTTACAGCCACAACCCCTGCTGCTATACATACTGGACCAGTTACTAGAGCTCGCGCACATCAATTGAATTACCAGGTACTTTCGTTTCTTGGAAATCCTTCTAATGTTCATGAACATATGATGCTGCCTAAATTAGATACTTTTGTTTTACTTATGAATGAAGGATCTAGCATGGACAAGAAGGATGGCCATTGGAGCGGGATCAAGCATGGAGGAGAAGGTGCGCACGCGGGAAAGAACAATGGAGTTTCTAGTGGTGATTTTTGCACTTTGAAGCCACCATAAGGAGAGCATGAAGGCTTGGACGAAATATACAAGATGCCACTTCATAAATTTCGTCCATAGGCTAATATAGGTGTTGCGTCACCTTATTTTTGTTCCAGGCCCATGTAATTTCGAAATACCACTTATTAGGCTGTTTTTAGAATTCATATGTGTGGGGAAACGGAGTTAGGGTTGGTTTCGGACCTCTCCTCCAAGGGGTAACGAAATTCCCCCTCTATTCCCCCATATATACAGCCCTTAGGCTGCCGTTTAGACTTGGGTTTTGTTTAGATTACAAGTTCGCCATAGCTGCAACTTCACGTCCTTCGTTTGTGTTCCACGACCAGACCAAGACGTCACAGAACCCCACTTTCATCAATAAAGCTTTCCTCTTATATTTGCAATATCCAGATTGCAATCTTAGCTTCTTGCTTGTTCTTCGTTTGCGTGCAGGAAATAGACCCTCGTGGTCACGTTGATCGTGCTCCGGCGTGGTCAATAACCCCTCGGAGTTGGTTTAGCGATTGCTAAGGCACGACGTCATCGCACGTTCGTAGTCGGATCGTCAAAGTCGACTATACCAAAAACGATAGCCACATCTCATCAAAAGACAGGGACAACTTCGCCTCTATCACAATGGATTTGAAGTTTACCAGGAATGTAACTCATGGCCAGATGGTCTTGTGGTAGAAATTGTAGCTCAATAGGATAAACTTGCTAATGCAATTATTGCAAACCCTAGAAATCAACAAAAATGGTTTAGAACAGATCTGATCAAGTTGCACTGTTCTCCTTGATGAATCACTTGGTCTAGATGGAAGAACATGCATTTTGAAGATGTCCACCAAATATGAGCACATTTGGAGAAACTTGATAACGTAAAGTTGTACAAACTTGGAAATGGGCAGAAAGGGTTTTGAGGTACTTTGGTGAGCCAAAATAATTTTGGTTGAGATGAAACTTGGCAAGATCAACATTTGAGGCATATTTGACCTGCTGGATTTTTCTCAAATATTTTTGAAACATTAAAATAGTTTTCCCCTATAAAAGTCAATTTCTGGCCTCAAGAAAAAGCCTTTAAATAAAATATAAAAATAACTTTTAAAATATTGTTTTTGTGGTTTTGGGAAGTCTTGTAGATAATAGGTTTCAAATATAATTTTCGAAATATTTGATACACCCTAATTTAAGTACTTATAGTTGAAGTCTCAACTCAGGGGTTTTTGAAAACCTAAATTTAATAAATGCTTTTTGTCCCAAATATTTTTGTATACAAATAGGTTTATAACCTATACACATGGCATGATCATTGGGCAAGGTTTTAGCTCCAGGAAAGGAGTTATGAGAGTCGGGGAGTTTTGGGAATTAAGAGCACACTCAAAGAAGCAAGCAAATAGCAATCCAATCAAGCATCACATCCACACACAAAAAATCTTGGTCCAAAATTTTGAGCTTTATTAATTATAGTGATGTGATACGAAACACAGGGTGTGACACTAAGTGGGTAGAAGCTATTTCAACTAGTAGTGCTGATCACAGCACCTCTATTAAAATGCTTAAAGATGTTATCTTTCCGAGGTTTGGAGTCCCCAGATATTTAATGACCGATGGTGGTTCACATTTTATTAATGGTGCATTTCGCAAGCTCGCTAAATATGATGTCAATCATAGAATTGCCTCTCCATATCATCCTCAATCTAGTGGTCAATTTGAATTGAGCAATAGAGAAATAAAGTTAACTTTGCAAAATACCGTTAATAGATCTAGGAAGATTTAGTCTAAGAAACTAGATGATGCATTGTGGGCATATAGAGCTGCTTATAAAAATCATATGGGAATGTCCCCTTATAAAATGGTCTATGGAAAAGCTTGCTATTTACCTCTAAAATTAGAACACAAGGCATATTGGGCAATTAAAGAGCTTAATTATGATTTCAAACTTGTCGGTGAAAAAAGGTTATTTGACATGAGTTCTCTAGATGAATGAAGGACACAAGCTTATGAACATGTCAAATTGTTTAAAGAAAAAGTTAAAATATGGCATGACAAGAGAACACAAAAACGAGAATGTAACATTGGGAAGGAAAGGGAAGCGAAGGACCCTATATCATCGAGGAGGTTTATCGCTCCGGAGCCATCAAGATCAACAACGCAAAAGGAACAAATCATAAGGTGGTTAATGAGCAAATAATTAAAAATTATATTTCAGGTACACCCATTAACAAAGAAACCAATATCTATTATATATAAAAAATACTTGACGGGTTCACTAGATAAAAGGTAAATACGCTATAAATTACCACAAAAATCAGAATTATCTGACCATTTATTTAATAATCTAAAATTTATAGCCATTGGATAAGATTTAGGTTAAATAATTACCCACCATTGCCCTGACTAATGAAAAAAACGTTTCATACGTCATTGTGTTATTATAAAAAAAAGAGCCAGCTTGGGACGTGAGGATAGCTTGCCATATGCATGCATGCATTCTTTTTTTCTTTTTTCTTTTTTTTGAACACAGTACAGACGCAAGCGCTCATATACACGCGCATACACTCACCCCTATGAACGCACACACGCACACCCTACCCCTATGAGCACCTCCGAATGACTGAGCCGGCATATCATCTTGAAATTTACGAAGTCACCATAGGCGCCTCGTCGTCGACGGGAACGTCTCCTCCCACTGAATGCACATCGCCGGAAATCCTGAAATAAATCCAGGAATAAATGCGAGCACCAGGATTGAAAAAAGTGCCATTGTAAAAAGTAGGGATTACGTGAAATAATTACCTACCATTGCCATCTATAATTAAACAACCTTTTCTACTTCATTGCAGTTAAAAAAAAGCTAGCGTGGGACGTGGAGATGCCTTGCCATGTACATGCATGCATTCTTTGGAAAAAACGGACTTCCATTATGGAAAAAAAGAACTAGCGTGGGACGTTGGCTGATGCCTTGCTATATAGATGCCATATAGATGCCTTGCTATATAGATGCATGCATTCCTTGGAAAGACAAAACTTGCGTCCACTATCCTTGATATATGCATCCATCGCATGCTATACCTGGAATATGAAAACATCAGTCTACGGGAGCTCATACAATCTAATCTACTATACAGCCGTATTCCTCCGTGATTTCCACTCAGCTTCTCCAAAGTCACGCACGTACTGTTAGGAATAAGCCGTGGCCGTCACGGTGGCGACCACGTCGGGTGCGTGTGCGTGCGCGCACCGGACGCGTCGGGTGCAGTCTGAGCTGCATCGGGTCCGTGGCGGGAGTGCACGGGTGTGTGTGTGTGTGACTGCACGTGTATGTGCGCGTGTGTGGGTTGGTTAGACGGACGCGCGGGGTGTGGCCGCGCCGGGCGCTGGAACCAGTCGCGTCCCGTTGGCGTGCGTGCGCGGCGGGCGCGGGAGCTGAGAAGCACGGGGCGGGCGTTGCGTGGGCACTGCGTCTAGTTGCATGCATGGCTGAGTTAGTTAGCTCGTGTGAGTAGTGCTGTTAGTGGTGGCCGAGTGCAGCGGCAAGCCAAGTCACTGCGTGGGTGCTTGCGTGTGGTAGCTAGCCTGGTGTGTGCAGGTTGGGTATAAAAGGCCCTCCGTGTACGCGTTGTAGTCGGGGGTGCTGAGTTCGTGCTCAGGAAAGAAAACAAGCGGCCGTTCGTGCGGCCGGCGGCGTACGTGCGCCGGGTATACACTGATGTGTGCTCCTCGTCCTTCCTCCTTCTTTCTTCTACGTTCGAGCGAGAGAGAGAGAGAGCTCCGGTGAGAGGCAAGGCGAGGCTTCGGCACCAACACGTACAAGACGCATGTGTGGTGCTGCTCCATAGGATATCTCTTGTGCGCTCCACTGGCACCTCCTTCATACAATATCCTCCTTTGTTATGTTGACACGGGCACAAGACATTGGCTTTGAACCTCAGCGCCAAGATTCTTGAGTCGCAAGATATGGATCTCCGCATCAAAAAATAAATAGAGGCTTTGCAAGGATTTAGGTTTTTGAATGCAGTTCTCTTTGTTATTTTTGCTTTTACCTCCCGCGTATGTAGCCTTTTTAATTATTACAATGATTATATACGAGTGTCACCGCGACTCTCCATTGATTGGTAGTTTCTCAAGTAGCATCATGTTGTATCGATGCAATTCAGCATCCCCATGTCATGATCCAGCGTTCGCATCGCCATGCCATTTTTCCACCACTACTACTTCCTAAATGTAGCACGTTATATAGTTATGTTATTAGAGTCCAATATGAAATTTGTAAACTAAGATGTCATGCGATATGCCTGGTCCATACATTAGCACTTATAATTTTCTTTAGTATGTAGACCTGTAGATCGAGCACCTGGCAGCTCACACCTTTAGATCAAACTTGGCACATGCCATCGCACAACACATCAAGCACCCCTATGCACAAGCCGGTCAAAGTAACAATGAAGCAGGTGTATGTATTTTCATGGGTAATATGCAGAAATGCTTGGCACTACTCACAGACGGAGGTGGGCCACCTAAAAAGATCATCTATCTAAGAGTCCAGTGAAATACGTTTTTTTCCTTTTTCTTTCAAAGATAAAATAATAAGAGAGTAACCTACCGTGTGAGTATACAAATAATAATAATTACAAATGTACATGTGTACATAAATAGTAAGAGAATAAAACAACTTAAATACAATTCAACTGAAAGAAGATAATTTTGGCGATTCAACATACACTACTCATGGACGGAGGTGGGCCACCTCAAAAGATCGTCTATCTGAGAGAGCAGTGAAGTATGTTCTTATCTTTTTCTTTTGAAAAAACAATACAAGAGTACCTTACTGTGTGATTATACAAAAGAGAGGATAATTTTGGCAACAAGTACTAAATTATTTTCATGATTTTGGTTGACTTTAAACATAAGCATTTCACTATTATACTATAGCCTAACAATTAAAGTGATTGTATATGAACTCTTTGTCATATAAAAGAATCACTATGCTTCAAATTAAAACTTGCAATCCGACACAATATTGAACAAAAAAGTACTACAGCACTACTAAATACATTAACTACAAGAAAGGAGACATCGCTAATCAGAGTAGTTTTAAGATATCAACACATTTAAGCTATTATTCTACTAGATAAGAAGCTAATATTATTACGTAAATTATCACCTTATTAGTTTCCTATATTAAAATTTTACCAAATGTATTTTTTCTACATGGAGAAATACCATGATGGATCCAATGCGATAAAAAAATGTGGTACGGTAGTAGAGTTGTCATTTATTGCCAAAGAAATGCCATACGCGTAAACTCTTGGTGAGAATACACAAAGAAACACATAAAAGGGAGTCTTAGCCAAAAAATAGAGGTGACACCATCTACATATTCTTTACCTTATAGTTTGTCAGTATCATAGTCGTCTATTGAACACCAATTGGAAATCAATGTCATTTTTTATATAATAGGCAAGGAAGTTCATGAAGAGAAAACACATTTTGAGGTTAATTCTTTGTATTTCCGGAGAGTCATACTTATAGAGAAGTGTAAAAAAATGATATAAAAATATGTTCATCATCCCTATAAAAAGCACTACATCAAATTTATAAACATATTGTGTATGACATACTTACCGAAACAAAAACAAGAGAGCAAAGTCATGGGGAGAACTCCCCGCAAAACAATGTCATGGAGAGAATTTAAATTGTCCGTGAGGTTGAAATCCTTATGCCTGAGTAAACAATGTATATTACTTATATCTTTTGGATATTCAAATATATTTATAAGGTCACGTTTATATGTTTAAATTCCTTTGGTAACGAGGTAAATATTAATTAGCAGACATGGTAGACTAAGGTGCTTTGGACAAATACATAGTAGCGATTGTTACTTCAAATTTGTTTAAAGGGGGAACAAATAATAAGGTAGTAGAGAGACTTTTGGGAAAAATGTGTGCATCTACCATCCTAGGCACGGTGGATTTCTCAACAGAGCCTTACATGTTGTTCAAAACTTGAAGGGAGCTAAACTCTTACACCTAACGACAAGCTTGAGATGGAACTTTCCGAAGCAAGAGCTAAAGAGGTCTCCTTGTGTGCACTGCACTTCTTGGCAGGTAGTTTACAAAATTTATATTGAGTAAGAACCAAGGTTATCGAACCAATAGGAGAACCAATGCAAATTCCCTTCAACAACTCCTACACACACAAAACCAAACACTTGCACCCAACGCGGACAAGAGGGTTGTCAAGCCCCTTGAACTCGTCACTTGCAAGGATTAAATATTGATAGAATAGATATTGTAATTGCAAAATAAATGTAAAGTAAATAAAGTGCAGTAAGGTAATTTAGATGTTTTTGTTTTTATGTTTAAGTAGACCCGGAGGGCATAGTGTTCGCTAGAGGCTTCTCTCTCGAAAGTAGCATACGGTAGGTAGGCAAATTACTGTTGGGCAATTAAAAGAAAAGCGCATAGTTATGACATGTTATTCACGACAATGATCATGTATATAGGCATCACGTCCATAAACAAGTAGACTGAAACGATCCTGCATCTACTACTATTACTTCACCAATCGACCGCTATCCAACATGCATCTATGATGTTAAATTCATAACAAACGAAGTAATGCTTGGAGCAAGATGACATGATGTAGACAAAGTAAGACAAGCAATATGTTCAGACCCCCGTCGTTTTGTCCTTGATGGCAACAATACAAATACGTGTCTTGACCCCTTCTGTCACGAGGATAGAGCACCACAAGATTGAACCCATTACAATGCACCACTCCCACTGAAGATAAACCAATCTAGTCGGCCAAACCAAATCGATAGATCGGAGAGAAATGCGAAGCTATAAGATCATGAATATTGAAATTCAGAGGAGACTCAATAAGATTTCATGAATAATATGATAAAACCCACAATTCATCGGATCCAAACAAACACACCACAAAAGAAGATTACATCAAATAGATCATCGCGAAGATGCGATGAACTTTGTATTGAATATCAAAGAGAGAGAAGAAGGTCATCTAGGTACTAGCTATGGACCCGTAGGTTTGTGGTGGACTACTCACGCATAATCATGGAGGCAGCAAGGTTGATGTAGATGGCCTCCGTGATCGATTCCCCCTCCGACAGATCACCGAAAAAGGTCTACAGATGGCCTCCCATCAAAACAGAGTCTTGAGGTGGCGGAAAAAGTGTTTCGGGTGGCTCTTTGTTGGTTTCCCAATATTTGAGGATTTATAGAAGTGGAATTAGATCAGGAGGAGCCATAAGGGGCCCACAAGGCAGGTCGGTGCGCCTACCCCCTAGCGCGCCGAGGTGCCTTGTGGCCTCATCATGAGGCTTCCTTACACCTCCCGAAGCTTCTTGGGTCCTTTTTGTCTAGAAAAAATTGTCAAACAGTTACACGGCGTTTGGACTTCATTTGGTACATATTTCATGGAAAACAAAAAACATGCAGAAAACAGCAACTGCGCTTGGCACTGGGTTAATAGGTTAGTTCCCAAAAATGATATAAAATAGCATATAATTGCATATAAAGTATCCTATATTGATAATATAATAGCATGGAACAATCAAAAATTATAGATACGTTGGAGACGTATCACTCACCATGGAGACCGCCGGGATGATGAAGATGGCCTTCGATGATCGTTTCCCCCTACGATAGGGCACCAGAAAATGGCTCCGGATGCGATCGTTTCGGAACAGAGGCTTGCGGCGGCGGCAGGACGTTCTAGGTTTCTTTGTGGCAGTTTTGGAATATATAGAAATTTTTGGCGTCGGCTTCATGCCAGAGGGATGCCCGAGGGGCCCACAAGCTCGGGGGGGCGCCCCCAGGCTCGTGGCTCCCTCGGCCACCCCATGGTGCATCCCCGACACTCCGTGGGTCTCTTTTGGTCCATAGAAAATCACCGTAAATTTCCAGTCCAATCTGAGAACTTTTATTTCTGCACAAAAATAACACCATGGTAGTTCTGCTGAAAACATCGTCAGTCCGGGTTAGTTTCATTCAAATCATATAAAAGTGCATCAAAACCATGTAGAACTTGGGTAAATATGGCATGAATACTTCATAAATTATCGATACGTTGGAGACGTATCAGGCACGTCCACGTCCGACATGATGGATGTGCCGGCAACGAGCAGCTCCTCCACGCGTCGGTGCACATTGAGGAGGCGGAGGTTGCAGGCCTGGTCGGCCTGCTTGCCGGAACACGGCCTCCTGCTCCTCCACCACCATGTCCATGTATTGGGTACGAGTCTCGCCCATGCTGACGCCGGCATCGACCGAAGAGGAGGGTTTCGCCTACTCGTCCTCGACCGCATCCTCCATTGGACGTCCACAACGCATGCCTCCGTCTGCCTGTCGGCCTGCCAATCGGCTATAATGGCAGCGATCTCCTTTTTCTGCTCAGACGAAAGGCTCTCCTAGACGACTTTGGAGCTCGAGGAGTCCATGGCGGGCATGGTGCAGAGTGGTGTAAGGGACTGGAGGATATTCGATACCGCTATGACCGGGCCTGCAGTTTATATAGCGGGAAAATGGCAGGGCGACCGACGACATGATTAATGGCGGGCGACCGACGGATGGACGGGTGTTGCCGGCTCGTCGTTTCTCGGTAATCACGTGTGTTTAATGTAGGCAGGCGAACGAACTGGTGTTGTTTGAACGGGGAGAGACGACGCCTGCACCCGGAAGCGGCGCGTGCGACGATCTCGGTCGGCGCGTCGCTTTAATGCTGGCTCCAGTGAGAGGTCGCATCTGCTCTGGGCCTGCATGAGTGCGGTGCTGATGCTCTGCAGCGACGCTGACCAGCGTCGGGCAGGAATGCGCGGACGAGCGAGTTTTATTTTGTGGGACAAGGTAGTCAGGAGCGGACGTGGCGGCGATCCAGACTCCCGCAAAGCTCTGCACCGACACGGGACCGTGTTGGATAAAACCCACTCGAACATTTGCGGACGCTATGAGAGTCGGCATGGAGATGCTCTCAGTGTTATGTATACATGTAATGAAAGATGTAAATCTATAATGTCGCGACAAAGTGACAATAGGTTTTCCCATCAATCTATGCCTATTAATAAAGAAAATTATTTTTGGTTCATCATGTATCCCTGATGTTTTTCATAATCAACCTGCAGTTCATTTTTAAGTTAGATTTTTGCTTTTGCAGAAAACCCATGTTAACCACATAACAGTTTTAAGTCAGATGTTTGCTTTTGTATGAAACCCACTAATAATTGGGTTAAGCAACTCACAGTACGTATCAAATGCTTTTTAAATATATTCATATCTTTTAAACCCTAACTTCAAATCTAACATACATGGAATTTGATTAGTAAAATGTGTAGAATCTGAACATGATGTTATTATGTTATTTATGGTGCAACCTTAATTAATAGCGTACGATCCATCTTTTTCTGACTTAGAAATGAAGCAGCAAAAACAAGACTGGAGATGAAAATACCCTTTTATAACCACACATGCATGCCTCGCCAAAATCTCACATCAAAAAGACAGATTTCTCATCCCATGTTGAGAGAGACGTCTTAGGATTGAAAACATTCAAACACGTTGTGATTGTGAAAGTACTGAGGTCATCGTCGACGAGGATGTGAAGGAGGATAAGCGGCAACACAGATGGGATGACATGCACTGAAAGACACAACGTGGACCTATTGAGGTCTTGACTCATGATGAAGTGTGGTATTTTTTATCCCGGCTTTTTTTAGTCTATACTCACTAATAAAGTAAATATGTATTCTTGGTCCGTCATATGCTATTTTACATGAGAACTCCCTCGCATTTTATGTTAACTAATCCGTAGTCATTTTAAGTCAGATTTTCGCTTTGCATAGGAAAGTCCCTGATATTTCTATAAATCAACCAGCGTGCCATGTATAAGTGAGATTTTCATTTTTGCAGGAACCCCTGATATTTGGATTAATCAACCCACAGTATATATTAAATGTTTTAAAAAACCATATCTTTTAAACACTAACTCCAAATTTAAAATGATATATGAATTTTGATCAGAAAAATATGTAGAATCTGACTATGATGTTAGTTTATCCGTTAACCCTTTAAAAGTGTTATTAGGGTGCAATCTTAATCAATAACGCATGATCCGTCTTTCTTTCACCAGTGTTGGTCCGAATTAAAAATAAACACCTCAACAAACTGATAGAGGCAAAGTTGTCCCTGTCTTTCGATGAGATGTGGCTATCGTTTATGGTAGAGTCGACTTTGACGATCCTACTACGAACGTGTGAGGACGTCGCGCCTTAGCAATCGCTAAACCAAGTCCAAGAGGTTATTGACCACGCCGGAGCACGATCAACCTGACCACGAGGGTCTGTTTCCTGCATGCAAACGAAGAACAAGCAAGAAACTAAGATTGCAATCTGGATATTGCGAATATAAGAGGAAAGCTTTATTGATGAAAGTGGGGTTCTGTGACGCCTTTGTCTGGTCGTGGAACACAAACGAATAACGTGAAGTTGCAGCTATGGCGAACTTTTAATCTAAACAAAACCCCAGTCTAAACGGCGCCCTAAGGGCTATATATATGGGGGAATAGAGGGGGAATTTCGTGACCCCTTGGAGGAGGGGTCCGAAACCAACCCTAACTTCGTTTCCCCACACATACGGACTCTAAAAACAGCCTAATAAGTGGTATTTCGAAATTACATGGGCCTGGCCCAAAAATAAGGTGACGCATCACCTATATTGGCCTATGGACGAAATTTATGAAGTGGCATCTTGTATATTTCGTCCAAGCCTTCATACTCTCCTTATGGTGGCTTCAAAGTGCGAAAATCACCACTGGAAACTCCATTGTTCTTTCCCGTGTGCGCACCTTCTCCTCCATGCTTGATCCCGCTCCAATGGCCATGCTTCTTGTCCATGCTAGGTCCTTCATTCATAAGTAAAATAAAAGTATCTAGTTTAGACAACATCATATGTTCATGAACATTAGAAGGATTCCCAAGAAACGAAAGTACCTAGTAATTCAATTGACGTGCGCGAGATCTAGTAATTGGTCCAGTATGTATAGCACCTGGGGATGTGGGTGTAACAATGGTATTGATGCCCTCATCATCCTCCCCTTCTTGAAATGAAGTCGTCCTCAAGAGAAGCTCATCTTCCTCACCCAAATAAGGCTTCAAATTTGCAATGTTAAAAGTGGGACTAACCCCAAAATCTGCAGGCAGCTCAAGTTTATACGCATTATCATTTATTTTCTCTAACACCTTAAAAGGACCATCTGCACGTGGCATTAGCTTTGACTTGCGCAATTCGGGAAACCTATCCTTACGCAAATGTAACCAAACAAGATCTCCAGGTGCAAATACAACATGTTTTCTACCCTTATCTCCAACAAGTTTATATTTAGCATTCATGCGCTCAATGTTCTCCTTAGTTAACTCATGCATCTTTAATATCAATTCAGCTTGTTCTTTAGCATCAAAATTAACCTTCTCCGAAGATGGAAGAGGCAACAAATCAATAGGTGCACGAGGTAAGAAACCATACACAGCTTCAAAAGGGCACATCTTAGTAGTAGAATGCAGCGAACGATTATAAGCAAATTCAATATGAGGCAAGCATTCTTCCCACATTTTCAGGTTATTCTTCAAAATAGCCCTAAGCATAGTAGACAATGATCTATTCACTACTTCAGTTTGTCCATCAGTTTGGGGGTGACATGTAGTACTAAAATGCAGTTTAGTCCCCAACTTAGCCCATAAACATCTCCAAAAGTGGCTAAGAAATTTAGCATCATGATCTGAAACAAATTGTATTTGGCACACCATGCAAGCAAATAATTTCACGAAAGAACAAATCAGCAACATTAGCAGCATCATCACTTTTATGACATGGTATGAAGTGTGCCATTTTCAAAAATCTATCCACGACAACAAATATGCTATCTCTCCCCTTCTTTGTTCGAGGTAAACCTAAAACAAAGTCCATAGATATATCCTCCCAAGGAACACTAGGTATAGACAAAGGCATACATAAACCATGAGGATTGAGTCGTGACTTAACTTTTTGACATGTAGTGCAGCGAGCAACAAAACGCTCAACATCCCGTCTCATCTTTGGCCAAAAGAAATGTGTAGCACATCCTTCGTCTTCTTCACGCCAAAGTGTCCCATTAATCCTCCTCCATGCGCCTCCTGTAACAACAAAAGACGAACGGAGCTAGCTGGAATGCATAGCTTGTTAGCACGGAACACAAGTCCATCATTAATGACGAACTTGTTCCATGTTCTCTCTTCTTTATAATTCTCCAACACATCTTTAAATTCAGCATCATGCATATATTGATCTTTGATGGTCTCCAAACCAAATATTTTAAAGTCAAGTTGTGAAATCATAGTATAACGACGAGACAATGCATCAGCAATAACATTTTCTTTACCCTTCTTGTGTTTAATGACATAAGGGAAAGTCTCAATGAATTCAACCCATTTAGCATGTCTACGGTTCAGTTTTGCTTGACTTTTAATATGTTTCAAAGATTCATGATCAGAATGTATAACAAATTCTTTGGGCCATAAATAATGTTGCCATGTTTCCAAAGTTCGAACAAGAGCATATAATTCCTTATCATAAGTAGAATAATTCAAACTAGGCCCACTCAATTTTTTAGAAAAGTATGCAACATGTTTACCATCTTGTAATAACACACCTTCTAATCCAATTCTACTAGCATCACATTCAAGCCCAAAAGTCTTATTAAAATCAGGAAGTTTGAGTAATGGAGCATGTGTTAACTTATCTTTCAATACCGAGAAGGCTTCTTCCTGTGCGGTACGCCAAACAAAAGGCACATCCTTCGTTGTAAGCTCATTTAGAGGTGCAACAATGGTGCTGAAATCCCTCACAAAACGCCTATAGAAACCAGCGAGTCCAAGAAAACTCCTCACTTGTGTGACCGTTTTGGGCTGCGACCAACTCTCAATAGCTTCAATCTTGGCTTTATCAACTTCAATTCCCGGTGGAGTAACAACATAGCCAAGAAAAGATACTCGGTCGGTGCAAAAGGTGCACTTCCCAAGGTTACCAAATAAACGTGCATCACGTAGAGCAATAAAAATAGCACGCAAAATATCCAAGTGTTCCTCCAAAGATCTATAAATCAGTATATCATCAAAGTTGACTACCACAAATCGTCCAATGAAAGCACGTAAAACCTCGTTCATTAATCTCATGAAAGTGCTAGGTGCATTAGTTAACCCAAAAGGCATGACTAACCACTCATATAATCCAAACTTAGTTTTAAATGCCGTTTTCCATCCATCGCCCAATTTCATACGAATTTGATGGTATCCACTACGCAAATCAACTTTGGAGAAAATTGTAGAGCCACTTAATTCATCAAGCATATCATCTAGCCTAGGAATAGGACGACGATAACGAATAGTAATATTATTAATGCCTCTACAATCAACGCACAAACGAGATGTACCATCCTTTTTCGGCACTAGAATAATAGGAACAACACAAGGACTAAGGGATTGATACGTCTCCAACGTATCGATAATTTATGAAGTATTCATGCCATATTCACCTATGTTTACAATACTTTTATATGGTTTTGATGCACTTTATATGATTTATTTAGAACTAACCCGGACTGACGTTGTTTTCAGCAGAACTACCATGGTGTTGTTTTTGTGCAGAAAATGAAAGTTCTTGGAATCGCCCGAAACTTTTTAACGATTTTTTTTGGAACAAAAGAGGCACTAGACGCTTCGTGGGAAGGCCAGAAGATCCACGAGGTGGGTGTTGGAAATATGCCCTAGAGGCAATAATAAATTAGTTATTATTATATTTCCTTGTTCATGATAATCGTTTATTATCCATGCTATAATTGTATTGATTGGAAACTCAAATACATGTGTGGGTACATAGACAACACTGTGTCCCTAGTAAGCCTCTAGTTAACTAGCTCGTTGATCAAAAGATGGTGAAGGTTTCCTAGCCATGGACATAAGATGTCATTTGATAACGGGATCACATCATTAGGAGAATGATGTGATGGACAAGACCCAAACTATAAACGTAGCATATGATCGTGTCAGTTTATTGCTATTGTTTTCTGCATGTCAAGTATCTGTTCCTATGACCATGAGATCGTGCAACTCACTGACACCGGAGGAATACCTTGTGTGTATCAAACGTCGCAACGTAACTGGGTGACTTTAAAGATGCTCTACAGGTATCTCCGAGGGTGTCTGTTGGGTTGGCATGGATCAAGACTGGGATTTGTTACTCCGTGTGACGGAGAGGTATCTCAGGGCCCACTCGGTAATACAACATCACAATGAGCCTTGCAAGCAATGTGACTAAAGTGTTAGCCACGAGATCTTGTATTACGGAACGAGTAAAGAGACTTGCCAGTAACGAGATTGAACTAGGTATAGAGATACCGACGATCGGATCTCGGGCAAGTAACATACCGAAGAACAAAGGGAACAGCATACGGGATTAACTGAATCCTTGACATAGAGGTTCGACCGATAAAGATCTTCGCAGAATATGTAGGAGCCAATATGGGCATCCAGGTCCCGCTATTGGTTATTGATCGTAGAGGTGTCTCGGTCATGTCTACATAGTTCTCGAACCCGCAGGGTCTACACACTTAACGTTTGGTGACGATTAGTATAGTTGAGTTATTTTGTTGGTGACCGAAGGTTGTTCGGAGTCCCGGATAAGATCCCGGACATGACGAGGATCTCCGGAAGAGTTCGGAGGTAAAGATTGATATATGTGATAATAGTGTTTTGATCTCCGGAAGGGTTACGGAATTCACCGGAAGGGGTTCCGGATGTTTACCGAAGTGTTCGGGTGCAGCAACACTTTATATGAGCCAAAGGGGTAAAGCCCACGAGGTATTGGAAAGTGCAAAAGGAAGTTTTGCTGCTGCCTTAAGCGGTACTACCGCTGGTAAGGCAGTATTGCCGCGTAAGCGGTACTACCGCTTGTGTGAAGCGGTACTACCGCTCGTGAGCGGTACTACCGCTTGTACGCGGTACTGCTGGAATCCGAGTGGGACTCTTTCCGTGCGGGCCAAACCGACCTTGTGCGGGCAAAACCGACCTTGTGGAGGCTTTCTCTCCAAGTTTAGACCCCAGGGCTCAACATATAAATAGAGGGGCAGGGCTAACACACAGGACACATCAAGATTTCCCAAGCCGTGTGCCGGCAACCCTAACCCTCTAGTTCCTCCCGTCATAATCTCCGTAGTGCTTGGCGAAGCCCTGCAGAGATTGTTCTTCACCACCATCACCACGCCGTCGTGCTGCCGGAACTCATCTATTACTTCATCATCGCTCGCTAGATCGAGGAGGTGAAGGCGTCATCAAGCCGTACGTGTGTTGAACGCGGAGGTGCCGTCCGTTCGGCACTAGTTCGTGATCGGATCGAGGGACGACTTGCGATTTGGATCACGGAGACGTTCGACTACATCAACCGCGTTTCTTAACGCTTCCGCTTAGCGATCTACAAGGGTATGTAGATTCACTCTCCCTCTCGTAGATGCTCATCACCATGGATAGATCTTGTGTGTGCGTAGGAAAAATTTTGTTTCCCATGCAACGTTTCCCAACAGTGGGCACAACCCACCAGGGCGCGCCAGAGGGCCCAGGCGCGCCCTGGTGTCTTGTGCCCTCCTCGTGGCCCACCTTCGCGTGAAACCAACGCCAAAAATTCCTATAAATATAGAAACCATCAGAAATAACCCTAGACTCTCCGCTCCGCCGGCGCAACTCTCTGTATCGACGAAAAACCAATCTGGAGATGTTCCAGTACCCTGCCGGAGAGGGGAATCCATCTCCAGTGGCCATCTTCATCATCCCGGCGGAGGCCATGACGAGGAGGGAGTAGTCCATCCTTGGGGCTGAGGGTATGTACCAGTATCTATGTGTTCCTCTCTCTCGTGTTCTTGAGATGTCATGATCTTGATGTATCACGGGCTTTGTTAATATAGTTGGATCATATGGTGTGTTTCCCTTACTATCTTGTTGTGATGAATTGAATCTTTCCCTTTGAGATATCGTTATGTTGGATTTAATATTGGATTTGAGAACACTTGATATATGTCTTGCATGTGGATACCCGTGGTGACAATGGGGTGTTCTATTGATTCACTTGATATATGTTTTGGTACTCAACTTGCGGATTCCCGCGGTGACATTGGGGTCATCTATGCATAGGGGTTGATACACGTTCTTGTCCTACTTTCTCTGACAGAAATCTTGGGGTACTCTTTGAGGTTCTTTGTGTTGGATTGAGTATTATGAATCTGAAATTGTTTGATGAGTATCGTATAATTAACTCATGGATACTTGTGGTGACATTGGAGTATCTAGGTGACATTAGAGTTGGTTCATGCGTATCATATGGTGTTATTCTAGTACGAACTCTTTCATAGATTGATCAGAAAGGATAACTTGGTGTTATCTTAGTACGAACTCTTGGATAGATCGATCGGAAAGAATAACTTTAAGGTGGTTTCGTACCCTACAAACAATCTCTTCTTATGTTCTCCGCTAGATAAGAACTTTGGGGTGATTCTTCGTTGCACGTTGAGGGATGGTTATGTGATCCAATTATATTAGCATTGTTGGATTGCACTAGCGAAAGTACGGACCCTAGGCCTTGTTTTCAAGCATTGCAATACCGTTTGAGCTCACTTTTGTTACTTGCTACCTTGCTGTTTTTATATTTTCAGATTACAAAAACCTATATCTACCATCCATATTACACTTGTATCACCATCTCTTCGCCGAACTAGTGCACCTATACAATTTTCCATTGTATTGGGTGTGTTGGGGACACAAGAGATTTCTTGTATTTGATTGCAGGGTTGTTTGAGAGAGACCATCTTCATCCTACACCTCCCACGGATTGATAAACCTTAGGTCATCCACTTGAGGGAAAATTGCTACTGTCCTACAAAACTCTGCGCTTGGAGGCCCAACAAAGTCTACAAGAATAAAGTTGCATAGTAGACATCAAGCTCTTTTCTGGCGCCGTTGCCGGGGAGGTGAGTGCTTGAAGGTATATCTTTAGATCTTGCAATTAAATCTTTTAGTTTCTTGTTTTTCACTAGTTTGGTTTTATAAAAGAAAACTACAAAAAAATGGAGTTTAGGTTGCATCATTTGTTTCGTCTTTATAATGTGTTTCGTGAAAATAAGGATTCAGAAAATTGCGCTCAATTGGTAGAGGAAGAAATTATGAAAATACTTAATGAGAATTCCTTGAATGATGAGCACGATTGCAATGTTGTTAGTATGAATTATATGAATATCCAAAATACTAATGATGATTGCACTAGTCATGATAAAAATATTTCCTATAAGCATGTCAATTTTTGTGGAGTGCATAAAGTTTGTGAAGACGTGCCTTATATGGATGATAGATTTTGTAAGAAGCATAAACATGATAGAACCAATTTTTTTGCTCAAAGTGATAGATGAATTTGCTACAAAATTGTGTTCTCGTTGTCCTATTACTTGTGAACTTTGCAATAAAGTTGGTCATCTTAATTTCCAATGCAAACTTTTTCATGATCAAATCATGGCCAAATATTGTAATGACTTGATCACCCTTGAACTTTATGATGAGCTTTCTCTATTTTTGGGGAGTGAAGAATTGACACATAAAAATAGTTGGTTTGAAGTATTCATTCTCACGGACGACATTGAAACTAATCTAAAAAATATCTATATGTTTTGCATGGTAAATTGCAATGAGAATGCTTATATTGCCAACTATAGAAAGATGGGAAAACCAATAGAATATAAAAGGAATACTAATGAAAGGGTAAAGATTTCCACTTTCCCTCCTATTGTCTCTCATGATGAAATAGGTGACGGGAGGAGCTCCCTATTCAACCAATCTCATCAATAAGAAGCTTGAAGAAATTAATTAAACCCACACATGATGTGGTGAAGAAGAAGAAAAGAAGAAAGAGTAGAGGTAAAAAGGTATCTCTCCCAAATGATGTTGCTCCTATTATTGTTGTGCCTCACGAGGATGAATCAAAAATAATTGTGAAAGATGATACACTTGATGATGATTTTGTTATGCCTATTGCTTGTTGTGATGACTATGATTGGGAATAAAATGATACTTCTTATAATCTTGAAAATCTTTTTGGCACCAACTTGGTAAATTATGATGATAATAATTGTTACACTATTGGTGCTATTCATACTATTAATGATGAGAGTGATTATGCTTATGATATGCCAAGCCACAAGCTTGGGGATGCTATGCTTAATGAAGATGATCTTTTTAGTTCCCCTACTTTGAATGATCAAATTTGTTATGATGATTGCATGCCTCCTATTTATGATTATTGTGATATTTATGAAAGTGGGTTTGGAAGAGTGTTAACTTTAGATAATTATTATCCCACTATTTTGGAGGGTGTTGAATTTTATTATAATGATAAATGTGGATTGGGAGAGGTCATGACTTTATTTAGTAATGATTCCACTATTTCGGAAGAGGTTTCACTCGACTATGATGAGAACAAAGTTGCTAGTTATGATGATTATTGTGATGATACTTATGTTATAAAAAGTAGTGATAATTATTGTCATAATTTTGATTATCCCTTTACTGAACATTACTCTTTTAATGTGGAAACAACTTATAGTATTCGAGTTTCATTTGATGTTCCCACTATTATGAATGAGAAGAAATTTGCTTATGTGGAGAGTAATGAAAATTCTATGCTTGTGCATCATGAAAAGAATGCTTTCTGTGATAGTTATATTGTGAAATTCCTTCATGATGCTACTGAAAATTATTATGAGGGAGGAACATATGCTTGTAGGAATTGCAATAATATCAAGTTTCCTCTCTATGTGTTCAAAGTTTTGAAGTTATGCTTGTTTTGCCTTCCTATGCTAGTTGATTCTTGCTCCCATAAATTGCTTGATCACAAAATCCGTATGCATAGGAAGTGGGTTAGACTTAAATGTGCTTTTCATGAGATTCATGATGCTCTTTTGCATGTTTCAATTATTATTCCTATGTGAGCATCATTGAAATCATCATGCCTAGCTAAAAGGCATTAAAGAAAAGCGCTTGTTGGGAGACAACCCAACACTTTTACTTCCTGTTTTTGTGTGTTCACATGATTAATCTACTGTAGTAATTATGTTTTGTGCCTTTTATTTCAATAAAGTGCCAAGTAAAGCCTTTGGGATGACTCACAAGATGAGTAGAATTGATGCTGAACCAAAACAGAAAATTTTGACTCCAGTACAGGAATTTTCATTTTTTACTGGATATTTATAATGATCTGAAACTTTTACAAAGTCTTTATATACAAATTCTTCAGGTTGTCCTAATTTTTCAGAATTTTTAGAGACAAAGAAGTATGGTTACACTACATATCTTCACAGACTGTTCTGATTTTGACAGATTCTGTTTTGCATGCATAGTTTGCTTGTTTTAGTGTTTCCATAGCTTATATTTAGTGGTATAAATTATGGGAAAGGTAGAATACATTAGGTATCATGTGGGAACAATTATGAATCTTGTCTTGACAGTACCTAAGTGAATGATCTATTTTTATTATACTATCCCATCTCACGAAGTTTTGTTAAGTTTTGTGTGATTGAAGTTTTCAAGTTTTGGGTGAGACACCGATATGAGGAGAATAAGGAGTGACAAGAACCTAAGATTGGGGATGCCCAAGGCACCCCCAAGGTAATATCCAAGGAAGACTCAAGCGCCTAAGCTTGGGGATGCCCCAGAAGGCATCCCCTCTTTCGTCTTCAACATTATCGGTATATCTTACTTAGAGCTATATTTTTATTCGTCACATAATATGAGTTTTGCTTGGAGCATCATTTTATTTTGCTATTTTCTGTTATGTGTTATTTATAATCTTGTTTTTCAATAAAAAGTTCCAAGAATTGCCTCTTAGGATGCTTGAGTTACATGTTTGATATTTGCTGTGTAAAAACAAAAACTTTTGCTCTACTGTTTGAATCGTCATATTTTACTGGAACGTGGAAAGTTTCTGAAATTTTTACACAGTATTGTCATATAAATTATTTAGCATGTACTAAAGTTTCATAATTTTTTGAGTTACATAAGTACACTGGTTTAATAGATTGCTACAGACTGTTCTGTTTGGACAGATTGTTGTCATAGTTTTGTTATCTACTTATCCTATAGTTTCCATAGCCTATATTGGTAGATATAAATTGTGGAAATGATAGTAAACAGTATATGATGTTTGAAATTATTATGCAACTTGTCTTGGCAGTACATAAAGAGTTGATTTATTATTATGTGCACTAACCTATCTCACGAGTTCTTTTCAAGTTTTGTGTGGATGAAGTTTTTGAGAATAGGTGAAACCGGGATATGAGAGGATTGAACGAGATACAAAAGCTCAAGCTTGGGGATGCCCAAGGCACCCCAAGTAAATATTTCAAGAAGTCTCAAGCATCTAAGCTTGGGGATGCTACACATCCCACATCTCTTCATCAAACAAATATCGGTTAGCCTATGTTGAGCCTAAATTTTTATTTGTCCACATGATATGTGTTATTCTTGGAGTGCTATTTTAATTTAGTTTGCTGTTTGAATAAAATACTCAGATCTGAAAATCTTTATTGAGAGAGAGTCCTCACATAGCTACTTAATTGTTTGACTACTTATTGATCTTCACTTATATCTTTTGAGAGTAGTTTGATGTTTACTCTTGTGCTTCACTTATATCCTAAGAGTAAATTGTGAATGAATGAAATATCATAAATATGAAATTATCAATGTGCTATATTCTTAGTAGCAAGTTCACATTTGGTTTAGAAAGTAAAATATATTAAAGTTTAACAATCACAATATTGGTCATACAAGCAATTCGTGAATGATTAGTATAAGGAAGTGAACTTTCACATATATTATCTTGGACATCTTCTATGATTGTGAATACCCATTAATTATTTTCAAACTTGAGCAAATTAGTTGAAGTTGGACAAGGAAGACAACGTAATGAGTTATGGTTGTGTATATTTGCATAGAAGTTATATTGTTATGGATCCTCCAACATGTGGTGCTTGTTTAGAACCTTTTGCTAGCCAACACTTCGTACTAAGTAGAGATACTACTTGTGCATCCAAATCCTTGAGCCAAGTTTCTTCCATAAGAGTCCACCATACCTACTTATATATGGTATTTCATTGCCATTCCAAGTAAATTTGCATGTGCCACCTCTAAATATTCAAATAAACATCTGTTTTGTGTGCCTGGACCGCTCATGGAGCGATGGGGGGTGGTCAGTATCTTCCATGTTAAGCGGGTTATTCTCATGATGAGTGTTTATTCACTCGTCCTTGCACGAGAGGAGCGGTAATAGGGATTCCCAGTCCCGAAATAAAAAAAATGCAAATAATTAAACAAAACTCCCCTAGGAATGTTGTTGGTATGGATGGTACCCGTGGATTCGGCTAGACGTGGAGTGTGTTTGTTGGTGGAGGGGGAGTAAACCTTTACTTTTACCGCTTGGGAACCGCTGCTAATGTGTTTAACATGGAAGATATTGATAACTCTTGGTCATAACGTTGACAGGAAGGGTGCACCTCCCAAAACTATATTCATCTCTGTTTCTAAACAATGAGCTCTGGCACCTTTGCAAATCCCTGCTTCCCTCTGTGAAGGGACAATCTATTTACTTTCATGTTATTTACTATTCATGTTGAGTCAACTTCCTATTCCAACCTCAGTCTATTAGTTGGCAAGCATCATGTAGTGGGGAAAGATCCAAACATATATATCCAGTCAAATATATTTGACCATGACTTATTATTGTTGACAATTATCTCTATGATAAATGAGTTGGGAGGCGAAACATTAAGCCCCTATCTTTCTCTGTGTTCGATGGATGCCATTTGTTCTAAAAATATGCTTTGAGTACTAGCAATCATAGAAGACTATATGATGATTGAGTATGTGGAGCTCTTACTTAGATTTTGTTTAGAATAAGTTGAATTGCAATTGTTTGGTGACTAAGAACATAGGTTGTTAAGTTTCAAGAGAATTCATTGTTTGAACCATAACATGTGAATTGGTTGCTACTTTATCATGATGAGTTTTATGAGAAAGAGTTGCACTATGCTAGCATTCACACTTCATAAATTATTTCTTTTATCATTTACCTACTCGAGGACGAGTAGGAATTAGGGATTCGCGTATATAACCGTTGTCGAGCAGCTCCTGTACTTGACGCATAATCTCCTTCGTCTCCTCTGGATTGGTACGGTATGGTGCACGGTTGGGTAGCGATGCACCGGGAATTAAGTCAATCTGATGCTCAATCCCTCGAATAGGTGGTAATCCCGGTGGCACGTCTTGTGGAAAGACGTCAGCGAACTCCTGCAAAATGTTAATGACCGCAGGAGGCGAAAAGGGAGGCATGTCCTCGGATGAAAATAATACCTCTTTGCATACGAAAGCATAGCAGACATATGTAGTAACATCCAAATCAGTAATATCAGATTTAGTGGCAAGTAAACAACCACTCTTCAGTTTTATTTCGGATGCAACACTAGATGATGGTTTATTAGGCTTATTATGTTGCTCAAATTCCTTTGCCACAATCTGATTTTCACTCTCACTTTGCTTCAGTTTTGCTTTACTAGCACTAGCAATGTCATCTTTCATAATATGTTCAGGAGACATAGGAAGCAAAGTTATATTTTTATCCTTATGAACAAGAGTATACTGATTTGTCCTACCATGGTGTACAGAATTTTTATCAAATTGCCATGGTATACCAAGTAAAACAGAGCATGCTTGCATGGGTACCACATCACAATCATCATAATCTGAATATGTAGCAATGCTAAAGTGCACACGAACAGTACTATGGATGAGGATGTGGTCTGGTGGTTAGAGACATCTTGTCCACCATCTCCATGCTAGCCAAGTTGTTGCAACTCCCTCCATCGATGATAACGCGAACAGAACGCTCCATCACAACTCCCTTTGTATGGAACAAGTTGTGCCTTTGATTTTGCTCAGGCTGTGTAACCTGCACACTCAGAACACGTTGAGTAACTAAACTTTCATACATGTCAGCGTAGTCAGCAGCCATGTATTGAGTCTCTTGTTCAGTATCCTCGGCACCCTGTTCTTCACTTGCAAGAAGAGCCAATGTCTCATCATAATCACTAGCGGACGCATATCCACCATCCTCAGTAACAATCATCACACGCTTGGAAGGGCATTCTCTCGCATAGTGACCTCCACCCTTGCAACGACGACAAATAACCTCATGTGTTTTCCCTTTAGATGCCATGGATGAAGAAGAGCTCTGTGCAGGCCCCGAAGGTGTGCCCTTGCTGGAGGCTGGTGGCGGTGCCTGTTTTCTTGTATCTCTGTTGGAGTTGGCGGCTGAAGTGAGTGGTGCTGTAGTAGAACGTGTGGAAGTAGATGATGTACGTGGTGTCCATGATGAAGCTCGACCTGCAGAAAAATTAGTTATCGCCATTGCATGTCGATCCTGCACTTCACGTTTAGCTTTGCAAGCAAGATGGAATAAACGAGTGATAGTGTTATACTCCTTATACTCTAGAATAGTCTGAATCTCTCTATTTAAACCACCCATAAAACGTGCAAGCATAGCTTCATTCTCCTCAACAATACCACATCTAATCATGCCAGTTTGTAATTCCTGATAATATTCCTCTACAGAATTTTTTCCTTGTCTTAAACGCTGCAAATTTTGAAGCAATTCACATTGATAATATGGTGGAACCCAACGATTATGCATAGCAGTTTTCAACGCAGCCCAAGTAGTTGGGATATTAGCATGATGTATTCTACAATGTTCAGACCACCAAACACAAGCAAAACTAGTGAATGAACAAACAGCAGCAGTAACACGTCTATCCTCAGGAAATTGTAAGCATGTAAAACATTGTTCTGTTTCTAACTCCCAAGTAAGATATATATCAGGAACATATCTACCATCAAATGTAGGAATATTCAATGCAAGTTTAGGGAGATGGTCATGATTTTGTACCTGAGGGGGTGGTGCAGCCCTACCATTGCGATTGTAGGCATGTGGACAACCTGGTGCGTGTGGTGGTGGTTGCCCTTGGGGCTAATCTGGAGCAACCTCTTCCTCATCATCGTAATCACCATCGTAGTCAGCGTTCTGATCAACAGTAGTAGCAGGAGCAGCAGCCACAACAGTAGGAATGGCACCAGAATGTTGGCCTTCCTTGAGGGCCACACGTCGTGCGCGCCCCGCGAAATTCGGCCGATGTTGTTGTTGTTGCTGAGGTATGACCGGTGCAGCTGGTGGTAGACGTGCAAGCACCTCATTGAACTTAGCTTCCAACTACGTCTCGAACGTCTTCTCCAAACCATCTAGCTTCTCCATGGCCTCTCCAAGGCTGGTCACGAAGTCTTGTACCTAGTCAGTCATCATTTGCTGGAATTTGTCATGGAGCTCCTTGTTGGTCATAACCTCCCATTCGACCTCGTCAGCTTGTGATCCTGGTATGGTTAGCAGTAATAGGAACACACAATAATATGAACCTACAGACTACTAGGAAGTGGTGGTGGTGGTGTTGTGTCACAAATCCGTCAAGCAAATCCCAATTTCTTACCAATTCTTACCCAGCAGCAAGTGATGATCGGCAACCGTTGTAGTCAAAACTCTCAAAGCTTGGATAGAGCGATTGCCAGGTGGTGTCAAACACACAACGTAGATGTATGTGGAGCTGGGAAGGCTTATAATATGGTAGCAAAAAGGGTCAGCAATAATCAGTTCAGAGATGCAAAGTTGAAAAGACGCTCAACGACGGTACCCTGCTGGTCCTAGGCTAGACCGTACTAGAGACGCGAGCCTAGAACACCAACAAAATCACGACGCTACACGTAATCAAGGGAAGAGCACACTCTGATTTTTTTTTGCTCAGAAAATCACTATAATGGCGAGTGTCTCAAAACTCTTCCCGAGACGTATAAACAGGATAGGCACAGAAAATTTGACATTTTTTTTCGGGAGCGATTCGGGGCTGCGACGACCAAAAAGTGCGACAAAAATGACTATGATGGCGAGTGTCTCAAAACGCTCCGAAAAGCCTAAAAATAGGATAGGAAAAAAATATTTTCACCTGCCGAAATTTTGAATTAAAAACTGTTGGGGAACGTTGCATGGGAAACAAAATTTTTCCTACGCACACACAAGATCTATCCATGGTGATGAGCATCTACGAGAGGGAGAGTGAATCTACATACCCTTGTAGATCGCTAAGCGGAAGCGTTAAGAAACGCGGTTGATGTAGTCGAACGTCTCCGCGATCCAAATCGCAAGTCGTCCCTCGATCTGATCACGAACTAGTGCCGAACGGACGGCACCTCCGCGTTCAACACACGTACGGCTTGATGACGCCTTCACCTCCTCGATCCAGCGAGCGATGATGAAGTAGTAGATGAGTTCCGGCAGCATGACGGCGTGGTGATGGTGGTGAGGAACAATCTCTGTAGGGCTTCGCCAAGCACTACGGAGATTATGACGGGAGGAACTAGAGGGTTAGGGTTGCCGGCACACGGCTTGGGAAATCTTGATGTGTCCCGTGTGTTAGCCCTGCCCCTCTATTAATATGTTGAGCCCTGGGGTCTAAACTTGGAGAGAAAGCCTCCACAAGGTCGGTTTTGCCCGCACAAGGTCGGTTTGGCCCGCACGGAAAGAGTCCCACTCGGATTCCAGCAGTACCGCGTACAAGCGGTAGTACCGCTCACGAGCGGTAGTACCGCTTCAGCGGTAGTACCGCTTCACACAAGCGGTAGTACCGCTTACGCGGCAATACTGCCTTACCAGCGGTAGTACCGCTTAAGGCAGCAGCAAAACTTCCTTTTGCACTTTCCAATACCTCGTGGGCTTTACCCCTTTGGCTCATATAAAGTGTTACTGCACCCGAACACTTCGGTAAACATCCGGAACCCCTTCCGGTGAATTCCGGAACCCTTCCGGAGATCAAAACACTATTATCACATATATCAATCTTTACCTCCGGACTCTTTCGGAGATCCTCGTCATGTCCGGGATCTTATCCGGGACTCCGAACAACCTTCGGTCACCAACAAAATAACTCAACTATACTAATCGTCACCAAACGTTAAGTGTGTAGACCCTGCGGGTTCAAGAACTATGTAGACATGACCGAGACACCTCTACGATCAATAACCAATAGCGGGACCTGGATGCCCATATTGGCTCCTACATATTCTACGAAGATCTTTATCGGTCGAACCTCTATGTCAAGGATTCAGTTAATCCCGTATGTTGTTCCCTTTGTTCTTCGGTATGTTACTTGCCCGAGATTCGATCGTCGGTATCTCCATACCTAGTTCAATCTCGTTACTGGCAAGTCTCTTTACTCGTTCCGTAATACAAGATCTCGTGGCTAATACTTTAGTCACAGTGCTTGCAAGGCTCATTGTGATGTTGTATTACTGAGTGGGCCCTGAGATACCTCTCCGTCACACGGAGTAACAAATCCCAGTCTTGATCCATGCCAACCCAACAGACACCCTCGGAGATACCTGTAGAGCATCTTTATAGTCACCCAGTTACGTTGCGACGTTTGATACACACAAGGTATTCCTCCGGTGTCAGTGAGTTGCACGATCTCATGGTCATAGGAACAGATACTTGACATGCAGAAAACAATAGCAATAAACTGACACGATCATATGCTACGTTTATAGTTTGGGTCTTGTCCATCACATCATTCTCCTAATGATGTGATCCCGTTATCAAATGACATCTTATGTCCATGGCTAGGAAACCTTCACCATCTTTTGATCAACGAGCTAGTTAACTAGAGGCTTACTAGGGACACAGTGTTCTCTATGTACCCACACATGTATTTGAGTTTCCAATCAATACAATTATAGCATGGATAATAAACGATTATCATGAACAAGGAAATATAATAATAACTAATTTATTATTGCCTCTAGGGCATATTTCCAACAGTCTCCCACTTGCACTAGAGTCAATAATCTAGTTCACATCACTATGTGATTTACATTGTAATGAATCGAACACCCATGCAGTTCTGGTGTTGTTCATGTTTATCCCTTGGAAGAGGTTTAGTCATCGGATCTGCAACATTCAGATCCGTGTGTACTTTGCAAATATTTATGTCGTCCTCCTTGATGTAATCGCGGATGGAATTGAAACATCGCTTTATGTGTCTGGTCCTCTTGTGAAATCTTGGTTCCTTGGCTAGAGCAATGGCACCAGTATTATCACAAAACAGAGTCATTGGGTTAAGCGCACTAGGCACTACTCCAAGATCTGTCATGAACTCCTTCATCCAGACACCTTCCTTCGCCGCCTCCGAGGCAGCGATGTACTCCGCTTCGCATGTAGAATCAGCTACCACGCTTTGCTTGGAACTGCACCAGCTAACCGCACCCCCATTAAGAATAAATACGTATCCGGTTTGCGACTTAGAGTCATCCGGATCAGTGTCAAAACTTGCATCGACGTAACCCTTTACGACGAGCTCTTGATCACCTCCATAAACGAGAAATATGTCCTTAGTCCTTTTCAGGTACTTCAGGATATTCTTGACCGCCGTCCAGTGTTCCATTCCTGGATCACTTTGAAACTTTCCGACCATACTTATGGCAAGGCTGACATCGGGTCTTGTGCACAGCATTGCATACATGATAGAGCCTATGGCTGAAGCATAGGGGATGACACTCATCTTTTCTCTATCTTCTGCAGTCACTGGGCATTGAGTCTTACTCAACTTCACACCTTGCAAAACAGGCAAGAACCCCTTCTTGGACTGATCCATTTTGAACTTCTTCAAAATCTTATCAAGGTATGTGCTTTGTGAAAGTCCTATTAAACGTCTTGATCTATCTCTATAGATCTTGATGCCTAATATGAAAGCAGCTTCTCCTAGGTCCTTCATTGAAAAACTCTTGTTCAAATATTCCTTTACGCTTTCCAACATTTCTATATTGTTTCCAATCAGTAATATGTCATACACATATAATATTAGAAACGCTATAGAGCTCCCACTCACTTTCTTGTAAATACAAGCTTCTCCGTAAACTTGTATAAACTCGAACGCTTTGATCACCTCATCAAAACGAAGATTCCAACTCCGAGATGCTTGCACCAGTCCATAAATGGATCGCTGGAGTTTGCAAACTTTGTCAGCATTCTCTGGATCGACAAAACCTTCTGGTTGCATCATATACAACTCTTCCTTAAGGAAACCGTTAAGGAATGCTGTTTTGACATCCATCTGCCAAATTTCATAATCGAAAAAGGCAGCTATTGCTAACATGATTCTGACGGACTTAAGCATCGCTACGGGTGAGAAGGTCTCATCGTAGTCAACTCCTTGAACTTGTGAAAAACCCTTTGCCACAAGTCGAGCTTTATAGACGGTGACATTACCGTCCGCGTCCGTCTTCCTCTTAAAGACCCATTTGTTCTGAATGGCCTTACGCCCTTCAGGTAATACTTCCAAAGTCCACACTTTGTTTTCATACATGGATCCCATCTCGGATTTCATGGCCTCTAACCACTTCTCGGAATCCGGGCCCATCATCGCTTCTCCATAGCTCGTAGGTTCATCGTTGTCCAACAACATGACTTCTAAGACAGGGTTGCCGTACCACTCAGGAGCAGTACGCGTCCTTGTCGACCTACGAGGTTCGATAGCAACTTGATCCAAAGCTTCATGATCATCATCATTAACTTCCTCTTCAGCTGATGTAGGCTCTACAGAAACATCTTTCTGCGCTGCGCTACTTTCAGGTTGAAGTAAAGGTTCAACAACCTCATCAAGTTCTATCTTCCTCCCACTCAATTCTTTCGAGAGAAACTCTTTCTCAAGAAACGTTCCGTTTTTAGCGACAAACACTTTGCCTTCGGATCTGAGGTAGAAGGTATACCCAACTGTCTCTTTTGGGTATCCTATGAAGACGCATTTCTCCGCTTTGGGTTCCAGCTTTTCAGGTTGAAGCTTTTTGACATAAGCATCACATCCCCAAACTTTAAGAAACGACAGCTTTGGCTTCTTGCCAAACCAAAGTTCATATGGCGTCGTCTCAAAGGATTTCGATGGTGCCCTATTTAAAATGAATACAACTGTCTCTAATGCATAACCCCAAAACGATAGTGGCAAATCAGCAAGAGACATCATAGATCGCACCATATCTAATAAGGTTCGATTACGATGTTCGGACACACCATTACGCTGTGGTGTTCCAGGCGGTGTCAGTTGTGAAACAATTCCACATTGTCTTAAGTGACTGCCAAACTCATAACTCAGATATTCTCCTCCTCGATCAGATCGTAGGAATTTAATCTTCTTGTTACGATGATTCTCAACTTCACTCTGAAATTGTTTGAACTTTTCAAACGTTTCAGACTTGTGTTTCATTAAGTAAATATACCCATATCTACTTAAGTCATCAGTGAAGGTGAGAAAGTAACGATAACCACCGCGCGCCTCAATGCTCATCGGACCGCACACATCAGTATGTATGATTTCCAATAAGTCACTTGCCCGTTCCATTGTTCCAGAGAACGGCGTTTTAGTCATCTTGCCCATGAGGCATGGCTCACATGTGTCAAGTGATTCAAAATCAAGTGACTCCAAAAGTCCATCAGCATGGAGCTTCCTCATGCGTTTTACGCCAATATGACCTAAACGGCAGTGCCACAAGAAAGTGGTATTATCATTATCAATGCTACATCTTTTGGCATCAATGTTATGAACATGTGTATCATTACTATCGAGATTCAATAAGAATAAACCCCTCACTTCGGGTGCATGACCATAAAAGATATTACTCATATAAATAGAACAACCATTATTCTCTGATTTAAATGAGTAACCGTCTCGCAATAAACAAGATCCAGATATAATGTTCATGCTTAACGCAGGCACGAAATAACATTTATTCAGGTTCATCACTAATCCCGATGGTAATCGAAGAGCGACCGTGCCGACGGCGATCACATCAACCTTGGAACCATTTCCCACGCGCATCGTCACTTCATCCTTTGCCAGCCTCCGTCTATTCTGCAGTTCCTATTTAGAGTTGCAAATATGAGCAACCGCACCGGTATCAAATACCCAGGCACTACAACGAGAGTTGGTAAGGTACACATCAATAACATGTATATCATATATACCTTGTTTGTTGTTGGCCGCCTTCTTGTCAGCCAAATACTTGGGGAAGTTCCGCTTCCAGTGTCCAGTTCCCTTGCAATGAAAGCACACAGTTTCTAGTTTGGGTCCAGCCTTGGGTTTCTTCACGGGAGGAGCAACTGCTTTGCCACTCTTTTTGGAGTTACCCTTCTTACCCTTGCCATTTTTCTTGAAACTAGTGGTTTTATTGACCATCAACACTTGATGCTCCTTCTGAATTTCAGACTCAGCGGCTTTCAGCATCGCAAACAACTCGGCGACTGACTTGTTCATCCCGTGCATGTTATAGTTCAACACGAAGCTCTTGTAGCTAGGTGGCAATGATTGAAGAACTCTGTCAGTGATAGCCTCTGGCGGAAGGGGCATCCCCAATTCAGCCAGACGGGTGGAGTACCCAGACATTCTGAGTATGTGATCACTGATAGACCCGTTCTCCTCCATCTTGCAAGCATAGAACTTATCGGAGATCTCATACCTCTCGATCCGGGCATTCTTCTGAAAGATAAACTTCAACTCCTGGAACATCTCATATGCTCCATGACGTTCAAAACGTCTTTGAAGTCTCGGTTCTAAGCCATACAATATTGCACATTGAACTATTGAGTAATCTTCAGAACGAGCCTGCCAGGCGTTCACAACGTCTAGAGACTCAACTGGAGCGGGTGGATCACCAAGCGGTGCATCAAGGACATAAGCCTTCTGGGAAGCCGTAAGGATAATCCTTAGATTACGGGCCCAGTCCACAAAGTTACTTCCATCATCTTTCAACTTAGCTTTCTCTAGGAACGCATTAAAATTCAGGGGTGCTACTGCGCGAGCCATGATCTACAACATAAATATAGCAAAGACAACTTAGACTATTGTTCAAGATAATGAGTTTAGTTAATCATATTACTTAAAAACTCCCACTCAAATTGACATCCCTCCGGTCATTCGAGTGTAACATGATCCAAATCCACCAACTCAAGTCCGATCATCACGTGAGTTGAGGTGGTTTCAATGGTGAACATCTTCATGTTGATCATATCTACTATACGACTCATGTTCGACCTTTCGGTCTCTTGTGTTCCGAGGCCATGTCTGTACATGCTAGGCTCGTAAGTTTAACCCGAGTGTTCTGCACGTGCAACACTGGCTTGCACCCGTTGTATGCGAACGTAGAGTCTATCACACCCGATCATCACGTAGTGTCTCGAAACGACGAACTTTCGCAACGGTGCACACTCGGGGAGAACACAATTTTATCTTGAAATTTAAGTGAGGGATCACCTTATAATGCTACCGTCGTCCTAAGCAAAATAAGATGCATAAAAGGATTAACATCACATGCAAATCATAAGTGACATGATATGGCCATGAATTTGTGCTTTTGATCTCCATCTTCAAAGCACCGGCATGATCTCCATCGTCACCGGCATGACACCATGATCTCCATCATCTTGATCTCCATCAACGTGTCGCCATGAAGTTGTCGCGCCGACTGTTGCTTCCACGACTATTGCTAACTCATAGCGATAAAGTAAAGCAAAACGGCGAAAATAATTAAAGACAACTCTATGGCTCCTGCCAGTTGCCGTACTCATCGACATGCAAGTCGTGATATTCTATAAAACACATGATCATCTCATACATCACATATATCTCATCATGTACTTGGCCATATCACATCACAACATACCCTGCAAAAACAAGTTAGACGTCCTCTAATTGTTGTTGCAAGTTTTACGTGGCTGCTACGGGTATCTAGCAAGAACGATTCTTACCTACGCAAAAACCACAACGGTGATATAAAAAATTGCTATTCAACCTTCTCAAGGACCGCCTTTGTCAAATCTGATCCGACTAAAGTAGGAGAGACAGACACCCGCTAGCCATCTTTATGCAACGAAGTTACATGTCAGTTGAAGGAACCGGTCTCTCGTAAGCGTACGAGTAATGTTGGTCCGAGCCGCTTCATCCCACAATACCGCCGAAACAAGAAAAGACCAAGAGAGGAAGCAATCTGAATATCAACGCCCACAAACTCCTTTGTGTTCTACTCGAGATCTCATCCTCGCATAGACCTAGCTCAGATGCCACTGTTGGGGAACGTTGCATGGGAAACAAAAATTTTCCTACGCACACACAAGATCTATCCATGGTGATGAGCATCTACGAGAGGGAGAGTGAATCTACATACCCTTGTAGATCGCTAAGCGGAAGCGTTAAGAAACGCGGTTGATGTAGTCGAACATCTCCGCGATCCAAATCGCAAGTCGTCCCTCGATCCGATCACGAACTAGTGCCGAACGGACGGCACCTCCGCGTTCAACACACGTACGGCTTGATGACGCCTTCACCTCCTCGATCCAGCGAGCGATGATGAAGTAGTAGATGAGTTCCGGCAGCATGACGGCGTGGTGATGGTGGTGAGGAACAATCTCTGTAGGGCTTCGCCAAGCACTACGGAGATTATGACGGGAGGAACTAGAGGGTTAGGGTTGCCGGCACACGGCTTGGGAAATCTTGATGTGTCCCGTGTGTTAGCCCTGCCCCTCTATTTATATGTTGAGCCCTGGGGTCTAAACTTGGAGAGAAAGCCTCCACAAGGTCGGTTTTGCCCGCACAAGGTCGGTTTGGCCCGCACGGAAAGAGTCCCGCTCGGATTCCAGCAGTACCGCGTACAAGCGGTAGTACCGCTCACGAGCGGTAGTACCGCTTGAGCGGTAGTACCGCTTCACACAAGCGGTAGTACCGCTTACGCGGCAATACTGCCTTACCAGCGGTAGTACCGCTTAAGGCAGCAGCAAAACTTCCTTTTGCACTTTCCGATACCTCGTGGGCTTTACCCCTTTGGCTCATATAAAGTGTTGCTGCACCCGAACACTTCGGTAAACATCCGGAACCCCTTCCGGTGAATTCCGGAACCCTTCCGGAGATCAAAACACTATTATCACATATATCAATCTTTACCTTCGGACTCTTCCGGAGATCCTCGTCATGTCCGGGATCTTATCCGGGACTCCGAACAACCTTCGGTCACCAACAAAATAACTCAACTATACTAATCGTCACCAAACGTTAAGTGTGTAGACCCCGCGGGTTCAAGAACTATGTAGACATGACCGAGACACCTCTACGATCAATAACCAATAGCGGGACCTGGATGCCCATATTGGCTCCTACATATTCTACGAAGATCTTTATCGGTCGAACCTCTATGTCAAGGATTCAGTTAATCCCGTATGCTGTTCCCTTTGTTCTTCGGTATGTTACTTGCCCGAGATTCGATCGTCGGTATCTCTATACCTAGTTCAATCTCGTTACTGGCAAGTCTCTTTACTCGTTCCGTAATACAAGATCTCGTGGCTAATACTTTAGTCACATTGCTTGCAAGGCTCATTGTGATGTTGTATTACCGAGTGGGCCCTGAGATACCTCTCCGTCACACGGAGTAACAAATCCCAGTCTTGATCCATGCCAACCCAACAGACACCCTCGGAGATACCTGTAGAGCATCTTTATAGTCACCCAGTTACGTTGCGACGTTTGATACACACAAGGTATTCCTTCGGTGTCAGTGAGTTGCACGATCTCATGGTCATAGGAACAGATACTTGACATGCAGAAAACAATAGCAATAAACTAACACGATCATATGCTACGTTTATAGTTTGGGTCTTGTCCATCACATCATTCTCCTAATGATGTGATCCCGTTATCAAATGACATCTTATGTCCATGGCTAGGAAACCTTCACCATCTTTTGATCAACGAGCTAGTTAACTAGAGGCTTACTAGGGACACAGTGTTGTCTATGTACCCACACATGTATTTGAGTTTCCAATCAATACAATTATAGCATGGATAATAAACGATTATCATGAACAAGGAAATATAATAATAACTAATTTATTATTGCCTCTAGGGCATATTTCCAACAAAAACTGCTCTGAAAACTGTGCCAGACTCTTTTTTTTTCCGAAACCTACCCAGGCAAGGAAATACGAATCTGAAAACAAAGGGATCTCGAAATCAAACCTAATATGGGATGGACTCGGATTGGTGGTGGATATGTGGCGGTATATATGTATACGGATTGATGGCAGATATATGATGGTGGTATATGGACTCGGATTGGTGGCGGATATGTGGTGGTATATATGGCAGCGGTGATGATGGTAGTGTGGTGGTGGTATATGACAGCGGCGATGATGATGGTGTGGCGGCGGCGTGACAACTTGTGAATAGAACTCGAAACTCTAAAAGACTAGACTCTAAGACCAGCAACTTGACACGACGATACAACCGCAAATTCAACAAAGCAAACACCGAACAGAAAATTGCAAAGGCTCAGATTGGTTCGGATATGATGATCTAACCCTATTTTTTTTGTCTTTTTCGTAGACTATAGGTATGAAGAATAGATACGATCTAACTACGAAAACTGGTAAAATCTCACTGAGCAACCTGGAAATTTGATACCACTTGATAGAGGCGAAGTTGTCCCTGTCTTTCGATGAGATGTGGCTATCGTTTATGGTAGAGTCGACTTTGACGATCCGACTACGAACGTGCGAGGACGTCGCGCCTTAGCAATCGCTAAACCAACTCCGAGAGGTTATTGACCACGCCGGAGCACGATCAACCTGACCACGAGGGTCTGTTTCCTGCACGCAAACGAAGAACAAGCAAGAAACTAAGATTGCAATCTGGATATTGAGAATATAAGAGGAAAGCTTTATTGATGAAAGTGGGGTTCTGTGACGCCTTTGTCTGGTCGTGGAACACAAACGAAGAACACGAAGTTGCAGCTATGGCGAACTTTTAATCTAAACAAACCTCCAGTCTAAACGGCGCCCTAAGGGCTGTATATATGGGGGAATAGAGGGGGAATTTCATGACCCCTTGGAGGAGGGGTCCGAAACTAACCCTAACTCCGTTTCCCCAGACATACAGACTCTAAAAACAGCCTAATAAGTGGTATTTCGAAATTACATGGGCCTGGCCCAAAAATAAGGTGATGCAACACCTATATTAGCCTATGGACGAAATTTATGAAGTGGCATCTTGTATATTTCATCCAAGACTTCATACTCTCCTTATGGTGGCTTCAAAGTGCGAAAATCACCACTGGAAACTCCATTGTTCTTTCCCGGGTGCGCACCTTCTCCTCCATGCTTGATCCCGCTCCAATGGCCATCCTTCTTGTCCATGCTAGGTCCTTCATTCATAAGTAAAATAAAAGTATCTAATTTATGCAGCATCATATGTTCATGAACATTAGAAGGATTCCCAAGAAACGAAAGTACCTGGTAATTCAATTGGCGTGCGCGAGATCTAGTAATTGGTCCAGTATGTATAGCAGCGGGGGCTGTGGGTGTAACAATGGCATTGATGTCCTCATCACAAACCAAGATGGAAGAAAAAAATACATCTATAACCACATATGCACGTTTCGCCAAAACCTCATAGAATTTTTTTTATCATCTTATGCCGAGAGAGACGTCTTAGAATTGACAAGATTCAAATGTGTTATGATTATGTAAACACCAAGGATGGCAAGGGGGATAAGTGACGACACAGATGGAATGATAGTAGTTGAATTAAAAGACGTGAATCTATTAGATTCCGGAATCATGATTATTGGGTCAGAGAACTATGAATTTTTTTCACCCCTTAAAACGTACGGGCTCTTTCCCAGTTAATAAGAAAAAGTGCGGACCACTCGATTGAATGTTTCCCGGTCGACTAAGGTTAGACTACCCACAATGAAAGTAACTTCAGTAGTAACATCGAGTCCAACTCAGCAAATTTGCTTATGTGACAATGATTTAATGAGGAGGAAGATGAATTGATTAACATAGCTAGTTACTCATTTTATGAGTAACGTCATACTACAAACCAAGACAAGACGAGTCTACAACATAATAAATGAAGTGTTGCATAACACCACACATATGTTACTCCCCATTATAAGGCTACACATAATAGGGAGTATCATATACTAGTATCATGCATATGATACTAGTGTATGATACTATCTTCATAGGGCATAGTATCATAGAGTAGTATCATATATGGTCTTATTTATTGCCATGCACGACACAAAGTAACACAACATTTAACATGATATAGTATCTACCTATGTTAGTCTAATCCTATTTCTCTTCTTTAATTCTCTACCACATCAGCATGTTTGCTATTTTCGAGTGCATGATACCGACTAAGATACCACCATTATGGCCAGCCTAAAGGTAGCAACATAGACTAATAACATATGCATGTTACTAGTCTTAGTTACTCCCCTAAGGGTCTGCTTGGTCGGACACTAGTTTTGCTAAGCCAAAGTGTGGCAAGCCATAAAGTGTGGCTTAAAAATCGAACGTCAAACTTTGACAAAAGTTGATAAAAATATTAACTCTATGACAAATGGATCACATGAGTAATAAAATGTGACAAATCAAACGGTAAAAAAACCAAACTCATACCAAACCGTGACTGCTAAATTTTAACATAACAAAGTGTGGCTGGAACCAAACTTCCCTTTGTACCAAGCGCCCACTCGCCATTGACCCACAGGATCGGGCCGGATCCAAGAGGCGAGAGGTTCTCTCGTCTTGCGGACAAAGAAGATGGCAGGGTTAGAATACATTAAAATTCGAAACCCTCATCCATACTATCCCGCAGCTGACGCGTGGGTCGCAGGCGTGGAGCCCACGCGACAAGACGCGACACCGGACAGGCGTTAAATGCATTCTCACCCTCTACCCCTTGACAAGTCTGACAGGAAATCCACACGCTCACAAATCCAAACGAAACGCGTAGGCAGTTTTACACTCAGCCCCTCGTGCCCGCGCAGGCGGTGCGAGGCCTCGCTCGCTGTCTCCTGGGCCCCACACCCCCACGACTTAATTGCCCCAACGGCGTCCATCCTTCGCACCGAAGGAAAAGGCGTGATAAAAGAGGACTCGGGCACCCAAGCCTTGGCCCGCACCCGCACATCACCACTCTCCCCCACGCCACCACCACCGCCGCTGCGGCTTACGGCTACGCAGCTCTCACGCCCCTCGACGCTGCCGCCGCTCTCCCTCTAGGTTTCCGGCCCTAACTTCGTCTCCCCTAGGATTGACCCGCTCCTCCGCACGATCGCCGCCTCCTCCGCCTCCCCGAGGGTTTCCCCGCCGCCATGTCCGGCCTGAGCGCGCCGCCGTTCGACGGCCTCGCGTCGGGGCCCGACCCGTGGGACGTTGTCGTCAAGGTGATCCCTCTCCTGGTCTCGAGCCGTGGTTTTGTTTCGCCAGTGAGGGTATTACGTGCGAGTGAGGGGAACCGCTTTTAGAGGGGTTTGATTCGCGTCGTGCCTCGTGATTTCTGGTTGATTGGGCGTGGCTTAGGTGTGAGGTTGGGGCTTGCTCACTGATCGGATGTATTTTACGTGTTTGGATTTGTGGTTTTTCTAGGAGCAGCGATATTTTTTCTAGTTAAGTAATTGATCTCTTACAATCGAATAGGTGTAAGGTAAGATTGATCACACAGGTTGTGCGCATGATGCGGCTGAGGCTCATATATTTCTTGGTAGTACGAGGGAACACGTGTAGTGTGTTAGATTAGAGATCGAGTGACGTTTGGACGGGCACGGCCTTGCTCATGTTTGTTGTTAAAATATGCACCTGACCCGGTTTTACTCCAAAATATGTTTGTCGATATGTTTTCTATTGAATAACTTCGTACTATAATTTAATCATGGATCGGTGCCTATTGTGCTTCTCTATAGGATATAGGCGTAGCACAAAGTAGTACTACATATTAGACATCTAACGTCAAATCTGAGCAATTAAATCCAGTTTATTGGTGGGTTAAAACTCATAATTTCTATGTCAGTACATATATCAAATATTGTTTATGGCAATCTTGATTATGGGGTTATGTGTATCATCGATGCATGTAATCACTAGTCAGCTGACCAGTCCTTTGTCCATCACATGTCATGGTAGTCTTCTCCTTCACTTTATGGCTCTTTGGATATCTATAATTTTAGTATGAAGTTATTGCCATGCACCGATCCTTCTGTATATCTTGTAACTTCATGACTTGATTACGAGTTCAATATTGGTTGTTCGTTGATGAGCTGAATTTTGTTTACATTTCATCTTCTTTCATAACCTTATCTATGATAGTTTTCAGTCTCTTGTATAGGCTGCCGTCAGCTCGTCACATAAGATAAATTGGTTCACATAGACTGTACGATTAATAATGTATTGACTCTCGTAATAAGTTAAATTGGTACATTTTCTCTCTGTACATATGTGATATGTGTACACTATGTTCTCATTATGTCCCTTACCTAATTGGTACTCCATCTGTCCCGTGAATTAAGACGCTTTTTGATACTACACTAGTGTCAAAAAATGTCCTACATTATGGGATGAAGGGAGTAGAAGAGAAGAAATTATGATCAGTCTTTGTACATCTATAATTGAATAGTTTATTCTCTTACCTAATTGGTAGAAGAGAAAACATTATGATCAATGCAACCATTCAGTTTGAAATCAGTACCTCACAAATTTCCTCTAGCTATAAGGAAAGTTATGCTCCGGACATCACAATTCCTCTAGCATATAGTACTGCTGCCAACATAACTGAAACTAATTGTGAGCTATCTTTTTATGTTTCTCATAAAATGGGTATGACTGTCTGTACCATATATTACCATCACCATATGCTTTCTGAGTATTGCTCCTTTGATAATCCTTCGACTTATGTAGTATAAGGACTAGTGAGTTCCTCAACCATTGTTTGGACCTGATCCCCTATAGTTAGCTATGCATCGAGGTCGTGTAAAAATTGCTTGCGTTTTGGATCATTATTATGTCCTCATGGTTTGTGTGTCATATGATCTAATTGTGTTCTATCACAGAGTTCTCATTTCTCCCTTCTCTATATTCCAGGTCAAATATGGTGACACGCTTAAGAGGTTCAATGGTTATGTCAACGGAACACACTTCACTTTGAATCTATCTGCTCTTCGTTCCAAAATTGCAAGTGCTTTTAAGTTTGGCCCTGATGCTGACTTCATTCTCACTTACACTGATGAGGATGGGGATGTTGTCATGCTGGATGATGACGAGGACTTGCATGATGCAGCTATCCATCAGAAACTGAACCCTCTCAGGATTAATGTTCAGTTAAAGAATAGCCATGCTGATGCATCTCACATTAACCGGCAGAATTCAAGCCCTAAACCTCTTAGGGACACCACTCGGGATCCGTTAGCTCAGATAAAATCAGTTATTGATGAAGCTTTAAAGCCCATATCAGAACCTTTGAGATCCACTGCAAGGGAAGATCCACTAGCTCATTTAAAATCAGCTCTTGATGAAGCTATGAAGTCTATCCATGAGCCAGTTCCTGAATCCCTTGCAAAACTGTCACGTGAAGTACTTGATGCAGCACCACCACAATTAACTGATCTGATAAAACCTTTCGTGAACTTGATCACATCAACCAACAGTAGCCAATCTGCTGGGCATGCTGAGGGTTCACCTGTTTCCCCCAGTGGTGTGCAGCAAACACAGGTAGATCTCAAAGCTAATGATCAGCCTAAAGCTGATTCAAGTTTGGGATCACGCCCTTTGAATGCACGAAACCCTGTATCATCTGAGACAGGAGGTCTTAAGAGTGTGCCAGCTGAAGTTCCTGCTGCAGCCATCACTGAAGCTTCTCAAGGCCAACAAGGATCATTATATCCTTCTGTTGAGGATTTGCTGTTCACCTCTAATTCAGGTGGTAACAGTTCTGGTTGCAAGGGTGCGAGTGATGCTCAAAGTAAGGGGAAATCTGTTATGCCCTCTGCTGAACCACTCGCTCGTTCCACTGTTCCAACTTTTCGTCCAAGTCATCCAAATGCAACTGGAAATGAATGGTACCAGCCACGAAGATCTACGGATGGATGGTCCCAGCCGAGGTCCATTTGGCAACCTGAAGCTAATGTCAAACCAACGAGTGATCCTGGATGGCGTGTTCCAATGTATAAAGTGCCTCACCCATCCCCACCAGTTCCCCATGCACCCTTGGGCTATGGACATTCTCCACAATTTCCTTACCCTGGCCGTCTGCTATCTGCTGGGCGTCTGTATGGGAATCTTGGTAATAACAGTGAGATGTCTCCACGAACTTCACATAGGTGGATTCAGTGTGATGGTTGTGGAGTTCAACCAATTATTGGGCCACGCTACAAGTCTAATGTGTAAGATCTTAAATTGCAACTACTCTCAGAACTACAATTATTTGTCATAGCTATTTCATGGTGTCCTTACTCTGACATCTTCTGTCTCTGTCATCAGGAAAGAAGATTATGATATGTGTGATACCTGCTTTCGTCGTATGGGCAGTGAGGTTGAGTACACCAGAATAGACAAGCCTATCCTGCCACACAAGTCATCTCGGGACCCTAATCTGGTGAGTTGCTTTAGTCGGTACGAATAAGTTGCTAGGTGTAAAGTAATAGAGGCTGTTGGGACAAACCCCGGACCAGCTCGCCGCTCATCTTCTCTCTCACTCGCTCAGACGAAGGTGGAAGGAGGAGCACACTGGACACAAGTTTTTCCGGCGCACAAACGCCCCGCCGCACGAACGGCGCCTCGGCCGCACGAACGGCCTTACATCACTGGGCACATACCCCGGCTCGGCTCATACCGTCACCGTGGCTCGGCAACACACCGGCGCCTATCCAGAGGAGCTCTCTCTCACAGCCGACCGGGCACACACCATGGTCCCGGCGGAGACTACGCTCATCTCTGGCACCTAGGCTTGGCCCATGCCGTCGCCGTGGCGCGGCAACAGACCGGCGCTCTTTACATCAGTACACGGAGGGCTTTTATATCCAGGCTTCTGCACACACCTAGCTAGCAGCCACGTCTTGGCCACCACGCATGACCCGGCCACCACATCGGCCAGTAACCCACTAACTGATTCCTAGCTACATGCATGTCCACGATACGCAACCAACAGCCATGCATGCACCAGCACATCCACGCGCGCCGGCCGCATGGCTTGCTGCCGCACGCCCGCAAGTTCCTGCAACTGCATGTTAAGATTAATACTAATAGAGGCAATCGGCCCCTTAAGTAGGAGTTGAATCGATCTTGAAAGCCTTTCAGAGACTAATTTGTTGCAATTGGGCATTGGCTCCTAATTTTTTTTCAGCTCTTGGTTGAATAATATACACAGCCCTAGGATAATAATGATAGTACCCACACTATATACTTTCTTGACTACTAGTAGATTAATTATATTCTTTATTTCAGTGCCGGAAAATCCATTCACGTGCTTCGATGAAGTCGAAGCGTGAGAAACTTGAAAGCCGCTTCATTTTGGATGTAACGGTGCTGGATGGCACACTTATGTCTCCTTCAAGCCCGTTCACTAAGATTTGGCGCATGCACAACAATGGGTCTATCATGTGGCCCCTGGGAACACAGCTAATTTGGGTCGGTGGAGATCAATTTGCACTGCAGACCTCTGTCCCACTAGAGGTAAGTTACCATGCATATTGCTATTGTTTCGAGCTCTGCTATGAATTGTATGTTAGACTGAATATCAGCTGCGATTAAAAAAATTATCCAGTTCTGAGTTAGTATGGTTGTGCAGATTCCATTGAATGGATTTCTGGTGGATCAAGAGATGGATGTTGCTGTTGATTTTGTGGCGCCTGCAAGGCCTGGGAGGTATATATCTTACTGGAGACTGGCATCACCTTCTGGTCAAAAGTTTGGTCAGCGAGTTTGGGTTCATATCCAGGTTGGGTATCTTACCATTTCTTTTTCTGTGCGTGGATGTATAATCTAGCTGTTTTCCTTGTGTTTTATCACCTTAATCCTGAATGCATCTGCAGGTGGAAGATCCATCTTTTGTCAGTGACAACAAGACCGCTGCTGTAAACTTGAATCAGCCTCAGGAAAGCAACATCACAAACACAAGTAGTCTGCCTCAGGAAAGCAACATGACAAACACAAGTAATTTGATTGATGTCAACGTCGAGCCTGCCAACCAAGTCCTAGATGAACATGTCAACGGCACTAGAATTGAACTGCTGGAGCCTTTGATATACCGTGAAGCTGCTCAGCCCAAGAAATCTCCCTCAGCATCTGCAGCCGCTCCTCTATACCCCATGGTTGATGTTCCGTCATCCAGTGAAAATGCAGCTGCTTTTGTGCCAAGTGTTCATGTACTTGCACCGGAAGTCATACCGCGACCTGCCATGACTACACCTGCTGATGTGCCCACAAGTTCGCTTACTAGTATCCCTGTGGATCTGACCGTAGCTGCAACAGCACCTGTGGATGTAGCATCTGGGCCTCTTGACATCGACAGTCTTACAGAAGAGAAGCTGCTGCAGGAGCTGGAGGAAATGGGCTTTAAGCAGGTTGATCTGAACAAGGAGATACTGAGGCAGAACAAGTACAACCTGGAGCAGTCGGTGGATGACCTGTGTGGTGTCAATGAATGGGACCCTCTGCTGGCGGAACTGAACGAAATGGTAAGATACATGCCCTACTCTGGATTTCACTGATACTGATGATTGCTGTGGCAAGCTCCTGACCCCTAGTGTTGTTCCTCTTCCAGGGATTTGATGATACGGAGACGAACAAGGAGCTGCTTGCCAAGAATGGAGGAAGCATCAAACGAGCTGTGATGGATCTCATCGCCAGGGAGAAGAAGGACAAGTGAAGACCGTGTGCTCTCGAGCACCTAGTTATCTATATCTAATTATATATGCGTAAATAACGAGACGAGTGGTACTACTGTTGTGCTGCTCCGGTATGTCTCGTAGTTTGCCTATGAACTCCTGTGAACCGTGTTGGTGTGACTTTGTGTGCGGTGTGAACTCTATTATTATGTTGTGACCGTGGTGGGTCCGCTGCGTGTGGTTGCTGTAATGGGCTTTAGTTGCTCTCTTCCTACTATCGTGACTGGAAGGCCTTTTATGTGGGCTTTCACCTATATTATTATGTGTTCCGTGTCGACATTCCTGTGAGGCCCACATCTGTTTGTACCAGAAGGATGTAGTACAACACAACTGTGTTTAAATCTGAATTGATTACTAGCGAAATTTCCAAACATTTCAATTAAGGGGAGGGCAAAACTGTCAAATAATCGATCATATGATCATATTTATCAAACCCTACACACATATGATCACGCAGCCCCAAGGCCACATGCGGCAGCAAAGCACCTTCCACCATGCTTGTCAGGATCCCTTTTAATTAGTTCACATCAGACGACAGTGTTAAGCGCATATAAATTGGATAAATTGGTGAGGGTTAATTTAAAGGAGCCATGTGGGACTATCCAAAATAAAATACCCAATACTTCAGGCTAGAAACTATTTTTTTGTACGCTTATTATGTGTGTGCACGCTGCCATGGAACTGGCCCATCAGACGACAGTGTTAAGCGCATATAAATTGGATAAATTGGTGAGGGTTAATTTAAAGGAGCCATGTGGGACTATCCAAAATAAAATATCCAATACTTCAGGCTAGAAACTATTTTTTTGTACGCTTATTATGTGTGTGCACGCTGCCATGGAACTGGCCAAACAGCCGAAGCGCAGGCCCAAGCCCAATCTCAATCTCGTGTAGTTACCCTCCGAGACCATATAAATATAGTATAACTTGCTTCTTTTCACAAAGCCAAGTTGTTCTGTATGGTCATTGTGTTGCTTCATCGTACTTATTGGTCTTGTGTTCGAATCCCTGTGCCCACCATCGGCCATCTAGTTTTTTTACTACTCATCTTTGGTGGGGCGTCAAATAGGAGGCCCACGAAGGCTAAGGCCCAACTGGTTGGGGCGCATCGGTAGCAGGCTTCGCTGGGTCGCAATCAGAGGCCCGCCAAGACATAGTTGAGGGGGATTTCCGTAAAAATAATGACGGTGAACCCGACGGAAGCACTGCGTGCTTTATTTTATATATATATATATATATATATATATATATATATATATATATATATATATATATATATATATATATATATAAAATATATATATAATATTACTAGCAAAAGGGCCCGTGCGTTGCAACGGGAGAAACAATATCACACGTTCTTATAGTCTACAAATGATGGTTTAGAATTTGAGAATATGTAGTTGCAGCCGAAATAAAAATGTTCTTAGCCTACAAATGCACGGTTCAAGATTCCACAGGTCGAGGTCTTCTATTTCAACACTGCTTGTATGTAGATTTAATATGTACATACAAACGGGCTAGCGACCAATCATTTATTCATGACATGCGTGGAATGGGGTGTTGTTACGGGTAAAGGAAAACGATAAAAGCAAACATTATACATTTGCACACTACGGAGACATGCATGCATCGTGGGCGGTTAAGCGTCACCAACTTAGGGCATGTTCAACATCATTCCAGCTCTTGGCTTCGCTCCACGACCTCAAGCTCATCGTCGCGCCGCCGCCTTGAGCTCGTCCTTGTTTCCCTCGGACGTGAATTATTATTTTCGCATGCATATTTGTTAAAGACGTGAAGATTTTTTTAAAAAAAAATACATAAACAACATTTTTTTTAGTGTCAAACTGTGGGCGTATACATTTCATCTTTATTGGGTCTCTCTCTCTTTATATTTCTTCTATAGGGCACATCCGACATTTATCGGATCTCCTCGGGTTTTCTTACCATTCTTTTATAGCGCACCACAATCTTTAAGGCCTCTCTTTTATTTCACAATCCCATCTTTAGGCCTCTTTTTTATTTCTTGTCATGCATGTCCTTATTTATTTACATCCCATATTTATCGGATCTCCTTGCAACGCGTCCTCTCTTTTATTTCTTTTATAGCGCAACACATTCCATCTTTATTCGGGCATCTCTTTTATTTCTTTTATAGCGCAACACATTCCATCTTTATTCCCGTATTTATTGGATCTCCTTGCCACAAGGTCCCCTCTTTATTCTTGTTATAGCGCAACACATTCCATCTTTATTCAGGCATCTCTTTTATTTCTTGCCAGGCTTGTTCCTTGTGTACTTGCGTCTTGCGGACATATATAAATTGGTGTAATTTTGTGTAAAGTAGCGATGTGGTACTATTAATTAATACAAGCGAACACTTTCTTTTGACAGAACTGAATCACAGGCGAGCTGGTTCCTTCCTTACCCATGATAAAGTGGAGACGTGGGTTCGATTCCCCCGTGCCACACATTGTTTTTTGGCTGATTTGAGCGAGACGCGACGTACTTTTTTCCATACGGACCGACGAAAACCCAACGACGGACCAAACGGACGAAAATTATGGTGGTAAGAAACGCTAGTCCTTTTATTAGTAGGTATAGACTAGCAAAAGGGCCCGTGCGTTGCAACGGGAGAAAAGATAAATCATAATCTCCAATAGCTATGACCACATTTTGTTCACATCTCATCGCATGCTTTTAAAAAATTGTTCACAAATGCAAGAAAATGTACCTTTTTTGAAATTTATTCACAAATTGAAGCAATGTTCGCATTTTCAAAAAAAAATATTGTGGTTGTCAAAAAACTTGGTAATTCAAAGAATTATTCTGAATTTCAAGAAATATTTTTTAAAAAACATACTATAATATTCCGATCTACCCCGACAGTTAATTCTTCAAAATTCACGCGGGTATATAGTCACAAAAACTCAGAAATATTACTGTTTAACTACATACCTTCGACCATTCGTGGACATTTTTACAAATTTGGGAACATTTTCTTTTGAATCGGCGAATAATTCTAGAATAGACGAACATTTTTTATTGAAATTGGTGGATTGTTTTTGAAATTCACGAACATTTTTTGAATCACCAAACATTATAAGAATCAAGAAACTCTTTTGTAATTTTTTTTGACCAACTACTCTTTCGTAATTCGTGAACTGTTTTTCAATTTTTAGGACATTTTTTCACATTCATGCACATTTTTGAATTAGCAAACATTTTTTTCAATTTTATTAACAATTTTTAATACACAGACTTTTTCCAAAATCATGGACTTTTTTTGATTTTACGAACATTTTTTTTCAAAATTACAATTTATTTTAATATGCGAACATTTTTAGAAAAATTCTGAGCATTTTTTGAATTCATGAACATTTTATGTTTTCTTGAACATATTATTTCAAAATTCACAGTTTTTTTAAATGTCAGAAGTTTTTTGAAGTCCCAAATTATTTAAAGTAGAAAAAAAATAAAAAGAAAAAGAAAAAAACGAAATTAATAAACAGGCCACCTGCACATGGGCCGGCCCAAACAGGCGTGCTGCATATTCTCCCGCGCACTGGGCGCAGTATAGGAGGTCCTACTGCATGGGCCGGCCCAGACAGAGGATTCCCTGCAAAACGTTTTTTTGTCACTTATAGGTGGCATTGGTGGGTAATATTTTGCAACTTTAAGGGCAATTTTAATGACGTACCGCTAGAAGCACTATTTGCTTTATTATTACTAGTACAAATGCCCGTGCGTTGCACCTGGCGAAAAATTGAAACCTGCTTCAATTGCTATTATGCAACACTTTTTAATCTAATTTTTGCAAACGCCAGAAATAATATTACACTGAGCATTTCTTTTTGGACCATGAAATTTGGACGTACCCTAACAATATTCGTCATGACCTATTTCAGCTCTGCACTTTCATTTCATCGGATGAAATAGTAGTTGTGTATGGAATAGTCTTCAATCAATTTTACTTTTTATTGTTCAGAAAACACGGTTTTTTTTATTTGGAGGTGTTTTTTTAATAAAAAATCAAGAATGTTTTTTAAAAGAGAATCATTTTTATGTTTTTTTTTTGAAATATTATATTTGCTTTGTAAAAAATTTGCAATGTTTTTTCTGCTTATACATCCCACGGGCAGTTAAGCAGGCTACAATCTGAAGCCCAAAGCGGGAAAGCACTGAGAGCAGCCCACCCGTCATCCGACAGCATCCATACTTCAGTTCACTCCACAGACGACACGAACCAGCCAGTCGGCCGATTCCCAATTCTCTAACATAGTTGACGCATGACGGCGGCGCCAGCCGACGACTCCAGCCCTCAACTGGCCGGTGGGAGGAGCAGGATCCATACTTCAGTTCGCTTCTCCCCTGCTCGGCTACTCCCTACCTAGGTGCCGACGGCACCACCAGGGCTGCAGGGCACCAGCCACAAGCAAGCAATAGAAATCAAGATCAATCTGTGTAGACATGTACTAAGTTGGCTTTATTTTTTTCTGTCTGTGCGTCCAAACTCTGAAAGTTGGGTAGTACGTACAGTACTTTATATTAGACTGTTTTCCTCTTGTACGTCCGATCTAGTAATCCGTCTCCTTTTTAGTTTGTGATCAGTAGTAATCCGTGAAGGACGCAAACAACATCAAATGGTCAAACACATCTCTCAGCTGCTTCCAAGCGCATGTGTTCTCGTCGTCCTCAGAGCCGCCGGAGCGTGTTTGCCTTGAACGCGAACGTGAGCTTACTGTTTCGTCGACATCTACTTTATGTTTTGGAGAATATCATTGTCATTTAATCAAGGCTAGAATCTGAAGATTGGCTGAAGAACATAGCATAAATAAACTTGACTATGTAAATAGATCAATAAGTTGTCTGGTGGTAAATCTAAACCCCAAGACCAGTGATACCGACAGCACACACAAACCAGCCAGGTCATTATATGTCAAAACTATACATTAGTAAGGTCTTGGACCTTGTACAAACAGGGTGAAACAGAGCATCATCCAGCGGAAGCAACACACAAACCAGGAGGAGCAGCATAGTTCATATCTTCAGATTGAGGGGAACATATGTGTGGAAATAAAATAATAAGAGCACTGCAACTGCTAGTAAACAACATGATAGTTTCAACCAATACATAGGACCACCATCAAGCACAGAATACTGTTAAAGAGTACTCCCTCCGTAAAGTAATATAGGACGTTTTAGATTACTAAAGTAGTGATCTAAAACGTCTTATATTACTTTACAGGGGTAGTACATGTCTAGATTTCGTTATAAGCTAGAAACTGAAAGTCATTTACAGCCAACTATATGTAGTTGACCCAACTGGTCTATATCCAATGAATTATAAGGCACCCTTTCATTTGCTAGATATATAAAACTACCACCAGGGATGCCAGCCAACAGAGAAGCTTCTTTTTTCAGAAATAGCACGCACGTCCTGTTTTAGCAGATTGAAGTTAGCATGACCAAGTAATCAATCTTGAAAAAATAATTTGTCATTATGAAATCTTACAAACCGTACTATTTTACATACCAGTTTTACATTGGATTTTCCTGATACAACTGGTGAATTCAAGTACATAGAGTCATGGATGTTACTGCATAAAGTAAATTGATCCAAGGTCAGAGAACCATGATATGCATCATGCGACAGTACCATTGTTCAAAGGAGACAAAAAATATTGCAATCCAGTATGTAGATGGCAAAAGCATATAGAGTTAGAAAGTACCAATACATATGTTTCGAAAGTAAGTTACTAATAAGATGAGAAAGCTAGGATGCATGTTAAAAAATTCGATATGCTGCAATAATGTGTTCTGGTCACCCATGTACATTACTGAAGATTGTCCACCTCGTTTGCAAGAGCAGGTAATAAATTGTTGTTTGTCGAAGTGCTAAACACTCCACTACATGTTTTGAGCAGCAAGGCAGGACTATATAGATACTCTTCAATTAAAGGGAGTCCATTGAACATCAGAAATTCAGTGAACTCATCCCATACATCTGGTTTTAGGAATTTAGTCTGCTGCTGTCAAGTACAAATTGAATCCATCTATGTAGGAGCCCATGATATGTTGCTTGTCAGCCAAATATAATCTACTGTCGTCAACAGCTAAATTCTGAACAAATACTTCTGGTGAGCTTAGAATCAATTAAGCTATTGGAGATTGATAATGTAGTGTCAAGATTTTAACAGAGAAAGCATCATTGTACTGGTAATGAAGGGGAAAGGCATCAAAGAGAACACCTACAGAAGGATTAATGGAACCTGACTACTGGTCCCTTCTTTTGTTTTTAATGATTAAGCTTAAGTACATGAGCTATGTAGAACAAACACTATAACTACTTACGAATCCAGTGAACCTCTATCAAGATAAATCACACTGTAGGTGTTGGCATCTATGATCATTCCCCTATTAATATTCTGCAACTCTGATCACACATATAAGATAAGCTTTTTGTTCACATACTAACAAAAGTGTAGCTTCTATGAATCTACTTCAAGCACTACAGACTTGAATCAATTTTCAGAATTGAATTAACGCGCACAAAATTAAGAGCTGCCTATAGTAAGGTGTCATCTCTATTCTTGAGGTCCAATTAACAGCACACCAGCGATAAACTTAAGCAGCATGTATAACAAATTATGCAGTTTGCATGCGTTCCTAGCAATATCATGTAAATGCAGGGTGTCTTGCACTAATATATGAGAACTGAGGGGGGAAACATACAGTCTGCACGTCGGTGTCATCGAGCGTTATTGGTGGCATGTCCGAGAGCCGAACCTCTTTGACCTCCAACTGAGTTCGATCCGATGCCTTTGGCACCTGCACGCGCACACACAGTAGACATCAAAACCAGGCCAAATCAAACCAAGCTCACACCAACCTCTAACTCTACATGAGGGCAATCTATGGTGATGTTGTAACTAATTAATCTGGGGTCGAAGGATAGAACATGACCATGACAAACACCATGATAGTATTTTAAAGCAATGTATACAAGCTATCATGATTCATGCACCTAATTATCTCAGAGCAATCCAAATAAACTTGACATATTAAAAGCAGTAAAGCTTCCATGGCATGTAGAAACAGAGCATATTGCTGGATCAACAATACAACACCTACAGTATATGCTTGATTTTGGTTTGGATTCAGAAAATCTGTACGCTGTTTGTAATTCAGGAATTCATGCACCTAATTATTTCAGAGCAATCCAAATAAACTTGTCATATTAACAGCAACAAAGCTTCCATGGGATGCAGAAACAGAGCATGTTGCTGGATCAACAGTACAACAACTTACATTATATGCTTGATTTTCGTTTGGATTCAGAAAATCTGTATCCAAAGAATGACATAAATGAATCATACGGATTCCAACGTACATAATGAATGCCGATGCGCAAACCACGGGCGGTAAGAACCTCATACTACCAGATTCTTAACAAGAGTAAAACACACTGTCAGTACATTAACTTGGCACAACAGAAACCGACCAATTTCAAAAGTGAAACCTACTGATGCATAGCAAAGCATATGTACAAATGCTCCAGAAATTGTTTTCCCCTGTTCAGAGATGTAGGGACCCTCACCGTCCATGTCGCACAGGACATGTGCACAAAGAACAGTGTTGCTGCTTGGTTACTACTACACATCTATACATAGAACACAAAGAACAAAGGCTGCTGCTAAAAAAGGAAAAACCATCAGACTTGTCAGTGTGGCAAAATTTGTACCCTAGACAGAGGATTGCTAATAACCTACTGGTGTTTGAAAACTCTCAGCATCATCTTGCAACTTGCTGAATCAGATATACACCCTCCCTATATAAATTTTCAGAAAATACTCCTTGAATCTAGTCATAGCAAATATAAGAGGTCTAAAGACTTGCAGAACCAAAATATAGAGGCAATACTGAACATCTACTGAACCAATATGAATAAACCAACAACAACTCCAGTACAAACTTTAGATCTAAAGAGTAACTTAAATTAATCATCAGTATGTGCACTACCGAGGAAGACCATACAGTTTTGCTGATTAAAAAAATAACCATACAAAGACCATGCTGCCATTTTCCAGTATATATAATGTCCAGTAAAATGGGAACACGGGTATGCGAGCAGTAAACTGAAGAACGTAAAACGTCCAAGTGAAATTTTCAGCCTGATGTAATCAATATTCTTGAAGACGATATGCAAAACTTAAAAAACCAAAGAAAAACGGGCATCATATAACTCTTGTCAATTGGTTAAACAAGTGAACTAAACATTTAGGAATGCTAGAACTATTGTTGCAGAAACTGAACTTATCATTCTCTTCATTTTTTGTTCAAACTCTTATGCCATTGCTGATGCATAAGCCTTGTGCATCCTTTTAACTAAATATCACTGCCTTGCTAAATAAGAATAGTATTTATTATGGTGAAAGAGTAATGAAAAACTGGACTTGTGCTAATGGGAGAGATAGAGAGCAGATGGGGATTGCTTGCCCTATCTTGGTGCAGCAGAGGCGTCATCCGAGGTGAGGAGGTGCTGCTGGCTAGGGTTCCTCCCTGCTGACCTGCATGAGAAGGGAAGAAAACGAGATAAGGAAGGGACGGGAAGGGGAGGGGATGGGGAGAAGATAAAACCTTGAGGAGCTGAAGGTCCATGGCGTCCTTCACATCTCCGTGAAGAAGACCTTGACGGCGACGACCGTGGTGGATGGGGAACTCCCATGGCGTGCATCTGTAGCAGAGATATGAAGAGAAGGTGAGGTGTAGGGATGGCGGATCCCGACCAGGAAGGAAGAGGGACGAACCTGGGGCCGCCGGAGACGCGCCGGTGAAGCCCTGCCCGAAACCCTAGCCATGGGGATGGGGTTGCGAGCGGGCGGTAGAGGCCAAGAGCGGAGAATCTGGCCGGAGGGGAGGGAGGTGCGGACCGTGCGGAGCTTGTGGGCGTGTTGCGCGGCGCCGGAGCTCGCCGGAAGCTGCCGGCGTGGGTGGTGGTGGCGGCAGCGAGGAATTGGGGGCGAGAGGGAGAGGAGGCGAGCCCGTGCTCCTCCTATGGTCGTGTTTTTTTTCCTTTCCACAAATCTGCTCGGACCGCGGGTTGAATAATCCAAACGACAGGGTGTTTTGTGAAAAAATGAAACGTTTTCCCCGATCCACTTAAACCGGGACTGCGGGTTGATTTCTCGGAAACAGAGGGGCTTTTTCGCAAAAATGCCGACGACGTACGACAGAAGCGGTAGCTGCTTTATTATTAGGGAGAGATTAGGGAGATATATATATATATATAAATATAAATAAAATTAATATTAGGTAGAGATAGAGATTATTATTAGGTAAAGATTATTACAAATGCCCGTGCGATGCAACGGGCGAAAAAATCGCAAAACTTGCTCTGTGTGTCGTTACAAGCCATTGCTCATTTCCAATTCTTATAAACATCAATAATAACGTTTAAATTTTGTGCATAATTTCAAATGCATTTTTTTAAATATGGAACATTTTTGGGAAATTTTTAGCAGTTTTATAAAAGCGTGATTAAACATAATTAAAACATAAGTATTTGACGTAGATGGTAAGCCATTTTTTCAGAAAAAACAAAATAGCATCGACAATAACTTTTATAATTTTGTGCATAATTTCAAATGCATTTTTTTAATATGGAACATTTATGGAATTTTTTTGCATTTTTATAAAAGCGTGAATGAACATAATTAAAACGCAAGTATTTGACGTAGATGATAGGCTCTTTTTCCAAAAATATAAAACACACGCACACATAACTGGGTCTTCTGCGACTTCAAAAATCAGTTGAGTGGAGCAGCCGGCACGTACCTGTCACGTGTACGCGCCTCGTCCATATCTCTCTTTCCCTTCCCCTGGGCGCTTCGTTTTTATCCATCATCCCATCTCTGTTGTCTCCACCCGAGGACCGAGCAGCGCTGCCGCCCCCCTCGCCTGGCCCTCCGGTGGCTCACTTCCTCATGAGAGTGCTCTTGGCCTCCCACGGGATGGATGTGCTCGCTCCGGCCGAGCCTCCCCCTTGGTCCGCCACTCGCTTGTCCGTGGACTGGACTGCTCCTCCGACGCATATCTCTCCGACGGTTCGCTGCCATGGCTGAGCCGCACCGAGCATCCCCCTCGGTCCGCCGCTCGCCTGTCCATGGACTGGACTGCTCCTCCGGCACATATCTCTTCGGCGACAAGATGCACCGGAGTGGCAGAGCTTGTGACGAGAGGGGCGCAGCCCGACGCTGCCTAGGGTCCTTTTTACAAAAACAAAACATTTTTTTCTCAGAATAGCCACTTAAATAGGACTACAGGTTGAATGTCGAAAAACATAGGGACTTTTTTTGCAAAATCACTGACGACATACGACCAGAAGCGATCGGTGCTTTATTATTAAAAAAGTAGAGAGGTAGAGATAGCAAACATGCCCGTGCGTTGCAACGGGCGTGCGTTGCAACGGGAGGCAAAAATATTACATCCTCACCTAATAAAAATATGGCTCAATGCCCACATATATATCTATGTCCTTTATTTTAACACAGCACCCCACGCTGTTGTCAGGTATCTTCCTTCCCATTCCCTCACTGATGATGCCCGTGAAGGTGCATTTTGAGCATCTAGTTGTTTATATTCATGAGATCACAGAATGCCATGATAATCCTCAAGGAAGATAGATCTTGCAAAAAGTAGTATCATGCCAAAGCCACAAATCAACCATTATAAAAGATGCAAACACATGATTACATGAGTGTGGGTATAGCTATATATGTATACAAAAGGTAAGATCACACACAACTTTAAGGACTCCAAAATGAACATTATATGGACAGTGCAGCAAGGCTTTAAACATTTTGCCAAGGAATGGCCAGTAGAAGTCTTTGTCTGTCAATCTGTAGTTCGAACATGTGGAGGAAAACATTTATCTATCCTGCAAAGAGGAAAATGGATTTAATTTCGCAAGGACATCAGTCAAAATCAACAATCTGTGCTGCAAAACTCCTACCATTTAATTATAATGTTCCTTCTAATCTTGACAAATTGAGACCCACAAAACCTAATATCGATTCTTTTATGCAAGGATCACATTTACTTTTTGACCCAAAAGGATCACGTATATTTCCTAAGAAGGATTAGAATGGACACAAACTACAGGCCATGCAATTCTGTAACATTGACACAGTGTAACATCAATAAATTTTATTTAAAGGCAATTACAGTGTGGTTACAAAAAAGAGGTTTGTAATATAGAGGTGCAGCTACAGAAACAAATAATATGATTAATTTTCCTAGGCATATCCACTGGTTACACAGAACCATCGAAAATGTCTATTTATTTGAATTGAAATTTAACACATTTCCTAAGTTAAATATTGGCATAGAGTAAGGCTAAGGAACCTATCAGTTAAGTAAATGTGCATACTTACGCTTTATGAGGTCCTTGTGGCGCCGGATGGGAATCTGGTACTCCCTGTGCAGCTGGCCAGGTCCATATCCAACTGCTTGGTGCAGGCCTGCTTTTGTGCCTACGACCGTGCTGCCAACTCCCTATTCTTGATGATCCGCCACTGTTTGTCGCCGGCTGCATGAAAACAGTACTGTTGCCACTGCTGATGTTATTGTTGTTGGCTCCAGAGATGGATGCAAAGCTGTAGATTTCGTTTCCAAATGGGTTGTCGCCCGAGCTGGCCGAGTTGGAGTGCCTTCCTTGCATATATGCTGTTTATGTTGCAAAAAATATTCATGCACCTTGCTTGTGGAGGAAAATTGTGTAAAACACCAATCGGGATTTTCGCAGTTGGCTGAAAGATTAGTGCACAGATTCAGAAAAGTAAGGAGAGTGCATGGATATGTCTGCGGATGTAGTTGACACTGTAAACTGTATTATATTTATCCATAATGCCGAAAGTACAATATTGACACTATGACTTCAAATCGATAGTCATTTCTACCAATCACATTTTGCCAAAAGCTTTTATTTAGACAATGAAATAATTTCATGTTTCGTGCACACTTCAATATAGAATTATATATGCTACAACATAATGCCTGCAAGCCTATATAACATAGCAACAGATATTATCATGTGAAGATTGCATCTATTATTGATGATATTCACGTGACAATTTTTCTGAGACCACCAAGATTCAATTTAGAAAGCAAGAAACATGATATATCGCAAGCAAGGAACTTGATTATATCACTGAACATTCTATATCCATGAGAAGTTCACATAGAGCAATGTATGATAGACATGAACCACACTGTGAGGCCTCAAAATACCAACAATAGCATAAGATAGCAGATATGTGTGTCCACATGTTTTCAGCATCCTTCAAAACTTAATAGGTTCAGTTACTATTTAGCACACATCAATGACAAACAAGATCAGCACTTAAGCCATGCTCAACTGCACTCTTTGCAAAGCAATCTAGAATCAACATTGTAGATATTACAGGGACAAAAACTTTCCTAGACTACAGCTGTAAGGATTTTGCTAATCATGAAAAATAAAAATAAAATAATAGAGAGGACATGTCATCACACAGCCATATTTCCATTAGTAAACTATGTGGTTCAGGATGCAAGTATCGTATAGATCTATACAAAAATATAACTGATCGAACCTTTGGAGTGATCAACAAACATTCTGCAAATTCAGCAATCACCATTTGTTCCTTGGATCCAAGAGTTTCAGAAAGATTCTTCAGGTACACAGATAATGCAGCTTCTACAGCACCACCACCACCAGCAACAACCTGCATGACCAATAGTTGCAAACCTTTTCTTGCTAATTCACTATAATGAGTGTATCTCTCGAAATTTGATCAGACAGGCAACCAAAAAAAGCAGTCTTGCGTATAGTAACTGAAAATTTACTTGTAGTAACAGAATCCCATAATAGTTTTGCTTTAACAACCAAAACTTTACTTGTATATTCGTGCGACAGGCAACCAAAAATTTGGTCGGACAGGCGCCGCAGCAACCTTCTCTTTTCATTAACTTAGCATTTACTTGTATAGTAATTGAATCCTATAACAGTTTTGCTTTAGCAACTGTAGTCTACAGATCTTTTGTTTCTTTTGCACTTCAATTGCTATGTCTAATATGAAATACACGTGGAAGGACCATGAATCCACGACCAACAACTAAATTCTAATGCGTATATGTATATTGGACTATTTTTATCCATAGCACCAAAGGCTTCAGCACTGAATAAATGTAGTGACGCACCAATCACCATGAATGGTCTAGGCCATGGTGTGCAACAATCGAACAACATGCTCGTCGTATTCCGTGGCGGAGCTGGAGTGGCGGCCAGCCGGCCACACCTGAAAACCCCCGCCTGACATTGTTGGAGCAGGAATCACGGTGTGCCCTGCCGGTGGCGCTCCGCATCCGGGAGCAAGAGGTGAGGTGGAGGGGGAAGGCAGAGGTGGGATGCTCACTTGGGTCCCGTAGTGGAGCAGATCCTTTTCCTGCCTGCCACGCGGCGGTTGCCTGGGCGCAGATCACCAGATGGTAGCAGACCCGGAGAGGATGCGCCATGGTGGGAGGCGCAAGAAGGGGGCGCTCCCCGGTGGTACCATGGCCGGCAGGGATCTCCACCAGATTTGCTGACCTGGAGAGGATGCGCCATGGTGGGGAGGCGCGGGATTCTTCTCCGCCGTCCAGATCGGGGCCGTGCACGGCAACATGGCATCGCCTTCGTTGTAGAGGGCTCGTTGATGTAGGGGAAGGTGGGAGACGGCAGGTCCTCCTCCTCTAGCCGTCCGCTGGGTTGGGAAGGGGAAGGGGATGGGAGGCGCTCCGGTGACGGGTGGTCGGGGTTAGCGCATTGCTGCTGTATTGGAGGGCCGCGCTGGTGGGAGAGGTGCATTTTTTATGTGGGTGGGGAGAGCCGGAGATTTCAGGGCGGCGGCGAGATCCGGATTTCCAGGGAGCCGAAGAACACCGGGGAGCCGGCAGTCGGGACACTGTTTTGGGCCGGCGGCGGGGACCTACGATGGCCGCAGCAAGTGGAAGGAGAAGACGGCGGTGGATGGCCGGAGAGGAAGACCGGCCGCGCGTGGCGGCGGCGGTTCCGTCCGTGCGCATCGAGGAGAGTCCCTCCTTGCGTTTTCGGTCAGCCCTGATGCGTTTTCCACCTTTGCGTCAGGCCCAATAGCAAGTACACCATAGGGGCCTCTCTGCAAAAACGAAACGTTTTTCTCTCAGATTTCCAGTAAAAAAGGGACGGCGGGTTGATTACTACAAAGACCAAGGACTTTTTTGTAAACACGCTGACGACGTACGACCAGAAGTTATCTGTGGTTTATTATTAGGTAAAGATTATTATTACTAGCAAAAATGCCCGTGCGTTGCATCGGGATAAAAAATATCATAATCTCCAATGATGATGACCATATTATATTCACATCTCAATGCATGATTTTTAAAATTTGTACACAAATGCAAGAAAATGTTTCTTCTTTTAAATTTATTCACAAGTTAAAGCAATGTTCACATTTTCAAAAAAAAAATCTGGTAATTCAAAAAATTATTCTGAATTTCAAGAAACTTTTTTTAAAAACATACTATAATGTTCCGATCGCGCTCCGCAGCTTGGCCGCTGTGCGGAATGACATGTGCGCAGCCACACGGACGCCGGGCGCAGAGGAGGAGAGAGGTGGGGTGGGGGTGGGCTAGCGAATAAAATAAGAAGAGGGAGGTGGATGGATGGTAACAGATGGGCCAGATCCGGACATGGCGGGTACGGAAAATGTCCGCTTTGTGTCCACCTCGGATCCAAATATGACCCAAATTTGGTCCCGAAATGGATCTGAATAGACATAAATCGGACGACAAAATGAAGATGATAGCTGCGTTGGGCACTCATTTTTATCCACACAGATCCAAACGAACATGGAAGGACGAAATGGATCGTCCCATTGGAGTTGGTCTAAGATGTGGTAGGCATGAGCATTGAACTGTGACAGTAACAACAAACAAGCGCAAGTAATTATATCGGTTCTCATCTAGAATATACTATATTTTTTGCAATCGGTGCTAGCACATAGCTCCAGCAGCTTCTGGTCGGTGCATCCTTTTAAAAAAGCAATCCGCACTAAAAATCCCCACCAAGAGCTATCCACATCACCAGCGCCGTTCTCCTTCCTCTCTCTCTCTATCCGTGCTCCACACACACACACGCACGCGACCATGTTCAAGCCTTCAGCCAACGGCGCCGCTTTTCCCTCTCTCTTCCTCCTCCACAACCAACCAAGTAGCAGCACTCTCTCCTTGACCATGGAGCCCAGATCGGGCACGGATGAGCCAGGTAAGCTTCTCCCTCACCGCCCGTGATCCCCTCCTTTGACATTCGTTCTGTTGACCCCATTTCTCTCTCTTCCAATTTCCCAGGCCATCTCGCCCTCAGACAATGTTTGTTTCGCGTTTGTCCACTGGTTGCGACGCATCTGCGTATTGTATGGGCTCCTGGTGGCCGGGCCTGCGCACACGGGGGCTGGCTGGGACTGTGGCGGAGGCGCAGCTGCGGTGGCGTGCTCAGCGTCGAGCTCGGCGACTGCTTGACGGGGCCGCGTGGATCTGCGCCGTGGCTCCGGCTCCGGATCGACGTGGTCGTGTCCAACCCTCCGACGGCGAGTGCCTCCTTGCATTCCCTTTGTCCTTTGCTCCGGCCGCCCCTTGGCTAACCGACGCCCGTGCCTCCTTGCCTTGGCCGCCTATGCCCCTGCTCCACCTCGCCGCGCGGCAGAAGCTTGCCTTCCACCTCAGCCCCTGCTCCACCTTGCCGTGCGGCAGAAACCGTCTCCGCTGCCCGACAGCCACCACCCTGCTCCAGCTCGCCGCGCGGTCCGGTGGAGGCCGGTGAGAGCTGCCGGCGGCGCATACAGAATTGGGGGGGGGGGGGTCTGGATAAGAGGAAGGCGCTAACCACGGGTAGGGGTGTTTTTTGTAAAACTGAAAGGTTTTCTCAGATTTTAACTAAAAAAAGACTGCGGGTTCTATTCTTAAAAAGCACAGGGACTTTTTTATAAAAACGCCCACGACGTACGACCAGAAGCTATCGCTGCTTTATTATTAGGTAGAGATTATTATTATTACTAGCAAAAGGCCCGTGCGTTGCAACGGAAGAAAAAAAATCATAATCTCCAATGGCTATGACCACATTTTGTTCACATCTCATCGCATGATTTTGAAAATTTGTTCACAAATGCAAGAAAATGTACCCTTTTTTAATTTTATTCACAAATTGAAGCAATGTTCACATTTTCCAAAAAAATATCGGGGTTGTCAAAAAACTTGGTAATTCAAAATTATTCTAAATTTCAAGAAACGTTTTTCAAAAAACATACTATAATATTCCGATCTACCCCGGCAGTTAATTCTTCAAAATTCACGCGGGTATATAGTCACAAAGACTCAGAAACATTACTGTTTAACTATATACCTTTGATCATTCATGAATATTTTTTACAAATTTGGGAACATTTTAAAAATCGTGAACATTTTTTACTATTTGCAAAAAAAAATTAAAATTGTGAACATTTTTAAGCATTTTCTTTTGAATCGGCGAACCATTCTAGAATAGACGAATATTTTTTTCAAAATTGGTGGATTTTTTTTTGAAATTCACGAACATTTTTTGAAATGCATGAATAGTTTTTGAATCAGCAAACATTTTATGAATCAATAAACTCTTTTGTAATTCACTAACTGTTTTTAATTTTTTTGAACATTTTTTGAATTAGCAAACATTTTGTTAAATTTTATTAACAATTTTTGTACGCCTGGTCCATATACATCCCCCCTACCCCTGCTCGCTTTGAACTTGCAATGTTGTGGACTTGTTTCATGAAGAAAGGGCATGTCCCGTACTTGTCCTGCCTAAATACTGGTACACAACACGATTATTTGTACTGTACACACATGTGTAGTTACTGGCTAAGTAAATTTAATAAATAAACAGCTAGTCACCCTCGATGGAAACTGAATTTTAGATGACCACATGGTACATAGGACCTCGGAAAATTCTTTCTAATTTACATGATTACCGATGAAATTTAAAAAGTTGCATGGATGGTGTCGCAGAGTCCACGGAGACACCGAGAAGATAAAATTAAGCAAAACGACCAGTTTATCAACACCATAGCCGTGTAACTAACCAACGCCCGTTGATTTCAATCGTGTCATACGTGTGTCCTGACTATGATCAGCGTCCTCGGGTGTTTCACGCCTAGCCACTTGTTTGCATACTCCATCTTCTTATTCCAGCTCTTTCAATCAGCCATCATGCATGCATCTGTCCCCTCCTTTATCAAATCTTGGATCTTTTATTATTAACACCGTCCGTCCCTCTATTGCATGTGAATATCCATGCAGCCCACAATCCTGAAATCCATCCTTCCTTTCTTTGTAATTTGGTAGCCCACAAAGACAGCCATCAATTCTTTTCTTTAATACGCCACAAATCCGCCCTCAATTCCTTCCTTTGATACACACGTGTTCCCTTTAATACGCCACAAATCCGCCCTCAATTCCTTCCTTTGATACACACGTGTTCTTGCAGCATGCACTTCCATTCTTTCTTCTTGTCCGCTCTGTCACGATCCTTTTTTTTAGGCAACTTGCTGATAATACAGGAGATTTACTTGTATATAAATTGGTATGAATCAGTGTAAACAAACGATGTGGGACTATTTCACATAAATTAGCTTGGCTCAGTTGGTTGTTGTGTCGATCCACGGGACAGGAGGTCAGGAGTTCGATCCACATCATCAGCTATTTTTCTCACGCTAGGCCTTTACGCGCGGCCCAGAAAAGGCCTAGCGGGCTATGTGGCCCGATACAGGTAGATGTTTTTTTTTATCTGGCACATGTGGATCGAAGGTGAGCTGACGTATGAATATTTTGAATCTGATCGATGGTTGGGCTGACGGACGAAAACGCACGAAAGTTTGAGAGCTATGGGCCGGAGTTGGCCCATCCATCCGAGGAGCAGGCTGCTCGCGTCGCTCCAGCCGAATCGATTGAATTGACGTACGCGACTAACGAACGGTTCTTTTAGTTTTTTTTTAGTACCACCTCGGATATAGAAAATAATATGGCCGAAGTGGACGGACAACGGACGGACCAAAAACGGACGAAATTACGGTGGTAAGAAGCAATAGCCCCTTTATTAGTAGGTAGGTATATATATAGAGCCCGTGCGTTGCAACGGGAAACAAATATATCATATATACCATAAAAAATCAAATGATCTGCATTGCAACATATAAAAGATAATTGAATACTCCCTCCGTCCCAAAATAAGTGTCTCAAGTGTACTAAGCTTGAGACACTTATTTTGGGACGGAGGGAGTATGTGTTTAAAAACCTATTTAAAAATTTATTTATGCCTCTCAAATAGCATGATTCTACATTAAAAGATACTCCTATAAACAAAATATTACCCCACTTGTGACTAACCGTTACATAGCATGCAAGGACATATGCCATATGATCGAACCAAAATGAAAACTAACTATATGGGTCTAGTCCAGGGATCAACAGACAAATCCGCATTGCATTTCACGTAATTATGCCTTTGCCCATGGCACTTACAACACCAACTCTTCACGCGGATCTCCATATACATGCCTCGTCAGCAATATTCCTAGCAGTAACCTCTGGTTTCTATGCGCAAGTAACGTTTGTTCCATAGCTTATATATAAGAGTAAAAGAAGGGAAAGCTTTACCAAATAGGTACATGTCAAGAAACTCCGTGGTTCAAGAGCAAACTGAGGACAAATGCATTTCTATCCATAATGGAGAGTAAGAAAATATAATCATTACAATTTGGGTATGCAAACGAACTAAAGTCGTGAAGAAATTTCATCCCAAGAACAGCTATTACAAACAAAAAATATGAATTAAGACCAAACAGAAAATAAGCAAATAAATGACATGAAACGGCAAATCTGCACATAGGTCTCTTGCGTGTGGCCCACCTCGTCCTTGGAGGAGGAGCTGTTGGCGGACGCAGCCTGTGTCAGATTGCCGTTGAGCTCGGCCCGCCGACGTGGAAGTACATCATGAACTTAGCCGTGCTAAACTTCCTCCCATAAGACTGGACATTTGGAAATAAGCCGATAGAAGGATTCATGTGATACTGTATGTTCAGCAAATGTCTACTAAATTTGAGCATAACCAATCTCCCAAATAAACTTGTCGCAAATCCGGCTTCTTTGCATACCTAGAGATAAAGAATGAAAAGTAAGAATTAAGATTATAAAAAATAGATCAATAACAATGGAACATAAAGGAAAGATATAGCCATTACAATTTTTCACAATGAAAAAATTAGCATTTTAGTATCAGAAGTGTTTCTTTTGGTAAATGCATCAATGACTAAGTGAAATTCAGACAGTATAAAGAGGGTGAGGCAATACCTTACTTTGCTTTTACCATTGCACTGAGTTGACAGTAATCTCCTACCAAGACAACATGTTCTAACCAATGCAGACGTAGTGGGATCAACAATTAACACTCCCACACTGAGGTAGTACATAAAAGAAGTGTTGCATTACACATGAGTAGTTCTGGACCCAGTTTCTGTTTACTCCACTGGGTAAATTAAGAGAGCGCATCAGATCTTAAGCAATTTAAGGCATGTAGACCTTGCTCCACCCAGTTCCTTCTCAATTTAAGGCACAAACAGAGTTTCCAGTTGACAGACAACCAAGGCCCCCTTTTAATCGCTCATCAGTTAACTCTACCTCACACGGAAGTCCGCAAAAATTATCCAGCATATGAAGCAATGTATATATTTATCAGTTATGACACCATCACCAGAAGAGCACCTTCCAAGAAGGTGAACCCACAAATCCATTACATATCTATTCAGAGCTATTATGGTTGAAGTCTAACTTTCAAAGGAGCAGCATAAATGATAATGATCTAACTGCAGTCTACGATATAATCCAACTAATAAATGTGCATTGTAGAAAAAAGATGACATTCATGTTAGCATGTGAGATCAGCTCAGCTAATGAATTGACATTGAGAGAGCCCGCATTCTGTGGTCCTTTGAAGGCTGCTACAGGAGGGCAAGCGTGGTGGCTCTGCTTTCTTGCTTGTCTGGCACGAAAGTCTTCAGCAAGCCCCGAAGCCATTCATGGGATTCATGTAGAAGGACCTACAAAAACTGAAAATCGGTACCTCTGCTCGAGCACGGGCGCACGGTACTCAGGTGAAGTCGGCAAGATTGGAAGCTTCAGACGCAGTAATTTCAAGTAGGGAAACTTGCAATTTAGTCGGGATTTCAGTCGAGGGGCTCGGGAACCTTTTATATCAAAGGAGTGCAGTTCAGGCATTATCCGCGTCGTCCATGTCGTGGCTGCGCAGCAGGGATCCGATCAGAATCCTGGTAATCTCAATCCCTTCAGTAAAAAACCTACCGCTGCATCAAAATAACCATTTCAATATTTAAAAATTTCAACAACATTAGGTGAAAAGCCACCACGAATTCTGCAGGTAAAACATTTTTAATCCGCAGATCGAACACAAAGGCCTTCACGTTGTTCTCCCTTAATTTCGTAATGGCTTCCTTAACGGATCCTGGAATATGATAATCAAGTAGTGCGATCCTCAGAGCTTAACAACTAAAAAAGATAAATGCATAATAAAGAAAGTAAGTCTGAGAGAAGGCCCATTCAAACCTGCAACATTTATGTTAAACCTTGTTAGTTTGATGTAATCTCACACATCATTGACCTCATCGGGTTTCAAGTATATCTTTCTCTCCTGGCATATACTCTATATTAAATTAAGATGAATGAGCAGCAACCACTCTTCAGTCTTGAGTACAAGAAAGGAATCATTTCTTCTCAAGTGTTAATAGCCAGTTCTTACTGTAAACAGATCTGCTGTCAATTCTCTTGCACACTTATGTGGTCAATTGCCAAGATAAAGTGTCTCTAGGCATTGCATTTTCTACAAAACTTATCAACTTACATTACAGAGAGCCCCGCAAGTGATGTTCCAATCGGTACCAATGATTTGCTGTAAGCAGACCTGCATCTGAGAGGGCACTTTGTGTGCTATAGACTTACTTCAGAAAAGGTAATGGTTTCAAGAATCAAGTGAATGGACCGTCCAAGGTTGAGAGCATTGTGTTTAATGCGGCGTGTGAAAAAAAATGCGGATAAGAAAATTCGATCAGACGACCTAATTAAGAACTGCAAAAACACGACATCTAAGTGGTTCATTATGTTTCTAACAGAATTTCAGATTCAACAGAAGGAGAAGCATGAAAACTGCATTTGATCTAATTATCAAATTTGGTTGTACTTTTTAAAGTGTTAAATGGCATGTGATGACTTGGAGAAGGGTGAGCCGTTGTGGCATCAAATAAATTATATTGCTAGCGGCAGTATGGATAGCAGGCAGACTTGCACAACTGGAATCATACATGTCTCCTCCCACGTGTTCACCGGCTCTTCTCGGGGGGCACTTGTGGTAGTAGCACGCACGAGTGCCTGCCAGGCCTCAGGAACAGCTGGTTCTCCTCCATGAGCGCTGACCCTGCTTTGAACCAAAAATTTCAATTTCTGAACATTGGCTTAATTATATGGGGGCGGGGATAAGCAGTAGCGGGCACTTACATGGACACACCGAGAATCATCCACACGATCCATCGGCGGCCGAGACTGGCGGCGTCCCTCGCCACTGGGCTGGCCGCACCACCGTCGAGCGCCAGAGGAGACCCGGTCGACCTGCCTAAACCAGATCTCGGATTGGCCGCTCCCGTGGAAGTTTGCCATGGCTGTTGGCACCGCTCGCCGGACCCCCGTGGTAGGAGACGTGTGTGTGGACAACCGGGCGAGACGTGGCCGCGCGCGGGCGATGCATCAAGGGGAGCATGTTTTCTGCAACGCGAGAGCTCGGGGCGTTGGAGGATTATGGGGGAGGAGGATTAAGAGGGGCGGGCCTGTGCAGGCGGCGGAGCCATCGACGGTGCTCGGGGCGGAGCAGAACCCGGCGGCAGGCGACCGTGCGGCCGGAATTGGGAATGACCAGGCTCAGCCGGCGTCATAGACTGGGCGGCACCATAGCGGTGGTGGGCGTCGGGGAGATGCACCGAGACGGCCTCCATCACCTGCCGCGTCGTGGTCGCGTCACCTTCGCCACCACCACCACGGACGTCGTCGCACAGCCGCCGCCTCCGAGTTCACCAGCCGCCGGCGCCCCCGTCCTCCCCTGCGAGCGACACCGCCGTCCCTCGCCTCGCTCACGTGGGCTGCAGCGAACGCCCGCCGCGACGCGCCGGCGCCCCCGTCCTCCCCTGGACCGGCGCCGCCGTCCCTCGCCTCCCTCACGCCCGTCGCAGCGAAAGGAAGCGTGTGGATAAGATAGAAGAAAGGATTGCGGACTAAATATTTACAAATGGAGGGGTGTTTTCGCAAACATGAATCGTTTTCTCACATACCCACTTGAAACAGGACTGCGGGTTGATTTCTCAGAAACGCGGGGACGTTTTTGTAAAATTGCCGCGACGACGGACGACCAGGAGCTACCCGCGCTTTATTATTAGGTAGAGATTATTATTATTATTATTATTATTATAGGTAAAGACTAGGAACTAAATCTACGAAGGAAACCAGGGAGGGCACATAGCGAGATCCTTGAAAGGCGGAGGAAATAGACTTTCTTGCTCCCGCATCATTCTTGCTAAGGGCATCTAAGGAACTAATCAAAGGTTACGAAAGAGAAGGCTTGAAAAGGAGCTTACTTTTCCCGCTAATGCTACTTCTGCTATCTCGTAAGGAGGATACGACTCATAAACCTCCCTTGGTCCCTCACCCTGCTACACATCCGGCGAAAGACGGGGAGAGGGGAGGACCCATGGGCGGCAAATAATAGAGAGAACTCAGGAGAGGGTCCATCATGGTTGCTAGATAGCGGGATACTTACTTGGTGTCCATGTCAGATTACTATTGAAGACTTGTAACGGCCCGAGACCGACGCTCCAGAAGATTCCCCTTTTATTTCCATTCTCGTCGCGTGGTTCGTTTTTTTGTCGCATTCATCATCGCATCATTCGCATCATCTGCATAGCATCGGCAACTCAGTTGCCATCATTTTTTTCAAAACTTGCATCCGTCGTAGCTGCCGGTTCTCTCCGTTCGTGTCGTCGCCCGTTTCGAGTCCAACCACACACGCACGCGCCCGCGGCACCGATAAAATATAGTTTTTAAAAGTGCATATAAAATATTCTCGGATTGGGTCGAAACTTGGCATGCGGTCTTGTTATATTGTAGGCAGACCGCGTGCCAAATTTCGTCGCAATCGGAGGTCGTTCGATACCCCAACGGTCGACCGTAGCGGCACCGTCGCAGGTTTATTCGTCGGATGTATCGGTGTTTTAAATCATGTCACGGGCCACCAACCTCCCTCTCTTCTCAGCCCACACCCCCTCTCCACAGTCCAATAACCCACCTCATGCCTAGCCATCGCCGGAGCCGTCCGATTTCGATCAAAGGGTCAAAAAAATGGACAAAAGCCACCAAAACAACAAACCCTAGCCTACCTGCCTATAAAAACACCTCCCCCATGCCATTTTGGGCAACCCTAGCCCTCTCCCAACTCGGATCTGCCGCCGCCAGCCTACCTCCGCCACTTGGCGCGCCGCCGCTCGCCAGCAGCCCACCTGCGCCGCCGCCATCGGCCAACGGAAGGCCGCCACGTCGCCCGTCCGCCGCCAACCCTCGCCCCCAGCGGCCACAGCCAACGCGGCCCGCTCGGGCCCACGCACGGCCCGCCCCGGGCTGGATCGGGCCCGAGCCGCCGTCCGCTCCCCGGGCCGCCTCGTTGCCCAAGCGTCGCACGGGAGCAGCCCCGCCGGCCCCTCCTGCCGCCGCCGCCCGTCGCCGGTTCATCGCAGCCGGGCCAAGGCACGAGCCGCCCGCAGTCGCCGCCCCGTGCCCGCGGCTCCCCTCGCTGACCGCGCCGTCACCGTAGCTCGCCACCTCGCCCTGCCGGCCGACCCGCGGGACCTCGCCGGAGGCGGACCCCGACCCCGCCGGAACCAGAGAACGCGTCGCCGGCCTATCCTCCGCTCGCCGCCGCCTCAGATCCGGGCCGGAGCCGCCCGGATCCGGCCATCCCTGACCCCGCGTCGCCGTCCTTGTCCCCTCCGGCGACCGCCGGCGTCATCACCACCTCGCCGGAGGGCCGCTGCCAGATCTGCACTGCGCGGTCCCGGCACCCCCTCGACCCCTGAGCCAAACGTCGTCCCGAGCCGTTCCGCACGGCTCCATCCAGTTTCGCCGAGGGTATAATTTCGCTAAGTCCCTAACAATTGTCTGTTTTTCATCATTTTGGCATATTAAACGGCTTGCAATTGTTAAACCGTGCATCAGATGTTGAAGTGTGAGACATGAAAGTTTATCTACTCTTTGTGCTCTACAGCACGACATCATTTGCATCCATGATAGGAATCATCTAAGTGCTCATATCTTTGTTGCAAAAGTGCATATCGTCGTAATCTGAAATCTGCTATTTTATTCAAACTTGCGTGGATGATTGCATCTCAACCGTAGGTCTTTTGCATATGGTGTCTTCATGAGATATGCCCTATACTATGTCTACTTTGATGCCATGCCTCTGGTTGCTAGGTAGAAGTTAATTATCATATGCATATCTTGCTCTCGAGTTGCTACCGCGTTAAAACTGAAATATGTTAACGTAGAGTTCCATTTTGCGGTGCTCGTATTAAGCAATCCATGCCTCCTTGTGGTTGAGTCTTTGGAGTGTGTTGTAGTATGCCATGTCTACTTGTTGTTGACAGGTTTGCCATGCCATGAATCTTGTGTTTAGATGTACATTTCATCATGAGTACATGCTTAACCAATGTTGCTGATTTGAGATGCTGAAATATTTCTAAGTCTGGTATCTGTAACATTTTATTGATGTCTTGCCATGTGTTTTGCTAGAGATCTAGAACCCCTTTGGGGTTGGTGCAATGTAGTTATTTGTAGTTCCTAATGTCCTCTAGCATGCTGTTAAGTTTCATGCCAATACATGCCCTGTAGCATATAGTTTTACTACTGCCATTATGCCTCCATGAAAATCTGCTATGCAAAAACCTGTTATTTTCACTAAGTCCTAATCTGCTATATGTTGTTGCCATGTTGTGAGCTTCGTACCATGTGATCCATGACTCTTTTGAGTATGATATGTGAAGATGAAATGAAGTGTGTGTTATATGCTACTGCCCCATGCTTAGTTTGTGCATTTTAGAATCTTGTAGTTTGTTGTTTTCATGTGTGCAATATGCTATGTTGCTGTTTTGGGCAAATTTCAAATAAAACTTATGTTGGTTGTTGTGGTTGAACCGTAACTCCGTTTTGAGCATGTCCTATATGAATCTTGCTTAGAATCTCATGTACTATCGTAATATCTTGCCGCATTCATGTTTTGAAGTGCTTATGGTTGTCATTTTCATGCATTTTGCATTCATGGCATATTATCTTGTGATGGTCATATCTTTTAGGCCGTAGCTCCGTTTTATATGTTCTATATATGTAAATCGACTAGAATGACGAGTAGAATATCATTGTGCACTTTATTTCCCTGTTTAATAAATATAAAAATGTGGTTAGTTCAGATCTGGACCAAACTTATAATTTGCATATGGGGTCGTTTCGGAAATGCTATAAGTTGTTTCCGACCTCATTTAAGATGCCTAGATAGATAGTTTATTTATGCTTCACCTCTTGCCATGTGTAATAACATTTAATATTGTTGTGTACCTAACGAGAGTGAACTAAATAATTCGAATGTGGAGTTTCGTCAATATGCAACTCGTTGCATATTGAGCTTCACTTAATGTGTAGTATTTGTATGTTGTGATTGCCATGCCTTGCATAATTAAACCAGACATGCATCATGTTTGTTTGCGCATCATGTCATGCATATGTTGTGGTGTCGATCATGTGTTGATTGTTGTTTCCGGTTTGCTTCTTCTCGATAGAGTTCCGAAAACGTTCGGAGTGTGAGGATTCGTTCGACTACGTTGGTTCGTCTTCTTCATGGACTCGATCTTCTTCCAAGCGGGATCTCAGGCAAGATGATCATTTCCCTGGATACCATTACTATCATTGCCATGCTAGATGTCTCGTTTCTATCGCTTGTCTTGCTACCTACCACTTGTTGTCAAGCCTCCCAAAATGCCATGAAAAGCCTCTAACCCCTCCACATCCCAGCAAAACATTGTTTGGCTATGTTACCGCTTGCTCAGCCCTTCTTATAGCGTTGCTAGTTGTAGGTGCAATTGTTTCCATGTGCCAACATGGATATTTTTGAGCTATCACAATATTATTGCTATTTAATTTAATGCACATATATACTTGGTAAATGTGGGAGGCCTGGCCTTATGCTTGGTGTTTTGTTCCATTTTTTCCGTCCTAGTTACTTGTGTACCGGTGTTATGTTCCATATTGAGCACTCCTAACATGCTCGGGGTTGTTATGGGGACCCCCTTGACTTTTGTTTTAGGATAAAGCTTGTCTAGCAAGGCCCAACATTGGTACTACATTTGCCTAATAACAACTAAAATTGCATAGGGACCCGTCGACACCCGCGGATAAATAATTAACAACCCGGGCCAGTGCTCCTCATGAGTGTTGGTCCAAAATAGAGAACTGTGCGGGGCCACCCCGGGGCAACTCGGGTGATGTCTATCAGGCCACTGTACACTAGCTCATCTGGTCGTGTCCTGAGAACGAGATACGCGGCTCCTATCGGGTTCGTCAACACGCCGGGCGGCCTTGCTGGATTTGTTTTACCTTTCTCGAACGTCTTGTGAGAGGAATTCCGAGAATACTTCGGGCTATCTCGAGGTTGCGGTTTTCCAATGGAATTTCCTAGGAAATCACGGGATTCGTGGTCGAGGTTATTCCCGCGGCGTGTGGTTAGTTTGTGATGGATGAGTTGGAGCACCCCTGCAGGGTTAAATCTTTCGGAAAGCCGTGCCCGCGGTTACGTGGCAACTTGGAAACTTTGTTTAACACCCGATCATAGCAAACTTAAAGTAAATTAAAATAAAATACACCAACCGTGTGCGTAACCGTGACTATCTCTTCTCGTGAATTTCTGATCCGAGAGAGAACACGGTGGGGTTATGTTTGTTCGTAAGTAAGTGTTCAGGATCTCTTAGAGATCATTACTAGTTCACGTCCGTTTATGCGACGATCATCCCCCTTTATTCTTGTACTCATAAGTTAGCCACTCAAATAAATGCTTAGTGCTTGCTGCAGCCTCACCACTTAACCATACCTCACCCATTAAGCTTTAATAGTCTTGATACCCTTGGAAATGAGATTGCCGAGTCCCTGTGGCTCACAGATTACTACAACAACAGTTGCAGGTATCGGTAATGCGATGATTTGACGTGAGCGTGATGCTTGTTCCTTTTGGAGTTCTTCTTCTTCTTCGATCTAGGATGGGTTCCAGGCGGCAGCCTGGGATAGCAAGGATGGATGTCATTTTATCGTTTGATTTCGTCCGTAGTCGGACCCTGCTCTTCTTCATGATGCTTGTTATGTGGTTGTATTGATGTGATATTGATGTAGCCTGTGGCGAGTGTAAGCCAATTCCATATACTCATCTCTTCTTTACATGTACTTGTAATGATATCCATTCTTGCGAAACGACGAGATGCGCTTCTATCCTTGTCGAGGCCCTCATGCCAAAATAAGGATAGGATCGCATCTTGGGCGTGACAAGTTGGTATCAGAGCCTGTACCGACCTAGGAGCCCCCGTGATTGATCGAACTTTGGCCGAGTCGAGTCTAGTGAAAAAAAAACTATTTTGAGTTAGTTATATATCGGAGAGTAGGATTCTTTTTACTCCTCTTCTATGCTCTGGTGAGGAATCCTGACGTAGGAATTTTAATTCTTCCCCTCTTCTCACTCATTTTTTTTAGGATCACGCGTGTATTTTGGAAACTATATGATGCCGATGTGAAGGAATTCTGTCTTGGTGCCTCCTGTTATCGAGGAGTAGAGCTCCGAGGGATTTTTGCACATCTTTATCGTTCAGTTTCCTTAGTATCTCAGGACGGAGGATATTCGAAATTGCTTCAATACTAGTAGTGGCGAGAGGAGTCCGGCATCCCCAGTACCGGTGGAGAGAGTTCGGATGTACTGCCATACTTAGTATCGTTGTGATTACGAGTGTCTGAGGTAGACGAGTTTGCGGAGTTTTTTGGATTATGGTGTGGAAGGTTGCGGGTGCAGTTGTAGCTGATTAACTTGGGTACGTTCCTGGGTCCGCAACCCGAATCGCATAAACAAGAAAGACTTCGGAAATTCTTATGTGGGAATTCAAGTAGTTACCTAGGATTATCCTTCCAACAAATGCAAATGGGTTAAGTATTTGTTTTCGGCTTAATTCGTAAGCCGCATCCTTTGTTTTGCTTTGTAGTATGGTAATTCGAGTTGCTTCGATGTCAGTGGTGATTTCATATCTTTCCTACCGGTGTGTTTCTCATCAAGATAATTCATCCCTCTCCAATATTTGCAAGATCAATCCTCATATTCCTTTCCAGAGTTCGTCTCATCTGTCTCAAGTTGTCTTTAGTTTCCCACCCACCCGCCCTTTTCTTCAAGGATTAAATTCTCATTCAAGTGCCTTCTCTATTCATGTGATGCTTCCGCTATCTTCTCTTCCGTGATGTATCCGGTGATTCTCATGAAGATCCTCAAGTTCTAAGTTCATCATTTCTTCGTCTCGTTTTCTTTCCCGGTGGATTCAACTCAACCCCCTCCATGTTTGTCATATTCTTTCATTCGCTAAATGAGTTCTCATGTTGGAATTCTTATCCAAGCCTCTCTTGCTCATTTATCTCTCTGTTTTATCCGGAGTGTTGAGATATCTCAAAAGCTCGTGTTTTCATTCAATATTTTCAAAGTATTTCTAGGTTCTCACCTCATCAAGTTTTCATTCGTACCGGTGCAAGCTCATTTCAACGGTGTTCTCTTTGAGTGGGTCCATAACCCACAGGTTCTTCCCCAGGATCTTACCTGTCTCTTCTAATCTTTCCCGGAGATTCATGATTTCAGCTTCGTGCTATCATCTCTAATTATTTCGATCATGAGTAATCCCTGCCATGTCTGTCCGGAGCATTTCAGTGTTGTGTTCATTTCTCGATCCTCCGAAGGCCATCATTTCAGAAGATTTCGTCATTCTCAGCGTTCAGCTTCGTTCTCCAATTCTTCTCAATTGTTGTCTCTTCGTTCGTATCCACATTATTCCGGTGCCTTGTTCAAGTTTCTATTAGGCAATATTGATCTCTTCATTCTCATGTTTTACCATTCATTTCAATTCTCACCGGTGGTTCATTCAAGACTTCTTCAAGTTTGTGCTCTATCTCTCTCTTCAATTCTTTTCAAGAAGAATAAGTGGTATGCTAAATCCGTTGCTTGTCATCAATTAACTTGATGAAGGATAGGCATACCATAATTCTTATTCTTGTTTGATCAATGGATTCAATCCTTCTTCCGGAGTTGTGCATGATATCAAATTATGGATTTCAAGCGTTTCATCTTTTCTTTTCCAGAGTTTCAAGTTTTCTCAAGTATCTCGTCGCGAAGCTTCATCCAAGTCTTGCTAGGTGTTAATCTTATTCTTTTCAACCTTCAATTCTTTTCTATCATCCTTTCATTCCGGTGTTCTCCAAGAAGTTCTTCATGGTGGTTTGTCAAGGATTCTTTCTTTCTCAAAGTGTTCTTCAAGATTCTTGTGGTAGTTTCTCAAGTGTTCTTTAACTTGCATTTCAAAGTGCATGCATTCTCCCTTATCTTGAGGTGGTGTTATGGCATTCTTGATTAATGACGGGTCTCGAAGAGAGTTTGTCAAGAATGAGTTATGTAAACCCATCAATCTCTTCCTTGGAGTTATCTTGGTATAAATTTCACCTAAAGCTTTCCTAAGGATTGTTGCTATCATGGTGTTTATCAATGACCCAAGTTTTCTCCTTGTCCTCTGGATGAAAAAAGTTTTGCATGTCTTGTTGCTCGCAATCAATTAATTGTTTCTGTTGTGGCCGGTTGTCACCTCATAATTTTGAGATGTTGTCCATAAGCCCACAACAAGCTTCTCTTTTCATTGTTAATGTTTTAACAACTCCGTTCAATCTCTTCTTGTTAGGATGCCTTTCAAATTCAATTGTGGTAGATATTGCCATTTCTTCTCCGTTCTTTCTTTCCAACGATCTAGTTTCTATTCTTTTGCTTTGGAGGCATTGTGATGTTGCTCTCTTCGACCATCGTATCGTTTGGCAAGATCATGATCTTTCATTGCTTATTCATTGAACCGGTGTGTTGTGTCCTCTTTTCAAGTTCTTTCTATCTTATCAAGTCTCGCCTCTCTTTCCTACCGAAGTGCTGCCGAAATTTCTTTGAGATCTTGCTTGCTCCTCGTGTCATTCTTCATCCCTGTGCAACCTTCAAGTTTTGTTGATTTCACTCGTTTGTCAGAGAAGCAACTAAGCTTTACCTCTTCCTTTCGTCTTCCTCTTCCCCTTCTCATTCTAAGATCTCGGGTCGAGATCTCTTGTTAGTGGAGGAGAGTTGTAACAGCTCGAGACCGACGCTCCAGAAGATTCCCCTTTTATTTCCATTCTTGTCGCGTGGTTCGTTTTTTTGTCGCATTCATCATCGCATCATTCGCATCATCTGCATAGCATCGGCAACTCAGTTGCCATCATTTATTTCAAAACTTGCATCCATCGTAGCTGTCGGTTCTCTCCGTTCGTGTCGTCGCCCATTTCGAGTCCAACCACACACGCACGCGCCCGCGGCACCGATAAAATATTGTTTTTAAAAGTGCGTATAAAATATTCTCAGATTGGGTCAAAACTTGGCATGCCGTCTTGTTATATTGTAGGCAGACCTCGTGCCAAATTTCATCGCAATCGGAGGTCGTTCGATACCCCAACGGTCGATCGTAGCGGCACCATCGCAGGTTTATTCGTCGGATGTATCGGTGTTTTAAATCATGTCAAGGGCCACCAACCTCCCTCTCTTCTCAGCCAACACCCCCTCTCCACAATCCAATAACCCACCTCATGCCTAGCCATCGCCGGAGCCGTCCGATTTCGATCAAAGGGTCAAAAAATGGACAAAAGCCACCAAAACAACAAACCCTAGCCTACGTGCCTATAAAAACACCTCCCCATGCCATTTTGGGCAACCCTAGCCCTCTCCCACCTCGGATTCACCGCCGCCAGCCCACGTCCGCCACTTGGCGCGCCGCCGCTCGCCAGCAGCCCACCTGCGCCGCCGCCATCGGCCAACGGAAGGCCGCCACGTCGCCCGTCCGCCGCCAACCCTCGCCCCCAGCGACCACAGCCCCCGCGGCCCGCTTGGGCCCACGCGCGGCCCACCCTGGGCCGGATCGGGCCCGAGCCGCCGTCCGCTCTCTGGGCCGCGTCGTTGGCCTAGCGCCGCCCGGGAGCAGCCCCGCCGGCCCCTCCTGCCGCCGCACCTCGCGCCGGCCCCGCCGCCGCCCGCCGCCGATGCGTCGCTGCCGGGCCAAGGCCCGAACCGCCCGCAGTCGCCGCCCTGTGCCCGCAGCTCCCCTCGCCGACCGCGCCGCCGCCATAGCTCGCCACCTCGCCCTGCCGGCCGACCCGCGGGACCTCGCCGGAGGCGGACCCGACCCCGCCGGAACCAGAGAACGCGTCGCCGGCCTCTCCTCCGCTCGCCGCCGCCTCAGATCCGGGCCGGAGCCGCCCGGATCCGGCCATCCCCGGCCCTGCGTCGCCGTCCTTGTCCCCTCCGGCGACCGCCGGCGTTATCACCACCTCACCGGAGGGCCGCTGCCAGATCTGCACCGCGCGGTCCCGGCACCCCCTCGACCCCCGAGCCAAACGTCGTCCCGAGCCGTTCCGCACGGATCCATCCAGTTTCGCCGAGGGTATAATTTCGCTAAGTCCCTAACAATTGTCTGTTTTTCATCATTTTGGCATATTAAACGGCTTGCAATTGTTAAACCGTGCATCGAATGTTGAAGTGTGAGACATGAAAGTTTATCTACTCTTTGTGCTCTACAGCACGTCATCATTTGCATCCATGATAGGAATCATCTAAGTGCTCATATCTTTGTTGCAAAAGTGCATATCGTCGTAATCTGAAATCTGTTATTTTATTCAAACTTGTGTGGATGATTGCATCTCAACCGTAGGTCTTTTGCATATGGTGTCTTCATGAGATATGCCCTATACTATGTCTACTTTGATGCCATGCCTCTGGTTGCTAGGTCGAAGTACATTATCATGTGCATATCTTGCTCTCGAGTTGCTACCGCGTTAAAACTGAAATCTGTTAACGTAAAGTTCCATTTTGCGGTGCTCATATTAAGCAATCCATGCCTCCTTGTGGTTGAGTCTTTGGAGTGTGCTGTAGTATGCCAAGTCTACTTGTTGATAGGTTTGCCATGGCATGAATCTTGTGTTTATATGTAGATTTCATCATGAGTACATGCTTAACCAATGTTGCTGATTTGAGATGCTGAAATATTTCTAAGTCTGGTATCTGTAACATTTTATTGATGTCTTGCCATGTGTTTTGCTAGTGATCTAGAACCCCTTTGGGGTTGGTGCAATGTAGTTATTTGTAGTTCCTAATGTCCTCTAGCATGCTATTAAGTTTCATGCCAATACATGCCCTGTAGCATATAGTTTTACTGCTGCCATTTTGCCTCCATGAAAATCTGCTATGCAAAAACCTGTTATTTTCACTAAGTCCTAATCTGCTATATGTTGTTGCCATGTTGTGAGCTTCGTACCATGTGATCCATGACTCTTTTGAGTATGATATGTGAAGACGAAATGAAGTGTGTGTTATATGCTACTGCCCCATGCTTAGTTTGTGCATTTTAGAATCTTGTAGCTTGTTGTTTTCATGTGTGCAATATGCTATGTTGCTGTTTTGGGCAAATTTCAAATAAAACTTGTGTTGGTTGTTGTGGTTGAACCGTAACTCCGTTTTGAGCATGTCCTATATGAATCTTGCTTAGAATCTCATGTACTATCGTAATATCTTGCTGCATTCATGTTTTGAAGTGCTTATGGTTGTCATTTTCATGCATTTTGCATTCATGGCATATTATCTTGTGATGGTCATATCTTTTAGGCCGTAGCTCCGTTTTATATGATCTATATATGTAAATCGACTAGAATGACGAGTAGAATATCATTGTGCACTTTATTTTCCTGTTTAATAAATATAAAAATGTGGTTAGTTCAGATCTGGACCAAACTTATAATTTGCATATGGGGTCGTTTCGGAAATGCTATAAGTTGTTTCCGACCTCATTTAAGATGCCTAGATAGATAGTTTATTTATGATTCACCTCTTGCCATGTGTAATAACATTTAATATTGTTGTGTACCTAACGAGAGTGAACTAAATAATTCGAACGTGGAGTTTCGTCAATATGCAACTCGTTGCATATTGAGCTTCACTTAATGTGTAGTATTTGTTTGTTGTGATTGCCATGCCTTGCATAATTAAACCGGACATGCATCATGTTTGTTTGCGCATCATGTCATGCATATGTTGTGGTGTTGATCATGTGTTGATTGTTGTTTCCGGTTTGCTTCTTCTCGATAGAGTTCCGAAAACGTTAGGAGTGTGAGGATTCGTTCGACTATGTTGGTTCGTCTTCTTCATGGACTCGATCTTCTTCCAAGCGGGATCTCAGGCAAGATGATCATTTCCCTGGATACCATTACTATCATTGCCATGCTAGATGTCTCATTTCTATCGCTTGTCTCGCTACCTACCACTTGTTGTCAAGCCTCCCAAAATGCCATGAAAAGCCTCTAACCCCTCCACACCCCAGCAAAACATTGTTTGGCTATGTTACCGCTTGCTCAACCCTTCTTATAGCGTTGCTAGTTGCAGGTGCAATTGTTTCCATGTGCCAACATGGATGTTTTTGAGCTATCACAATATTATTGCTATTTAATTTAATGCACATATATACTTGGTAAAGGTGGGAGGCCTGGCCTTATGCTTGGTGTTTTGTTCCATTTTTGCCGTCCTAGTTACTTGTGTACCGGTGTTCTGTTCCATATTGAGCGCTCCTAACATGCTCGGGGTTGTTATGGGGACCCCCTTGACTTTCGTTTTAGGATAAAGCTTGTCTGGCAAGGCCCAACATTGGTACTACATTTGCCTAATAACAACTAAAATTGCATAGGGACCCGCCAGCACCCGTGGATAATTAATTAACAACCCGGGCCAGTGCTCCTCATGAGTGTTGGTCCAAAATAGAGCACTGTGCGGGGCCACCTCGGGGCAACTCGGGTGATGTCTATCAGGCCACTGTACACTAGCTCATCTGGTCGTGTCTTGAGAACGAGATACGCGGCTCCTATCGGGTTCGTCGACACGCCGGGCGGCCTTGCTGGATTTGTTTTACCTTTCTCGAACGTCTTGTGCGAGGAATTCCGAGAATACTTTGGGCTATCTCGAGGTTGCGGTTTTCCAATGGAATTTCCTAGGAAATCACGGGATTCGTGGTCAAGGTTATTCCCGCGGCGTGTGGTTAGTTTGTGATGGATGAGTTGGAGCACCCCTGCAAGGTTAAATCTTTCGGAAAGCCGTGCCCGTGGTTACGTGGCAACTTGGAAACTTTGTTTAACACCCGGTCATAGCAAACTTAAAGTAAATTCAAATAAAATACACCAACCGTGACTGTCTCTTCTCGTGAATTTCTGATTCGGGAGAGAACACGGTGGGGTTATGTTTGTTCGTAAGCAGGTGTTCAGGATCTCTTAGAGATCATTACTAGTTCACATCCGTTTATGCGACGATCATCCCCCTTTATTCTTGTACTCGTAAGTTAGCCACTCAAATAAATGCTTAGTGCTTGCTGCAGCCTCACCACTTAACCATACCTCACCCATTAAGCTTTAATAGTCTTGATACCCTTGGAAATGAGATTGCTGAGTCCTTGTGGCTCACAGATTACTATAACATTAGTTGCAGGTACCGGTAATGCGATGATTTGACGTGAGCGCGATGCTTGTTCCTTTTGGAGTTCTTCTTCTTATTCTTCGATCTAGGATGGGTTCCAGGTGGCAGCCTGGGATAGCAAGGATGGATGTCATTTTATCGTTTGATTTCGTCCGTAGTCGGACCCTGCTCTTCTGCATGATGCTTGTTATGTGGTTGTATTGATGTGATATTGATGTAGCCTGTGGCGAGTGTAAGCCAATTCCATATACTCATCTCTTCTTTACATGTACTTGTAATGATATCCATTCTTGCGAACGACGAGATGCGCTTCTATCCTTGTCGAGGCCCTCGTGCCAAAATAAGGATAGGATTGCATCTTGGGCGTGATAAGACTAACCAAACCCAAGCCTAACGGGTCGATCGTCGGGCACTTGCAAGGTTATAAATATGAAAGTCATAACGACTGTCATATCCATCATATCGTCTTCGTATAAGTTTTGGCATGCTGATATTTTTTAAATCAAACCTATGTTTTGATTATTGTCTCTTATGTTTTTATGATTACAATAATGTATTGATATGTATGTATGGCTAAGTTTATTGTTACGTGACAACGCACGAGCATTTACAATCAATCCTTGTCTAGGACCAACTATCTTTGCAATTGCTATTTTGGCAACCACATGATGTGAGCACACACTCTACATATCTCTAAAACTGCATCTTTAGGTTTGTAATCCCTCTATTTCTTTTTTACTTCATGTATTAGATTTGTCTGAAGCCAAACTTTGTAAATTAGAAAATATCAACATCGACAATATCTAAATAAATACAATATAAAAATATATTCCGTGGTGGATCTATGATATTGATGTTGTATTATGGATGTTAATAATTTTCCGTATAAACTTGATCAAACTTTGAAGAATTTGATTTCAGACAAACTAAGCAGAAAATGCCAATGAAGGCCGAGTTCCAGGGAGCTCGGTATTTTTTTAAAAAAAAATCATACTTCGAAGTTGCAAAATAAATAAATAAAATTCCATGGAAACTTATAAGTTTTCGGCACACACGTGTGAAAAATCATTTGATTTTTTTGTGATTTGTAGGCTGTACAAAAAAAATCCGGCCAAACAACAAAAAATATCAACCCATTTTAGAAATACGCTTTTGTCTTTTTTCTGTACGCCACATGTGAAAGTATATGATTATGAATTTTTGCACATACATAATACACATATGTGTGAGTGTTTAGAAAAAAATTCAAATTTTTTCACGGTGTGAAAATTAGTTTTTTCAAAACGAGCTTCGTGGAGCTCGGCCTCAAAAAGCCCGCACCCGAAACAGCAGGAATATATAAGCAATAGCTGGCCTTCTCCATTCCCCTAAAATCACTCTTGGGCGAGAAATGCTACATACATGGGCTGCTTTTTACGGAATCAAGGGAGAGTCTAAGCTGGGATTTTCTTATTGGTAGAAAACAGGTGAAGGCCCCACACCAACTGAAAATCGGGGGGGGGGGGGGGGGGGATGAGATTAGTTATAAAGAAGGTCCCGTAAAACCTTCGTAGTTTTTAGAAAAGAGGCGCTTACCCGGCTTTAGTAAACAGAAGTCCTTAAGAGTTTACAACATAGGTTCAAAGGTATCACAATTCAAGATTAGATAAAACAGTATGCGATCCAGACCGCGAAAGGTCAAAAGGCACGCATGCCAACACAGACTCGACGTCATAGGCGCGGGAACCTCCAAAGTCAACTGTCGACGTTGTTGGGCACCTCCCTGAGCGTCTGGCCATGAGTGCAGAAACCGTGGCAAATTGCTTCAATGGACGGAGCCTCCTCGGGCTTGCTTAGCGGCCTCCATAGCTGCAAGAATATAATCATTTTATAAAGCACATCAGTGGGATGCTTAATAAAGATGCCTTTGATTAGGACTTTATTATGAACATTCCATAAGGCCCATGTCATAGCAACGAACATGGGCCAAACAAGTTGTCTCGAGTGACCTAACAACCTAATAGCAAGTGTATGGAAATGGGCCATGGAGATGGGTGCTCAGCTGCACTTAGTTACGTCACGGACACATCCCCAAAGGAATTGTGCCATGATGCACCTAAAGAATATATGATTTGCGTCTTCCATGGTCCCGCGGAGCAAGCAACAACCATCATTCAGGCCGTGTCTGTTCTGCACTTTCGTGCCTGTAGGAAGCCGGTCACGAATAAGCTGCCAAAGGAAGATCTTGATTTTTGTGGGCATTCTAGCATTCCAAATATCGATAGCCTGAAAGGGGGCTGCGCCTTGGTGGAGGTCTTGGTAGAGGGAGATATTTGTGAACTGACCGGAAGGTTCTAGTTTCCATCTAAAGGAGTCAGGCTCCGTGGTGACGGAATGTCCCTGAAGCATTAGTTTCAATCTATCCCATTCGATCATTACCTGGTGTCGGTGTGAAAATCGGCAGACCTCGGGGTAGGGGGTCCCGAGCTGCGGATCTCGGACGGATGGTAACAAGAACAAGGGAGACGATGTTTACCCAGGTTCGAGCCCTCTCGATGGAGGTAATACCCTATGTCCTGCTCTTGTTTATATTGATGGAGAAGTATCGAATATAGAGTTGATCTACCTCGAGGTCGTCAGATGTGTTCTAACTCTAAGGCTAGGTGAATGATATTGTGTTGATGTCCCTTCTACGAGCTAAACTCTATGGCTTATATACATGCCAGGTAGGGTACCTAGGGTTTACAAGGTCGGTATCTTGGCGTAGAGGCAGTAGGAGAAGTCTTGGAGTATACGTCAAGTCTTCGGCAGATGCGGTCTCGTGCAGCCTCCGGAGTCCACCTTGAGAGGAATGAAGGCCCATTGGTTCTATCTGAGGAGCATGGACCGACTGGGCTAGTACCCCCTAGTCCAGCACACCGTCAGTAGCCCCCGAACTGGTCTTCCACGCTTAGGACGATTCCCTTGATGAAGATAACCTCGGATCCGAAGTCCTTGGCTTGACACATGAGTTCCCCCTCACGGTTTCCAAACCCCAGATCCGCTTTAAAAGAAGTGGCGTCTTATAAACAAGACCTAGCCGAGCTTTTATTTCGTCCGAAGAGATGGGTAACTTAGCCTCGAGGGCCGACCACATAGGTGTGAATAGTGCAACCTAGCCTGACAACTTTATCGAAGCGGTGAACCCCAAGACAGGTCGAGCAGGCCTACCCCGAATTGCGGCCCGATGCACCCTTTTACTGGCACGTCCCATCGAGGTGGAGATCGTGCCCGTATTCTTAGGGATATCATCAAGATTTTGTTTCCCCCCATATGCTTAACGACATCTTTCGTGGGAGTGGCGTTTTTATTGGCGCAGTTAAGGGGACTCTTGGACTTTCAGCAACCTATAAGAGTAAAAATTGGCCAACACTAGTAATCCACGCTCTCATTTCCTCCGCCTACTGCTTCGTCTAGCTCCAGCGCCTAGATCCAATTTCGCATCCCCTTACTTTCAGCAAATCCAACCTCCCTCATCCCACCATGGCCGATACCCTCGAAGGGCACTGGGATGGTTCCATCATGATGGAGGGTACCATCCTAGAGTTGCGTGCCGCTGGGTACCTCCCCGCCTCCATCAGCGCCTGCGCTCCAGAAGCCAACCAGCAAGTGTCTGCTCACAATGCAGGGGAGCGGGTAGTCCTCATTCCCCACCTCGTTCGAGGCCTGGGTTTCCCGCTGCATCCATTCGTGCGTGGGGTCATGTTCTATTACGGGCTCGACTTCCACCACATGGCCCCGAACTCCATCCTTCACCTCGCCTCCTTCATCACTGTCTGCGAGGCCTTCCTCCGCTGCGAACCGCACTTCGGCATCCGGCTGAAGACTTTCGGAGTCAAGCCGAAGTCCAGCGGCTCCGATCTGGCGGAGTGTGGAGGGGCCATGATCAGCACGAACCAGAATGCTGACTAGTTCCAAGGCACCTTCATCAATACGGTGAAGGAAGGGCAGCGCGAGTGGTTTTATATCACTGAGCCGCGCGCCCCCGGCCAAACCGAAGTCCCAGCCTTCTTGGACGGCCCCCAAGGAAGCTCAAGTCCTAGATGGAGAAGCGCGTCACCTAGGGGGATGCCAATGAGGTAGGGGCACTGGTCAAGAAGATCAGGTGGTGGTCCATTGAGAAGAACCTCCAGCTCCCCGAGGTGATCAACGTCATGCTACACCGCCGGGTCCTCCCGCTCCAACTTCGGGCCAAACCGATGTGAGAGTACAAACCTGAGGATGCGGGGACCTTTATCCACTTCTTCCACACCAACCTGGCCGGTATGTGGACACGGCTGTTTGAGCTGCCCAAGGACAAAATCCCCGAGGAGGGGCAAGACCGCGGCTTCGAGGCCGCCCATGGAGACCCAGAAGTAAGTATTCTAATGCATGTGTTCATATTATTATTTCATCGCATGGTGAGAAAGATCTTAATGAATCACTTTGCTTGTTATGCACAGAAGTGGCCTGCCAAGATGCAGGCCATGCACTGCTCAACCCCGTTGCCGGAGGAGCCGAGAACTCCTCAGCTCACGGTGCTCCTAGTCGCGGAGCCGCATGTGGTGGTCCCCAAGGGGACGAAGTCCCAGAGGGGCAGGGCGGGTCCTCAGAAGCAGGAGGCCTCGGTCACCCGGTCCGAGGAGACCCATACCTCCACCGTCAACCAAGACGTGGAGGAGGAGGAGGAGGAAGAAGACCCTTCCCTCAAAGGGAAGAGGGTGGCGTCAGAGGACGCTGAAGCCAGAGCGCGGCCCAAGGGCCAAAAAAGGTTGAAGAGGACCTCGACCGGGGCCTCCGGCAAGCCGTCGGGGAAGATCACACTCTCCGACGATTCCAAAGACGATCCCCGTGTACTGGGGAGGAAAAAACTGACACCCCGAGGGTAAGTCACCATCTTCCATATTTTGTGCTTCATTAGATCTATGTTTTAGTAGGAGTAATCTCATACGAGCGTCTTTCTGCAGTCCGCCGAAGGTGTGCCCAAGCGACTCCTCTAGCGGGCTGCCATCCGCCAGTGGGTTCCCGGACCTCCACAGTCCTCTGCCAGCTCGTGATGGACTGGGGGAGGTGTCTTCAGCTCCGGTCCCCCAGGTTGATACTACGAGGGCTGGAGGTTCTATCGACATGACCGAGGTTGACACCTCGGTCCCACAGGGCCAAGAGGATAAGGTCCCCGAGGTCATTAAGGAAACGTTGGGCCATACGTCGGCCCAGCCACAGTCTGTCCAGGCTGCAGCGTCGAGGCCGGAGAACACTTTGCCCAGTATCCAGGTGCTTGGGTCCAAGGTCGTGCCGCCTCCACCTCCTGCCCAAGGGCGGACCAGCATGGGGTGTACCGAGGATATGGATGAGACTTTGAAGGGCTCCTCCCTCAAGGAAGAGCACCGTGCCTTGATAGGCACGACGCTACAAGGCTTCCGGTCCACGCGGACTGAGTTGCACGATATCTTCAAGGGCCTTGTTACAAGCTTCAAGGTACATTTTTATCCTTGTGCAATAATTTTTGTTTTGCATTTGCTTCGCAAATGTTCTCATGTCCTTCTAGATGGCCTGGTAAGTGAGTAGCCCCCGAGCCCAAGGCCGGTTTCGAGGAACCGGTGTTGGGATCAAATAGAAGCAGGAATTTGATTCCTAGACCCCAAGACGCAGGGCACGCGTCCGAGGTTTAATAGATTGGCTGAGGGGCTTATTGTGAAAAAAATATTTGTTCGCAGGTTTCTACCTCGGCTCCGAACTCCGTTTATGAGGAAATAGCAGAGGTGAACCGGAAGCTCGAGAGGTCTGAAAAAGACCTCGACCCGATGAACCAATGGTTCGAGCAGTCTCAAGGTAAACGATCAGTACTTCTTTGTTCGTTGAATGCTAGAAATGTACTGTGTTTTGTTGTTGAGTTAGAAGTTGACGCCAAACTGTTTGAATGACAACGGCTTTGTTCGAGCTTAAGGGGCTCAAGGCCAAGCTCAAGAAGGCTCGGCAGGAGGCGGAGCAGCAAAAGGCTGCAGCCGTGAAGGTGAAGGAGGACCTAGCTGCCGAGCAGGTGGCCAGGGGGAAGGACCGGGCGCGGGTCATGGAGGTCGAGGAGAACCTGAAGGGTGTGTTTGAAACACGTGACAAAATTCAGGCCGGGGAGAAGCAGGCCAAGGAAGAGCTCCAGAAGCTTCAGCTTGCACACTCCGAGCTCCAGGTCGCGGCTCGGACCAATCGCGGGGTGCTGCAACAAGTGAAGCAAATAGCCGCGGATAAGCCGTACTTATTACAGTGTGTGTTTGGCAGTGAAGGGTGCATTGAGCTCACCCAGCTATGGCATTCCGCAGAGGTATTCGCGTATCTTCGGAGGAGTGTGATGGATGCCGTCCAACACTTCGGGCAACTGGAGGGCCATGAAGAGGAGAAGGCCTTCTGGCGGCAGTTCCCGGACTCCTCGTCGCCACAGCTGCTAAACCATCGAATGATGCAGCTGGCGGAGCTACTCCGTGGCAAGGCCAGCGCTCTAGGATCTCTGCATCAAGCTATGGCCCTATGAACCTCTGCCGACTAGCCTCTTCGGGCTCCTGGTCCGGTTACAGGTTGCTGGCCCGTAGGTGGATCGCTGAAAGCGATCCGCGTACTTCGAGGGAGCCCGGAGGGCGTACGCTTGCGTGAACACGTATTTCCAAAAGGTGGAAGCCACGGCCTGTGCTGTGGGCCCTCCGTGGGAAAAAATCGCACCGCGGAGCAGTTCTACGCCGAAGTGGCAGAGGGAGCTCGTACGACCAAAGCCATGTGTCCAAAGGACACTTTGTATCAGTTGTAGTACTTCAGAGTGTCGAAGTACGTGGGATGTAAAGAAACATCTTTTGTTCTAATGAGTATTTCTTTTAGATTTTCTCGTATATGTGTTTTATTTTAATTAATTTTCCTCCTGTGCGACTGATAACCCACAAGTATAGGGGATCGCAACAGTTTTCGAGGGTAGAGTATTCAACCCAAATTTATAGATTCGACACAAGGGGAGCCAAAGAATACTTGAGAGTATTAGCAGTTGAGTTGTCAATTCAACCACACCTGGAGATTAAATATCTGCAGCAAGGTGATCAGTAGCACAATAATATGATAGTTTGATAGCAGTAGCAACAGTAACAGTAGCGGTAATAGTAGTAGCAATGGTTTTGTAGCAGTTGGAACAGTAGCAGCAGCAATAGTAACTTAGCAAGAACAATAAGTGGAAAGCTCGTAGGCACTGGATCGGTGAACTCGTTGGATGACATTCATCATACAACAGTCATAACCTAGGGCGATACAAAACTACCTCCAGTCCATCAATGTAATGTAGGCATGTATTCCGTAAATAGTCATACGTGCTTATGGAAAAGAACTTGCATGACATCTTTTGTCCTACCCTCCCGTGGCAGCGGGGTCCATAAGGAAACTAAGGGATATTAAGGCCTCCTTTTAATAGAGAACCGGAACAAAGCATTAACACATGGTGAATACATGAACTCCTCAAACTACGGTCATCACCGCGAAGTATCCCAAATATTGTCACTATGGGGTTGACGGATCATAACACGTAATAGGTACATATGACTAGGCAAGATCGGATCAAGAACATGGATATAGAGATGATAACATAAACGGTTCAGATCTGAAATCATGGCACTCGGGCCCTAGTGACAAGCATTAGGCATAGCAAAGTCATAGCAACATCAATCTCAGAACATAGTGGATACTAGGGATCAAGCCCTAACAAAACCAACTCGATTACATGATGAATCTCATCCAACTCCTCACCGACCAGCAATCCTACGAAGGAATTACTCACTCCCGGTGGGGAGCATCATGGAATTGGCGATGGAGAAGGGTTGGTGATGACGAAGACCGAAGATTCCCCTCTCCGGAGCCCCAAACGGGCTCCAGATCTGGCCTCCCGATGAAGAACAGGAGGTGGCGGCGGCTCCGTATCGGAAAACGCGATGAAACTATCTCTCTGATTTTTCTCTCCAAAAATAGGAATTTATAGTGGCAGGATTAGGGTCAGTGGGGCCACGAGGTGGGCACAACCCACCAGGGCGCGCCCAGGGGTCCTGGCGCGCCCTGGTGGGTGCTGCTCACCCTGGCCCCCCTCTTCGGTGGATTTTGGTTCCAATAATTCTTATATATTCTAAAATAATTCTCCAAAAAGTTTCGTTCCATTCCGAGAACTTTTATTTCTGCACAAAAACAACACCATGGTAGTTCTGCTGAAAACAGCGTTAGTCCGGGTTAGTTCCATTCAAATCATGCAAATTAGAGTCCAAAACAAGGGCAAAAGAGTGAGGAAAAGTAGATACGTTGGAGACGTATCAACCCCCCCAAGCTTAAACCTTTGCTTGTCCTCAAGCAATTCAGTTCACAAACTGAAAGTGATAAAGAAAAACTTTTATGAACTCTTTAGTTCTTGTTTACATATATATGCTTAAGTAGCACCCAGGTTTTCAGCAAAGATTATGACTAACCATGCCAACAATAACTCTTAGAAATTATATTAACTCATAACAATAACATAAGCAACTAGCGAGCAATAATAAGATATCTCAAGCACCAACACTTCGTCAAAACAATCATGATACAATATAACAATAGTGGTATCTCGCTAGCCCTTTCTGAGACCGCAAAACATAAATGCAGAGCACCTCCGAAGTTCAAGCAGCGACTAAACATTGTAATTCATGGTAGAAAAGATCCAGTCATGCTGCACCCAACATCAACTATACATAATGCATGATGATGACAATAGTGCACTCAGGTCTGGCGCTTATTTGAGAAGATGATGCCTCAACATAAAAGTAAATAGATAGTCCCTTCGTAGAGGGAAGCATGGATTTGCAATGGTGCCAGAGCTCAAAGTTTAAAACAGCGATAGATATAATTTTGGGAGGCACACCCTTCCTGTCAACGTCACAACCAAGAGTTATCAATATCTTCCATGCTAAACAAATTAGCGGCGGTTCCCAAGCGGTAAAAGTAAAGGTTTACTTCCCCTCCACCAACAATCACACTCCACGGCTAGCCGCATCCACGGGTACCGTCCAAACCAACAACATTCCTGGGGGAGTTTTGTTTAATTATTTTTTATTTTTGATTTCGGGACTGGGAATCCCTATTACCGCCCCTCTCGTGTAAGGACAAGTGAATAAACACTCATCATGAGAATAACCCGCTTAGCATGGAAGATACTGACCGCCCCCTATCGGTCCATGAGCGGTCCAGGCACACAAAACATAAGTTCATTTGAATTTTTAGAGATGGCACATGCAAATTTACTTTGGAACGGCAGGGTAATACCACATATAGGTAGATATAGTGGACTCATCTGGCACAGCTTGGTTTAAGGGTTTTGATGCACAAGCAGTATTCCTGCTTAGTACAGGCGAAGGCTAGCAATTAGATTGAGAAGCGGCCAGCTAGAGAGCGAAAACGGTCATGAACATGCATTACATATAATCAACATTGAATACTAGCATGAGTAGGATATGGACACCATGAACATAAATATCATGAAGGCTATGTTGGTTTTGATTCAACTACATGCGTGAACATGTGTCAAGTCAAGCCGCTTGAAACATTCAGAGGAGGATACCATATCATCATACCGCATCACAACCATTTTAATGCATGTTGACACCCAAGATAAATCATTATCCACTCCTAGCTACTTAAGCATGTCATGAACAACTATACTCTCTAATGGTCATTGCAAGCATGTTTGATCATAATATGCTGAATCAAGGATACTATGTTAAAATATTTACAAAAACAAAAACAAGTTGAGTTCATACCCGCTTTCCTCTGCCACGGTCAATTCATCAAATATCGTCATTATTGCCTTTCACTTGCACGACCGAATGATAGGAAAATAATAATAGTGCAAGAGTGCCGTGGACTAAGCTGGAATCTGCAAACATTTCATTCAAGAGGGGAAGACAAAGTAATATGGGCTCTTTGTTTGATAAACAATAATGTAGATGAGAGCCACTCAACAATTTCATTGTGGTCTTCTCCTTGGTACGACTCAAATAAAAGGTAAAGAGTTTTAGAGAAACACACTGAAATATTTTTCGAGTTTTTGGTTTTTCTTGAAGAAAATAAATTAAAGAGGAAAAACAAATACGAGAAAAACTATTTACACGGGAAAGCTCCCAACAAGTAAAAGAAGAAGCGATAAATCTTTTTGGGTTTTCTTTTGATGCAACAATTAAACTAAGCTAGAAAGAAAAACTAAAAAGAAGTAGGAAATATTTTTGGATTTTCTCAAAGTTTTTCAAACACACAAGAAGAAAGCGGGAAAACAAATCTAGCATGAATATTACAATGAAAAAGTATGAACACCGACAATTGGAATGAAATGTGTGAACATGAATGTAATGTCGGTGGAAATACGTACTCCCCCAAGCTTAGGCTTTTGACCTAGCTTGGTAATCACCATCCGTAGTAGCCGTCCGGTCCCAAGTTGTAGTGAGGTGGAGGCGACACCTGAGCATCTCTCCCCTGGGGCTCCTTCTCAGCAGCTGCTAGGTTGTTCCGGTAGGCTGTAATGTCATCTGGCATGCTCCTGTATCCGTTCCTAGTAATAGAATCAAACAGGGCAGGTGCAGGCAACAGAATAACATCACGGGTTTCTTTACTGAACACTAGGTTGTAATGAATGTCATGGGGAGAATCAGTTACATCGAGGAATTGGTGATCTTGCAGTGACTTGTGATCAAGATAAACTCGGGACAAGAGATAATCATGAGGGCGAAACTGAACATTAAAGTGTCTCACTAAGCGAGTAGCATAAATACCACCATGTATCTTTCCCTTAGTTTTGTTAAGATGTAAGCGACGAGCAATAATAGCCCCCATATTAAAGGTGTGACCATCATAAAGTGCACGACGTAAAATAGCAAGGTCAGGGGCACTGAGTGCGCTGACCTTCTCCCTAGCGGTTAAACACTTAGCGATGACCAACGCGAAGTAATGCACTGAGGGAAACTGCAAGCTGGTAGCAGTGGCGTTTGACACGCCTCTATCTTCACCCACTGTTAAAGTGAGGAGAAAATCCTCAAACTCAGATGGCCTAGGTTCTCTCAATTCTCCATCGGAAGGGATCAAGCATATGTTGCAGAAGTCAGTTAGCGGCATTTTGTAAGTTTCAGCATAAAGATTAAACTGCACTTCAGGAGGATTGTTTCTCCCTAGATAATAAAAGCCTTGCACAAAGGAATTTGTAAGGATGTGATATTGGTCACACTTAGCTGCCAGGAACTCGGTCAACCCGACGTTTGCAACAAACTGAGCAAACTCTTGATGGAACCCGGCCTCCTCTATGAAGGCATCATGCGGCCATTCGCACGGCCGCACCTCCACCCTTCTTTGGGTGTGAAGGTCATTGTCCGATGACTCCCGAATGACTCCCTTGGCATTTTTCTTGGAGGAGAACTTCCTAAATATTTGCATTTTATTCCTATAAAAATTCTGAAAAAATTTAGTCCACAAAAATTTATCAACAAAACTTTGTAATATTGTTAGCAACTACTCCCAAGCATGCATAGAGGCCATATTGAGCATTCAAACTACTTATAACTCTAAGAATTCAACATGCAAGCTCATCTACAGCAGCACCAAGAGCAGCTAATTACTCTAAAAATAACCCACTAAATCAAAAACTAATTGGAGCAATGGAGGAGTCACATACCAAGTAGCGATCCCTCCAAACAGTTTCAGAAACGGAGCTTCGAGTTAAGAGATCAAAATCTGCGGGTTTGAGAGCAAGAACACATGAATGGTGGCTGTGGTGATTTTTTTCTGGAGGTAGGGGATGATGTGGGCTAAAGAGATAAGTGAGGGGGCCCACGTGGGGGCCACAACCCACCAGGGCGCGTCTGGGGGTGCTGGCGCGCCCTGGTGTCTTGTGGGCACCAGGTGCACCCCCCCTATGGTATTATTTGCACCAGAAATTCATAAATATTCGGAAAACAATCGTGTTAAATTTTCAGGGCATTCTGAGAATTTTTATTTTTGGGTCATTTTTTTATTGCACGGAGAAAACTGAAAACAGGATGATCATGACATTTTATTTTATTTGACTAACTAAAACAGAAAATAAAAGGTGGGAGAAGAGAGTTGTGCTTACTAGATTCATCAAATTCATACCTCTCAAAAATGATTCATTAATAAGGTTGATCAAGTCTTATTAACAACCACTTCCAATTAGCATGAAACCTAAGAACTTTCGTAAAACACTAAGTTACCTAATTGGGGATGTGCATATCCCCAACAATAAGTATATCATATTTCTTTTTAGCAGTATGTAGAGGTAATTGAAAACTTCCAATAGTGATGGTCGGAGATTCTTCAATAACATTTATACCATTCACTAGGAACTGTTTCTTCGGAAAGTGCACCGTATGCTCATTACCATTGATATGAAAAGTGACTTTGCCTTTGTTGCAATCAATAACACCCCCTGCAGTATTCAAAAAGGGTCTACCAAGGATAATCGACATGTTGTCGTCCTCAGGCATCTCAAGAATAACAAAGTCCGTTAAGATAGTAACATTTGCAACAACAACGGGCACATCCTCACAAATACCGATAGGTATGGTAGTTGATTTGTCAGTCATTTGCAATGATATCTTGGTAGGTGTGAGTTTATTCAAATCAAGTCTTTGATATAAGGAGAAAGGCATAACACTAACACCAGCTCCCAAGTCACACAAAGCAGTTTTGACATAGTTTCTTTTAATGGAGCAAGGTATAGTTGGTATTCCAGGATCTCCAAGTTTTTTAGGTACTCCATCCTTAAAAGAGTAATTAGCAAGCATGGTGGAGATTTCAGCTTCAGGTATCTTTCTTTTATTTGTGATGATGTCTTTCATATACTTTGCATAAGGGGCCATCTTTAGGATATCGGTTAAGCGGGTACGCAAAAAGACTGGCCTAATCATTTCAGCAAAGCGCTCAAATTCTTCATCATCCTTTTTCTTAGATGGCTTAGGTGGGAATGGCATAGGTTTCTGTACCCATGGCTCTCTTTCTTTACCATATTTCCTAGCCACAAAGTCTCTTTTATCATAACGTTTATTTTTAGGTTGTGGGTTATCAAGATCATCTGCAGGCTCTATTTCAACATCATTATCTGGTTCTTTATCGTTATTAGGTTGAGCATCTTCATGAACGTCATCACTATCATTCTCATTATTACTAGGTGAATGTTCATTACCAGACTGAGTTTCAGCATCAGAAATAGAGACATCATTATTATCAGGAGGTTTTTGTGTCTCAGGTTCACTAGAGGTATGCAAAGTCCTATCATTTTTCTTTTTCTTTTTCTTATTAGAAGGACTAAGTGCATCAGAATTAATTCTCTGAGAGTCTTGTTCAATTCTTTTAGGGTGACCCTCAGGATAGAGTGGTTCTTGGGTCATTCTACCTCCTCTAGTTACTACTCTAGCAGCAAAATCATGCATATTATTATTCATTTCATCAAGCAATTCTTTTTGGGACTTAGCAACTTGTTCTAACTGAGTTTGAACCATAGAGGCATGTTTTCCTACACCTCTAACATCATTACTGATTCTAAATAGCAAGTCACTCAAGCGAGCAATCATATCAGAGTTATATTTCAATTCTTTCAGAACATGAGCATTGAAATGATCTTGCTTCATAATATAGTTGTCAAACTCATATAAGCATTGACTAGGATGTTTATTGTGAGAGATGTCACTTCGATCAAACTTTAATAGAGAATTTACCTCTATCACCTGTGGAGGCCATGTATTTCTTTAATAGGTGGCAAATTCTTAACATCCTCAGCTTTAATACCTTTTTCCTTCATAGATTTCTTTGCCTCTTGCATATCTTCAGGACTGAGAAATAAGATACCCCTCTTCTTTGGAGTGGACTTAGGCGGTGGTTCAGGAGGAGTCCAATCATCATAATTCTTCAATATATTATTCAATAATTCCTCAACTTGTTCAACAGTTTGCTCCCTGAAAACACAACCAGCACAACTATCTAGGAAGTCCCTAGAAGCATCGGTTAGTCCATTATAGAAGATATCAAGCATTTCATTTTTCTTAAGAGGATGATCAGGAAAAGCATTAAGCAACTCGAGAAGCCTCCCCCAAGCTTGTGGGAGACTCTCTTCTTCAATTTGCACAAAGTTAAATATTTCCTGTAAGGCAGCTTGTTTCTTATGGGCAGGAAAATATTTTTCAGAGAAATAGTAAATCATATCCTCGGGACTACGCACACAACCAGGAGCAAGAGTATTGTACCATGTCTTAGCATCGCCCTTTGATGAGAACGGAAATAACTTAAGGATGTAATAGTAGCGAATCTTCTCATCATGAGCAAAGAGGGTGGCTATATCATTCAGCTTAGTAAGGTGTGCCACTACAGTCTCAGTTTCATAGCCATGGAAAGGATCGGATTCAACCAAAGTAATTAACTCTGGGTCGACAGAGAATTCATAATCCTTATCGGTAACAAAGATAGGTGAAGTAGCAAACTTAGGATCACATTTCATTCTAGCATTCAAAGTCTTTTCCTTATTCTTGCGTAGCAATTTCTTAAGATCGTTTCTATCCTTGCAAGAAAGAATTTCTCTAGTTACCTCCTCGTCCATAACATAACCTTCAGGTAACTTAGACATTTCAAACTTAGGAGAGCTAGGACTAGTAGGTGTTTCATAGTCATCATCTGTTTCATAAGCTTCACCAGTTTCAGCAATTTCATCAATTTCAGTAGTTTCATTCTCTTTAGCTCTAGCAATTTGTTCATCAAGAAATTCTCCTAGTGGCACATTATCATCAAGCATGGTACTATCATCATCAATAGCATAATTCATAGTAGAGGTAGCATCATCAATAACTTGCGACATATCAGGATTACTAGCATGTGGTGGTGTCGCAAGCTTACTCATAACAGAAGGCGAATCAAGTGCAGAGCTAGATGGCACTCATTTTCGATGCGAATAGATTTTTTTTCGAAATAAAGGTTCTTGTCTTGTGGGGAATGATGCACAAATTTTTGGAATCCGGTACCAACAGGTATAATCCCCCCAGAACTATGTTTTCTTTCAAGCCTTCTCTCTTTTCTTCATATCATAATTGAATTGATACCTGAATTCAAAGAAGAAATCAAGAGACAACGTTCCTATTCCAGTTGGGGTCCAGACGGCTTTCATACACACGGATCTTTCCTTTCTTTTGGTCATGCGCCCAGTCCCCTCATACTAGGGAAAGGTCATCTCAATGCTCTAACGCCCACACCGGATATGGACCGAACTGTCTCACGACGTTCTGAACCCAGCTCACGTCTTACCTCCCCTCGTCTTAGAGGGGAAAATATTAGTCTTTGGATCCTTCAGATTCTTTATAGTGATCAATTGATATAAATCCCAAGTGACTCAACAAATATAGCTATACTCCCCAGCAACGGCGCTAGAAAAAGGACTTGATAACCCACAAGTATAGGGGATCGAAACAGTTTTCGATAGTAGAGTATTCAACCCAAATTTATAGATTCGACACAAGGGGAGCCAAAGAATACTTGAGAGTATTAGCAGTTGAGTTGTCAATTCAACCACACCTGGAGATTAAATATCTGCAGCAAGGTGATCAGTAGCATAGTAATATGATAGTTTGATAGCAGTAGCAACAGTAACAGTAGCGGTAATAGTAGTAGCAATAGTTTTGTAGCAGTTGGAACAGTAGCAGCAATAGTAACTCAGCAAGAACAATAAGTGGAAAGCTCGTAGGCATTGGATCAGTGAAATCGTTGGATGATATTCATCATATAACAGTCATAACCTAGGGCGATACAGAACTACCTCCAGTTCATCAATGTAATGTAGGCATGTATTCCGTAAATAGTCATACGTGCTTATGGAAAAGAACTTGCATGACATCTTTTGTCCTACCCTCCCGTGGCAGCGGGGTCCATAAGGAAACTTAGGGATATTAAGGCCTCCTTTTAATAGAGAACCGGAACAAAGCATTAACACATGGTGAATACTTGAACTCCTGAAACTACGGTCACCGCGAAGTATCCCAAATATTGTCACTATGGGGTTGACGGATCATAACACGTAATAGGTGCATATGACTAGGCAAGATCGGATCAAGAACATGGATATAGAGATGATAACATAAACGGTTCAGATCTGAAATCATGGCACTCGGGCCCTAGTGACAAGCATTGGGCATAGCAAAGTCATACGAACATCAATCTCAGAACATAGTGCATACTAGGGATCAAGCCCTAACAAAACTAACTCAATTACATGATGAATCTCATCCAACTCCTCACCGACCAGCAAGCCTACGAAGGAATTACTCACTCCCGGTGGGGAGCATCATGGAATTGGCGATGGAGAAGGGTTGGTGATGACGAAGACCGAAGATTTCCGTCTCCGGAGCCCCAAACGGGCTCCAGATCTGGCCTCCCGATGAAGATCAGGAGGTGGCGGCGGCTCCGTATCGTAAAATGTGATGAAACTTTCTCTATGATTTTTTCTCCGAAAGTAGGAATTTATAGTGGCGGGATTAGGGTCAGTGGGGCCACGAGGTGGGCACAACCCACGAGGGCGCGCCCAGGGGGCCTGGCGTGCCCTGGTGGGTGTTGCTCACCCTGGCCCCCCTCTTTGGTGGATTTTGGCTCCAATAATTCTTATATATTCTGAAATAATTCTCCAAAAAGTTTTGTTCCATTCCGAGAACTTTTATTTCTGCACAAAAACAACACCATGGTAGTTCTGCTGAAAACAACGTTAGTTCGGGTTAGTTCCATTCAAATCATGCAAATTAGAGTCCAAAACAAGGGCAAAAGAGTGAGGAAAAGTAGATACGTTGGAGACGTATCAGCGACCGTGTTGTACTGAAAGTGGCCAGTCGTCGGCTTCTACCCCAATGTAGAATATACAGAGGGTGTTCCTTGAGGCAGCTCTTGGCCCTTAGCTGACGTCTCGGTACACAAAGGCGGTCCGTGCTGGTAGGAACTAGGCAATCAGACTATTATGGCTTTATGACTTTCACTAGTCATAGGAGTTTGACTGTGGGGGCTGATGACGAGCCCGTGGTCGGCTTGAGGCAGCCGAGGCCTACGCCGTTACCCACTTTGGCTTGTGCTATGAATAAGCCCTTCATTTTACACAGGTGATCTCTAATGACACTTCTCTTAACGTGGTCTTCGGATTGCTGTCCAGTTTTCGCTTACCCAGATAGTCAGTTTTCGGCTTTCTCCACTGAGGTGCTCTGCAAATTGAATTGGTTGCACTATCGCATTGGTTCTCCCGTTACACCCTTAGCCGAATTTGTTCAAAAACATAAGGGGTACACATAGGAGCCAGGCAACCCAACTATTGACCGAAATCTAGGTTCAGAACTGATGCATATAGTGCAACATCCGAGACACCGAGTACTTCGGACTTGTATTTCAAGACAGGACAACGAAGCCTTTTAGCAGTTGTATCTTGAAGATGTTCTTGTAGCTCACAGGCTGTGCTTGTACAGAAATACAGTAAGGAGCTTGAGGGGCATGATTTCTTTATTTTATAACTTCAAGCTTTACATGCCAAGCTGTCACGAGGGAAACTAAAAAGATACATTGCGAAAAAAAGTAAAGAAGCATAGGAGAACTCGGCGGACATTATCATCGGGTTTATAAGCCCAGGCCGCTTCCTGCCACATGTCTGCGTCTCCGTGTTGTTGATCAGCTTATCCTCATTGATGGCGAGGACTGAGATGGATTGTATGCAACCTCGGCTTTGCGCGTGCTTGAAGAGCTTGCCTGCCGAGTCTTTTTAAGAGGTCTGCAGATGTCCGTTGTGTGGTTAAAGCCACGTGGGTATATTTTCCTGGCGAGATCTTTGACAGGACCTTTCTGGTATGGGAGCTTGAAGTTTAACCGTTCCTCGGTCTAGCCAATCAGGTGTTTTCATAGATTTTGGCTCCTCGGCGGCCCAATGGATTTTGGGTGCGAAATTGTGCACCCTGGGGATGTAGTGCCCCTTCCAAGGGGAGCACGCGAGGAGCCCGCACCCCTATTTAGGGTGTGAGGTTGACTTGCGCAACCCGCGAGTACTTCGAAGAGCTAGAAGGGCGTTTACCGCCATGGGTAGCGTCCTCGGATGCCTGCACCTCGACTGCGAACGCCACGGTCTGCTCCTCAGTATGGAGGGAGCGTTCCATGTTACCATTGATTCTGATAACACCGTTGGGTCCTGGCATCTTGAGCTTGAGATAAGCATAGTGTGGGACAACATTAAAGCGAGCAAACGTTGTGCGCCCTAGGAGTGTATGGTATCCACTTCGAAAGGGGACAATGTCGAAGATTAACTCCTCGCATCTGAAGTTTTTGGGTGATCCGAAGATGACTTCCAGTGACACGTGTCCTATGCAACGAGCCTCAACACCTGGTATGACACCTTTAACGGTAGTGCTGCTCGGCCTGATCCGAGATGAGTCGATGCCCATCTTCCGAACCGTGTCCTCATAGATTAGGTTGAGGCTGGTTCCTCCGTCCATGAGGACGCGCGTCAGGTGGAAACCATCGACAATTGGGTCCAGGACAAGTGCAGCTAATCCGCCATGCCCGATGCTGGTTGGGTGGTCATGTATGTCGAATGTGATCGGGCCCACCACGGGTTGAACTTCGGGGCGACCGGCTCTAACGCGTAGATGTCTCGAAGTGCGTGCTTCCTCTCCCTCTTGGGGATATGGGTAACATAGATCATGTTCACTTCTGTTACCTCCTTGGGAAACTTATTTTGGCCTCCGTTATTGGGCTGCTAAGGTTCATCCTCGTCTTCACTGCGATTTTGGGTTTTACTTTGACCCTCCGTCGCTACCTTGCCATCTTGTTTGAAGACCCAACAATTCCTATTAGTGTGGGTTGCTAGTTTGTCTTGAGTGCCGTGAATTTGGCAAGATCAATCCAGAATTTTGTCAAGATGGCTAGGTTCATCCTTATTCCCTTTCAAGGGTTTCCTTTTCTGTCCGGATCTAGGTCTAGTGAACCCTACATTGACTGCGGCGTCCTTCGTTTCGCTCCCACCATTTTTATGCATGCGCTTGTTTTTATTGCGTCTAGGCTTTCCATTGGCGTCGCGTGTCTCCGAAGTGCCCGCCTCACCATTGTGATTGCTTCATGCGGGCCAGCTATCCTCTCCCGCACAGAAGCGGGTCATCAGCGAAGTGAGGGCTGCCATCGTCCTCGGCTTGTCTTGGCCGAGCTGGTGGCCAAGCCATTTATCTCGGATGTCGCTTTTGAATGCAGCGATAGCTTCAGCGTCGGAGCAGTCTATTATCTGGTTCTTTTTGGTGAGGAACCTGTTATAGAACTTCCGAGCAGATTCGCCTAGCTGCTGGGCGACACGACTGAGGTCATCAGTGTCCGGAGGTCGGACATAAGTGCCTTGGAAATTCGCCCTAAAGGCATCTTCAAGGTCTTCCCAGCTACCGATAGAGTGAGGAGGCAGGCTGTTAAGCCAATGCCTAGCCGACCCCTTTAACTTGAGCGGCAAATATTTGATGGCGTGGAGGTCATCACCGCTAGCCATGTGTATGTGGAGAAGGAAATCTTCTATCCACACTGCTGGGTCTGTGGTGCCATTGTATGATTCTATCTTGATGGGCTTAAACCCCTCTGGAAATTGATGTTCCATTACTCTACATGTAAAGTAGATCAGGTGAGTTGAACCTCGGAGTCGGGTAGTGTCCCGTAGGAGGTCGGGGGAGAGTCGTTCGTAGGCTTGATATCGGGCACGACCGTTCCTCTCTAGCCAGGTGTCATAGCCATCGAGCCCAGCTCACGCGCGTCCTCTTGAGCCATAGATGGACCGAGGAGGCTGATACGTCTCCAACGTATCTATAATTTTTGATTGTTCCATGCTGATATATTATCATTCTAGGATACTTTTTGGGTATTTATTTGCCAATTTATAATATTTTTGAGCACTAACCTATTGACCCAATGCCGGTTCCTGTTTTCTGCGTGTTTTTGCCTTTTCAGAGTTACAATACCAAACGGAGTCCAATTGCCACGAAACTTTTTGGTGATTTTTTTAGACCAATACAAGACCTAGAAGCTTCGGAGGAGGGCCAGGAGATGCACTAGGGGCCCACCACATATCCAGCCGCACCCCCTAGGGGGTGCGTGGCCATATGTGGTGGCCCCTTGGAGCGTCCCCCGACGTCGTTCTCTGGCCTATAAATTCACATCTACCCTAAAAACATCAGAAGCGCTACCGAAACACTTTTTTCGCCGCCGCAAGCCTCTGTTTCGACGGGAGGCCATCTAGACCTCCGTTTCGGCACCCTACCAGAGGGGAGATCGATCACGGAGGCCTCTTCATCAACCTTGCTGCCCTCACCATGATGTGTGACTAGTTCACCGTAGACCTACGGGTCCGTAGGTAGTACCTAGATGGCAATCTCTCTCTCTTGATCTTCAATACAATGTTTATCGCATCTTTGCCTTGATCTATCCGATGTAATCCCTTGTATGGTGTGTTTGTTGGGATCCGATGAATTGTGAGTTTATGTTCAGATTATTCATGAAAAGTATTTGAGTCAAACCTGATTACTATGATTCTTATTTGCATGATCATCATAGCTTCGTAATGCTCTCCGATCTATTGAGATAGTTTGGCCAACTAGATTGATATTTCTTCGGTGGGAGTGGTGCGTTGTAGTTGGTTTAACCTGACGAGTTTCTATATCCCAGTGACAGAAGGGGACAAGTTGCGTCTTTGTGTTGTTGCTACTAAGGATAAAACGATGGGGTTTATTCATATTAGTTGAGTTTACTTTGTCTACATCATGTCATCATTCTCCAAGCATTACTCCGTTTGTCATGAACTTAATACGTAGAGAGGCAAGCATAGAAGCGCTCTTGAAGTGGAGTAATAGTAGTAGGTGTAGGCAGGAGTCGTCCTATTTGCTTATGTACGTGATGCCTATATACACTTGATTATTTCCGTGAACATCGCATAATTATTCGCTTTTTTATCACCTGCCAAACTGTAATTTGTTTACCCACCGTATGCTTTGCTTATGAGAGATGCCACTAGAGAACTCTATGCCCCCCAGTCTATTCACTTATAAAGTCACAAACGCTATCATTACATTGCTGTTATTTATTACCTTTTATTTTATTTTGCACTTTACTATTATGTACAATTATCTACACAACTCACTTGCTTGCAAATAACGAGATCAAGGGGATTGACAACCCTCTTGCCGGCGTTGGGTGCAAGTTATCTGTTCTTTTGTGTGCAGCCGCTAAAGACGGTTGAGGATTGGTATTCCTATTGGTTCGATAAACCTTGGTTTCATAACTGAGGGAAATACTTACCCACTTTGTGCTGCGATTACCCGTTCCTCTTCACGGAAAACCCAACGTAGATCACGAGTATCAGGAAGGATTTCTGGCGTCGTTGCCGGGGAATACCATCACCAACTATCAAGTAACTTCGCACAAAATTTCATTCACTTGTTCTTCTTTTTATTTGCTGTTATATTTAGTTTGTCTCATAAAAATCAAAAAATACAAAAATATTTACCTTTGCTAGTTACTAGTTTGCATTTCTGAGTGACTCCTGTAGTGCTTTTCTTGTACAGCTGATCTCCCATCACCTCGGAAGCCTTAGATCAATGGATGATTTGGCTAGCTTATTCTTCATCTTCAGTGAGTTCTTGCGAGAGCAAGTATGCTAAATAAGGTTGAGTCCACTCGGGAGTGATTATCAACATTTTGTGGACCAAATCGACCACTGTCGAAACGTCAACCTTAGTCGGATTTGATGGGCCGACTGCTTGCGGGTGCTCCTCTGTGAAAGGATCTTCTTTAATTGTAGGGGCGCGCAGATGTTCAAGGAATATGTCCTTTGGAACTTCCCACTGAGTGGATCCGATCTTGGCCAGGTCATCTGTTGCCTGATTCTTGGCCCGAGGTATGTGGTGCAACTCAGAGCCTTCAAAATTCTTCTCTAGCTTCCTGACTGCGTTGTAGTACCCCGTCATAGTCGGGCTTAAAATGTCCCATTCCTTCATCACCTGGTTGACAACGAGGTCCGAATCTCTGTAGACCATTAAACGACAGATGCCGAGTGAGATGGCCATACGTAGCCCATACAGGAGAGCTTCGTATTCGGCCTCATTGTTAGACGAATTGAAGTGGATTTGGAGTACGTAGCTCAGTCGGTCTCCTCTGGGGGAAACGAGAACTAGTCCAGCCCCTAAGCCATGGAGCATCTTGGATTCATCGAAGAACATAGTCCAGTGCTCGGGGACGCTTGGGTCTGGTTGCTCTTTCTCTATCCACTCGGCAAAGAAATCCACAAGTGCTTGGGATTTGATTGCCTTCTTGGCTTCAAACTTGATCTCCAATGGGAGGAGCTCAATTGCCCATTTCGCCACTCGGCTGGTGGCGTCTCTGTTATGCAGGATTTCCGACAGGGGGGGCATCGCTGATAACCATGACCGAGTGTTCTTGGAAGTAGTGAACCATCTTTTTACGGTCAGGTAAATACCATAGACCATCTTTTGATAGTGTGGGTACCTTTGCTTGGAGCGGGTCAAGACTTCTAAGATGTAATAGATGGGTCTTTGAACCTTGAATGCCTTCCCTGGCTCTTCGTGCTCGACAGTGAGGACGGTGTTGACCACTTGGCTGGTAACCACGATGTATAGGAGCAAAGGCTCCCATCTGCTCGGAGGAGCTAACACCGGCTGGGTGGAAAGCAAGGCCTTAAGCTCTTCGAATGCGGCTTGCGCTTCGGGAGTCCACTCGTACTTATCCGATTTTTTTCATCAATTGGTAGAGAGGCAGCGCCTTCTCACAGAGTCTTGAGATAAATCGACTCAGGGCCGCAAGGCAACCTGTGAGCCTTTGCACGTCGTGTAGACGTTTCGGTTGTTTCATTCGGACTATGGCGCCAATTTTGTCGGGGTTGGCATCGATCCCGCGTTCGGAAACGAGGAACTGAGCAACTTGCCCGCTGGCACTTCGAAAGTGCACTTGGCCGGATTGAGCTTTATCCCGAAGCGCCGCAGGTTCGCAAAAGTTTTGGCGAGGTCAGTCAAAAGGTCAGAACCTTTCCTAGACTTGACCACGATGTCATCCATGTACGCCTCCACGTTCCGACTGATTTGCTTCTGTAAGCATTTCTGGATCATGCGCTGGAAAGTAGCTCCGGCGTTTTTGCAACCAAATGGCATAGTGATGTAGTAGAAACACCCGAATGGGGTGATGAGGGCCATTTTTATTTCATCAGGCCCGTACATTCGGATCTTGTGGTACCCGGAGTACGCATCCAGAAATGATAGGCGTTCGCATCCGGCAGTAGAATCTACTATTTGGTCTATGCGGAGTAAGGGAAAGTGGTCTTTGGGGCAGACCCGATTGAGATGCTTGAAGTCGATAGACATGCGGAGTGTGTTCTTCTTCTTGGGCACCATGTCAACATTCGCGAGCCACTCGGAGTGGTATACCTCGCGAATGAATTCAGCGGCTAGGAGCCGAGCAATCTCCTTGCCGATCGCCTTGCGCTTCTCGATGGAAGATCGGCGCAAGTGCTCCTTGACTAGCTTGACCTTCGGGTCGGCTCGTAGTCGGTGCTCATCCAGCTCCCTAGGAACCCCCGGCATGTTAGATGGCTTCCATCCGAAGATATCCCAGTTCTCACAGAGGAACAGTATGAGCTCGGCTTCCTATTTTTCGCCGAGTGATGTGGAGATGTTCGTCGCGGAGTCACTCGAATCATGCGGATGAACATGAACCTTCTTGGTTTCGCCAGCCGACTAAAAAGCAGATTCAGTAGCCGACCGCTTTGACTTGAGCAAGTCAACGGCGTCCACCATCTTCTTGTATCCCTCGAATTCGACAGCAAGCACCTGCTCGTTGGCGATTTTGGATCCCTGTTGAAGGCAATCCTCAGCGACCCTCCGATCGCCGGTTACCGTGATCACACCCTTTGGCCCTGGTATCTTAAGCTTAAGATACACGTAACATGGACGGGCCATGAAACGCCTATAGGCGGGCCTACCCAGGATGGCGTGATAGGCACTGCGAAAATCCACCACCTCAAAGGTCAGTCACTCCTTCCGGAAGTTCTTTTTGCCTCTGAACACGATGTCCAGAGTGATCTGGCCGAGTGACTCTGACTTCTTCCCTGGGATGACCCCGTGGAAATGCACGTTGCTCTTGCTCAATCGGGACATGGGGATGTCCATTTCCTTGAGCGTGTCGGCGTAGATTATGTTGAGCCCGCTGCCTCCATCCATAAGGACCTTGTGCAGACGGACTTTGTTGACGGCTGGATCGACAACCAGCGCCTGCCTCCCGGGGGTGGCTATGTGGGCTGGATGATCCAATTGGTCGAATGTAACGGGAGTCTTCGCCCAGTCGAGGTATTTGGTGACAGTAGGAGCTGCCATATTGACCTCCCGATTGACGACCTTCAATTGGCTCTTGCTTTCCACGTCGGCAAAGATCATGAGGACTTTTTCGATGTTAGGGTACCCGAAAGTGTCGTCACCTTCCCCGTCGTTGTGTTTTCCCCCTGAGGGATCTCCGCTCATCTCCTGCCGGAGCAGGCGACACTCTCGAGTGGTGTGCTTCGGGTACACTATGTTGCCTTCATCATCCTTCTTGGTATGAATTTGGAAGGGCTGATTCAGAACGTCAGCCTTAAAGTCAGACTTCTTCTTGGGGGTCCACTCTTTCTTCTTTTTCTTCTGCTTGGGCTTGCCTTGGCCTTGTTCGGGAACGGCCGCAACCTCCGCCTTGCCCGAGGCGTCGTCTTTTTGTTTTTTCTTCTTCCCAGCATTGCCCCCCAAGTGAGGGGCGTCGCTGGCTCGCCCTTTGCCGCCATGGAGGCGGTCTTCTTCCTCGCCATTGCCATACTTATTGGCGATCTCCATGGCCCGACTGAGGGACAGGTCCCCAGCTCGACCGAATTTCAGGATGAGCTCTCGATACCGATTGCCTGCCTTGAAGACGCACACCGCTTGGTGCTCAGAAACATTCTCCACGGTGTTATGCAACATGGTCTAGCGCTAAATTTACTCCCGGAGCGTCTCATTGCTTTTCTGGATGCAGTGCTGCAACTTCGTCAAACCACCCGGGCGCTTGTATGTGCCCTCGAATGTCTTGATGAACACTCGGGCCAAGTCCTCCCAGCAGTAAATGCAGCTAGCGGGTAGTTGGTTCAACCACGCTCGCGCAGATCCCTCCAGCATGAGAGGAAAATGTTTCATCCCGACAAAGTCATCGCCGCCACCGATATGGACGACCACTCGGTAATCTTCAAGCCAAGTTTCCAGCTTTGACTCGTCGTTAAACTTTCCGATTCCCGTTGCCAACCTGTAGTTGGAGGGTATCTCAGCTTCTCGGATGTACCTACTGAAGCACTCGAGACCGGAAGTCCCCCAACCACTCGTTCGGTCCCTGTTCTGCCTGTTCCTGTCAACCATGTTCTGGGTTATGATGGACCTGCATTGAGCTGTGGAGGTCGTCGATCGTCTTCCCGCAGCCCCTGCGCCAAATGGGACTCCGCTCGCGGCCCTCCACGTGGGGCCGGCCGCCGTCGTAGGGCCGCTGGCCGTACGAACCACCCCTTGGGGGGGGCGTCAGACTGACATCGCGGTCGTCACGCCAGCGCCCTCCGTGCGGGCCTCTTGGAGGAGGGGGAGACCACTGGTTTCTTCTTGGCGCAAGTGGACTATGAGCAGACTGCACCGTATCCGCCTAAGCAGACTTGCTGTGTATGCGTTGGTGCAATTGCGACATCGCAGAATTTTGTTGCATGGCGGTCTTCAGCAGAGTCTGGATTTGCCAAATGCCTTCCCCAGCCGCCGAGTCAGACGGCTGAATAGAGTCACCGATCCGAGTGGTTGCGGCCAAGTTCAACATCGGTGTCCGCATCACCGGGATGTTGTATGGACAATCATACGGAAATAATCGCCGAGGATTGTGGCTGGAGCTAGGACGCTCCCTTGCCGCACAGTCGTCGAGTGACCGCTGGAGTCGCTCGAGCCGCTCGCGCTCAGCCAAAGTTGCTTGACGCGTGACCTCCAAGGCTATCTCCTCCGGGGTAGTCCCGGTGATGGTCGTGAGCAGAACTTGATCGTTCCAACGCCTAATCTCTTCCGCTGCTCCCGACTGAGGGGCTGGGGAACGTAGGCATCGGCGTTGACGTCGTCACAGCCACCGTCTCGCCCATGGAGGTCGCCCGTGTCAGCCATTAAAATCTCCGCAGCGTTTCCGCTGCTCTCGCACTCGGACTCGTCGGAAGACACATCGCCCGATGAAGAGAACGGGCTAAGGACGGGCTCGTCGGAGTCGAGCATGGCTACCTGTCCAGCCGTGGCCTGGAGCGCCATGGCATGCTTGATCCAATGCTGCAGCCGCGAGCGCCCAGAGCGCTTGTGACGGGTCGTAGCCGGAAAAGGGGGCGCCGATTAATACGGCACCGACGGTTGTTGGAGGAGGACTCCGTGCGTCGCCGCGCTAAAGTGCGCCGCGCCACAGGCGGGTAGCGCACCCGTGTCCAGCGGCACTTCCTGCAGCCACGCCGAGTCGTCGGCGATGAAGCTGAGGGAACCAAAGAGGATCTCGCCGCCGAGAGTTATCATGATGACCGGAAAAGTTGAATCTCCACCTGTGCCGGAAGTTGCTAGATGCGCAGCCCCACGGTGGGCGCCAACTATCAAGGGAATTAGCCTGACAATATTACCGGGGGTATGAAAGGAGGGGGCAGAGCCTAGCTACACCATAGGTGTACACTCGGATGTACGAGTTCAGGCCCCACTCGGGAGTGGTAAAGACCCTACGTCTCGAGCCCAGAGGCTTAGTGTTGCTTATGGGGGTGTCTGATTACAGAGAGTGCGGAACCCCTGCTCATGAGCCTGGGGTGGCTTATATAGAGTGCGCCACCACCAGCCAAGCGCCATTACAAGGGCATTTAATACTAGTAACTGCAGGCATTACAGGAAACTGCTGCTTTAACTAGAGGCGTTACAGGTAACGTCAGTATTCATAACACTTCATGTGTGTTATTAAGTCCCTCGAATGTTGCAGCTTCCATGCCGTCCAAGCTTCGTCTCGCCCGAGTGCTGATACTTGTCAGACTGATGGAATGACGTTCGAGTGACTTGAAGGATCCGAGTGGATCTTCGTATGCATCCGAATGCATCTCTAGTCCAGGGACTTTCATGATAATGTGGGGCCCCAGGTGGGCCCTAGATGTCAGGTCTGTGACCCTACCTTTGGTAGGCGACCTCATCACCGGTCTCTTGTGCACGGACAAGTAAATTTGGTCCGGGCCACTTCATCCCACAATATCGCCGAATCAAAATAATACAAGGGTGGTAAGAAATATGGACATCAACGGCCACAACTTCTTTGTGTTCTTCTCGTGCATGTCATCTACGCATAGACCTAGCTCATGATGCCACCGTTGGGGAACATTGCATGGGAAATAATTTTTTCCCTACGAAACACCCAAGATCTATTCTATGGAGATGCTAGCAACGATAGGGAGAGCTGTCTACTGATACTTGTGATCTGCGTTGGGTTTTCCGTGAAGACGAACGGGTAATTGTAGCACAAAGTGGGTAAGTATTTCCCTCAGTTATGAAACCAAGTTTTATCAAACCAATAGGAATATCAATCCTCAATCGTATTCAGCGGCTGCACACAAAAGAGCAAACAACTTGCACCCAACGCGGGTAAGAGGGTTGTCAATCCCCTTGATCTCGTTATTTGCAAGCAAAATGAGTTGTGTAGATATTGGAGATAATTGTAAATTGCAAAATAAAATAACAGATAAATAAAGGCAGCAAGGTAATAGTACCATTTATGAATTTATAAGTGAATAGACCCAAGGGACATAGTTATCCCTAACGGCATCTTGACGTGGCTTGAGATTGCGTCGGTATTTCCCCAAAGAGGAAGGGATGATTGAAAGCACAATATGCTCCCTTGGTGGTTTTGATAATTCATGACAACATACATTGTCTCTTGGACTAATATTTCTACCTAGTGTATTTCAGATAAAAGTCCATAGAGGGAGATGGGTTGGCAAAAAGGATTGTGTGGAGAGACCCCAAGATGCAAAGAAATGTATTGGCAAAGCTTCAAGCAAGAGGACTCTACATTTTACTTTGTGAGAAATCACTTTGAGTCCATAGGAAAACCAATACTATTAAAAGGGGGTAAGGTACTGTTGGTGAACAAGATGCTCCACGTGCACAAGAGATAGTCACCAAAAACTCCCACAAGCTCTTCCACAAAAGTCTGTCCAAAGTCATATATCCAAAATCGGTGCAACCAACACTCCCCACTCAGTGCCACCATTTCCCAAACTCAGACAGACCCATGCCAAACCCTAGCACATCGGTGCAACCGATTCCACTTCGGTGCCACCGAGTTTGGGTTGCCAACTTTCTGTTACCTCGATTCACAAAATCGGTACCACCGAGTTTGTTGGATCAGCGTCACCGAGTTGCGCAATCTGACCGTTGGTCACCTAATCGGTACCACCGAGAATTATATATCGGTCTCACCGAGATTCAAAAGTTGTCACCTTTTGGTCACTTCGGTACCACCGAGATTCACACATCGGTGTCCCCGAGTTGGTCACTTTAGGTGTAACGGTTGGATTTTTGGGGATGCCTATATATACCCCTTCATCACCACCCACTTGAAAGAGAAGCACTCAGAACTATTCCATACTTGCCCCATCATATTTTCTGAGAGAGAGCCACTTACTCATGTGTTGAGTTCAAGCTATTCCATTCCTACCATATGAATCTTGATCTCTAGCCTCCCCAAGTTGCTTTCCACCAAATCAATCTCTTCCACCATAGCCAAATCTGTGAGAGAGTGATTGTGTGTTGAGGAGTCTATCATCTTGAAGCACAAGAGCAAGGAGTTCATCGACATTGCCGAGCCTATTACCTTTTGGAGGGTGGTGCCTCCTAGATTGGTTAGGTGTCGCTTGGGAGCCTCCTACTTCATGTTGTGGAGTTGAACCAAGAAGTTTGTACGGGCAAGGAGATCGCCTACTTCGTGAAGATCCACCCATAGTGAGGCTAGTCCTTCGTGGACGGAAGCCGTTATGGAATAGTCAAGGTTGCTACTTCGTGGACCCTTTTGGGTGGAGCCATCCGTGGACTCTCGTGACCGTTACCCTCCGTGGGTTGAAGACTCCATAAACGTGGACGTACGATAGCACCACCTATCGGAACCACGGGAAAAATCTTCGTGTCCCTCATGCGTTTGATCTCCCTATCTCAACTCCTTACTTCTATGTGCAATGTCTTTACTTTCTGCTGCCATACTTGTTTACATGCATGTGTAGGGTGTACTAGACTTGCTATAATTGTTAAAATCTGCCAACCAATTAACTTGGGAAAAGGTTAGGTTTTTAATTCCTGCTAGTAGTCTATTCACCCCCCCCTCTAGACACACACTTCTAGTGATCCTACAATGATGTAGCACATCGACGATAAGTATTTCCCTCAGTTATGAAACCAAAGGTATCGAACCTGTAGGAGGATCACCAACACTATGTAAATAGCACCTGCACACAAAGAGCAAATACTTGCAACCCGACGCGAAAGAGAGGTTGTCAATCTCTCTACGGTAAAAAGATAGATTAGGTAACGATAGATTGGATAGATAGATCTCGCAAGAACACAAAATAAAAGAGGCAAATAAAAAGTGCAGCAAAGTATTTTTTTTTGAATAATAGATCTGAAAACAAAAGTGGCGAAAAGATAGATCGGAAAGCAATATGTTAGAAAAGTAGACCCGGGGGCCGTAGGTTTCACTAGTGGCTTCCCTCATGAGTATAGCACACGGTGTGTGAACAAATTACTGTTGGGCAATTGATAGAAGATCAAATAATCCTGACGATATTCAAGGCGATGATCATTATATAGGCATCACGTCCAAGATTAGTAGACCGAAACGATTCTGCATCTACTACTATTACTCCACACATCGACCGCTATCCAGCATGCATCTAGTGTATTAAGTTCATCGAAAAATGGAGTAATGCAATAAAAACGGTGACATGATGTAGACAAGATCTATTCATGTAGGAATAGACCCCATCTTGTTATCCTTAATAGCAACGATACATGCGTGCCTCGCTGCCCCTTCTGTCACTGGGAGAGGACACCGCAAGATCGAACCCATCACAAAGCACCTCTTCCCATGGCAAGAAAAATCGATCTAGTTGGCCTAACTAAACCAAAGATTCAAAGAAGAAATACGAGGCTATAAGTAATCATGCATATAAGAGATCAAAGAAGACTCAAATAATATTCATGGATAGAAACTGATCATGAACTCAAAATTCATCGGATCCCAACAAACACACCACAAAAAGTTTACATCAAATAGATCTCCAAGAGACCATTGTATTGAGAATCAAAAGAGAGAGAGGAAGCCATCTAGCTACTACCTACGAACCCGTAGGTCTATGGTGGACTACTCACGCATCATCGGAGAGGCACCAATGAGGATGATGAACCCCTCCGTGATGGTGTTAGATTGGATCTCGCGGTTCTAGAACTTGCGGCGGCTGGATGTATTTTTCGTCGACTCCCTTAGGGTTTCTGGAATATTTGGGTATTTATAGATCTCAGAGGCGGTGGAGGGGGTTCCCGAGGTGGTGGGTTGTGGGCGACCAGGGCTCCCTCCTGGTGTCGGGGCATGGATGCACACGATCACCTACGGGACTAGAGGCCCCTTTGTGGTTCGGCAAGGGGGTTCATGTTGCACGAAGAGCGGAGACCATGAAGCAACACGACGATCGGGACGCTGGCATTTTTACCCAGGTTCGGGACGCTGTGAAGCGTAAAACCCTACTCCTGCTTTTGGTGGATTGATCAGAGGAACACGAAGAACACGCGGCGCTCAATCCCAGCAAGGGTTGCTATCGGGGAGAGCTACTACGTGAGTACAAGTGTCCAAAGTTCCGAATCTTGAGCTAGGTTGCCTTGGGCCTCCTTTTATAGTGCAAGGGGCAACCACAATGGCAAAACAGTCTTTATCTAGCGATTAGATAGCTAACAGAGCTATCATACCTAACTCTGGCATTTAGGACAAAATACCATGATTGCTAGACTAGGTGGCTCTTGGGGATGCATCCCCGGCAAGCTCTTGCCACCGCTTGGCTGGTCGTTGCTTAGTGTCTTGACACGCTACTGGACGGGTGTCAACTGGGTATAATCTGTCTTCCGGTGCGTCGCCACGTGCTTAGCAAGAGCTGCTTGTCCTCAAGCAATTCAGTTGACAAACTGAAAGTGATAAAGAAAAACTTTTATGAACTCTTTTGTTCTTGTTTGCATATATATGCTTAAGTAGCACCCAGGTTTTCAGCAAAGATTATGACTAACCATGCCAACAATAACTCTTAGAAATTATATTAACTCATAAGAATAACATAAGCAACTAGCGAGCAATAATAAGATATCTCAAGCGCCAACACTTTGTCAAAACAATCATGATACAATATGACAATAGTGGTATCTCGCTAGCCCTTTCTGAGACCGCAAAACATAAATGCAGATCACCTCCAAAGTTCAAGCAGCGACTAAACATTGTATATCATGGTAGAAAAGATCCAGTCATGCTACACCCAACATCAACTATACACAATGCATGAGGATGACAATAGTGCTCTCAGGTCTGGCGCTTATTTGAGAAGATGATGACTCAACATAAAAGTAAATAGATAGTCCCTTCGCAGAGGGAAGCATGGATGTGTAGCGGTGCCAGAGTTCAAAGTTTAAAACAGAGATAGATATAATTTTGGGAGGTACACCCTTCCTGTCAACGTCACGACCAAGAGTTATCAATATCTTCCATGCTAAACAAATTAGCGGCGGTTCCCAAGCAGTAAAAGTAAAGGTTCACTCCCCCTCCACCAACAATCACACTCCACGGCTAGCCGCATCCACGGGTACCGTCCAAACCAACAACATTCCTGGGGGAGTTTTGTTTAATTATTTTTGATTTTTGATTTCGGGACTGGGAATCCCTATTACCGCCCCTCTCGTGTAAGGACAAGTGAATAAACACCCATCATGAGAATAAACCGCTTAGCATGGAAGATACTGACCGCCCCCTGTCGCTCCATGAGCGGTCCAGGTACACAAAACAGATGTTCATTTGAATTTTTAGGGATGGCACATGCAAATTTAGTTTGGAACGGCAGGGTAATACCACATATAGGTAGATATAGTGGACTCATCTGGCACAACTTGGTTTAAGGGTTTTGATGCACAAGCAGTATTCCCGCTTAGTACAGGCGAAGGCTAGCAATTAGATTGAGAAGCGTCCAGCTAGAGAGCGAAAACGGTCATGAACATGCATTACATATAATCAACATTGAATACTAGCATGAGTAGGATATGGACACCATGAACATAAATATCATGAAGGCTATGTTGGTTTTGATTCAACTACATGCGTGAACATGTGCCAAGTCAAGCCACTTGAAACATTCAAAGGAGGATACCATATCATCATACCGCATCACAACCATTTTAATGCATGTTGACACCCAAGATAAATCATTATCCACTCCTAGCTACTTAAGCATGGCATGAACAACTATAATCTCTAATGGTCATTGCAAGCATGTTTGATCATAATATGATGAATCAAGGATACTAGGTTAAACATATTTACAAAAACAAAAACAAGTTGAGTTCATACCCGCTTTTCTCTGCCACGATCAATTCATCAAATATCGTCATTATTGCCTTTCACTTGCACGGCCGAATGATAGGAAAATAATAAGAGTGCAAGAGTGACGTGGACTAAGCTGGAATCTGCAAGCATTTTATTCAAGAGGAGAAGACAAAGTAATATGGGCTCTTTATTAGATAAACAATAATGCAGATGAGAGCGTCTCAACAATTTCATTGTGGTCTTCTCCTTGGTATGACTCAAATAAAAGGAAAAGAATTTCAGAGAAACACACTGAAATATTTTTGGAGTTTTTGGTTTTTCTAGAAGAAAGCAAATTAAATAGGAAAAGCAAAAACGAGAAAAACTATTTATACGGGAAAGCTCCCAACAAGTAAAAGAAGAAGCGAGAAATCTTTTTGGGTTTTCTTTTGATGCAACAATTAAACTTAGCTAGAAAGAAAAACTAAAAAGAAGTAGGAAATATTTTTGGATTTCTCAAAGTTTTTCAAACACACAAGAAGAAAGCGGGAAAACAAATCTAGCATGGATATTACAATGAAAAAGTACGAACACCGACAACTGGAATGAAATGTGTGAACAGGAAATGTAATGTCGGTGGAAATACGTACTCCCCCAAGCTTAGGATTTTGGCCTAGCTTAGTAATCACCATCTGTATGAATAATAATCTGGGCGATGGCTCACCGAGGCCCTCGATGCAAAATCCGCGGCCCTCCTGGCAGCTTCAACCTCCGCATTGTACGCATGGGCTTCGCTCTCAAGGACATAGTATCTTCCCCTACTGTGAAAATCAAAGAGAGCAGGAGCAGGCAAAGCGACAGGCACACCGTTTTTTTATATTAAATCTCAAGTTATAAGTGTAGTTGGTGGTCGTACCCGTAAGGAACTTATGACGCTTCATGGCATCAAAGTCTAAATACTGAGTAGGTAAGATGGGGTCATTAGGCCATGGTGAGACATTTAATCTCTCCGCTACACGGGAGGCATAGATTCCTCCATAAAAATTACCATTAGCAGCGTTGAGCTGCAGTCTCCGTGCAACAATTGCACCAAGATTATAATACTTATTCCCAGTTATGGCAGTGTGTAAGAGACTCAAATCATGAGCACACAATGTGCTACAATCTTGCTTGCCTACGATACATTTACCGTTAAAGAGCGCAAAAAATTGTATCGATGGGAAATGGATGCTGTTAATTCTCCCTTGTGTTACCCCCCTATTTTCACCAAAGCAAAGATTAACTAGAAATGACTCGTATTCAGATTTTGTTGGTTCGTCGAGGGAACCCCAATATGGAAGTTTGCATGCTTCACTGAACATTTCTAAGGGCATGGTGAAGGAACGGTCATACAGGTTGAATGAAACTCTAGACTCACGAGAAAAATATTTAAATTTCTTTGTGAAGGTTTTCGTGAGTTCGAGGTGTTGGGGGCACTTATCTGCGATGAAGGGAGCAAGCTCTGTATTGTGGATAAATTGGTCAAATTCCTCCTTAATACCTGCACCTTCCATGAACTCGTCGCACGGCCACAAGCATGATTTGGTGGCGGCATCTCGCATCGAGCTTTCGCTTGGCTCAACATAAGACTGTCAAACCGAGCTTCCACTTGATGAGGCTTCCGAGGATCTCCTCCTCGAAGAACTCCTAAAGAATTGCATTTTTATTCCTATAAAAATTCTGAAAAAATTTAGTCCACAAAAATTTATCAACAAAACTTTGTAAGATTGTTAGCAACTACTCCCAAGCATGTATAGAGGCCATATTAAGCATTCAAACTACTTAGAACTCTAAGAATTCAACATGCAAGCTCATCTACAGCAGCACCAAGAGCAGCTAATTACTCTAAAAATAACCCACTAAATCAAAAACTAATTGGAGCAATGGAGGAGTCACATACCAAGTAGCAATCCCTCCAAACAGTTTCAGAAACGGAGCTTCGAGCTAAGAGATCGAAATCCACGGGTTTGAGAGCAAGAACACGGGAATGGTGGCTGTGGTGATTTTTTTCTGGAGGTAGGGGATGATGGCTAAAGAGATAAGTGAGGGGGGCCACGTGGGGGCCACAACCCACCAAGGCGCGCATGGGGGTGCTGGCACGCCCTGGTGTCTTGTGGGCACCAGGTGCACCCCCTTTGGTATTATTTGCACCAAAAATTCATAAATATTCGGAAAAAAATCGTGTTAAATTTTCAGGGCATTCTGAGAATTTCTATTTTGGGTCATTTTTTATTGCACGGAGAAAACCGAAAACAGGATAATCATGACATTTTATTTTATTTAGCTAACTAAAACAGAAAATGAAAGGTGGGAGCAGAGAGTTGTGCTTACTAGATTGATCGACTTCATACCTCTCAAAAATGATTCATTAATAAGGTTGATCAAGTCTTATTAACAACCACTTCCGATTTGCATGAAACCGAAGAACTTTCGTAAAACACTAAGTTACCTCAATGGGGATGTGCATATCCCCAACAATAAGTATATCATATTTCTTTTTAGCAGTAGGTAGAGGTAATTGAAAACTTCCAATAGTGATGGTCGGAGATTGTTCAATAACATTTCTACCATTCACTTGGAACTGTTTCTTTGGAAAGTGCACCGTGTGCTCATTACCATTGATATGAAAAGTGACTTTGCTTTTATTGCAATCAATAACAGCCCCTGCAGTATTCAAAAAGAGTCTACCAAGGATAATCGACATGTTGTCGTCCTCGGGCATCTCAAGAATAACAAGGTCCGTTAAGATAGTAACATTTGCAACAACAACGGGCACATCCTCACAAATACCGATAGTTTTGGCAGTTGATTTGTCAGCCATTTGCAATGATATTTCAGTAGGTGTGAGTTTATTCAAATCAAGTCTTTTATATAAGGAGAAAGGCATAACACTAACACCAGCTCCCAAATCACACAAAGCAGTTTTGACAAAGTTTCTTTTAATGGAGCAAGGTATAGTTGGTATTCCAGGATCTCCAAGTTTTTTAGGTACTCCATCCTTAAAAGAGTAATTAGCAAGCATGGTGGAGATTTCAGCTTCAGGTATCTTTCTTTTATTTGTGATGATGTCTTTCATATACTTTGCATAAGGGGCCATCTTCAGGATATCAGTTAAGCGGGTACGCAAAAAGCCTGGCCTAATCATTTCAGAAAAGCGCTCAAATTCTTCATCATCCTTTTTCTTAGATGGCTTAGGTGGGAATGGCATAGGTTTCTGAACCCATGGCTCTGTTTCTTTGCCATGTTTCCTAGCCACAAAGTCTCTTTTATCATAACGTTTATTTTTAGGTTGTGGGTTATCAAGATCAGCAGCAGGCTCTATTTCAACATCATTATCTGGTTCTTTATCGTTATTAGGTTGAGCATCTTCATGAACGTCATCACTATCATTCTCATTATCACTAGGTGAATGTTCATTACCAGACTGAGTTTCAACATCAGAAATAGAGACATCATTATTATCAGGAGGTTTTTGTGTCTCAGGTTCACTAGAGGTATGCAAAGTCCTATCATTTTTCTTTTTCTTTTTCTTATTAGAAGGACTAAGTACATCAGAATTAATTCTCTGAGAGTCTTGTTCAATTCTTTTAGGGTGACCCTCAGGATAGAGTGGTTCTTGGGTCATTCTACCTCCTCTAGTTACTACTCTAGCAGCAAAATCATGCATATTATTATTCATTTCATCAAGCAATTCTTTTTGGGACTTAGGAACTTGTTCTAACTAAGTTTGAACCATAGAGGCATGTTTTCCTACACCTCTAACATCATTACTGATTCTAAATAGCAAGTCACTCAAGCGAGCAATCATATCAGAATTATATTTCAATTGTTTCAGAACATGAGCATTGAAATGATCTTGCTTCATAATATAGTTGTCAAACTCATATAAGCACTGACTAGGATGTTTATTGTGAGGGATATCACCTTCATCAAACTTTAATAAAGAATTTACCTTTACCACTTGTGGAGGTGGTGGTGTGTCAAGGCCATGTATTTCTTCAATAGGTGGCAAATTCTTAACATCCTCAGCTTTAATACATTTTTCCTTCATAGATTTCTTTGCCTCTTGCATATCTTCAGGACTGACAAATAAGATACCCCTCTTCTTCGGAGTGGGTTTAGGCGGTAATTCATGAAGAGTCCAATCATCATAATTCTTCAATATGTTATTCAATAATTCCTCAGCTTGTTCAACAGTTCATTCCTTGAAAACACAACCAGCATAACTATCTAGGAAGTCCCTAGAAGCATTGGTTAGTCCATTATAAAAGATATCAAGTATTTCATTTTTCTTAAGAGGATGATCAGACAAAGCATTAAGCAACTGGAGAAGCCTCCCCCAAGCTTGTGGGAGACTCTCTTCTTCAATTTGCACAAAGTTAAATATTCCTATAAGGCAGCTTGTTTCTTATGAGCAGGAAAATATTTTTCAGAAAAGTAGTAGATCATATCATGGGGACTACGCACACAACCAGGAGCAAGAGTATTTTACCATGTCTTAGCATCACCCTTTAATGAGAACGGAAATAACTTAAGGATGTAATAGTAGCGAATCTTCTTATCATGAGCAAAGAGGGTGGCTATATCATTCAGCTTTGTAAGGTGTGCCACTACAGTTTTAGTTTCATAGCCATGGAAAGGATCAGATTCAACCAAAGTAATTAACTCTCGGTCGACAGAGAACTCATAATCCTTATCGGTAACAAAGATAGGTGATGTAGCAAACTTAGGATCACATTTCATTCTAGCATTCAAAGTCTTTTCCTTATACTTGCGTAGGAATTTCTTAAGATCGTTTCTATCCTTGCAAGAAAGAATTTCTCTACTTACCTCCTCGTCCATAACATAACCTTCAGGTATGTTAGGCATTTCAAACTTAGGAGAGCTAGGACTAGTAGGTGTTTCATAGTCATCATCACTTTCATAAGCTTCATCAGTTTCAGCAATTTCATCGCTTTTAGTAGTTTCATTCTATTTAGCTCTAGCAATTTGTTCATCAAGAAATTCTCCTAGTGGCACATTATCATCAAGCATGGTACTAGCATCATCAATAGCATAATTCATAGCAGAGGTAGCATCATCAATAACTTGCGACATATCAGGATTACTAGCATGTGGTCGTGTTGCAAGCTTACTCATAACAGAAGGTGAATCAAGTGCAGAGCTAGATAGTAGTTCCTTACCTCCCCTCGTCTTAGAGGGAAAAATCTTAGTCTTTTGATCCTTCATATTCTTCATAGTGATCAATTGATATAAACCCCAAGTGACTCAACAAATATAGCTATGCTCCCCGGTAACGGCGCCAGAAAAAGGTCTTGATAACCCACAAGTATAGGGGATCGCAACAGTTTTCGAGGGTAGAGTATTCAACCCAAATTTATAGATTCGGCACAAGGGGAGCCAAAGAATATTTGAGAGTATTAGCAGTTGAGTTGTCAATTCAACCACACCTGGAGATTAAATATCTGCAGCAAAGTGATCAGTAGCACAATAATATGATATTTTGATAGCAATGGTAGCAGTAACGGTAACAGTAGTAGCAATAGTTTTGTAGCAGTTGGAACAGTAGCAGCAACAATAGTAACTTAGCAAGAACAATAAGTGGAAAACTCGTAGGCACTGGATCGGTAAACTCGTTGGATGATATTCATCATATAACAGTCATAACCTAGGGCGACACAGAACTAGCTCCAGTTCATAAATGTAATGTAGGCATGTATTCCGTAAACAGTCATACGTGCTTATGGAAAAGAACTTGCATGACATGTTTTGTCCTACCCTCCCTTGGCAGCGGGGTCCATAAGGAAACTAAGGGATATTAAGGCCTCCTTTTAATAGAGAACCGGAACAAAGCATTAACACATGGTGAATACATGAACTCCTCAAACTACGGTCATCACCACGAAGTATCCCAAATATTGTCACTATGGGGTTGACGGATCATAACACGTAATAGGTGCATATGACTAGGCAAGATCGGATCAAGAACATGGATATAGAGATGATAACATAAACGGTTCAGATCTGAAATCATGGCACTCAGGCCCTAGTGACAAGCATTAGGCATAGCAAAGTCATAGCAACATCAATCTCAGAACATAGTGGATACTAGGGATCAAGCCCTAACAAAACTAACTCAATTACATGATGAATCTCATCCAACTCCTCTCCGACCAGCAAGCCTACAAAGGAATTACTCACTCCCGATGGGAAGCATCGTGGAATTGGCGATGGAGAAGGGTTGGTGATGACGAAGACTGAAGATTCCCCTCTCCGGAGCCCCAAACGGGCTCCAGATCTGGCATCCCGATGAAGAACAGAAGGTGGCGGCAGCTCCGTATCGTAAAACGCGATGAAACTTTTTCCCCATTTTTCTCTCCGAAAATAGGAATTATACTGGCGGAATTAGGGTCAGTGGGGCCACGAGGTGGGCACAACCCACCAGGGCGCGGCCAGGGGGCCTGAACTCGTACACATCCGAGTGAAACACCTGAGCCGTAGCTAGACTTTGCCCCTCCATTCGTACCCCTAGTTCTATTGTTAGGGACATTCCCACGACAGTTGGCGCCCACCGTGGGGCTGCGCATCTAGCGAATTCCGGCGCAGGTGGAATTTCCATCTTCCTGATCATCATGAACTCTTTCGGCGGCGAGATCCTCTTCGGGTCACTCAGCTTCGCTGTCGACGATTCGGCGTGGCTACAGGAGGCACCGCTTGACATTGAGGCACTGCCCGCCCGCGGCACAGTGCACTTTAGCGCGGCGACGTTCGGAGTTCTTCTCCGGCAACCGTCCACGCCTTATCGACCGGTCTCCCCTACACATCTCGCGGCATTCCGCCGGCGCTCCGGGCGCTCCAGGCTGCAGCGCTGGAACAAACATGCTGTGGTGGCGCAGGCGGCGGGACAGCAAGTGGCTGCACTCGGAGCCGACGAGGCAGTGCACTGTCTATTCTCTTCTTCGGGTGATGACTCCTCCGATGTCGCTAATTTCGAGAGCAGCGAAGGAGTGGCGGAGGTCTTCATGGCCGGCCCGTCCCGAGACGCTGCACCTCCAGGGTACTCGGCCGGAGACGCCCGTGATCGAGACGGCGACCATCGTGACGCCAGTACAGATGGATACTTCCCCCGACCGCTCACTCGGGAGCAGCGGGAGGAAATCAGGCGCGGGAACGATGAAGTCCTTCAGACGCCCATTGCGGGGAACACCCCCGAGCAGATAGCCCTCGAGGCCGCTCGCCAAGCCACTCTGGCTGAGCACGAGCGCCTCGAGCGGCTACAACAATCACTCGATGAGCGCGCGGCAAGAGAACGTCCTAGTTCCAGCCGTAGCCGCCGCCAGTTGACATTCACGAAGGAGCCCCCGTACACCATCCCAACGATGCGCACTCCTTTGATGAACCTGGCCGCGGCCACTCGGATCGCAGATTCGATCCAGCCGTCCAATTAAGCGGCGGGTGAGGGCATTCGGCAGATCCAGGCACTGCTGAAGACCGCCCTTCAGCAAAATTCAGAGGTATCGCAATATCACCAGCGCATTCATAATGAATCCACTCGGGCAGATACTGTGCAGTCGGCTCACAGTCCTCTAGCACCGAGGAGAGATCCGCGGACTCCTCCTCATCCGAGAGGCCAGTATGGAGGACGCGGACGCGATGACCGCGATTTCAGTCGGACTCCCCCTCCGAGGGGTGGTCTGCATGGTCAACGTACGTATGATGGGGGCTATCCACTCGGGAGAAACCGTGAGCGGAGCCCTGTCAGACACAGAGGCTACGACGCCTGATCAGACATCACTCAGCGAGTGGTCGATCGGAATAGATATGATAGGGACCGAGCGAGTGGCTGGGGAGTTACCGGTCTCAGATGCTTCAGTAGATACATCCGAGAGGCAGAGATACCCCCAATTACCGACTAGCAACCGGGATTGGAAAGTTCAATGGCGTGTCCAAGCCGGAGACTTGGCTCGAAGATTATCGAGTCGCCGTCCAGATCGGCGGCGGAAATGATTTCGTCGCCATGAAGCACCTTCCGCTCATGTTGGAAGGGTCCGCTCGGGCGTGGCTAAATCAGTTGCCCGCCAACTGCATTTACTGCTGGGATGACTTGTCCCGAGTGTTCGTCAAAACATTCGAAGGCACCTACAAGCGTCCGGGTGGACTGATGGAACTCCAGCACTGTGTTCAGAAGAACAATGAAACTCTCTGAGAGTACATTCAGTGCTGGACCACGTTGCATAACACTGTGGAGAATGTCACCGAGCACCAGGCCGTGTGCGCCTTTAAGGCAGGCACTCGGTATCGGGAGTTACTCTTGAAGTTCGGTCGATCTGGGGATCTGTCCCTCAGTCGGGCCATGGAGATTGCAAACAAATATACCAATGGTGAAGAAGAAGACCGCCTCCGAAGCGGTAAAGCGAGAACCGGCAACGCCCCTCAATCGGGAGGCAACGCTCGGAAGAATCAGAAGCGGAAAGGTGACGCCTCCGGCAAGGCCGAAGTCGCAGCTGTCCAAGGGCAGGGGCAAGGCAAGCCGAAGCCCAAGAAGAAGAAGAAAGAATGGACTCCCAAGAAGAAGTCCGAATACAAATCCGATATCCTTGACCAGCCGTGCTAGATTCATACCAAGACGGATGAAGAAGGCAACGTTGTGCTTCCGAAGCACTCCACTCGGGAATGTCGCCTGCTCAGGCAGGAGATGGGCTTTGAGCCCTCGAGTGAGAAGGTCAATGTCGAGGATGAGGAGGATACTTCCGAGTATCCAAAAATAGACAAGGTCATCAACGTGATTTTCGCTGACGTTGAAAGCAGAAGACAGCTCAAAGTAATCAATCGAGAGGTTAATACGGCAGTTCCGGCTGCTAACAAATACCTCAACTGGACAAAGACGCCCGTCACCTTTGACCAGTCGGATCATCCGCCCCACATTGCTACCCCTGGGAGGCAAGCGCTGGTTGTTGATCCAGCAGTGGGTGGTGTCCGACTGCGCAATGTCCTAATGGACGGAGGCAGCGGGCTTAATATCATATATGCCGACACGCTCAACGCTATGGGCATCCCGATGTCCCGATTGAGCAAGAGCAACATGCATTTCCATGGGATCGTCCCTGGGAAGAAGGCCAAATCACTCGGCCAGATCACGCTGGACGTAGTATTCGGCGGCGAGAAGAATTTCCGAAAGGAAAAATTGACCTTTGAGGTGGTCGACTTCTGTAGTGCTTACCACGCCATCCTGGGTAGGCCCGCCTATGCACGTTTCATGGCCAGACCATGTTACGTGTATCTCAAGCTTAAGATGCCAGGGCCTAAGGGTGTGATTACAGTCACTGGCGATCGTAAAGTCGCCGAAGAGTGCCTTCAGCTGGGCACGAAGATAGCCAATGAACAAGTTCTGGCAGTCGAACTTGAAGGATACAAGAAAGAGGTGGACACGGCTGATTTGCTAAGATCAAAGCGGCCAGTTTCAGAATCAGCTTTCCAATCGTCTGGCGAGACTAAGCAAGTTCATGTCCATCCGAGTGACCCGAGTGCCACCCCGACGAACATCTCCACTTCACTCGGAGACAAATAGGAAGCCGAGCTCATCCAGTTCCTCCGTGAGAACTGGGACATCTTTGCATGGAAGCCCTCTGACATGCCTGGTGTACCCAGGGAACTGGCTGAGCACCGACTCCGAACCGACCCCAAGGCCAAGCCAGTCAAGGAGTACTTGTGTCGATCCTCCATCGAGAAGCGCAAGGCGATTGGTCAAGAGATAGCTCGGCTCCTCACTGCTGAGTTCATTCGTGAGATCTACCACTCCGAGTGGCTCGCGAATGTGGTCCCGGTGCCGAAGAAGGATAAGTCACTCCGTATGTGCATTGACTTCAAACACCTCAATCGGGCCTGCCCGAAAGATCATTTTCCTTTACCTAGGATAGATCAGATACTGGACTCAACAGCCGGATGTGAACGTCTGTCGTTCCTGGACGCGTACTCTGGGTACCACCAGATCCGAATGTTCGGCCCTGATGAAATAAAAACAGCCTTCATCACCCCATTCGGGTGTTTTTGCTATATCACGATGCCATTCGGCTTGAAGAATCCCGGAGCTACTTTTCAGCGCATGATCCAGAAGTGTTTGCAGAAGCAAATCAGTCGGAACGTGGAGGCCTATATGGACGATATTGTGGTCAAGTCTAGGAAAGGTTCTGACCTCCTGACTGACCTTGCCGAAACCTTCGCAAACCTACGGCGCTTCGGGATCAAGCTGAATCTAGCTAAGTGCACATTCGGAGTGCCTGCCGGAAAGTTACTCGGTTTCCTCGTTTCCGAACGGGGGATCGACGCTAACCCAGATAAAATCGGCGCCATAGTCCGAATGAAGCAGCCAAAGCGCTTACATGATGTGCAAAGGTTGACAGGATGCCTTGCAGCCCTGAGCCGATTCATTTCAAGACTCGGAGAGAAGGCACTTCCTCTCTACCGATTGATGAAGAAGTCAGAAAAATTCGAGTGGACCAATGAAGCGCAAGCCGCATTCGTAGAACTCAAGGCATTGCTTTCCACCCAGCCGGTGTTAGCTGCTCCGGGCAGCCAGGAACCCTTACTCCTGTACATCGCGGCGACCAGCCAGGTGGTGAGCACAGTCCTTGCGGTGGAGCGCGAAGAGCCAGGAAAAGCATTCAAAGTCCAAAGACCCATATATTACATCTCAGAAGTGTTAACTCCTTCCAAGCAAAGGTACCCACACTACCAGAAGCTGGTTTATGGCATTTACCTGACTGCCAAGAAGGTAGTTCATTACTTCCAAGATCACTCGGTCACGGTCGTCAGCAGCGCTCCCCTGTCGGAGATCTTGCATAACAGGGATGCCGCTGGCTGAGTGGCGAAGTGGGCAATCGAGCTTCTTCCGCTGGAAATCAAATTCGAAGCCAAGAAAGCAATCAAGTCCCAAGCGTTGGTTGATTTTATGGCCGAGTGGATTGAGCAGGAGCAACCAATTCCGAGTGTTCCCAAACACTGGACCATGTTCTTTGACGGATCCAAGATGCTCAATGGCTCGGGGGCTAGCGTGGTTCTTGTCTCTCCCAAAGGAGACCGACTGAACTACGTTCTCCAAATCCATTTTGACTCATCAAACAATGAGGCCGAATATGAAGCCCTCCTGTACGGGCTCCTTATGGCCATCTCACTCGGCATTTGTCAGCTGATGGTCTACGGCGACTCGGACCTCGTCGTCAATCAAGTGATGAAGGAGTGGGACATTCGGAGTCCAGCAATGACTCGATACTGCAACGGAGTCAGGAAGTTGGAGAAGAATTTTGAAGGCCTAGAACTGCATCACATCCCTCATGCAAAGAATCAAGCAGCTGACGATCTGTCTAAGATCGGATCCACTCGGCAAGCGGTCCCGAAAGACATTTTCCTTGAACATCTTCGCGCTCCAACGATCGCAGAAGATCCTTTCACAGAGGAGCCCCCGCAAGCAGTCGGTCCATCTGATCCGACTGAGGTTGAAATTCCAGCTATAGTGGATTTGGTCCACGAAATGCTGGTAATCACTCCCGAGTGGACTCAACCTTACTTGGCATACTTGGTAAGACAAGAACTCCCTGAAGACGAAGAAGAAGCCTGTCGGATCGTCCGTCGATCCAAGTCATTTGAAGTTATGGGAGATCAGTTGTACAAGAAAAGCACCACAGGGGTCGTCCAAAAATGCATTTCCCCAGAGGAAGGGCTGCAGATTATACATGAAGTCCACTCGGGAACTTGTGGTCACCATGCATCCTCTCGGACTTTGGTTGCTAAAGCTTTCTGAGCGGGATTCTATTGGCCCCGAGCCAATGAAGCGGCAAAGGACTTGGTGGATATGTGTGTCGGATGTCAGTTCTACAAGAACAAGTCTCACAAGCCAGTGTCCGCGCTCAAGACGATCCCGATCACTTGGCCATTTGCAGTATGGGGCTTAGATATGGTCGGCCCCTTACGGACTGGGTCGAGTGGATTCACACATCTGCTCGTCGCGGTTGACAAGTTCACCAAGTGGGTTGAAGCAAAGCCCATCAAAAGCTTAGATGCAGGCACAGCCGTCAGTTTCATTTGGCAAATCATCTTCAGGTTCGGCGTGCCTCATGATATCATCAGAGATAATGGGAAGAACTTTGACGCGGACGAGTTCCGGGAATTTTGTTTCTCTCAGGGCATTCGGGTTAATTACGCCTCAGTGGCTCACCCGCAGTCGAATGGCCAGGCCGAGCGCACCAACGGAATGATTCTGCAAGGCCTGAAGCCTCGATTGATGAGAGACTTAAAGTACGCTGCTGGAGCTTGGGTTGAAGAATTGCCTTCTATCTTATGGGGCATTCGGACAACTCCAAACCGCTCTATGAAGCGCACACCTTTCTTCATGGTGTACGGATCAGAGGTAGTTTTACCGAGTGATCTTCAGCACAATTCCCCCAGAGTGGAGCTATATGATGAAGCTGAAGTTGAAACTGCTCGACAAGACGGTCTTGACCTTCTGGAGGAAGAGAGAGAGAGCTGGCCCTCATCAGATCGACGCTCTATCAGCAAGATTTGAGGCGTTACCATGACAGACATGTCCAGGGCCGAGCCTTTCAAGAAGGAGATCTGGTTCTCCGACTGGATTAGCAGAGACCCCACAAGCTCGCACCTCCGTGGCAGGGGCCATATGCAATCTCCAAAGTCTTGCATAACGGAGCCTATCGGCTTTACAACATCAAAGATGGAGTAGAAGAGCCGCGGACATGGAACGCGGACCTGCTTCGCAAGTTCTACACCTAGAACATAACTACATTAGCTTGTCGTTCTAGTGATGAATCCGAGTGATCTTGATGAATAAAGTTTTATTTCATTATATCTTGTTGAGATTTGACTGCTACCCCCAGTGGGTATGAAAAACACTTAGCCGCAAACCTGATTTTGCCTAAGTACAAACTACTCCGAGTGAGGGTCTCGCCCACACTCGGGGGCTTAGCCGCGGCTCCACGTCGCCTAAGTTAAAAATCTATTCCGAGTGTGGACATCCTCTACACTCGGTTGTCAAGATGAACAGGACCATCATTGTTCATCTAAGGACAAACTACTCCGAGTGAGGGTCTCGCCCGCACTCGGGGGCTTAGCCGCGGCTCCGCGTCGCCTAAGTTAAAAATCACTCTAAGTGTGGACATCCTCCACCCTCAGTTGTCAAGATGAACAGGACCATCATTGTTCATCTAAGGACAAACTACTCCGAGTGAGGGTCTCGCCCGCACTCGGGGACTTAGCCGTGGCTCCACGTCGCCTAAGTTAAAAAACACTCTGAGTGTGGACATCCTCCACCCTCAGTTGTCAAGATGAACAGGACCATCATTGTTTATCTAAGGACAAACTACTCCGAGTGAGGGTCTCGCCCACACTCGGGGGCTTAGCCGCGGCTCCGCGTCGCCTAAGTTAAAAATCACTCTGAGTGTGGACATCCTCCACCCTCAGTTGTCAAGATGAACAGGACCATCATTGTTCATCTAAGGACAAACTACTCCGAGTGAGGGTCTCGCCCACACTCGGGGGCTTAGCCGCGGCTCCGCGTCGCCTAAGTTAAAAATCACTCTGAGTGTGGACATCCTCCACCCTCAGTTGTCAAGATGAACAGGACCATCATTGTTCATCTAAGGACAAACTACTCCGAGTGAGGGTCTCGCCCACACTCGGGGGCTTAGCCGCGGCTCCGCGTCGCCTAAGTTAAAAATCACTCTGAGTGTGGACATCCTCCACCCTCAGTTGTCAAGATGAACAGGACCATCATTGTTCATCTAAGGACAAACTACTCCGAGTGAGGGTCTCGCCCACACTCGGGGGCTTAGCCACGGCTTCGCATCGCCTAAGTTAGATACCTTACGAGTGGGACATCCTCCACACTCGGGTGTCAAGATGAACAGGACCATAATTGTTCATCTAAGGACAAACTAGTCCGAGTGAAGGGTCTAGCCCACACTCGGGGGCTTAGCCGCGACTCCGTGTCACCTAAGTAAGAACCATCCGGAACTAAAAGATCGAATAAAGCCGAAACAAATGAGAACTGCATCATTCAGATCGAAAAGTACGGATAAAGGTTCAGACAGCGGGAGCCCCAGGCTCACTTAAAGTTTCATGGTTACAGCAACCACTCGTTCTAAGGCAAATACTTAAAAGAGTTAAAACTAGACGATCACTCGGGCGGGGGCACTCCTTCCACAAAGGTGTCCAGGTCGATGCTGTCCGCTATCCGAGTGGTAGCTTCCATGAACATCTCCATGAAGTCATCAATCTTGGCGTTCTTCCTGTTGTCCACCTCGAGGGACTTTAGTTTCTTCTCATCCACCCCCTTGCAGTGGATACGGACCAACGAGAGAGCTATGTCAGCACCGGCCCGGGCCGTAGATTTCTTCCAGTCTTTCACTCGGCTTGGCACTGCCTTCACTCGAGCTAACACAGTTTCCAGATCCTTCGAAGGCTCGTCGTCGGGAAACACGTCGCGGTCAATCGCAGAGATGGCGGTGCCAAGCTCCCTGATATACATGGCCACTTGCTCAACGCGCTCTTCCAATCGGAGCACGCTCATGGCAGCACTGTCCTTGAGTAAACCCTGGGTGGGATCTAGCTCCTTCTCGATTTTGTCCGTCTCCTCCGCCACATCGTCACAAAATGCTGGATTCGGACAAACGAAGAAAGAAGTCAGGGACATACAAATTTCATCCGGCTCAACCAAGTTCCATGAGAGTCACTCGGAAAAATTACCTTTGAGCTTTTCATTGGCCTCGCCACTGAATTCCTCGACGTATTCCTCCAGCTCAGTTTTCTTGGAAGCAATGTGGTTGAGTTTGGTCTGCCACTCGGTTTTCAGCTTCTTCAATTCAACAAGTTCTTCGTTGGACTTCTGGATGGCAGCTTCCAATGCTTTCTTCTCCTCCTCCAGCTTTCCGACTGACTTCAGTTTTTCCTCGGCCTCCTTGGCCTTTCGGCTGGCTTCCTTCTGAGCGGCCGCAAGTTCGGTGTCCTTCTTCTCAAGAGCATTCTTCACAGTTTCTAAAGAAATAGAATTCCTCAGCCTCTTGACAAGTTCACGATTTTCTCTACGAAAATCTGATGAAGCGTATTCAGTCGGATGGGGAAGAGGAGCCACTACCATTACAGTCGAGCGGGAAGATATTACCTTCAATGGCCTTTTTCTCCTCTTCCAGTCGGGCGTTCTTGGTCTTCTCAGCGTCGAGGCTAACGCACAGGTCCAGCACCTCCTTCTCCAGAGTTTTGTAGTGGCTTCCGAGCTCACAAACAGACTGCAAAACAGATTTAAAGCAAAGGATATTGGTCAGAACTTTGACACGGATTCTAAGACTCCCGCCGACTGCTTCAGTCGACGGTAGTCTCGGGGACTACACCCAGTAAGTGCGATCAGCGCGCCCCCACTGGAAAATCAAAAACAAAACGTTCATTCGGATGGATTAAACTCAGTGTCCATTCGGTCGGATTGAACATAGTATTCATTCGGATGGATTGAGCTTGATATTTATTCGTACTCTAAGACTTCCGCCGACTGCTTCAGTCGACAGCAGTCTCGAGGACTACACCCAGTGGGTGCGCTCAGCGCGCCCCCACTGGAACTCAAACACACTCAGCGGGTGTACTTAAACTCGGATTCAGATCCTCACAAGACGGGAAATTGAAATTTCGACTAAAAGGGTACTTACAAGGGTACTTACTCGGACATTCTTCTTCAGGGCTTCACTCGCATCATACGCCGTCTTCAGTCGGTCACTCATTATCTCTAGCTGCATTAGAGCCTCTTTGCTCGCTCCCACTTGGTCCTCCGGGACATGGTGTAGCGCAAAAATGTTGGGCGTAGAGGGAGTCAACGAGTGAGATGAAGACCCGGTACCGAGTGCTTCTCCGACTCCCGAGTCGGCCTCTTGTGTGGGCACCAGAGTATCGGCAAGCGACGGCTCCTGCATCACGACGTCTACGTTGGCCGGAGGGTTCATTGGGTCAATCTTGTCATTTGCATCAAGGTCGATCACTTCACGTGGAGCTGCAAGTAATCAAGCCACTCGAAGATGAATAAACACTCGGAAATATACAGGATTACCGAGTGAGTTTAGAACTTACCCTTCGAGGACGCAACATCAGCGTCGGCCCGCTCTTTCTCCAAGGTCTGAGGGTCAGGTGATGCAGTCGAGGTATCAGCTCTGCAAAGAGAACACTCAGATCATTTATCACTCGGACAAGTATACACAACAACTGTTAAGAATAGAATCACTTACGCTGAAGCCACTGGGATAGCCATCTTGATCTTCGGGATGAAGACCGCCTTCCGAGGTTTGGTGGTTACAATTTTTGGCTGCTTCGCTGTCTTCTCAGGAGAGGAGGCAACCTCTCCACGCCCACGCTTTGAAGCACGGGTTGTGTTGGGGATATAACCCCGTGGTAAGACCCGCCCAAGAGGGGCCGGGTCATACCCGGCGGCTCGTAAGCAAGACCCTTAAGGTGGGCCGGAAGATGAAGGCCAGGCCGCATGGCGGCTTATCAGGCGGGCCAAGACGAAGGCCCAGAGACAGAAGATGGTGTGAGACCCAGACGGTTAAGCCGCCCGGAGACGGCTTGCTCAAGGAGGCAAGGCGACTTAGAAAGAGGATTGACTACGTTGTATGAGTCGGTTTAGGACTCGTGTAACCCAGGGCCTCGACCTCCTATATAAAGGCGAGACCCCGGGGCGGCTTAGACAAGAAACCAATCAATCGAGAACTAGGTCAAGCGAACCCGCTCCCTTGTAATCGATACTCCAATCAATACAGCACAAGCAGGACGTAGGCTTTTACCTCTTCTTGAGGGACCGAACCTGGGTAAACTCGTGTCTCTCGTCTCGACCAACCCCTTTGAGTCCACCGTCTTAGCGATGGCCTCGAACCTAAGTCTTCGGACATCTGCCGTGACAAAACCACGACAGTTGGCGCCCACCGTGGGGCTAGCGCTCGGTGGTGTTGAGTTCTCAAAGGGCTCTCTCCCAGGGATCGAGGGGTACGCTGTTGGCAGGATGACCAAGAGTCGCCGCGGCCGGCTCTACATCGACGACGCCGGCTGGGGCCCCGAGGCCGACTCAATTGAGTACGGGTTCCGGGTCCCCTTCGGCGGAATCCACGTCTTCATCGGCAAGATCGGCGGATCTGAACCCGGGCCGGACATCTGCACCGACATCGTCGAGCCGGCCCGGCGCGAGCAACCAGCCCGACGCGTGCGACCCGCCCGTGCTAACCCGGGCAGGAAGCATGTCTTCGTCGGCTTCACCCAGGGCATGGAGCTTGAAGGCTCAATGTCTCGGGAAGAAACTCTCATCTGCTCAGAGGATGGGTCCTCCAGCGGAGAGACGGAATCGATCTATCAGCTTCATAACGGTGGGCTCGGGGGCTACATCGAGCCTTACCCTGAGTCAGAGTATCATGAGCCGGAGGATTACGAGCCGCCGAGCCGCGCTGCCATATTCATGGCGGGTTCAGCGCCGGCCCCTAGCAGCACAACTGCCGGCGTGACCGGGTCAGGAGCTGGCAGGCCGCCGGCTCAGGTTCTCTTGGATCTGATGAACGAGCTTACAACCCTGATGGAAACCGAGGTCACTGCTGAAAACCAAGCGGCCCGCAACGCGGAGATCACGAGGTTGAAGAACCAGATGGCCGGAGTCCAACAGGAAATCAACGCGCTGAAGGCCCAGATGGATACTGAGGCGGAGCGCCTTAGGGCGGATGCTTTCCGCCTTGAGCTAGAGCAGCAGTATGCAGTGGCGGTTCATCGGATGAGGCATCAATCCCGCCTGCCGGATCAATATGAAGCCAGAAATCTTTTTAACACGCCAGGGACAGGACGGAATGTGCCTTTGACCGTAACCCGGACAGCGGAAGTACCTGGAAGCCGGGCGGCGGTTCAGCATCAGCAGCCAGACCCGCCCCGACGGAACCAAAACCCGCCACAGTTTTTTCCGATGCCATCGGGTCATTATTCTAACCCGGCGGAGAACATGGTGGCGGCGGCCAGCAGGCTTGATACAATTCCCATCCCCGACGAGGCGCCTTTTGCAGAGGAGGTGCGGAACGCTATTGGATACCTGCGGACGGCGGTGGCCCAGCAAGAGAAATACACTTATAGCCGGAGTCGCGTGCATTCAACCCCCATCCCCAGCCGCAGCTACAGCCGGCGCTATGAGTCACCGGCGGTTTCTAGCAGTGAACGACATCGGAACCCGCCGCGAGTCGATCGGGCGACTCTGGATGCTCAGGCGCTGGTGGATCGGGCAAGGGCATAGTGAGAAGCGGCGGCTCTAGCGGCGGCGGCGGCTCATCAGGAACCCACAGTTGCACCTTCCGTTTCAGTAGGAGCAGGAGTAACCTCCAGGGCTGTAGGAGTGCCGTGCTTAGCGCCGGCTCTGCGGAACGAGCGTCTGCCGAAGGATTTCAAGGGTATTCGCAAGGTGCCCAATTATACTGCTGACCTACCTCCAGAGGCTTGGATCAAAAGCTATGAGCTGGCCATGGAGATGTTAGATGTCAGTGACGCAGTATGTGCCAAATATTTTATCATGATGCTGGAAGGGCCGGCTCACACGTGGTTGAAGGGCTTGCCACCCAACACCATTAATTCCTGGTCTGAATTAAAGGCGAAATTCATCAAAATTTTCCAAGGAACGTGCAAGCAGCCCATGACGATTGTGGATCTGGACCATTGCGTGCAGCGTGATGACGAGTCGGCTCATCACTGGGTCCGGCGGATCTCAACCATCATGCACTCTTCTGAACAGATTACGGCGGCTCAAGCAGTTTTGATTCTAGAGAAGAATTGCCACTTCACACCTTTGAAGCAGAAGCTTGGGCGGATCAAGCGCACGTGCCAGGATATGGGGGAGCTCATGGCGGCTCTCACCAAGTATGCAGACCCCGATAACACGAAGGACCCTGGCTCCGATGATGAGAAATCGGGTCAGGGTAAGAAAAACAACAATGGCAAGGGTCAACAGCAAAACACGACCGGAAATAGCAACCCGGGCAAGCGAAAGAACCCGGACGGCGGGTCAGAATTGGTGGCGAACACCAGCACTGGGAACAATTGTGCTAAGGCAATGGGAATTTCAGGCCACCCTTTAACAAGGGCAAAGCTCCTTTCAACCTGGAAGAGATGCTCAATAAACCTTGTCCAGAGCACAGCCGGCCTGATAAGCCGGCAGGCCATACATGGAGGGATTGCAGTATTATGCGGCAGTTTCGGGATTATAGCCTTCAACAGCATCGTAATAACGGTAATGGGCCATCAGGCGGCTCAGGGCCGGGCGGATCAGGAGCCGGCTTTGGTGCTGGCGGCTCAGGATCCGGGTACCAGGGTCAAGGCAATCAAGGAGGTCATCATCAACAGTCTGGCGGTGGAGGCCAGCAGCAGAATAACCAATCGGGGTACCAGACTAACCCGAAATAGCTCAGTGGGGGTCAGTATCATGTTTTTACAACCAGCCTCGACAAGCGAGACCGGAAGGTGCGCAAGCGGGCGGTTAATGCAGTCATGCCGGCTCTCCCGCAGTATTTGATGTGGTCCGAGTATGACATAACTTGGAGTAGGGAGGATCACCCGCCGCGTGTTGATAACCCGGGGCAACTGGCTTTAGTAGTTGCCCCCCAAGTAGGAGGATATGTGTTCACTAAAGTGCTTATGGATGGTGGCAGCAGCATCAACATCATGTATTATGACACTTTCAGCCGGATGGGTTTGCTTGATAAGGATCTTAAGCCCTCTTCAACAGTTTTTCACGGTGTGGTGCCCGGAAAATCGGCTTATCCAGTGGGAAAGATTTCTTTGGAGGTAGCTTTTGGTGATGAATTTAACTACAGGGTGGAGTCTTTGTGGTTTGAAGTAGTCAAAATCAAGAGCCCATATTACGCTCTGTTTGGACGGCCGGCTTACGCCAAGTTCATGGCTAGGCCTTGCTATGTTTACTTACAGCTCAAGATGCCCGGGTTGAACGGGACGATTACCGTGCATGGTGATCGGAAGACGGCTCTTGAGTGTGAGGAAGGTGACGCAGCTTACGCAGAGTCAAGTTGTGCTGAAGCGGAGCTCAAGTTCTATAAGGAGAATGTTGACCCGGAAGATATGACTCCACTGAAGAAGCCTAACACGGAATCTGAGCCGCCCCTCAAGTTTGTGGCAGAAGATACTAAGTTGGTGGACTTTACGCCGGGCGACTCATCACAGCAGTTCACTATTGGGGCTAACATGGACCCCGCATAGGAAAGCGCGCTCATCGAATTCATCCGTGAGAATCGGGACATCTTTGCATGGAAGCCTTCTGACATGCCGGGTGTACCGAGAGAATTCGCTGAGCACCACCTTAATGTGGATCCTAAGTTTAAGCCGGTCAAACAGTTCCTCCGGCGGTTCAATGAGGAGAGGCGCAAGGTTATTGGAGAAGAGGTGGCCCGGCTCTTGGCAGCAGGGTTCATCGTCGAAGTTTTTCACTCGGAGTGGTTAGCTAACCCGGTGCTAGTGCTTAAGAAGAATGGCACGTGGCGTATGTGTGTGGATTACACGGACCTTAACAAGGCCTGTCCAGTTGACCCGTTTGCTCTCCCCCGTATCGATCAGATTATTGATGCAACGGCGGGTTGTGAGAGTTTATGCTTCCTGGACGCTTATTCAGGTTACCATCAGATAAAGATGGCAGTTAAAGACCAAGAGAAGACGGCTTTCATTACGCCTTTTGGTGCTTTCTGCTATGTGTCTATGCCTTTTGGGCTCAAGAGTGCCCAGGCGACTTACCAGCGTTGTGTGCAGAACTGTCTTCATGGTCAGATTGGGCGCAATGTTCATGCTTATGTGGATGATATTGTGATCAAGTCCAAGAAAAGGAGACTCTGCTTGGCGACCTGAAGGAAACGTTCGATAATTTACGGGTCTATAAGATGATGCTTAACCCGGCTAAGTGTGTCTTTGGAGTTCCTGCAGGCAAGCTCTTGGGATTTCTAGTCTCTGAGCGTGGCATTGAAGCTAATCCGGACAAGATAAAGGCTATCACTTCCCTGTCTGAGCCGGCGTGCATCAACGACGTTTAGCGCCTGGCGGGTCTAATCGCTGCGTTAAGCCGGTTCATAAGCCGCCTGGGTGAGAAGGCTATTCCTCTGTATCAAATGATGAAGAAAACAGACAATTTTGTTTGGAGTAAGGCGGCGGGTGAAGCGTTCGAGGTGCTCAAGAAGCAGCTGGTTGAGCCGCCGGTCTTGGCCGCTCCGGCTGAGAAGGAACCTTTGCTCCTCTATGTGGCGGCTAACAATAGGGCAGTCAGCACCGCGATTGTTGTGGAGCGTAAGGAGGCAGGGAAGGAATACCCGGTTCAGAGGCCGGTTTACTACGTCAGTGAAGTCCTCATAGAATCCAAGCAAAGGTACCCACATTGGCAAAAATTAATATATGGGGTGTTCATGGCGAATCGCAAGTTGAAGCATTACTTCTTGGGACACCAGATCACCGTGGTTAGCTCTGCCCCGTTGGGTGACATAATTCAAAATAGAGAAGCCACTGGCAGGATTGCTAAGTGTGCATTGGAGCTTGGGCCTCTTAATCTGAAATATGTGCCTCGCACGGCTGTCAAGTCTCAAGCCTTGGTGGACTTTATAAACGACTGGACAAGTGTCAGTCGCCCGAGGAGAAGCCGGATAACACATACTGGACAATTCACTTTGATGGATCCAGACAGTTAGAAGGGTCAGGGGCAGGAGTTGTCTTAACTTCCCCTAGAGGTGACAAGTTTTGTTATGTGTTACGGTTGATGTTTCCCTGTACTAACAATGCAGCTGAGTATGAGGCTTTACTTCATGGCCTCCGTGTGGCTAAGGAGATGAATCTGAGCCGGGTTAGATGTCTTGGCGACTCAGACCTTGTGGCTCAGCAAGTTTCAGGCACGTGGGATTCCAAAGACCCACGGATGGCGGCTTATCGTCAGGCGGTGGATATCATTGCTGGACACTTCAAGGGTTATCAGGTGGATCATATTGACCGTCGCAAGAACGAGGCAGCTGATGCATTGTCAAGGCTGGGCTCTCAGCGTAATCCGGTGCCGCCTAACGTTTTCTTGGATGTGTTATATCATCCGTCTGTTAAGCTACCTTCAGAGGAGGATCTGGCCGTACCTGACCCGGAGGGGCAGCTGGTGGCGGCTCTGCATGCTATCCCTGACTGGACGCTGCCTTACTTAGCGTACTTGACTCCCGGCGAGTTACCCGAGGACGAGACCTTGGCAAGACAAATCATCAGGCGATCTAAATCCATGACTATCATCATTGGCGAGTTACACAAGCGCAGTGTCACTGGTGTTTTCCAGCGTTGCGTTTCTCCTGAAGAGGGTAAGGAGATCTTAAATGAAATTCACGCCGGTGATTGTGGTCATCATGCCGGCTCAAAATCTTTGGTAGCCAAGGCTTTCCGGCATGGTTTCTTCTGTCTGACGGCTCATAAGGACGCTGAAGACTTGGTCGTCAAGTGCGATGGATGTCAGAAGTTCGGGCGACATGCTCACGTGCCGGCTCAGGAATTGCAGATGATTCCAATTACCTGGCCGTTTGCGGTTTGGGGGCTTGATATGGTCGGACCCTTCAAGAGATCTAAAGACAAGAAGACCCACCTTTTGGTGGCGGTGGATAAGTTTACCAAGTGGGTTGAGGCTGAGCCGGTCGGCAAGTGTGACGCGGCTATGGCGGTTCAGTTTGTCAAAAAATTGATCTACCGTTTTGGTTACCCTCACAGTATCATCACGGACAATGGCACAAACCTATCCAAGGGGGCTATGCAGGCGTTCTGTGAAAGTGAGCACATCCGGCTTGACGTCTCTGCTGTTGCTCATCCACAATCCAATGGTCAGGCGGAGCGTGCTAACCAGGAGATCTTGAGAGGCATCAAGCCCCGGCTTATGGTTCCTCTACAGCGAACGCCGGGTTGTTGGGTAGAAGAGTTACCATCAGTTCTATGGAGCATCAGAACAACTCCCAATAGGTCAACAGGCTATACGCCTTTCTTCATGGTTTATGGCGCAGAAGCCGTGTTACCAAGTGATATACGTCATGATTCGCCGAGGGTGGCGGCTTACGTTGAGACAGATAATGAGACAGCGCGTCAGGACGCGTTAGATGCTTTGGATGAAGAGCGTGATCTGGCGGCGGCTCGATCGGCGATTTATCAACAAGACCTGCGTCGCTATCATAGCCGCAGAGTTAAGACCTGGACGTTTCAGGAAGGCGACTTGGTGTTGCGTCTGATTCAAGATCAGACGGATGCGCACAAGCTCTCTCCCCCATGGGAAGGACCCTTTGTGGTCAGCAGAAATCTGAACAATGGGTCATACTATCTCATTGACGTCCGAGACGAGTCACGCACTTCTGGGCAGGAGACCCACAGGCCATGGAATATCGCTCATCTGCGGCCTTACTATACTTGAGTCATCGACTCCCATCAATGTACATCATCATTGTATATACCTTTTATATATATAATAAAGTTGGCATCCCTGCAAGCCGGGGCCCCTGCCTTTTATATACTTCAGATTGTGCAAAAGTGGACTCAACCACAAGGTCATTTGGGGGCTTCCAACCCGCCAGGGTTTAGCTTACACACTCTCTTGATCGGCTCTTCAGCCACCGTCAGGCCGGATTATATACCCAAAAACTTGACTCCGTCAACAAGGTCATTTGGGGGCTTCCAACCCGCCGGGTTTAGCTTACACATCCTCTTGATCGGCTCTTCAGCCACCGCGAGTTTGAGTTAAACCTGCCTGTATGCTGCTGCTGCTCCGCTAGGTGACCCGCCAAACTCTTGCCAGTTAATCTCGATTAGAGACCCTGAGCTGTTCAAAGTACTTGACAGTCACTCTCGCTAGAGACCCTGTACTGGTCAAGGTTAAACCGGCGGCTCTTGTCACGTGAGGGCCGGCTTACGGAAAGCGAGGATAAACTCACCCATCTGCTGCATACTCTCCGCTATGTGGCCCGATCGTACTCTTAAACAGTTACTCTTTTAAAGACCCTGCACTGTTTAAAGTTCAAACAACGGATTTACGTCACGTGAGAAGTAGCTTATGGGCCCTGGGGGTACTCATGCCCTGATGCGCCTCTTTATGGTTTGTTGTTGCTCTTACCAGTTAATCTCGCCTAGAGACCCTGAGCCGTTCAAAAGAGTTGACGGTCACTCTCACTAGAGACCCTGTACTGCTAAGAGTTCAAACAATAAGTTCATGCCATAAGAGCCGGCATATGAATTTTCGAAAAAGCAAGGTCGTGAAAGATTTAACATCTCTGGGTTGTGCTTTTTCAAGCCGCCCTCACAGCAATACAGAGCATACTCTGTCTTGTTTGTTTTTACAAGGTTTATCTCCTAAGAGGAGCCGCCGTGAAATATGATGACAAGATGTTGTGAGCACAACACAAGACAGATAAACGTGCATCATGTTGTGCAAAGATTCATACGTGCGCGATGGCACGGCTCAGGCAATCAAGTTTTTCTACGCCTATTACAAAGCTCTCCAGGGAGCCCAAAATGGAACAGACTTAAAGTTTTTTATACACTTCCAGTCTCGGCAGCTCAGAAAGCCGGGTCATCAACTTAAGAAGCAAGTGTTCAGCTCGATGACGGGTCATCCTGCGGCGGGTCTTTGACCTCTTCGATCTGAAGATTGTCCACATCCCAGTTGCAGTTTGTTAAAGCTTCAAACTGGGCCTCATCAAAGAGAGGAGATGGGTCAATTTCAGGAGCAAAGAGTGTCTTACAGCGTGCTGGAGTCAAGTCTCTAGCTTCAAACGTTGGGCAGCGCACAAGTTTGTTATCCTCGCCATAAGCCGCCTGGTATGAGGTCAGATCAATTTCATCAGCGAGTGTTGATGCGAGTACTCGAGAAGCCTTCATACACTTGGCATAGTCAGCTTCCGTAAATTCTGAGCCGTCATCTTTTTTGGATGGAAAGCCATCATCATCTCTTCTGCGGTCAGTTCAGGGGCAAAGGCCAGAGACCGGCTTAGTGCGGCCATTGCTCCCTTTCTGGCGGCTGATCGTTTGAGCTCCTCAATTTGCTTGGGCAGAGTTGACAAGAGCTCTATCACTCCCTTCATGAATTTGGGGATGCTTTTTTCATTCAGCATCTCTTTGATGGTGCAAAGGGTCCCGCAGTATAGCTGTTCTGTCAAGGTGTATACTGCTTTAAGCTTCAACAAGCTGTCAGAAGATAGCTGGCGGCTTCTTTGACCTGCAAGGAAAGATTAGGCGTTATAAGCCGCCCGCACAGTTTTTAACAAGGCAAGGAAATTTGCTAAGTGTTCAGTGCTTACCAAAGATAGCACAAGTCATCCTAGAAATATGGCGCTTGAGGGTTTGTAGCTCATCTGACACAAGCTTGAGCTGCTGGTCGGCATCGTCTGCACGCTTGGTCAGGGTGGCATGTGTAGACTCAGCACTCTTTTTGAAGGCATCAAAGTCGGCTTGAACCTTCTCAAGCTCCTTAACGGCAACCCGCCATTTTTCTTCCGCCTCAGACCGGGCGGTTTGTTGCGAAGCAAGGCTTTCTTTTACGCCGGTCAGATTAGACTCGGCCGCGTCCAAGGCGTCCTGTATTGCACAAAAACAAAACAGTTCAGGAGGTTTAAGTCGCCAGGCTGAGATATTCGTAGATGATTGATGAAGTTATTATGCTACAAGTCTCAAGCAGATTGCAAGCAATATACTTGACACTTGGGGGCTAATGTCTGTGTTTTCTCTCCAAGTTTACAATGAAGTTCCGGCTCATCTTTGTAAAGTTAAGCCGGCACTTGGGGGCTACACATGGCGCTTTCCAAGTCTACAATGAAGTTCTGGCTCATCTTCGTAAAGTTAAGCCGGCACTTGGGGGCTACACATGGCGCTTTCCAAGTCTACAATGAAGTTCCGGCTCATCTTCGTAAAGTTAAGCCGGCACTTGGGGGCTACACAGCGTTTTCCAAGTTTACAGTGAAGTTCCGGCTCATCATTTTTATAATGACCCGGACTTGGGGGCTACAATTGGATCAACTTTTCAACTCAGTACCGGCTTAAATATCTATATTAACCCGATACTTGGGGGCTACGAGCTAGGCCATTCGAATTATGACAAGGATTGGAAGACCCGGTCTACTATTTGCAATACTAAACCAGCTCTTGGGGGCTACATAAGGGTACAAGGAAAAGCAAGAGAGGAGTACCTCATATTTCTTTTTCATTAGTCCAACAAGTTTTGGCTCCATATTACGGCTTGTGGAGAGGCGGTTCAGATAACCAGCATGTAACTCATCTGCAGTCAGCTTCTCCAACACGGGGAATTCAAAATCAAGTTTCTCAGGCGAGGAAGCTTCAGCTTTGCTGGTGTGTTTTGTCACTACATGTGGTTCGGGAGGTTGATAACCCGTCCCAGTGATGATAACGTCTGGAAGTACTGTGTCTTCAACGGCGGTTGAAGGACTGGACGGCTTAGGATCAGCCTTTGGAGGACTCTCCAGAGTGGCCATGTCATCATCAGCCGGCTCAGAGGGCTGAGGAACGTCAGTAGATGCATCTTTTCTAGCCTCAGTGGGCTCAGCGCAAGGTGCAGGGGAATCCGGCTTAGTAGTCTCTGGTTCTTGGGCGGTAGGAGCAGCGGTAGACCCGCCTGTCTTCCTTCGTTTTGCTTGAGCCCTGGAAAACAAAAAGATTGCCACATAGAGGACAAGGATGGTAAAAAGGTATGGTGCAAATACAAAGGTACGCACTCTGGGTTGATCTTTAGAGGAGGCAGCTTGGTTGCAGTAGAGTCGCCAGATGAAGGAGGCGTCTCCTAAAAGAAGGTTAAGACGATGAAAGATGAGTAAGGTTACAATGAAAGAACTAAAAACTGGACTTAGTTAAAAGAGAACCTCAGCCGGCCGTTTCCGCGGAGCCGGAGAATTTGATAAGCCGGTCAAAAGCTCTTCAGAGCCGGCGCTCCGGGTCTGACGTCGGGAGTTGTGCTGTTGCTTTTTCAAAAGAAAATTGGGGTCTAAATAAGCAAGAGGATGAGAAAATGGGACTTTCCGGATGACCCGCCGTATTTTCTCTGGTAGAAAGTTTTCTGAGTCAGAGGAAATGTAGGTTACCTCAGGGGCGTCTGCATGGCTTGTTTCCGTTTCCTCCTGTGAATAATTGTTGTCAATAAGTTGCATAAAGAGACGGCCAAGGGAGTCAAGTTCTACCTCTGAGTCGTCAAGCTCAGGCGGTTCTTGAGCGGCAGTTTTCTTCTTTTGGGCGCGGGTTTTACCCACCTTAGGTTTCCTCACAGGAGGGTTATACTTCTTCTTCCAGAAAGAAGAGTCGGCCTGCGCATAAGTCGCCAAAAAAGGTTAAAAGGAGCAAGGTAAAAGGTCAAGACAAGAATGACCAATTTTGTGGAAAAAGATTTCTTACAGCTGGAGTCGGGTTCTTGACATAGAAAGGTTTCAGCCCAACTTTGTTGCAAACCGCTTGCTTTTCGCCAAGAAGTGTTTTGACGGAGGAGTTGATGTCTTGTTCTGAAAGAGGGGTGGTGTTGAAGCAAAGAGTGTCATTGGGCTCACCCGTGAATTGGTGCATGAGTCGGTCACGCCGGCTCAGTGGCAAGACCTTCCAGCTACCCCAGCAGCGGGTTAAGTCGACGCCTGTCAAGCCATTGGCCATTAAGGCCCTGATCTTCGCGAAAGCCGGAGCATATTTCGCTCGCTCTGCGGCGGACATCCGGTCTGGGAGTTCTCCGGTGTTGCAAAGCCGGGTAGGACGGTAACCCGGCAGCGGATTCTCTTCTTCAGGAGAAGTGTCCTTGCAGTAAAACCAAGTCTTGTTCCAATCCTTGGGGTGACTTGGTAAGATAGCTGCTGGGTAGGGCAAATCTCTCTGTCTCTGGATAGAGATGCCGCCAAGCTCTAAACTTGGTCTAGCCGCCACTTCAGTTTGGCGGTTGACGTAATGGTAATCACGGAAGAGGTCAACAGACGGCTCTTCTTGCAGGTAAACTTCACATAAGACCTGGAACTGACACATGTTGGTGACAGAGTTTGGACCTATGTCTTGAGGGTGAAGCTTGTAGAAATGAAGGACGTCCCGGAATTTTTTTGACCCGGGCGGGCTAAATCCGCGGAGGAGGTGATCAGTGAACACAACCACCTCTCCTTCTTTAGGAGTAGGTCTTATTTCTGGCCCTGGCACCCGCCAATGTATAACGTCCTGAGCCGGCAAAATACTGGATTCTACGAAGTCAAGTATAAGTTGTTCGGTGACTCCAGAGCCGACCCAATCGCAAGACGAAGGTGCTCTCGACATAATGGCGGGTCAAACTGCGAGAAGGCGCAGAGTATGGCGGGTTAGAAAAACGATAAATAGTTAAGGCAGCTATGGTCAGTATAATGGTGAGGTGTTAAGCCGCCGAAGTATTTTATCAGAGAACCGCCAATGTAATGGCGGGTTCGGTGGGCAAGGCGATCCTGGAAAATACAGCTAAGTGCAGATAAACAGGTTTTGCATATTACAACTATAGCTGCAAGATCTACGGGCGAAGATAAAATGAAATATATTCATGACCTAAAAACGACAGAAGAAGAACAGGCGGACAGCACGCGGTGGAGATTGGTATGCAGATCTAAAATAAGCGGGCATTGACATTAAAAGGACGACCGCAACGGATAAACAGTGTTATGAGATTCAAGAGGATGCTTGGTGGTCTGCACTACGAAGAACACTTTGACGAACAGCGAAGAACACTAGGGAAAAACGATGAGCACGGGGGACCCTAATGGAGATGACTCCAGATTCAATGGGAGCTGAGAATAGTACCTCGCGGATGCGGACGGGCTGGTGAAGTTCTGGTCCAAGTCAGGTCGATGTAGCGGCCGGCGTTGGGGACGACGGCGAGGCCCGGTCAGGTGCGGCGGAGCTCCGGAGGTGCGGTTGTTTGAAGGAGGAAGAAGAAGACGTGGCGGCAGAGAAGGAAAAAAGCCCCCCCCCCCCCCGTGTCCCTATTTATGAGATGGGATGGCAACGGTGCGCGCGAGAATCGAGGAAGCATAGTGATGATTGACCAAAGAGGGCGCCTTGATTTTCGGACCGACCATTCAATGAAAGGATCCGTTGCAAACGTCACAGAATCTTTTTAGCATATTCGACGTGACGTCACAGCGGGTTATGAGTTTTCTTTTTCAGGTGATAAAAGGTGAGACTCGCCGCCGAATGAGTTTGAAGATTGACATGAACGGGCTCAAATCAATCTGGGGCCTAATGTTGGGGATATAACACCGTGGTAAGACCCGCCCAGGAGGGGCCGGGTCATACCCGGCGGCTCGTAAGCAAGACCCTTAAGGTGGGCCGGAAGATGAAGGCCAGGCCGCATGGCGGCTTATCAGGCGGGCCAAGACGAAGGCCCAGAGACAGAAGATGGTGTGAGACCCGGACGGTTAAGCCGCCCGGAGACGGCTTGCTCAAGGAGGCAAGGCGACTTAGAAACAGGATTGACTACGTTGTATGAGTCGGTTTAGGACTCGTGTAACCCAGGGCCTCGACCTCCTATATAAAGGCGAGACCCTGGGGCGGCTTAGACAAGAAACCAATCAATCGAGAACTAGGTCAAGCGAACCCGCTCCCTTGTAATCGATACTCCAATCAATACAGCACAAGCATGACGTAGGATTTTACCTCTTCTTGAGGGGCCGAACCTGGGTAAACTCGTGTCTCTCGTCTCGACCAACCCCTTTGAGTCCACCGTCTTAGCGATGGCCTCGAACCTAAGTCTTCGGACATCTGTTGTGACAAAACCACGACAGGTTGGAAGGGCGGAACCACTCGGCTTGGCAATTCTCGATCCTTTGGATCCGCCGCCGCGGATTCCCGAGTCATGGTGCGCCTTGGAGCGAGATTCGGGCACCCGGTCTTCTGAACGCGATGACTCCACTTCGTCGCCGTCTTCTGAGCCCTCCTCGTCGTCTTCCTCACCATCCTCGCCATCACCAGGTTCTTCATACTCTCCAGCTTCGGCCGAGTCATCCGGATGGTCAGTGTCGCTGGCAACGTCGACCGGACCCCTATCCACGAGTGGCACCAAGCTGCTCATTTGTGTGAAGGCCTGCCGAATGAAGAGCAGAATCAGTCAGATCAAATACAACAAACACACGAACATCACTCGATGATAAACTTTCGGAGTGTACCTCGTTCGCCGGGTTCTCCAAGGAGAGTGGAGCCACCAGCCTGCTCCCCCTGGGGTTGTCACGCGCTGGTGTGATCGCCTTGATCTTGGCCTCCACCTCTTCTTCCTTGAGCTCCTCCGGGTGAGTTCGAGTGGGGTCGTCAGACCCGGAGTATTCCCACATGGGGTGACCTCTGTCTTGCAGTGGCTGGATCCTCCTCTCGAAAAAGACCTCTAGCAGGTCGAGGTCGTTGACACCTTTCTGCACTAGAGCTACTAACGCTATCACTAAGATGTCTACTTCGGTCTTCTCCTCCTTGGTCACTGTCAGTCGGCGAACTGGCCGAATGCGTTCCGAAGTATATGGTGGGAGGCCCGGCTGACCCTCACCGACTGGAATGTCGTGGCAGTAGAACCAGTTCTCCTGCCACCCCTTTACCGAGTCAGGGAATGTCATCTTAGGAAAACATCCCTTGCCTCGCAACTGGATTCCGAGTCCCCCACACAATTGGGCCACATTGGTCTTATCCTCCGATCGAGTGGGTTTTTTCACGGTCATCACTCGGCACGTGAAGAGATGTTTGAACAAACCCCAATGGGGGTGACAACCCAAGAAGTTTTCACACAAAGAGATAAACGCAGCTAAGTACACGACAACATTGGGAGGAAGGTGGTGAAGCTGTGCGCCGAAGAAACTCAGAAATCTTTGGAAGAAAGGGTGAGGCGGCAGAGAGAAACCTCGCTCGAGGTGAGTCACCAAGAGCACACGCTCGTCCCCCTTCGGCGATGGCTCCTCTTCGTCCGACCCTGGTAGCCGCCAACTCCCCTCGCGCATGAATCCCCGATTCTCCATATCGAGCATCCGGGCCTTGGTCACCCGCGATGGGAGCCACTCGCCTTGCGTCCATCCGGCCGGCGCTCCGGCGCTGGAAGAAGACGCGCGGGCGCTCTTCTTTGCCCGCTCAGCCTTTGCTGTCGCGGACGCCGTGCGCATCTTCGCCGACGAGCTCGGGACAACCTTCGACGAAAGAGAGAAGGGAAGTGCGCAGGTGGGCGTCGGAGAAGACGAGGGATAGGGGAAAATGAGATCCGTTCTCACCCCAACAGTACTTTCCACTATTTATATCGAAGATCCGGCGCAATCTCAGGCCGTCAATCCTCAAACGAAGGTAGATATGCAAATCCACTGTTCAGGGTCTCGAGGACGCGTGGCGTGATTTTTGGCGTGGTTATCGAGGCGTTGTGCCCATTTCCCCAAAATCTTCAGGACACGACCGTTCCGCCGCGCGCCCACTCACAGTTTCAGCGATTTCGAACGCGCGGAAATTTCTCCGTGTCCAAAAGAGGTGAGCTCCATGCCGCGAGTGACCCTGGAGACGCCTTCCTGTGAACCGAGTGATCGGCTCACACTAGCTGACCACTCGAATTAAACAACATTATAGTTTTCATCAAAAACATTGATCCTGAATCCATCTTGGTTTAAGGCCGAGTGAGGGACGACATGATCGTCTCTCGATCTTTTCCGAAAGATCGTCGACGCTTCCGAGTGTCGATCACTCGACTAATAAAACCTCACGGATTCAGGGGCTACTGATGAGGATGCCTACCCTGGGTAGGGTCATGGACCTGACATCTAGGGCCCACCAATGATTCCATGTCAGCATCAAAGCTCAGAGGAAGAAGTGCACTCGGTAAGATCTGAAGGATCACTCGGACGTACTTGAAGGCGCACTCGGATGGCTACATCCACACTCGGTCAACGAGAGCTCAACAGTCCAGGAGACGTAGCGTTGAGTTATACGAAGAGACGTCCTCTAGGACCGGTAAGTCATGCGTTACCAGTAACGCTCTAGTTAAAGCGGCAGTTTCCGTAACGTAGCTTTAACTAGAATTCAATGCGGCGCTCGGCTGGTGGTGGCGCACTCTATATAAGCCACCACCTGACGCCATAGCAAGGTTCCGACACTTGTATTCCCTCATACCCCCATAAGCAAAACAAACCAGCCTCCGGGCTCGAGACGTAGGGCTTTTACCACTTCCGAGTGGGGCCTGAACTCGTACACATCCGAGTGAAACACCTGAGCCGTAGCTAGACTTCGCCCCTCCATTCGTACCCCTAGTTGTATTGTCAGGGACATTCCCACGACACTAAGCGTATGTGATTTCCGTATCTATCACAAACGAGAGTCACCTGTAAACCGTTTGAGATATGGCATACTTCCCATACGGCCCATCCTTGCAACTCGTGTGAGATCACACTAACATCGCACGCGCTATTCTGTAGCGCACCGTTTACAATATGTGCCGAATCGCAAACAATTCATAATTGCAAAGCGTGTATGATAAGGAGACAATCACACTTATTTTTTCCTACAGCATCGTTTGCGATATACCAAGATTCGCAAACACTCCAACTATCATACTCGTGTCTGATGCGTACGACATAACAAACATTTAAACATTATAAATCGTGTACGATAAGGAGACTGTCACAAAACATTTAAGTCTGCTTAACCGTTTCTGATATTGTCTAACATCATGCACGGTTTGCAGACAGCAATTGTGTGCATTGTCGCACACGGTTTCTCTCTTTGAAACGTGTCGAATCATGAGGTATATCACACACGTTCTGCTTTACAAACCGTGTGCGGTGTAATGACCTGCAGAGCTTATTTTTCCGCTATTTTAATCGCCACAATTTAAAATTCTACAGGATTTGAATTTGATAGTAGGCTATAACATTTTTCATATCCATCCTATATAGACATAGGTTCAACAACCAATGCATTATTCCATTCACAGGTACATATGTTCAAGAATTACATCAAGGAATAATAATTTCATTAGGACCAAATAAATAATGATGAACCACGGTTGCATACTTGTATTAAATACGGTAAAGGAAGAGGCGAAAGACACTCTGGCAGTTGTACAAGGTGAAGCAGAATGCCCATATTGTGTCCTCCTCCATGCAGAATGCACAGACGGCTCTAGGCCAGCCCCTTGTGATGGCGGACCGCCCATCCTTCTCTGTGTTGATGAGGACATCTAGGTAGTCATCGTGGCCTGGTAGATATACTTTAACGTTTGCACGTCCACCAATCATGTAGTTGGAGAGGTAATCCTAAGAAAACTGCTTTGAGAACCACTACAAACAAAATAGATCCAGACATTGTAAATTTGTAAGGTAACAACTCATTATGGACAGTAAAAAGAAGGGTACATAGTTCGTAGTTACCATCCTGGAGTTCACTGTTGTCTTGTATAAGGTGTAAAGAAATAGTTTAATTGTCATATTTTGTTCCATTTTTTTAACAACCTTTATAAGTTTTCTCACTTGATGCTGGTTCATGAATATCTCATTGCCCCATACGCAAAAAGGGTTGACACGCGGATCTTTACTAGTGACATATGTACCTACAAGCAACAAGTTAGTATTAGAAGGTAAATTGAAATTGTACAATGACGTAGTTCAGTATTCCCTGTCCAAGTACATAAGATCATATTACATCCAAAATACTCACATATTTGATGTATTAACATCTTATACTTTGGGGTGGATGGAGTATATATATAAGACATGTGATGAAACTAACCTCGATGAAAAACACCAGTTGTTTCCGATATTGTCCTGGGTAAGTACATCGAAAGGTATGTTAAGTACTCACAGGCTAAACATCAACCAAATATATGCATGGTAAACAACATGATCACAAAATGATAGCTTCAGTGTGCAGGTTTAAGCACGCTAGCTAAGCTAATAATAAGTGGAGATGTGTGTTAACTGCAATAGGCTTAGCATTTAACAACAACAAAATATAGTCATTCAAACTGGTATTGTACATGTTTAAGCACACTAGTTATCTACTCCTATAAAAATCTTAGTTGGTGATAATGGTGTGTATGCCATCCTGCGTTTACGGCCGTCGGAGCTGCATCTAGCGAACATGAAGCACTCTGTGGCAATTTTGCAAAAAGACACCCATTACTTCGTCAGACATTTGCAGCTTACCCCATCTCTCCCGAACAATCCAGGATGTGCCCCAACTGACCCGAGCATCCCATGGAGATAGCCACCGTAAGAACCACCCGCCGGCAAGATCGGAATCGATCTGGCACGGTGGTCGTTGTCGACGCCATCCACCCAGCTCCTCTCATCCCACCGCCCAGCACCACCACGAGCACCTCCTCCTCACCGTCTCCTCCCCCCTTACCCGTCTGCTCTGAGGCCGACCTCGCCAAGCACGCCGCTATCGCCGTCCGCCGACGCCTCTCCTGCCTCCTCCTCCTCTGCGGCCGTAGTCCCTCCACCTATTATCACCATCACCCCCTTCCTGCTTGCCATCCCCTCCACGCTGCCGGTTGCGTCCGTGGCCCCAACGCCCCTCCTGCCTCCTCCCTTTGTTGCTGCAACAGGCACACCACCACATCCCACTCCTCATTGCTGTCTCCTCCACCCGCTCCCCCATCTCCTCCGAAGCCAACCTCCACAAGTACGGCGACGGTTGCGCGCTGCTCATCCTTGGCGACGGTGCCGCCGCCGACTGCTACTTCCCCCTCCCCGCAGACACGCTCCCTGACATGTTCTGTTGTGATGATTGACAGGGAGGTAGTCTACTCGGCTACTGCCTCCCCGTGACAAAGCTCATTATGCCCACCCGTGGTGCCTCCCAAATTAGATGGACTTCCTCTGCTCGAACTACATCATGCCCACCCGAGGATGACTGTGCTGCAGAGGGGTATGCTTATGAGGAGAAGCTGGAGAAGGAAACGTTAGTGTTGTTGCTCTTACCAATATGATCTCTCTCTCTCTCTCTCTCTCTCTCTCTCTCTCTCTCTCTCTCTCTCTTTGATTCATAGAATGGCTGAACTGATCACGTGAGCTCTTGCCTCTTTGATTCATAGATTGCTGAATTTCCCATTTGGTCTCTTGCGTTATGGTTTGTGGTTTGCAAAATTGGCCATTTTCACTTGCACATTTATTCTGTAACCTACCTGCAGCCTTTTGTTTTAAAGCATAAGTGAAACGTATGTAAGTACAAAATTTATTTGATATTCCAAAGGCACTCAAGACAGTATAAACTACCATATGGGGAGTGTCTATGAGTTGGAATTGTGTGGCAATTTTCTTTTTCCAGAGAAGCTGCTTATTTCTGTGCGAATTCCACTTAACAATGCAATGTTGTCAAATGGATTGTTGTTTTTTGTAAAATGATGCAACCAACGCCATCACACTGTTGTTTTCTGTAAGCTATACATATTCAACTATGTAGTTAAATTATATTACCAATAACTTGTGCAGATAATCATGTTCTGTAATAGTGCACTGAGGTTGAAATTGTGGGGTCTCATTGTTACTGTCGCTACAACATCTTATGTAGTTTCCTTTATTTATGCACTGGAGCAGGGCAAGGAGAAGGACATTTGGCTTATGAATTTTATATATGATGTATTTGACCTTGGGAACAGGCAATCGATCTTTTTTCATAAGGTTTTCTTGATTGAATATGAGATGTTTCTGATTGGGCAGGGGATATGAAAGTATGGTTGCGGGCACTTGAACATCAGCCCTTAGTTCTGGCAGAGCAGGAATCCAGGTATACCTCCAGTGAAGAGAACCATTGCAGTTGCATCCTACTTCGTATTATTAGTTAATCCCATTTTGTATTATTAGTTAATCCCACATATTTATCTTTTGCTTAACCTCTGAGCCTTTTGATTCAGATTGTTTCACCGGGACAATTGATGTGCTTGGAAAATTTTCAAATTATTGTGATTACTGATCATGAAGTTGTCATTATGTTGCTCATGGCTTATTTATCTTACACACTGGATGTAGTAGTAAGCAGTAATCACCCACTATCAGCTAGCTCTAAATGATATTGACAGTTTTCTTTGCATGGCAGTTGCTTGATTTGAGTGGTATTCCCAAGAGTTTTTTCTCGTGTGGTATCTTAATATCACACTATACCTAACACAATGTAACTGAAAGCCCATCAGGGTCACAACCAAGCAAAGTATGTGCATGATTTCTCTCAGAATACATGTGATTCTATTACTCCTATTTGACGTCAGAACTGTGATGCTTATGTTATTATATGCACAACAGGCATGCCTTGTCCACATTGTCATTTATCTCTGAGACGGTTCTCAATAGGAAAGGGGAAGATTGTCAGTGAAACGGATAGGTATACTCTCTAGCTGCTTTTTTTTTCAAGAACGTGCTCTCTGCTTCTTTCCGTGTGTGTGTGTGTGTGTGTGTGTGTGTGTGTGACATATTTGTAGTTCAAATTCAGACTATATTGTTTTGTCACGCATCTTCTATACTAATATACTATGCAGTCCAATGAAATGTATCCCCTTGAGCTCCATTAAAATGGCATTGGTGATGGTTACAAGAGCTGCTTTTGTTTCCCCACTATCTCTTACCTGTCCAACTTTACCAAAAATATCTCGAAGCAAGAACAGAATCAGGACAAGTTTACTTTATATGAAAAGAGGCTCCTTCTGTGCTTGCAAGTATGGATTTGCATGAATATGAGTACTCAAGTTGAATGATGAACTCTATCAGGTGTGAATTCTTGTAGCCAGATAACATAATTTTGTACATATTTTATGGCCAAAATTTTATATTGTATAGAGATAATAAATTGTACACGGTTGTCTTGCTCGTCTGGAAGAGCTTGGAAATGTACAACCATGCTCCAAAGCACTTGCCCTTCAGAGAAGGTTCTCACTGTCGTCTGAGAAGGAGACGACACCCGCCACTGACCAACTTTTGTACAAGTCCACCAGCCTCGAAGGAGCAGAAGAAGACACCTCTCACGAACTCTTCATCGCCTGAACTGAGAACAGAGACAAGAGGTACCAGGGTTCCCTATCCCTCGCCACCGTGGTGGACTGCGGAAGAGGAGGGACCCGTGAGCTTGACGTTGGCGGTAAACAATGGGGCAACGGTCTTCTCCCCTTTCATGTTGTCGAGAGCATGAAAGGGAGACAAAATGCTCTGATAAGAAAGTGTGACCTATGATGCGGTGACGGATACATTTTTTTTGGTGGAGTCATGAGGCATACGCGAGTAAAGACCGAGCCAAACTAAAACATGCTGACTGTCAATCCCATCGCATAGTGATAATGAAGCCATCACAAGGATACTAGCAATCTTTGTATGCATGTCTCTATGTCTAAACTTGTTGTTTCGTGGCAACGCACGGGCATTCAGCTAGTTGTTACATAAAAATGGAAGGGCTTGTGCTCACTACAACAAGCTTAACGTCAATCAAATATAGTTATTCATAGTGGTACTGTTGAAATTGCATAGAATGTAGCTGGTGTTTACACATCAAATTGTATAACTGAACATCACATTGTGAAAAAACAGAAATAAACTGTGGGCGTGTTAACTAGTATGATGAAATTGAACTGGAAAGTACATACTTGCAGATATAGAACTTTACAATGTGAATAACTGAAATAAACAAGGCATGCTATATAGCAATTGAATTAGGACATATGCCCAGTACAAACAACCGAGCTAGGAAAAACAGTTAAACAAGGCATATGCTCACTACAACAGGCTTGATAGCAACCAAAAATAGTCATTCGTATAGTACTGTTGAAATTGCATAGAACGTAGTCGGTGCTTAAACATGAAATTGTATAACTGAACATCACATGCGAAAGAACTGAAATAAACAGTGCACGTGTTAACTGCACCAGGTTTAACAGGAACCATATATGGCTCTTGAAACAGGTATTGATGAAATTCAACTGCAGAGTCCATATATTTAGCATGAGTGAAGTGATTTAACATGAGATGGGTTTCCTCACCTGTCACAGATGGACTCATTCCCATTAGAAGAGCGCGGATTATGGGTGTGCTCCCTGTTGTCACAGATGGTCTCCTTCCCCTTGGAAGAGCAGGGGTGCAGGGTGCCCTCCTTGATGTCACGGATGGGCTCTTTCCCCTTGGAAGAGACGGATAGGGTGCCGTTGTCGGCGTCGGCGTCGTCGATGAGGTCTGACATGGCAGCTGATGATGCCGAGCCACCGCCATAGAACGTGTCCTTCAAAAATGACAAAAGAGGCTCCATGGAGATGAAGGAAGGCAAATTCTTGAGGGCGAAGCAGAGTAGATCAGCGGCTGGGCCTTGCATGAGGTCGACGGGGGTTGAACCCGAGGGGTCGGGGTTGGGCCACTTAACCTGTGACATAGCCTCCGACAAGCCGTCACCGTCGACGAGCTCGACGTCGTAGCCGGCTGCGTCGATATGCATCCATACGAGAAACCGCTGTCTTACAGCCTCGCAGTCGTTAGATTTCCCGGCGGCCTCGGAGGCCACCTCGTCATTGTAGTCAACTTCCCCGGCGGCCTCGAGGCCCACCTCATCATCGTAGACAGCTTCCCCGGTGGCCTCGGCGGCCACCTCGTCATCGTAGTCAGCTTCCCTGGCGATCCCGGTGGGCACCTCGTCATCGTAGTCAGCTTCCCCGGCAGCCTCGGCATCGTCCAGCGGAAAGGCCGCGATATACCTCCTTTTGGCCATTCACTCCTCGATCTCCCCTACAAGTGTAGCTGGGATTAGGCTGCGACGGTCTGTGGTGGGGGTCAGTGCGGATCTGTGAGGAAGGGGGTGTTTAGCAGGCGCCATCTAAGAAATTCAGGGCGGCAAGGGTACGGAGATGGGTTCGTAACCTGGACGGGGAGAGCAGGAGAGGTTGACTATGGAACGCGGAGCGGGATCGGGGGCGGCGGCGGCGACGGCGAGGTAGCTAGGGTTCGAGCGAGGGAATTGTGTGGGGGTGGGGGGTGGGAGGGGCCTAGGTGGTGTTTGAGGAAATGCCGTGACTACTTTAAATTTTACTTGGAGGGAATGAAAAGCCGGGACAAACTGAAATTTTTATGAAGGGTTTGTGGCGCCGGAGGAACAAACATCGCACACGGCCCGAACATAATACTCGTGTGCAATTCAAAGAGATAAACCCGCGCAACCATCAATTTTTAAATTGATCAAGGCGGGTAGCTATTTTTAAGATTTCTCTATGCGGGTTAGTGCAAGGTGGTCTGTAGTTACATGACAACCACGGGCCGGGCGTGGCACGCAGTTAGCATGCGGGAACCGTATCTACTGCGTACACAATCGCACATAGTTTGTCTCCTTCGACTCGTCTGCTATTTAAGTTTCAAAAAAAGACTACCCTGCCATTTATCTAACAACATTGGAAAAAAAAACACGATAAATCTAGGGGCATAGCACAAACAAACCTGCTTGTGGACCAAATGTATGTATGGAAAGGTTGTTGTGGTGTTCAAATACAGAATGCACAACTTTCATGTGACACACAATGACTTGCAGAGCACACGGTAATGTTGGCTTATGGCCCCCTCCCCCTGATAACCCACAAGTATAGGGGATCGCAACAGTTTTCGAGGGTAGAGTATTCAACCCAAATTTATAGATTCGACACAAGGGGAGCCAAAGAATATTTGAGAGTATTAGCAGTTGAGTTATCAATTCAACCACACCTGGAGATTAAATATCTGCAGCAGAGTGATCAGTAGCACAGTAGTATGATAGTTTGGATAGCAGTAGTAGCAGCAACAGTAACGGTAACAGTGATAACAATAGTTTTGTAGCAGTTGGAACAGTAGCAGTAGCAATAGTAACTTAGCAAGAACAATATGTGGAAAACTCGTAGGCATTAAATCGGTGAACTCGTTGGATGATATTCATCATATAACAGTCATAACCTAGGGCGACACAGAACTAGCTCCAGTTCATAAATGTAATGTAGGCATGTATTCCGTAAATAGTCATACGTGCTTATGGAAAAGAACTTGCATGGCATCTTTTGTCCTACCCTCCCATGGCAGCGGGGTCCATAAGGAAACTAAGGGATATTAAGGCCTCCTTTTAATAGAGGACCGGAACAAAGCATTAACACACGGTGAATACATGAACTCCTCAAACTACGGTCATCACCGGAAAGTATCCCGACTATCTGGCCTCCCGAGGAAGAACATGAGGTGGCGGCGGCTCCATATCGTAAAACGCGATGAAATTTTCTCTCTCATTTTTTCTTTGAAAATAGGATTTTATAGCGTTGCAATTAGGGTTAGTGGGGCCCCGATGTGACGCCCCCAAATTTCGACCGTACGCTAATCATACACACAATGCGTACGATCAAGATTAGGGACTCACTGATTGATATCACAACACAACACTAGACACAAATTAAAGTCATACAGCTTCATATTACAAGCCAGGGGCCTGGAGGGCTCGAATACAAAGCTCGACAAGCACGAGTCAACGGAAGCAAATAATATCTGAGTACAGACATAAGTTAAACAAGTTTTGCCTTAAGAAGGCTAGCACAAACATAAGCAGCGGATCGAAAGAGGCGAAGCCTCCTGCCTGGGAACCTCCTAACTACTCCTGAGCGTCGGCACTCTCCACGTAGTAGTAGGCTCTAGCGGTGCTGTAGTAGTCGTCTCCGGCGTACTCCATCTCCTGGGCTCCGTCATCTGAACGCGGTATCGTATCGAGGGGAAGAGAGAAAGCAAAGCAGCGGTGAGTACTCATCCAAAGTACTCGCAAGACTGACATCAGAACTATGCTAAGTATGCATCAGTATCAAGGGGAGGGGTTATATCTGGACTGACTGCAGAAAGCAAGAATAGGGAGAAGGCCTAGTCCTATCGAAGACTAGCATCTTCAGCATCTTGCAGCATTAGAAGAGAGTAGACTGGTATCTCATATATAGTCATATTATTGTAGCAATTTTATTAAGTGACCACGCCCAGAGATTCTTCCTCGACTCCCTGCGAGGAAGCAATCTCGGAGCCAAACATTCATTTCAAATTTAAGTCACAGTTATAGTTGTATAAGGTCAAGGTACAACTCCAAGTCGTCTTGTTACAGTGGACACGGCTATTCGAATAGATTATTCATCCCTACAGGGGTGTACCACATTCCCCAACACGCTTGATACCTCCGGCCGGACACACTTTCCTGGGTCATGCCCGGCCTCGGGACATCAACACGTCGTAGCCCTACCTAGGCTCAACGAAGAGGCCAGCCCGCCGGTCTAAATCCTAAGCGCGCAGGGGTCATGGGCCAATCGCCCTTTGCACTCCTGCACGATGCGAACGCGGCCGAGGTCAGTCCTAGCACCCCTTAGTAACAAGCGCAATGCCGTTGCGGACCACTCGGGCGCGCGCCGCTCCATTGCTGACGTCCGAAGAGCTTCGGCTGATACCACGACGCTGAGTACCCATAACTTCCCCACGTGAAGGTTAGTGCGTAATAAGGCCAACGACCCAACTCAGATCAAATACCCAACCCAGTAGCATTTTATTAATGCGGGGCAAACGCGACCCATGAATTGCGGTCCGTCGCCCCGCCTCGAGGATGTGTGGCAAGGGCCTCTCCTGCCCGTCCACGCCTCATCATCATCAAACCGTGGGTACCCCTCAGGGCCGACCCATCACCAACATGTTTCTGTAACCAGGTCATAGTAACTGTGTGTATAAGACATCAAGACGGAACCTGAGGAATCACCCTCAAAGGGCCCCGCTCGATGAAACCGTCAAGGTGGACTTAGAGGAATCACCCTCGAGGGTACCACACTTGAGGGGTTGCACGACAGAGTCATCGTCGGGAGTGGTGAAGGAGGAATCACCCTCGATAACCACGACCGACTAGCTGCACTACAGAGCTAGCATCATGAGTACTTCACCAGGTGTCACCCTCGGTACTCGATAGTAGCGCTGCAGAGCCGTACAACAAAGGGGTGTGCGGTGATGTGAGGGGCCTGGCTTGTCGGTCGGTTGACCGAGTCTTCGAGTCGTCGAGTCGTCGATGAAGAAGTAGGGGCAACTGGGACTAAGGGGTCACTGGGGTTTCACTGATCAACCTATACTAAACAGTTGATATTGTTGCAGGTATAGTAACAGTTTATCAAATAGATCTCCAAGAGACCATTGTATTGATAATCAAAAGAGAGAGAGACAGCCATCTAGCTACTGCCTACGGACCCGTAGGTCTATGGTGGACTACTCACGCATCATCGGAGAGGCACCAATGAGGATGATGAACCCCTCCGTGATGGTGTTAGATTGGATCTTGCGGTTCTGGAACTTGCGGTGGCTTGAAGTATTTTTCGTCGACTCCTCTAGGGTTTCTGGAATATTTGGGTATTTATAGAGCTCAAAGGCGGTGGAGAAGGTTCCCGAGGCGGCCACAACCCACGGCCTGGACTCCCTCCTGGTTACTTCTTTGGCCCACTGGCCTCCTTCTGTTCAAAAAAAAATCTCCAAAAAGTTTCGTCGTGATTGGACTCCATTTGGTATTGATATTCTGCGAAGTAAAAAAAACAAGCAAAAACAGCAACTGACACTTGGCGCTAAGTCAATAGGTTAGTCCCAAAAAAATGATATAAATTTGCTATAAAATGATTGTAAAACATCCAAGAATGATAATTTAACAGCATGGAACAAACAAAAATTATAGATACATTGGAGATGTATCAGGATACACCTCCTTGTGGTGGCGCGAGGAATCCAAGTAATTCTGCCAGAGAGGGGCCTGTGACGCCCCCAATTTCGACCGTACGCTAACCATACACGCAAATGCGTATGACCAAGATTAGGGACTCACTGATCGATATCACAACACAACTCTAGACACAAATTAAAGTCATACAGCTTCATATTACAAGCCAGGGGCCTCGAGGGCTCGAATACAAAGCTCGACAAGCACGAGTCAGCGGAAGCAAATAATATCTGAGTACAGACATAAGTTAAACAAGTTTTGCCTTAAGAAGGCTAGCACAAACATAAGCAGCGGATCGAAAGAGGCGAAGCCTCCTGCCTGGGAACCTCCTAACTACTCCTGAGCGTCGGCACTCTCCACGTAGTAGTAGGCTCCAGCGGTGGTGTAGTAGTCGTCTCCGGCGTACTCCATCTCCTGGGCTCCGTCATCTGAACGCGGTATCGTATCGAGGGGAAGAGAGAAAGCAAAGCAGCGGTGAGTACTCATCCAAAGTACTCGCAAGACTGACATCAGAACTATGCTAAGTATGCATCAGTATCAAGGGAGGGGTTATATCTGGACTGACTACAGAAAGCAAGAATAGGGAGAAGGCCTAGTCCTATCGAAGACTAGCATCTTTAGCATCTTGCAGCATTAGAAGAGAGTAGACTGGTATCTCATATATAGTCATATTATTGTAGCAATTTTATTAAGTGACCACGCCCAGAGATTCTTCCTCGACTCCCTGCGAGGAAGCAATCTCAGAGCCAAACATTCATTTCAAATTTAAGTCACAGTTATAGTTGTATAAGGTCAAGGTACAACTCCAAGTCGTCTTGTTACCGTGGACACGGCTATTCGAATAGATTATTCATCCCTGCAGGGGTGTACCACATTCCCCAACACGCTTGATACCTCCGGCCGGACACACTTTCCTGGGTCATGCCCGGCCTCGGGACATCAACACGTCGTAGCCCTACCTAGGCTCAACGAAGAGGCCAGCCCGCCGGTCTAAATCCTAAGCGCGCAGGGGTCATGGGCCAATCGCCCTTTGCACTCCTGCACGATGCGAACGCAGCCGAGGTCAGTCCTAGCACCCCTTAGTAACAAGCGCAATGCCGTTGCGGACCACTCGGGCGCGCGCCGCTCCATTGTTGACGTCCGAAGAGCTTCGACTGATACCACGACGCTGAGTACCCATAACTTCCCCACGTGAAGGTTAGTGCGTAATAAGGCCAACGACCCAACTCAGATCAAATACCCAACCCAGTAGCATTTTATTAATGCAGGGGAAACGCGACCCACGAAGTGCGGTCCGTCGCCCCGCCTCGAGGATGTGTGGCAAGGGCCTCTCCTGCCCGTCCACGCCTCATCATCATCAAACCGTGGGTACCCCTCAGGGCCGACCCATCACCAACATGTTTCTGTAACCAGGTCATAGTAACTGTGTGTATAAGACATCAAGACGGAACCTGAGGAATCACCCTCAAAGGGTCCCGCTCGATGAAACCGTCAAGGTGGACTTAGAGGAATCACCCTCGAGGGTACCACACTTGAGGGGTTGCACGACAGAGTCATCGTCGGGAGTGGTGAAGGAGGAATCACCCTCGATAACCACGACCGACTAGCTGCACTACAGAGCTAGCATCATGAGTACTTCACCAGGTGTCACCCTCGGTACTCGATAGTAGCGCTGCAGAGCCGTACAACAAAGGGGTGTGCGGTGATGTGAGGGGCCTGGCTTGTCGATCGGTTGACCGAGTCTTCGAGTCGTCGAGTCGTCGATGAAGAAGTAGGGGCAACTGGGACTAAGGGGTCACTGGGGTTTCACTGATCAACCTATACTAAACAGTTGATATTGTTGCAGGTATAGTAACAGTTTATCAAAAGCACGCTACGCATCAGAATAGGAGCTAACTAATACAGTAGCAAAATTCTAATGCAAGATTGAGAGGGAAAGAAATGGGCGATATCGGAATGCTCAAGGGGGGTTGCTTGCCTTGCTGCTCTGCGGCAAAGGCTTGATCGTCAATGGCGTAGTCGTACCCGGTAGCACCGTCAGTCTCGGAGTCTACCGGAGAGAAGAGGGGGGAAGAAACAATAAATATAAAAGCAGACAAATGCATCACGATGCATGACATGACAATATGCAGAGCTAGGCATGCACTAATGAAGTACTACACGTGTTAGACGGAGCGGGAGAATATCTGACGATATTTCCCGGGTCTTTGGATTTATCGGACAGACGATCCGGAGGGGAAAAGTTCCATGTTTGCTATGCTAGGAGCATGTGACAGACGAACGGATAGCGTATTCGGATTCGTGGGATTTTTCTGATCAACTTCCATGTATAAAACTTTTTCATCTGAGCTACGATTTAAAAGATATGATTTTTCAAAGTTTTAAGGAATTTCTAGAATTTAATTATTTATTTAAATTTGAATTATCCAGAATAGTAAATGATGATGTCATCATGACATCACCATGACGTCAGCAGGTCAACTCTGGTTGACCAGAGTCAAACCTGACATGTGGGGTCACTCGGACCCACATGTCAGCCTCTGTTAGTATTAAGCAGAGTTAGATTTAACTAATTAGGATTAATTAAGGGTGGGGCCTACTGGTCAGTGAGTGATTAGTGTTTTAATTAATTAATTAATTAATTAGCAGATTTTCTATTTATCTAAAATCATTTTAAGCGGCGGGACCCACATGTCATAGACACGGGGCCGCCCAGTCAGCGTTGACCCTGATCAAGGGGGCCAGTGGGGCCCGTGGGCAGTGACACAGAGGCGGGGCCCAGCCGGCCATGTCGGCGCCGGTCACCGGAATCTCGCCGGCGAGCCCGTGCGCGGTGGCCGAACTCCGGCGAGCTCGGATTTGAGCTACGGTGGACGGATTTGCGCGCGGTCAGGTCCTCTGGAACGGCCACTCCAAGCCGCGTCCGGTGGTGGCCATGGCCGGAGCTGGGGAGGCCGGAATAGGGCGGCGCGACGACGGCGGGCGGTGGCGGCTTCGGGCTACGACGGCAACGGCGATGCACGAGGTGAGCGCGCGAGCTAAAGGCACCGGCGGCACCTACGGAACGCCGCGAACGCGTGGGTGCAACGCGCTCGAGTAGATGGGGCCCGGAGCGAGGAGCTCGTCGGCCATGGCGGCGGCCGGAGCTCGGTGTCGTGGCGGCGTGGCTACGGCTACGAGGAGGGATCGGGGAGATATGAAGAGGGAGGCGGAGCTCACTGCGGAGCGGTAGCGGGTGGCAGCGGGCTCGGTGGAGGCCTGGTGGAGCGAGACGGCGACGGCGAGCTCGGCGTCCGGAGGTTGAAGAAGAGGAGGCAGCGGGCGCTCCGGTGGCTTTCGGCCCGAGCTCGAGGTGGTAGACGGCGTAGCAGACGGTGGCGACCTCGCCTGACTCGGAGAGGCGTCGAGGAGGCACGGCGGCCGCAGCGGGGCGAGGCGGACGGCGGCAATGGCGCTCGGGCGAGGGGGAATCTGGCGAGGCAGAGAGCAGGCAAGGGGGAGAAGAGAGAGGGAGAGGCCAGGGGAGGCAGGGTGGTCCTTATCCCTCCACGGCTGGCGCGGGGTCGCGCGGTGTCGAGCAGGAGCGAGGGGGGGTGCGGCGTGGGCGCGCGCGGGCGACAGCGGCCAGAGGTGAGCAGTAGGAGGTAGGGGAAGACGCCTGGCGGGCTGGGCCTCCCTGTGCACTCGAGGCCCAGGCGCAGTGGGCCTTTTTCTTTTTCTTTTTTTCTGTTCTGTTTTCTGTTTTCTTTTGTTTTTTTGTTTTGCAAAATGTGTGGTCCCATTTATAGTTTTATAAAATATGTGACCTAGCTTATTAAATATGGTGCACTATTTATCACTGTTAGAAAAAGGTTTGGCGTCCATATGTTTTCATTTGGATTTTATTTAAATGAAAAGGTATTAAATAATTATGTTTTGTTGCTGTTCCTTGATGTTTGAGTTATCTAGTGATTCTTAGTGATGTTCTTTTCCTTAACACAATTAGTTGTGATTTATTTTCTATCAATTGAACATTTTAGTTTTCATTTTTGAACAACTTTTATTTTCACTTTAAGTTTGAATTTCCAATTGAATTGGAATTTGGAATGAGATATGATCCAAATAATGATTAAGCACTATGAATCACGATGACGTGGCATTATCAAAAGGGTGATCACTGTAGCTAACCACTGGGGGTGTTACACCCGAGGTGGGCACAACCCACCAGGGCGCGCCTGGAGGGGGAGGCGCGCCCCGGTGTTTCGTGCCCAGCCAGGGCTCCCCCTTCGGTGGTTCTTGGCTCCAGTATTTTTTATTTATTATAAAATAAATCTCCAAAAAGTTTCGTCCAGTTCCGAGAACTTTTATTTCTGCACAAAAACAACACCATGGTAGTTCTGCTGAAAACAGCGTCAGTCCGGGTTAGTTTCATTCAAATCTTGCAAATTAGAGTCCAAAACAAGGGCAAAAGTGTGAGGACAAGTAGATACGACGGAGACATATCAACTCCCCCAAGCTTAACCCATTGGTTGTCCTCAAGCAATTCAGTTGACAAACTGAAAGTGATAAAGAAAAACTTTTACGAACTCTTTTGTTCTTGTTTACATATATATGCTTAAGTAGCACCTAGGTTTTCAGCAAATATTATGACTAACCATGCCAGCAATAACTCTTAGAAACTATATTAACTCATATTAATGACATAAGCAACTAGCGAGCAATAATAAAATATCTCAAGCGCCAACACTTTGTCAAAACAATCATGGTACAATATGACAATAGTGGTATCTCGCTAGCCCTTTCTGAGACCGCAAAGCATAAATGCAGAGCACCTCCAAAGTTCAAGCAGCGACTAAACATTGTAATTCATGGTAGAAAAGATCCAGTCATGCTGCACCCAACATTAACTATACAGAATGCATGAGGATGACAATAGTGCTCTCAGGTCTGGCGCTTATTTGAGAAGGTGATGACTCAATGTAAAAGTAAATAGATAGTCCCTTCACAGAGGGAGGCAGGGATTTGCAGAGGTGCCAGAGCTCAAAGCTTAAAACAGAGATAGATATAATTTTGGGAGGTACACCCTTCATGTCAACGTTATGACCAAGAGTTATCAATATCTTCCATGCTAAACACATTAGCGGCAGTTCCCAAGCGGTAAAAGTAAAGGTTTACTCCCCCTCCACCAACAATCACACTCCACGGCTAGCCGAATCCACGGGTACCGTCCATACCAACAACATTCCTGGGGGAGTTTTGTTTAATTATTTGTAATTTTTTGATTTCGGGACTGGGAATCCCTATTACCGCCCCTCTCGTGTAAGGACGAGTGAATAAACACTCATCATAAGAATAACCCGCTTAACATGGAAGATATTGACCACCCCCAGTCGCTCCATGAGCGGTCCAGGCACACAAAACAGATGTTCATTTGAATTTTTAGAGGTGGCACATGCAAATTTACTTGGAACGGCAAGGTAATACTGCATATAGGTAGATATAGTGGACTCATCTGGAATAACTTTTGTTTAAGGATTTTGTTGCACAAGTAGTATTCCCGCTTAGTACAGGTGAATGCTAGCAAATAGATTGAGAAGCGGCCAGTTAGAGAGCAAAAACGGTCATGAGCATGCATTATGAATAATAAACATTGACTACTAGCATGAGTAGGATATGGACACCATGAACATAAATATCATGAAGGCTATGTTGGTTTTGATTCAACTACATGCGTGAACATGTGCCAAGTCAAGCCACTTGAATCATTCAGAGGAGGATGCCATATCATCATACCACATCACAATCATTTTAATGCATGTTGACATCCAAGATAAATCATTATCCACTCCTAGCTACTTAAACATGGCATGAACAACTATAATCTTTAATTGTCATTGCAAACATGTTTGATCATAATATGCTGAATCAAGGATACTAGGCTAAACGTATTTACAAAAACAAAAACAAGTTGAGTTCATACCCGCTTTTCTCTGTCAGAGTCACTTCATCAAATTTCGTCATTATTGCCTTTCACTTGCACGACTGAATGATATGAAAATAATAATAGTTCAAGAGTGCCGTGGACTAAGCTGGAATCTGCAAACATTTTATTCAGGAGGAGAAGACAAAGTAATATGGGCTCTTTGTTAGATTAACAATAGTGCATATGAGAGCCACTGAACATTTTCATCGTGGTCTTCTCCTTGGTACGACTCAAATAAAAGGAAAAGAATTTCAGAGAAACACACTGAAATATTTTTGGAGTTTTTGGTTTTTCTTGAAGAAAGCAAATTAAAGAGGGAAAAATAAAAAACGAGAAAAACTATTTACACGGGAAAGCTCCCAACAAGTAAAAGAAGAAATGAGAAATCTTTTTGGGTTTTCTTTTGATGCTACAATTAAATTAAGCTAGGAAGAAAAGTTGAAAAGAAGTCGGAAATATTTTTAGATTTTTTCAAAGTTTTTCAAACACGCAAGAAGAAAGCGAGAAAATAAATCTAGCATGGAAAATACAATGAAAAAGTATGAACACCGACAATTGGAATGAAATGTGTGAACATGAATATAATGTCGGTGGATATACGTACTCCCCCAAGCTTAGGCTTTTGGCCTAGCTTGGTTATCACCATCCGTAGCGTGGATAATAGTCAGAGTGATAGCCCACCGAGGTCCTTGGCGCAGACTCCTCGGCCCTCCTGGCAGCTTCAACCTCCGCATTGTACGCATGAGCCTCGCTCTCAAGAACATAGTATCTTCCCCTACACTGAGATGAAGGGAGCAAGTTCTGCATTGTGGATAAATTGTTCGAATTCCTCCTTGATTCCTGCACCTTCCATGAATTCATCACACGGCCACAAACATGATTTGGTAGCGGCATCTCACATCGAGCTTTTACTTGGCTCAACATAAGATTGTCAGACCGAGCTTCCACTTGATGAGGCCTCCGAGGACCTCCTCCTCGAAGAACTCCTAAAGAATTGCATTTTTATTTGCGAACAAATTTCTGAAATATTTTGGAGACACAAAATTTTGTTAACAAAACTTCGTGAAATTGATAGCAACTACTCCTAAGGATGCATAGAGGCCATATTAAGCATTCAAACCACTTAGAACTCTAAGAATTCAACATGCAAGCTCATCTACAACAGCACCAAGAATACCCAATTACTCTAAAAATAACCCACTAAATCAAAAACTAATTGGAGCAATGGAGGAGTCACATACCAAGTAGCAATCCCCCCAAACAGTTTCGGAAACGGAGCTTCGAGCAAAGAGATCGAAATCCGTGGGTTTGAGAGCAAGAACACGGGAATGAGAGCTATGGTGATTTTTTCTGGAGGTAGGGGATAACATGGGCTAAAGGGATAAGTGAGGGGGCCCACGTGGGGGCCACAATCCACCAGGGCGCGCCTGGGGTTGTTGGCGCGCCCTGGTGTCTTGTGGGCACCAGGTGCACCCCCCCTCTGATGTTATTTGGACCATAAATTCAGAAATATTCAGAAAAAATCATATCAAATTTTCAGGACATTCTGAGAACTTTTATTTTTGGGTCATTTTTTATTGCACGGAGAAAACAGGAAACAGGATAAACATGGCATTTTATTTTATTTGACTAAGTAGAACAGAAAATAAAAGGCGGGAGCAGAAGATTGTGCCTACTAGATTCATCAACTTCATACCTCTAAAAAATGATCCATTAATAATGTTGATCAAGTCTTATTAACAACCACTTCCGATTAGCATGAAATCGAAGAACTTTCGTAAAATACTAAGTTACCTCAATGGGGATGTGCATATCCCCAACAATAAGTATATCATATTTATTTTTAGCAGTAGGTAGGTAATTGAAAACTTCCAATAGTGATGGTCGGAGATTCTTCAATAACATTTATACCATTCACTAGGAACTGTTTCTTCGGAAAGTGCACCGTATGCTCATTACCATTGATATGAAAAGTGACTTTGCTTTTGTTGCAATCAATAACAGCCCCTGCAGTATTCAAAAAGGGTCTACCAAGGATAATCGACATGTTGTCGTCCTCGGGCATCTCAAGAATAACAAAGTCCGTTAAGATAGTAACATTTGCAACAACAACGGGCACATCCTCACAAATAACGATAGGTATGGCAGTTGATTTGTTAGCCATTTGCAATGATATTTCAGTAGGTGTGAGTTTATTCAAATCAAGTCTTTTATATAAGGAGAAAGGCATAGCACTAACACTAGCTCCCAAATCACACAAAGCAGTTTTGACATAATTTCTTTTAATGGAGCAAGGTATAGTTGGTATTCCCGGATCTCCAAGTTTTTTAGGTACTCCATCCTTAAAAGAATAATTGGCAAGCATGGTAGAGATTTCAGCTTCAGGTATCTTTCTTTTATTAGTGATGATGTCTTTCATGTTTTTTTGCATAAGGGGCCATCTTTAAGATATCAGTTAAGCGGGTACGCAAAAAGACTGGCCTAATCATTTCAGCAAAGCGTTCAAATTCTTCATCATCCTTTTTCTTAGATGGTTTAGGTGGAAAGGGCATGGGTTTCTGAACCCATGGCTCTCTTTCTTTACCATGTTTTCTAGCCACAAAGTCTCTTTTATCATAACGTTTATTTTTAGGTTGTGGGTTATCAAGATAAGAAGCATGCTCTACTTCAACATCATTATCTAGTTATTTATCATTGTTCGGTTGAGTATCCTCATGAACACCATCATTATCATTTTCATTATCACTAGGTGAATGTTCATTACCAGATTGTGTTTCAGCATCAGAAATAGAGACATCATTATTATCAGAAGGTTTTTGTATCTCAGGTTCACTAGAGGTATGCAAAGTCCTATCATTTTTCTTTTTCTTTTTCTTTTTAGAAGGACTAGGTGCATCAGTGTTAATTCTTTGAGAGTCTTGTTCAATTCTTTTAGGATGACCTTCAGGATAAAGAGGTTCTTGGGTCATTCTACCTCCTCTAGTAACTACTCTAGCACAAAATCATTCATATTATTATTCATTTCATCAAGCAATTCCTTTTGAGATTTAGCAACTTGTTCTAACTGGGTTTGAACCATAGAGGCATGTTTTCCTACACCTCTAACATCATTGTTGATTCTAAATAACAAGTCACTCAAGCGAGCAATCATATCAGAATTATATTTCAATTGTTTCAGAACATTTGCATGGAAGTGATCTTGCTTCATAATGTAGTTATCAAACTCATATAAGCATTGACTAGGATGTTTATTGTAAGGGACATCACTTTCATCAAACTTTAATAAAGAATTTACCTCTACCACCTATGGAGGTGGTGGTGTGTCAAAGCCATGTATTTCTTCAATAGGTGGTAAATTCTTAACATCCTCAGCTTTAATACCTTTTTCCTTCATACATTTCTTTGCCTCTTGCATATCTTCAGGACTGAGAAATAAGATACCCCTCTTCTTCGGAGTGGGTTTAATTGGTGGTTCAGGAAGAGTCCAATCATCATAATTCTTCAATCTATTATTCAATAGTTCCTCAGCTTGTTCAACAGTTCGTTCCCTAAAAACACAACCAGCACAACTATCTAGAAAGTCCCTAGAAGCATCCGATAGTCCATTATAGAAGATATCAAGTATTTCATTTTTCTTGAGAGGGTGATCAGGCAAAGCATTAAGCAATTGGAGAAGCCTCCCCCAAGCTTGTGGGAGAGTCTCTTATTCAATTTGCACAAAGTTAAATATTTCCTTTAAGGCAGCTTATTTCTGATGAGCAGGAAAATATTTTTCAGAGAAGTAGTAAATCATATCCTGGGGACTACGCACACAACCAGGAGCAAGAGTATTGTACCATGTCTTAGCATCACCCTTTAATGAGAATGGAAATAATTTAAGAATATAGTAGTAGCGAATCTTCTCATCATGAGCAAAGAGGGTGGCTATATCATTCAGCTTAGTAAGATGTGCCACTACAGTTTCAGTTTCATAGCCATGGAAAGGATCAGATTCAACCAAAGTAATTAACTCTGGGTCGATAGTGAATTCATAATCCTTATCGGTAACAAAGATAGGAGAAGTAGCAAACTTAGGATCACATTTCATTCTAGCATTCAAAGCCTTTTCCTTATACTTGCATAGTAATTTCTTAAGATCATTTCTATCTTTGCAAGAAAGGATTTCCCTCGTTGTCTCCTCATCCATAACATAACCTTCAGGTATCTTAGGCATTTCAAATCTAGGAGAGCCAGGTCTAATAGGTGTTTCATAGTCATCGGTTTCAAAGGCTTCATCAGTTTTAGTAGTTTCATTCTCTTTAGCTCTAGCAATTTGTTCATCAAGAAATTCACCTAGTGGCACATTATCATCAAGCATGGTACTAGCATCATCATAAGCATCTTTCATAGCAGAAGTATCATCATCAATAACTTGCGACATATCAAGATTAATGGCATGTGGTGGTGTTGCAAGCTTACTCATAACTGAAGGTGAATCAAGTGCAGAGCTAGATGGCAATTCCTTACCCCCCCCCCCTCTTCTTAGAGGGAAAAATCTTGGTTTTTGGATCCTTCAGATTCTTCATAGTGATCAATTGATATAAATCCCAAGTGACTCAACAAATATAGCTATGTTCCCCGGCAACGGCGCCAGAAAAAGGTCTTGATAACCCACAAGTATAGGGGATCACAACAGTTTTTGAGGGTAGAGTATTCAACCCAAATTTATAGATTCGACACAAGGGGGGCCAAAGAATATTTGAGAGTATTAGCAGTTGAGTTGTCAATTCAACCACACTTGGAGATTAAATATCTACATCAGAGTGATCAGTAGCATAGTAGTATGATAGTTTGGATAGCAGTAGTAGCAGTAACAGTAATGGTAGCAGTGATAGCAATAGTTTTGTAGCAGTTGGAACAGTAGCAGTAGCAATAGTAACTTAGCAAGAACAATATGTGGAAAACTCGTAGGCACTGGATCGGTGAACTCGTTGGATGATATTCATCATATAATAGTCATAACCTAGGGCGACACAAAACTAGCTCCAGTTCATAAATGTAATGTAGGCATGTATTCCGTAAATAGTCATACGTGCTTATGGAAAAGAACTTGCATGACATCTTTTGTCCTACCCTCCCATGGAAGCGGGGTCCATAAGGAAACTAAGGTATATTAAGGCCTCCTTTTAATAGAGGACCAGAACAAAGCATTAACACACGGTAAATACATGAACTCCTCAAACTACGGTCATCACCGGAAAGTATCCCGACTATTGTCACTCCGGGGTTTACAGATCATAACACATAATATGTGCGGATGACTAGCAAGATCGGATCAAGAACATAGATATAATGGTGATAAGATAAACGGTTCAGATCTGAAATCATGGCACTCGGGCCCTAGTGACAAGCATTAAGCATGGCAAAGTCATAGCAACATCAATCTCAGAACATAGTGGATACTAGGGATCAAGCCCTAACAAAACTAACTTGATTACATGATGAATCTCATCCAACTCCTCACCGACCAGCAAGCTTACGAAGGAATTACTCACTCCCGGTGGGGAGCATCATGGAATTGGCGATGGAGAAGGGTTGATGATGATGAAGACCGAAGATTCCCCGCTCTGGAGCCATAAACGGGCTCCTGATCCGGCCTCCCGAGGAAGAACAGGAGGTGGCGGCGGCTCCGTATCGTAAAACGCGATGAAACTTTCTCTCTCATTTTTTTCTCCGAAAATAGGATTTTATAGTGTTGGAATTAGGTCAGTGGGGCCCCGAGGTGGGCACAACCCACCAGGGTGCGCCTGGAGGGGGTGGCGCGCCCTGGTGTATCGTGCCCAGCCAGGGCTCCCCCTCCGGTGGTTCTTGGCTCCAGTATTTTTTATTTATTGTAAAATAAATCTCCAAAAAGTTTCGTCCAGTTCCGACAACTTTTATTTCTGCACAAAAACAACACCACGGTAGTTCTGCTAAAAACAGCGTCAGTCCGGGTTAGTTTCATTCAAATCATGCAAATTAGAGTCCAAAACAAGGGCAAAAGTGTGAGGAAAAGTAGATACGACGGAGACGTATCACCCCCCCACACACACACACCTTCGAGTCGGCGGGGGGATGGTAGCTACAGTATATATATATGAACGTACGAACTTATACTACGACTGCAAATTCACCCAACCGTAACACAAAACCAATAGAAATCCATCATGATCACCCCCCTCCCCCGTGTTTTAGTTATGAGGGTAGACTGCGTGGGCCCACTGATGGGCGCGTCTCGGAAACTTCACAAGATGGGTGAGACTGCAACCACATGTGTGTGGCTCAACTAATTAGTTAAGATGGTGTGATATTTCGTGCGTGCATAACTTTTTGATGTGGCTCAATAGTCGAACGGTATGTAGTACCTGACCTCATAAATAGGTTTCGTGTATACATACTATTGAGTTGCCCCTCCCCTGCCCCCACCCCGCCCCATGCACACACATGCTTCGAACAGACACCACTACCTATATATATATGCGCTCAAACTTCTGTCTCGTATTTGACCATGAACTATATCGTAACAAATAATGAGAAGACTATATATATATATATACCTTGGTCAAATTAACCTGTAGTATATATGGGCCGGTCTAAGTGATAGACCTCCACAAATTTGGCATGCCGTCCATAACCACGCGAGGGAGTGTCTGTAGACAACACCAACGCACATGCATGGCCCCAGGCACAATGTATGAAAGCGTTGTGCGATGTTTTCAAATACCAAACGCACAACTTTTGCTGCGACATGTGTGTCTCCCGGACCAGAATGGCCCCGTACTGAGGTTAACGACCCATGCATATATAGCCCCACGCGCGCCCACAGTTCAAGCCGATAGGAGTGATTCAGTGTGTACGATGCGTTTGATTTTTTTAGAATTGAAATGTCGATGCATATATCAACTACGTATAATATATATAACACATATACCAACAAGAAGAATCCACCTTGGTCAAATTAACATCTCTACAGCCGCCTGTCAAAGTGACGACCCACATAAACATGGTTGTGCCGTTGTGATGCCGATGACCACGTGAGAGAGTGTTTGACAAAACAAACGACCACACCATGAGGCCCACACATATATGTATATATGTAATTAAGTGTTTGTTTAGTTAATTATTACCCAATGGAACTTTAATGTCAATTGCCTTAGAAACTGCAAGTCGACTTACGAAGAGGATCGATCACAACGCATATAGGCCTTGTTTGGATCCATGGGTTAGAGTTAGTTTGAGATGGCTGGGGCTCAAATAGCCCTAAAGTATTCAAACATGAGGGTTAGATTGGAGCTAGTTGCATCTAACCCACCCAAAAAAACTATCCCACCCAAGAGGTGCTAATTGGAGCTAGTTCTCATGGGGCCCTCTCTATCCCACCAGCCAAGAGGTCCTAATTGGAGCTAGTTCTCGTGGGGCCCACTGAAAAATCACTTTTCTCTCTCCATCAAGTGCATCTATTGTCAATCTAACCCTGTCGTCCAAACATCTCTTTGGCTATAGTTAGTTTAGGGTTAGTCATGAGCTAGAAACTAACTCCAACCTCTAGCTATATAAGTTAGAGTATCCAAACAGGGCCATAGTATATGTATGCCTCCTGCCTGCCCACCCGGCCCAACCCCCCCATTTCGAGATGGTGGTGGGATGGGTTCATGGGTATATATATATATGCATGCGTCTAAAAAACATTTGTCTCGATGTCTGACCATGGCATATGGTAATTAACACGCATACCGAAAAGGATCCACATTGGTCAAAACGATATATAATATAGATGACCACACATGGGCCCCATAGATTGACGCGTCACCGATTACCATGTGAGGGAGCCACTTGGGGCCACCATCAATTATATGTGACACAAGCATATGAATGGGTTTGTTTTTTGATGTCAAAATGCCAACTACACGACTTTGATCCAGTGCGTGCTTCACAAATTGGAAGTCCCCACGCTAAAGAAAATTGCGCGCAATATGTATGTCTCCTCCCACCCACCCCCTCAACTTTGAGTGGTAGGAGGTACTCATGAGTACGTCACGTCAATCTTTGGTGTGGAATCTCACCATGATCTACCGCAACACAGAGCAGATTAACTGAACCCACCTTGGTCAAACCCCTACCGGTGCGGCTCAAAAGTGATAGACCACGTGGACCCACGAATGTGCATGTCACTAATAGCACACAAAGGATTACTGTCCGAGGGACGACCACCACCGTGTGCATGTGTACTAAACACATGCATGACGTTAGAGGTGTGCCTTGTTATAAACATTTCAATGCACAATTTTGATAATTTGGGGTGGGAAGTGCCTCACAAAACGGACAATCCCACACATAGAGGCTCGTGCAACAAGTAAAACGGAAAGAGCCCCCCACCCCCCACCCCCGCGCGACCACCACCGGAAACACCACTTCGAGACGCGTCAAACTATTTTTATGCAGAAAACACGTGACACATCAGTCCGTGTTATAATTATAAAATGTTCATATATCATTCGAAAAATATGCAACAATGAGTTTCCAGGAATTCATTGGGGGGGAATCATATGTCCCCTTGGGTTCATGTTTAGTCGCCATGCAATAAATGGTAAGGAACCTCAAATCTCTTGGCGTCGTGGAAAACATTAAAAATATTGGTTTTTAGACAGATCGGCCTCAAACATCGCAAAAATCATTTTAAATTGAAGTAAATCCAAAAATCAACTGAAAATCATGTAACTTGAATTCCGTTTCATGATATATATATATATATATATATATATATATATATATATTGTGCTAATTTTTGGCCTAATTGGAGACAAGTTTTTGATATACTTTTCTTACAAACAGGAGCTTATTAAAGGTTGGTACTTGGTACACACACTTGTCACGTTATCATCACGAACGATTACAGTATTCAACCGTGTGTGTTGGTCCGAACAAAATATTACGTACCACCACGAGCCCCGTGTGCCGTCCGAGCGGACGTGAGTTGACGAGACGCATGCAAGCAGTCCGCTGCTCAGGCTGACCGTGAGGCATGCGAGCAGGTGTGTAAATTGACGGGGCGCGTGCGAGCAGGCCGCTCTGGCCCACCGAGAGACGTGCGAGCTGGTGTGTGAATTGACGGGACGCTTGCGAGCAGTCCTCTGCGCAGGCTAACCGGGAAACATGCGAGCAGTCCTCTGCGCATGCTAACCGGGAGACGTGCGAGCAGGGGTGAGGCATGCGAGAAGACCACTGCGCAGGTTCACCGGGAGGCGAGCCGTTTAACCGCCTCCCGCCTAGCTCCCAACCACTCTATATTAATCGCGCATGTGCCATTGGTTATAGCAGGCGGCCGCACTCCCCTCTCTCCACACACACCGCGCCTGCATCCTCGCTGTCGTTCCCAATCGTAAACGCTCTCAGAAGTGTATCATATGGCGACCAAGCGCACCATCGGAGGGAGTGGTGACGCGGGGTTCGAAGCCGGGGCCGGCGAAGCAACTAAGCATCTCTTGATGCTGGGCGACGAGGTTGCCCTCCCCGTCGATGAGGTCTCGCGCGGACAAAAGCACCGCCATGACGTCGTAAGCCCCGTCGTGCCTCCCCAGCAGGAGGTGGAGACTCCGACGGCGACAACTTCGACGACGACGGAGAACAGGTTAGACCCCCCCCCCCTATTTTGGTAACTATATCATAGGGTATCTCTGATTAGTTATGTTTCCGCATTTTTTTTGGAATTCACCTGGGGTTCATGTGATTTCAATCCATGTAATCAGAGTAAGATTCGATAGATCCGTGTTAGCGTGTACGTATTGATTGTTTGTTAGGTAAATGATAAGTGACTTGGATAAGTGACATCCGTACATACGATTATGCTAATATTATGTCTAAGGTTTTAAAGTGATTTAATGGTTGACCTATACAAATGATCATTTTGCTAATAATCCGTCTACATAGATGATTGTACATGTACCCATTTGTAAATAAACACTGTATAAGAGCATGTAGATCACTACTTTAGTGATAATGGGGAGCAGTACTTACTTCAAAGTTCCTTGTTTGTTTGACAATAATCGGTCCATGCATTTAAAGTCATTAGTTAATTATTTTGTTGCCCTAAGTTGTTTGTGACATCATTTTATGCATTTTATTCATCAATGTCATGATTTTTTATTATATGTATAGGTGCTATCTGACGACGTTGGCAGCGATAAATACGACCAGAGAAGGTACAAGAAACAAAAGCCCAGGGAGCTCTATGCGGGAACGCATAATCGTCGTATCAGGAACCGGAATGGGGGCTTCAGATGCACGTTCTGCGCCCAAAGGCTTAACCCCGCGTTTGCAAGTGTTTTGGCGCATGCTAGAGGACGAGCCGTTGGCTCCTTCAGGCATAAGTATTCTCGGAGGGTGGCGCACGCACCGTACGCGGAGTACCTGGAGAAAGTTTACGTTGTTGGTGGGTACGATTAGGATTGAGTTATATATACATGTCCTGATGCCAGCACTACCCTAGCTATCTATAGTTTGTGCGTCATGTATCACTGCTTGAGTTATGTTTATTATATGTTGATCTAGATGTCGGTGAGACTCTATTTTATCAACTAATACGTAGAGCAATGTAATTGCAGTCTTGAGCTGCAATCAGTTTGGTTGATGGAACATTTATGCTTATCTTAGAGTCCCCACACAATTTACTACTAGCAACTGTTTGCCCACAACACGCATAGCTACGTTTGAGTGTTGGTAATTTTTTTACACTATGCATATTACGGTAAAAAATGCTTGACTTACCTGCAAACTTGTTGAATGCGGTAAAAAATTTAGGTGTCACACGTAAGATGGAATTTGGAACCCACAAACTTGGTTATTTTCCCGGATTGAAACCGGGTGCGAGGACTAACATTGTGCCGCGACATGCGTGTGTCTTGATTGTCCAGAACGCATTCCCACGGACCACGGCAGTCCACTTGCACCGTAGTGACACTTATCACAAACGGCTATGTCTACTGAACCGTCGCCTCTGAAGCGCATTATTATTCTGGCCGAGAAAACCCTCACCATCGTCTCCGCTTAACAAAAGTTACAAAACCATCACCGTCATTCCCAGTCACAACCGCACTGCATATGTCACACCGCTGCTTAGTGCTGAACGTGTACGCTGCTTTAAGTCATTGCACACGCATCGTTTTTGCTAACCGTTTGCCATTTAATGCCCCCCAATAATGGGAGCTTCTTCCAGCCTACGCATGGCCAACCGAGCCGGGCGGGAGGTTGTGCGCGGTTGCGCGCGGGAACGGGCTCACCAACGATACGTTGGCGGCACTTCGAGCCGCCGCGTGGCCAAAAGAACCACCGGGAACGCTTGTTCGTGCGTTGGTCAAGCTTGCACAGCAATCCTCCGCCGGGAACGCGGTAACAAGACGTGCCAATTACAGCCCGTCCAGCCCCCATTTACTCCACCGCTCTTTTAACCTACTGTCTCTCTTCAGCCTTTCCCCACAACGCAAGAAGGACACCCACACTCCAAATACAGAGAGGATAACCTGCTCGGCTCCAATGGCGGAGCTCCCAGCGGCTGCCAACGACGAGCGGCAGTTCACCATTCGTGCCTACGTGGACACCCACGTAAGGTTCAAGAACCTCACGGTGGTGTACACCAACGACCCGATCTGGGTGGAGAACTCCATCCACACCATGGAGTAGTTACTTGCCTATGACAAGTACAAAGTGGTCGGCTTCGACCTCGAGTACACCGGCAGTCGTGCCGGGCATGATTAGAAGGTTGTCGTCGCCCAGTTGTGCGCAGGGGCGGATCCACCATGGGGCATGGGTGTACAAATGTACACCCAAATTTTTTGGGAAAAAAATCATAAGTACGCAATAGGCCCGGTTCACGTAATTAGGAGCGGCCCACTACCATGACAGGCAACCACTTCTCGTAATTAGGAGCACACGCTCACACCAGACTAGAGAGAATCACGGAGCCAACTTTTCTTCCACACAAAGTTCTGTTCCCACGCATGAGCTGGCGGCGTGACCCTCTGCTGATGGCGACTGGCGGGCCACGGCCAGGCGAGGGAGCCACTGTCGTGGGAGCACCGCATGTCCGCATGCTTTCTGCGGAGGATACGGACAAGCTCCGCAGTGCCGTTGGGGAGGAGCGACGGGAACGTGGTGCACAGAGGGTGGGGACGAGCGTCGTTGCTGCGGCCGCTACAAACGTCCACGTCGGGGAGGAAAACATACCAATGCAACAATGGGCTCCAACAACCTCAATCTCTAAGCCTAACGTGAATCCCCATCCAACTCTTAAAATGCAATCGTTGCTTTGTTGGTTCAATTTTGTTGTGAAATCTCTAACTGAATGTGTAGCCGCTATCCAGATTCAGAAAGAAATAGCCATGGATGACATTGAGGAGTGAGGATCTCCTTGATTTCGTTAATAGAAAAGCAACAAATGAATTATCTTTGAATTGGTGATTGTTTATCAGTTTCATGGAAATGAAAATGGGAAGCTTGAGCTCCTTTGATAAAAAAAATCTTTAAAATGTATGCAGTAGAGCATTCTATATTAGGGTGGAAAAAACTTTGAATACCCAATATTGAATTCCTGGATCCGCCACTGGTTGTGCGTGGGCCATTACGTCCTCGTCTATCACTACTGCCTGGCCACAAGGCCTTGCGATCGATTCGCCAGGTTTGTCAACAGCCCCGACTATATATTCGGTATGATGTACACCACCAACGATGAAAAGGTGCTCAAGGCCACGGGCTTGGCCTGCCGGAATCTTGTGGACATCCAATGCATGTACAAGATCTTGGGCGGCGAGGAGAAGCATAAGGACTCCCTGGTTGACCTCGCCATGTCCATCATCGACTCCTACTACAGAGGCATGAAGGATGTATGCAAGAAGAAGAAGGTTGCCTGGCACCGCGCCTGGGTCCGAAGACTGATGAAGATCACGTCAAGTACGCGGCCAAGGACACGTACGTAAGCTACGAGATGTGCAGGCGGATCGTTGACATGAGGAAGTACCTCCGTCCTGCGCCGACCAGCACCCCTCGTCACAAGAAGAATAGATGAATAATTTGATGATCGTTACTACTAGTTTAGTATGCCTGTACTTGTTAATTGATGTGTGCAAATGTTATCTGTAGTCAGTAATGTAATTGGATGTTTATTTATGTTATGCAATCATGATGTTGTTCTATAGTACCATCTTTTCCTTAGTATGCATTATGCAATGTACGATTAATATCTGGACATTAATATGCAATTGACGATTAATATCCGGACCTTAAGAAGTAGAACCACGACCGAGGGTATCCTGCGCGGCTCCGATGGTGCTCCCAGCGGCTGCCGACGACGAGCACCAGTTCACCATGCATGCCATAGTGGACACGCACAAAGTGGTCTGGTTCGACCTCGCGTCCCACCGCATGCTCTGCTCTCGCGTCCCTCCGCGTGCTCTGCTCTCGCCCCCCCCCCCCCGCGCGCGCTCTGCCAGCGGTTGGGGCCGGCCCATGATCACGTTCGGGGCTCCATATGCATGCGGTTGCGCCACGCGCGTCACCCCATGCAGTTACGTGCTTCCTCGACTGAATCACGCGCTGCAAAAACTGCCATCCGGAAGTGCCGGTTTTACAGGACGTCCGGCCCCCATTTATACACACGGCCATTAACCATCGTCTCTTCACGCTTTCGATCGCGCCCACAACACAATAAGCACACCCTCGACAACGCATACAGAGAGGATGTCCAGCGGCGCTCCAATGGAGTACGGCGAGCATCATGTGGAGACCCACATGAGGAAGACGGACCTCACGGTGGTGTACACCAACGACCCGGGCATGGTGGAGGACTCCATCGGCACTATGGAGCAGTTGCTTGATGCGGATGACAAGTACAAAGTGGTCAGCTTTGACCTCGCTTACACTGGCGGTCGTGCCGGGCATGATCAGAAGGTTGCCGTCGCCCAGTTGTGCGTCGGCCATCACGTCCTCCTCTACCACTATTGCCTGGCCACAGTGTCTTGCGACCGTTTCACCAGGTTTGTCAACAGCCCCTACTACAGGTTCGCTACGGTGGACACCACCAACGATCCAAAGGTGCTCAAGACTTCGGGCTTGGCCTGCCAGAAGCTTGTTGACATCCGCGGCCACTACAAGGTCTGGGGCAGCAACAAGAACATGGACTCCCATGTTGATTTGGCCGAGGCCATCATCGACCCCTACTACAGAGACATGAAGGCTGAGTGCGACAAGAACAAGCCTCTCTGGCACAGGGGCTGGGTGAAGAAACTAGATGAATATCACCTCCAGACCGCGGCCAAGCAAGCGTACACTTGCTACGAGATGTTCAGGCGGATTGTTGACATGAGGAAGTGCCTCCTACCTGAAGACGACGCGGGATCGAGCCACAAGCAGAGTGGTGGCGGCAAGCATCACGAAGTAGATGATTTGATGATCGTTGCTCATACTCCCTCTACGCCGAAATATTTGTAGTTTTAGAGGGATAAGTTTATTATGCATGTAATAGATTATTGAGGTGTGTGCGCCAATGTTATGTGTGTAGTCACTTATGTATTTGGATGCTTAATTAGGTTATGGCAATCATGTTGTTATGTGTGTAATTGTTTATTGAGGTGTGCCAATGTTATGTGTGTAGTCACTTATGTATTTGGATGTTTAATTTGGTTCTGCAATCATGTTGTTCTAAACAGAAGCATAGATGTTTGTGGGCAGATTGAGCAAATCACATCGCATGCAGAATAAACAACCATATCCGTCGGTGATGATTTCATCAGTCCCTGACAGTTCTTTATCCGGAACCGTTTGCCCACAACATATCTGAATGGCCTATGTATGCTGTACATCACACACATCTTGATCTGAGCAACCGTTTGTGTTATTTTTGCTTATCACACACAGTTCATCCCAGTGGCCTGTATGTTGTCTATCACACACATCTTGATCTATGTAACCATTTATGTTATCTTATCTCATCACAAACTATTCATCCGAATGACCTGTATGCCATCTATCGCACACGTAATCATTTGCACAATCGCTTGTGTTCTGCTGGATCAGTGCAAACAGTTTGTCAGGGTGAACTGTATGCCGTACATCGCAAACACTTGCACCTTTCTAACCATTTGCGCTATATTGTCCAATCGCAAACAGTTTATATGGACCAAGTGTTTGCCACAGACCGCACACGCAACTTTTTTTGGGATCGTATTTGATACACCCGTCATCGCACACAGTTCGCGTCATTAGTGACAGAGCTATAACTATACTATTTGCGATATGTTCATCGCACACAGTTTCGTCGAAGGGTCTCTGATTGTTGTGTCGTATTTGGACCATTCTGTAGTAGTGATAGCAATACTTATAAGTATAAGAAACAAAATCATCAATCTTTCAAAGTATACGATCCTCAAAGAATGTTTACCCCCATTCATCTTATTATATTAGCAAGGCATGGCTCCATCTTCACCACATTAATACAAATGTCAAGCACCATGGTGTCCAAGTTAGGAAATTGGATCGTACTTTTCAATATGCATCAACTTTTTATTCTTCACGCAATACATGAGCGTGAGCCATTGGACATAGCATTTAGGTGGAATAGAATATGGTGGTAGATATCAAAGGGGTAAAAGGTGGAGAAGATAGTCTCACATCAACTAGGCGTACCAACGGTCTATGGAGATGCCCATCGATAGATGTCAATGCAAGGAGTAGGGATTGCCATGCAAATGATGCACTAGAGATATAAGTGTATGAAAGCTCAAATGAAGCTAAGTGGGGTGTTCATCCAACTTGCTTGCTCATGAAGACCTCGGGCATTTGCGGAAGCCTGTCATAGGAATATACAAGCCAAGTTTATAATAACGAAAAAGTAATTCCCACTAGCATATGAAAATGACATAATATGAGACTCTCTATATGAGGAACAAGGTGCCACTTTGAGGCACAAGTGTGGTAAAGGATAGTAGCAAAGTCCCTTCTCTCATTTTCTCTCATTCATTTTTTTATTATGGTGGGCTCATTTGGCCTCCCCCATTTTTATTTCCTCACTGGGACAATGCTCTAACAATGATGGTCATCACACTTTTATTTACTTACAACTCGATATGAAGAACTGATAGAAAAATATGACTCTATATGAATCCCTCTGGCAGTGTACCAGGATGTGCAAAGATCTAGCGTGACATGTATCAAAAATATGATCAACGGTGGCTTTGCCAAATACTATGTCAGCACTGTATGATCATGCAAAGCAATATGATAATGAAAGAACTAGTCATGTGAAGTGACGATGGAATTGTCATGGCAATATATCTCGGAATGGCTATGGAAAAGCCATGATAGGTAGGTATGGTGGCTGTTTTGAGGAAGATATAATGAGGCTTATGTGCAACAGAGCGTATCATGTCACGGGGTTTGGATGCACTGGCAAAAGTTGGACCGATCCTCAAGGTGAGAATGGGCTATGCACGGTACCGAAGAGGCTAGCAAATATGAGGAGGTGAGATTGCGTATGTCCATGGTTTCACATTAGTCATAAAGAACTCATATACTTATTGAAAACTTTTATTAGTTTTATCACAAATCAAAGTACTACTCGCATGCCCCGAGGGAGGAGGTTGGTAGGAGTTAACCATCACGCGCCTCCGACCCGAAACAACACTAGGATTTCAACGAGGAATAGAAATGCTCACACATCATCACCATGCCTTTTTTATTTTTAGACGAACAAGAAGTTAACCTCTCTTAATATCGACACTTCTACGAATAAACAATTATGAACTCACACCTTTTTCATATTACCACATTAATATCATTAACCCACAATTTCTCTATATGTGCTACATGATGGTTTTGATTATCACTCATTGAATACCTATTATTTTTGGACTAGTCTTATGACCCATGCAAATTACCGTCACTATTTATTAACTCTCAAAAAAATTTAAGTGAAGAGCGAGAGTGAAATTTATATTCTATAAAATCTACATGCCACCGTGCTCAAAAAGACATAAGTGAAGTACTAGAGCAACTGCTAAGCTCAAAAGATATAAGTGAAGCACATAGAGTATTCTAAAAAATTATGATGAAGGTGTGTCTCTCTCAAATAGGTGTGTCCAGAAAATGATGATTGTGACAAACTGAAAGTAAAAGCAAACAAAAACAAACGACGCTCCAAGCAAAACTCATATCATGTGATGAATAAAAATATAGCTTCAAGTGACATACCGATGGATTGAGACGAAAGAGGGGATGCCTTTCGGGGCATCCCCAAGCTTAGATGCTTCAGTATTCCTTAGCATATTACCTTGGGGTGCCTTGGGCATCCCCAAGCTTAGGCTCTTGCCGCTCCTTATTCCTTTGTCCATCGGTATAACACCCAAAACTTGAAAACTTCAATCACACAAAACTCAACAAAACTTCGTGAGATCCGTTAGTATAAGAAACATATTGAATACTTTAGGTACTGTTATAAATTGATTCTTATTTCATAATTTCATAATAGGTACTGTATTATTACTTCTACATGGCTTACACCCCCGATACAATCCATAGCATAATCAAAACAAGCAAACTATGCAAGCAAAAACAGAATCTGTCTAAAACAGAACAGTCTGTAGCAATCTGTAGAGAACCTATACTTATGTAAGTCTAAAAATTCTTAAAAATTAGGACAATCTATAAAATTTGTATAGAAATACTTTGTAAATAATTCATATCATTGTAACTTTCCAGTAAAAAATGTAAATTCCTGTACTGGAGTCAAAAAATTTCATTTTGTTTCAGCATCGATTCTACTCATCTTGTGAGTCATCCCAAAGGGTTTACTTGGCACAAACACTAATTAAAACATAAAACATAATAATTACAGAGGCAATAATCATGTTATCAAAAACAGACAGAAAGTAAAAAAGCAAAAATAAAGATAACTATTGGGTTGCCTCCCAACAAGCGATATTGTTCTATGCCCCTAGCTAAGCATAATGCATAGTTTCAAGTATTGTCATCTTTGACACTTCACCCATAAGTAGCTCTCATGATTGATTCATAAGGTGATTTAATTCTCTGTCTAGGGAAGTATTCCATCCCTTTCTTTAACGGGAATTGGAACCTTATGTTTCCCTCCTTCATGTCAATAATTGCACCTATAGTTCGTAGGAAAGGTCTTCCAAGTATTATGGGACAAGTAGGATTGCAATCAATATCAAGCAAAATAAAATCTACAGTCACATAATTTTTATTTGCAATAATGAGCACATCATTAATCCTACCTAGAGGTTTCTTAATGGTAGAATCCGCAAGATGCAAGTTAAGGGAACAATCTTCCATATTAGTGAGACCAAGCACATCACAAAGAGATTAAGGAATAGTTGAAACACTAACACCAAGGTCACACAAGGAATTGCATTCATATTTATTTATCTTTATTTTGATAGTTGGTTCCCACTCATCATGAAATTTTCTAGGAATAGCAACTTCAAGCTCAAGTTTCTCATCATAAGCTTTTATCATAGCTTCTACTATATGTACGGTAAAAGCTTTGTTTTGTTCATAGGCATTGGGTGAGCTAATAATGGTTTGCAACAAGGAAATACATTCTACTAAAGAGCAATTATCATAATTAAAGTCCTTGTAATCCAAAATAGTGGGCACATCACTAGTTAAAGTGTTGACCTCTCCAAACCCACATTTTTTTATTTTAGCATCAAAATCATCACCCTCCAAGCAAACGGGATACTTCTCAACTAGAGTTGAATCATATCCAGTCCCTTTATCATTTATATTCAGAGAAGTAAAAAAAGATTCAATAGAAGAAGTACCAATCATTTTAAGATCTTCATCATGATTTGCAATAGGGAAAGATTCCGGTTTAGCGGCCATCCTATTTACTAGATTGGTTTGCGTATCGGAGATTTTTCCTAACAATTCTTCAGTGTGAGCAAATCGTGATTGGAGGTTAGACACTTCTTTATTGACCTCATCAAGTTGCTTACTAATAGCATCTAGCGAAATTGCATTTTCTTTTATTTTCGAAGCGAAGAATTTATTATGCTCATATTATGAAGTCATGAAAGTCTTCATAGACCCTTCTATTTCCGACATTCTTTGGTAGTAGGAAGTATTGTAAAATCTATCCTGAGACATGGTGACCGAACAAGCAAAGTAACAAGCAGGACAAGTTAACTAGCAAGTAAAACGAGCAAAGGAGTAAACTAGTAACAAGCAAAGATAAATATTTTTGTATTTTTGATTTTTATGAAACAAACTAAATATAACAGCAAATAAAAAGATAAACAAGTGAATGATAATTTGTGTGAAGTTACTTGATAGTTGGTGATGATATACCTCGGCAGCGGCGCCAGAAATCCTTCCTGATACTTATGATCTGCGTTGACTTTTCCGTGAAGAGGAACGGCTAATTGCAGCACAAAGTGGGTAAGTATTTCCCTCAGTTAGGAAACCAATGTTTGTCGAACCGATAGGAATATCAATCCTCAACCGTCTTCAGCGGCTGCACACAAAAGAGCAAACAACTTGCACCGAACGCGGGCAAGAGGGTTGTCAATCCCATTGATCTCGTTATTTTCAAGCAAATGAGTTGTGTAGATAATTGTAGATAATTGTAAATTGCAAAATAAAATAAAAGACAAATAAAGGCAGCAAGGTAATAGTAGTATTTATGAATTTATAAGTGAATAGACCCGGGGGGGCATAGTTTTCCCTAACGGCATCTCTCATGTAGGCAACATACGGTGGGTAACAAATTCGTGTTGGGCAATTGATAGAAAAGCGGATAGTTATGTGATTTTCACGGCAATGATCATGTGTATATAGGCATCATGTCCATAAACAAATAGGCCGACTCCTGCCTGCACCTATTACTATTACTCCACTCGTCGACCGCTATCTAGCATGCATCTAGAGTATTAAGTAAAACAGAGTAATGCATGGAGAATGATGACATGATGTAGACAAAGTAAACTCAAGCAATATGAATAAACCCCATCGTGTTATCCTTAGTAGCAATAACACAAAGACGCAACTTGTCCCCTTCTGTTACTCTGATATAGAAACTCGTCAGGTTGAACCGACCACAACGCACCTCTCTCACTGAAGATAGATCAATCTACTTGGCCAAAGCAAATCAATAGATCAGAGAGAATTACGAAGCTATAATGATCATGCAAATAAGAATCTTAATATTCAGAGGTGACTCAAATACTTTTCATGAATAATCTGAGCATAAACCCACAATTCATCGGATCCCAACAAACACACTGCACAAAAGGATTACATCGGATAGATCAAAGCGAAGATGCGATGATCATTGTATTGAAGATCAAGAGATAGAGTGATTGCCATCTAGTTACTAGCTATGGACCCGTAGGTCTGTGGTGAACTACTCACACATCATCATGAGGGCAGCAAGGTTGATGAAGAGCCCCCCCCTCCCGTGATCGATCCCCCCTCCGGCAGGGTGCCGGAACGGAGCTCCAGATGGCCTCATGATGGAACAGAGACTTGTGGTGGCATAAAAAGGGTTTCGGGACTGCTTCCAGGGTTTTCACGATATATGAGAATTTATAGGCCAGAGAACGAGGTCGGGGGAGCCGCCAGGGGCCCACAAGCCATTAGGGCGCCCCCCAGGGCGCGCCCTGTTAGCTTGTGGGGCCATGGTGTGGCTCCCAGCCTCCTTCCGAATCTCCCAGGTCTTCTTTTGGTCCAGAAAAAATCATCAAAAAGTTTCGTGGCAATTGGACTTCGTTTGGTACTGTAAACCTGAGAAGTGAAAAACATGCAGAAAATAGCAACTGACACTAGGCACTGGGTCAATAGGTTAGTGCTCAAAAATATTATAAATTGGTAAATAAAGACCTAAAAAGTATCCTAGAATGATAATATATCAGCATGGAACAATAAAAAATTATAGATACGTTGGAGACATATCATCTACATACCCTTGTAGACCGGAAGCGTTAACGATCTAGAGATCGTGGTTGGCGTAGTCGTACTCGCGTCGCGATCCAATTGGATCCAAGCACCGCACGTGCGGCACCTTCGATTTTAGCACACGTCCGGCTCGATAAAGTCTCCTCTCCTTGATCCAGCAAGATAGGGATAATAGGTAGATGATATATGATCCAACACGACGGCGTGGTGGTGGTGGTGGCAGCAGAATTCCGGCAAGGCTTCGCCAAACGCGTACCGGAGAAACATGGGAGGAGTTGGGAGAGCCAATGGGCAAGGGTGAAGGGGTGGCTGCTCCCATGCACATCCCCTTCTATATATAGGCTAGGGGGCAAGGGAGGCCGTCCAAAACCCTCCTAGAGTCGGCCACAAGGGAGAAATCCCCTTAAACATGAAGATAACATCTTATCTCTAGATTCAACCCTTTAAATTTAGAGATAAGATCTTATCTCTAGATTTAAACGACATGTGCCTTGGGAAATGGTGCGGACAGCCCATGGGGGCTATAGCCCCACTCCCGGAACCTTCTAGAACCTTCTCGGTACTCTACCAAAAAATTCCCGAACTTTTCCGGAACCCTGAATATGAGTTCCCGTATATAAATCTTTACCTCCAGACCATTAAGGAGCTCCTCGTGATGTCCCGGATCCCATCCGGGACTCTGAAATACTTTCGGACTTTCCACTATTAATATCTCAACACTACCCTAGCGCTACCGAACGTTAAGCGTCCGACCCTATGGGTTCGAGAATCATGTAGACATGACCGAGACACCTCTCTGATCAATAACTAATAGCGGGACCTGGATGCCCATAGAGGATTTTCGGAAGATTGAATAGCATTACAAAGTATTTTGTGAAACACATGAAGAATTGGAGATGAACAAATCCCAAGTGTGAGGAATTATTCGTAGGTGTAATCGTGTGACTATGGACTGCAGGGTAGTAAGCTCAAAGGATTCTCGGGACAACGGAGAGTATTTCAGGGCATCTTGTAATAACAAGAGCAACTGGGAATGAATGTATCATTGACAAGTGTATGTCATTATCCATAAGGATATATCGGTGGTAGGGAATTGTAAAGGTGGTGGGCACAAGGGTCTTGAGGAACATCGACGAGTATCTTCAGAATCTTCTGGTGAGATAGGCGATCATCTGGAATGAAGGGGCTCTCTGGGAAAAAGTAGTTACGAGAACCTAGAGTTAGAGTTAGTAAAATCTTTAACCCGAAAAGAAGAGAGATCAGAATCCCAGAGTAAAGACGACGAATAAAAGATCCTAATCCCAACCATTTGCGATGCGGGTCTGTAAGCCACACAAAAATGTTAGTAAAATAGTTTTCAATGATTAGACTCAACTTCGGCCAAGGAGTTGCAAATGGGATTCCTACAGGCAGTCGGCTCTGATACCAACTTGTGACGCCCCTGCCTTGATCGTACGCTAATCATACACGCAAATGCGCACGATCAAGATCAGAGACTCATGGGAAGATATCACAACACAACTCTAGACACAAATTAAAGTCATACAAGCTTTATATTACAAGCCAGGGGCCTCAAGGGCTCGAATACATAAGGTCGAATACAAATGAGTCAGCGGAAGCAACAATATCTGAGTACAGACATAAGTAAACAAGTTTGCCTTAAGAAGGCTAACACAAACATCAACACAGATCGAAAAGGCAAGGCCTCCTGCCTAGGAGCCTCCTAACTACTCCTGGTCGTCTGCGGCCTCCACGTAGTAGTAGGCTCCGTCGTGGTAGTAGTAGTTGTCGGCGGGATCCACTGGCTTCTGGGTTCCGTCATCTGATCGTAGCAATCGTATCAAGGGGAAAAGGGGAGCAAAGAAACGGTGAGTACTCATCCAAAGTACTCACAAGACTTACATCAGATCTATGCTAAGTATGCATCAGTATCAAAGGAATGGGGCTATATCTTTGGACTGAACTGCAGAAATGCCAGAATAGAAGGGAAGGCCTAGTCCTATCGAAGACTAGCATCTTCAGTGTCTTTCAGCATTAGAAGAGTGTAGATTAGCATATTATAAGTATGTTGTAGTAACGCCTAGAGATCCTTCCTCGACTCCCTGTAAGGAAGAAATCCCGGAGCCATCCTTTCCATTTCAATGTCACAAGTATCCAGTTCTAGTTGTATAGATCGGGATACAACTCTGAGCGTCCGTTACTGTGGACACGGCTATTCGAATAGATATACTTCCCTGCAGGGGTGCACAAACTTACCCAACACGCTCGATTAACTCCAGCCGGACACACTTTCCAGGTCATGCCCGGCCTCGGCTGATTGACACGCCGTAGTCCTACCTAGGCTCAACAGAGAGGTCAGCACACTGGTCTAAATCCTAAGCACTCGGGGGTCTTGGGCCCATCGCCCTTTGCACTCCTGCACGTTACGAGGACGGCCGGTGTCAGTCCTGGCACCTCTTTATACAAAGCAGGTGCTTACGCGGGCCACCCGGGCGCGTGCCACTCAACTGTGACGTTTGAAGAGCTTTCAGGCAAATGTATGACGTAGAGTGCCCATACTGATTCCCGCGTGGTGGTCAGTGCGAAAAAGACCAGTGGCCTACTCAGATCACATAACCAAACCCGTTAGTGTCTTGGTAGCGCGCGGTGACGATCAATGATCCACGATATGTGGTCTCGTCGTCCCGTCTCTCGGACTTATGGCAAGGGCTAAGAATGCTCGGCCGTGCCGCGTAATTATCTCGCGGGTACCTTCCTGGTCAACCCGACTACACATCACTCAAGGGTACCCTTGGGGTTGACCCGTCTTTCACATTTCCCTCGCGGGTACCCTTGGGGCCGACCCGTCTTTCTCATGGTTCTGTGGTTAAAGTCGAAGTAACCGTGTGTCCATACATCAAGGGGGAATCCGAGGAATCGCCCTTGATGGATTCCACTCGATGTAACTATCAAGGTGACCTGGGAGGAATCACCCTCGAGGGTTCACACTTGAGGTGTTGCACGACAGAGTCGCTATCGGGAGTGGTGAAGGAGGAATCACCCTTCGTAATCCATGATTGACTAGCTTCACTACAGAGTTATCACAAGGAGTGTGTTACAAGGTATCACCCTCGGCACTCGATAGTAGCTCTGCAGAGTCGTACAACTAAAAGGGTGAGGTGATGTGTCGGGCTCAGGACGTCGATCACGTTGATCGAGTCATCGATGATGAAGCGGGGGCAACAAGGACAAGGTGAGGGTCACTGGTGGATCACTAAGCAACCTATACTAAGCATATAGGATAACAGGTAAGGTAACAATAGCAGGTTACGAAATCAAGCTATGCATCAGAATAGGAGCTATCAACAATAGTAGCAAAATCTAATGCAACCATGAGAGAGAAGGAATGGGTGATATAGGAATGATCAAGGGGTTTTCCTTGCCTGGAAGCTCTGCTGCAAGTGGCTGGACGTTAGCGATGTAGTCATACCCGGTAGCAGCGTCGGTCTCAGGGTCTACCGGAGACAAGAGGGGGGAATAAACAATAAATACAAGGCAAGCAAATGCATCATGATGCATGACATGGCAATATGCAGTCATTATTACCTTGTCTTCTCCTTTGTATAAAATTGTCTTGCAAATGATCAATGTTAATTATTCGCAATGCATGATTGTGACCGTTTTTGCTCTCTAGCTGGTCACTTCTCAATCTATTGCTAGCCTTCACCTGTACTAAGCGGGAATGCTGCTTGTGCATTCAAAATCCTTGAACCAAGTTGTTCCACATGAGTCCACCATACCTACCTATATACGGTACTACCCCGCCGTTCCAAGTAAATTTGCACATGTCACCTCTAATATTCAAATAAACATCTGTTTTGTGCACTCGTACCGCTCATGGAGCGACGGGGCGGTCGGTGTCTTCCCTGCTAAGTGGGTTATTCTCAAGATGGGCATTTATTCGCCTATCATTGTATGAGAGAGGTTGGTAAAAAGGATGCCCAGTCCTGGAAAATCAAAAATAATTAAACAAACTCCCGAGACAGTTGAAATGTTGGAGGGCATCCGTGGAGTCGGCCAGCCATGGCTTGTGTATGTATGGTGGATGGGAGTAAACTTTACTATTTCACTTGAGAACCACCAATAATGTGTTTAGCATCAAAGATATTGAAAACCTTTGTCGTGACGTTGACAGGAAAAGCACACCACCCAAAAATTATAATTTCGATCCTGTTTTAAACCTTGAGCTCTGGCACCTCTACAAATCAATGCTTCCCTCTACGAAGGGCCTGTCTATTTACTTTTATGTTATTTCTGAGTCATCATCCTCTTACTAAAAGCACCAGACCAGAGAGAACTATTGTCATTCTTATGCATTGAGTTTAGTTAATGTTGGATGTGAGCATGACTGAATCTTTTCTGCCCTGAATTATAATGTTTAGTCGCTGCTTGAACCTCAGAGGTGCTCTGCAATTATGTTTTGCGGTCTCAGAAAGGGCTAGCGAAATACCATGTCATCATATTATATCATTATTGCTTTGAGAAATTGTTGGCATGTGAGATATCTTATTATTGCTCGCTAGTTGGTTATGTATTTCCATAATTGAATATGATGTTTAATTGTTATCAGGGATCTGGTTATTTATGATTTATGCTGAAAACATGAACAATAGCTAAGCATGTGTATAACAACGAGAACAAAAGAGTTTGTAAAAGTTTTCTTGATCACTTTCAGTTTATGAACTGAATTGCTTGAGGACAAGCAATGAGTTAAGCTTGTGGGAGTTGATACGTCTGAAACATATCTACTTTTCCAAACACTTTTGCTCTTGTTTTGGACTCTAATTTGCATTATTTGAATGAAACTAACCCGGACTGGCACTGTTTTCAGCAGAACTACTTTGGTGTTATTTTTGTGCAGAAATAAAAGTTCCTGGAATTGTATGAATTTTTGTGTGAATTATTTCTGGAATATATACTGAATTATGGAGCGAAGAACCACCGGAGGGGGCTGCCTATGGGCTACAAGCCAACAGAGCGCGCCCACCCCCTTGGGCACGCCCTGTTAGCTTGTGGGGCTCATGTGGCTCCCCTGGCCCTAATTCCAGTCCTATAAGTTCACATCTTCGGGGGGAAAATAAGAGAGAAGATTTCATCGCATTTTACGAGACGGAGCCGCCGCCACCTCATGTTCTTCCTCGGGAGGGTTGATCTGGAATTCGTTTGGGGCTCCGGAGAGGGGGATTCGTCGCCGTCGTCATCACCAACCCTTCTTCATCAACACCGCCATGATGCTCACCATTGGGAGTGAGTAATTTCTTTGTAGGCTTGTTGGGCGGTGATGGGATTGGATGAGATTGATCATGTAATCGAGTTAATTTGATAGGGCTTGATCCCTAGTATCCACTATGTTTTGAGATTGATGTTGCTATGACTTTACTATGCTTAATGCTTGTCACTAGGGCCCGAGTGCCATGATTTCAGATATGAACCTATTATGTTTTCATGAATATAAGAGTGATTTGGATCCTATCTTGCAAGTTGTATCCACCTATTACATGTCATGATCCACATACCCCAAGGTGACAATAATTGGGATTCTTTCTGGTGATTGTCGTAGTTTGAGGAGTTCATGCATTCACCATGTGTTAATGCTTTGTTCCGGTTCTCTATTAAAAGGAGGCCTTAATATCCCTTAGTTTCCATTAGGACCCCGCTTCCACGGGAGGGTAGGACAAAAGATGTCATACAAGTTCTTATCGCAAGCACGTATGACTATATACGGAATACATGCCTACATTACATTGATGAATTGGAGCTAGTTCTATGTCGCCCTAGTGTGTAACTGTTACATGATTGATGTCATCTAAATCATTATCCATCACGGGTTCACGTGCCTACGCTTTATATATACTGAATCTTGCCAAGTTACTATTGTTGCTGCTACTGTCACAACTGCTACAAAATTGCTGTTGTCACTATTACTGTTACTACTATTACTTGCCGTGCTACTAAACCTTTGCTGCAGAGAGATATTCCATGTGTGGTTGAATTAACAACTCAACTGCCAAGGCCGATAAATATCCTTTGGCTCCCCTTGTGTCGAACCAATAAATCATGGTGTAATACTACCCGCGAAGACTGTTGTGATCCCCTATACTTGTGGGTTATCAATAAGGCCTTCGCCTTACAGAATAACAAGTCATTACAAGTACATTCTTATAGAAAAAAGTAAAAATATATTTAAAATCTTCCACCGATGATGCATCGTGAGCATAGCTCGATGCCGCCTCTAGGCCTTCGCCTCGGCGAAGCAAACTTTTTGAAACTTAGAAGTTTGTAGAAGCAGCGACCGAAAAGTCATCAATGTAGACCATGAGACGCAAGTGGCCGCGATCTCTATGGCAAATGGCAGCCCCGGAGAAAAGAGCGTTGGTAAGGGAAATACCATGAAAACCAACTTAAATCCGATGGATCCCAGAAGAACCCCCCGAGATACAACTCCATATGCCCTCCACCGATGAAAAACATACCAATGGAACGGGGATAGGGAGGGGAAACATTATTCTTACCCCGGGGCGATGATCCGGCCAGACCAGGCCACCTGTGAACACCTCTGTGTTGGATCCCTCCCGCCACCGCCGGCTTCACCAACATCGATATCATGCACCGCTTGACGAAGGCCGCCGCTCGAGCACCAATATTCTTCGACATCCCACATCAACCATACAACACCTCCAAAGCAACCACCTGATCCGTACCTCTCCCCCACTGGCAGTGTCGCGCGGGCTTTGCGTGGCAACGCGCTCTCGCGGCGACGAGGGGGTAGATGACACGGGTGGCGAATAGGGTTACTCTGTCGCCTGCGTGGCCGCTATTCTCCCAGAAAAACGTTCCGCCCCACATGAACAATATTCAATACGTGGCCCTAATAAAATACAAATGTGAAGCACGTTCGCCCTATCCTTCTAGTAAGACCATGTCTAATGTGATGAGAATTTATCAAACAACCAAATTTGGAGAATTTATCAAAGCCTCAGGAAATCTTGTATACTAAATGATACCCCATGCGTCGCGACAACATTGAAAAAATCATTTTTAAAATAATGTATAAATATAATTAATTTAGTAAGATTCAAAAGCATATGTAAAATTTCAGCATATCAAATAAAAGTGAAAATACTAACATAAAAGGTTAAACATGCCCTAATCTAGTAGATTTAAACCACTTAGAAAGTTAGAATGCGCTAATGAAGGCTGCATCCTAGAGATGCTCTCAATGTCTAGATCGCATGGTTGTATGTAGACCACGATAGAAAACACAACAATTACATCAATATGCTGGTGTGTTCATTATGAGAATAGAAAAATATAGTAGTAGGTTTGGTGGCATGTTCATAATGTGATGCATGACTTGACGATGTGGCATGGTTACATGTTTAGAAAAATAGTTAGTGAGTCTCAACTCTTTAGAAACTAGACAAATGCCTTGTGCTGTTTTGCGTAATGAATTTGTGCGTAGTTAAAACGTTTGTAAACTACAATTAGTGTAGTTGGCATTGTAGAAGCATGAATTCTTTCAAATATGTCTTTATAGTATCCTAAAATGAAACAAAAAAGATAAATGTCATCACACCACTTTGTATTGTCCAAACGATTGTTTTTTCACAAAGTTAGACGCACCGGATGCATTGAGTAACACCCTTAGTTTCTCAACTATATCAACATATTTCTTATGATATTCTCTTACAAAAATAAATAAAGCACAATAAATAATTAAGCTAATCAATCAATTAAAGCGGTAGCAGGAAACGAAGGGGTTAAGATGTGCTACCTAGAGTGGGCATGCATGGGTGCAGCTTATAGTGATGGGGAGCACATAGGAAAATTAGTGCAAGGGTGGTCACAAAGTTTAGACTAGAAGGGTTGGGCGCGCCTTGCTACGTCGTTAGTTTTGTTGGGTTAAGAAAAACAATCACTCTGTTTCAAAGTTTAAGGTGTATTTTTTTTGAAAAGTCAAATCTTTTAAATTTGATCAAATTTGTAGAGAAATGGATTTTCATACTTATTTTATTTAATATTGTGGATGTCGGTATTTTTGCCGCGAACTTGGTCAAAATTAAAGAAATTTGAATTTCCAAAAAAATAATACCCCTTATATTTTGGAACTGATGGAATGTTTAGTTTGGTGGGTGTGGGAGATGATAGAGTGTGTTTTATTTTTATTTATAATACGGTGATTTGGTGGGCCTTTCGTGGTGTGATTCGGTGTTATCCGCTAACCAACTATATGTATGTGGGGAAATTTTTATGTCGGTGGTTGCATGTACTATATTGGTGCTATAATATCATATTGTTGCGTTTCTTTTTGCTAGGTGGTGGGAGGGTGTGGTGGATTGATATTTTTATAGGCCGGTTGCTGCTGATTGATTTGAAACATCGTTGGCCCGGTCAAAATCATAAACCAAATCCCAAATTGAATACCTTAATTGAATGAAAGAGCTTCAAAATTAAGGAACATATTGAATGAAAAGAATTGAATGGAAGAGCTTGAGAAATTATGGACCCAGTCTAAATCGGATGACCCAATTCTAAATTGAATACAATTGTGAGGCCTTCGAATTTGAAAGCATAGTGTATAGTATAAAAGAATTGAACGAGAGATCTTTGAGAAATTGCTAACGAGGTCAAAATCGGGTGACTCAATTCTAATTGGAGACCTAAATTGAATGTGATCTCTTTAAAACTAGGGAGCTTAGTGTTATAGAGGATTTCATGGCTATAAGAATTGGGTTGAGGCAGTAGGACACATGTGCAGAAAAATAACAATTAATGACTTGTAGTGGCTATATTTTTCTACTCCCATCGTTTATATTTACTCGGCATATTAGGTTTGTTTAAAGTCAAACTTTATATACTTTCAACAAGTTCATACAAATATATATTAACATATACATCATCATTAGATTCATCATTGCATATATTTTTACATCAAATAAACACGTGTTACTGTAAATATTCATATTGTTTTCTATAAACTTGGTCAAACTTTATGATGACTGTAGTCAAAGCTAATATGCAGAGTAAATAAAAATGAAGGGAATACTTATAAATGTTGGAGTTGATGGTGAGTTCACATGACCCATATGTGAGACTAACAAGCTTCCAAAAGATATAATAAAAAATATTACTTTTACTTGGTGCGAGACATACCCAAATACACAAATACACTCTACCCTAATATGATAATGTTGGAAATATGCCCTAGAGGCAATAATAAAATGGTTATTATTATATTTCCTTGTTCATGATAATTGTCTATTGTTCATGCTATAATTGTATTAACCGGAAACCGTAATACATGTGTGAATACATAGACCACACCATGTCCCTAGTGAGCCTCTAGTTGACTAGCTCGTTGATCAATAGATGGTCATGGTTTCCTGACCATGGACATTGGATGTCGTTGATAACGGTATCACATCATTAGGAGAATGATGTGATGGACAAGACCCAATCCTAAGCATAGCACAAGATCGTGTAGTTCGTCTGCTAGAGCTTTTCTAATGTCAAGTATAATTTCCTTAGACCATGAGATTGTGCAACTCCCGGATACCGTAGGAATGCTTTGGGTGTATCAAACGTCACAACATAACTGGGTGACTATAAAGGTGCACTACAGGTATCTCAGAAAGTGTCTGTTGGGTTGGCACGAATCGAGACTGGGATTTGTCACTCCGTGTGACGGAGAGGTATCTCTGGGCCCACTCGGTAGTACATCATCATAATGAGCTCAATGTGACTAAGGAGTTAGTCACGGGATCATGTGTTACAGAACGAGTAAAGAGACTTGCCGGTAACGAGATTGAACAAGGTATAGGGATACCGACGATCGAATCTCGGGCAAGTAACATACCGATGGACAAAGGGAATTGTATACGGGATTAATTGAATCCCCGACATCGTGGTTCATCCGATGAGATCATCGTGGAACATGTGGGAGCCAATATGGGTATCCAGATCCCGCTATTGGTTATTGGCCGGAGAGGTGTCTCGGTCATGTCTGCATGGTTCCCGAACCCGTAGGGTCTACACACTTAAGGTTCGGTGACGCTAGAGTTGTAATGGGAATTGTATGTGGTTACCGAAAGTTGTTCGGAGTCCCGGATGAGATCCCGGACATCACGAGGAGTTCCGGAATGGTCCGGAGGTAAAGATCTATATATGGGAAGTCCTATTTTGGCCACCGGAAAATGTTTGGGATTTTTCGGTATTGTACCGGCAAGGTTCTAGAAGGTTCCGGAGTGGGGCCCACCTGCATGGGGGGACCCACATGAACGTGGGTAGTCACTACTAGGAAAAACCTTATAGGCGGGACAATATCAGTAGCGCTGGAATGTAACAGGCGCTGCTGCTACTTACCAGTAGCGCTGGATTTAGGCAGCGCTACAAGTAAAGACTTAGCAGTAGCGCTGGAAACATAAAGAGCGCTACTGATAAGCGGGACCCGACGAGCCCACCGACACTATTTTTAGTAGCAGCGCTGTCCAGAATACAACACTACTACTAAGACTTTAGTAGTAGCGCTGTATTTTGTGGAACCGCTACTGCTAATGGGCCCCACTTAATAGTAGCGCTCTTTCTTGAAAGCGCTACTACTAAGTGTCATAGCAGTAGCGCGTTCTGGAAAACAGCGCTACTGCTAAGCGTGGCTGGTGCCGCCTTTTCACCCCCCTCCCCCTCCTCCCCCTTTGCCCTCTCTCCCCCTCCTTTCCCCTCTCCCCTCACCATTGTTGCCCTTCTTCTCTCTTCCTCCTACCTCTCTTCTCTCCCCATTAATGCCCCCCTCCACCATAACTCTCCTCCATAAATGGCCTTCTCATCTCTAGCTAGCTCCATAAATGCCCCCTACCTTATTTGTTTGGATCTCCCTCCATTCCATTAGATATAGATCTAGCTAGCTCATCTCTCTCCCTCTCCATTAGTTACCTAGAGTCATCTCTCCTCCCCAACAACTTGATCTAGCTAGCTATTGACATGTCCCCAACAACTAGATCTAGCTAGATATAGGTGAGTAAAAAGTTGTTCATTTCAAGAATGGGAATATGTGTGTGAATGGGAATATGTGTGTTTGGGATATGGAGAGATTTGTGCGAGTGACATGCCCCCGAGTTGCTTATGTTTTGCCGAAATGTCGATTTATTTCCGTTTCGGTGAATTTCGAGCAAACTCGATATGTCCTATTTTTAGGCAAGGTCATGCCAAATTTTTATATGACTTTGATGCATGCATGCATTTTGTTTATAACCCTTTTGCTTGTTATACTGTGCATGCAGTCGGTCATGAAGGTGAGTGGATGGAAGGTGGAGCGATACATGCAATCCGCGGTGATGGACATGCATGCAAATAATCGGACTAGGATTAGATGTCCGTGTACAAGATGCAAAGAAGGAGTCCTTTTGGACCCTTTTGATTGTGGCAGGTTGAAGGCGCACCTGCTGATGAATGGTTTCATGGATGGCTATACTCGGTGGATAAGTGAAGATGATGATGATGAGGACGTCCACATGGCAGGGAATAACGACATGGGGCTAGACGAAGAGATGACCGATCGACACGAAGACGATGGCGTCGAACATGGCGGCGGGGAAGAGTTAAATGACGGCGGCAGAGAAGATTCCGAACATGGCGGTAGAGAATATTCCGGACACGGTGAAGAAGAGTCCGGACATGGCAGAGAAGTAGAGGCTGCGGTCACGCCGCAGTCTTCGACGCTACTAAGTGCAGTCGTGCAGGACTCTCATGTTCGAGACCTCCTTCGCAAGAGTACGACCAGCGAGAGAGCTGCTTCTAGAGAGGAGGCCAAGCTGGCGCAACTTGAAGTAGACTCGAAGACTCCATTGTATGACGGTTGCGATCCCGAGGTGACCCGCTTGAGTTTCACGCTCGAACTTCTAAAGACGAAGGCCAAAAACAAATGGACAGACAAAAGCCTCGATGAGCATTTGAAGTATCTACATAATAAAGTTCTTCCCGCGGGGAACCTGTGTCCTACTAGTGTCGATGAGGCCAAGAAAATCGTTTGCCCTTTTGATTTGCCGCACATTAGGTACCACGCATGCATCAACGATTGCATCATTTATCGGGGGGAGCACGCGGAAAAATCCAGCTGTCCAGTGTGCAATGCTTCTCGATACAAGAAGGCAGGAAAGAAAGCTCCTCAGAAAGTTGTATGGTACTTTCCGATCACTCCCCGTCTGCAGCGGTATTTCGTAGATCCTAAGGAAGCAAAGCTCATGCGCTGGCACGCGGAGAGGAAGAAGCCCGACGATGGAGATGATCCGAAGCTGAGACACCTCGTAGATGGTAGCCAGTGGAGAGCATTCAACACCGTATATGGATTTGCTGCAGAAGATCCAAGGAACATCGTGCTTGGTGCGAGTACCGATGGCATGAATCCGTTTGGAAACCAAAACACCAACCACAGCACATGGCCCATCTTTGTATGGATGTACAACCTCCCCCCATGGAAGTGCATGAAGACAAAGTACATACACATGAGCATGCTGATTCAAGGGCCGAAACAACCGGGAAATAATATTAACCTGTATATGGGGCTTCTGAAAGAGGAGCTAGACACGTTATGGAAAACACCGGCATGGACATGGGATGCCAGCAAAGGAGAGTATTTCTATATGAGAGCCGCGCTGATGACGACGGTGCACGACTATCTCGGTTACGGGTACACCTCAGGCCAGGTGTGCCACGGATACTGCGGATGCACGAGGTGCATGGATGATACAACGTCTCAGCAGCTTACGTCAACGAAAGATGGCGGGTCCGGGAAAATCGTGTACATGGGGCATCGTAGATGGCTCGAGAAGGATGACCCGTGGAGAAAGCGTGGAGATCTATTCAATGGGTTGGCTGAGCATCGAGGACCTCCACGTAAGAGGAGCGGCGCCGAAATCAACGAGCTGTTGAAAAACTGGGAACAGTGCCCCGCGCCGGGAACGATGAAAAAGGCGCCGGAGCCGCTACTGAAGGTATGGAAAACGAGGTCTGTTTTCTGGGACTTGGAGTACTGGCCCAATCACGACACGCCTCATTGCCTTGATCAAATGCATATCACGAAGAATGTCCTCGAGAGCTTGCTTGGCACACTGATGAACATGCCGGAGAAGACCAAGGACGGGCCGAAGACAAGGAAAGACTTGGAAGATTTGAAGATCAGGAAAGATCTCCACCGTAAAAAGTCGACGGAGGAGACGGAGACGGAGACGGAGGAGGGGGAAAGGGGCAGAAAAGTCAACAAGAAGGAGGAGAATTATTGCCCCCCTTCTTGCTTCACCTTAAGTGCGAAGGAGATCGATCAATTCATCAAGTGCCTTATGGGAATCAAAGTCAGTTCCGGTTACTGTGGGAAGATAAGCAGATTTCTAGACCCCAAGAAGAAAAGGTTCAGCGGGATGAAGTCTCATGACTGTCACGTGATGATGATGCATATACTCCCGGTTGCCATTAGAGGGATAATGGACAAGCACGTCCGTGACACGCTTACTGGTCTCTGCAACTTCTTCGACGTTATCTCTCGAAAGTCCATAAGTGTGAAGCAGCTCCGAAGGCTACAGGAAGAGATCGTTGTCATACTATGTGAGCTTGAGATGTACTTCCCGCCCGCGTTCTTTGACGTCATGGTGCATCTGTGTGTCCACATCGTCGACGACATCATCGACCTCGGGCCGACATTCCTTCACAACATGATGCCGTTTGAGAGGATGAATGGGGTCATCAAAGGATTCGTTCGTAACATGTCCCGTCCCGATGGGAGCATCGTCCAGGGGTATCTGACGCATGAGTGCATCTCCTTTTGCGAGAATTATATAGGCGTCGGAGACCCTGTTGTTGGTTTGCCCGTCAAGAAGCATGATGGGAGGCTCGGAGGAGAAGGTCACAACAACGGTCGAAGGGAATTGCACGTGGACTACTCGGATCGACGGAACGACTTTGACAGGGCTAACTTAGTAGTGCTACAACACCTAGATGTGGTAGATGATTATGTGGCACGGCATAAAGAAACCATCGCAAATAAGTACCGTGATAAGGGGATGCTCAAGACGGACGACGAAGTTACTGTAGAGCACAACGCCACTTTCTTGCGTTGGTTCAAAGAGCAAGTTCTTGAAAATCCTCCGGAAGAGGGCAGTTCGGACGGATTGCTCATACACGCCTTAGCACATGGCCCCGCGCCCAAACTCGCAACCTATCAGTCATACGATATCAACGGGTACACGTTCTACACGGAGGCCAAAGACATGGACAGTGATTACCAGAACTCCAGGGTGACGATTGAATGTGTGACCGACGCCAACGGCACAACTGAAAGATTCTACGGAAGGGTCGAAGAGATCTGGGAGCTTCACTATATTGGATTGCACGATGCGACGATGTTCCGTGTCAGATGGGCTAAGGACGTCGTAAGAGAAAACAAGTATTTCACTACCATGTCTATACCACCCGCTGACGCGAAGAGCTCAACCGTGAACGTTAACGTCATCGCCAAAACTGAGCCATGGGTACACGCTAAGCACATGACACAATGCTTCTTCATAACCGACACGACCAATCCTAGGCGTGTTGTCGTGAGGAGTGGCAAAAGGAGCATCGTCGGAATGGATGGAGTCGCCAACGAGGAAGACTACGACCAATACGGCAACCCGATGAGGGGAGATGACGATGACGATGAAGCATACGTGAAAAGAAGAATCAATACTACATTACATAAGAAAGATCGTACTCCATGGTTCCGGAAAAGTCACAAGGAGGGGCTCAATTATTCGGCAACGAACAAGAAAGGGAAGAAGCTCAATGTGAAACGTCGTCGACGCAGCTGAGAAACCATCATTTATATAATATATATGTATCTATTTTGTGTACGCACTTAAGTAACCGTTATCGGTCAACTGATATATATGTTACCACCACATGCATGGTTCCGGTGATATTCGCGCAGTGTGGGAGGGAGACGCCGTCGTAAACAGAAAGGAAGAAAGCAATACAAAAGAAATACAAAAGAACAAAAACAAAAGGGATAAAGTAATACAAAAGAAAAAGAAAAGTAAACAGAAAAGAAAAGGGAAATAATAAAAACTAATACATATCAGTAGCGCTGGATTATGAACAAGCGATATAGCTCATATAGTTATAGCGCTGGATCCTAACCCAGCGCTACTACTATATGTATTTTAGAATTAAAAAAACTGAAAATTAAAACAGTTAGCAGTAGCGCTGGATTATGAACCAGCGCTATAGATAATTTAGCTATAGCGCTGGTCCTAACCCAGCGCTACTACTATTTTTGAGTTAACCGCCGCGCGTGCTCAAATTTTGCCAACTCCCATCCCCCCCACCTCTCCCCCTCCTCTCTGTCGAGCGCCGCCGTCGCCCTCCTGCCCGCCGCCGTTGCCCCTGCCCGCCGCTCCGACCTCCTCCTCGTCCGCGCGGACGCCCGAGCCCTCCCATTCCCCCCCCACTCTCCCACCTCTCCCCCTCCTCTCTGTCGCGTGCCGTCGTCGCCCCTGCCCGCCGTCGTCGCCCCTGCCCGCTCCGGCCTCCTCGTCCGCGCCGCTTCAGGTACCCCCCTCCCCCCCACCTCCCCCTCTCTCTAGTCAATTAGGAAAAAAAATCTAGGGTTCATATCTAGGGTTAAAAACAGGATTGTTGCTACTTAGTAACAGAATGTTGGTTGCTTTGTATATGTTTGAATGTTGGTTGAATGTTTATAATCCTGTTGGTCATGAAATAGAATTGTATATAGCTCCAAGAAAGATTGATGGTCATGATGCATTTTCACAACATTTGGAAGCAAGGATGGAGAAACTTGTAGGAAGCATCAAGACAATGTCCTAGTACAGCCATTAAAAGCCAAACTCTAGAGAAATACTTGCTTATGGTTTCCTTCTCTTGGGCTATAACAATGTGCATTCTAGGTACCCTCCCTGTCATGCAAGGGCCTTGTAAGAGCCATAGCAATTCCTTCTATGCGTGTGTGATATGAGTTTGGGCCTTGAAATTTATACCTAAATTACCTTCTCACGCCCTACATGAATCCGTGTATTTTCCCATGATAGCAGAACCCATAAGACCATGATCAGAATATTTGAGATTACCATAGAAACAGGGGAGCCATCACGCTCAAAGCATAAGTTTTTGAAACTTTGGCATTTTGATTTTTATTAGAACTTCTGAACTTGCATATGATAAAACAACTTGAACAGTACTGTACATGTGGAAGCTCACCCTGTTGGTTGTTGGTTGAATGTCGAAGAATATCCGAGTGGCCTATGTTTTGCCGGAATGTTGATTCATTTCCGTTCCGGCAAATTTCAGGCGCTCCATATGTCCACTTTTTAGCAAAGGTCATGCCGAAAATTTCCGTGATTTTCGGCATGACTTGTGCTAGAAACTAGGGCATATGGAGTGCCCGGGATTTGCCGGAAGGGGAATGAATCAACATTCCGACCAAATATAGGCCCCTTTTTTCTCTTCATTATATCTTTTATTTACAATTGTTGAATAGGAAACATGTCTAGCCACGCCTCAGCCGGGGGTTCAGCTCGCCTCGAAGAAGACCCCATCGAGGCAGCAAATCACTATTTCGATTACCTGGACGAACACCAGATGGGGGTGCATGGTGGCGGCAGTGGCACCAACCCCGACGCCGACGCCGACACCGGCACCAGCACTGGCACCGGCACCGACACCACCCCCGAGACCGGCAACGATGCTGTCGTAGCCGGTAAAGCACCGAAGCAGAAGAGGTCACGAAGACCAAACGAGCTCGGCATCGGACAAATTGTGGTCACGGAGATGCACCCCAAGAAATTAGAGCCAACAACGCCGGATGAAGCGTGCTCGTGCTGGGGCAATCAACTAGGATGCATCCTCAGGGAAACCGCCAACATCAACGACGAGAAGTTGAAGAAGATACCACATATGGAGCACATGCTCCTAAAGAAGTTGCACAATAGGTTCCTGTTCCCCGGCCGCAGCAAAGAACCATGGGACGATGATGCCATGACAAAGATAAACAACAAGGCGATGGTGGCATTCACCAACGACTTGTCCGCCTGGAAAGTTCGGGTGAAAAAAGCGATTGATAAGAATGAACCGTGGTCCAAGATTCATGCTGACAATCCGTCACTTACGGAAGAGGACTTTGAAAAATTCAAGGAGACTTGCGCTAAAGATGAAACCAAGAAAAAGTTAGAGAAAATGAAGGCGCTCCAGGCCATGAACACGCCTCCCCACCGCCTCGGAAGCCGTGGTTACGAGGGGAAGAGGCACGTATGGGCCAAGGAGGACGCCGAACGTGAAAATCACGGAATCCCTTGGCGGAGTTCACCGACCCGCTGGAGCGTGACTGGATCAGGGCCCGGTACAAGTGGGACCGCGTCAAGAAGACCTTTTACACGGACCCGAACACGAGGGAGTTCATGAGACTTCTGGTAATTGTTATATTACCACATTATCATATTAGCTTCCAATCAATTCGACTACAAGTTTTGTCACATTATTAGTAAACCATCGACGTTCCTTTTGCAGAAAGAGCAGCACCAAAAGGCAGCCGAAAGCGACGAGTCGTCACAGTCGTCGGCGAGGCCCAAGTGGGACACCCATTTCAACCGGGCCCTGAACATACTGAAAAAAGTCCTGGAGGACACACTGCCGTCCTATGGACGTGTGCACGGCGTCGGAGATGGCGCCTCGTGGAAGATGTGCTACCACGAGGAGCTATAGGAAAGAAGGAAGAGAAAGTTGCTTACTCAACAGACCATCGACCAGAAGGTCGCGCTTGCGATCAATAAGTCCAAAGCTGAGACCAAAGCAGAGTTGGAACAGATAGTCGATGCAAGGGTCAGTGCAGCGGTAGCTGGCGTCACGGCTGACTTCACATCTTCCATTTCCAGCTTGCTTCTGGCATTTTTTGAATGGACGAAGAAAAATGCAGATAAAGGGCCAGCGGACTTTCCCCTTCCCAGCTACGTCGGGAGCAATTCGGTGAACATCGCACCACCAGCACCTGCTCATGCCACCGCACATGCTCCCGCTCCTGTTCATAGCAGCCCGTCCTCCGTCTCTGGACTACTCGGCGGGCCTTCGTCTATGGCTGAGCTCGACGCCCTCACGGTAATTACGCGTCATACCCTTTTCACCAGCATGTCTATATAGTCTTCCGTTTCAATTGCCTTTCGGATGTTTGACGTCGCAGACATGTCTTCGTAGGCCAACGATACCCCGTGCACCCTACTGTACGACATCAAGGGCCAGAAGGTGGCCGTGGGAAAGGCAACGATCGTGAAGCCGAAGGACCGCATGTTCCACAACCGAGAGATGCCCGATGGCGTCTTCAAGGTTAACGTGGCCAGTGTCTTAGCGGGCTTCGAGGATTTGCCTCCTCCGGTACCAGTCGATGACGAGGAGACCCCTCAACGGATTGGCGCATGCAAGAGCTGGTTCTTGCCTTGGCCGAAGACTCTTCTTCGTGTCGAGGCGCCCGGTATCACACCAACGACAGCTTCTCAAGAAGGTATGAACACCACCCCACCTACCAAATTACCTGCACCTGTCGTGGCGGGTGATAGCGGACGACGCAAGGGAGAGCCTCCATTAGTGCCAGATGACGTCGCCCCCGTTGTCGAAGAAGCAAATGCTGATGATGACATGGAGGAGGATGTGATGACCCAGACAAGTATTTCAATACCGCCTATGATGATGGAGGATTGATGGCTCAGGACGACGAAGACTCAGGCTTTGAGCGTGGAGATGATGACTTGATGCTGCCTGATTTGCCGGAGCCGGAACGTCCTAATAAGGCGGAATGCAAAAAAGTCTCTCTTCAAGCGATCCTCGCAGGAGACGCCTCTAGATGCCGCCTCTACCCAGCAACAACCCGAGGGCCGTCCACTGATTAGCCCGACGACACTGGGGGTGACAGTTAGGGAAGGTATGGTGGGCTCACTACCGCCACCCGCCAAGAAGCAAAGGAGGAGACCGGGCAAGAAAGGCCCTAAAGGCGCCAGAGCTGCTTCAAGCAGCCAGCCGCCTCTGAAGCCCCAGGAGGTAGACAGAATACCCGTCGTAGGTGCGGAGCGTTTCCATGTCGCCGGCCACCCGATCCTACCTCAGAAAGAGCTAGAGGACATACTGAACAATGATCTAAGGAGACTTCATGATGATGTGCTGGCCAGAGAGAAAAGCCTTCTCATCTCGGGAAAACCAGGATACCCGCTTTACGCGGCTCAGGTGCCGGGTGGGAAGTTGTATGTCGAGGGATGGCCCGTGGATAAGTTCATCCTGCGATTTGACTACATCTACGACATGTTCCACATGACCAAGCTAGATTTCCAGTTCATCCGTATGTATGCGCTGTATCTCAACTACATCATCAGGATCGAGAACATAAAATATATCTGCGTCGCGGACCCGTACCATATGCACGAGAGCTTCTTGGATGTCTGCAAAGAGCACCGTGACTATGCGAGCAAGTACATCGGCGGCTTCATGATCGCTAATAAGGACAAGGAAGCGATTCTCCTGCCTTATCATCCCACGTAAGTCATCCGCGCATATCCTTTCGTAAGTGTTAATCATTCCTTTGCAAGCATGGAGGCTAATTTGAGGTGTACTTAATTTGCGCAGCGGGGGGGGGGGGGGCGCCGTCCTCATCGTTCTGTACCCAGAATACTCCCATGCTATATACTTGGACTCATCGAAGAACATCAAGAAAAAGGATTACAAGCACATAAAGAGTGTTCTCGATAGTGCCCTGTTAACCTTCAACATGTCTGGTGGATATATCAAGGTGAAAAAGTTCAGGAGGAACGGGCTGGTTTTCAGCCATAAGACCGACTTCTGCTGCATCCAGCAACCGCACATCAGTAAGGCTGATGGATTCTACCTCATGCATCACCTGCTCGAGTTCAGAAGGGATAATCAACGCCTTCGCATGTCAGCTACTACCAACGATGCCGAGATTGTCAACTGGGCCACAAGCATAGGAAAGACACCGGATCATCGAATCCGAGCTGAGTTTTATCATGTGCAGTGTGAACTTGCCCAAGTGATCATGAAGCAGGTCCTCGAACCAACAGGGATGTTCTACCATGGGCCAATCACGCGGGATGATGTCCGAGCACTGCTAATCGCTCAGCGTCTGGACCTGAAGCCTTTCAAGAAGCTCGGGTGCTTCGTCCCTGACTATGAAGATTGGACCGAGGACTGATTGTCGTTGACAATATATGTGTCACTAGCGTCCAGACGAAACTATGTGATGTAATTAAACCGTGGTCCTGAACTAGAGTAGATCGCTCTAGTTAATTAGTTTGGGTATGAGGAACTTCGTCATTTATGTTTACTATAGGTTGCTTGTATTTTGCTAATTATGCCTCTTTGTGTTCTTAAGTACATTATGTTGCATATTATCGTTCACGATGCAGGTACATAGATCAGAGATGGCGAAGGGCTGCTACGTCGTGTTCGTTGGGAAGGTTCCAGGAGTCTACGACCACTGGCCAGACGCTCAGGCCTAGGTGGACAAGTACCCGGGTGCTAGCCACAGAGGGTTCGACAGCAGAGCCGAAGCGGAAAGTAGTTACTTGAGGTGGACGCTCCGGCAAGAGCAGGGGCGGAACCGCCGGTGCCTCAAGTACTACATAGTCGCGGTCTTGCTCTTGCTGATCGCTCTTCTCTTCTACATCATGGTTTAGATAGAGATGATGAAACTTGTGTGTGTGCCATGACCATGCAGTTGCACTTATTCGAGACATGACATGACTTGTGTATCGCTATTTTCGAGATGTGATGATATTTGTGTTGAATGATGATGATGATGGTATGACGAGACTACCGTATGTGTATGATATGATGATAATAGTGTATGTTTATTGTGATCTGATGAAACTACTGTATAGAGCATGTATAAATACATCACAAATACGTAGAGGGGGTATGAATCTGTGAAAGCAGGAATACTAGCAACAGCGCTGGAAGGCATCTAGCAGCAGCGCTGGATTAGCAGCAACGCTTGCCTTTCCACAGCGCTACAGCTAAGTTGTAGCAGTAGCGCTGGTCAGTGCAGCGCTACTGCTAACCAGACTTAGCAGTAGCGCTGCACCAACCAGCGCTACTGCTACAACTTAGCTGTAGCGCGTTAGCAGTAGCGCTGGACCCAGCGCTACTGCTATAGGTTTTTCAAGCGCTACTAGTAGGGTTTCTCCTAGTAGTGAGTGGGGGCAAGGCCCCACACCCCTGGTCAAGGCGCACCAAGATCCCCCCTTAGAAGGAATAAGATCATATCCCGAAGGGATAAGATCAAGATCCCTAAAAAGGGGGATAACAATCGGTGGGGAAGGGAAAGGATGGGATTTCTTTCCTCCCACCTTTGCCAACGCCCCAATGGACTTGGAGGGCAAGAAACCAGCCCCCTCCACCCCTATATATAGTGGGGAGGCGCATGGGAGCTGCACCCCTTGCCCCTGGCGCATCCCTCCCTCCTCCTACACCTCCTCCTCCTCCGTAGTGCTTAGCGAAGCTCTGCCGGAGAACCACGAGCTCCACCGCCACCACGCCGTCGTGCTGCCGGAGCTCTCCCTCAACTTCTCCTCCCCCCTTGCTGGATCAAGAAGGAGGAGACGTCCCCGGGCTGTACGTGTGTTGAACGCGGAGGCGCCGTCCGTTCGGTGCTTGGATCGGATCTTCCGCGATTTGAATCGCCGCGAGTACGACTCCATCAACCGCGTTCTTTGCAACGCTTCCGCTTAGCGATCTTCAAGGGTATGAAGATGCACTCCTTCTCTCTCGTTGCTAGCATCTCCTAGATTGATCTTGGTGACACGTAGGAATTTTTTTGAATTATTACTACGTTCCCCAACAGTGGTATTAGAGCTAGGTCTATGCGTAGATTCTATGCACGAGTAGAACACAAGTAGTTGTGGGCGATGATTTGGTCAATTTGCTTGGCGTTACTAGTCCTATCTTGATTCGGCGGCATTGTGGGATGAAGCGGCCCGGACCAACTTTACACGTACGCTTACGTGAGACTGGTTCCACCGCCTGACATGCACTTGTTGCATAAGGTGGCTAGCGGGTGTCTGTCTCTCCCACTTTAGTCGGATCAGATTCGATGAAGAGGGTCCTTATGAAGGGTAAATAGCAATTGGCATATCACCGTTGTGGCTTTTGCGTAGGTAAGAAACGTTCTTGCTAGAAACCCATAGCAGCCACGTAAAACTTGCAACAACAATTAGAGGATGTCTAACTTGTTTTTGCAGGGTATGCTATGTGATGTGATATGGCCAAAAGGATGTGATGAAATATATGTGATGTATGAGATTGATCATGTTCTTGTAATAGGAATCACGACTTGCATGTCGATGAGTATGACAACCGGTAGGAGCCATAGGAGTTGTCTTAATTTATTGTATGACCTGCATGTCAATCAAAAATGCCATGTAATTACTTTACTTTATTGCTAACCGTTAGCCATAGTAGTAGAAGTAATAGTTGGCGAGACAACTTCATGAAGACACGATGATGGAGATCATGATGATGGAGATCATGGTGTCGTGCTGGTGACGATGGTGATCATGCCGCGCCCCGAAGATGGAGATCAAAGGCGCAAGATGATATTGGCCATATCATGTCACTTTATCATTTGCATGTGATGTTTATCATGTTTTTACATCTTATTTGCTTAGAACGACGGTAGCATAAATAAGATGATCCCTCACTAAAATTTCAAGAAATGTGTTCCCCCTAAGTGTGCACCGTTGCGAAGGATCGTTGTTTCGAAGCACCACGTGATGATCGGGTGTGATATATTCTAATGTTCGCATACAACGGGTGTAAGCCAGATTTACACACGCGAAACACTTAGGTTGACTTGACGAGCCTAGCATGTACAGACATGGCCTCGGAACACGAGAGACCGAAAGGTCGAACATGAGTCGTATAGTAGATGCGATCAACATGGAGATGTTCACCATTGATGACTAGTCCGTCTCACGTGATGATCGGACACGGCCTAGTCGATATGGATCTTGTATCACTTAGATGACTAGAGGGATGTCTATCTGAGTGGGAGTTCATTAAATAATTTGATTAGATGAACTTAATTATCATGAACTTAGTCTAAAATTGTCTTTACAATCTATCTTGTAGATCCAATGGCCCACGCTAATGTTGCCCTCAACTTCAACGCGTTCCTAGAGAAAACCAAGCTGAAAGACGATGGAAGCAACTATACGGACTGGGTCCGTAACTTGAGGATCATCCTCATAGCTTCCAAGAAAGCATATGTCCTTGATGCACCTCTAGGTGACGCACCCATTTTCCCAGCAACTCAAGACGTTATGAACGCCTGGCAGTCACGTAGTGATGATTACTCCCTGGTTCAGTGCGGCATGCTTTACAACTTAGAACCGGGGCTCCAAAAGCGTTTTGAGCAACATGGAGCATATGAGATGTTCCAAGAGCTGAGAATGGTTTTCCAAGCTCATGCCCGGGTCGAGAGATATGAAGTCTCCGACAAGTTCTTCAGTTGTAAGATGGAGGAAAATAGTTCTGTCAGCGAGCACATACTCAAAATGTCTGGGTTGCACAACCGCTTGTCTTAGCTGGGAGTTAATCTTCCGGATGACTCGGTTATTGATAGAATCCTCCAGTCGCTTCCACCTAGCTACAAGAGCTTTGTGATGAACTTCAATATGCAAGGGATGGAGAAGTCCATTCCTGAGTTATATTCGATGCTGAAATCAGCGGAGGTGGAGATCAAAAAGGAACATCAAGTGTTGATGGTGAATAAGGCCACCAGTTTCAAGAAAGGCAAGGGTAAGAAGAACTTCAAGAAGGACGGCAAAGCAGTTGCCGCGCCCGGTAAATCAGTTGCCGGGAAGAAGCCCAAGAATGGACCCAAGTCTGAGACTGAGTGCTTTTATTGCAAGGGAACCGGTCACTGGAAGCGGAACTGCCCCAAGTACTTAGTGGATAAGAAGGCCGGCAACGTCAAAGGTATATATGATATACATGTTATTGATGTGTACCTTACCAGCGCTCGTAGTAGCTCCTGGGTATTTGATACCGGTGCGGTTGCTCACATTTGTAACTCAAAATAGGAGCTGCGGAATAAGCGGAGACTGGCGAAGGACGAGGTGACGATGCGCGTCGGGAATGGTTCCAAGGTCGATGTGATTGCCGTCGGCACGCTACCTCTGCATCTACCTTCGGGATTAGTTTTAAACCTCAATAATTGTTATTTAGTACCAGCTTTGAGCATGAACATTGTATCTGGATCTCGTTTGATGCGAGATGGCTACTCATTTAAATCCGAGAATAATGGTTGTTCTATTTATATGAGAGATATGTTTTATGGTCATGCCCCGCTGGTCAATGGTTTATTTTTATTGAATCTCGAACGTGATGTTACACATATTCATAGTGTGAATACCAAACGATGTAAGGTTGATAATGATAGTCCCACATACTTGTGGCACTGCCGCCTTGGTCATATTGGTGTCAAACGCATGAAGAAACTCCATGCAGATGGACTTTTGGAGTCTCTTGATTATGAATCATTTGACACGTGCGAACCATGCCTCATGGGCAAGATGACTAAGACTCCGTTCTCCGGAACAATGGAGCGAGCAACCAACTTGTTGGAAATAATACATACCGATGTATGCGGTCCAATGAGCGTTGAGGCTCGCGGTGGCTATCGTTATGTTCTCACCCTCACTGATGACTTAAGCAGATATGGGTATGTCTACTTAATGAAACACAAGTCTGAGACCTTTGAAAAGTTCAAGGAATTTCAGAGTGAGGTAGAGAATCAACGTGACAAGAAAATAAAGTTCTTACGATCTGATCGTGGAGGAGAATATTTGAGTCACGAGTTTGGCACGCACTTAAGGAAATGTGGAATTGTTTCACAACTCACGTCGCCTGGCACACCTCAGCGTAATGGTGTGTCCGAACGTCGTAATCGCACTCTATTGGATATGGTGCGATCTATGATGTCTCTTACTGATTTACCGCTATCATTTTGGGGATATGCATTAGAGACTGCCGCATTCACTTTAAATAGGGCACCGTCTAAATCCGTTGAGACGACACCGTATGAATTATGGTTTGGGAAGAAACCTAAGCTATCGTTTCTGAAAGTTTGGGGATGCGATGCTTATGTCAAGAAACTTCAACCTGAAAAGCTCGAACCCAAATCGGAAAGGTGCGTCTTCATAGGATACCCTAAGGAAACTATTGGGTATACCTTCTACCTCATATCCGAAGGCAAGATCTTTGTTGCCAAGAATGGATCCTTTCTAGAGAAAGAGTTTCTCTCGAAAGAAGTAAGTGGGAGGAAAGTAGAACTTGATGAGGTAATTGTACCCCCTCTCGAACCGGAGAGTAGCGCAGCGCAGGAAAATGTTTCTATGGTGCCTGCACCGACTAGAGAGGAAGTTAATGATGATGATCATGAAACTTCGGATCAAGTTACTACTGAACTTCGTAGGTCCACGAGGACACGTTCCGCACCAGAGTGGTACGGCAACCCTGTCCTGGAAATCATGTTGTTAGACAACGGTGAACCTTCGAACTATGAAGAAGCCATGGCGGGCCCGGATTCCAACAAATGGCTTGAAGCCATGAAATCCGAGATAGGATCCATGTATGAGAACAAAGTATGGACTTTGGTGGACTTGCCCGATGATCGGCAAGCCATAGAAAATAAATGGATCTTTAAGAAGAAGACTGACGCGGATGGTAATGTGACCGTCTATAAGGCTCGGCTTGTCGCTAAGGGTTATCGACAAGTTCAAGGAGTTGACTACGATGAGAATTTCTCACCCATAGCGATGCTGAAGTCCGTCCGAATCATGTTAGCAGTTGCCGCATTTTATGATTATGAGATCTGGCAAATGGATGTCAAAACGGCATTCCTTAACGGTTTCCTTAAGGGAGAATTGTATATGATGCAGTCGGAAGGTTTTGTCGATCCTAAGAATGCTGACAAGGTATGCAAGCTCCAGCGCTCCATCTATGGGCTGGTGCAAGCATCTCGAAGTTGGAACATTCGCTTTGATGAGGTGATCAAAGTGTTTGGGTTTATACAGACTTATGGAGAAGCCTGTATTTACAAGAAAGTGAGTGGGAGCTCTGTAGCATTTCTCATTTTATATGTGGATGACATATTGTTGATGGGAAATGATATAGAACTTTTGGAAAGCATAAAGGCCTACTTGAATAAGTGTTTTTCAATGAAGGACCTTGGAGAAGCTGCTTACATATTAGGCATCAAGATCTATAGAGATAGATCGAGATGCCTCATTGGTCTTTCACAAAGCACATACCTTGACAAGATATTGAAGAAGTTCAATATGGATCAGTCCAAGAAGAGGTTCTTGCCAGTATTGCAAGGTGTGAGATTGAGCACAGCTCAATGCCCGACCTCGGCAGAAGATAGAGAAAAGATGAGTGTCATCCCCTATGCCTCAGCCATAGGCTCTATTATGTATGCCATGCTGTGTACCAGACCTGATGTGAACCTTGCCATAAGTTTGGTAGGGAGGGACCAAAGATCCCGGAATGGAACACTGGACAGCGGTCAAGAATATCCTTAAGTACCTGAAAAGGACTAAGGATATGTTTCTCGTTTATGGAGGTGCCGAAGAGCTCGTCGTAAAGGGTTACGTCGATGCTAGCTTCGACACAGATCCGGATGACTCCAAGTCACAAACCGGATACGTGTATATTTTGAATGGTGGGGCAGTCAGCTGGTGCAGTTGCAAGCAAAGCGTCGTGGCGGCATCTACATGTGAAGCGGAGTACATAGCTGCTTCGGAAGCAGCACAGGAAGGAGTCTGGATGAAGGAGTTCATCACCGACCTAGGAGTGATTCCCAATGCGTCGGGCCCGATGACTCTCTTCTGTGACAACACTGGAGCTATTGCCATTGCCAAGGAGCCCAGGTTTCACAAGAAGACCAAGCACATCAAGCGCCGCTTCAACTCCATTCGTGGTTACATTCAGGATGGAGATATAGATATTTGTAAAGTACATACGGATCTGAATGTCGCAGATCCGTTGACTAAACCTCTTCCACGAGCGAAACATGATCAGCACCAGAACTCTATGGGTGTTCGATTCATCACAATGTAACTAGATTATTGACTCTAGTGCAAGTGGGAGACTGTTGGAAATATGCCCTAGAGGCAATAATAAAATGGTTATTATTATATTTCCTTGTTCATGATAATTGTCTATTGTTCATGCTATAATTGTATTAACCGGAAACCGTAATACATGTGTGAATACATAGACCACACCATGTCCCTAGTGAGCCTCTAGTTGACTAGCTCGTTGATCAATAGATGGTCATGGTTTCCTGACCATGGACATTGGATGTCGTTGATAACGGGATCACATCATTAGGAGAATGATGTGATGGACAAGACCCAATCCTAAGCATAGCACAAGATCGTGTAGTTCGTCTGCTAGAGCTTTTCTAATGTCAAGTATCATTTCCTTAGACCATGAGATTGTGCAACTCCCGGATACCGTAGGAATGCTTTGGGTGTATCAAACGTCACAACGTAACTGGGTGACTATAAAGGTGCACTACAGGTATCTCCGAAAGTGTCTGTTGGGTTGGCACGAATCGAGACTGGGATTTGTCACTCCGTGTGACGGAGAGGTATCTCTGGGCCCACTCGGTAATACATCATCATAATGAGCTCAATGTGACTAAGGAGTTAGTCACGGGATCATGTGTTACAGAACGAGTAAAGAGACTTGCCGGTAATGAGATTGAACAAGGTATAGGGATACCGACGATCGAATCTCGGGCAAGTAACATACCGATGGACAAAGGGAATTGTATACGGGATTAATTGAATCCCCGACATCGTGGTTCATCCGATGAGATCATTGTGGAACATGTGGGAGCCAATATGGCTATCCAGATCCCGCTATTGGTTATTGGCCGGAGAGGTGTCTCGGTCATGTCTGCATGGTTCCCGAACCCATAGGGTCTACACACTTAAGGTTCGATGACGCTAGAGTTGTAATGGGAATTGTATGTGGTTACCGAAAGTTGTTCGGAGTCCCGGATGAGATCCCGGACATCACGAGGAGTTCCGGAATGGTCCGTAGGTAAAGATCTATATATGGGAAGTCCTATTTTGGCCACCGGAAAATGTTTGGGATTTTTCGGTATTGTATCGGGAAGGTTCTAGAAGGTTCCGGAGTGAGGCCCACCTGCATGGGGGGACCCACATGAACGTGGGTAGTGGGGGCAAGGCCCCACACCCCTGGTCAAGGCGCACCAAGATCCCCCCTTAGAAGGAATAAGATCATATCCTGAAGGGATAAGATCAAGATCCCTAAAAAGGGGGGATAACAATCGGTGGGGAAGGGAAAGGATGGGATTTCTTTCCTCCCACCTTTGCCAACGCCCCAATGGACTTGGAGGGCAAGAAACCAGCCCCCTCCACCCCTATATATAGTGGGGAGGCGCATGGGAGCTGCACCCCTTGCCCCTGGCGCATCCCTCCCTCCTCCTACACCTCCTCCTCCTCCGTAGTGCTTAGCGAAGCTCTGCCGGAGAACCACGAGCTCCACCGCCACCACGCCGTCGTGCTGCCGGAGCTCTCCCTCAACTTCTCCTCCCCCCTTGCTGGATCAAGAAGGAGGAGACGTCCCCGGGCTGTACGTGTGTTGAACGCGGAGGCGCCGTCCGTTCGGCGCTTGGATCGGATCTTCCGCGATTTGAATCGCCGCGAGTACGACTCCATCAACCGCGTTCTTTGCAACGCTTCCGCTTAGCGATCTTCAAGGGTATGAAGATGCACTCCTTCTCTCTCGTTGCTAGCATCTCCTAGATTGATCTTGGTGACACGTAGGAATTTTTTTGAATTATTACTACGTTCCCCAACAGATAACTCATAAAAACTCTGATTATAAATGCATACGACTCCAATTCAAAATCATAGTCTTGATATTAATTTTTATGCCCAACCAATTCTTTCAGTTCTATAGCATAGCAGAAGACATCGAACACATTGCAATTTCAACGTGGTCATGAAACTTGTCCTCCTACCAAATCCACAATCTTGTGCGTTCAAATTACTCATGCCCATTCTCTTATGTTTTAAAATTTAAAACATCATCCCGTTGTAAATCTTGCAAAGGACCTACTATGTTTCATAAAGGTCATCAATGACTATAACATGACATTTCGTTATATTTACTCTCTCTTTTTAATCATAAACCATGCAATAGCGTAGCGGTAAGACACCATCATGTCATCATCTTTTGATGATCTCCTGAGCTAGTAGTATCTTATCGTCTTTTTATGGTTCCGAGCATTATGCTAGTAAGATATATAGATAAAGATAGAAGACTTGGTAGTGGGTTTGATGGAATGTTGTGACGTGTCATGTCTGCATGACTTGCTGATGTGGCAAGGTTACATTGGTAGGGAAAAATAGTTGGTGATTCAAACTATTTAGAAGTAGAGTTTAGGATCAAAACTCTACCAACTTCGGCCTTTTTTGGTTCATAAGATAGGAATATCATAGGAATAGAAAATCTATAGGAAGTGCATAACATGCATCTCAACCTGTACAGAGATGTCATTTGATGCATATGATAGGAATTTTTTCATTGAGTCTAGGCTAATGTTCTTTTCTTTGAAGTGTGAAGGACTGATTTCTATCCTACATACGAATAGGAATCCATTCCTATAAATCAGAGGGCTTCAAAGATTCTTTTTCCTACAAAATTCCTATCTTTAGTATTCCTCCAAGGCCTTCATCATACTGATTCCTGTCTTTGGAGGGAGCAACTAGTTGACAAGCGCTCCTTCGGTAGTCTCTCAACGATCATTTGGGGGTGGTCTGAGAGCGCGCCACTTGGCGCGCTCTTAGCCGTCACCACGTGTCGCGCTCTGGCGCTCTCTTCGAATTTTATTTTTTGTTTTTTTGCATGCCTTTTCGGCTTTGTAGGTGGTTTTTCCCGGGTTTTTTTTTTGAATTTTTGGTTTTCCAGCGGTCTTTCTTAGTTTTTGGACAGTTTTTTTCCACGAAAAACGCGTGCTTTTTCCTTCCGCGATAGGCACGGTTTTGCTTCCGTGAGAGGCATGGTTTCGCTATCGCGAGAGGCACAATCGTGCCTCTCGAAAACAAAAAAACACTTTTCTTTTTTTTCCTTTCGCAAGAGGCATGGATTTGCTTACGCGAGAGGCACTGCCGTGCCACTCGAAAACGAAAAAAACACGTTTTTTTTTTCTCCGCAAAAGGCACGGTTTTGCATCCGCGAGACACACGGATTTGCTTTCGCGAGAGGAACGACCGTGCCTCTCGTAAATGAAAAAAAACGCATTTTCTTTTTCTTTTTTCCTTTCGCGAGAGACACGAGTTTACTTCTCATGGAGGCACGGATTGCTTCCGCGAGAGGCACAATCGTGCCTCTTTTGGAAAGGGAATAAAAGTCTCGATTATTTCATCCTTTTTTTCATGGAAAAAAAGGTTCATCAAACCTATCAACATGAGATTTGGTTTTGAAGATCTTGACACGAGGAATCCAATAATGAAAACGATTCGAGATTCGGATGCACGGTCTAAGAGATAAAACTTTTGAATAAACGAATCTAAAAAAAAAGAAAAAACTCCCAGGTTGCGACAAGTGACGCACATGCAATGCGTTACTTGTCGCAACTTGGAAAGTTAGGAGTGATCTTTGAGTTCTCCTGAATGATTTCGCTCTTCGGAGGAATATACTCCCTCTGTCCCAAAATAAGTGTTGCAAATTTTATACTAAACTAGTACAATTTTTGTATTAAATTATCGACACTTATTTTGGGACGGAGGGAGTATACACCACTGCATGCTGGGGATGGGCTGGGCCAGAAAGCCAGCCAGGCGCTGCTGCTGGCCCAGCAAATTCCAGCCCACTGTGTTGGAACGAAACAACAGAAGGAAAAAACTTCCACTCACATTTCTTTTTTGAACACAGTACAGACGCAAGCGCTCATATACACACGCATACCCTACCCCTATGAGCACCTCCGAGAGACTGAGCCGGCATATCATCTTGAAATTTACGAAGTCACCGCAGGCACCTCGTCGTCGACGGAAACGTCTCCTCTCACTGAATGCGCATCGCCGAAAATCCTGAAAAAATTCCAGAAATAAATGCGAGCACCAGGATTTGAACCTGGTGGGCTTGGGATACCACATTCCCACTGACCATCAACCACATGTTGGTTCGCGGGTCACATTTCAGTAGGAATAGCCTTCGCCAGTCGAAGTCCTCTCCCCCTGCTCCCCAAACCGAACTAGCGGCGGCGGCGAAGTGGTGGAGAGGAGATGCTGCAATTCCCGGCGCTGATGCGGCAGTGGCCGTCGCCGCCGCTGATTCCGGCTTCCACGCTCCTCCCCGTGCCCGCAACTACCCAGGAGGACGAGCTCCTCCTCGCCATGGCCGAGTCCGACCTCGAGGACAAGGTACTGCTGCTCTCCCCCTTCCTGTCCGTGTCCTTCGTCCCCACCGCACCCCACGGCTCTAACGCCTGCCCCGCTCTGCTCTTTCTTGCTCTTGCCTCTCAGCTGAACGCGATCCGCAAGACCAACAGCAACCTGGTGATCATAGGCAAGCCCACCAACGACGTCAAGGAGGAGTACGACGCGGAGGTGGAGGAGGACGACGTCGACAACGTCGACGAGTCCGACGGGGACGACTTCGACCAAGAAACTGGCTGAGCCGCCCGGCTCCCCCAGGCTCCAGTCCCGAGACGTTGCCCTTTCTGCGAACCAATCTGTACGCTTGTTGGAGCCCGAGATCCCCAATTATCTCTAGTTATTAGATCAATCTGTCCAAGATATCATACCTTACTTGGTTTACCTACCCTTGGATTAGATTGTTAATGCTGTCAAGTATTTATCGAAACACCTATATGAATCATTTCTCTATGTGAATGCCTTACTGCCTTGTGCTTCTTGGTCAAGTTTCTTTACAGCGAGTCAGTTATGTCCCCCTTGTATTCCTTTCTGAAGCACCATGTATGTAAATTGTGATGGTCAATCTGTATTTAGTGTTATGGATAGGGACAAGGGGGAGACCGCACGAGAGATGGAATATTAGAGACAGAGATCGGATTCTATCATTTCAATTAGAGATAGGGTTCAATATTTGACTACTGCAGTTACGTAACATGGGTGCCAAGTAGATCATCTCTATGTAAGAGGAAGCATTTACCAAGTATTGGGAAGCAATGGATCAATTATGGATTTACGGTTAATGACTAGGACCAGGTCCCAGCCCAGTGGTGAGAGTGCAGTGGCGTGTCTGCACCTGCCTAGGTTCGTCTCCCAGTGGACGCAAAATTTAGCCACATTGGTTAAATTTCAGTGGATTGCTTTCCAGGGCCTCTCATTCTCATTAACAAAAAGCCATGTGGCTCCTCGCCAGTTGGTTTAATTTTTTTATGAGTGTCTCTTACTGTAGTTTAGTCTATTTATCCTGCTATGACCCAATGACCATTATAGCAGGAGCAGCACATGCAGGAAGAAGCGGAATGACACAACGGCGATGATCGAGTAAGCCGTGAAATAGTGGAGGACATAAAGTAGCTGCTAGAAGTTTTAGGCGTCGTATCAGGTTGAGAAAGTACATGTCATCACTGTTGATGCCGAAGGGTGCCCTGATCCTGGTCCATCCTCTAACCCATGGTAAATATTAGTAAAGCTTCAACGTGCCATCTTCCACGTCTGTCATCTCTATCTATATATAGGTTGATGCTCCTAATCCTTAGCATGCACAGAATAACCTTTTGGCTCCAACCTTACATGCACGATAGTGTGCATGGTTAGGATACTATATACAGTCTATCCTTGATTTCATGAACATATAGGATTTAAGGAAAAGGAAATTTTAATGTTGATCGAGTTCAGTTAATTACTTCCATGCTTGTGTCCACAAAAAGGAAATCCTGCTGTGTTAATGATGAGTTTGTCCGTCAGATCTGATGAGCATTGTGAAAAAACATGTCCCATGAAGGCATAGCCATTGATATACTCAAGACTAATTAGTAAACAGAATGATACCATGGCAAGAAGGTAGTCGTCATACAATTAGTAAACCATGTGTACAAACCATCTTCTCAAAACTGATTAGAGAAACAGAATGATTTCGGCCTTCCAGATCGCCAAGGTCTTAAATGATAATATACCAATCGTATTTCTGTATGATTTTTCGTAGATTTTTTCCTTGTGGATTTATTCAAACATTCCTACTTATTTGTTTTCTTCAATAAAAATAAACCCTACTACTTATTTTTGTTCTTCAATAAAAAATAAATATTTCTCGTGTAGCCACGGGGGTTGATGACCATTTCCCCTAATCTCATTGTTATTTTTTACTTTCAGCAATTCGCATACTTGTAATGCCGAACTTGCCTTTACTATTTACCATGTGGTTCTTCCATTTGGCCAAAGAAAAAAGAAAAGAAAAATATTCACATTTATAGTGGCGCTGAAACAGCAATATCGTCAATGTGGCATAATTACAAGGGTAGTGAGACGAACCAGTGTCTATTATGTATGATCAATTAATTATTTCTCTACAAGAAATTGCAATATTCCACCTTCCGGTGGAAAATATAAAGATATAGTCATATAGGTGGTACATTAGAGGTAAAAGATGAAGAAGCCGGGAGTCTCAAACATGATTATTTACCATAAACCCTTTATCCTAACCATGTGCTTTGTTGCCAGGAAAATGATTATTTGCTCTGACAAATCTTTTCAATTTCTCTGCTGGAAACTCCTTGAGCTGACTCATCTATTCACTGTTACACATTTTTTTACAGCATAAAAAATTTAGGGACAATGGCCGGACCTCTTAAAACAGAAATTGTATCTCACAAAGCACTCACATAAAGTATTTCAGAATCTTGGTCAAGATTAATGTATAGATGACTGATAGCAAAGCACCAACTGGAATTGTGACCACCCAGGAGACCACAATTTCACGCACAGTCTCTGCTCTGACTCTGTTGAGACCTCTTGCAAATCCCACACCCATCACTGCACCAACAAGTGTATGTGTAGCAGATATTGGCAACCCAAGCTTAGATGCAAACAAGACCACAGAAGCAGCCGCAAACTCTGCTGCGAACCCCCTTGTGGGTGTTAATTCGGTGATTTTCTTGCCAATTGTTGCTATGACTCTATAACCCCACATTGCAAGCCCTGCGACAATTCCAAAACCACCCCAAGCAAGGACTTCAGTCGGTATGACTATCTCAGCGCTGCTTGCTACGCCTTGAAGAAGAGACAAAGCTCCGGCCAGAGGCCCTATGGCATTGGAGACATCATTGCCTCCATGAGCGAATGACATGAAGCATGCTGACAGGACCTGCATGTAGCCAAATACGCCGTAGACAATCTGCAATTGAGCTCCTGTAGGGCCAGCGACGTCAAATCCACCTTGCTGAACATCTGTATTGTCAGCTGTTGCTATCTTTTCTGCTTCTGAAGACAGTAGGTCACCAAGCTGTTTTTTTATTGCCCTGCTAACAAAGACAGCTCCTATTGCCCCACATACTAATGCTTGCAGAACGGCAATGGAAAATGTCTTGCTGAGAGGGAAGGCAGCAAACGAGATTGCAGTGACACCAGTAAAAACTGCAATAGGTGCAGAAGCAGCTGCAGCCTGACCTGGATTTGGTGCACTGTACACGAACTGAAGTGAAACACGGTTAGTAGAAATAGTGTTTGTGTCTTCTGTTTAGGAGATTTTAGTTTCTGTGGTATCTGCTCCATAAGATGTCTGACTAATAATTTAGCAAAGATGTCTTGTTTTCTCATTTACCATGTTGCAAGTAAAGTTAGTATAGTACTCACCCTGCGTATGCACTTGTAAACAAGAAATGAGACTGCAGCACCCATCAGTGGAGAAATAATCCATGATGAAGATACTCTAGCCAAGGAGCTCCAGAAAACTGCATTGACCCCTCCATATACCAGCCCAAAACCAACCATGGCCCCAACAATACAATGGGTAGTTGACACAGGCCAGCCATAAGAGGAAGCAACCTAAGAAATAAAAAAAAGGTAATTCAGATAGATGCTTATGAATATATGCTACATTCTCAAGGTTGTAAACTCAAGTGCATTGCTGGTGGATATATTAGATTTGGTGATGATAAAAGATATTTTCATCAGCATGCTAATTCCATTGAATTTTCACTCGATTCTATCGATGTCATCACTCTGTTGCATAAATAGATGAAACATATTGCCTAATAATGCAATTAGTGATCCACCATTTTTTTTTACTCCAGCATAGTATATTAGCGTTCTCTATTCAGCTACCCCTGTTTGTTGTTTCTGTACTTTCCCTAGGTGAAGTAGTTGTTCAAAGTTTAGATAGCAACCTCTGTGAATTGGAAGTGAGGTGCGCTTGAAGTTTGAGCTGATGATCCTGAATCTGCCTATAACTGGATCCTAAAAATCAAAATTTAGATCAAAGTTTTCTGATTTCCGCATCAACCAGGCTAAACCAAATGTTGAATCCGTCAAGTTCCTTTCCCTTTGCTGATTTCTTACTTCTCTTAGGATAAGAGTTTCTTATGTGTCAGGTTCCCTAGAATCAGAGATAGCATTTGCATGCTAAAACTCACAGGCACTCCATCAACTAGCATCTACAAGTGCATAGGGTTTTGCTGTTAGATAGGTGAAGCCAGTAGTATCACAGATATGGCACTGAAGATATCTTACATCTTCTGTTTTTTTATAGACGGAAACTGTGGGAATCTTGAATAATTATGTGATGCTAATGGTATAACAAACCTCAAAAGGGTTATTTGTGATGGAATGTTACCTGCAACCATGTACCAGCAGCAGCAAGGGAGGACAGCAATCCAGCAAAGAGCAGAGAATCATTTCCTTGGAAGACAGATGTGACGAGGATGCCCTTCTGCATGGTGCTGGTGACATGGGTACCCATAAGGAAAGCACCAGAGAACTCTAGCACAGCTGCAGTCAGCACTGCCTGGCGGAGAGTCAAAGCACCAGATCCTACTGATGTCCCCATGGCATTTGCCACATCGTTCGCTCCAATATTCCATGCCATGTAGAATCCTGACAAGAGGGTCAGATATGCCAACACCTTCATCTTGATCGTCCCGTGGAAGAGCAGTGAGCGCATCGCCAGTGGAACAGTGAGAGCTGCAAATGCAATCACCACAGAGATTGACATGGCCATCCGTGGTGAAATATGGAATGCCTTTGCCATCTCTGACAGCTCGGATCCTCCGTTCTGCTCCCCCGAGGCATCTGGTTTTGCACTGGAGCCATCATCGTCAGCATTTGCAAAGGAGGACAGTGTGGCGCGCGGAAGCACCAGGTGCGAGTTGAGTGTCTTGGCAGGCGACGCTTTAGCAAGACGAAAGTAGTGAATGGTAGGTGGCAGCTGAGCGGCAGGGCAACGGAGCAGGAGAGCGGCTGCCGCAGCTCGCCCTCCTGCTCCAGCATGTGCTCGGGCAATGGAAAAGAAAGGAGAAGATTGAGACATGGAGTGCCAGAAGCGAAGACCAGGGGGGAAGCACCGAGAAGAAAGAGATGAGATGATCAGTGGAGAGCAGGAGAGGAAGGGGGAGCGATGGCCATAGGAGGGAGCCGTGGGAAGAAGTGAGCACCGTTATGTGGATGGAAGGAAGAGCTTGCTTTCTGTGGTGGCCCAGCTTGGGCTGGGACGAACGAGTGGTGGGAAGGAACGAGTGGTGGAAGGGGATATTGGCAGGATTCCCGCCTAATCCATAATCTGGGGTTGCAGCGGGCTGCTTCACTGTTTGTTTTCAGTTGCATGGATGTCTGGACTCCCTGGACCTCCGTCCAGTCTGTTTCTTCTCAAGATCCAAATACATGCCTTTATTATTTATTTATTTGTGAGACAAATCCAAACACATGTCTCTTCCTGTTGTTTTGATTCTCGGCCTGGCCTTTAGCCTGGCATTAGCATCTTCTTAGGGCAGTTGGATTTTGAAGCAAGATATTTCTTCTGTTCCTTATGCCGTTTCATGTCTTGTGTCATGCACTGTGTAGAGTAACTGGAACTAGTGTCCCTCTCAGGAAGGACATATATATTTTTACTGTTCTTGTTGTCACTGTTTTTGTTACTACACACTATAGATTTTTCCTGGGCCATAATTGTTACTGACGACTATGTAACGGAGTGTGTTGTGGAGTGCAGGACATCTCATGGATATTGTTTCCCCTTGAAGAAATCGCTTGAACGGAACAGCTCGGGTCCAAGATTCGTGTAGTTCACTTATGGTCAGTCTTGTGAATTGTGATATTTGTATGAAGCTGCATTGTGATTTGCTTTTGCCATTTTGCTATAGCAGATGGGATGCTACCGTGCTACTGGCCAAGTGGACCACATGGAAAATGTGACCACTTTGTGCTCGAGTCCAGACGGCTGCTAAGAGGAATTATTGGCGTCCATGTCTCGGAGGCTTCGTTCATATCAGCTACGGCGCCGATGTCATATCGCCAGGTCGGCACCCTGCTAGACCATTGCAGCAAAACCACCCTGATCGTTTTTTTTTAATGTTTACAACATTGCTGCATTATTATTATTTTTTCTGTTTGAGGGGTCGTTGCAGTATTGCTTGGTGTGCGCAAAAACTTGAAGAAGAAACGTCGCAATATCTGGGAAAACCAATGCGACAACTTTTTGCATATTGCAACAAAATAGTCGAGAAAAAACATGGTGTCTCCCCTTGTTTTGAGGTGTGAGTTTTGAACAATATATCTTCCTGCATGTTGTCCAAGGTAATATGAAAGATTATTGCGGCCAAAGGAATAATTATTGGATCTACAGTTGTATTTAACTTCTGGCACTACACATGCATAATACGTACTCCCTCCGTTCCTAAATATAAGTCTTTTTAGAGGTTTCACTAGGGAACTATATACGGATGTATATAGACATACTTTAGAGTATAGATTCACCCATTTTGCTCCGTATGTAGCCCCCTAGTGAAATCTCTAAAAAGACTTATATTTAGGAACGGAGGGAATAGTAATAAAACTTATAAAAGCCATGAATGAATTAAACTAGCACTGAAGTTATCTTCCTCCTGAGAGGGTGGAAATTGTGCCAAAGCTCGACACCAGATCCGGATACGACATGGCAGATTCATCAAACCCCTTGTTTTGCATCAAGGCGAGCACGTCTGTCGGTGTGAGCTCAGGGAGCGGCGTAACACCGGTGAGATAGCGCATGACCTGTCCAATGCCAGGCCTCGCGCTAGCGAGAGGGTGCGAGCACATGAGCCCAAGCGTGAGCACCAGCCCTGCCTGGTCGACGTCGAACCCACCCTGGAGCCTCGCGTCCACCGTCTCCATGAGCGTACCATCACGCCAATGCTCCAGCACCCAGTCGACGAGCGCTGTCTGTCCGCCCTGTGCGTTCTCCTTGATGGGTTTCTGCCCGCATGCAACCTCAAGAAGGAATATGCCGAAGGCGAACATATCGGTCAGAGGGGACGCCCTGCCCGTGCGTATCAGCTCCGGAGCCAAGTAGCCCATGGTGCCGACCACGTGCGTGGTTTGCGAGTCTGTCCCATGGTCGTACAGCCTCGCTAGCCCAAAGTCACCAAGCTGGCCGTTCATGTCTTTGTCGAGGAGCACGTTGCTGGCCTTGATGTCTCTGTGGATGACAACCTTCTCCCACCTCTCATGCAGGTAAAGCAAGCCGGACGCGACATCATTCATGATCTGAAACCTCAGAGCCCAATTCAGAGCAGGCTGGTCCTCTCTACTACTGTTGTATAGATGCTTGTCAAGGCTTCCGTTGGGCATGGAGGCGTACACCAAAAGAAGTTCACCTTTTCGACGGCAGTAACCGAGCAGCTCCACAAGATTGCGATGTCGGATGCGGCCGATGCTTGTAATCTCAGCTATGAACTCTCTCATCCCCTGTCTTGACTCGTGAGACACCCTCTTCACTGCAACCTCCAGTTTAGATGTCTCGAGCACACCTCTGTATACCATTCCAAACCCCCCTGCGCCAAGCAGATGCTTGTCCTTAAATCCGTCAGTTGCACGGAATAAATCCTTGTACAAGAAGCAGTGTGGTCCGAACTCGACCTCCCAATCTTCCCGCAGTTCAGCGTACCTTGATCTCCTCCGCATGACCAGGACAAGGATACCACCCATGCCAAGTACAAACGTTGCCGTGACTATTGGTAGAACGATGTCCAAGACCTTGGACCGAGGCTTCGGGCCAACCCGAGGCAACCTGGGCAACTTGGCCATGTCGATGTCTGGAGCTTGTCTGCTCACGCCAAAGCTCCAACCGAGAACGAAATGCCGCGAATTGACGCGACCAGTCGCCGCTGAGAACCCGAGATACACCAGCTCAGTGAGCACCGTGGAGAGGTCATAGCTGGCTGAGAGGAGTGGCCTAGCATGTTTGGCCATGTCGAAGGGAGCCAGCGTCACGTTGATCTCCTTCCTCTCCCCGTGGTAATCGATCCACACTTGCATGGCCTCGCGGCTGATGAGCTTCATGCTTCGGAAGTCGCCGCTCTCGTCATCGTAGTAGCCGGTGTTGTATGACCGTAGGGACTGCAGGCCGTTGATGTCGACGCCGACGTGGTTGGCGTTGATGTCCTTGAACTCGACGCTCTGGATGGTGTCCAGCTCCACGGCGAAGATGTTGTTGCTGGCGTTGCCATCGTTCTGGACGTTGGTGATGCCCAGGTACTTGGCAGGAAGAGCGTCGGAGAAGTTCCTCCGCGGAGCGATGACGAAGGCCATGCCGTGGGCGCTGAAGTCGGGGTAGACGGAGACGATGCCGAACACGAAGGCCACGGAGAAGGACCGCACCTTGCCATCGCCGTTGGCTGTGGAGTTGCGGAGGCGGAACGGGGCCGGGTGGAACGCGTGGCCTTTCTGGTACGCCGTGCCGTTTGTCAGCTCCAGGAGCCCGTCTGGCATGACGGTGGCGGTGTCGTCGACGGCGAGGTTGGAGTCACTGAATCCGGAGTAGATGAATTGGTCGTTGGCGGTGGTGATCAAGGCTGCGAGGTTTAGGCCCAAGGGGATCGTCAGCAGAAGGCGTACAAGGGAGGACATTTCTTCTTCTTGTTGCTTGGAGCCTGGTTTGACAGTGCGTCGTCTCGGCTGCCAAAATCAGGAAATGTTTTGGAGTTGAGTATACTTTCGTCGGCTGTGAAGCATGCATGTTGGTGTGAAGTGTGAAGAAGAACGGAATAGCTAAATCACATCTAGATGTTTTCTAAGGATGTCACATCTAAGTGCTTAATCGTTGGATCTATTCTGCTATAATTTTTGTGCAGTTTTGATTTGCGTCCCGCCAGCCGCGTTGCTCGCACACGTCGTTGTCACTGTCGCTCGATCGTTGCTCTTTTTCTTAGTCCGGCCACTCGTTGCTAGGGCTGGCCCTTTTTTTTTGGAACACAGTTTTTGTTGTTTTGTTTTTGCCTTTTCTGGATGCGTTGTACCAATTGAATGAGCTTTCCCGTTTTTATATTACCATATGTTTGACATCTCAATTTTTTTGTCCCGGTTTTATCTTCTTTTTTTTTTTCATATTTCTTCTTTTTATTTTGGAGTTCATGATTTTTTTAGTATGTGAAACACTTTTGAAGAGTGCAAACACTTATAAAAAATCATGAATTTTATTTTTTGTGAACAGTTTTTAAAATTTTGTGTTTTTTAAAAATTCATGAACATTTAAAAAATATTTGAACAATTTTCAAATCAAATTTGGTAAATTTCAAGAAGATTTTACCAATGTGTTGTCTAAGTTGTGGTCCATCCGATTTATTTTGTTTTAATCTTTTGCACAATTTGGTTTTTTTTTGTGTCACACATCCCTCGTCGTCCTGATGTCCTGTTGTCGTCCGGTTTTTTGTTAGGTTCTGGTTGTTTGTTATTGACATGCTTCGTAAAAGCGAACGAGGTAGGTTCTATATTCGTTGCCGCTTTGATCACCTTCGTTTTGTGGCTTTTTGATATTTATTGGCCGCTTTTTGATTGATTTATTAGTTGTTATACCAGTTGCAAGTAATCCTTAACTCGCAACCGTTCCCGGTTGCAAGCCAACCCTTGACTTGCAACTCACACGCTGTACTTTTTGTTGTAGTTGAATCAGTTGCACGTTGGCCATCGAGTCGCAACCAGGGCGGCCGTGTGGTGTTTGTAGGTAGGGCCTCAGTTGCATGTCCACCATTGACTCGCAACTAGGGGGTCGATGCTTTGTTTTCTATTGATTTACTGTTGTTGAACCAGTTGCAAGTAAACCCTCGACTTGCAACAGTACCCGGTTGCAAGTCAACCCTCGACTTCCTACTCGGCCGCGACATACTCTTGTTTTTTTGTAGTTGAAATAGTTGCGCGTCGACCACCGACTCGCCACCAGGGCGGTCGCGTGGCGTTTGTAGGTAGGGCCTCAGTCGCGTGTCCACCATCGACTCGCAACTAGGGGGTGGGGGTTTGTTTTTATTTGATTTATTTTGTTGTTGAACCAGTTGCAGGTAAAGCCTCGACCCGCAATCGTGCCCGGTTGCATGTCAACCCTCGACTTGCAACTGGGACGCGTCATACTATTTTTTGTAGTTGTCACAGTTGCACGTCAACCATTGACTCGCAACCAGGGCGTCCGTGTGGTGTTTGTTGGTAGGGCCCCAGTAGTGTGACCACCATCAACTCGCAACTAGGGGGTGGGGGCTTGTTTTTGATTTGATTTATTTTGTTGTTGAAACAGTTGCAGGTAAAGCCTCGACTCGCAATCGTGCCTGGTTGCAAGTCAATCCTCGACTTGCAACTGGGATACATTGTACTCTTTTTTGTAGTAGTCACAGTTGCAAGTCCACTATCGACTCTCAACTAGGAGCAAATGTCGCGCTGGTGTTAGCATGTAGGGCCCCAGTTGCATGTCAACCATCGACTAGCAACCAGGGGGCATGTTTTGATGTGATTTATTTTGGTGTTGAACGAGTTACAAGTGAACCCTCGAGTCACAACCGTGCCCCATTGCAAGTTAACCTTCGACTTGCAACTGGGACGCGTCGTACTCTTTTTTTGTAGTTGCCACAGCTGCAAGTCCACTATCGACTCGCAACTAGGGGCCGGGGTCGAGTGATTGTTTGCAGGTACGACCCCAGTTGCATGTCAACCACTGACTCACAACTAAGGGGGCATGTTTTGATTTTATTTATTTTGTTTGTTGAACCAGTTGCAAGTAAAACCTCGTATCGCAACCGTGCCGAGGTGCAAGTCAACCTTCGACTTGCAACTAGGACGCATCGTACTCCTTTTTTAGTCGCCACAGTTGCAAGTACACTATCGACTCACGACTAGGGGCCAGGATCGCGTGGTTGTTTGCACGTACATACCCAGTTGCATGTCAACCATTGACTCGCAACTAAGGGGGGAGGACTTCTTTTGATTGATTGATTTTGTTCTTAAACCAGTTGCAAGTCAACCCTCGACTCGCAACCATGCCTAGTTACAAGTCAACCTTCGACTTGCAACTGGGACGCATCGTACTCTTTTTTGTAGTTGCCATAGTTGCAAGTACACTGTCGACTCGTAACTAAGGGTCGGGGTTGCATGGGTGTTTACATATAGGGCCCAAGTTGCATGTCAACCATCGACTCGCAATTAGAGGGGCGTGTTTTGATTTTGATTTATTTGTTGTGGAACCATTTGTAAGTAAACCCTCGACTCGCAATTGTGCCCGGTTGCAAGTCAACACTCGACTTGCAACTGGGACGCGTTGTAATCTTTTTTTGTAGTTGCCACAGTTGCAAGTCCACCATCGACTCACAAGTGGGGGGTCAAGTGGTTGTTTGCAGGTAGGGTCCCAGTTCCATGTCAACTATCGAGTCACAGCTACGGGGGACGTGTTTTGATTTGAGTTTTTTTGAACGAGTCGCAAGTAAACCCTTGAGTCCCAATCATGTCCGGTTGCAACTCAACCCTCGACATGCAACTGGGACATGCCGTACTCTTTTTTGTAGTTGCCAGAGTTGCGAGTCCACTATCGATTATATTGTTGAACCAATTCCAAGTAAACCCTCCACTCGCAACCCTGCCCAGTTGCAAGTCAACCCTCGTCTTGACACTGGGACGCGTTGTACTCTTTTTTGTAGTTGCCACAGTTGCGAGTCTACTATCAACTCGCAACTAGGGGCCAGGGTCGTGTAGGTGTTTGCAGGTAGGGCCCCGGTTTCATGTCAACCATCAACTCGCAACTATGGGGGCGTGTTTTGATTTGATTTATTTTGTTATTGAAGAAGATGCAAGTAAACCTTCGACTCACAACCGTGCCCGGTTGCAAGTCAACCGTCGACTTGCAAATAGGACGCGTCCTACTCTTTTTTTGTATTTGCCATAGTTGCAAGTCCATTATCGACTCACAAGTGGGGGCTCGAGTGTTTTTTGCAGGTAGGGCCCCAGCTGCATGTCAACCATCAACTCGCAACTAAGGGGGGCATGTTTTGATTTGATTTATTTTGTTTATTTTTTTGTTGAACAAGTTGCAAGTAAACCCTCGACTCGCAACCATTTCCGGTTGCAAGTCAGCCCTCTACTTGCAAGTGGGACACACCATACTCTTTTTTTGTAGTTGCCACAGTTGCAAGTGAACTATTAACTCGCAAGTAGAGTCAGGGTCGCATGGTGTTTGTAGGTAGTGTTGGGGAAGGTTGCATGGGAAACAAAAATTTTCCTACGCACGCGCAAGATCTATCCATGGTGATGAGCATCTACGAGAGGGAGAGTGGATCTACATACCCTTGTAGATCGCTAAGCGGAAAGCATTTAAGAAACGCGGTTGATGTAGTCGAACGTCTTCGCGATCCAAATCGCTAGCCGTCCCGCGATCCAATCACGATTCGTCCCGCGATCCAATCACGATCCGTCCCGCAAACCAATCGCGGTCCTTCCGATCTAGCGCCGAATGGACGGCACCTCCACGTTCATGAGGGATCACTAGAAGAGTGTCTAGAGGGGGGGGGGGGTGAATAGACTACTAGCAGGAATTAAAAACCTAACCTTTTCCCCAAGTTAATTGGTTGGCAGATTTTAGCAATTATAGCAAGTCAAGCACACCCTACACATGCATGTCAACAAGTATGGCAGTGGAGAGTAAAGACATTGCACATGGAAGTAAAGAGTTGAGATAGGAAGATCAAACGCATGAGGGACACGAAGATTTTTCCCGTGGTTCCGATAGGTGGTGCTATCGTACGTCCACGTTTATGGAGTCTTCAACCCACGGAGGGTAACGGTCGCGAGAGTCCACGGAGGGCTCCACCCATAAGGGTCCATGAAGTAGCAACCTTGAATATTCCATAACAGCTTCCGTCCACGAAGGACTAGCCTCACTATGGGTAGATCTTCACGAAGTAGGCGATCTCCTTGCCCGTACAAACTTCTTGGTTCAACTCCACAACACAAAGTAGGAGGCTCCCAAGCGACACCTAACCAATCTAGGAGGCACCACCCTCCAAAAGGTAATAGGCTCGGTAATGTCGATGAATTTCTTACTCTTGTGCTTCAAGATGATAGACTCCTCAACACACAATCACTCTCTCACAGATTTGGCTTGGTAGAAGAGATTGATTTGGTGGAAAGCAACTTGGGGAGGCTAGAGATCAAGATTCATATGGTAGGAATGAAATAGCTTTATCTCAACACATGAGTAGGTGGCTCTCTCTCAGAAAATATGATGGGGCAAGTATGGAATAGTTCTGAGTGCTTCTCTTTCGAGTGGGTGGTGGTGAAGGGGTATATATAGGCATCCCCAAAAATCCAACCGTTACACCTAAAGTGACCAACTCGGTGACACCGATGTGTGAATCTCGGTGGTACCGAAGTGACCAAAAGGTGACAACTTTTGAATCTCGGTGAGACCGATATATAATTCTCGATGGTACAGATTAGGTGACCAACGGTCAGATTGCGCAACTCGGTGATGCCGATCCAACAAACTCGGTGGTACCGATTTTGTGAATCGAGGTAACAGAAAGTTGGCAACCCAAACTCGGTGGCACCGAAGTGGAATCGGTTGCACCGATGTGCTAGGGTTTGGCATGGGTCTGTCTGAGTTTGGGAATCGGTGGCACCGAGTGGAAAGTGTTGGTTGCACCGATTTTGGATATTTGACTTTGGACAGACTTTTGTGGAAGAGCTTGTGGGTGTTTTTGGTGACTATCACTTGTGCATGTATGAGCATTTTGTTCACCAACAGTACCTTACCCCCTTTTAATAGTATTGGCTTTCCTATGGACTCAAAGTGATTTCTCACAAAGTAAAATGTAGAGTCTCTTGCTTGAAGCTTTGCCAATCTATTTCCTTGCATCTTGGGGTTATCCACAATCTCCATAATCCTTTTGCCAACCCTCTCTGTGGACTTTATCTGAAATACACTAGGTAAAAGTATTAGTCCAAGAGACAATGTATGTTGTCATGAATTATCAAAACCATCGAGGGAGCATGTTGTGCTTTCAATCTCCCCCTTTTTGGTAATTGATGACAACATACAATCAAAGCTTCAAATAAAGATGTGCATGGATATAATGAAGACTTTGAGAGACACATGACTTAGACTTGCTCCCCCTAAATGTGTGCAATCCCTTTAAAGGATAGTTGCTTTGGAGTGCATGGACACACATATAGTAGAAGGTATATAATGAGTCATGTGTATCTTGGCTATATGCATCAGATATATATATATATATATATATATATATATATATATATATATATATATATATATATATATATATGAGTAAGGTGTATCCTTGTTCAAGACTTCACTCTTGCAAAAAATATGTGCAAGAAGCAAGAGATCATCTTGATCAAGGATATGATGCATATACTTACCTTGAGTTCTTGAGCATTCTAGTAGTAGAGATAGACTTGAGAAAACAATGTTAGGAAACACAAGAGTATTCTACCAATCAAAAAAGGCAATAGAACTCAAAAGTACCAAGATATGGAGAACATATAGAAGATAGTATTCCTTAAGATTGATATGTCTCCAAGATCATTTAGAGCTTTCTCCCCCTTATATATGAAAATAGTAGATCATCCTTTCCCCCTGAATCTTAGCTCATGACTTGGAGTAAAGCCTTTTCAAGGATATGAGTACATACCTTTGAGTGATGTTGATGACGTGGCTTGCAGGTGAACTTGTTGAGGATGCTCGAGGTTGATGAAGATCATCTTGAGTTGGGAGAAATCCTTCTCGTTTTAGTACACTTGTCACCTACATAGGTTAGTCATGCAAGGAAGAACATGATATGACACGATACCAATTGTGAAGTACAAATATGTGTCAAGGATATGTTTGTGTTGTCCTCTTCCTTCCATCGTCAAAAGGGGTTGTGGATACTTGGTCATGACAAGATTGCTTATGATTGGAGTTGATGGCAATCTTGTGGAATGAAGTTCTTCCAAGTACCTACAAAAGGTTAGATGCAATACAAGGGAGCATAGAATTCCATGGTATAAGATAACATGTCAAGAGTATCATGGAAGCATCATGTAAGCTCATGCCCTTGCATGCAACCGAGTGAGCTTAGCTCAAGTTTGAAGCATCAATGATGTTCAACTCACTCCTCAAGTAACAAAATGTTTTCTCATCAAGTGGCTTAGTAAAGATATCGGCCAATTGCTTGTTAGTGCGAACATGCTTAAGATCAATATCTCCTTTGGCAACATGATCACGAATGAAATGATGTCGAACTTGAATATGCTTAGTTCGAGAATGTTGTAGAGGATTATGACCAATTTTGATAGCACTTTCATTGTCACAAAGTAATGGAACATGTTTAACATGAATTCCATAATCCTTAAGCGTTTGTGTCATCCATAGTAATTGTGCACAACACGATCCGGCAACAATATACTTAGCTTCGGCAGTAGATAGAGATACCGAGTTTTGTTTTTTGGAGGACCAAGACACAAGAGATCTACCCAAAAATTGACAAGTACCCGAGGTGGATTTTCTATCAACCTTGTCACCGGCATAGTCCGAATCGGAATAGCCAACAAGGTTAAAGGAAGATCCCTTGGGATACCAAATGCCAAAGTTTGGTGTTTGTATCAAATATCTCACAATACGTTTCACGGCCAAAAGATGACACTCTTTAGGTGCAGCTTGATATCTAGCACACATGCAAACACTAAGCATAATATCGGGACGGGAGGCACATAGATATTGCAATGAACCAATCATAAATCGATAAACCTTTTGATCAACCGGTTCGTCCTCCTTGGTAAGATCAACATGTCCACTAGTAGGCATAGGAGTTTTCATACCTTTGCACTCTTGCATGTTGAACTTCTTGATCAAGTCCTTGGTATACTTGGTTTGAGAGATGAAAGTTCCTTCTCTTGTTTGCTTGATTTGCAAACCAAGAAAGAATTTCAGCTCACACATCATGGACATCTCATACTTCTCGGACATCAACCTTCCAAATCTTTCACTAAATTGTGGGTTAGTAGATCCAAAGATAATATCATCCACATAGATTTGGCACACAAATAATTCACCATTAACTCTCTTAGTGAATATGGTTGCGTCAATTTTACCAATTTCAAAACCCTTTTCAATGAGAAACCTCGTTAAGCATTTGTACCAAGCGCATGGGGCTTGCTTAAGACCATAAAGAGCTTTGCGAAGCTTGTAAACATGATTAGGTTTCTTAGGATTCACAAAACCAGGTGGTTGCTTAACATAGACCTCTTCTTCAATCTCACCATTTAAAAAGGAACTTTTAATGTCCATTTGATAAAGCGTGATATCATGGTGATTAGCATAAGCAAGAAGAATGCGAATAGCTTCAAGTCTAGCGACGGGGGCATAGGTCTCACCGTAGTCCATACCTTCGACTTGCGTATATCCTTGGGCTACGAGATGTGCCTTGTTGCGTACAACTTGACCATCTTCATCTTGCTTGTTCCGAAACACCCATTTCATTCCGATGATGTTGTGCTCATCCTTGGGCTTCTCCGCGAGTGTCCACACTTCGTTCCTCTCGAAGTTGTGAAGCTCTTCATGCATTGCGTTCACCCAATCTGGGTCTTCAAGAGCTTGTTCTACCTTCAAGGGTTCAATGCTAGAGATGAAAGAATAATGCTCACAAAAATTAGCTAAGCGAGTTTTAGAGCGAGTGATTCTCCCGGTTTGTATGTCACCAAAGATTTGGTTTAGAGGATGGTTCTTGGTCACTCTTGCTCGAACTTGGGGTAGCTTAGGCTTGTTGGATGGTGGAGCTTCTTCTTCTTCATCATCATCTCCTTCATCTTCGTTGTTGTTGAAGGTGTCGTTCCCTTGAGGTGGTGGTGAAGGAGGTTGTGGTGGATCTTCATGATGTACTTCCTCTTCTTCATCTTGGCGTGTACCGCTTGTAGATGCCTCCATGTCGTGTTGAGGTTCACCTTGACGTGAAGTAGGGGCTTCCACTTGAGTTGACGAAGTACTTTCCTTCACCTCCATGGGACGAATCTTGCCGATAGACAAGTCTTGGATAGCTTCCGAAGGGTCCTTATCACCTACATCATTTGGCAATTGTTCGACTTGCGAACCATTAGATTCATCAAACTTCACTTCTACCGTCTCTTCAACTTTTCGAGTGAAGTTGTTGTAGACACGGTAAGTGTGAGAGTTCGATCCATAACCAATTAGGAATCCTTCATGAGATGTAGGAGCAAATTTAGTACGACGATGCTTATCAAGAATGTAGCACTTTGAGCCGAATACCCGAAAGTATCCAACTTGGGGCTTGTTACCGGTGAGTAGCTCGTATGCCGTTTTACCGAGAAGCTTGTGCAAGTAAAGTCAGTTTGTGGCATGACATGCTGTTTCCACGGCTTCTGCCCAAAAGTGTCTTGGTGTCTTGTATTCGTCAAGCATCGTTCTTGCCATCTCAATAAGAGTTCGGTTCTTCCTCTCAACAACTCCATTTTGTTGAGGCGTGTACGTAGCCGAGAACTCATGTGAGACACCCTCTTCGTCAAGAAAGGTATCCACATGGGTGTTCTTGAACTCCAATCCGTTATCGCTCCGAACTTTCTTGATCTTCACTTCAAATTGATTTTGCGCTTTGCGAACGAAGTTCTTGAAGATCTTTTGTACCTGCGACTTATCATCAAGAAAGAATACCCACGTAAATCTGGAAAAATCATCAACTATAACTAGACCATAGGAATTTCCACCGAGACTCTTGTAAGCATTGGGACCAAAAAGATCCATGTGAAGTAACTCGAGTGGTCTCCTAGTAGTCATGATATTCTTTACGGGATGACTTCCACCTACTTGCTTTCCATCTTGACAAGCACTACAAAGTCTATCTTTGTCAAAGATAACATCTTTAACACCAAGTATGTGATCACCTTTGATAAGCTTGTCTAGATTACGCATGCCAACATGTCCTAGTCTTCTATGCCAAAGCCAACCTTTAGAAGATTTTGCAATAAGACAAATACGAGGTTTGGATCTCTTAGTGAAATCGACAATGTATGGATCACCTCTACGGAAACCGGTAAAGACCATGTTATGATTGTCTTGACGAAACACTTGGCAATCTACTTTCGTGAATAGCACATTAAAACCAAAGTCGGCAAGTCTAGATACGGAAAGAAGATTGTAGCCAAGGGATTCAACAAGCATAACATTTTGAATAGAGCTATCATGGGATATGGCCACCTTACCAAGACCAAGTACCTTACCCTTGGAGTTGTCTCCAAATGTTACGTACCTTCGCGGTCCATGGTTTGGTGTGATCTCTTCAAACATTTCTCTATCTCCGGTCATATGATCGGTGCATCCGCTATCGAGAATCCACTCTTTTCCTCCGGACATGTAATCCTTGAAGTTTGCCATAAGACTTAGATTCTTCATGATCTTCTCATACTCGATGTCGAACAGCTCATCTTCATCATAGTAGCCATGTTCCACATTGTCATCATCAAGTGGGAAATCCTCGTCACAAGGAACAACAAATTCGTTAGGGTTGTGATCATGACAATGTTCAAACTTGTGAATTCGAATGGCTTCAACAATGATGTTGTTGATAGTTATGACATCTCCTTTAGCATGCATGAGGTCTCTAAGCTCAAATAGATAATCATCAAACTTGGGATCACTAGGCGTCATTTTGTGAAAGGCAATAGTTTTATGAATAATTTCATCAAGATTACTCAATGAATAACTTGGATATCGTTTCTCCAAGTCATTCCACAAAGTATAAGCACATTCAAAATTCTTCATTTGATTAAGCACATTTCTAGGCAATCCTCTAACGATAAGATTAACAGTTCTAAGATTGCATAGCATATCAATTTCCTCTTCGTGTGTGGGATGTAAAGGATCAATGGGAGGTACATAGGGGTTCCTAACATACTTGCTTAATTGAAATTCATTAAATAGCTCAAGCATCAAAGTTTTCCATTGACTATAGTACTCTCCATCAAGAATAGGAACTCTACAACTCAAACTCCCTATACTAGACACATCCATCTTCCTCCACGGTGATTAAACCGAAGCAATGGAGACCAATGCTCTGATACCAATTGAGGGATCACTAGAAGAGTGTCTAGAGGGAGGGGGGGGGGGTGAATAGACTACTAGCAGGAATTAAAAACCTAACCTTTTCCCCAAGTTAATTGGTTGGCAGATTTTTGCAATTATAGCAAGTCAAGCACACCCTACACATGCATGTCAACAAGTATGGCAGTGGAGAGTAAAGACATTGCACATGGAAGTAAAGAGTTGAGATAGGAAGATCAAACGCATGAGGGACACGAAGATTTTTCCCGTGGTTCCGATAGGTGGTGCTATCGTACGCCCACGTTTATGGAGTCTTCAACCCACGGAGGGTAACGGTCGCGAGAGTCCACGGAGGGCTCCACCCATAAGGGTCCACGAAGTAGCAACCTTGACTATTCCATAACGGCTTCCGTCCACGAAGGACTAGCCTCACTATGGGTAGATCTTCACGAAGTAGGCGATCTCCTTGCCCGTACAAACTTCTTGGTTCAACTCCACAACACAAAGTAGGAGGCTCCCAAGCGACACCTAACCAATCTAGGAGGCACCACCCTCCGAAAGGTAATAGGCTCGGTAATGTCGATGAACTTCTTACTCTTGTGCTTCAAGATGATAGACTCCTCAACACAGAATGACTCTCTCACAGATTTTGCTTGGTAGAAGAGATTGATTTGGTGGAAAGCAATTTGGGGAGGCTAGAGATCAAGATTCATATGGTAGTAATGAAATAGCTTTATCTCAACACATGAGTAGGTGGCTCTCTCTCAGAAAATATGATGGGGCAAGTATGGAATAGTTCTGAGTGCTTCTCTTTCGAGTGGGTGGTGGTGAAGGGGTATATATAGGCATCCCCAAAAATCCAACCGTTACACCTAAAGTGACCAACTCGGTGACACCGATGTGTGAATCTCGGTGGTACCGAAGTGACCAAAAGGTGACAACTTTTGAATCTCGGTGAGACCGATATATAATTCTCGATGGTACAGATTAGGTGACCAACGGTCAGATTGCGCAACTCGGTGACGCCGATCCAACAAACTCGGTGGTACCGATTTTGTGAATCGAGGTAACAGAAAGTTGGCAACCCAAACTCGGTGGCACCGAAGTGGAATCGGTTGCACCGATGTGCTAGGGTTTGGCATGGGTCTGTCTGAGTTTGGGAATCGGTGGCACCGAGTGGAAAGTGTTGGTTGCACCGATTTTGGATATTTGACTTTGGACAGACTTTTGTGGAAGAGCTTGTGGGTGTTTTTGGTGACTATCACTTGTGCACGTATGAGCATTTTGTTCACCAACAGTACCTTACCCCCTTTTAATAGTATTGGCTTTCCTATGGACTCAAAGTGATTTCTCACAAAGTAAAATGTAGAGTCCTCTTGCTTGAAGCTTTGCCAATCTATTTCCTTGCATCTTGGGGCTATCCACAATCTCCATAATCCTTTTGCCAACCCTCTCTGTGGATTTTATCTGAAATACACTAGGTAAAAGTATTAGTCCAAGAGACAATGTATGTTGTCATGAATTATCAAAACCACCGAGGGAGCATGGTGTGCTTTCAGTTCAGCACACGTACAGCTCGATGACGATCTCCGCCTTCTTGATCCAGCAAGAGGGAGCGGAGAGGTAGATAAGTTCTCCGGCAGCACAACGGCGTGGTGGCAGTGGTGGTGAACTAATCCGGCAGGGCTTCGCCGAACTTCGCCGAACTAATTTAGAGGAGAAACGATGTAGAGGAAGAAGTGGGCAGCACGTGGCAATTAGGGTCGGGGCTGCCCTCAAATCCTCTAGTATATATAGGAGGAAGGGAGGGGAGGAGGCAGCCTCAAACCCTCCACAAGGAGGATTCGGCCGAACCACCTCAAGGAGGTGGAATCCACCTCCTACTAGGAGCTGGATTCGTTTGAGGAAGGTGTCCTACTCCTTGCAACCTCCACCTTTTTCCTCTTTGGGCGCATGGGCCCCATGGGGTCGGCTGCCCAGCCCACCAGGGATTGGTGCGCCACCTCTTGGGCCCATGTGGCCCCCGGGGTGGGTGGGCCCCACCCGGTGGACCCCCGGAACCCATTCGTCACTCCCGGTACACTACCGAAAGTACCCGAAACTTTTTCGGAACCCAAATACCACTTTCCTATATATCAATCTTTACCTCCGGACCATTCCGGAGCTCCTCGTGATGTCGGGGATCTCATCCGGGACTCCGAACAACCTTCGGTCACCACCATACATAACTCAATACTATCGAAACATCACCGAACGTTAAGTGTGCAGACCCTGCGGGTTCGAGAACTATGTAGACATGACCGAGACACCTCTACGGTCAATAACCAATAGCGGGACCTGGATGCCCATATTGGTTCCTACATATTCTACGAAGATCTTTATCGGTTGAACCTCTATGTCAAGGATTCAGTTAATCCCGTATGCTGTTCCCTTTGTTCTTCGGTATGTTACTTGCCCGAGATTCGATCGTCGGTATCTCTATACCTAGTTCAATCTCGTTACCGGCAAGTCTCTTTACTCGTTCCGTAATACAAGATCCCGTGGCTAACACTCTAGTCACTTTGCTTGCAAGGCTTATTGTGATGTTGTATCACCGAGTAGGCCCTGAGATACCTCTCCATCACACGGAGTAACAAATCCCAGTCTTGATCCATGCCAACTCAACTGACACCCTCGGAGATACCTGTAGAGCACCTTTATAGTCACCCAGTTACGTTGCGACGTTTGATACACACAAGGTACTCATCCAGTGTCAGTGAGTTGCCTGATCTCATGGTCATAGGAATAGATACTTGACATGCAGAAAACTATAGCAATAAACTGACACGATCATATGCTATGTTCATAGTTTGGGTCTTGTCCATCACATCATTCTCCTAATGATGTGATCCCATTATCAAATGACATCTCATGTCTATGGCTAGGAAACCTTAACCATCTTTGATCAACGAGCTAGTCTAGTAGAGGCTTACTAGGGACACTTTGTTGTCTATGTATCCACACATGTATTTGAGTTTCCAATTAATACAATTATTGCATGGATAATAAACGATTATCATGAACAAGGAAATATGATAATAACTAAATTATTATTGTCTCTAGGGCATATTTCCAACAGTCTCCCACTTGCACTAGAGTCAATAATCTAGCTCACATCGCTATGTGATTTACATTGTTATGAATCTAACACCCAATGAGTTCTGGGGTTCGATCATGTTTTGCATGTGAGAGAGGTTTTTAGTCAACGGTCTGCAACATTCAGATCCGTGTGTTCTTTGCAAATCTATATGTCATACTGCAGATGCTACCATGCTCCACTTGGAGCTATTCCAAATGGTTGCTCCACTATACGCATCCGGATTGCTACTCAGAGTCATCCGGATAGGTGTCAAAGCTTGCATCGACGTAACCCTTTACGACGAACTCTTTATCACCTCCATAACCGAGAAACATTTCCTTAGTCCTCTAGTTACTAAGGATAATTTTGACCGCTGTCCAGTGATCCACTCCTGGACCACTCTTGTACCCCTTGATAGACTCATGGCAAGGCACACACTAGGTGCGGTACACAGCATGGCATACTATATAGAGCCTATGGATAAGGCATAGGGGACGACCTTCGTCCTTTCTCTTTCTTCTGCCGTGGTCGAGCTTTGAGTCTCATTCAACTCCACACCTTACAAATCAGGCAAGAACTCTTTCTTTGACTGATCTATTTTGAACTCTTTCAAAATGTTGTCAAGGTATGCACTCATTGAAAGTCTTATCAGGTGTCTTGATCTATCTCCATAGATCTTGATGCCCAATATTCAAGTAGCTTTCTCCAGGTCTTCCTTTGAAAAACTCCTTTCAAATAACCCTTTATGCTTGCCAGAAATTCTACATCATTTCTGATCAACAATATGTCAACCACATATACTTATCAGAAATTCTATAGTGCTCCCACTCACTTTCTTGTAAATACAAGTTTCTTATAAACTTTGTATAAACCCAAAAGCTTTGATCACCTCATCAAAGCATATATTCCAACTCCGAGATGCTTGCTCCAGTCCATAGAAGGATTGCTGGAGCTTGCATACATTTTAGCATCCTTAGGACTGAAAAAACCTTCCGGTTGTATCACATACAACCTTTCCTCAAGGAAACCGTTAAGGAAACGATGTTTTGACATCCATCTGCCAGATTTCATAATCGAAAAAATGCAGCAACTGCTAAGATAATTCCAACAGACTTTTAGCATCGCTACGGGTGAGAAAGTCTCATCGTAGTCAATTCCTTGAACTTGTCAGAAACTTCTTTGTGACAAGTCGAGCTTTATAAATGGTGACATTTACCATCAGTGTCTGTCTTCTTCTTAAAAGTCCATTTGTACTCAACGGCCTGCCGTTTAACGGGCAAATCTACCAAAGTCCATACTTGGTTTTCATACATGGATCCTTTCTCGGATTTCATGGCTCCTAGCCATTTGTTGGAATCCAGGCCCACCATCGCTTCTTCATAGCTCGTAGGTTCACTGTTGTCTAACAACATGACCTCCAAGACAGGATTGCCGTACCACTCAGGGGCGGCACGATTCCTTGTCGACCTACGAGGCCTGGTAGTAACTTGATCCGAAGTGTCATGATCATCATCATTAACTTCCTCTTCATTCGGTGTAGGCGCCATAGAAACATCTTTCTGTGTCGTGCTACCATCCAACTGAAGTGACGGTTCAATAACCTTCATCAAGTTCTACCTTTCCTCCCACTCAATTCTTTCGAGAGAAACTCTTTCTCGAGAAAGGACCCGTTTTTAGCAACAAACATTTTGCCCTTGGATCTGAGATAGGAGGTATACCCAACTATTTCCTTAGGGTATCCTATGAAGATCTACTTTCCGCTTTGGGTTCGAGCTTATCAGACGTAAGCTTCGCATTCCCAAACTCTGAGAAATGACAGCTTAGGTTTTTGTCAAACCAAAATTCATACGGTGTCATCTCAACGGACTTTTAGATGGTGCCCTAATTTAAAGTGAATGTAGTTGTCTCTAATGCATAACCCCAAAACGATAAGAGACATCATAGTACGAACCATATCCAATAGAGCACAAGTACTACGTTCGGACACACCATCACACTATGGTGTTCCAGGTGGCGTAAGTTGTGAAACAATTTCCACATTGTCTTAAGTTGCATACCAAACTCGTAACTCAGATATTTACCTCCATGATCATATCGTAGACATTTTATCTTCTTGTCACGATGATCTCAAACTTCACTCTGAATTTGTTTGAAATTTTCAAACGTTTCAGACTGGTGTTTCATTAAGTAAATATCCCCATATCTACTCAAATCATCAGTGAAGGTAAGAAAATAGCGATATCCACCGCACGCTTCAACACTCATTGGACCGCATACATCAACATGTATCATTTCCAACAAGTCACTTGCCCGCTCCATCAAGCTAGAAAACGGGGTTTTAGTCATCTTGCCCATGAGGCATGGCCCGCATGTCTCAACCGATTCGAAATCGAGTGAGTCCAAAGATCCATCAGCATGGAGTTTCTGCATGCGCTTTACACCAATATGACCTTTAGCGGCAGTGCCACAAGTATGCGGTACTATCATTATTAACTTTGCATCTTTTGGCATCAATATTATGAATATGTGTATCACTACGATCGAGATTCAATAAACCATTCACATTGGGTGCATGAAAATTGAAGGTATTATTCATGTAAATAGAATAACCATTATTCTCTGACTTAAATGAATAACCGTATTGCAATAAACACGATCTAATCATGTTCATGCTCAACACAAACACCAAATAACATTTATTTAGGTTCATCACTAATCCCGAAGGTAGAGAGAGCGTGCGATGGTGATCACATCAACCTTGGAAACACTTCCAACACACATCGTCACCTCACCCTTAGCTAATCTCCGTTTATTCCGTAGCTTTTATTTCGAGTTACCAACATTTAGCAACCGAACCGGTATCTAATACCCAGGTGCTACTAGGAGTACTAGCAAGGTACACATGAATAAAACGTATATCAAATATACTTCTGTCGACATTGCCAGCCTTCTTATCTACCAAATATCTAGGGCAGTTCCGCTTCAGTGACGGTTCTCCTCATAATAGAAGCACTTACTCTCGGGTTTGGGTTCAACCTTGGGTTTCTTTACTGGAGCAGCAACTGGCTTGCCATCCATGAAGTTTCCCTCCTTGCCCTTGCCCTTCTCGAAACTAGTGGTTTTACTAACCATCAACACTTGATGCTCCTCCTTGATTTCTACCTTCGCGGTGTCAAACATCGCGAATAGCTCGGGGATCATTATTTCCATCCCTGGCATATCATAGTTCATCACGAAGCTCTAGTAGCTTTGTGGCAGTGACTTGGAGAACTATATCAACCACTATCTTATCTGGAAGATCAACTCCCACTCGATTCAAGCGATTGTAGCACCCAGACAATCTGAGCACATGCTCACCAATTGAGCTATTCTCCTTCATCTTGCTGGCAAAGAATCTTGTTGGAGGTCTCATACCTCTCAACACGGGCACGAGCCTGAGATCCCAGTTTCAGCTCTTAGAACATCTCATATGTTCCGTGACGTTCAAAACGTTTTGGAGCCTCAATTCTAAGCCGTAATGCATGACACACTGAACTATCAAGTAGTCATCGGAACGTGCATGTAAGATGTTCACAACATCTACAGACGAAGCTTGAGGGGGGTGGCGCACCGAGCAGTGCATTAAGGACATAAGCCTTCTGTGCAGCAAATGAGGACAATCCTCAGATCACGGACCCAGTCCGCATTATTGCTGCCATCATCTTTCAACTCTATTTCTCTAGGAACATATAAAAATTCAAGGGAGCTACAGCGCGAGCTAGTAATCTACAACATAATTTGCAAAGACATTTTGACTATGTTCATGATAATGAGTTTAGTTATTACTTAAAAAACTCCCACTCAAATTGACATCCCTCTGGTCATTCGAGTGTCACATGATCCAAATTCACCAACCCAAGTCCGATCATCACGTGAGATGAGGTGGTTTCAATGGTGAACATCTTCATGTTGATCATATCTACTATATGACACATGTTCGACCTTTCGGTCTCTTGTGTTCTGAGGCCATGTCTGTACATGCTAGGCTCGTCAATTTTAACCCGAGTGTTCCACACGTGCAACACTGGCTTGCACCCGTTGTATGCGAACGTAGAGTCTATCACACCCGATCATCACGTGGTATCTCGAAACGACGAACTTTCGCAACGGTGCACACTTGGGGAGAACACAATTTTATCTTGAAATTTTAGTGAGGGATCACCTTATAATGCTACCGTCGTCCTAAGCAAAATAAGATGCATAAAAGGATTAACATCACATGCAAATCATAAGTGACATGATATGGCCATGAACTTGTGCTTTTGATCTCCATCTTCAAATCACCGGCATGATCTCTATCGTCACCGGCATGACACCATGATCTCCATCAACGTGTCACCATGAGGTTGTCGCGCCGACTATTGCTTCTACAACTATTGCTAACTCATAGCGATAAAGTAAATCAAAACGGCAAAAATAAATTAAAGACAACCCTATGGCTCCTGCCGGTTGCCGTTGTCGGCATTCTGGATACCGGGGTACCCAGACTTGCCTGCCTGCGGCCCAGGGCATGGCCTGCTTGGCGGTCCGTACGAACCTACGCGGCTTCACTCCAGACAAGACCCTCGCGAGAGTCCCATCCTCGCGAGGTGGACAACGCCAAGGCTCCCGGAAGGGGGAGGCCTCCCCAGGCCTCCTCCTGAGCGGCGGAGATCTCTATGTAGTGTTTGGCCTAGGGAGGTCAAGGCTGACGCCAGCCGGGCCAGGCGGGCGCCAGCGCGCCAGAGGGGACAGTTTCCCCTTTGGTGCAAAGTAGACAAGGACGAGCGCATGTTCCCGAGGCGCCCCGCCAAAGGTTTCCATTCCGGTGCAACGAGATCAGGCCAGCGGGCGCGGCAGGACGGATGTCACCAGCGAGCCCACCACCGCGTCACCACCACCTACTTTGCAGGCGAAGACCACCTTTCATCAGGATAAGATGTACCTCCTGTCCCCCTTTGAATTTGGCCATTGTGGGATCCCTTCCCGCCATTATGATAAGGGAAGAGGACCCGGGCTGCTATAAATAGAGGCTAGGGTGCTCCTTAGAGGAGGACGGAACTCACCATCCGCACACACACTCGCGAGGCAAACTCACCACTATACTAGTTCATCCACAAACCTCCCCGTGAGGCAATCCACCAAAGGCAGGAGTAGGGTTTTACGCTTCGTAGCGGCCCGAACATGGGTAAACTCTCGTGTGTTATCTGCTTCCTTGCCATCGAGCAAGGTTATCGCGTGGTGAGCTTGGAGGGGTGAAGCTGTTGGAGATCTTCGCATACGCCCCTGGGTTCAAACTTCTTAGGGTTTTTGCGGAGCCAGAAATCTGACATTTGGCGCGCCAGGTAGGGGCGTGTCAAAGTCTTCCTCGAGCCTCGCTCTTCCTCCTCGTCATCGCCCCCATGGCTGGCGCTCGCCGAGCTCGCGCCGAGCGCCGTGCTGCTCGCGTCGCCCAGACGGCGCCCGTGGGCCGCACCGCCGCGTGCCGGTCCGCCTCTCCTGTGGCCAACGCTGCCACGGGCCCGGAAGCCCACGAGCACCAGGACTCGTCACAGCCGGTCACCGCGCGGCGCGACGGCCGCACCGCCACTCCATCGATCGTTCCAGCTACTGGGTCGCCCTCCCACGCTCGCCCCGGGCCGGCGCGTGGGTCGGGCGCACTCCTCATGGCGCGCGAACTACTGCGCTACCGCCCTGCCCCCAACCGCTACGACGACTGGCTCGGGCGCATCGCAGAGCTTGTCAGCGCCGCCTGCGACGCGTCAGCGCTCTCCTACTCGTTCCGGCCCCAACCCTCCTTGGCAGGCGACGAGGCCCATGATGTGCCGCCTCCTCCCCCCCAGCGCGACGTCGACCCCGAGCCCAGGCATGAAGCGCGCCCGCGCGACCAGCCGCGCGGGCCTCCGGCGAGGGTGAGAGATGAAGTAAGCTGTCAGGTGGTGTCGCGGCCACGCGCTGACGCGTGTGCGCTCCCTGCCCCACAGCAACAGCGCCGCGACCGGGCGCCCCCAGAGGCAGCCGCGCAGGAGCTTCAAGACCAGGCCCCTCCCGTGCGCGCGGGGCCCGTGGGTCCGGTGGGCTGCCGCGCCATCGCCCCGGAGCTCCATCCGGCCGTGTGGCCCTGCAAGTTCAAGCCTGACCTACCTCCTCGCTACGACGGCACCCCAGATCCCGCGGAGTTCCTACAGCTCTACTCGCTGAGCATCCAGGCGGCTGGTGGGGACGACAAGGTCATGGCAAGCTGGTTCCCCATGGCACTCAAGGGTGGCGCACTCTCCTGGCTCCTCAACCTCCCTGAGGGATCGATCACTTCCTGGGAGGGCCTGCGCGAGCGCTTCATCGCCAACTTCCAGGGCACCCGCGACCGCGCCCTTGGGGTGGGTGACCTGCGTCGCGTGAAGCAACAGCCTGAAGAGACCTTGCACAAGTTCATACATCGCTTCATGACTATCCGCCTCAAGATCCCGAGGGCGTTTGACGAGGCCATCATCTCGGCATTCACCGACGGTGTCAGGGACCTCAGGATGAGGGAGTAGCTCGCTATCCACGATGACTTGAGCTCAGCCCTAGAGATGTTTAACTTGGCGAACAAGTGCGCAAAAGCGGAAGAGGGCCGCCTCTCACTCCGCGAGCTTCCGGAGGCAGAACCCGAAGACAAGAAGACCAAGACAAAGGAGCCGAAGCGCAAGGCCCCTGCGGTGCTGGCGGCCGAGCCCGAGGCAAAGCACAGCCGAGACGAAGAACCCCCTGCGGGAGGACGACCGTTCTGCATTTTCCATGGCACCAATAGCCACAACACCATCGACTGTCAGGAGCTCAGGGTGGTCCGTGACGAACACTTCGGCTGACGCCCTGGGCGTAGCGACCGGGTCTATGGACACGGTGGAGGCCGCGGCGGAGGCCGTTGGGACAGTTGAGATCCGCGTCAGGAGTGGTGAGACTAGCCTCGGGAGGACCGTTGGCGCAATCAAGCTCGGGAGGACCGCTGGCGCGACGAGCCTCCGGAGGGGTCACGTCAAGGTCCGCCTCGTGAGGTCCGCCCTCGCGAGGCCGGCCTTCCCCCGCTGCCGCCGCCACCCAGGAGGAAGGAAGAAGACAAGCAGAACGACGGGGCTGGGGGCTTCCAAGAGGTCAAGGCAATAGCTTGCATCCTGGGCGGCGCCCAAGCCCCGGCATCGAACCACATCTTCAAGCAGTTTTCGCGGGAGGTGAACGCGGCTCTTCCGAAGCTCTAGGCTGCACGCCCCCTCAAGTGGTCCCAGTGCGCCATCACCTTTGACTCCAAGGATCAGCTTAGGTGCTCAGCCATGGCGGGCGCACTCCCCATGCTGTGCACGCCCACCATCAGCAATGTCCTGGTCACCAAGACACTCATCGACGGCGGCGCCAGGCCAATGTCCTCTCCATCGAGACGTTTGAGACGCTCCAAGTGCCTTACGACCAGCTCATGCCAACCAAGCCTTTCTCATGGGTCACTGACGGCTCCACAGTCCCCATCGGGCAAGTGCGCCTGCCCGTCACCTTCGGCGGGCGCAACAACTACCACACCGAGCTCATCGTCTTTGATGTCGCCCACATCCACCTTCCGTAAAACGCGATCCTTGGGTACCCGGCCCTCGCCAAGTTCATGGCGGTGACCCACCATGGCTACAACGTCCTCAAGATGCCGGGGACTGGCGGCGTCATCACTGTCGCCTGCGATGAGAAGGACGCCGTTTGCTCCCTCGAGCGCGCCTACCGTGCTGCAGCGGCCGAGCGCCCCGACGACGAAGGAGGCGTCCTGCCTCGCAAGGACATCCCCAAGAAGAAGAAACATCTCCTTTCCAAGGGACGCCTGGGGGCTGAAAACCCTAAGGACGGCGCCTCAGGCTCCGCGCCCGGGGCCAAGGCCCCTTCCTCTCTCGCATAGGAAGGCACACCCGGTGCCTCCCTTGGGTCGGGCTTGGGGGCTTCCACCTAGAGGGCCTCCGAACTGGCCAGTGAGACAAGGGAGGTGCTCAGGCACAACTTGGGGGCGTGTGTCGGCGCGCACCCGTCCAAGCAAGGAGCACAGCGCGAGGCGCCAAGTTCGCGGGAGACCGTCACCAGAGCAATCGAGGAGCTCCGGGAAGCACAGGCCACGCGAGGCGGGCGCGACCCTGCACCACCCAGCGGGGTTGCCGTCCTTGACCCGGGTGGCAAGCCGCGCATCTGTGTGAACGTACCCGGCATCAACAGCGCTGCATCGCAGGACGTCTTCTGGCCGACGCGCGTCGGTTGCGGCGGGGCCTACCCGTGCAACTACATCCGCATGCCCTTCGGTCTGGCGAACGCGGGCGGCACGTTCCAGCGCCTTGCCCAGGCCATGCTCGCGCCTTACCGGGCCAGGCGCCACGAGGAGTTGGAGGAGGCGCCGGGCCCGAGCGAGTGCCCTGAGCCTCATGAGGCACCAGGCTCATGAAGGCCAAGCTTGCGGAGGCGCAAGGCCAAGCTCCGACGATTGCCTCCACGCTTCAGCGGTATTGCCGCCAGGTGATCTCTTTTGGTCCGCTCCAGGTAACTTTTTGATTCGCTCAGTTTGAGGGCGCCCCTTGGGCTGCATTATCCTCAGGCGGGCGGGGTTCATCCCAGCCGTGTCATTTTCGCATGTATCAGATCCTTTCATGCATTTGATCGATTTCCTAAATATTACCACCTGCATGCTCGGTGCCTCGCCGCCATGAATGTCGCCGTGCCCTAATGATCCCGCCCTCGACCGCCTCATGATTAAGGGCTGGCACGACGTCTGTGCCCGGGTCCGTCCCTGCAGCGTCGACAAATCCGAGTGGTCGAGCTCTATCTCGTGGGCCAGCCCCGTGTACGTCACCTCCCATGGCCCTCGGTGCTTCGCTCTCGCATGAGCTAATCGGGAGTGGGTGAGTCAGGGCGCGCGGCACGGTTCCTACAACCACAGTCGGCCTTTCACCGCCGTGGGAGCCGCGCGCCGGGTGTTTTCTCCTTGGAGTTGTCGCATGAGAAGATTGGGCATGGCGTCTGTGCTCGGGTCCGTCCCTGCAGCGTCGATAAATCCAATGGCTGAGCTCTGTCTGGCGGGCCGGCCCCGTTCACGTCACCTCCTGGGGTCATTGGTGTTTGGCCTTCTCATGCGATGGCCCTTGGAAATCCGTTCGGCGCAGGTTCCTCAAAAATGTACAGGACTTCAAGCGGCGCTTTCCACTAGAAGATTTAGGTGCAACCTGCCTTTGAGGTAGGGCCACGTGAGACCCGAGCTATCTCACGTCGCCCAGATACACCTCCCAGTTCTACCGTGCAGGCCACACGTACGAACTTAATGGGCTGTACACGCCCAGGGGGCTCAGGAGCCAGGGCCCCCCATTCCCACGCCCAAGTGGAAGCCCCATGCTCTGCGCTGGCGGACAACACTGCCCTCCAATGGCTATGCCCACGCAACGTGGAAGGCCTAAGCTCCACGCTGGGGATAAACAACTGAGGGCGCCTTAGCGGGTGCATTCAACCTCAGGGTGGCCCCTCGCGGCTCGATCTCGCAGCATTCCCTTGGGATGCCCGCGTGAGGGGGTTGCATGGGGGCTACGCTCAGGCTAGGCCTAGCACACGCCACCTCCCCAGGTCCCTGGTACCTGGTCTTCACGCGTCCCTCTCAGACGAAAGCTGGCGAGGAAAGGTATGGGAGCCGCTCGTACGTCAAAGGGGACCCCTGAGCATCGCGACTCAGGGGCCTCACTGGTCTCGTAGACCCTCATCCCTTGGCACCGTCCTGGTGATCCGGACGCCCCAACGACGGTCGAGGTATGCGCGGGACCGGGCCCTGCCGACGCAGAGCTCAAGGCGCTCCAAATCTCCAAGTCAACCCCGCCTTCGCCACGTTCCCTTCGTGAGGGCTGCTCGTACGTCAAGGGGAACCCCTGAGCATCGCGACTCAGGGGCCTCACTGGTCACGTCGCCCCTCGCCCCTTGGCACCGTCCTGGTAATCCGGACGCCCCAACGGCGGTCGAGGTATGTGCGGGACCGGGCCCTGCCGACGTAGACCGCTACAGCAAGCAGGAAGGAAACAAAGCGAGGAAATAAAACTACATAGCTTAGCAGTCATTACAAGCATTAAAATGTCTCCGAAAACGCAAACAAGTCTAACGCCTCCGCGAGGCACGACGAACATTACAGGAGAAGGCCCAGGAAAAGAAGCTAGGAGGAGCTGGCACCACCACTCGTCCCGGCCGCGGGGAGCTCGTCGTCGACATCGCTACTGCTGTCGTCATCATCACCAACCCTCGTAGCTGCAGGAGAAGGTGAGGGAACGGCGATGCAGGCGAACTTCTTCATCAGCGCCTTCATGGCGCCGTCCACGGCTGTCGCCGTGGCAGCGCGAACTCCATGGTCAACCGGGCGAATCACGGAGCCGAAGTCGAAGCTCGGCTCGCGGAGGTAGAGGTGGCTAAAGACGCGCGTCGCGGCCGCGAAGAAGAGGTCGTGGCACTCACTCTCCAAGACGTTCTCCACCCTGGCAACGGCACCCTCAGGCACCTCGACGAGCTTTGAAGAGAGCCTCGCGAAGCCACTCTCAGGAGTTACCAGGGGTTCTGTAAATCCCCCCCGGCAGATGGACTACAGCGCGTGGTAGAGCCTGAGCTCGACGGAGGGGAGAGCGTCGAGCTCTGCAACCTTCTTTTCCTCGGTGGTGGCAAGGGTTTTCTCCCTGGAGTCGAGCCGAGCCTTCTCCGCAGCCACATCGTCCTTCAACCTGTCCAACTGCTTGCACTCCGTGGCTCGGTCGGTCGCCGCCTTGGACAGCGCAGAGTCACGGTCTGCAAGCTTGGCCTCGCAGGCCTTGAGGTCTTCCTCCCGCTGGCGAAGCCTCTCCGCGAGCGCGGACCTCTCCTGCTGAAAAGCCTTCAGGCAGGCCTCAGCTTCGTCGCAGCGCTTCATGGCAAACACTGCATCGGCCAGCGCCGCGTCACGGGCTGCCTTGGCTGACGCGGCCTCCTTCATGCTCTCAGCTGCGGTGGCATCGGCTTGGCTCCAAACCGCCACGGCTGAGGCGTCAAACTGGAGCCACCCAGAAAGAAGATCCAAGCGCTCCCGTGCGAGGCGACCGTTGGCGCCCCCGAGGGCGTCTCGGACCTGATCCAAGACGGCGTAGGCCCCGTCCAGGGCACCTGACTCGACTGGAGCGCCACGAGCCGGTGGCACCAGGACCCGGCCCGGAGATGGCGCTTGCGCGGCAGAAGGAGCCGCCTCCGGAGGGGCAGGAGCACGAGGAGCAGAAGACACCGGTGGCTGCGCCACTACCACAGGCAAGGCAGGGGCGGATGGCCCTACATCCAGCAGGCCCTCGGGGGCTGGCCCGTCGGGCAGCGGAGCGGACACGCCCCCAAGGGCGGGAACAGCCTCCCCAGCGGGCATCGGGGGCTCCGCGGCCGCGACAAGGAGAGTCGCCCCGCGAGCCTCCTCGCCCGAGACATCTGGCGCCTCATCAGGCGTCGGCAAGGCACCAAGAACGGGCGTCGCGTCGGAAGGCGCCTTCGTCTTGACGCCGGCCTTCTTCTTCTTCGACTTCGGCACGGCGCTCCTAATTGTCAAGCAAAGGAAGGACCATCAGTACATAAACCACCGGAAGGCGGCCAGAAACCAAGCAAGACCACATACTCCTCGACGTCAACCCACTTCCTCTTCCTCTCCACCTTGGCAAAGGCAGGGAAGCCCCCGTCCCTCTCTGGGGAGGTGCCGCCGCGTGAAGGAGCAGTGGAACCACTCGCAAGGGCCACGGCCGACAAAGCCGTGCTAGCCTTGGACGCGGCCGCCTCGCCCACAGGCTGCAGCTCGGGCAGGGGCGAGGCGGGCGCTTCGGCCACCTTGCTGACATGAGCTAGGTGCTCCGGAGGAGGCCCAGCCTCGCGCTTCCTCGGGGTCACCCGACAGGCAGATCGTGCGGCCCGAGGTGTGGGCCCTGACCCCTTGAGGACCCTGACGAGTCGTAGAGGATTCGCAGCAGGGGGCTCGCCAGAGTCGTCGTCGTCGAAGCCGCGGAGAAGCGCACTCCGCGATGGAGGGGACACTTCCTCCAGGTCGTCACCCACCGTCTCCTCCGAGTCTTCTTCATCTGCGGTGTCGTCAGAGGACACCGCCACTGGGGCGCCAGGGTTCTCGCCCGGAGAGAGCCCCAGCTCGTCGAAGATGGGCATCGCGGTGACCAGATCGGCCTTGTCGTCGCGGCAGTACAAGGGGGCGTAGGTCTCAGGAAGGTCCCCGGGGTCGCCGTTGAGCAGGGTCGCCACAACCCTGTTCAACTCCTCGAAGGTCAGGCGCGCGGAGCGGAGCCTCATGTCATCACCACCACCCTGATAGTCCCACATGGGCCTCGAGTTAGATTGGAGAGGCGCCAGGCGCTGCGCCAGGAACTCCTTCACTATCATCCCCCCAGTCAACTTCCTGGCACTGATGTCTTGGAAGATCCGCTCCAGGACGGGCTTGGCCCGGAGGTTGGAGAGCTTCGTGGAGCTCCATGCGGGAGTCTTCTCCGGCAGCCCCTTTGGAAGCTCCAGGCGAGGCGCTCTTGAGATCCAAGAAGACCCAGCGGTGCCTGAAGTTCTCCACCTTCTTCCCGGCCTTAAAGAGCATGTTCCCACTCTGGACCGCGACAAAGGAGACGCATGCCGACCGCTGAGCGCCATCATGAAGCCACAAGCTGAAGAAATGGCGGAACAGGGCCACCGAAGGCTTCACACCCACGAAAGCCTCGCAGTAGAAGGCGAAGACGGACAAAAGCAGGATGGAGTTGGGTTGAAGATGGAGAGCCTGGATCCCGTAGTGCTCGAGGACGGCGACGAAGAACGCAGAAAAGGGCGGAACGAGCCCAGAGAAGACGCTGTGGAGGAAGAAAGGGTAAGCCGATTTGGCCAGGCGGTGCCTCTCCGCGGAGCCGCACCATATCAAGGTCCGCCCCCGCTCGTTGGTGTCGTCCGCCGTGGACGGAAGCACCAGGGCGAGGTCCCTGTCCTTAGCTATGGTGGACTCAGAGAGCACCGGCAAGATGGGAGTAGAAGCCGAGCTCTAGGCCTCAGGTTTTGTCTTGCCGGTAGGAGCCATCGAGAAGCCTTTGGGGCCGAGGAAGCAAGAAGGAAGACGGTGCAGTACTGAGATCTGGTGAGGTTCTCACAAAGGATGGAGATCTGGAAGGGAGAGCTGGAGCGCAGAAGAGGAAAGCAATAATGGCTCAACGCTAGACGTCAGGCTTTTGTCGGTTCGGGCAGTTGCCGAGGAGTCACAGGAGCGGGGACGCCCGCGTCCAACCACGCACCGCGCGCCAGCCCTGGCCCGCACGCAGTGAGGGCCCGCAGAGGTCCGAGCCGTCTTCTTCGACTTGCCCTCAAAGCCAACTCGAGCGCGCCTTGGGCCCGGGGGCTACTGTCGGCGTTCTGAATACCGGGGTACCCAGACTTGCCTGCCTGCGGCCCAGGGCGTGGCCCGCTTGGCGGTCCGTACGAACCTACGCGACTTCACTCCAGACAAGACCCTCGCGAGAGTCCCATCCTCACGAGGGGGACAATGCCAAGGCTCCCGGAAGGGGGAGGCCTCCCCATGCCTCCTCCCGAGCGGCGGAGATCTCTATGCAGTGTTCAGCCTCGGGAGGTCAAGGGTGACGCCAGCCGGGCCAGGCGGGCGCCAGCGCGCCAGAGGGGACAGTTTCCCCTTTGGTGCAAAGGAGACAAGGACGAGCGCAGGTTCCCGAGGCGCGCCGCCAAAGGTTTCCATTCCGGTGCAACGAGACCAGGCCAGCAGGCGCGGCAGGACGGATGTCACCAGCGAGCCCACCACCGCGTCACCACCACCTACTTTGCAGCCAGGATAAGATGTACCTCCTGTCCCCCTTTGAATTTGGCCGTTGTGGGATCCCTTCCCGCCATTACGATATGGGAAGAGGACCCGAGCCGCTATAAATAGAGGCTAGGCTGCTCCTTAGAGGAGGACGGAACTCACCACCCGCACACACACTCGCGAGGCAAACTCACCACTGTACTAGTTCATCCACAAACCTCCCCGTGAGGCAATCCACCAAAGGCAGGAGTAGGGTTTTACGCTTCGTAGCGGCCCGAACCTGGGTAAACTCTCGTGTGTTATCTTCTTCCTTGCCATTGAGCAAGGTTATCGCGTGGTGAGCTTGGAGGGGTGAAGCTGTTGGAGATCTTCGCACACGCCCCTGGGTTCGAACTTCTTAGGGTTTTGCGGAGCCCGAAATCCGACAGCCGTACTTATCGACATGCAAGTCGTGATATTCTATACAAAACATGATCATCTCATACATCACATATATCTCATCATGTAATTGGCCATATCACATCACAACATACCCTGTAAAAACAAGTTAGACGTCCTCTAATTGTTGTTGCATGTTTTACGTGGCTACTACGGGTATCTAGCAAGAACGATTCATACCTACGCAAAAACCACAACGGTGATACACAAATTGCTATTCAACCTTCTCAAGGACGGCCTTTGTCGAATCCGATCCAACTAAAGTGGGAGAGACAGACACCCGCCAGCCATCTTTATGCAACAAAGTCACATGTCAGTTGATGGAACCGGTCTCTCGTAAGCGTACGAGTAAGGTTGGTCCGGGCCGCTTCATCCCACAATACCGCTGAATCAAGAAAAGACCAAGGGAGGAAGCAATCTGAGCATCAATGCCCACAAACTCCTTTGTGTTCTAGTCGTGATCTCATCTACACATAGACCTAGCTCATGATGCCACTGTTGGGGAACGTTGCATGGGAAACAAAAAATATCCTACGCACACGCAAGATCTATCCATGGTGATGAGCATCTACGAGAGGGAGAGTGGATCTACATACCCTTGTAGATCGCTAAGAGGGAAGCGTTTAAGAAACGCGGTTGATGTAGTCGAACGTCTTCGCGATCCAAATCGCTAGCCGTCCCGCGATCCAATCACGATCCGTCCCGCGATCCTATCACGATCCGTCCCGCGAATCAATCGCGGTCCTTCCGATCTAGCGCCGAACGGACAGCACCTCCGCGTTCAGCACATGTACAGCTCGATGACGATCTCCGCCTTCTTGAGCCAGCAAGAGGGAGCGGAGAGGTAGATGAGTTCTCCGGCAGCACAACGGTGTGGTGGCGGTGGTGGTGAACTAATCCGGTAGGGCTTCGCCGAGCTCCGCCGAACTAATCTAGAGGAGAAACGATCTAGAGGAAGAAGTGGGCAGCACGTGGCAATTAGGGTTGGGGCTGCCCTCAAATCCTCTAGTATATATAGGAGGAAGGGAGGGGAGGAGGCAGCCTCAAACCCTCCACAAGGAGGATTCGGCCGAACCACCTCAAGGAGGTGGAATCCACCTCCTACTAGGAGGTGGATTCGTTTTAGGAAGGTGTCCTACTCCTTCCAACCTCCACCTTTTTCCTCTTTGGGCACATGGGCCCCCATGGGGTCGGCTGCCCAGCCCACCAGGGATTGGTGCGCCACCTCTTGGGCCCATGTGGCCCCCGGGGTGGGTGGGACCCACCCGATGGACCCCCGGAACCCATTCGTCACTCCCGGTACACTACCGAAAGTACCCGAAACTTTTCCGGAACCCACATACCACTTTCCTATATATCAATCTTTACCTCTGGGCCATTCCGGAGCTCCTCGTGACGTCCGGGATCTCATCCGGGACTCCTAACAACCTTCGGTCACCACCATACATAACTCAATACTACCGAAACGTCACCGAACGTGAAGTGTGCAGACCCTGCGGGTTCGAGAACTATGTAGACATGACCGAGACACCTCAACGGTCAATAACCAATAGCGGGATCTGGATGCCCATATTGGTTCCTACATATTCTACGAAGATCTTTATCGGTTGAACCTCTATGTCAAGGATTCGGTTAATCCCGTATGATGTTCCCTTTGTTCTTCAGTATGTTACTTGCCCAAGATTCGATCGTCGGTATCTCTATACCTAGTTCAATTTCGTTACCGGCAAGTCTCTTTACTCATTCCGTAATACAAGATCCCGTGGCTAACACTTTAGTCACTTTGCTTGCAAGGTTTATTGTGATGTTGTATCACCGACTGGGCCCTGAGATACCTCTCCGTCACACGGAGTAACAAACCCCAGTCTTGATCCATGCCAACTCAACAGACACCCTCGGAGATACCTGTAGAGCACCTTTATAGTCACCCAGTTACGTTGCGACGTTTGATACACACAAGGTACTCATCCGGTGTCAGTGAGTTGCATGATCTCATGGTCATAGGAACAGATACTTGACATGTAGAAAACTATAGCAATAAACTGACACGATCATATGCCATGTTCATAGTTTGGGTCTTGTCCATCACATCATTCTCCTAATGATGTGATCCCGTTATCAAATGACATCTCATGTCTATGGCTAGGAAACCTTAACCATCTTTGATCAACGAGCTAGTCTAGTAGAGGCTTACTAGGGACACTTTGTTGTCTATGTATCCACACATGTATTCGAGTTTCCAATCAACACAATTATAGCATGGATAATAAACGATTATCATGAACAAGGAAATATGATAATAACTAAATTATTAAACCCTCTAGGGCATATTTCCAACAGGTAGGGCCCCAGATGCATGCCAACCATTGACTAGCAACTAGGGCTGCGCGGGGGGGGGGGGGGGGCTAGTTTCGATTTGATTTATTTTTGTGTTGAACAAGTCGCAAGTAGACCACTCAGTTGCAACTATGTCCGGTTGCAAGTCAACCCTCAACTTGCAACTGTGACGCGCCATACTCTTTGTTGTATTTGCCACAGTTGCAACTCCACTATCGACTTGCAACTAGGGGGTCGCGTGGGTGTTTGTAGGCAGGGCCCTAGTTGTATGTCAACCATCGACTCACAACTAGGGGGGTCGCATGGGTGTTTGTAGTTAGGGCCTCAGTTGCATGTTAACCATTGACTCGCAACTAGGGGGTGTGTTTTGATTTGTTTTTTTGTTGAATCAGTTGCAAGTCAATCATCGACTCGCAACTGTGCCACGTTGCAAGTCAACCCTTGGCTTGCAACTGGTACGCGTGGTACTCTTTTTCGTAGTTGTCATAGTTGCAAGTCCACTATTGACTCATAACTAGGGGTTAGGGTCGCGTGAGTGTTTACAGGTAGGGCCCCAGTTGTATGTCAACCATCGACTCGCAACTAGGGGGAGTGTTTTGATTTTGATTTATTTGTTGTTGATCTAGTTGCAAGTAAATCCTCGAGTCGCAACTGTGACCGGTTGCAAGTCAACCCTTGAGTTGCAACTCAGACGCGCCGTACTCATTTTTTTAGTTGCCACAATTGCAAGTCCACTATCGACTCACAAGTAGGGGCCGGGGTCTAGCGGGAGTTTGTAGGTAGGGCCCCAGTTGCATGTCAACCATTGACTATAAACTAGGGGGGGGGGGGTAGTTTTGATTGATTTATTGTTGTTGAACCAGTTGCAAGTGAACCCTCGAGTCACAATTGTGCCCGATTGCAGGTCAACCCTCGATTTGCAACAGGGATGCGCCGTACTCTTTTTTTTGTAGTTAAAACTATCGACTCACAACTAGGGGGTCGCATGGTTGTTTGTAGGTAGGGTCCGGGTTGCATGTCAACCATCGACTCGCAAGTAGGGGGGGTATTTTGATTGATTTACTGTTGTTGAACCAGTTGGAACTCAACCATTTGATTTGCAACCATGCCCGATTGCAAGTCAGCCTCGACTTGCTCCAATCGATAGTGGACTTGAGCAAGTCCGCCATCGACTCGTAAGTAGGGGTCGGGGCCGCATGATTGTTTGTAGCTAGGGCCCCAGTTTGCATGTCAACCCTCGACTCACAACTAGAGGGTGGCGACTGTTCATTAGGGCTTTTTTATACTTTCATAGTTTTTTGCATCTCATGTTCATGTTCATGTCATGTACAACACACCGGAGTATGGCATTAAGCATGTCTTTGTACAACAACTTTGATGAATCACACTTTCTCTTTCATGGATAATTATGTGATGTATCAAGTGACCTGCTATTTACTCATATTTGTTCATAATGCACTATTAAACCCTGAATATCAATGCATTGGTTATTCGTTTGCTTGTGTTATGGATTTTCAAAAGTTATGTGTATATATAGATATGCAAGCTTCGGATACATAATATGTAGTTTGTAGATGCTTTTGCTTGTGCTGACACGCCTCATATCGATAGTGTTAGTTTGTAGCTCAGTTTTCATCTGCCAAAATAGTAGATAATTTTTAGGTCTATGAATTTTTCAGAACAGTTATGTGTATATTACTGTAATAAACCACTATCCAACACCTCCATTTTTCTTTTAGACCCAGTCTTTCCAGAAGCCCAGTAACAACAGGTTTTACAGAAATTCATGCATGTGTACTACTGTAGCAGTAGCCAAAAGTGTCTTTATTCTCAGCAACAAATATAGTTTAGTGTTTGCCTTCAATTCCCTTTTTTATATTCTGATTTTCAAAGATTTTTTTTTTCAGAAAGGAGATTTTTTTTGGACTTCACAAAATGATAGCGCTCATGTGTCAGACTTGAGTTTTTATAGAATTTAGTTTCTTTTCTTCACACTATAAGTAACGCTACACAGGAAATCCACAAAATCAACTACTCATGCAAGTGAGAATCAGGTGTTTCTTTGTTGTTTGATTACAGCTGTTTACTGCTGCATGAATGGGTGTAGAGACGTAACTTCTATTTGAGACGAAGATTTGAGTTGGGGATCTGCTTACTTACTGTGGACTCTAGTAGCAAGTAATGAAGAAAATGGGTTAGGAGTGAGAAAGTAGCTAGTAGTTAAGAGGGGTGGGAGTTGCTAGGTTGGAAGGGAGGTGCGAGCCACCACAAAGCGCAGATGAGCAAAAAACAAAAATAAACAAACAAATAATCAAAGAGTACGCATGTTTTTTTAATGAGGTGGGCCGAGTCTACTTAGGGCCTCTTTGATTAGTAGGATTTTGAAAATATAGGAATAGGAAAAGTATAGGGTTGAAGTGGCATGTCCATTTGAATCATATAGGATTAGCAATGAGTGTTTGATGGTAAAAGAAAAACAAAGGAATTGTAAAAAGACGTTGGAGTGGATGTTGGATTTCCTATGAAATGTAGTACAAAAGATTCCATAGAAAAAATTCCTATGGGATTCAATCCTATGAATCAAAGGACCAACATAGAAAAAAATCCTAAGGGTTTCAATCCTCCGAAAATCCTATAAAATTTCTTTGAATCAAAGGAGCCCTTAGATGTGACATAATTATGTCACATCTAGATGAGTCTTAGACACACCCGAAGAAGAAATATCTTATGTATTCCATGACTTGCAGGGAGAGCAATTCAACTACGCAACGGGTACGTGTCTCGTCGGTTGACTGAAATCTGGAGAAACCTTAGTCCAGATAGGTACACTTCGTGGAGTTCATCCTCGCAGCAAGGGCCTCGGCACGCTCCAAGAACGCGGTAGCGCGGCTCGTCCATGAGCGGTGCATGGTGGCCTCGTCGTGGAGCGGTGCGATGACCGACGTGAAGTGAGACGTGACATCGAGTGAATTGTAGGAAACCATCGTAATTCTGGCTCCACTCGCCCAAAAGGCGTACTTCCTCCGTTCCGCTTCTTTGATGTATGATATACTCTATATAACACTAATTTTTTTAGAATTAAAGAGTCCATATTCAATTAAAGTCTCCAATTGATATTATAACACCCGATTTTGATCTGGTCAACAGTTTCTTGAAGCTTTCTCATTTAATTATTTTATTTATACCTTTATAACACTATACTCCTAAGTTTTAAAGAGTCCATGTTCAATTGAGGTCTCCAAGACTCCAATTAATTGGGTCACCCGATTTTGACCGGGTCAACAATTAATCAAAACTCACCCGTTCAATTATTTAGACAAATACACTATGCTTCCTAATGAGTTTGATTTACGATTTTGACCGAACCAACATTTTTTTGAATCAACATCAATCGCCCTATAAAAACATCTCAATCACGCCTATGTAGCCGTCGACGTAATTTTTTCCCCACATATATAAGGTTGGTTAGCATATAATATAGAAACACACCACGAAAGACCCATCAAATTACCGAATTATAAATAAAAATAAAACACACTATGTCATCTCCCCGCACATTAAACATAATATTATATTAGTTTCAAAATATAAGGGGCATTAGTTTTTTGGAAAGTCAAAATCTTCAACTCTGACCAAGTTGAGAGCAAAAATATCAACATCCACAATATTAAATAAAAAATACGAAAATTCATTTAACGATGAATATAATCACAACAATTTAATATTATGGATTTTGATATATTTATCTATACATTTAATCAAATTTAAAAGGTTTGACATTTTAAAAAGGTAATACACATTGTATTTTAAAACAGAGTGATTAGATTTTTTTAATCTAGCAGCACAACAAAGCGTGCCCAGTCCTTCTAGTAATATACTATATCACTAGTCTCCCTAGGATTGAAGAACCTACATTCAATTGAGGTCTCCAATTGACATTGTGACACCCGATTTTGACATGGTCAACAATTTTTCAAAGCTCTCTCATTTAATTTTTCAAAGCACATAATATACTATAACTAATCCCCCTCTGTTTCTTTATGTAAGGTGTATGATTTTCGGAGCGAAAATCAAGGCACATGATTTTAGACAATTTAGGATAAAATTATCATGAGTTAATTCGTCTACGAAAGGAAGAGATACACACAATCAGGAGAGAGATATTTTCTTTTTTTTCTCTCTACAAGAAGAGATACATGCAATTGGTAGAGGGATACTTTTCATTTTCTGGAGGGTTAAAAAAGGAATGACATGGAATTATAATAAATGCACCTTACACTATGAAATTTTATCAAAAAACAAATACACCTTATATAAATGAACGGAGGGAGTATTCTTTTTCAGAATCCTAGCACTTTGTGTTGGAAATATGCCGTAGAGGCAATAATAAAATGGTTATTATTATATTTTCTTGTTCATGATAATTGTTTATTATCCATGCTAGAATTGTATTGATTGGAAACTCAAATACATGTGTGGGTACATAGACAACACTGTGTCCCTAGTGAGCCTCTAATAGACTAGCTCGTTGATCAAAGATGGTCGAGGTTTCCTGGCCATAGACATGAGATGTCATTTGATAACAGGGTCACATCATTAGGAGAATGATGTGATGGACAAGACCCAAACTATGAATGTGGCATATGATTGTGTCATTGCTATTGTTTTCTGCATGTCAAGTATCTGTTCCTATGACCATGAGATCATGCAACTCACTGACACCGGAGGAGTACCTTGTGTGTATCAAACGTCGCAACATAACCGGGTGAATATAAAGGTGCCCTACAGGTATCTCCGAGGGTGTCCGTTGAGTTGGCATGGATCAAGACTGGGATTTATTACTCCATGTGACGGAGAGGTATCTCAGGGCCCACTCGTAATACAACATCATAATGAGCTTGCAAGCAAAGTGACTAAAGAGTTGGCCACGGGATCTTGTATTACGGAATGAGCAAAGAGACTTGCCGGTAACGAGATTTAACTAGGTATGGAGATACCGACGATCGAATCTCGGGCAAGTAACATACCGATTAACAAAGGGAACTACATACGGGATTAACTGAATCCTTGACATCGTGGTTCAACCGATAAAGATCTTCGTAGAATATGTAGGAACCAATATGGTCATCCAGGTCCCACTATTGGTTATTGACCAGGTGTCTCGGTCATGTCTACATAGTTCTTGAACCCGCAGGGTCTACACACTTAACATTTGGTGACGATATAAGTCGAGTTATTATGTTGGTGACCGCAGGTTGTTCGGAGTCCCGGATGAGATCCCAGACGTGACGAGGAACTCCGGAATGGTCCGGAAGTGAAGATTGATATATAGGACGAAGGGTGTCGGAGTCCGGAAGTGTTCCGGGGACTACCGGCGATTCGACGTAGTACCGAAAGGGGTTTCGGGGGACCCGACAAGTGTTGGGGGGGGGGGGGGCTCATGGGCCAAGGAGAGGGGGCACACCAGCCCACAAGGGGCTGGGCGCCGCCCAAACCCCAGCCCACTCGGCTGGGAAGGGGGCCACACCCCCTAGGGCCGCCGGTCACCCTAACTTGGGAGGCAAGGCGCCTTGGGGGGACACCCAACCCTAGCTGCACCCCCCTTGGCCCCCGCCCCCTAGGGGAAACCCTAGGGCGCCCTCCCCTCCTCCCTTCCCCCTATATATAGAAAGGGAGAGAGAGGGAAGCCGCACCACAACGTGCCACGGCACTGCCTCTCCTCTCCCTCGTAGTTCTTCTCCTCTCCATAAGCGCACGACGAAGCCCTGCTGAGATTTCACCACCACCACCTCACCACGCCGTCGTGCTGTCGGAGGACTCGGGCTACTAATTCACCATTGCTCGCTGGATCGAGGAGGTGAAGGCGTCATCAAGCCGTACATGTGTTGAACGCGGAGGTGCCGTCCGTTCGGCACTTGATTGGGAGTTCGCGGGACGGATCGTGATTGGACCGCGAAGACGTTCGACTACATCAACCGCGTTCCTTAATGCTTCCGCTTAGCGATCTACAAGGGTATGTAGATGCAATATCTCCTCTCGTAGATGTCCATCTCCTAGATTGATCTTGGTGAAGCGTAGGAATTTTTTTGTTTCCCATGCAACGTTCCCCAACACTTTGCACCGTGTGATTTGTTTTCGTTGCAGCCATTTGGCCTATTTAATGCCAAAACTGACAATGGCCCGCTTGAGTGTGCTAACATGGCAGAGCCGGAGACGATGCAACACCTAGCAGACGCTAACAACGCATTTTGCCCTTCGTTTGTTCTCCCGATGCACCCGTCAAAAGGTAAACCTCTTCCACTCTCGTCGCCCCCTCCCCCTTTATCTTTGGCGGTGCCATCGGCGCTAATGGCAAAGCAGAGGCCCGCCGATGGACGAGTTTTATGCAACAGTTCCAACCTGCTCAAGGGCCAGACGCATGGCCCCGTGCTCGCTGCAACATACTCTTATCCTCAAGCAGTGTGGGCTTCTGCCTTGGGAGGCGTCGAGCAAGTGCTTGTGCTCTTCCCTCGTTGAGGTGTCGGTGATACAACCGATCTGGCGAAGGCATGCCAGTCCTGCAGTAAAGTCAATGGAATTTAATTATTTGGCTGAAGACAAATAAATAAAAAGGTTTGACCGCAAATAAGAGAGAAGAGACAAGCCTCGACAACAAGATTAGCTTGGTTGTAGCCGATGTCGTCCCCCTCAGTCCGGAAAGTGTTCTCAGTGGCAGAGGGCTTGAAAAGCATCATCAGCATCCCGCGGAGGTCCTTCCCCCTGTAGAGGCTTCAGATCACCGAAACCTCGCTGTTCAGAACATACCTCCATAGAGGGGGTGCTCGGGCTTGGAGAGGTTGGACTCTACGGTGAAGCATGACGTGGATCACGTCCACTAGAGTGACACCCTCATCGACGAGGAACTTCGCCCGTTCTTGGAGGGCCACGACTTTCTCCTTGTCCCCCCCAGTTGAGGTTCTTGGTCGTCCAAGAGTGCGGCCTCTTCAAGGGAGCGACCGAGAAAGCAGGGACTCACTCCCTGTCTGCCTATGGCATGTCGGCCATGTAGAACCACTCCTCATGCCACTACTTCACGGTATCGATGAATTTTCCTGGCATCCACTTAATGTCGTGGAGCTTGCTGATCATGGCTTATTTGCATTATGTGATTTGGCCACCGTTGGTCTATGGTTTGACACAACAGCTTGAGCTAGGGCCCAAAGTGGGGCTCGATGCAGATGAATGCCTCATAGAAGACAATGTGGGAGACAATGTGGAGGATCGAGTTGGGCGCCAGCTGATGGAATTGGAGGCCATAAAAGAACATAAGACACTGGAGGAAGGGGTGGACTGGAAAACCCAAACCTCAAATGAGATGGGAGATGAAGACATCACACTTGCTTTCCCGAGGTTTTGGAACTCGGGAGGTGGAGCGAATAGTGGTACCGACGAGGGGGAGCGACATTTGACCTCATCTTGTGACGAGAGGTAGCCGATCGCCTAGAGCTTGACGATGTTGTCGTGGGTGAGGGTGGAGGGAGCCACAACCCCCTCTTGCTCGCCACCTTTTCTTCGGTCGCCGCCGCCGCGACACCCTTGCCTTTTCCGACCATTGACGGAGGTGGGAAAGGAGTTGAAAGAAGGATGGAAAGGTTGAGTCTGGGCCTTGTGCTCTAGGCACCGGAGCATGGGGAATTGGGGCGCAGGAAGCAATGGGGGCATGCGTGAGAATGGATTAGATTCATCGGCATCCCTTTGTAAGCCCGTAAAAGAATCAAAAGGCACGATGTCGCGCGGTAATTTTGGCGGTTCCGAACACGATGCGCATTATATGCACACGTGAGTTGAGGGATTTTGTTAATAGTGTCGCTGGAAATGCGGTGCACGATCCCTTTATGGACAGGACGTGCCAATGGCAACAACCTCGGGCCACGGTAAAACCCGGCATAATGACTACCATTGGGACTTTTCTGTTCTATAGTGCGTGATGGCGGTTCGGTTTTTGGGCGAAATTGTCACAACACGACCCATTCGACCCACTATGCCATCATGAGGAGACTTTGCTATTTAGATACCTTGACATGGATAGGGCCTTCCGATCCGATGATAAGAGAAATACTTCTTAGAGAGTTTGGTTGAAGATCCTTGGATGTCCGAGGTATATTACTTCTCGGACTAAACACTGAGGAAAAATGCAGAAATGGTGAACCAGTTTCCACGGCCGAAGTCCAGTAACGGAGGGCGAGTCGCCCGAGGACCTGTCCTCAGCTTGGAAGACCGGTTCAGGGGCTATTGATGGTTTCATGGACTAGGGGTAGTAATCACGTTGCCCCCCACTCGAGTTATGGGATGGACCGAGAACCCCCAGACAACCGACAAGTGGGCCATGTTTGTCATGCCCCATGATGTACTCAAGATGGAATCCTCCGAAGACTTGGCACACGGTTCAAGATACATTTGAGTCATCGACATCTTTATCCCTAGATATAACCTACCTACATGTAACCCTAGGCACCCCCGATGTCTACATAAGCTGAGGAGTTTAGTCTGTAGAGTTAGAGACATCGGGTGGGCTACCCAGGGTTTCCCTTGACTTCTTCGCCCCCGATCGACATCTAGGGCTCACTCCCACTTCGATCCTGGCTGCTCCTCCCTTCTCCCCTCTCGCTCAACACCTCCACTCCACCTCCCTGACTGCGACCCCTGCCTGCTCTCCCCAACATGATGGCGCGCGAGACTGCCGACGGAGGCCCCAGGCCCAAGTGGCGGGTTGAGGGATGCGAAGACCGGTGGTTGGATGAGCCATGTCGCCCTTCCCCTGATGCCAAATGGTAGGAGGCTGAGCTCCGATCCGCCATGCTTAAGGACAAGGATGTGGCCGGCGGTGAGGGACAAGACCAGCGGGAGGACCGAACCTGGTACTGGTCGCTGGACCATTGGCGTGGTCGAGACCGCAATTGGGACCGGCGTTCCCCACCTCGCTGCTCTCGCTCACTGGCTCGGTCCGGTCGCGCTGAGGAGTCCCCTCCGCGGCGCTACAAGCCCCCTCATCAGCATGCGCAATTTCCCTTGGCGGGTGCCAACAACCGCAACAACAAGGGCGCCTTTGCGAAGAAGAAGAATAAGAAGGGCGACTGTCGGGGATATAACCCCGTGGTGTGACTCGCCCTATTGGGCCGGGTCAATATGGTGGCGGCTCTGGAGTAAGGTTTGAGACGGGCCGCGCCATGAAGACAAGGCAACAAGACGACTGCTGAGCCAGCCGCCAGGCGGCCCCAGCACAAAGAAACCGGCGGCTCAAGGCCCACAGGGCAGAAGACGTCGGGAGACTCCTTGCTTGAGAGACAAGGCGAGTAAGAGACATGTTAGGTTACGAGTCATGTCATGGCTTGGACTCTGTTGTAAGCACTGGGGTCTCGACCTGTATATAAAGGCGAGTGCCTAGGGCAGAAAGACTTAACTTAGACACCCTCGAAAGCCAGGTTAGCGATTCCGCATCCTTGTAATCGAGATCTCCATTAATATAGACACAAAGCATGACGTAGGCTATTACCTCCATTGGAGGGGCCGAACCTGGGTAAACCCGCCTCCCGTTCTCGTTCGATCCCTTTGAGTCGCCACCCAGCGGTGATGGCCTCAGCCCTAAGTCCTTGCACGAGGACACCTGACGTGACAAAACCACGACAGTTGGCGCCCACCGTGGGGCCCTCGCCTGGTGGGGTTAGGTTCTCAAAGGGAGCTCTTCCGGGTTTCGGGAGCTATGTGACGGGACGTATCACCAGGAGTCGCCAGAGCAAGATCTACATCGACGACTCAGGCTGGGGCCACGAGGCCGACTCAATTGAGTACGGGTACCGTGTCCCCTTCAGCAAGATCCACATCTTCATCGGCCAGATCGGTGCGGCGGTGCCCGAGTCGGACGTTTGCGCCAACCTCGTCGAGCCGGCTTGGCGCAGCCAACCCGGCCGGCCTCAATCGCATCCAAGTCACGAGACCCAGGTTTTTGGTAAGTTCCATGAATCGCCTCTTATGGCCACTACCTCTGCAACAGGGATCGAGATGGCTCGAGACCCGCCTGTGCGTGGCGGGTCAGATCCATCACAAGGTGCTCCGGGGGCTAAGTTTCGGCATCGGCGCGGTAACTAGGCTCCTCCAAGCAAGTCTAAGTAGTTGAGTCACAGCCAATATCATGTTTTCACCACCAGCACTTGTAAGCGTGACAACAAGATCAAGAGCAGGACAGTCAACATGGCAGAGCCGCCGGTGCCTAGATACCTCAACTGGTCCAAGCATCCGATCACCTGGAGCAGGGAAGATCATTCTCCCCGGGTTGACAACCCTGGCGAGTTAGCTTTGGTGGTGGTGCCTCAAGTTGGCGGTTACACTTTGACCAAGGTCCTTCTGGATGGGGGCACCAGCATCAATATTTTATACTACGAGACCTTTCGCCGGATGAACCTGTTTGAAAGCTCGTTACTTCCTTCCACGACGGTGTTTCATGGGATTGTTCCTGGAAAGTTGGACTATCCCATCGGGCGGATCAAACTCGATGTCGCTTTTGGTAATGAGTATGACTACAGGTGCGAGCCCTTGATGTTTGAGGTAGTCAAGATAAAGAGCCCATATCACGCATTCTTTGGGCGGCCGGCTTACGCTAGCTTCATGGCCCGGCCTTGTTACATTTATCTCAAGCTCAAAATGCCTGGACGTAAGGGTACTATCACCATGAATGGAAGCCGGAAGATAGCTCAGGAGTGTGAGGAAGGGGACGCAGCCTATGCCGAGTCGGCTTGCGCAGCCGAGGAGTTAAAATTCTACACCGCCAATGTAGATCCGACTTATATGAGCCCTCTCAAGAAACCCAACACCGAGTCAGAACCTCCACTCAAATTCAAGCCGTACAAAGATACTAAGCAAATAAATTTCACGCCAGGCGACTCATCCAAGCAGTTCACTATAGGGACCGGCTTGGACCCTAAATAGGAAAGCGCGCTCATCGAGTTCATCCGTGAGAATCGAGACATCTTTGCATGGAAGCCTTCTGACATGCCTGGATTCCCGAGAGAACTCGCTGAGCACCACCTTAACGTGGATCCAAAGATTAAATCAATACGCCAATATCTCCGACGATTCAATGAGGAGAGGCGCAAGGCTATTGGGGAAGAGGTAGCCCGGCTCCTAGCTGCCGGGTTTATCGTTGAAGTCTTTCATCCTGAATGGCTGGCTAACCCGGTGCTGGTTCTGAAGAAGAATGACACTTGGCGCATGTGTGTTAACTATACAGATCTCAATAAGGCTTGCCCGAAGGATCCTTTTGCTCTCCCACGTATCGATCAGATCATTGATTCTACGGTGGGCTGTGAACGGCTGTGTTTCCTGGATGCTTACTTCGGCTATCATCAGATCAAGATGGCCGTTGAGGACCAAGAGAAGACAACCTTTATTACTCCTTTCAGCGCTTTCTACTACGTCTCCATGCCCTTCGGGCTTAAGAGTGTTGGGGTGACTTATCAACGGTGCGTTCAGAACTGTCTTCAACCTCGGATTGGGCGGAATGTTCACGCCTATGTTGATGACATTGTAGTAAAATCTCATAAGAAGGAAACACTCTTGGAAGATATCAAGGAGACGTTTGGAAATCTTCAAGTATACCAGATGAAACTTAGCCCGGCCAAGTGCGTTTTTGGTGTTCCCGCAAGCAAGCTATTGGGTTTTCTGGTGTCTGAGCGTGGCATCGAAGCTAACCCAGACAAAATCGAAGCAGTAACTTCACTGGCCCCGCCAGCAAACATCAACCAGGTTCAATGCCTGGCGGGTCGCATCGCAGCCCTAAGTCATTTCATAAGCCGCCTGGGGGAGAAAGCTATCCCTTTTCATCACGTTTTAAAGAAAACAATCGACTTTAAATGGACGGATGCTGCCAATGAAGCCTTTGAGGCACTCAAGAAACAACTGGTTAACCCGCCCATCTTGTCCGCTCCTACCAAAAAAGAGCCAATGCTCCTATATATCGCTGCTAATTCCAAGGTGGTGAGTGTAGCAGTGGTCGTGGAACGGAAAGAAGAAGGCAAGGAGTATCCAGTTCAGCATCCGGTTTATTTTATTAGCTAAGTTTTAACTTTGTCTAAGCAGCGTTACCCGCATTGGCAAAAGCTTGTGTACGAGATTTTTATGGCAAGCCGGAAGCTGAAACATTATTACCAGGAACATCCAATCACGGTGGTTAGTTCAGCACCCCTTGGTGATATCATACAAAACAGGGAGGCCACTGGACGAATTGCTAAGTGGGCAATTGAGCTAGGCGATCATCACCTAAAATACGTGCCTCGAACTGTTATTAAGTCCCAAGCACTAGTGGATTTCATCAATGACTGGACAGAATTGCAGATTCCGGAGGATAGGCCGGATAATACCTACTGGACTATACATTTTGATGGATCTAGGCAGCTGGAGGGCTCGGGGGCTGGAGTCATATTGTCTTCCCCTCGAGGTGACAAGTTTTGTTACGTACTACGACTTATGTTCCCTTGTACTAACAATGCAGCCGAATACGAGACTCTCCTTCATGGGCTTAGGATAGCAAAGGAGATGAATCTAAGCCGGGTCAGGTGTTTCGGCGACTCTGATTTGGTGGCTCAACAAGTTTCAGGGACTTGGGATTCTAAAGACCCCCTGATGGCGGCTTATCGACGAGCAGTCTCGGATGTGGCGGGTCATTTTCAAGGCTATCAAGTCGAACATATAGACCGCCGGCTCAATGAGGAGGCCGACGCCCTATCACAACTCGGCTCACAAAGGAAGCCGGTTCCCCCCAATGTCTTCTTAGATGTCCTTCATAATCCTTCTGTTAAACTGCCATCTGAGGAAGATATTGCTATTCCAGACCCAGAGGCACAATTGGTGGCGGCTCTCCACACTACCCTGGACTGGACTGTTCCTTATCTGGCATATCTGAGTCGAGGTGAGCTTCCAGCTGATGAAATCATAGCTCGACAGATAATTCGCCCGTCTAAGTCTATGACTATTGTCAACGGCGAGTTACATCGGCGAAGCAGCACAGGTGTTTTCCAGCGCTGTGTTTCCCCAGAGGAGGGTCAGGAGATCCTTAAGGAGATCCATGCTGGCGACTGTGGGCATCACGCCAGCTCGAGATCCTTGGTGGCAAAAGCTTTCCGGCATGGGTTTTATTGGCTGACGGCTCATGCAGACGCAGAAGAAATTGTGCGCAAGTGCGACGGGTGCCAGAAATTTGGTCGACAGGCTCACGTGCCGGCTCAAGAATTACGCATGATTCCAATTACTTGGCCGTTCGCAGTTTGGGGGCTTGACATGGTTGGTCCGTTTAAACCATCTTCTGACAAGAAGACCCATCTCTTGGTGGCGGTTGATAAGTTGACCAAATGGGTTGATGTAGAGCCAGTCAGTAGTTGTGATGCAGAGACCGCAGTCAAATTCTTGAAAAAGTTGATTTTTCGCTTTGGCTACCCTCATAGAATTATCACTGAGAATGGTATCAATTTATCTAAGGGAGCCATGGAGCAGTTTTGTCAGTGGGAGCATATCCGGCTTGACTTGGCAGCGGTGGCACATCCACAGTCCAACGGACAAGCTGAACGAGCTAATCAGGAGATCCTCAGAGGGATTAAACCCCGGCTTATGGTACCACTTGAGCGCACTCTGGGTTGTTGGGTTGAAGAACTCCCTGCCATACTTTGGAGTATTCGCACAACGCCAAACATATCCACTAGATACACACCTTTCTTTTTGGTGTACGGGGCCGAGGCGGTTCTACCAAGTGATATTCGTCATGACTCGCCTCGAGTTACCGCTTATGTTGATGCGGACAATGAGCTAGCAAGACAAGATTCCTTGGATGCCTTGGAAGAAGAACGTGATTTGGCAGCGTCCAGATCCACCATTTATCAGCAAGACCTACGTCGCTATCATAGCCGTAGAGTCCGAAGCCGAACTTTTCAAGAAGGCGATTTGGTGCTACGCCTGATTCAAGATCAGACAGGGATGCATAAGCTTTCACCACCTTGGGAGGGTCCTTTCGTCGTCAGCAAGAACCTTAACAACGGGTCATATTACCTGGTGGACTTGCGAGAAGGAAAATACACTTCTGAGGAGAAGACAACCCGGACCTGGAACATCGCTCCACTGCGACCTTATTATACTTAGAAGGGCCACCGACTCTCTCTTTATGTAATTTTCCCTTTACAAATTCTGTATATGCTTCTTTATGTTCAAATATAATAAAGCCGGCACCCTCGAAACTCGGGGTCTCTGTCGTTTCAGCCTATATATGAGCATGAGTCTTTATTGTTTGTAACATAGGTCACTTGGGGGCTTCCAACTCATCGAGTTTAGCTTTCTCACCCTTTTGACCCGGTGTCGGGGGGATGACCCCCGGGTAGGCAACGGAGCCCGAATCCCTTTCGGAAAATCATCAGAGCAAGACAAGTCCCTCTAGCCGGATTGCCAAGCACGCCGGCTCCCCAGCGCGAGCCGGCTCGGCGGGGCAACCCGGCCTGGCCGGCTGGCCGCGAGGCGGCGAAGCCTTAGCGACGAAGCAAGCGGTGCTGCAACGCTCCTCCCTTTACCCTGACAGAGCAGGTGAGGCTGCAGCTTTCCTTGTGCCCCCGCCCGAGGCGGGCGGTGTCAGTGAGGCGCGGTCCTGTAGAAACGGCGGCGCCGACCTCCCTCTGACGATGGACAAGACGCGCCACAGTGCCTCGAACCCAGACTGACGAGACAAGACCCGTCACGATGCCCGCGCCAGGCAGGTGCGGCGCACCTGATGACCCGGCACCCGGCGACCCGGCATCCCGGCATCTGGCGACCCGGCGACCCGGCGACACGGCCACCGGATCCTGGTCAATGACACCAGGGGCCCGCGCCTCTGGTACGTTACCGTTGTAACCCTGGGGGTCAGCCTATAAGACCCCTAGGGAGGCCTCCGTGCAGAGGGATCGGGTTTTAGTGGCTGAGAGTTCGAGTTAGTGCAGTAAGGTCAGTTCTCACCCTAGCTAGCTCTCTCCAGATCACGAACACTCGCACAGGAGAGGCAGAACGGTGGCTTAGCCCCTTCTCCCTCCTCCGTCCAAGCAGCTCCAGGAGCGACTCTGTAACCTCTGTGCTTATCAGCTCACACGGCAGGAGTAGGGATGTTACCTCTCCAGAGGGCCCCGAACCTGGGTACGTCTTGTGTCCCGCACTCGCTCGTGCCAACCTCGCCTCCGGAACCCACCGGCATCCTATCGTAGCCCCACCTCATAAGCCATCTCATGGCATCTGCCGTGAATCACGCACCCCCAGCGAGAATACCACGACACCCGGCAAAGACGCCACGATACGTGGTTAAACCTGCCTGTATGCTTGATGTGACTCCGATCAGATGACCCCATGTACTCTTGTAAGTCAATCCTTTTTAGGACCCTGAACTTTTCAAAGTTAAAACATTGGCTGAGTAATGTGAGAGCCGGCATACAAAAAGCTAGGATAAACCATGGGTTATCATGCCCGCTTCATTGAAGCAAGACTTGAGCCTCGAAAGCCATTCTCTTTTTTCGCCGAGTCTCATTGAGCCGGCCCACTAATACAATTTATATGATTTTTTCACATTGGAAATTTCAGGCACGGTATTGTCCTTGTTCCGGCTCGTACTTGAGCAACTGGTCTAATGAATTATGGTTATATTATGGCCGGGTTCAAGTTTTACATCTTCAATATTATTGAAGATTCCGGATGAGTCTTCAAGCTCCTTTGCAGGCTTATTCTTTGACCATTGTTTCTGTCAGCAAATCAATTTGAGCATAACGACAGAGGCATACAAGGGTAAGTAAAAGAATGGAAAAATCATATCTCAGCAACACAACTCAAAAGGTTTTGCACCAACAAATATGCATACATGCACGATGGCATGACCAAGGATTCAAGAAAGGTTTCAGACTACCACTATTACAAGCCCGTAGTGGAGCTCCAAAATACTCAAGTCTTTCTAATTACTTGGGGGCTTACCCCGAATGTCGACTCATTCAGAAATGCCTTCATGCTTTGCCCCCGTCGGTCGCCTATGGATCGGCACCCGCCGGCTCATCATCCTCGTCGAACTGCTGACCCTTGTGTTGCCATCGAATTGAGTTCAATGACTCAAAATTTGATGTGCTCTCAATATGAGACGATGAGACAACTTTAGAGGCGACATATCCCTTATATCTTGGAGGAATCAACTCTGCCGGATCATCCTTGGGTGGGTTAATACGCTCATTGTCACTGGTGTAGGCGGCATGATAGTTCGTGAGATCAATCCCTTCAGCTATTAAAGTCGCCAAATGACGCGTCTTTGTGATGCACTTCACATAGTCTGTTTGAGTGAATACGGAGCCATCAAGTTTGAACTTGGGAAAGCCGCCTTTTAGCAGCTTCACATCCAATTGAGGCAAGTATGCCTTTGCTTGAGCCAGCGCCATGTTAGCACCTCCTCGAGAAGCTGATCTCCGGGTCTCGGTCACCCATTGGGGGACGGCAGAAAGCTGCTTCAACAGGTCCTTGAAATTTATTGGAGGATACTTTAGATTCTTCAGCGCCATGATGGAATATACAGATTTGGTGAACATCTTCTCTATATGTGTGAAAATGGCTTTCAATTTCACGATAGGGGGTGATACAAGATTATGGTTTGTTCGTCCTGAAAGAAAAGAGATAGTAAGCCGCCGATCAATCACAAGACGGTACGCTATACAAAGAAGCACACCACATACCAAAGATTACCGTCAGCATTTCATTGAGCTGTTTCACAAGAGTGGCATACTTTTCCTGCAATGGCTCAAGTTTCTTCTCTGCCTTTTCCGCACGCTTTACAAGAGCAGCCTTGTCAGCCTCAAACAGCTTTACGACTTGTTCCAGACGCTCATTGGCTTGGCGTGCAGAATCCTCGAAATGAGCCGCCATGAGCTTAGCGTCAGTTTTTAGCTTTATCTCTTCTTTGAGTCGTCTTTGCAGATTCACAACAACTGATTCAGCATCATCAACATATTCCTGGAAGATGTGCAAATAAAATATTAGCAAGTATTTTTACAACAGCTTTAAAACTGCCCTCTGACGAATAATTTTTTCGATCAAGTCCCAAGCAAATTGCAAGCAATATCCTTGACACTTGGGGGCTAATGCATATCAGTTTTTTCAAAACTGATATGATGAAGACCCGACTCATCTCATGAAGATGAGCCAGCCCTTGGGGGCTACAGGTCGAATTCTTCAAAGTATTAAAGTGAAGACCCGACTCATCTCAAGCAGATGAGCCGACCCTTGGGGGCTACAGGTCGAATTCTCCAAAGTATCAAGTGAAGACCCGATTCATCTCAAGCAGATGAGCCGACCCTTGGGGGCTACAGGTCGAATTCTTCAAAGTATTAAAGTGAAGACCCGACTCATCTCATAGGGATGAGCCGGTTCTTGGGGTCTACAGCTACAGATCAAATATTTCACGACCCAGTTTATAATAGTAAATTGGTTCTTGGAGGCTAATGACAGTACAAAGATAGCGGTAAAACAAAGAGTTTACCTCATACTTCTCCTTCATGGCATTTATCATGCTCACTTCAACCGCCCGGCTCTCAGACAGCCGGGTCAAGAATTGCTGGTGTAAATCTTCAATACCAAGCACAGACAACTCCGGAACTTCCAGAGTTGTTTTCCCTTTGTCTAAGTCAGCCTGTTCATCCTTAGCCACGATCTTTGCCAAGGAAGTGGATGCAACGGGAACGTGATAACTTCCCTTCACAATTATAACATCTGGATGGTTCGTTCCTGCTGACATCTTGGGGTCATCCAAATGAGCCTCCGGATTAGAAGAGCGAATCGGGCTTGGCTGCCTGATAGACGGCTCATCCGAGGCGTCCTGAGCTTCAGTTTGTATGTCCATGAAAACCGTCTCATCTGGTCTAGGCGTCTCAATGTCGTCTGCCGCTTCAGCACCCACATCCGGGCCTTTCTTTGCAGAAGAGTCAGTTCTTGTTCTTGCTGGCGAAGAGGCTGACATGTTGCGGTTTATAGTTCCAGAAGATGACCCGCCCACCTTCTTTGACAAAGTGGCCTTCGCCCTATAGTCACAAAGATCAAATATTATACTAAGGAAAGTATAGCTCAAGGTTTGGAAGCAACAGAAGCAGACGAGTGTAAATTCAGAGACATACCCATGGTTGATAGTAAAAGCGGGAAGTTGCGTTGCCGTCGAGTCATCCGAAGATGAAGGAGAAGCCTGATAAAGCGAATTCGAAGGACTAAGAGGTTATTTAAACAAGCCAGCTCTAGAATGAGAATTGGTTGGACTATGAGGCACCTCGAAACGCGGTTTATGAGCCGGCGGTGCATCAGACAAGCCATGGTCTGAGTCGTCTGAATCAACCCGGAGTTTATGATTCGACGAGCCAACGAATTGTGTCTTCTTCAAAAGAAATCGGAAGCCAAGTAAGCATTCGGGTGTGTCAATTTAACCTTCTGAAGGACTCGCCTTGGTTTTCTAGGAACAAACGTTTCTAAATTGGAAGATATGGGAGTTACCTCAACTTCGCTGGTTTCGCTAGATTATGAGTCATCTTGATAACAAGGCGCATCAGCAAGCTCAAAAAATAGGCGGCCAAGAGAATCGGGCTCTACCTCGGATTCTTCCTCAGAAGATGACATAGGGGTCGGGTTATCTTTTTTACCCGATGAACAAAGAGGGGCTTGAGGTGTGACCTTCCAGAAAAGAGACTTCTCCTGCAAAAGCATGTGGTAAGAAACAGCGGGTCAAAGTAAAGCAATAAAAGACAACGAAAATAGTTAATACCAGAGGAGGCGTGTTGAGCAGATAAAATGGACCCAAGCCAGTAACACTGCATTGTTCTTTGGGGTCAGAAAAGAACCTCTTGGTTTCTCTGTTAAGAGCATCACCAATCATATCCTCACGAGAAAAACGCTGAGGATCAGATGAGTCGCCTGAGTAGTCACACATCAAGCCGTCCCTTACACTAACAGGCTGGATCCGCCACTTTAGCCAGCAGTGGATGAGATCAATTCCAGTTAAGTCGTGTGCGGTCAGAGCTCTCAATTTTGCATGAAGAGGAGCTGATGGGGCCATCTCTTCATCAGTTGGCCAACATGGAAATTTTACTTTGCTGCTGAGTCTATCCAGTCTGAAACCCGACAGGAGATTTTCTCCCTCTGGTGCGGTGTTCTTGCAGTAAAACCAGGTCCCGTTCCACCCTTTGGGATGACTTGCCAGTTTTGATTCAGGAAAGCCGCCGTTCTTTTTCTTCTGAATGGTGACCCCGTCAAGTTCGTAGGCAGAGCCATTCTTTACTTCGGTTTGGCGGTTGATATAGAAAAATTCCCTAAAAAGGGTCATGGACGGCTCAATCTGGAGATATACCTCACATAACACTTGAAATTGACATATGTTGGTCATGGAGTTTGGACTGATGTCTTGAGGCCTGAGCTCGAAGAAGTGCAGAAGATCTCTGAAAAACTTTGAGCCGGGAGGACGGAAGCCTCTGCCCAAATGATAGTAAATACAACAACCTCACCCTGCTGTGGCTATGGGAATGGCTCCTCTTCGGGAGCCCGCCATCTTATGACTTTTCGAGCCGGCAAAAAACCATTATCCACGAGATTGTCTAAAGTAAGCTTGGATTCTCTAGACTTGGCCCAGTTACAGGCTTTGGAATTCTTTGGGGCCATGGCGAGTCAGGAAGCAACTACAAAGGCAATGAAGAAAATGAGCCGGCGCGGATCTTAAGTCGCCTATACTAGTTTGCTGATTTAAGCCGGCAAGATCAAGGAAGGCCGAAAAGATACTTCAGCAAACACTTAGAGAAATATATCGGTTCATAAAATAGCTTCCTACGAAAGTTTTCTTTCGGAAGGATCTAGTAAATGAAGAAAAAACAAGGAAATGTGTGTTCTTACAGGCGGAAAGACCGAAACTACGACATTCAAAGGACGGCTTTGGCAGCCTATTTTTAGATCTACTTTCAGGAAAAACAAGACGGAAACCATACTAGAAGCTATGCGATACTAAAGAAAATGTTGAGTGCATAGATCTATAGGCTATGTATCGGATGAACATGATGAACTCGGTATGAACACTCGATGAATCAAGCCCTAATGGGAAGAAGTGTGTACCAGATCTTGTTGCAGTAGAAATGAAGATGGCCGCGCCCGCTTCGACGATTGCGAAGAGATTGGGGATGTTGAAGAAGGAACTGAGGGCCCCGATGACGCTTGTGGAGCTCCGGCGACGTTCGGTCGAGGAAAGAGCGGAAGGAAGAAGACGATGGAAAGTTACCGCAAGGGCTCAGTGGACTTATTTATGAGGAGGAAAACGAAGCGGCACGGTGAAAAGACGAAACAACTGCAGTAAATTTGTGGCTGGAAGTATGCCTCGATTTTCGCATCGGCCCAGATTTGGCACGGTTTTTGAAAGATTGGTCATGATGACTCTGAAGAACAATGGCCAGCAAAAGTGACGTCACTGATGGACAAACATTGGAAAAATAACAAGTATAGAAGTACTGTGAGCCGGCATTTTGGAGTTCATGAAGAACATAGATCTTAAGCCGCCAAGAGAGAACAAGAGAAATTGATATGAATGAATTCAAATCAATCTGGGGCCTAATGTCGGGGATATAACCCCGTGGTGTGACTCGCTCCATTGGGCCGGGTCAATATGGTGGCGGCTCTGGAGTAAGGCTTGAGATGGGCCGCGCCATGAAGACAAGGCAACAAGACGGCTGCTGAGCCAGCCGCCAGGCGGCCCAAGCACGAAGAAACCGGCGGCTCAAGGCCCATAGGGCAGAAGACCTCGGGACACTCCTTGCTTGAGAGACAAGGTGAGTTAGAGACATGTTAGGTTACGAGTCATGTCATGGCTTGGACTCTGTTGTAAGCCCTGGGATCTCGACCTGTATATAAAGGCGAGTCCCTAGGGCAGAATGACTTAACTTAGACACCCTCGAAAGCCAGGTTAGCGATTCCGCATCCTTGTAATCGAGATCTCCATTAATATAGACACAAAGCAGGACGTAGGCTATTACCTCCATTGGAGGGGCCGAACCTGGGTAAACCCGCCTCCCGTTCTTGTTCGATCCCTTTGAGTCGCCACCCAGCGGCGATGGCCTCACACCTAAGTCCTTGCACGAGGACACCTGACGTGACAAAACCACGATAGCGGCCAACGCCCCGGTGGTGTGGCCGACAATTCTTCCTTGGTCACGAATCCTCCCCCTGAATCTGGTGCACTGGCGGTGGCTCCCCCGGGACCCGGGGCTGTCATTTGCTTCAACTGTGGGACAAAGGGGCACTACAAGGTGGAGTGCAAGCGGATGGACCACCCGGCGTTTCTCTGCCCAGACTAGTCGACGGAGGGAGAGCTGAGGCTTTTTGGCTACGCCCTGGATGACCTGGGATTCTTCTAGATGGACATTACAGAGCCTGGGGCCACACCCTCCTTGATGGCACTCATCTCGGTCTTGGGGGGTAAGATGGCCTCCCCGGCAATCATCACGGACGAGCTCCGACACCTTTTCTGTCCGTATTGGGATTGGGAGGTGATCCCGATCACGAGTTCATGGTGGTATTCTCGGACCCAGTTAGCCTTCTCTACGGTACGCACAGCGTGAGGTCACCTTGGCCCTAAACAAGCTTACCGTCAACATCTCAGTGCCTACGGTGGATCCCATGTCGGTCGCCACCCTCTCGACGGTGTGGATTCAAATACGTGGGCTCCCGCCGATCGCTAGGAAGGAGCATGTAATCCATTAAATGTCCAAGCTTCTTGGCATGATTATTGAGGTGGACCGCTCTTCCCTTGGCTGAGGACCGACGGTGCATGCTAAGGTTAAAACCTTCGACCCAGCGAAGCTTCAAACAACGCTCCGGATGCTCTTCAACAACACTTGCTACGACCTTCGTATCTCGATCGAGGAGGCAGCCTGGGACGCTCCTCCAGGCCCGGATGGAAGGGACGACTCGGACAAGGACATGAGGCGCGACGCTGGTGATGGGGGTGACACTGGTCATGTTGTCCCTCCCCGACGCCGCAGTCGCTCACCAAGCTAAGAGGAGGATGGTGAAGACTCGGCAGGGCCCGACGGGTCCCCCAATCACGCGACCACCAGGCAACACTCTAAGTCCAAGCGCCCCAGGGCAAAGGAGGCGTCGACGTAGGCTCTGGAGGGGGAGGCAAACCTGGAGGCCATTGCCGCCATGCTGGAGGAGGTGGGGTCCATCCCGCCTGGCTCCGTGTTGGCCCTTCGGCTCCCCTCACCGGTCTCCTCAATGGAGGATGTGGCCAGCAATGAGGCCAACAACATCGGTCTGGACGTCTGTCCCCCATCATTGCCTTGGCTGGCTTCCCCACTCCAAGTGACATCCACGGCCACCCGCTCCCTCCCGCTGACCGAGCAGCAGTCTACGGAGGCGACAGATCCCAGCTGTCCCATGTCCGCCTCTCCCCCAGCGCGGCCTCCTCTGGCCAAGGGTCGTGCGCAATTGGCTTCATCACCGGCCATGACTACCTGGAAGAGCTCGCACCTTGACTCGGCAACCAGGCTGGAGGGCGCATCCCCCAATGCGGTGGAAAAGGCCAAGCGGCGAGCCGCAGATCGGAACCTTGATATAGGTCCGTCTAACCCCAATACTGCTATTTCAATCTTGATGTTGAGGGTGATGATTCCTACTCGGCGCTGGCGGGTGTTCCCCTAGGTCACCTAGCCAAAATAGCGGCGGATTCTGTGATAGTTTCCGAGGCGAAAAGGTTCCAGCGCTAGAACAAATTACAACTATCCAGGCCAATGAGATCCTTGAAGGACGTCTAGCGGCGACCCGTGAGCGAGAGGCCTCTTCGGCAGGAGAGGTCGCTTCCCTCACTCCTCGGCCAGCAGGCAGGAGGGGACGCACAGTGCTCGCCCCCGAGGAGATTAGGGGGAGGACCCAATCTCGCACTGCTCAACTTCGACGGGTGCTTAGCGCATCTATCACTGTGGGGTCCAGGTCGGACCCCCTAGAGGAATAAATATGCGTGTGCTATTTTGGAACCTGCGCGGCTTCAACCATGACGGCCGTCACAATTAGTTAATTGAGTACATGCGTGAGGAGTCCATCGATGTGGTAACGATCCAGGAAACGATGAGAATGGAATTCTCATTAGCAGAGCTAGAACGCCTTAGTAGGCACCTATTCGCTTGGCACTGGCTGCCATCGAGTGGTGGCCGGACACTCTGATGGCATCCTTCTAGGCGTGAAGGATGCCACCTTTGAGGTTGGCTCCATGGACCGAGGGGAGTTCTTCGTTAGTATTGAGGTTTGGGAATGTGCAATCAACTTCAAATGGGAAGTGATTGTGGTATACATCGCAACAGATCATGCTCGATCGTCTGCCTTCCTGGAAGAACTTCGCATCGAGATTGGGTTCACCATTCTCTCGGCGATCGAATGATCCAGGACCCTCAGCAGATCCGTAGGCATGTGGATGGGTTCTATAAGAACCTATTTGCCGAGAGGCCTAGGGGAGGCATAGGCCTTGCTGACAATATTTGGACAACCCAACAATGAATATCTCCCTTCCTATTTAACCTTGTTGTCGACGCCCTTGTGGCTATCTTAGAACTTGGGAAAAGGGCCGTCCACATTAGAGGGTTCTTCCCCCATCTAGTTGGCGATGGGGGACTTACCCACCCGTAGTACATGGACAGCACAATCATGATGGTTGAAGGCTCAGATGAGGACATCCAACATCTTAAGTTCCTCCTCCTATGCTTCCAAGATATGTCGGGATTGAAAACAAACTTTTTGAAGACTAAACTAATGGTGATGGGTTACACAGCGGAGGAATCCGTACGCATAACCAATCGACTTAAATGTCGACTCGGATCCTTTCTAACCACCTATCTCGGCATGCCGATTAGTGATTAACGCCTTGAGGAAAAGGACCTCCGGCCTATGGTGTCCAAGGTTCAACGTCGAGTCAAACCATGGCAAGGGCGGTGGCTCTCCAAGGCAGCGGGGGTAGTGTTGATTAACTCCTCCATGATTAGCCTATTGATGTATCTCATGGGAATCTATAGTTAACATGAATCCCTTCATCACGAGTTTGCCAAATACTAGTCCCGGTTTTTCTAGGAGGGGAAAGGTGATTGACAAAAATATCACACGGTGAAATGGGCGGAGATTTGCAAACCCAATGACCAAGGTGGACTTGGGGGCATCTCCTCCAAGTGTATGAACAACACCCTCTTATCCAAGTGGCTTTGGCGTATTGAGGCTGGTGAGGGTGGGCTTTGGCTGGACATTGTCCGCGCAAAATATTTGCGTCGACAACCACTAGCGTTCACCCCCAGAATGGGCAGCTCCCAATTCTGGCAATCGATCATACAACTGATGCCGATTCTTCAGATAGGATCTTCAATTCGTGTGGGTTCTGGAACCCACACATTGTTTTGATTAGATAGTTGGTCGGGCACTAGGACGTTTGCGGAGCGGTTCTATTCGCTCTTTAGTATTTGCACCCGTCCACACCTCACGGTGGGCGAGGCCCTAGAGGACCTTGGATGCATTTCCTTCCGGCGAACATTTGTCCTCTAGAGTAGGACCAGTGGGCCAACCTGATAGAGTGCATAACACTCCACTCCCCCACCCTTGAGCGCAATGCCATTTCATTGCATCTTGAACCGAGTGGCTTATTATCGACTAAGTCCCTATACCACGCGATATTGGCTACTCCAAGCCCGGCAGAACTGACTCTCGTGTGGGAGATTAAGGTGCCAATGAAGATTCGTATCTTCCTTTGGCAATGGGTACGGAAGTGCTTAAACGAAACGACCCTAGTGATGGGCTCTGCCCATTATGTTGAATTCCGGAGGACTCCGACCACATATTCTTCCTCTGCCCGGCAGCGATCTTCCTCTGGAGCTGTTTTTCCGGGATGTGGTGTGAGGGCATTGGAACCATAGTACCCTCGCGGACATGTTCCAAGAAATGATAAGTTCCCGTATGTAGTTCGCCCATCCCTTTGGGTGGCAATGGAAACTCTAGCGTGGACTCTGTGGAATGTGCGCGATAAACTAGTCATTGAGCATGTGATCCCACGACGTACGACTGATGCTATTTACAAAATGTGTGGCTTCCTACAGCTCTAGAAACCGCTTAGCAAGCGGCGGGATCGGGACAACATTGACGTGATCATAGCAGGACTTCGCTCGATCGCCAGCTCCATCGCTCCACCTACCCCTCTGCACCGCCCTAGCCAGATTAGCTAGGCACTAGTAGCTTTCGTGTATTTGTTCGGGTTTGTTGTGTTGTGCCCCCGGCCGAACTATTTGATACCTTGTCGCACTCTCTTTTCGTTGTTTTCCTTTGAACCTTGAACCTTATGTGGTACGATGTTGCTGCGGTTGCTTTATAAAATAAAGCTGGAGGAAACCCTTTTTCGTCAAAGACATTCATATACAATCTCAAGGTAGATCATCCTGTACTTTGTACCCCATCCATAAATAATAGAACAGAAGCATGACGTCGAGTTTTACCTCTTCGAGAGGGCCTGAAGCTAGATAAAACACCGTGTTCCTCTTTGTCCTGTTACCATCTAGCCAAGATCACCAGCTCGGGACACCGTACCCGAGATCCGCTGGATTCAACTCCGACACCAACCCGTCGACGATCGCCACAGCTCCCGCCCTCCTCGCCATGGTCGTCGCCTTCGCCGCCACCACCATTTTCGTCGTCCCTGCCCTTGTCCGCTCCCGTCCTTGCTCCATGTTCGACCATCATCGCCAGAACGAATGCGCCCCCACCACCGCCGAAAAGGCCTCCGCCAGCAAGCTTCGAGGAGACAGCTCGAAGAGGCCACTACATGACCCGACCTCGGTTAAGCCACCACAGGCGAAGAAGATGAAGGCGGCGGCCAATGAGACAACTCCGGTAGCGGCTGATGCTGGTGTTCGACGTTATGTCCCAACTGTATTTGTTTTTTGTTTTTCCTCAATTATTTCTTGTCAAATTGAATTCAATTAAGAAGTTACATTATGTATGTATGTTCAATTATGTGCATATAGTGTTGATGATGAAACTTTCTTGCAATATACAAATGTTGCAAATGATGATTTTGTCTGTCAAGATATCCCATCACAAGCAGCGGCGGAGTCAGGATTTAGGCATAGGGGGGGGGGGGGGGGGCAAAACCTGATACAAGAAAAAAACTCAATGGATTTTTAGTGTAATACTATACTGATGTGTTGCTTCAACGCAATTAAAGTATAGTTCAATCTGTACTAGTTAACGTTTAACCTACAATTGCCAATAAGATCCCCTCAAACTTTTTTTGCCAATAAGATCAAAATTACTAATAATTTCATTAGACGATGACCTTTGCTAGATAATTCCCTTTTCAGTGTAGATTATTATGCAATTCAGCTGATGGCTTCAATTAGTCCGGGATTGATAACTTGCACATTAGCCCCATTAACAATGTCAGTAGGCTGAGAACTCAAAACAACGTGCATAAAAAATGAATTAATCTTTGTGATTGTTTGACGGTGCTTTTGTTTCTATAACTGCTAAGCAGATCAAACAAAAAAAAATTAAAATTAATTAGCATCGTAAATCACCATTAAAATTTCGATGCATCTAATATGAGAATTGCGATAGATTAGTAGACAATACTGCTGTTAAGCTTTAGCTGGTTGACTAGGACGCTAGAGAATTGACAGGAGTAGTCTGCAGGTCGCTCATCGTGGAGCCGCTGTCTCTTGATTTAATGGGACTCAAATCTGATCATGGGCAGGGAGCACAAGAGGCAGCGGCAGCCGCACAACGCTAATCCCGTCAAATGACGAGTTAATCACGTCGGGGACCAGGGTAATAACACCATGGGCTAGTACTTGGAAGAGTGGAGGCCATAACTGTGATTGGGCTTTATTATGGGCCCTTTCATTCTATACAGATTTTACTTCCCTGTTTGACTTAGGGAGGAGGGGGCAAATTCGTGTATTAACCCAATCCTATCGCTAATTACTCGTAGGTGGTAAAATAATCCTCGATCGTTTGGCTCGCCCCCTGTGTCTCCGCCACTGATCACAAGGGTTCGAATCACAATATGATGAGGATGAACATGATGAGGACGATGAGGGGTTATCTGTTGCTACACCTAGGAGAAGACTACAAAACTACACAAACGAAGAAAACATGTTGCTATGTTGGTCCTGTAAGACGACGTCTCTTGATGCGGACATCGACACAAATATCTCTTGTTAGTGTGGTGATGCACTATGTTCGTGATTTGTAATTGAATACAGTATAAGGATTTGAAGTTGTTTTTTTATGTTGATGTTTAATGTGTGTGATGATCTTATTATAGGGGCGTCCAAGACTTTGATAGTTAACGTTTTAGTGTAATACTATACTGATGTGTTGCTTCAAGGTGATTTGTGCTGGAATGGTTCCCTATGGAACGAAAGACCCGGAATGATTCACTTGCGCTGACATTGCTTCATATCTGGATCGTCCCTCACTATCCGGGTCCTTATTTATAAAGCAGGAGAAAAATCTATTTTCAAAGAGTAATGTATGGAACAGATTGTCATGGTAAATCATACTTCCTCTGTCCGAAAAAGCTTGTCCCAAGCTTGTTCCTCAAATGAATGTATCTAGCACTAATTTGATGCTAGATACATCCATTTGAGGGACAAGCTTTTTCGGACGAAGAAAGTATGTGGTAAGCAATCCAAACAATTAAAAGGAAAAAAACACATAAGAGGAGTGGTATCTACCTGACGACATGGAGTCGAGAAATGGAGGACAAACAACGTCGTCGCTTCGCTACCATTAATCACCGGGCGTCCTGGTCATCGGTCTTCGGGGCCCGGCACGGGGGCGTTGTCACCAGCGGAACGGTTTGACAAACTCTCGAAGCCAAGGTGGTCGATTGGTGTCCCTGTCGCCGGCCTTGGAGGGGTTTAGCCATGGCACTGTCGATCTTCGTTGTGACCAATTCTCCTTCCATGCTGGTGGCCAGGTCTTAAGACTGCATCTATTGCTTATAAATGACTCGTCTTTTTGGTATATTGGAAACGCCCAACAAATTTGGCACCATCGTTGACGACCTTACGTGGAGCATGCACACAAGCAAAATTGGAACAGTCTTGGAGCCGGATACTTCCGGGAAGATACGTACCCTGGCCATGGGCCATGGCTGTTCAAAACCTTGTGCTAAGGTTGATCCGACCCGGGCTGTAATTTTAACTTTCTGTTGGGCCTTTATGTAAGATGTTTGATGCTTATCTAGGAGTATAAGTTTGGGTTCTTCGGGGCCTTTCTTGTGTTAAAAAAAAAAGGGTTGATCGACCTGAGGACCTCAAGGTCTCAGCCTCTCAGGGATAAGTCCTTGTAGGCCAACTTCCTGGAAGATATGTCTGGTTCGGAGTTGGGAAGTTGGGAGCAACACGTTGGCGGATTGATGGAGTTAATGGCCCCGTAGACTAGCTTGAGTTCAGACTTGAGAGTGCAACACGTGTCGATCCTCGGCAGTTACCTGCAGAACGGGTTTGGAAATATGTGAGCCATTCCGATAGTCCGTGGCAGCGTATACCATTTTTCCTTCTTGTCATTACGTCACATGTGACTTGATCTGATCGGAAGCCACACTTAATCTCGATCCTGTAGATAGTTCTGTTCAAGCGACGGAACCCCAAATGACGCGCTTGGTTGACGGGTACAGTAGTCTCTGGTTGACTGGCTGGTTGAGGATGATGCCCGAGGCCCCAGGACACGGTTCGCCGCCGTCATCTTTTCTGAGAATAAGTTCGCCGTCAATTAATTCGTTCACTCAATTCGTAGCGGCCAGAAACAGTGTAATCCAGTCGGTGTATATACGAATAAATATCCATTTATAAGCCAGGCTCATCTGCATCCGGTCAAGAAAAAAAATCATACACAATACAACTTTTTTTAAAAAATCTAAATTTGTTTGCATGATAGATAATTTGGTGTGTGAGGTGAGATTCAAATTTTAGATCATTTGCACATATGATTGGTTCTAAAAAAAATGACAAATTGGATCAGAACAGTAATTTTTTTTACAAACCTCAAATTTGGCTTTTTTTTCGAGATCTACTCAGATGTCCAAATGATTTGAAATTCGTCACACACCTCACACACCAAATTATCTACCACACAATTATTTTTGGAATGTTTTGAAATTTTCTAGTATTTGTTTTGAATTTTTTCTTCATCAGTGGTGCAGATGAGTGTAGGATCGAAAGTAGGTCTAGAGGGGGGGGGGGGGGAGATTAGACTACTTGACCAAATAAAAACCTAACCTTTTCCCAAGTAAATTGGTTGGCAGATTTTAGCAACTCTATTAAATCAAATTCACCCTACACATACATGTCTATGAGTATTACAGCGGAAAGTAAAGACAAGCATATGTAAAGAGGATAGGGCTAAGAAGATCAAACGCAATTTGGAGACACGAAGATTTTTTTCCCGTGGTTCTGATAGGTGGTGCTATCGTGCATCCACGTTTGTGGAGACTTCAACCCACGAAGGGTAACGGTCGCGAGAGTTCACAGAGGGCTCCACCCACAAGGGGTCCACGAAGTAGTAACCTTGTCTATTCCATGATGGACTACGTCCACGGAGGACTACCTTACTCGAGGTAGATCTTCACGAAGTAGACGATCTCCTTACCCTTACAAACTTCTTGGTTCAACTCCACAATCACGAAGAAGGAGGCTCCCAAGCGACACCTAACCAATCTAGGAGGCACCACCCTCCAAAAGGTAATAGATGTGGTAGTATGATGAACTCCTTGCTCTTATGCTTCAAAAGATAGTCTCCTCAACACTCAATCACTCTCTCACAGGTTCGGCATGGGTAGAAGAGATTAATTGGATGGAAAGCAATTTGGCGAGGCTAGAAATCAAGATCCATAAGGTTGGAGTGGATGATCTTGACCTCAACACAAGGGTAGGTGGTTCTCTCAAGAAAATTGGATATGGCAAGTGGGTGCGTGGTCTGAGTGCTTCTCTTGCGAGTGAGAGGTGGTGGAGAGGTATATATAGGCATCTCCAAAAATCCAACCGTTACAACATTATTGCCCAACTCGTTGAAACCGGAGTAAAAACTCGGTTGCACCGACTAGAGCAAAATGTAGCAACTTTGGTCTTTTCGGTGAGACCGATATATAAATCCCGGTGGTACCGATATGGGTGTCCTAGGCAGTTACCAAATCTCGGTGAGACCGATTATCAAAACTCGGTGGTATCAATTCCTGAAAACAGCTAACCAGAGAGTTGGTCACAATCTCGGTGAGACCGATTCTCAAAACTTGGTGGTACTGATTCTTGAAAATGGCTAACCAGGAAGTTGGTCACTGATTTCGGTTGCACCGAAAGAAAACTTGGTACTACCGAGATGCTAGAGTTTGGCTGGATTTTTGTCTAGGATTAAACTCGGTGGATCCGAATGGGAAATATTGGTATCACCGAATTTGACTTTTGGCTTTGGACAGAAGGTTTATGTGGGAAAGTGGGTAAGTATTTTTGGTGGCTAATCTCTAAGCACTTGAGCAACCAGATCATCATAATTCCTCATCCCCTTTTAATAGTATTGTCTTTCCTATGGACTCAAAGTGATTTCTCACAAATGTAAAATGTAGATTCCTCAATCTTGAAGCATGGCCAATCCTATTCCTTCCATTCCTTGGGAAGGTTCTCCACATAGACCTTTAGCCGACCCATCTTTGAAATTTTTCCTGAGATACACTTGGTGGAAACATTAGTCCAATGAAATATATGTTGTTATTAATTACCAAAACCAACTAGGGAGAAGTTGTGCTTTCAATGAGCCTAGGCACGAATCACTGCTACCGAATAAAAGTGGCTTTTGTGGGAATTATAGACTTCTAGAAGGATATTGTTGTCATGAGATTCATATGAAACTTGTGTACTTCGAACCCGCTTCGGTGTCGCTCCTGCAAGCGGCCTAGGAGAAACCCTAGGTGCCGCCGGGCTCGGTGGCGGGGCCGTCTTTCCCTCTGGCGAGGTGCTAGGGCGGCGCGTGGCTGCTCAGACAAGCGGAGGCATGGCGAGAAGTCGTCGGACTAGCGCCTCCAAGGAACGATGCAGTGGTGCGATGACACAACGGAGGCGCGACGGCAAGGTACACGTTGTTCTGACACTTTGTCCAGAGCGACGCAAGGGGCGGCGACACGGTGCGGCGTGATCCCGCAGAGGCACTCTAGCTAGAGCCCCAACAAGGGGTAGGGCGGATGCACAGGCGCGTGTGCTAGTGAGGATGGTCCTGCAGCCCGACGAATCATGGTAACACCGTCACCATAACCCCAACAAGGGCCTGTGGTGTATGGAAGACTCCCTCGACTTCTCTGCAACAAGGCCAACGATGTGGTAGTTCCTGGCAGTGCCATGGGATGAGGTGGCTCCTCTGAGCACGTGAAACAACGCGAAGCTTCGCCGGAGGCATGGCTATGGTTTCCTAGGATGCATATCTCTAAGGCTCGGCTGCATCTGCTCCTCATGTTGTGGCTCCGCCCAACCGGGGGAAGACAATGAAGCAAGATGGCCGCCTCCGGTGGGCTTGGACGTAGGAGGCTACAATATGGGAGTTCTCGGTCTGTTTGTCAGGCCAGACTAGCGGTGTTGCGGTTTGGGTAGAGTGGAGGACAACTGGACCAACTAGTTTGGTTGGGGTTGTGGGTGACTACATGGGGCGAAAGGCGGACTCCGACCATGGTTCGAGCTGACAACGATGATGTCCATGGGTGTCGTGGCCTTCGACAAGGCGTTGTTGTGGTGTGGCGTTCATCCTCCCCACAGACCCTTTCTCCGAGGGAAACCTCAGATTCAGTTCCAGATTGTACGATTGCGGTGCCTTGCGGCTTTAGTGGCAATGATGGTGGGATGGCTTCTGTACGATAGCTTCATGTTTGGAGAAGGGATCGGTTCGAGGTACCAGTTGGAGGGACCTGTGGCAGGTGGTGGTGAGGATGGTGGTGGTTTGCTAATGGCTGGTGGAAGGCAGTGGTGATGGCGTTGCAGCTTCTATGGCAATGATGGTGGGGTGGGCATTGTTGCGGACACATCATGGTTGCGGTAGTCAGCTCTTCTCTAGCGTATCTGCGGGTTCGTCTCAAGTTGTTTGTTGCTGCGAAGTCAGAGTAGCGTGCGAGGGGTGTGTGGCAGGTCGCATGTTCGGTGATCTTTTGCAGGGCAAACCTTTCCTTTCTCTCTTTCGTAGCTCCCTTGTCAGAGTTGGAGCTGTGTTGTCCATGTCGTGGGTGGCTGAGTGATTGGTCTGGATCTTCTTGTCGCCTTGCAGCGCCACTATGGAGTGGGTTGAGTCGATGGTCGTGTATGGTGAAGTCGGACCCACATGCTTAGCAAAAAGGGATGGTGATGACGATTTCCCCACATCTGCCTTGATGAAGCTTTCTTTGTAGTGGTGTGTGTGTGTGGTATCTTGGGTGTGCTGCTAAGCAAATGGTGATGGTTTTCACCCGTTTTTTCACTAATTAACCGAGCAACTCTATTCTTATTAATGAATGACGAGGCAAATCTTTTTGCCTTCGTCTTAAAAAAGTGACTTTTTGTGCAACTAGTTATCTAGTCTAACAGACAACTGAATCCCGTGCGTTGTGTTTTGGACCATGTGCTCATGTTTACTAATCTGAAAATTATCTTCTCGCGCTTATTTAGAACATTGTTAATAGGAATCAGTTGTTGGTTATATGCTATTGACATGTGGGGCCCCGACCTATAAGACCGAAGCCAGTGATTGTACATGCAACAACGATTCCATGATCATGTCCCTGCATACAATAAACTGATATCACAATACAATAGGAGTCAACTAAGCTAGAAAGATAAATAACTGCAGCACACAAACAAGATAAAACTTGCACCCAACGTGGCAAGAGGGTTGTCAAGCCCCTTGTCTTTCTAGCTACAAGATTAAAAACAAATATAGATAGATAGTGGTAAAATAGTAAGGAAAATAAAAGAGGCAATTTTGTAGAAGAATGAATTAATGGAGAATAGACCCGGGGCCCATAGGTTCACCAGTGGCATATCTCTCTAAAAAACAGGCGAATGACATGGTAAACAAATTATAGTTGGGCAATTGAACAGATTGCAATTTTATGACTATGATCATTCATGGCATAATCTCATATAGGCATTATGTCCGTGATAACTAGACCGTTAATACAACTGCATCTACTACTAATACTCCACCCCAAAACCGCTATCCAGCATGCATCTCAAGTAATTAAGTTTGCAAGAAACAAATTATCGCAATAAGAAAGATGACATAATGTAGAAAGGAATAAGTTAATCAATATTACCAAACCCCGTCATTTTATCCTTGGTGGCAACAATACAATATGTGTATTGGCCCTTTTTCACTGGGTTAGAGCATCGCCAAGATTGAGCCCACTATAATGCACAACTCCGTGTGAAGAAAAACCAACCGAACTTGGCCAAAGAAGATAGATAGATCATAGAGCATAAAAAGATATTTAATTGTGCAACAAGAAACCCCAAATATATTCAATTAACAATTTTGTCATAAAAGTGATGACTCATCTTGACCCAATAAACACACCACCAATTACATCGAATTGATCTCAAACAAGAACGAAACATGGTATTGAAGATCCAAGAGAGAGAGAGAGAGAGCGAGAGAGAGAGAGAGAGAAAGAGAGAGAGAGAGAGAGAGAGAGAGAGAGAGAGAGAGAACCATCTAGCTACTACTCCCTCCGTCCGGGTTTATTAGGCCCAAGAGCCAAAGGCAGAGACCAAGGAGGGAAATAAATCTCCTAGGAATCCCTACTTAGCCGCCCAATTAATTACCTATAATAATCAATCGCTGATACGTCTCCAACGTATCTATAATTTTTTATCGCTCCATGCTATAATATTATCATTCTAGGATACTTTTTGGGCATTTATTTGTTGATTCATATTATTTTTGAGCACTAACCTATTAACCAAGTGCCAGTGCCAATTGTTGTATTCTGCTTGTTTTTGGCTTTTCAGGTTTACCGTACCAAACGAAGTACAATAGCCACGACACTTTTTGATGATTTTTTCTGGACCAAAAGAAGACCTGGAAGCTTAGGGAGGAGGCTGGGGGCCACATGAAAGCCCCGCAAGCAAATAGGGCGCACACAGGGGGGTCGCGCCCTGTTAGCTTGTGGACGCCCCGTGCATCTCCCGATGCCCCTCTCTGGCCTATAAATTCTAATGTATTGGGAAAACCCTAAGGAGCCTCCCAAAACACTTTTTCCACCACCGCAAGTCTCTGTTCCGTTGTGTGCCCATCTGGATCCCTGTTCTGGTGCCCTGCCGGAGGGGGGATCGATCACCGGGGGGGGGGGGCTCTACATCAACCTTACTGCTCCCATGGTGATGTGTGAGTAGTTCACCATAGACCTACGGGTCCGTAGTTAGTACCTAGATGGCTCTCTCTCTCTCTCTCTCTCTGATCTTCAATACAAAGTTCATCGCATCTTCGCGATGATCTATTCGATGTAATCACTTTGTGCGATGCGTTTGTTGGGATCCGATGAATTGTGGGTTTATGTTCAGATTGTTCATGAAATTATATTGAGTTCCTTGCTGGTACTTATTTACGTATGCATGATTATATGCTAGCTTCGTAATTCTCTCTGATCTATTTAAATAGTTTGGCCAACTAGATTGATATTTCTTCAGTGGGAGAGGTGCGCTGTAGTGGGTTCAATCTGGCGGTGCTCTATATCCCAGTGACAAAAAGGAAAAGATAGTCTTTTTATTGTTTCCACTAAGGATAAATCGATGGGTTTCATTCATATTAATTGAATTTACTTTGTCTACATGATGTCATTGTTCTCCAAACATTAATCGGTTTTACTTAATACTATAGATGCATGGTGGATAGCGGTCGATGGGTGGACTAATAGTAGTAGATGCAGGCAGGAGTCGGTCTACTTGCTTACGCACGTGATGCCTATATGTAATGATCATTTCCATGAATAAATATTGCATAACTATGCGGTTTTGTATCAATTGCCCAACAGTAATTTGTTTACCCACCGTATGCCTTCTACATGAGAGATGCCACTAGTGAAAACTATGGGCCCCGGGTCTATCCACTTATATATTTACAAAAGTTTCATTATTTTGCTGCCATTATTTACTTTTCATTTATTTTTCAATTTATAATTATCAACTATCATCTACACACTTCTTTGCTTGCAAGTAACGAGTTCAAGGGGATTGACAACCTTCTTGCCCGCGTTGGGTGCAAGTGTTTGCTCTTTTGTGCTTAGTCGTTGAAGAAGGGAGTTGTGTGTTACTCCAATTGGTCCGATAACCTTGGATCTCACCGAGGGAAATACTTATCTATACCGTGCTGGATCACCCTCTCCTCTTCACGGAAAAACCCAACGCAGATCACAAGTATCAGGAAGGATTTCTGGCGCCGTTGCCGGGGAGTATCACCAACCTACTATCAAGTACCTTTGCACAAATTATCATTCACTTGTTCTACTTTTTATTTTCTGTTATATTTTTATTTCTTTATAAAAACAAAAAAACAAAAATATTTATCTTTACTAGTTTGCTAGTTTACTTGTTTGCTTGCTTTACTTGCTAGTTTGCTTCGCTTGTTACTTTGCTTGCTTGGTCACCATGTCTCAAAATACTACTAAGTTGTGTGACTTTTCAAATAATAATAATAATTATTTTATTAGTACTCATATACCACCCACCACTAGTGTGGATTTTTATGATATTAATGCCACATTGCTGAATCTTGTGATGAAAGAGCAATTTTTGGGAAGTCCTAATGAGGATCCCGCTGCTCATCGCAATACCTTTGTTGAATTATGTGATATGCAAAATAAAAAGGATATGGATAATGATGTGGTCAAATTAAAATTATTTCCTTTTTCACTACGAGATAAAGCTTAGGCTTGATTTTCATCTTTACCACGTAATAGTATTCGAACATGGGATAAGTGTAAAGATGCTTTTATTGCCAAGTATTTTCCTCCTACTAAGATCATCTCTCTTAGAAATCAAATTATGAATTTTAAACAACATGACCAAGAACATGTTGCACAAGCTTGGGAGAGGATGAAATTGATGATTAGAAATTGCCCAACTCATGGTTTAAACTTATCGATGATTATACAAAATTTCTATGCTGGACTAAGCATTGTGTCTAGAAATCTTCCAGATTCTGCTACAGGTGGTACCTTCATGGAGGTGACATTAGGAGAGGCCACCAAACTTTTGTACAACATCATGACAACTACTCTCAATGGCATACCAAAAGAGCTCCAACTGGTAAGAAGGTAAATTCTGTTGAGGAAACCGCTACTTTGATGAAAAAGTGGATGATCTTATGAATATGGTTGCTAGTAAACATGCTTATGTTGATCCCAGTGATATTCCTTTGTCTACCTCGATTGAGCAAAATAATGATGCTATTGATGTGAATTTTATCTCGCGAAACAATTTCAACAACAATGCTTATAGAGGAAATTTCAATGCGATACCGTATCCCGGTAATTCCTCTAATAATTATGGTAATTCCTATGGAAATTATTCTACAAATAATAATATGTTATCCTATGATCTTGAGAACACCATTAAAATTTTTATTAGCTCTCAAAACATTTTTAATACTATGCTAGAAGAAAAGTTGCATAAAGTTGATGATTTGGCTAAGAACATGGATAGAATTGCTCTATAATGTGGAAACTCTTAAAAATAAAAATTTGCCACCAAAGCATGATATTAATTATACTATTAAATCTGTACAAATATCTATTAGTGAAAGGAAGGAGAGGACCGCTAAGTTGAGAGCTAAGCGAGAATTCTTAGAAAAAGCTCTTCCACCCGGTTTTTACCGTAATCATGATGAAGATCTTAAAATGATTGGTACTTCTCCTGTTGAATCTTTGTTTACTAATCTAAAAATAGATGATAAAGGGACTGGATATGAGTCAACTTTAGCTAGAAGGCGTCCTGTTTGTTCGGAGGCTGAAGATTCTAATGCTAAAACTGAAAAAGTGGGTTTGGAGAGGTCAAAACTTTAACTAGTGATGTGCCCACTATCTTGGATTACAAGGATTTTAATTATGAAAGTTTCTCTTTAGTAGAATATATTTCCTTGCTACAATCCATTATTAGCTCACCCAATGCTTATGAACAAAATAAAGCGTTTACTCAACATATAGTAGAAGCGATGATAAAATCTTATGATGAGAAACTTGAGCTAGAAGTTTCTATTCCTAGAAAGTTGCATGATGAATGGGAACCTACTATCAAAATAAATCTTAAACAATATGAATGTAATTCCTTGTGTGACATTGGTGCTATTGTTTCAACAATACCTAAATCTCTTTGTGATGTGCTTGGTCTCACCAATATTCAAAATTGTTCTCTCTACTTGCATCTTGCGGAGTCTACCATTAAGAAACCTTTGGGTAGAATAAATGATATGCTTATTATTGCAAATAGAAATTATGTGCCTGTAGATTTCATTCTGCTTGATATTGAATGCAATCCAACTTGTCTAATAATACTTGGAAGACTTTTCTTACGAAATATAGGTGCAATTATTGATATGAAAGAGGGAAACACAAGCTTCCAATTTCCATTAAAGAAAGGGATGAAACACTTCGCTAGGAAGAGAATTAAACCACCTTATGAATCTATCATGAGAGCTACTTATTGGTGGAGTGTCAAAGATGACAACACTTGATACTATGCCTAGCTAGGGGTGTAAAACAATAGCGCTAGCCGGGAGGCAACCCAATAGTTACCTTATTTTCTTCCTTTACTTTCTGTTTGTTTGAGATAAAATGATTATTGATACTGTAATGATTGTGTTTTTATTTTTAAATTAGTTTTTGTGCCTAGTAACGCCTTTGGGATGACTTGCATCATAAGTAGAATTGATACCGTGCAAAAACAGAAACTTTAGCGTCCAGTGCATAATTTCTCTGATTTTACTGGAGCGTCTTTTTTATCTCAAATTATTACAAACAATTACTATACAAATTCCCCTGGTTTTCCCAAGTTTCCATAATTTGTGGAGTTACATAAGTATTGTTTCTTTACAGATCATTACAGACTTTTTTGTTTTAGACAGATTCTGTTTTTTCTTGCACAGTTTTACTTGTTTTGATGATGCTATGGATTGTATCGGGGGGTATAAGCCATGGAGAAGTTAGAATAAAGTATCTTATGCAATAATAAAATAAGAATCAATTTATAACAGTACCTAATGTATTTGATTTGTTGACTATACTAATGGATCCCACGGAGGTTTCTGTTGTGTTTTGTGTGCTGAAGTTTTCAAGTTTTGGGTGCTATCACGATGGATGAAGGAATAAGGAGTGGCAAGAGCCTAAGCTTGGGGATGCCCAAGGCACCCCAAGTAAAATTCTAGGAAGACTCAAGTGTCTAAGCTTGGGGATGCCTGGGGATCCCCTCTTTTGTCTCAATCCATCAGTATGTCACTTGGAGCTATATTTTTATTCATCACATGATATGAGTTTTGCTTGGAGCGTCGTTTGCTTTAGTTTGATTTTTTTAGTTTTCCACAATCATTGTTTGCTGGACACACCCTCTTGATAGAGACACAAGATCACCATAATTTATTAGATTACTCTTTGTGCTTCACTTATATCTTTTGAGCTAAGAAGTTGTTCTAGTACTTCACTTATATCTTTTAGAGCACGATGGCGTATAGATTTTAAAGAAATAATCGCACTCTCGTTCTTCATATATTAGTTTGAGAGTTAATAAATAGTGACAGAAATTTGCATGGGTTATAAGACTAGTCCAAAAATAATAGGTATTCAAGGAGTGCATAATCAAAACCTTCATGTAGCACATAAAAGAGAAATTGCGAGTTAATGATATTAATGTGGTAATGTGAAAGGGCATGAGTGCATGATCGTTGGTTAGTAAAAATATCGTTAATGAAAGGGTGTTAACTTGCTGTTCATTTAAATATTGTTTATGGCATGGTGATGATGTGTGAGCACTCTTATTCCTCGTTGAAATCCTAGTGATGTTTAGGTCGGAGGCGCGCGATGGTTAACTCCTACCAACCTCCTCCCTAGGGGCATGCGAGTAGTACTTTGCTTCGAGAGAGCTAATAAAGCCTTGCAATAAATATGTGAGTTCTTTATTACTAATGTGAATCCATGGATGTACGCACTCTCACCACCTCATATTTGATGGCCTGTTCGGTACTGTGCATTGCTCATTCTCACCTTGAGGATGAGTGTACCTTTGCCGGTGCATCCAAACCCCGTGACATGATACACTCTGTTGCACATAAGCCTCATTATATCTTCCTCAAAACAGCCACCATACCTACCTATCATGGCATTTCCATTGCCATTCTGCCATGCAACTTCCACTGTCACATCATATGACTAGTACTTTCATTGTCATATTGCTTTGCATGATCATATAGCTGGCATAGTATTTGTGGCAAAGCCACCGTTCATCATTTTTAATACATGTCACGCTTGATCATTGCACATCCTGGTACACTGCCAGAGGCATTCATATAGAGTCGTATTGCTTATTAGTTTTCATGTTGAGTTGTAAGTAAATAAAAGTGTGATGATCATCATTATTAGGGCACTGTCTCAGTGAGGAAAGGATGATGGAGACAATGACTCCCCCACAAGTCGGGATGAGACTCCGGACAAAAAATAAAAGAGAAAAAAGAGAAAAAAAGAAAAAAAGAAAGAAAGAAAAAGACAAAAAGAAAAAAGGGGAGAAAATAAATAAATAAAAAAAGAGTAAATGAGAGAAAAATAGAGAAGAGATAGTGCTACTACTTTTTTTCCACACTTGTGCTTCAAAGTAGCACCATGTTTTTCATATAGAGAGTCTCATGTTTTGTCACTTACATATGCTAGTGGGAATCTTTCATTATAGAACTTGGCTTGTATATTCCGATGACGGGCTTCGTCAAATACACGAGGTCTTCGTGATCAAGAAAGTTAGATGCACACCCACTTAGCTTCAGTAGAGCTTTCATACACTTTTAGCTCTAGTGCATCCGTTGCATTTCAATCCCTACTCGTCGCATTGATATCTATTGATGGGCTTCTCCATAGCCCGTTGATACGCCTAGTTGATGCTAGACTTTCTTCTCCACTTTTACCCCTTTGAACCTACCACTATATTCTATTCCACCTTTATGCTATATCCATGGTTCACGCTCATATATTGCGCGAGTAATAGAAAGCTGAAGCGCGTTAAAAATTATGATCCAATAGCCTGACTTAACACCGTGGTGCTTGACATTTGTATTTATGTGGTGAAGACAGAGCCATGCCATGTTAATATGTGAAAATGAATAGGGGGTAAACATTCTTTAAGGATCGTATATTTGGAAACTCGATGATTATGTTACTTATGTTTATGGATATTACTATGTTGATGTTTATTAATTCATTGCATGTTACATCAAAAATTCTGTTTTTCTCATTTACCTACTCGAGGACGAGCAGACATTATGCTTGGGGATGTTGATACATCCCCAACGTATATATAATTTTTGATTATTCCATGCTATAATATCATCATTTTAGGATACTCTTTGGGCATTTTTAAGTGCATCTAGTGCCACCCTTATTGGTTTTGGAGTATTGAAGACAAACGTGGTTGAGGGACTAATGTGTTTGTGAGAGTTCACAGGACAACACAGATAGAAGTCCCTGGACATTCGGTTTAACCGTCAAAGACGACCCCCAATGTCCGAAGACATTGATGACGGTTGAAGCCAATGGTGGTATGTGAAGATATTCGCTTGAAGATAATGAAACACGAAGACGAAGTCTTTTGGTAGTTTTGTTTCTTCTTTCCCGAGTCATAGGAACCATCGTACTATTAAGTGGGGTCGATGTGATCGAAGTCAGATGCTGACGTGATGCTCAACCCATACCTATGTCTTCGAGTGAAGACATTGAGAGGAAATCTCTTCCAGAGTTGGTTGAGTTACCATTACTTGTAGCCCAAGTAATGTTGCCGTGTGCGTTTGAAATCCGACCGTTGTGACACGTGTCGGTTGGCCATTGACCTAGGGTCATTTTGGTCATATCAGGCTGGGTTGCCCGCTGCCTATAAATAGCCCACCCCCTCCACCATAAGTAGGTGGCTGCTCAGAGAGAGATACCGCTGTTGTCGTTCTGGAGCAACCCACCTCGAAGACATTGAGAGAGAGAACTATCCTACGAGGATAAACCCAAACACCTAGAGCTAGCATGTTTGAGCATCACCGAAGTCATTCCGTTCCGAGAGAGATGAAGACTTATTACACTTGAAGACTGTGATCTTCTAGACGATTAGGCGTCTGGGTCTAGAGCGTCCAAGAGTCATTATGGACTACCGAGTGACCAAGTTTGTACGGGTTTCGGAAGTCTCCCCTAAAGACTTACCTGAGTGATTGGGCGTTGTCTAAGTGACTTCGGCTCAAGGGGAATAAGGTGAAGACGAGATCTTCTTAGTTCAATCTCAGCCTCCCTAACCAGACGTACAGTTATCCCAACAACTGGAACTGGTCCAACAAATCCTGTGTCTTCATCAAGCAACTGGTTCTATCTCTCACTCTTATAATTCAGTATTGCATTGTGAAGCCATTGCTTATTCATCTTACTCGAAGACATTCACCAAAGACATTCCTTCTCACTGTTTATCTTCATACTGTCTAAGTTTATCTTCGATACATCTTAGCTCTCATGATGATTATTCTGTATCTATCTGAATGTCTTTTTTGTTTTCCTTGCCTTGGATAAATCCTTGGTTGATATCCCTACCTGATCCTGAATCGCTTATGCTTACTTTGAATACATTTATTGTTTTGAAGCTTTTGATAAAAATCGCCTATTCACCCCCCGTCTAGTCGATAACTAGCACTTTCAGTTGGTATCAGAGCAAGGTACTCCCTTGTTGTGTGTTTCGGTTTAACCACCTGGAGTTTAGCTATGTCGACTCCAGGGATAATCAAGGTCTCCGTGCGTGCCTAGTCTTCAATGGCACTGACTACCCCTACTGGAAGAACAAGATGCGCATGCATCTCGAAGCCATTGACAACGACCTCTGGTATGTCGTCATGGCTGGTATCCCCAAGGTTGGCGAAGGTGTCACTACTGCTGATGTGAAGGATTTTCCCAATTGGACTCAACCGCCAAGAACATTATCTGTGGTCATCTGATAAAGGACAGTATGGGCGTGTGAGTGCTCTTGACACTTCAAAGAAAATCTAGGAATGGCTTTCCAAGGTCAATGAAGGTGTCTCTTCACAACGAGACTCGCATGTTGATGTCCTCCGCAATCTGTTCAACCGCTTCAAGAGACATGACAATGAAAATGTCCATCTCACGTTTGATAGGCTCACTGACATCTCAAATGAGCTAAATGCCCTCGGCGCCACTGATATCACCAAACATGAAGTTGTGAATAAGCTATTGAGATCTCTTGATAGTTCCTTTGACACCCTCGCTCTTATGATCCAAGAACGCCCTGACTTCAAGGATTTGGACCCTGCCGATATCCTTGAGAGGCTGAACACTCACGAGTTCCAACAAGCTGAGAAGAGGGAAATCAATGGTTCCAGTTATGGTCGCTCTCGTGCGCTGAAGGCAAAGGCTGTCTCCTCATCCGAAGATGAAGACCCTGAATGCAGTTCGGATGGTGCGGAAGACTTTGGCAAAGAACTCACCCTGCTGGTGAGGAAGTTTTAGAAATTTGCCAAGTCCAAACGCTTTGAAAAATATTCAAGGCGTGACTCCAAGAAGACTGGAGAAATGTCTTTGCGCGACAACCAGAAGCAAATCTGTCACAAGTGCAAGAAAGATGGTCACATCATCGCTGATTGTCCTCGATCGGAGAAGGAATCCAAGAAGAAGAGCAAAGACTATGATTCTGATGACAAGAAGAAGAAGAAGTTTCACAAGTCTTCTTCCAAGTCTTCATCACACAAGAAGAGTTCATCCAGCAAGGCTCATGCTTTCATTGGCAAGGAGATGGATTCTGAAGCCGAATCTAAGTTAGAAGTTGAAGATGAATCTGAGGAGCAGTCTGATTCTGAAGTTTCTGGTTTGGCTATGGCTTCTGCATTCATTGGTGCATATGTCTTTGACCCCGAAGACAATGGCTTCCTCAACCACACTGAAGCCAGTGATGACGATGATGCTCCAACCTACTGCTTCATGGCAAAGGGCTCCAAGGTATCCTCAAAGTCTTCACATCATGACTCTGATAGTGAGGCTGAATCTGATGATAACTTGAAATCAAGCTACTCTAAACTTGTTAAAATTGCCACTAAGCAACAAAATGCTATGGAGAAAATGCAGAAATCACTAGAGAAAAGCGATGACCTATTGCACGACGAGATGAGTCTGAACGAGACTATGGGTGAGGATATGCAAAGTCTTCGTTCAAGGTTTGAGGATCTCCAAAGTCGTCATGATGCCCTCTCAACTGAACATGAGAAGCTTTCTCTTGAATACCTTCAAAGAAAGCTTGAATTGGAGAAGTTGAGGGAAGCTCATGATGACCTACGGAAGGAAAATGACTCTTTCCTAGCCGAACAGATCAGTACCTCCCAGGATGAATTTAATGCTCCATGCTTAAAATGTCTTGCTCGCGAAGCTAATGATTCCACTGCTGAATGTTCAAATGCTTCTCTGAATGTTTTATCTTCAACTATATCTATGGTATCTAACCCCTCATCCGAGGAAGCCACAGCTATCACTGATGACCATGACAGGTTGAAGACATTGCTTGAAACAGGCATGTACAAGAGTCTGATGGGACATCAGAGTCTTTGTGATGTCCGGAAGAAGACAATCTTGAACAAAAACCCTAGGAAAGAGGGTGTGGGTTTCGAAAGAAACATCAGTGTTGATGGATCTTACTAGAATCCTGAGCAGTATCCCAAAACCACATGGGTTGCTGCAAAAAGCCCCTCAGTTGATCCTTCCACATTGTGTGGCTTTAACTGTGCAAATCCTATCATTATTGATGAATCTTTCGATTCCAATTATAAAATGTTCAAATGCCAAAACGGTGAAGTGTTTGCTAGGTATATTGGCACTAACTGCAGGAATGGTTCACCCATGAAGAAGATCTGGGTTCCCAAATGTCTTCTTGAGAAGTTTCCTGTGAATGTCATGACGACATCTCTCAGAAAGAAGACAAACCCCAGATCAATGTCTTCGAGAAGACAAAGGTCTTCGTATGATCGCACTAACTGTTATGTTTCGCAGGGAAGAACTCAAAGGACTCATGAATATGAGCACCATGGCATGAACCGCTATGTTCATCCAACCAAGAATTTTTCTGCTTATTCATATGAGTATTCTAACCCTCCTGTGAAACATGCTATTAGGGCAACTTTGCCTAAATTCTCTAATGCTGCTTTACGACTCATTGCTTCTAAGCCACCCCTTCAGATGTGGGTGGTTAAGAAGAACTAACATCTTCATGCAGCATCGGGTCTCCAGATGAGATGAAGCCTAACTCGAAGATTATCTCTGGAGACCCGAAAACGTTCTTGCTTGGACGCAAGATAACCAATGCAAATGGATTTCTCCATTTATATCATCCAGAAAGATTGCCACTATTACTACTAAATCCTCATCTTAGCATGTTACTCTTGCATGCTTTGCTGAACACAACTAATTCTCAAATGCAGGAAGATAAATCCAGTACCACTGAATGGATCATGGATAGTGGATGCACTAGTCACATGACTAGTGATCGAAGCCTATTGATGGAGTCAACTATTCGACCTCCAACCAAAGATCACATCGTCTTTGCCGACAAAAGCAGTAGCAAAGTCTTGGGACTAGGTAGAGTTGCTATCACAAGGGATCGACACATGGACAATGTCATGCTTGTCGAATTCCTTGGTAATAACTTGATGTCCTTTTCAATGTTGTATGATCTAGACATGCTTGTCATCTTTGGAAAATTTCGATGTGTCGTACTAATGGCCTCTGACAAAACCAAAGTCTTCGAAGGTTTTTGAAGAGGTGATCTATATATGGTAGACTTCTCTGCAGGACCACAGGTTGCCACATGTATTCTAACAAAAGCTTCAGAATGCAGGCTATGGCATAGAAGGCTAGGACATGCGGGCATGAGTAACTTGCATACTCTTGCCAAGAAGAGCCTCGTCATTGACGTCAAAGGAGTCAAGTTCAAGAAAGACCACCTATGTGGTGCCTGTGAAGCTAGAGAGATGACAAGGGCCAAGCATCCCTCGAAGACAATGATGACTACTACACGACCCTTCGAGCTGCTCCACATGGACTTATTTGGCCCGACTAACTATTCCACTTTCTCTACCACTGCAAATCTTTATAACTTCGTGATTGTTGATGATTACTCTAGATACACCTGGGTGCACATCTTACTCTATAAGACTGAGGTGCATGATGTCTTCAGGCGCTTTGTCAATAGGTGCATGACCAACACTAGTAGAGAAATGGCTAGCCACAACTCCTGTTGGTGGCCCACCGTTTTACACCAACGCCAGCACTAATATTTTGAAATAGTGCTGGCGTTGCCTAAATTCGTACGTTATTGGTACACACATAGTGGTGGTGTTCAAATTCGACCGGATGCCACTTGTATGTGGACCCCAGCGCTCCCCCCTTTCACATATTATTGTTGGCGTGGCTAATGTTTCCACGCCAGGACTATGCATTGTACTTGTGCCATGCAAATTATAGGACACGCCACAGGTATATTTTGTGGAGGCCACAAACATTGTGGCGGCGTTCGTAAATGTAGAACGCCATTAATTAGTAGTTGCATCTCTATATATAGCTGACCCGGCCGGCCTGGTTTATTATAGGCAATCTCTTAGCGGTACTCTCACATATATATGTGTGTATAGAGATACATGACCGGAAGACTCTGCCTTCGATCCATTGAGAGAACTAGGCGACTGTTTTTTGTGTGTATATCATTAATTTAGGTATGTTATGCCCGCATATGTGTGTGTATATATAGTACATAATATGCTAAAATTGTTTTTGACCTTTTTTTGTAGGCAGTGTGGAAGTGAATGATTTATGCTGGAATATATATATGGATTGAACTATAAATGGGTTCTTCAAGGTCGCGTTAGAAGATATGAATCGGAAAGGGGAAACAAAAATATTATGTCCATGTAAGAAGTGCGAAAACATAGTTTTGATTGACCCTTCTACTGGTCGTGTGAAGATGCACTTGTTGAAATATGATTTCATGCCTGGTTACACACGGTGGACAAGTCATGGTGAGGAAGAGGAGGATGTCAAAGTCGAAGGGAACGTACATGATGATGAGCTAGAAGGAGGTGTGAAGAATGTTGCAGAACATGAAAATCACCTCGACGGGCAGAAAGAACGCAACGGTAAAGAATTGTCAAAGGAAGATCTAGATCACTATGACCAATCTGGCATCTATCAAGAAGAAGATGACGTTATTCGGAAGGAGAAGTGTAAGAAAAGACATAGAAGCACGTCGGATGCAGAAACTTCCATTGAGAGCCCCCGCAGAAATAAGAGAAAAGCTTCTGTTGAGAGCCTCCGCACAAACAAGAGGGAAATACCGGTTCAGAGCCCCCGCACAAACAAGAGAAACTGAGAAACAGCGTCGTAGTTGATTTTTATCTATCTTTTATTTATTGTTAATTCGGCAGTTCGATCATATTTTAATATTGATGCATATGTACGTGCAATAAATCTTCTTCCGGAGTGACCTTATCGAACCCCTTTTAACATTTTTGTCTTGAATGTATTTTATTATTCTACATTTGTATTGACCATCGGAAGTTGAATTAATTAAGTTGATGTAATTTTGGAAGAAAAATAGCTATGGCATTGGTGACGCCACCAACGACATAACTAATATATCTATGGCGTTGCATACATCACCAACGCCATAGCTATTTTTCCCCATTGTCTTTGCCCGTTTGGGGGGAAATGTTCACCGCAAAATTTCGTTTCGCGCGCTCGTACACCCTCCGCTCCGTGCGCCGTCATCGCCACCTTCATCGTCATCGCCGCCACCCCCTCCCCCGGCGCTGCCGCCACCTTCGTTGTCGTCGCTGCCACCCCCCTCCCTCGCCGCCGTCGCCCACCTTCCCCTCCGGTCGCTGCTCCTCGACTCGCCGTCGATCCCAATCGCCTCGACCTCGCCGTCCGCCCCCAACCGCGTCGACCTCGAGCCGCCTTTGTCCCCTCCCGCCGCCGGCCTGAACGAACTCAACCTCCCCTGCCATTGACCTCAACCTCCCCTGCCGCCACCTCGATTCCTCCGGTAAGTGCTTGAAATGTGTTCGAGGAAATGTTGTGGTTCAAAAAAAATTTCGATGGAAATGTGGTTGCTTGTGTATTGTTTGTAGGGAATTCATAGGGTTGCCAATGTTTTGGCGAAATGTTGATTAATTTCCATTTCGTCAAATTTCTGGCTACCAATATGTCCTATTTCTAGCAAAGGTCATGGCGAAATTTTGTATTTTATATATGAATGAATAAGGTTGCCAATGTTTTGTTTTTGTAGATGTCCAATCAAACGAACGACGCGCATGACTCTTTTTCAACACATTCGGCACACGAGGGTGATGCATTTACGGACGCGCAGGGACAGGAAGATTATGATGATGAGCTTAATCCATATGACTACTACATGAAAGGTAGAGGCTACAGTGTTCCTCCTGGTGCGGACAGTAATCCTGATATGGACACTGATGGAGAGGACACAGAGGAGTATTCTCCCACGGAAGAGGTGGATGTGGAGGTCGACATGCATGTTTCAAAATCCAATAAGCAGCGGAAACCTAGGAGCCGAAGTGCTTTAGGCACCGACAGGCTCATCATCACACGAGTTAACGAGACTGGTGAGCCTGTTAGTCCGTGGAAAGCCGCTGCTCACTATGGCAACGCCCTAGGTGTTATCCTTCGAGAAGTTTGCTCCATCAATGAGACAAATTTAAGGGATATGGACAAAGCTAATCTGCGAGAACTCCTCATAAGAAGGGTGCACACAAGATTCAAGTTTCCTGAGGAGTATGACAACCTATCGTACCCAAAGAATCAGGTAAACAACCATGCAATCCATAAGTTCTTGAAGAATTTGAGTTCTTGGAAATCTGCAGCAAGAAAAGATATTGCAACGAAACCCGACATAGATATCTCCGAGATCCAGCAGAAGTGGCCTACCATTAGTGTAGATGATTGGAACATTTTCAAGATGCAAAATTAGGAGAACTCAGTGATGACCCAGTCATCATGGCGGAAGGAAATGCGATTGAAGACATTAAGTAACCACACCCTCGGCAACCGTGGTATGGTTGGGAAGAAGCCCGTATGGGACGAGCAGGATGCTGCACTTGCATCAAAGGGCATCCCAAACCACTTTGCACAATTCAAGGACCCCCTTGAATATAACTATGTCAGGGGGTGGTACCATTATGATCAAAAGATAGGGGAATTTACCACGGATCACCAAACAAGGAAACTAGAAGAAGAACTGGCAAGGCAGCATGCAGAACCTCATAGCTCGCAAGGGTCGTCGGCCAGGTGGAACACTCGTCTTAACCGGTCGATCAACATTACCCTTGGCAAGGAGCCGTTAGCACCGCCGGCGGGTGGCCGTGTGAATGGTGCTGGACGCGGTGCCAAATGGGACTATCATTATCTCGATGACCGGGAGCTGCAACGACAGAGAAGGAGAGCCAACAAGCGGAGCATTGAACAGCAAATAATGGAAGCCACGGCCACAGCCACCACCGCAGCCATAGCCGCAGCCATAGCCAACATCGAAGAACACATCAACATTCAAAGCCAAGCCCAAGCCCAAGCCATGCTGCCTTCAATAATCGAGAGCGTGAAGAATTGGATCAAGAACGGCGAACTAGGAAATGTTGTGATCCAAACTAATTCGGCCAAGGATAGCAGCCAATAGTCTGTCACTTTCATTGGTAAGCCGTCAGCAATGGATGCTCTCAACGCTCTTACTGAAGACACTCCTTGCAGTCTCTTAGCTTATGTGCGTGATGAACTGGTTAAAGTTGCAATTGGGTCGATCATTCGCCCCAAAGATACCGTGATGCACGGAGTGGCCATGTCTGAGGGGGTCTTCAAAGTTGAGGTGTCTGTTGTCGTAAGGGGTTTCAAAGATATTTCTCCTCCGATACAACCTCCGGGTGCGGATAGCCAGTTGACCCTGTCAGAATGTTTGGGTTGGCCAATGTAGTGGCCGAAGAATCAAATTCAGCTAGGAAACGTCCAAATCTCCCCAACCTTGCAGCAGATGAACAATGACAACACACGTGGGCGAGGACCATCTCGTTTGGGTCAGATTCAACATGAAGTTCGTAACAATGACAATGTGCATGTCGGTGAGGACCACAACAATGCGGTTGTCGACGGTGAGGACCATGTCAATGGTGGTGATTTGGGCGGTGCGGACCTTGTCAATGGTGGGGATTTGGGCGGTGAGGGCCATGTTAATGGTGGTGATTACGGCGGTGAGGACAATCTACTTGTCAATCGATACTTCCTTATTGACGAATACCAGAAATCAGCTCCCAACATATGCAATCTTGATGGACCTATGTCTGCTAGTCCTGCTCTTGGATTCTCATCTATGCCTTCGCTTGCTCAACAAGAACGTGTTGTTCCTTGCCAGAAGAGTCTTTTCAATGAGGACTTCACACCACCAGACAAACTGTGCCACCACACAGGGGAACATTTCTGAGTCCAAACACACTCAATGCGACAGTCACAAATGCATTGCGAGACAATATAGTCAACCAGCCTAACCCGACGCGTAAGAAGAGAAAGAGACCAACTGGTAATAAGACGAAGGCACATGCTGCCAGTCAACCGGTTTAGAAGAGTAAACAAGTTCGACATGTCGTTCAATGGCGGAATTACCATTCCCCAGGTGATCCCATCCTTCCGAAGGAGCTCAGCGATCTTCTGCAAACAGAATTGAGGATTCCGTATGACACAGTTCTAACTAGGGAGAAGTATGCATTCTCTGCTGGAGGTGGGTTTCGCCCTGTTTTTCAGTGATGGTGCCACCAAATCTTGGTTTGTGCGACGATTTCCCCACGTAAATATTCTATGTGCCGTTCGAAGACATCTTCAACATGTTCCGTCTAATGAAGCTTAGTTCTTCCTACGCCTATGGGCAATCAATGTTGCCTACACTGCCAAATGTGAGCTCAACAAGGATGTCGCGGTAGCGGACCCTTACCTCATGCACGAGACCAACACCAATCACCCTAAGCGCCGACAAACTATGCGGAAGTATTTGACAGACTTCATGATTGCCAACATGGACAAAGACTACCTTCTCGTGCCCTACTATCTGAAGTAAGTCATTCAGTCTAGATAGATTACTATTTCATACAATCTCGTTATGGATGCTTCCACGTAACACCATTAATTAACTCGATTCACTTTGTATGCAGAGAACATTGTGTCCTCATCGTTATTACCCCAAAGTTCGCCGAAACTTATTTCTTGGATTCGACGAGGAAAGTGAAAAAAGACTACAGAGGCATCAAGAAGGTCCTGGATGAAGCACTTTTCGAGTATACCAGACGGGAAGGAGTGATCAGAGATGGATATCACAAGTTTGACAAGTTTAAAGCGGTACGTTTCGGCCACAAACTGACTTTTGTTGCATGCAGTAGCCGGAAAATAGTGATATAGACGGCTACTACGTTGCCCAGCACATGGAGGAGTACATACGGGAGGGAGAACACCTTAAAAATAACTCAGACGTCATCGCATGGGGGAAGAAAATGGAGGAAATTAGCTCGGGAAATAACAGAGTTGAATTCAGACGCATCCAGGTGAAGTTTTCTACCATCCTCAACAAGGATGTCATCGACCATTGCGGGGTTTTCAACGGCGGCGCACCTTCCGGCCCGGAGGAGATAAAAGCTCGCCTTCAGAAGCAGGGGGTTGATGCTCACGGTCTTGTGTCTATCGCGGATCCGGCGTAGAAATACATTAATGATCCTTATGCCGATATGTAATAGCATAGTGTCAGGTACCTATGCTGTTGGTTCTACAATACTTCTAGCTCGATCAACTACATGTTCGTGTGGTTTTGTGTTATAGTACTTCAAAACTTGATCACTAGCTATCTTAACTAATTATTTAAGCACTATCTATGAATCTAAAATGTCTTCCAATTGCCTTTATTTGTTACCTTATTCTGCCATGCAAACGGTGCCCTTTCCCGCTGTCGTGGCAGCGATTTTCAGATGCTTACAAATTAAGTAATGTCGTGTTGAGAAGGTACAACGCCTGCAATGTTTTTCAGTTATTTGGGACGTTGGAATAATGTGTACGCCATAGATACATGTCATAATACCGGCGTACAACATAACCCAACGCCATAGGTATTCTAAATACTGCTGGCGTAGGCTCCAACGCCACCACTATTTTTTAACTATGGCGCCATATTGCTGGCGTCGGGTGCCTACGCCAGCAGGGCCCTTTTAGCCACGCCATAGCTAGGCTTTTGTGCACTAGTGCAACTATGACGTCAAGTTCAAGCACATAAGGAGCGACAACGGCAGAGAGTTCAAGAACACGGGTCTTGACACTTATCTTGACACCTTAGGTGTCACTCAATAGTTCTCATCTCCTTATACACCACATCAGAATGGTGTCGTTGAGTGCAAGAACATGACTCTCATAGAGATGGCTCACACCATGCTTGATGAATACAAGACACCTCGAAGATTTTGGCCTGCAGCCATTGACACTGCTTGCCACATCATCAACAGAGTTTATCTTCACAAGTTCTTCAAGAAAACATCATATGAGCTTCATACTGGTAAGAAACCCAATGTAAGTTATTTCAAAGTCTTCGGTGCAAAATGCGGGATTAAGGATCCACATCACACTTCAAAATTTGCACCGAAAGCACATGAGGGTTTCATGCTTGGTTATGGAAAGGATTCGCACACCTACAAAGTCTTCAACACTTTTCCCCACAAAATTGTTGAAACCATGGATGTGCGATTCGATGAAACTAATGGCTCGCAAAGAGAGCACCTACCTCCTATGATAGGTGAACTTCCACCTGAAGAAGCAATCAGGCTGATGGGCACTGGGGAGATCATGCCTGAGGAACCAGTGATTGAAGAAGTCATCATTCCTACATCCACTCATCATGAAGACAATGATGCTCCTGAAGATAACACTGCTGACAAAGACAATGCTCAGCAGACGAATCAAAGTCTTTGACCTGCCCATCCTCGCGTGGCAAATGAAGTGCAGATGGAGAAGATGCTCAGTAGCATCAATGCACCAGGTCCTCTCACTCGCTCAAGAGCTAACCAATTGGCTAACTTTTGTGGGCATTTCGCTTTTGTGTCTATCTCAGAGCCCACCAAAGTAGATGAAGCCTTCAAAGAACCTGAATGGATTCAAGTCATGCAAGAAGAACTACATCAATTCAAGATCAACAATGTATGGGAACTTGTCAAGTGACCAAATCCACACAAGCATAACATCATTGGCACAAAGTGGATCTACCGCAACAAACAAGATGCCTCTGGCCAAGTCGTCAGAAACAAGGCTAGACTCGTAGCACAGGGCTACACACATGTTAAGGGTATCGATTTCGATGAAACTTTTGCACCTGTTGCTAGACTCGAAGCCATACATATACTGCTTGCTTATGCTAACCACTATGATATATTCCTATAACAAATGGATGTCAAAAGTGCATTCCTCAATGATAAGATTGAGGAAGAAGTATATGTTGCTCAACCTCCAGGGTTTGAAGATCCAAAGCATCCAGACATGGTCTACCGGCTCAACAAGGCTCTGTATGGCCTCAAGCAAGCACCAAGAGCTTGGTATGACACACTCAAGGAATTCCTCAAGGAGAAAGGCTTCAAACCTGGTTCACTTGATCCTACCCTCTTCACTAAATCATATGATAGTGACTTGTTCATATGCCAAATCTATGTTGATGACATTATCTTCGGCTGCACTAACAACAAATATAGTGATGAGTTTAGCTTGATGATGCAAGAGCAATATCAGATGGCAATGATGGGAGAGATGAAGTTCTTCCTAGGGCTTCAGATACGACAACAACCAAATGGCATCTTCATATCTCAGGAGAAGTATCCTAGGGAATGTCTCAAGAAGTTCGACATGAATGAAGCCAAAGGCTACAAAACACCAATGTCTACTAATGGCCACCTCTGCACTGACATGGTAAAGGTTTCGATCAGAAGGTATATCATTCCATGATTGGCTCCTTGTTGTACTTATGTGCATCTAGGCCAGATATAATGCTTAGCGTTTGCATGTGTGCCCGATTTCAAGCGGCACCAAAGTTGTCGCAGCACCTCGCAATGAAGCGAATACTTCGATATTTGGCTCACACCCCGACGCTAGGATTATGGTATCCAAAGGGCTCCAAGTTTGATCTCATTGGATACTCAGACTCATATTTCGCTAGTGACAGAGTTGATCGCAAGTCTACATCAAGCACTTGTCACTTTCTGGGTCGATCACTTGTATGTTGGTCTTCGAAGAAGCAAAACTGTGTCTCACTCTCCACTGCCGAAGCCGAATACATTGTTGTTGGCGCGTGCTGCACTCAGCTTCTCTAGATGAAGCAAACTCTCAAGGACTACAACATCAACAAGAAGAAAGTACCTCTCTACTGCGGGAGTGAGAGTGCTATCAAGATTGCCTACAACCCAGTGCAACATTCGAAGACAAAGCACATTCAGATACGACATCATTTCCTCTGTGATCATGTGTTGAAGGGCGAAATCGTCATCAAGCTTGTGAAGTCAGAAGAGCAATTGGCTGATATCTTCACGAAGCCTTTGGATGAGAAGAGATTTTGGAAGTTGCGGTGTGAGCTAAATATCTTAGAATCCTCAAATGTCCGTTGAATGGACATACATCCAAACGCTTAACGCTTATTGAAGACTTTGATGCATAACACACAAAGTGACGTATGTCTTCAACTCATGAAGACTTACACTCTGAGTGTGAATACATTAACGAAGAATATGAATTCAGAGCGCCACGATAATTGTGCGTCGTGTCTGGGTCAATTATTCTTATACGGTGGGTTACGCAACCAACCATACTCGAAGACATTGCTTTTATCTTCGCACTTTTCTATGTCTTCGAGTTACTGAGTTTATCTTCGAATTGCAAACTTTCTTTCAAATATGCACGTGTTTTAAGTTGAATATTCATTGCATATATTTGGAGTTTTTGTCCTATATAGCATTTGGCCTATAGCTATATCTTCGAGTTTAATCTAGGCAAATGTGATCGGACCCGACATCCCCATCTATTCTTACCTCTTCTATTCTGTTCAACTCCAGTCATATGCATTATATATTGACAGCTGTTGATTGTCTTCACCGCATCCTTGTCAGTCGAAGACAAATACAACCAAAGTTTAAACCTCCAATCTTATATTTTACCACGTTTTACGCAACAAACTCCTGCGCCGCCGCTACAGATAAGCGTAGTGGGCTGTCAGATACGTTGCATGTGTGCCACGTGTCCCACTAAAACCGAAGAGACCGGGGCATATACGTCCAAATATTTTGGATGTTCTAGTCCTTATAAATACATATGCCCTAGCTCAATCATTACACTTCCACTTCCTTCTCCAGCTCCAAGCTCCAAACCCTAGCGCCGTCGCTGGATTTCATCGCCACCGGAGAAGGAGCGCTTAGCTGCCGTGACTCCTCCGTCGCCGTACTCATGCCGGCCGCGACCATCTTCGTCCGTCGCTGCCGTTACCGTCTGCCACCACCGAGCTAGGGTGTGGCAGATCGAACTACTCGGCTTCTCAGCCTCGTTGACCAGTTCATCGTGTTCTTCACCGTGGCAATTAAAACTGAATTTTTACCACCCGTTTGATCTTGACAAATTACCAAATGTCTCCGAGATCTGTTTTTCCACCATGATTCCAGTAGATCTCAATCTCACATCTCTATTTGCTCAATTCTTTTACTTATGTTGCAAATCTGGGCTGATTTCTCACTTGTGTGAATTCTCGAACTTGCACAAATCTGAAACCACCTTATCTCGAGCAAAAGTGAAAGTCTTCGGTGAATGAGGTCAATATCTTTATACCATGATATATTGCTTTAAAATCTTCCGAGAATGCATATGACCTCTTCTATTCCCTTGCATCTCTAACTCTTTCACAGGTACATGTCCGCAGCAGAATCGCTAGGATCTCATAGTCTGAATTCATTTGTAGACTACTTGCAGATTCATCTGAATTCACCTGGAGCAAGCTCACACTTGAATCAGTCTTCGAAGACTTTGCATAGTCCGAAGACAATGGCTAGAGATGTCACTCCAAAGAAGGGAGGAAGACAAAGATGCCTGGATACTGCCAAGGATCTCCCTCCAGATCTGTATGAACGCTACATGTCTGACTCAGAGGAAACCTATCAACAACGCAAGAATCGAATCCAACGGATTCGAAGATATTAGACTGTGGGGTGGTTCAACTACCGCTTCGTGACTGGTGAATATGTTGAAAAGTACGATGAGAAGGCCCCCTGGACAGACATCATCTACAAGAATCTTCATCCGAAGACAAAGACTGATGCTGTGAGAAGCGGATTCTACCCATGCATGTTCCGACCAGCAATGCCAAAGAATCCACATCCCACTAGCATACAAGGGTACACTGCTGAAGATGTTGCTGCTCATGACAGCGATGCTACTATGGGAGAAAGCTGATCTGCCCCCTATCACAAATCCTAAGCCTAAGCACAAGTCAAAGGCTTCAAAGCCATCAAAGGCTTCAAGAGCTTCAAGGACTGACCACACTTCACCACATGCTTCAAGATCAAGGCCCGCTGAACCTTCTGACACCGAGGAAGATTCTCACACTCACAGGAGTATGAAGAGAAAGGCCCCTGCTGCTCGCGGCCCGAAGCCATCCTTCTCTCTGATGGACGCCGCCAACATGATTGAGCTCTCTGATGATGAGTTCGACGATGAAGCTCTAGTGAAGCTTATTCAGCAAAAAGAGGAAGAGGCCAAGCGCCTCGAAGACTTACCTCTCATTGATGCAAACATCATCTGCCGGTTTATTGATGAATGATTTGCTGACCCCTCACTCACCATCGACACCCTACAGCTCCCAATTGGAATGAGCGTCACTTTTCAAGGTCTTGTAAATGAGGAGATGACTGTTGTTCAACAAGCTGTGCAGCAACAGGAGAAGATTCGCCATGAAAAGGCTCTCTTCAAGAAGAACGTCCACAAACTCACAAATGAACAGATTGAAGGCTATCATCTCTTCATGACTGATCTCAAAGCTGAGTTTGAATAGTGCTGCAAAGCTGTTAAAGGCGCCCTTGTGCGTCTTAAGAGAAAATCTAAGAAGATGGTTCAGGCTCACAATGATATGCTGAAGAGGAAAGCACTTGGCCAGCCTGCCCTTGACCCAGAATCATTGAAAGGTCAAGGCAAGGATCATTGTCTTCGAATCAGCCTGCATCAACCCAACAAGACATGCCATGCATTGTCTTCCCTGATGGCTTCTCTGGTTCAAGGACACCTCCTCCTTCCTCTGCTGTATCCAGCAAGAAGACCAAGCAAGCCGAAGCTGAAGCCAGAAAACGCAAGTCTGCCCCTGCCTCCGAAGCCCAACCCTTGAAGAGGCAAAAGACAAAGAAGACGAAGCCATCCGAGTCGGCCCAAGTGCCCAAACCCCCTCCCGCTCCATCAACCACACCAGCTGCTCAACAAGAGCCGCTGCAGGTGACACCCATCTCCATGCACTACTAGGGAAAAGCCTACCAGTAGTGCCGGTTTTTGTACTAGCAGTAGCGCGGGTACACGCGCTACTGCTACGGCGCTATAGCTAAATTTTAGCAGTAGCGCGTGTTCTACCCAGCGCTACTGGTAATATCCTATAGTAGTAGCGCTCCTCCTCCCAGCGCTACTGCTAACAATCTGCAGCACGTTTTGAAGTGGAGCGCTACTGTTACAAGCGCGCTGCAGGTAATATTTTTCCAGCGCTACTACTAATATTTTTATGTTTTTTTGCGTTTTTTGCTCTATTTATACATATACAGCTTCTATACGATAACAACATGCATATTCATTGAAACAGATATGAATAAAAGAAGTTCTTTCATCTCATATCATCATCATCACTAATAGTCGATCACGTTCATGTCTCGAAGATATAGCGATACAAGTTATTAGAAGTCTCGAATACATGCAACTACCCATGATCACACTCATGTTTCATTATCTATGTAACCTAGCTATGATCTGATCGCATACAAGAGAAGGACGATCACGATGAGCACAAGAGGGATTATGTAGTACTTCTTGAGGCGTCGGTTCTGATTTCTCTCTCGCGCTAGCGTCCACCTCAAGTAACTAGCTTTCGCCTCATTTCTGCTATCAAACCCTTTCTGGCTGCCACCCGAGAAACGATACACTTGGGCCTGACACTCTGGCCACTCCTCGTACACTCCCGGAACCCTCCCAATGTACACGGCATACCACCTCAGCATGGATGATCTATATACATGTCAGAGATGCATATATTATCTAGTGAATTCAACATTAATATGCAACATAATATACGACGTCCGCCTGCGGAGAGAAATAGTTAGCAAATAGAAGCAACATAAACATAGATAACTAAATAGAGTGCGATAGAGTTTAGATCTAATAGTTACGTCGTACAGATAAATTCCAAGTTTTGGTTGTAGAGAAAGTAACAACTAAACAGGTACAATGTCATCATTAATTTAAGCATTGCACTCGTGCCATTCGTCCATATCCGGGAGGATGCACCCAAGCTTGGTGAAAGGCGTGGTGTCCTGACGTAGAAGGGCTATGCGGGTGCGGACGTCACGCCGCGATATTGGACCGCCGTAGAACATCCCATTCTCTTCAATGACGTATTTGATGATGACCGACGCAATTTCCTGCTGGATGCGGTAGAATTCATTTCGTAGTAGATGATCCGGTACGGTTTCTAAGGCTTCGGCCTATCTCTAGATATGGGTATCAGATGTAGATGTCATGCGAAGTGACTGTTGATCCCTTCTGTACTCCAGCATTAGATGGATGACGTAGAATCCATCCTTATTACTTGTTGCCGGTTGTAGGACGCAATAGAAGTTAGTCTTCTGGGCGAAACACAACGTGCCCCTAAATGTCTTCTTCAATTGGATGTAGCCACCCCGCATGCTGAATACCAGGAGAGCTTTGTCCAGAACATATTTGATGTCTGTGTAATCTTTCTTCTGTATGTTCATGGACGGGTCCAAATACAGTGCACGGGAGTAACGCGGGTAAAGAACGATGAGAATGGCACTCTCGTGGCTGCACAAAATAAATACATGATCAACTTAGTGTTCATGCGTGCAAAAGTAACGATTGAAATGCACGAAAGGATGTATGTGCTATAGTGGCTATCCGTGGATGACTTACCTGGGATGATAAGGTACGAGAATCGCTTCCTTGTCCTTATGGTTGACCATGAACTCTTCCATGTACTCCGTCGCATATTTGCAGTTGGCTTCGTCGACTGACAAGTAGCCCTCACGCATGCAGTATGGGTCCGCGACCGCAAGACCACTGATTTGCTCTTTCCCGACGGTGTAGTTCATATGAAGCGCATAAAGACGGACGAATGGCAAATCTAGCCGCCTCATTAGGAACATATCGAAGATGTAGTCAAATCGCAGGAAGAACAGGTCCGCAGGGCAGGCGTGTACGTACTCCTTGTCAATACACGGCACATGGACCGTATAAAGCGGGTATCCTGGATCATTCGAGGAAGAAGGCTTCTCTCCGTTGATAGCACATGGTCATGCAGTCTCCTGAGATCCCCTGTTATGGCGGCTAGCACATCCTTCGGTAACATTGGCTTTCCCGCGATATGGATAGATGGCGCATCTTTGATCGGTAAACTGTCTGCAACCCGGGTATGCGGAGGCGGCTGGCTGCTAGAAGCCACTTTCGTAGCTTTGGCGGCAACCGGGTCTTTCCTCCCCGGTCTCTTCCTCTGCTTTTTCTTGGTGCGATCAGGTGCTGGTGGGTCTGTCAGACCCTGTCTGACCACCGTCCCCAGTGTCGTTGGGCTAAGCATTGCACGATCTTGTCTTAATAGTTGAGCTTGGGTTGAGGCGACATCTGGAGGGGTTTCCTATGAGGCTTGCATGAACTAAGACTTCTTGCACTCCCAAGGACGTTCCTGCTCCGACTGTTCCTCATATGGCTGACTCATCACTACGTCCTCATAGTAGGTGTCGGCGCCGGTATTGAGCCACTGGAGAGGGTCATCGTCTTCAATGTCATGATCCATATCCTCATCCATGTGGACGACATCATCAGCCGGGGCCGGAACGGTTGGACCCCCTTCCTCATGTCGCTCGCCCTCACCCAGCAGCGCAGACGGTAGTCGTAATTGCGTAGGTGGGGTTGTGGTCATACCTTGCTCAGGTCCCTTTGGATTGCTCCCAACCACCTCCAAATGAATAAGATTCCTCAGCCACAGGATAGGCCAATTTTTCGATTCGCCAAGTTGCATCGGTGTCTGGTCATCCTCTCCACCTATTTGTACGGGAAGACATAAACCCTCATAGCCATGTTCCACACTCACCACGAAGACCCTTAAGGCATTATCGGGCATCTGCCGGCCATGGAACGAGCAATCCTTGGGCTTCATTATAGTAGCCTTCCCCTCAACCACCAACCCGCCATTCATGTTGTAGAGGAGGGTGCACAGAATGGAGTCGGCCTGCAATGACATGTGTGCGGCGTCAGAGATCCGAAAGGCAACGGGAACTAAAGATTAGTTACTTATGTTGATGAGCAAGCGATGTGTATTTACCGTGAGGGAATCAAGCTCGGCCAATGTCGACGGCCCGACATTTAAGCCAGAGACGGAGCATGGGCTGCTATCAGAGGGTGCATGTGCGGGAGCTGGTGCTGCTGGAATAGGTGCGGGTGCGGTCACCATAGCAGGTAAGGGTGCGGGTGCGAAGTTCAACGAGTTGCTCCTGGTGAAGCTGGGCATGGGAAATTCATTTGGGGGCGGTGTGGATTCTGTTGCACCCAACTGACCATAGATGGAATCAAGCTTGTCAATGCAGCTGCCACATCATTTCTGCAGGCATCTACCGCTGACGTTCTTGCCTCAATTACGGTTTCAACTTTGTTCTTCTCCAACGCCAATGCCACCTTCTCCTTGATAGTCACTTGACTAAACTTCTTTCTCTGCTTTTTGGCCTCGAGGTCCTCCCTATAGTAGTACTTCCACATGGCGCCATCTCCGACGGCGTGCACACGTCCATACGAAGGCGGCTTATCCAGCGGTTTTCCGTACATTATGTTGAGTGCCCGGTTAAAAGGGGTGTCCCACTTGTACTTCGGCGCCGACGACTGAGTCGACGAGTCGCTTTTGGCTGCAAGCTTGTGTTGCTCTCTCTGCAAAATGAGCGTGAATCAATTACGAATGTTGACTAGAACGTCGTCGATTTGATCAGAAGCTAATATAAGGTGGTAAAATGATAATTACCAATAATCTCATGAATTGCCTCGTAGGCCCGTCCGTGTAAAATTCCTTTTTTATTGGGTCCCACTTGAACCGGGCCCTGATGAAGTGATGCTCCTGCTGGTCGATGAACTCAGCCAAGGGGTCTGGGAGCCCCAGACGTTCACGTTCCGCGTCCTCCTTAGCCCACACGGGCCTCTTGCCCATGTAACCATGACTTCCGAGGTGGTGGTTCCCCATGTTCCTTGCCTGAAGCTCCTTGCCTTTCTTCGATCTGGCCTTGGCAGCTTCTTCAGCACAAGTCGCCTTGAACTTTTCAAAGTCCTCTTCCGAAATTGTCGGATTGTCTTCTTTTATCTGGGCATAGGTTTGATGCTCTACTTCAATCGCCCTTTTCACCCTTGTTTTCCAGGTGCTCAATGCGTTGCTGAACTTTCCTAGGGCTTTGTTGTTTATTTTCTGCATGGCAGGATCATCCCACGGGTCACTGATATTCTTTTCATCCCGACCAGGGAACAAGAATCTTGCGTGCAACCTATTTAGGAGCAGGTGTCGCAAAGGTTCATTCTGCCATAATTTTGCGTCATTGATGTTAGCAGTATCCCGTAGGATGCATGCTAGTTGGTTGCCGTACGTCGCTCCCACGTCCCGCGGCTCGATTGGATTGAAATCGCCTTCTGACACCTCCGTGATCACCAGTCTTCCGATGCCAACCTGATTTGGGTGTCGTGTCCTCTTTCCCTTCTTTTCATCACTGGCTGGGGAGGTACCATCGGTGGCCGTCTCCGCCTCAGTGCCGGTGTGGGTGGCATCGGTGTCGGTGCCGTTTGCGCCATCGGCGCCATCGGTGTCGGCATCAGTGGCCGTCCACATCTCCTGTTTAGCCAGATAGTTGAAGTAAACGTGTGCTGCTTCATCTGCGGCTTCATCGTTGTCGGCCATATTTCCTAGGGTTCAATCTAGTCATTTAATTTCTCGAGCTTTATAAAATAAAATGAATAATGACGCTTGGAAAAATGGGATATGTTTTGCCTGGCTGTCATTTCATTCTCGTCCCGGCAAATCTCGGGCACTCGATATGTCTACTTTGAAGCACACGTAATGTCGAAATTCATGGTAAATTTCAGCATGACCTATGCTAAAAATGGCACATATCGAGCGCCTGAAATTTGCCGGAACGGAAATGAAACAACAATCCGGCAAAACATAGGCCACTCAGAATAAGTTTCCCTGCAAGCAAGAACGGCCTCAGGCCAACAACACATTATATCTGGTCCAATTTGGACAACAACTTCAAATGGACAGCAAGAATTCCATTTTCAAAAACATATATAAAATATTTTTTACCCTACAAGAACCCTAATTTTTTGTTTTACAATCTAATTAACTAAATTTTTTCTTAACCCTAACTTTTTCTGTTTTACTATCTAATCAACCCTACCAAATAATTAGGCCTACCAAATAATCAGCCCTACAAGAACCCATATCAACCCTAATTTTTATTTGTTTTACAAGAACCCTAATCAGCCCTACCAAATAATTTCAACCCTACCAAATAAGCAAGCCAGGGAAGGGATCGAGAGCGTGCTCACCTGAGACGGAGATGGGCGAAGGAGGCGTGGGGATGCGAGCACGGCAGCCGGAGGAGAAGGAGAGGCGCAGCGAGGTCGAGGTCGGCGCGCGCGGGGCAGCAGAGGCGCAGCGAGGTCGAGGTCGTAGCAAGGGAGGAGGAGGCGTCGGGGTCGAGGTCGCCGCGCGCGGGGCAGTAGAGGTCGCGCGGGGTCGCCGGCCTGGGCAGCAGAGTGAGAGGGAGAGATCAAGTGGGGGTGGGGATGAAATATGGTTCGAACGGCAGGGCTATAGCGCAGTTAGCTATAGCGCGTTTCTTAGAAATGTGCTACTGCTAACTATTTGTTTATTTTGTAAATTCTGTAGATATGTTACTGTTTTCCCTTGTTCTTTTTATTTTTCCTTTTTCTCTTTATTTTTCCTTTTTCTCTTTTTACATCATTTGACCGATAATGGTGTTAAGTACTCATAAAAATAGGTACACACAAATTATGGTCGTTTCTTAATTAGCGTGCGGGCGACGACGCTTGAGACTGATCTGCTTCTTTCCTCTTTTGTTCGTTGTCGAATAATTGATCCCCTCGCTGTGACTTTTCCTTTTCCAGGGAGTACGATCTTTCTTAGGTAATGTTGTCCTGCTTCTTATTTTGATGTATGGTTCATCGTCATCATCATCTTCCCTCATCGGGTCACCGTACTGGTCGTAGTCTTCCTCGTTGGCGACTCCATTCATTCTGACGATGCTCCTTTTGCCTCTCCTCACGACAACACTGTTGGAATGGAGAGGGTCTTCTATGAATAAGCATTGTGTCACGTGCTTAGTGTGTACCCCATGGCTCATTTTTGGCGGTGGCGCTCACGGTATTGGCATCGGGTATACACATGGCAGTGAAATGTCGGCTTTCTCTTTGTATGTTTTTAGCCCATCTGACACGGAACATCGTCGCGCTATGCAATCCAGAGTATTCAAACTCCCAGATCTCTTCAACCCTTCCGTAGTATCTTTCAGTTACATCGCCGGTCATGGCTTCCATCGTCACCCCTGAGTTCTGGTATTCACTGTTCATATCTTTGGCCTCCGTGTAGAATGTGTATCCATTGATATCGTATGCGTGATACGTCACGAGGTTTACCGCCGGGCCATGTGCTAAGGCGTATATCAACTTTCCGTCTGGATAGCCCTCTTCCGGGGGATTAGCCACAACTCGCTCTTTGAACCAACGCAAGAAAGTGGAGTTGTGCTCTCTAATAACTTCAGCGTCCGTCCTGTGCAGTCCATAGTCACGGTACTTCTTTGCGATGGCCTCTTTGTGCAGTGCCACGAAAGGATCTATCACGTTTAGGTGTTGTAGCACTACTAAGTTAGCTATGTCAAAGTCGTCCTGCCGGCCCGAGCAGTACACATTCAATTCCATCCGGTCGTTGATGTGACCTTCTCCTTTCAGCCTTCCACAGTGCTTGTTGACGGGCAAACCAACAACAGGTTCTCCGACGCCTAGATAATTCTCGCAGAAGGAGATGCACTCTTGGGTCAGATAGCCCTGCGCGATGCTTCCATCCGGACGGCACATGTTACGAAAGAATCCTTTGATGACCCCATTCATCCTCTCGAATGGCATCATGCTATGTAGGAATGTCAGCCCTAGGTCTATGATGTCGTCCACGATGTGGACACATAGATGCACCATGACGTTGAAGAACGCGGGCAGAAAGTACATATCTAGCTCATTTAGTATGACAACGATCTCTTCCTGTAGCCTTTTCAGTTGCTTCACACTGATCGACTTTCGAGAGATAGTGTCGAAAAAGTGGCATAGATCAATAAGTGTATCACGGACATGTGTGTCCAAAATCCCTCTAAGTGCAACCGGGAGTAACTGCGTCATCATCACGTGATAGTCGTGAGACTCCATCCCGCCGAACCTTTTTTTCTCGGTGTCCAGATATCTGCTTATCTTCCGACAATATCTGGAACTAACTTTGATTCCAGCAAGGCACTTGAAGAATTGATCAACCACCTTCGAATCTAAGGTGAAGCAAGAGGGGGGGGGGCAATATTCTTCTCCCTTCTTTTTTGCTTTTTTGCCCCTATCTTCCATCTCCGTCTCTGTCTCTTCCGATGACTTTTTACCGGGCATGTGGAGATCTTTCCTGATATCCGAAACTTCCAAGTCTTTTCTTGCCTTCGGCCCATCTTTGCTCTTCTCCAGCATGTTCATCAATGTTCCAAGCCAACTCTCGAGGATATTATTCGTGATATGCATTTGATCAAGGCTATGAGGCATGTCTAGTTTGGGCCAGTACTCCAAGTCCCAGAAAACAGACCTCGTTTTCCATACCTTCAGCAGCGGCTTCGGTGCCTTCTTATTCGTCTTTCCCGGCGAGGGGCACTATTCCCAGTTCTTCAACAACTCATCAATTTCGATGCCGCTCCGCTTACGTGGAGGTCCTCGATGCTCGACCTTACCATTGAATAGATCTCCACGCTTTCTCCACGGGTCATCCTTCTCGAGCCATCTTCGATGCCCCATGTACACGATTTTTGAAGAACCGCCATCTTTCGATAGCTGCTGAGACGTTGTATCATCCATGCACCTGGTGCATCCGCAATATCCGTGGCACACCTGTCCTGCGAGATATCCGTAACCGAGATAGTCGTGCACCGTCGTGATCAACATAGCTCTCTTGTCGAAATACTCTCCTGTGTTGGCGTCCCATGTCTTGGCCGGCGTTTTCCATAACGTGTCTTCCTCCTCTTTCAGTAACCCGAGATACAGATTAATATCATTTCCCGGTTGTCTTGGCCCTTGAATAAGCATAGTCATGTGTATGTATTTTGCCTTCATGCACTTCCAAGGGGGGAGGTTGTACATCCATACAAACACGTGCCATGTGCTATGGTTGGTGTTCTGCTTGCCAAACAGATTCATCCCATCAGTACTAGCGCCAAGCATGATGTTCCTTGGATCATCTGCAAAATATTTATATTCAGCGTTTAATGCTCTCCACTGACTAGCATCTGCGATGTGTCTCAACTTCGGATTATCTCCATCATCTGGCTTCACCCTATCCACGGGCCATCGCATGAGCTTTGCTTCCTTAGGATCTATGAAATACCGCTGCAGACGGGGAGTGATGGGAAAGTACCACACGACTTTCTGTGTATTTTTCTTTCCGGCCTTCTTATATCGTGAAGCATTGCACTTTGGGTAGATGGTTTTTTCCGCGTGCTCGTTCTGATATATGATGCAATCGTTGATGCATGCGTGGTATCTAATGTGCGGCAGATCAAGAGGGCACACAATATTTTTGGCCTCCTCGACACTAGTGGGACACAGGCTTCCCTCGGGAAGAACTTTCTTTAGATACTTCAAAAGGTCATCCAGGCTTGCGTCTGTCCATTTGGTTTTTGCCTTCGTCTTGAGCAGTTCTAGTGTGAAACTCAAGCGGGTCACCTCGGGATCGCAACCATCATACAATGTAGTCTTCGAGTCTAGCTCCAGTTGCGCCAACTTGGCCTCCTCTCTAGAAGCAGCTCTGTCGCTAGTCGTCCTCTTGCAAAGCAGTTCTCGAACATGTGGTCCCCCATGGCTGAAGTTAGTAGGGACGAAGACTGCGGTGTGTCCGCGTCTTCTCCTCCAGGTCCGGCCTCTTCTGCGCCATGTACAGCGCCATTTCCCACGCCCTCTTCTTCGGGCACATTTTCGATCATCTCTTCGTCTCGGCCCATGTCGTTATTGTCTGCCCCGTCGACGTCCTCATCATCATCGTCTTCAATTATCCATCATGTATGGCCATCCATGAAACCATACATGAGCAGGTGCGCCTTGAAATTGCCAGCCTTAAAGGGGTCGAGCCATACTCTTCCTTTGCATTTATGACACGGACATAAAACCTCCTTCCTTTTTTTTCATACATGTCGTCCACCGCGGATTGCCAGTATATTTCCACCTTCCTTCCATGGACCTTCATGATTGCCTGCGCGATGCCAAATAATTATAACCACTTACATGCATGCAACAAATTCATATTTTTTTTGACATGACCTTCCCTAAACATAGGACATGTCGAGTTTGCCCGAAATTCGCCGAAACGGAAATGAATCGACATTTCGGCAAAACATAGGCAACTCATGTCACGCACATTTCAACAAATACATAATATAGGCAACTCACACATGCCACACACACAACCACATAGCTCGGTCCTATCGCGCGCGCGCGCACAAACACATACACATATTTCCATTATTGCATGTTCTCTCTTCTTTTCCTCACCTATGTCGATAGAGATCAAGCCCGCCGGTACGAAGGTATATATTCAAGTCTCTTTCTTAATTAGCTAGTAGATCTAAATAGTGAGGTAACTAGGAAGAGAGAGAACAAGCTAGCTAGTCTAGGGCTAAAATATTAAAGAGAGTGGTTAGGTAATTAATTAATGGAGATGATGGTGGAGGGAAAAGAAAGAGAGAGGGGTTGGAGGGCATTAATGGAGGTGCTGGTGGAGGGCAAAGAATGAGAGAGGGGGAGGGAGGGCATTAATGGAGGTGATGGAGGGGCAAAGAAGAGAGAGAGAGGGAGGAGGGGGAAGAAGAGGGGGAGAAGAAGAGGAGGTGGGGAAAAGGTGGCAGATATTTAGTGGCTAGCGAGCATAGCAGTAGCGCTGGTGGGATAAGCGCGCTACTAGGAACTAAACTAGCAGTAGCACCGTTTCTTCCAGCGCGCTGCTGTTAACTGTGGCCCACCAGCATAACCGTTGGAAATTAGCAGTAGCGCCCTTTTGACGAATTGCGCTACTGCTATCTCAACTATCAGTAGCGCTTTTGGCAGACACGTGCTGCTGATATAAGGGTCCCACATGCTTACCCATAGAAACTTAACTATAGCGCTCCCTAGAGTAAACGCGGTATAGATATTGTCTTAGCTGTAGCGCTTGTTTTTGGGCCATCGCTGCTAATTTATGCCGACCCTGGGGAACCGTTTGGCCCACTTAGCAGTAGCGTTTGTTAACTAACACGACGCTACTGCTAAATTCTACCAGTAGCGCCCTATTTCGTGCGCGCTACTAGTACTTAGTAGTAGCGCGTGGTCCATAACCGGCACTATTAGTAACATTCTACCTATAAGCTTTTCCCTAGTAGTGATGGCTCCACCTGCCTCTGAGAATCCAGAGAGGCAAATGATAATTCATGAGTCTGCTATCACAGGGACTCCCACTGCTAAAGACATTCCAGCTGCTGACCCCAATGCAGCTGAAGACATTGCTCCAGAAGCTCCTACTGACGAAGCTAATGTAGAGGAAGAATACCATGTGCCGCAACTTGATGCACCTCTGGTCCAAACGCCATTGCATGATGATAGTGAATATGTGGATATTGGCACCCCACTTAGGCCAGATGTGCCTGAAAATATTCCAAGCACCCCATCTTGTGCCTTCTCAACTCTTGTGCCCAGAAGTCCAGAATCTCCATTTGTGGCCAAGGAAGTTGAAGCCACTGATCATGTGTCGCCTCTCAAAAGGCTTCGCCGCAGACCAAGGATAGAAATATCTTCAATGCACAGCATTAATGAAGATGAAGTCTGCATGTCTCCAACTGCATCAGCCGACAAGGTCCTCAGGATTAAAGATGTTGCTCACAATCAGCCTGAGACTGAAGACACAGCAGCTGAAGATAATGCCGCTGAAGACATTGTGGGCAAAGCCAATGCCCCATCCCCAGATGGACCTCCTGTACCTGCTATGCCATCCACTAACGACAATGCTGACAACATTGTCCTGGCTTGCAATAGAGAAGGGGAAATGGTTCTCACCAAATGGCCCAGGCTGGAAGCTCCACCCAGGATGGTCCCTCAATTTGAATTTAACATTCATAGGCGCCCAAATGTTCTGAATCCTATGCCAAGACTCCCAATGCTCCACCAACAAGGACCTCCTCCGTCCTCTTGTCTTTAGTGTGCAAGACTTCAGGCTGAACAACACCTTCCTCGACTCAGACCACAATCCTTATAATCGTCCGAAGATTCAGTCTGACAGATTCTGGAGCACCCCTCAACGTCAGTACTATACATGCGTGCTCTATGGTCAGAACAGAGTTTTCCCTCACAAGCTTCTAAGTCTTGAAGCCATGAAAGGTCTGCCATGCTTTGAAAAAGCACTTGATTGTTTTCGGGATGTTGGACTGTTGGCTTTTGTCATTGATCATGAAGACTGGAATGAAGAGCTCATTCATCAAATCTATGCGACTCTCCACATCTCTGGCTTCGGTAGAGACCTGAAGACATGGAAGATGCAGTTCATGATACGAGATGAGTACGTCACAGCTGATTCCATGGAGTTCCTTCCTTCTACACCTCTTGCAGCCTCTGACGCTACTGAAACCACTCAAAGCATCTTTCAACTGCCAGAGCCCAACATGACTGCAATGCTCATGTTGATGAAGCCTTTGGCCCAAGAAGCAGATTCTCCCACTTCATTCTTTGTTGAAGATCTTCAATATCTGCCGAAGACTATCTACCATATTCTTCGTCACACCATATGGCCAATCAAGGGGCATTCATATTCACACAAGCTGGAAGGGGCTCTGAAGACATTGGTTTACAACATAGTCTATGGCATCAGGTTCAATATTCAAGACCTCTTCTTGCGCAACTTGGCTGCCAGTGGAATCAACTTATTTGAACCGAAGATCTTTGCACCATGGACCATGCGTTTCATCAAGTACAGAACCAACACTAGGTTCTTGCACTCTGCTCATAATCATGGCATTTATCTTCCTAATGTCGAAGTCATTCATACTGACATCTATCCATCCAAGAGAAAGAATCCACTTATGCAAGGCACCAGTAGCACAACTGATGAGGAATGGCTTCATATTCCACCCGATCCATGTGTCGCTCGGCTGATTAGCTCCATACAACAACCTCAACCCAGTGCGACTGCTATAGAAGCCATAGCCAGCACACTGCCTCGTCAGGACCACACCAGAATTGATCGCGCAATGACTAATAGAGAGCTTCTTGTCTCTCTTATTCAGAAACAAGATCGACACCATGAGTGCACACAGAGACAAATGCATTCGATGGTCCAAGACATCAACCGCATTGGCAATCTCACGACCAAGATTGCCTTCGTTGCTCATGAGACCAGCCGCCGTGCCTGGAAGACATTAACAATGCTCGCACGTGATGATGATCTTCAAGAGGATGGCTACAAGAAATACTTCCATTTCAGCGCTCCACCGCCTCGCACAGAGAAATGTCGTCAGATGCCTTCTCTCGAAGATAGTGACTTCTCCTCCGAAGCCCCATCCGTCAACATGCGGCTTGCCAATGAAGAAGCTGAAGATGTCACCTCTCCTCCAGCACAACCTGCACGACGTGACACTACACCAAGCTCTCCTGCACCAACCTCCGCTGACCCAACTGCACCATCGTCTTCAACTCCTGCTGGGGACGCGTAGTGCTCAATGTCTTCGCCCTTTTTGGTCATTCGATGACAAAGGGGGAGAAGCATTGGCTGATAGTCTTCAAACGGGTCATTATATGGGCTGGGAACTGTTATTATTTTGGTTAAGTTTACAACTCTCGTTCTTGAACATTTGCTATTTGGGTTGTAAAACTTAAGTCCCGATGGACATCTGCACACTTCCTCTTATCGTACTTTTGGCGCTATCTTCAAAATATATCATATGCACCCGAAGCCATACCGCATATGCCCATTTTTCATTATGCATTTCATTATCATTGAAATTCATATAAGATGCATAGTGATTGGATTCCAAGATATAGGCGAAGATCTCCACAAACTAAAACCTGCCATGTGCTTTTGCATTCCAAGCAAGATCTTCATAAGCACATCTTCAGGGGGAGCTCTCTATATCTTTCTATCATAATCTTCAAGTCCTTATCTTCACATAATTTTATTCCCGTTGAAAACTTCAACCAGTTTGTCATCAATCACCAAAAAGGGGGAGATTGTAAGTGCATCTAGTGCCACCCTTATTGGTTTTGGAGTATTGAAGACAAACGTGATTGAGGGACTAATGTGTTTGTGAGAGTTCACAGGACAACACAGATAGAAGTCCCTGCATATTCGGTTTAACCGTCGAAGACGACCCCCAAAAATGTCCGAAGACATTGATGACAGTTGAACCCATTGGTGGTATTCAAAGATATTTGCTTGAAGATAATGAAACACGAAGATGAAGTCTTTTGGTAGTTTTGTTTCTTCTTTCCCGAGTCATAGGAACCGTCGTACTGTTAAGTGGGGTCGATGTGATTGAAGTCAGATGCTGATGTGATGCTCAACCCATACCTATGTCTTCGAGTGAAGACATTGAGAGGAAATCTCTTCCATAGTTTGTTGAGTCAGCATTACTTGTATCCCAAGTAATATTGCCGCGTGCGTTTGAAATCCGACCGTTGTGACACGTGTCGGTTGGCCATTGACCCAGGGTCATTTTTCTCATATCAGGTCGGGTTGCCCGCTGGCTATAAATAGCCCACCCCCACCACCATAAGTAGGTGGCTTCTCAGAGCGAGATACGTCTGTTGTCGTTTTGGAGCAACCCACCTCAAAGACATTGAGAGAGAGAACTATCCTGCGAGGATAAACCCAAACACCTAGAGCTAGCGTGTTTGAGCATCACCGAAGTCATTCTGTTCCAAGCGAGCTAAAGACTTATTACACTTGAAGATTGTGATCTTCTAGATGGTTAGGCGTCTGGGTCTAGAGCGTCCAAGTGTCATTGTTGACTGCCGGGTGACCAAGTTTGTATGGGTTTCGAAAGTCTCCCCTGAAGACTTACCTGAGTGATCGGGCATTGTCTAAGTGACTTCAGCTCAAGGGGAATAGGGTGAAGACGAGGTCTTCTGAGTTCAATCTCAGCCTCCCTAATCAGACGTACAATTGTCACAACAACTAGAACTGGTCCAACAAATCATGTGTCTTCGTCAAGCAACTGGTTCTATCTCTCACTCTTACAATTCAGTATTGCATTGTGAAGCCATTGCTTGTTAGATGGAAAATAGGACTATTCGCTGAGTTGGAAATCCTAAAGTACAGGATCAGAACCGAAGACACAAGCACACTAGAGGCTTTGATCTACTCACTACATACCTAGACTACTCCTTGTAACTTCTCCTATATTTTCTTTTATCTGTTTTCCTTTTCCTTGGCGTCCTAAGGCTCAAAATCTCAATTTGCATGGAGATATGTAAATACCTATGTAAAAATACCCCCTTTTCTTATTTAATACATGACAGTGAGAGCCTCTCCCACTGTTTTTCACTGTAAAAAAAGGCATTGCTTGTTCATCTTACTCGAAGACATTCACCGAAGACATTCCTTCTCACTGTTTATATTCATACTGTCTAAGTTTATCTTTGATACATCTTAGCTCTCATGATGCTTATGCTATATCTATCTGAATGTCTTCATTGTTTTCCTTGCCTTGCATAAATCCTTGATTGATATCCCTACCTGATCCTGAATCGCTTCCGCTTACTTTGAATACATTTACTGTTTTGAAGCTTTTGATAGAAATCACCTATTCACCCCTCCTCTAGTCGATAACTAGCACTCGCACATTTATTTGCTGATTCCTATTAATTTTTAGGATTAACCTATTAACCCAGTGCCCAGTGCCAGTTGATGTTTTCTGCATGTTTTTGGCTTTTTAGGTTTACAGTACCAAACGAAGTCCAATTGCCACGAAACATTTTGATGATTTTTCTGGACCAAAAGAAGACCTGGAAACTTCGGGAGGAGGTCGGGGGCCACACGAGGGTCCCACAAGCCAACAGGGCGCGCCCAGGGGGGTGGCCGCACCCTGTTAGCTTGTGCCCCCCCGCTTGGTCTCTCGAAGCCCCTCTCTAGCCTATAAATTCTAATATATTGGGAAAACCGTAAGGAGCCTCCTAAAACACTTTTTCCACCACCGCAAGTCTCTGTTCCGCCGTGCTCCCATCTGGAGCCCTGTTGGAGGGGGGGATCGATCACGGAGGGCCTCTACATCAACCTTGCTGCTCCCATGGTGATGTGTGAGAAGTTCAACACAGACCTACGGGTCCGTAGTTAGTACCTAGATCTCTCTCTCTCTCTCTCTCTCTCTCTCTCTCTCTCTCTCTCTCTCTCTTTTTGATCTTCAATACAAAATTCATCGCACCTTCGCAATGATCTATTCGATATAATCACTTCGTGCGGTGCGTTTGTTGGGATCCGATGAATTGTGGGTTTATGTTCAGATTGTTCATGACATTATATTGAGTTCCTTGCTGGTCCTTATTTACATATGCATGATTGTATGATAGCTTCGTAATTCTCTCCAATCTATTCAAATAGTTTGGCCAACTAGATTGATATTTCTTCAGTGGGAGAGGTGCGTTGTAGTGGGTTCAATCTGGCGGTGATCTATATCCCAGTGACAGCAAGGGACAAGACACGTCTTTTTATTGTTGACACTAAGGATAAAATGATGGGGGTTCATTCATATTAATTGAATTTATTTTGTCTACATCATGTCATTGTTCTCCAAGCATTACTCTGTTTTACTTAATACTCTAGATGCATGCTGGATAATGGTTGATGGATGGACTAATAGTAGTAGATGCAGGAAGGAGTTGATCTACTTGCTTACGGACGTGATGCCTATATGTAATGAACATTTCCATGAATAGATATTGCATAAATATGCGCTTTTCTATCAATTGTCCAACAGTAATTTGTTTACCCACCGTATGCCTTCTACACGAGAGATGCCACTAGGGAAAACTATGGCACCTGAGTCTATCCACTTATATTTTTGCAAAAGCTTTCATTACCTTGGTGCCATTTTTTTTCATTTATTTGGCAATTTATAATTATCAACTATCATCTACACACTTCCTTTGCTTGCAAGTAACGAGTTCAAGGGGATTGACAACTCTCTTGCCCACGTTGGGTGCAAGTGTTTGCTCTTTTGTGTGCAGTCGTTGAAGATGGGGATTGCGTGTTACTCCTATTGGTTCAATAACCTTGGTTCTCACTAAAGGAAATACTTATCTATATTGTGCTCCATCACCCGCTTCTTTTCACGGCAACGCAGATCACAAGTATCAAGAAGGATTTCTGGTGCCATTGCCGGGGAATATCACCAACCTACTATCAAGTACCTTCGCACAAATTATCATTCACTTGTTCTACTTTTTATTTGCTTTTATATTTTGCTTGCTTTATAAAAAACAGAAATACAAAAATATTTATCTTTATTAGTTTGCTAGTTTACTTGTTTGCTTGCTTTACTTGCTAGTTTGCTTCGCTTGTTACTTTGCTTGCTTGGTCACCATGTCTCAAGATACTACTAAGTTGTGTGACTTTTCAAATACTAATAATAATGATTTTATTAGTACTCCTATACCACCCGCCCCTAGTGTGGAGTTTTATGATATTAGTGTTGCATTGCTAAACTATGTGATATGCAAAAGAAAAAGGTTATGGATAATGATGTCGTCAAATTAAAATTATTTCCTTTTTCACTACGAGATAAAGCTAAGGCTTTGTTTTAATCTTTGCCACATAATAGTATTGGAACATGGGATAAGTGTAAAGATGCTTTTATTGCCAAGTATTTTCCTCCTGCTATGATCATCTCCCTTAGAAATCAAATTATAAATTTTAAACAACATGACCAAGAACATGTTGCCCAAGCTTGGGACAGGATGAAATTGATGATTAGAAATTGCCCGACTCATGGTTTAAACTTATCCTCGTTGGGTGCAAGTGTTTGCTCTTTTGTGTACAGTCATTGAAGACGGGGGTTGCGTGTTACTCCTATTGGTTCTATAACCTTGGTTCTCGCCGAGGGAAATACTTATCTATATTGTGCTGCATCACTCACTCCTCTTCTTGGAAAAACCCAACGCAGATCACAAGTATCAATTGCATGCAGTGGCTAGCCCACTCATGCATCATGCATGCATAACCAATCAAAGAGGACATTGTGCCTGCCTTTATCGATGGACGGACAAACAGAGAAATCGAGAGAATAATTGAAGCGATGTTAATGTTATGGGCCTAAAAAATAAGTATATTCTTTGGTGGTTCTCGGGATCAATAAACCCGGACGGAGGGAGTATTATGAACCTGTAGGTCCTAAGGGAACTACTCACATATGGCCATGGAGGCAGCAAGGTTGATGAACATGGCTTTGGCAATGGATTCCCCCTCCAACATGACTTCGGAATAGGGCTCCAGATGGGATCCCTTCGGAACAGAGGCTATCGGCGGCGATAAAAGTTTCCTAGAGGTACAACAGATGGTTTCCATATTTATAGGAATTTACGAGGGTGGAATCAGGTCAAGGCGTTTTTTGTGCACCTCATGGGCAAGGGGCACGACCACCCCCTAGCCACGCCTCCTATCCGTGTGGGTCCCTTTATTCTCTTCTTGATCTCTCCTGAAGTTTCCTGGTTTTCTTGCTGCCCAAAACAAATCGTGTTAAATCGGCAATGTATTTTGACCTCCGTACATATTGATTTCTTGCAAAATGAAAAGCAAGCACAAAATAGGAACTGACATTGGGCACTAAACTAGGTTAGTCCATAAAAATAATATAAATTGCTATAAGAAGTATATAAAAATGATAATATAATGGCATGAAACAATAGAAATTATAGATACGTTTGAGACATATCAACGTGTCGACCACAATGCCATTTGTTTGTTCTAAACAAAGCATATCCAGTGTCTGAAACAACAACTAAACTTTATGACAAAAGAGTTGATCTTTAGTTCCATACGTTCACATTTTCTTAGTTATATACAGAGAACAATGCCATATGATTTGTAAAAATCAACAAGCGATTGCAATGACTACTAGATGTATCTATTATGCTACAATGAACCACACTAGATGTCACACACCAAGCTTTAAAACGCTCAATTTGTGAACCACACTGGTTGTGAATGCTATAGAGAAGTGAAGAGGGTGCACATGCTGGCGCTGGCAATTGCAATGGGATAAACTGAAGAAGAATTAGCACAGATCGATTTGAAGATGAATGGTCATATCATCAGATAAGAAATCAAGGAAGGAGAGTCATACAACCGCGCTCGGTGGGGTTTCTTGCTCCCCCAAAAAATAGGATGCCCTCATTTACTGCTCGGGGACATTCTAGGGATCATTGTTAGTTGGTGTAGAGTAATAAGCGCTATTGTTTGCTAATTAATCAATATTTTTACCTCTTCTATAAGTACTTACAGTTGCAGTTTAACTTGTGGTAAAGAGTGTTCGCTTCAGGGTTTTTTCAAAGATAAAGTACAAGGAATATGAAGGTTCATTACACATACAACATGCATTTAGTTTATGTTAGTAATTTCTTTTCATGGTGTGGATTGATAAAGTAAAAGGAAGATGAAAGGTTCATTACACATACAACATGCATCATTGATAAGTTCACATGACAGATTTAAGTTTTTAAACCATATTTAGGTTGATGTTCTATTTTAAAAATGGACTATACACTCAAATACAAAAAAAACATATATTGAATTATTGATTACAAGGTCCTTCAAAATGTTCAATCAAATGTGACACGTATAGTAAAAAGGAATGCACATTACAAACCTCTTACATTCACTTGTGCACACAAATCACGGTTGAAAGAACGTGGATGTCGCCTAGAGGGGGTGAATATGCGCTTTAAAATAATTACGGTGTGGTCTTGAACAAATGCGAAATAAAACTAGCGTTTAATTTGTCAAGCACAAAACCTAAATATAGTAGGCTCACCTATGTGCACCAACAACTTATGCTAAGCAAGATAGAGAACTAAGTGATAGCAAGATATATAACATGAAACACTATGGCTATCACCAAGTAAAGTGTATAAGTAAAGGGCTCATGTAAGAGATAACCAAGGCACACAGAGACGATGATGAATCCCTAAGTTCACACCCTTGCAGATGCTAATCTTAGTTTGGAGCGGTGTGGAGGCACAATGCTCCCCAAAATGCCACTAGGGCCACAGTAATCTCCTCGCGCCCTCGCACAATACAAGATATCATGATTCCTCTAAGGGACCCTTGAGGGTGGTCACTGAACCCGCACAAATCGTGACCATTGGGGGAGGTCACCGAACCCATACAATTGGCAACTCTTGGGGCGGTCGCTGGTACTCGTACAAATTGCTCGGGGCAATCTCCACAACCTAATTAGAGACCCTGACGCTTGCCCAGAGCTTTACACCACAATGATTGAGCTCCGAAGCACCACCAACCGTCTAGAGCGCCCAAGCACCCAAGAGGAACAAGCTCTAGGGTACCAAGTACCCAAGAGTAATAAGCTTCTCAACTATTCACTTCCACGTAGCACCTGGAGAACTCAGTCCGATGCAACTAATGCAATGGCAAGAACAAACAAAGTGGTCAAGCCCCTCAATCCCAAATCCCACCACAACAACAAAAGCTATGGAGGAATATGAGAGGAAGAACAAGGAGAACACAAAGAACTCCAAGATCTAGATTCAAGGTGTTGGGGCACTGATGGACTCGATCACCTATGGGGCCGTAAGCCCCTTTGTGGTTCGGCAGGGGCGAGGTCACATGCACAAAGAGCGGATGTGGTGAGACAACACGGCGATTAGGACACTGGTGTTTTACCCAGGTTCGGGCCGCTGTGAAGCGTAAAACCCTACTCCTGCTTTGGTGGATTGATCAGAGGAACACGAAGAACACGCAACACTCAAACCCGGCAAGGGTTGCCTTCGGGGGAGCTGCTATGTGAGTACAAGTGTCCAAAGGTCCCAATCTTTGGCTAGGTTGCCTTGGGCCTTCTTTTATTGCTCAAGGGGCAACCACAATGGCAAAACAGACATTGTCTGATGATTAGATAGCTAACAGTGCTATCATACCTAACTCTGGCACTTAGGACAAAATGCCATAAATGCAGTCTTGGTGGCGTGCGGGGATGCATCCCGGCAAGCTTCTACCACCGCTCTAGCTAACTACTGCACCACATCTTGACACGCCTCTAGATGGGTGTCAAGGGGGCATAATCTGTCTTCCAGCGTGTCGCCACGTGCTTAGCGAGAGCCACTTAGCCACTTGGGAGCTCGACACCGCATCGACAAGTGACTAACATTGTGATGCGGTGGAGCGGTGGCCGATTGGCTCGCGCTTGCCGGGGGATGGCTTGCCGGGTCTTCCAGAAGGTGTACGCGCCTCGGTCCCCGGTAGGTATTGGGGATGTGCTTGGCGCGTTTTGGGCCCGTCCTGGGCCGTTGCATTGATCTTGCCGACGTTGCTTGGCCTGTGTAGGCTGCTTCTGCCGGAGTCTTGGTCTTGGATGCTTGTTTGGTTTGCACTTGTGTGGATGGGTTCTGCTACTACTGCCTGTGCATAAGTCAGGGGCACTGGGTACCCCATATCCTAGTGCACCGACATGAGTCCCCGGGGCTGGCCCACACGCACTCGCCCAGCTTCGTTGGGTCAGGCCCAAAATTTATGCACATGCGCACAATGTGAAGGAGTAACCGCCAACTTACTAGTCAGCACTTACCCACTACCTCAGGCCGTTTCCGCCACGCGCGCCTCATGCATTGCGGGGAGTTTGCGGTGGGTGCGCATGACTTAAAGGCCTGGGTGTGGCAGAAACTGCAACACCATGGGTTGGAGCAATGAGGCGGTTACCTGTTCGCCCGTGAATGTGGGTAGTGGGGTTGGTGGAGACGGACGGCGACCTTTGGAGTGGAGGAGAGCCAGCCCCCCGCGCCCTCCCCTATAAATTGCGAGGTCACAACGGGCGATGCTCATCCATCCCCTCCTCCTCCTTGGTCCCAAATCCACAGCGCTCGCCCTTCTTTCTCCTGTCTTCGGGCCGGCCCTTCCCTCCTGATGGTCAGGGGGAAGGGCCTGGCAAATGCACCTGCCACCGCAAGGTCTTCTTCTTGTGTCCATGCTTAGCTCCCGGCCCGGGTCGATGGCCTTGGGCTAAGAGCCGATCGGAGGAGTCTCGGACGGGGGAGCGGGCGGCGCGGCGGTCGCACCAAGGACAGCTGCGGTGGCGCACCTGCTGCTACATCGCCCGTTGCTTCAGTCTTGACGGAACGCAGCGCGGACGAGACCACACAGGAGTCCATAATGGAAACGTAGCGCCGTGGTGGACCGTGGTCCCTGCGCTCCTTCTTCAAGGCGATGGAGAAAAATCGTCCGTATGGTCGCCGGTTGCGTGCGAGTGGTCGCAGCAGTGGTTCATCATGCATCGCGGTAGAGTTCTCCACCCATGCCGTTATGTATAGCGTGCAAGGGTGGGAGCCTTTCGCCCGCGTGTAATCTTTAAGGGCAGGGAGTCTTCCCCGCCTCGGGTCGCCAGGGACGACCATGCTCTCTGTGAGGCTCTTTGGAGAGCTTGGCGTTCACCTCGGCTGCCGCATCGAGGGCTCGGATGACGATGGAGGCGTTCGCTCGAGCGGTGGTGATGAAGAAGACAACGACAACGGCAACCCACGACGCTTCAGGAGCGGGGACCACAGCTCCGACCTGACGTGATCGCCGGCAGCACCATCATCAACAGCTGGCTTCAGCAGCGCCACCATCGGCACCTGCCCTCCGCCTTCTTCCTCCCTGCCAGCTTCGTCCGCCCTGCCTGGGTGCAGGGTCCTTCGGCTCCTCCAGGGGACGCGTCCCTCTGGTCCTGGCGGCGAGGCGCCGAATCCTAGCCAAGCGCTCAATTTGCCCTCTTTTTCTTCTCCACCTAATCCCTAGGAGGAGAGGGACAAGAAAGGCATCACGGGGCACATATCTTTATATAAATCAAAAGATGTAGGCACTTGCCAAATTTTAACTAATCAAAATGTAATCTCTATCCATTCTGTACTAAAAATGAATGAAAGAATGTTATTTCTCTTCCTTAAGTACTATCCTTTCTCCCTTTGTTTTAACTATGTCAGTATGTTTGTCCTTGCCGCACGGAGCCGCTTGCCGGGTCGCTACTAACCACGAGCGCCAAAAAGGGGGACCGAGCCCCCGGCAGCAGGCTGGCATCGTTCCCCGGCAAGGCTCCTGGTTGGTATCCGCGCAGCCCCCCAGAGCTGATAAGTGTCGGATTTCGGGCTCCGCAAAACCCAAAGAAGTTCGAACACACGGGCGTGTGCGAAGATCCACAACAGCTTCAACCTCTAGCTCTCAGCTCGATGGCCTAGCCAAACAAGCTCGCACACACCCAGGAAGAAGACTAGAACACGAGGATTTACCCAGGTTCGGGCCGCTGCGAAGCATAAAACCCTACTCCTGCCTTTTGGTGGATTGCCTCACGAGGAGGTTGGTGGATGAACTAGTACAGTGGTCAGTCGCACCGCGAGGATGCTCGGGTGGTGTTTTTTCCCTCCTGCCTCTGCAGAGCAGCCTCGCCTCTACTTATAGTGGCCTGGGTCCTCTTCCCTTATCGCAATGGCGGGAAGGGATCCCACAACGGCCAAATTCGAAAGGGGACAGGAGGTACATCTTATCCTGACGAAAGGTGGTCTTCGCCTACAAAGTAGCTGGTGGTGACGTGGTGGTGGGCTCGCTGGTGACATCCGTCCTGCCGTGCCTGCTGGCCTGGTCTCATTGCACCGTAACGGAAACCTTTGGTGGGGCGCCTTGGGAACCTGCGCTCGTCCCTGTCTCCTTTGCACCAAAGAGGAAACTGTCTCCTCTGGCGCGCTGGTGCCCGCCTGGCCTGCCTTGCGTCATCCTTGACCTCCCGAGGCCGAGCGTTGCATAGAGATCTCCGCCACTCAGGAGGGGGCCTGGGGAGACCTCTTCCCTCCGGAGGCCTTGGCGCCGTCTCCCTCGCGAGCGCGGGGCTCTCGCGAGGGCCTTGTCTTGAGTCAGGCCGCGTTGGGCCGTACGGATCGTCGAAGCGTGCCACGCCCTGGGCCGCGGGCTGACAAGTCTGGGTACCCCCGTTCCCAGGACGCCGACAGTAGCCCCCGGGCCCGAGGCGCGCTCGAGTTGGCTTCGGGGCGAAGCCAAAGAAGATGGCCCAAAGCGCCGCGGGCCCTCATTGCCTGCGGGCCAGGCCTGGCGCGCGGTGCGCGGTTGGATGCGGGCGTCATCGCTCCCGTGTCTCCTCGGCAACTGCCCGAACCGAAAAAAGCCTGACGCCCAATGTCGAGCCATTATTGCTTTCCTCCTCTGTGCTTCTGCTCCTTCTTCCAGATCCCAATACTTTGCGAGAGCCTCTCCAGATCTCGGCACCGCACCGTCTTCCTTCTTGCTTCCTTGGCCTGAAGGACTTCTCGATGGCTCCCGCCGGTAAGTCGAAACCCGAGGCTCAGAGCTCGGCCTCCGCTTCCATCTCGCCAGCGCTCTCTGAGTCCACCATAGCCAAGGACGGGGACCTTGCCCCGGTGCTTCCGTCGACGGCGGATGGTACCAATGAGTGGGGGCGGACCTTGATATGGTGCGGCTCCGCGGAGAAGCATCGCCTGGCCAAGTCGGCCTACCCTTTCTTCCTCCATAGCATCTTCTCTGGGATCGTTCCACCTTTCTCTGAGTTCTTCACCGCCATCCTCGAGCACTACGGGGTTCAGGCCCTTCACCTTCAACCTAACTCCATCCTGCTCTTGTCTGTCTTCGCCTTTTACTGTGAGGCCTTGGTGGGCGTGAAGCCTTCGGTGGCCCTCTTCTGCCATTTTTTCAGCTCGCGGGTTCATGACGGCGCTCAGCGGTCAGCATGTGTCTCCTTCGTCGCGGTCCAGAGCGGGAACATGCTCTTAAAGTCCGGGAAGAAGGTGGAGAACTTTAGGCACCGCTGGGTCTTCTTGGACCTCAAGAGCATCAACCCCCGCCTGGAGCTTTCGAAAGGGCTGCCGGAGAAGATTCCTGCATGGAGCTCCACGAAGCTCTCTGACCCCCGGGCCAAGCCCGTCCTGGAGCGGATCTCTCGAGATATCAACGCCAGGAAGTTGACCGGGGGGATGATAGCGAAGGAGTTCTTGACGCAACGCCTGGCGCCTCTCCAGTCTCACTCGAGGCCCATGTGGGACTACCAGGGCGGTGGCGATAACATCAGGCTTCGGTCCGTGCGCCTTACCCCCGGGGAGCTGAATAGGGCTATGGCGACCCTGCTCAACGGCGACCCCGGGGACCTTCCTGAGGCCTACGCCTCGCTGTACTGCCGCGACGACAAGGCCGACTTGGTCGCCGCGATGCCCACCTTCGACGAACTGGGGCTCTCTCCGGCCGAGTGCCCTGGCGCCCCTGTCGCGGTGTCCTCCGGTGACACCGCGGACGAGGAAGCCTCGGAGGGGACCGCGGATGATGAACTGGAGGAAGTGTCCCCTCCGTCGCGGAGCGCGCTTCTCCGCGGCTTCGAAGACGACGACGGCGCCGGCGAGCCCCCTGCTGCAAGTCCTCTGCGACTCACCAGGGTCCTTAGGGGGTCGGGGCCCACCCCTCGGGCCACACGGACCGCCGGCTGGGTGACCCCGAGGAAGCGCGAGGCTGGGCCTCCTCCGGAGTGCCCAACTCGTGCCAGCAAGGTGGTTGAGGCACCCGCCTCGCCCCTGCCCAAGCTGTAGCCTGTGGGCGAGGCGGCTGCGTCTGGGGCTGGTGCGGCTCTCCCTGCTGCGGCCCCTGCGGGCGGCGACCCTGCTCCTCCGCCCAGCGGCGCCTCCCCGGAGAAGGGCGAGGGCACTCCTGCCTTCGCCGAGGTGGAGAGGAAGGGGAAGTGGGTCGACGTCGAAGAGTAAGTGGTCCCACTTGGTTTTTGGCCACCCGCCGGTGGCCTACGTGCTGATGGTCCCTCCTTTGCTTGGTAACCAGGAGTGCTGCCGTGCTGAAGGCGAAGAAGAAGAAGGCGGGCGTCAAGTCGAAGATGTCCTCTGACGTGGTGTCCGTTCCCGGTGTCCTGCCGGCGCCTGACGAGGCGCCAGATGTCGTGGGCGGGGAGGCTCGCGGGGCGACTCTCCTTGTCACGGCCGCGGAGCCCCCGACGCTCATCGGAGGGGCTGCTCCTGCCCTTAGGGGCGCATCCGCGCTACTGCCTGGGTGGCCAGCCCCCGAGGCCCAGCCAGCTGTGGGGCCGTCCGCCCCGGCCCTGCCTATGATGGCACCGCAGCTTCCGGCGCCTTCTGCTCTTCATGCTCCTGCCCCCTGGAGGCGGCTCCTGCCGTTGCGCAGGTGCCACCCCCGAGACGGGCCCTGGCGCCTATGACTTGTGGCCTTCTGGTCGAGTCAGGCGCCCTGGATGGGGCCTATGCCGCTCTAGATCAGGCCTGGGGCTCCCTCGGGAGCGCCGACGGTCGCCTCGCGAAGGAGCGCTTGGGGCTCCTTTCCGGGTGGCTCCAGGCCGACGCTTCTGTCGTGGCGGTCTAGAGCCAGGCCGAGGCCACCGCAGCTGAGAGAAGGAAGGAGGCCGCGTTAGCCAAGGCAGCTCGCGACGCGCGCTGGCTGACGCAGCGTCTGTCGTTAAGCGCTGCGACGAGGTGGAGGTTCGCCTGGAGTCTCTTCAGGAGGAAAGGACTGCGCTCGCAGATCGGCTTCACCAGCGGGAGGAAGACCTCAAGATCTGCGCAGCCAAGCTTGTCGACCATGACACCGCGCTGTCCAAGGCGGCAGCCAAGCAAGCCGCGGAGCGCGAGTGTCTGGACAGGCTGAAGGAGGAGGTAGCTGCGGAAAAGGCCTGGCTCGACTCCAGGGAGAAGGCCCTTGTCGCGGCTAAGGAGGGGAAGGTTGCGGAGGTTGGTGCCCCCCCTCCGTCGAGCTCAGGCTTCGTCAGGCGCTGAACTCCATCTATCGGGGGGGATTCACGGAACCCCTAGTGGCTCCTGAGAGCGGCTTCGTGGGGCTCTGTTCAAAGCTCGTCGAAGTGCTTGAGGGTGCCGTCGCCAGGGTGGAGAACGTCTTGGAGAGTGAGTGTCGCGACCTCTTCTCTACGGCCGCGACGTGCGTCTTCAGCCACCTCTACCTTCGCGAGCCGAGTTTCGACTTCGGCTCCGTGATCCGCCCGGTTGATCCTGGGGTTCGCGCCGCTACGGTGACGGCCGTGGAGGGCGCCGTGGAGGCACTGCTGAAGAAGTTCGCATGCGTCGCCGTTCCCCCACCTCCTCCTGCAGCTGCAAGGGTTAGTGACGATGATGATAACGGCAGCGATGTCGACGACGATCTCCCCGCGGTCGGGACGGGCGGTGGCGCCAGCTCCTCCTAGCTCCTCTTCCTGGGTCTTTTTCTGTAACGTTCATCGTGCCTCGTGGAGGCGTTAGACTTGTTTGCATTTCCGGAGACATTTTAATGCTTGTAATGACTGCTAAATTGTGTGGTTTCTTTCCTCGCCTTGTTTCCTTCCTGCTTGCTGTAGCGCTCTGCGTCGGCAGGGCCCGGTCCCGCGCATACCTCGACCACTGTTGTGGCGTCCAGATCACCAGGACGGTGCCAAGGGGCGAGGGGCTACGTGACCAGTGAGGCTCCTGAGTCGCGATGCTCAGGAGTCCCCCTTGACGTACAAGCAGCCCTCACGAAGGGAACACGGTGAAGGCGGGGTTAACTTGGAGATTTGGAGCACCTTGAGCTCTGCGTTGGTAGGGCCCGGTCCCGCGCATACCTCAACCGCCGTTGGGGTGTCCGGATCACCAGGACGGTGCCAAGGGGTGAGGGGCTACGTGACCAGTGAGGCCCCTGAGTCGTGATGCTCAGGGGTCCCCCTTGACGTACAAGCGGCTCCCATACCTTTCCTCACCAGCTTTCGTCTGAGAGGGACGCGTGAAGACCATGTATCAGAGACCTGGAAGGTGGTGTGCGCCAGGCCCGGCCTGAGCGTAGCCCCCATGCAGCCCCCTCACGCGGGCATCCCAGAGGAACGCCCCGATATGGGGCCGCGAGGGGCCGTCCTGAGGTTGAACGCAGCCGCTAGGGCGCCCCCAGTTGTTTATCCACCAGCGCGGAGCATGGGGCTTCCACGTTGCGTGGGCATAGCCGCTGGGCGACAGTGTTGTCTGCCAGCGCGGAGCATGGGGCTTCCACTTGGGCATGGGAATGGGGGGCCCCGGCTCCTGAGCCCCCCGGGCATGTACAGCCTATAAAGTTCGTACGTGTGGCCTGCACGGTAGAACTGGGAGGTGTATCTGGGCACTCGTGAGGCAGCTCGGGTCTCACGAGGCCCTACCTCAAAGGCGGGTTGTGCCTGAGTCTTCCGGTAGAAGGCGCCAATGCAAGTCTTGTATATTTTGGAGGAACCTGCGCCAAATGGATTTCCAAGGGCCATCGCATGAGAAGGCCGAACACCAATGACCTCAGGAGGTGACGTGAACGGGGCCGGCCCGCCAGACAGAGCTCAGCCATTGGATTTATTGACGCTGCAGGGACGGACCCGAGCACAGACGCCGTGCCCAGTCTTCTCATGCGACAACTCCGAGGAGCAAACATCCGGCGCGCGGCTCCCGCGGCGGCGAGAAGGCCGACCATGGTTGCAGGAACCCTGCTGCGCGCCCTGACTCACCCACCTTCGATTAGCTCATGCGAGGACGTAGCACCGAGGGCCACGGGAGGTGACGTGCGCGGGGCTGGCCCGCGAGACAGAGCTCGATGATACGTCTCCAACGTATCTATAATTTATGAAGTATTCATGCCATGTTTACAATAATTTTATATGATTTTGGTATGATTTGATTAGAACTAACCCGGACTGACACTGTTTTCAGCAGAGTTACCGTGGTGTTGTTTTTGTGCAGACATAAAAGTTCTCGGAATGGGCTGAAAATTTACGGAGAATATTTTTGGAAAATATAAAAAATACTGGAGCAAAAAGCTGGGCCAGGAAGTGACCGAGGAGGCCACAAGCCCCCCCTAGGGCGCGCCCCCTGGCTTGTGGGCCCCTCGAGCACTCCCCTGACGTGATTCCAACGCCAAGTACTCCTATAAATCGAGAAACCTCCAGAAAGAAACCTAGATCGGGAGTTCCGCCGCCAGAAGCCTCTGTAGCCACGAAAAACCCATTGGGATCCCGTTCCGGCACCCTGTCGGAGGGGGAAACCATCACCGGAGGCCATCTTCATCATCCCGGCGGTCTCCATGACGAGGAGGGAGTAGTTCACCCTCGGGGCTGAGGGTATGTACCAGTAGCTATGTGTTTGATCTCTCTCTCTCTCGTGTTCTTGAGATGGCACGATCTTGATGTACCCCGAGCTTTATTAATATAGATGAATCATATGGAGTTTTCCCCTCTCTATCTTCTGGTGATGAATTGAGTTTTCCCTTTGAAGTTTTCTTATCGGATTGAATCTTTAAGGATTTGAGAACACTTGATGTATGTCTAGCGATGGGATATCCATGGTGACATTGGGATGTTCTATTGATCCACTTGATGTATGTTTTGGTGATCAACTTGCGGGTTCCGTGACCTTGGGAATCTATGCATAGGGGTTGGCACATGTTTTCGTCTTGACTCTCCGGTAGAAACTTTGGGGCACTCTTTGAAGTTCTTTGTGTTGGATTGCACATGATGAATCTGAAATTGTGTGATGCATATCGTATAATCAAGACCATGGGTACTTGTGGTGACATTGGAGTATCTAGGTGACATTAGGGTTTTGGTTGATGTGTATCTTAAGGTGTTATTTTAGTACGAACTATAGGGCTGTTCGTGACACTTATAGGGATAGCTCATAAGATTGATCAGAAAAGATAACTTTGAGGTGGTTTCGTACCCTACAATAATTTCTTCTTTTGTTCTCCGCTATTTTTGACTTTGGAGTGAACTCTTTGTCGCACGGGAGGGATTTACATATGATTCAACTATGTTAGTATTGTTGAGAGAACTTGCACTAGTGAAAGTATGAACCCTAGGCCTTGTTTTCAAGCATTGCAATACCGTTTGTGCTCACTTTTGTTACTTGTTACCTTGCTGTTTTTATATTTTCAGATAACAAAAACCTATATCTACCATCCATATTGCACTTGTATCACCATCTCTTCGCCGAACTAGTGCACCTATACAATTTACCATTGTATTGGGTGTGTTGGGGACACTAGAGACTCTTTGCTATTTGATTGCAGGGTTGCTTCAGAGAGACCATCTTCATCCTATGCCTCCCACGGATTGATAAACCTTAGGTCATCCACTTGAGGGAAATTTGCTACTGTCCTACAAAACTCTGTGCTTGGAGGCCCAACACGAGTCTACAAGAATAAATTTGTGTAGTAGACATCACTCGACCACTCGGGTTTGTCAACGCTGCAGGGACGGACCCGAGCACAGACGTCGTGCCAGTCCTTAATCACGAGGCGGTCAAAGGCAGGTTCGTTAGGGCGCAATGACATTCATGGTGGCGAAGCACCGAGCATGCAGGTTGGAATGTTTAAGAAACTGATCAAACGCATAAAAAATTCTGCTACATGCGTAAACGAAGCGGCTGCGGGGACGGGCCCTAACCGCCTGAGGATAATGCGGCCCAATGGGCACCCTCAAACTTGAGCAAACCAAAAAGTTACTTGGTACGAACCAAAAAGTCACCTGGCAGCAGTACCGATGAAGCGTCGAGGTAGTTGTCGAAGCCTTGCCTTCATGAGCCCAGCGCCTCCCGAGGCTGGGGGCCCTCGCTCGGGCCTGGCGCCTCCTCCAGCACCTCGCGGCGCCTGACCCTATAGGGCGTGAGCATGGCCTGAGCAAGACGCTGAAATGTGGCGCCCGCGTTCATCAGACCAAAGGGCATGCTGACGTAGATTCCGCCGCGACCGATGCGCGACGGCCAGAAGATGTGCTGGGATGCGGCCCTGTTGATGCTTGGTATGTCGACGCAGACGCGCGGCGCACCGCCCGGTCTGACGACGGCGGCCGTGCTTGGCGATGCAGGGCGACGTCCGCCTCGCATGGCCTGTGCTTCCCGAAGTTCCTCGCTTGCGCTGGTGATGAACTCCCGCGAACTCGGCGCCTCGCACCGTGCCCCTTGCCTTGGTGGACGTGCGCCGAAACACGCTTCCAGGTTGTGCCCGAGCACCTCCCTTGTCTCACCGGTCAGGTCGGTAGCCTTCCAGGTGGAAGCCCCCAAGCCCGACCCAAGGGAAGCGTCGAGCGCGCCTTCCTATGCGAGGGAGGAAGGGGCCTTGGCCCCGGGCGCGGAGCCTGAGGCGCCGTCCTTAGAGCTTTCAGCCCCCTGGCGCCCCTTAGAGAGGAGCTGCTTCTTCTTCCTGGGGATGTCCTCGTGAGGCAGGACGTCGCCCTCGTCGTCTGAGTGCTCGGCCGTAGCGGCACGGTAGGCGCGCTCGAGGGAGCAAACGACATCCTTCTCATCGCAGTCGATGGTGATGATACCACCACTCCCCGGCATCTTGAGGACGTTGTATCCATGGTGAGTCACCGCCATGAACTTGGCGAGGGCGGGGTACCCTAGGATCGCGTTGTACGGGAGGTGGATGTGGGCAACGTCGAAGACGATGAGCTCGGTGTGGTAGTTGTTTCGTCCGCCGAAGGTGACCGGCAGGCGCACCTGCCCGATGGGGATGGTAGAGCCGTCAGTGACCCCTGAGAAAGGCTTGGTTGGCATGAGCTGGTCGTACGGCACTTGGAGCATCTCGAACGTCTCAATGGAGAGGACATTGAGCCCCGCACCACCGTCTATGAGGGTCTTGGTGACGAGGACATTGCTAATGGTTGGCGTGCACAGCATGGGGAGCGCGCCTGCCATGGCCGAACACCCGAGTTGATCCTTGGAGTCGAAGGTGATGACGCACTGGGACCACTTGAGGGGGCGCGCAACCTCGAGCTTTCGGAGGGCTGCGTTCACCTCCCACGAGAACTGCTTGAAGATGCGGTTAGATGTTGGGGCTTGGGCGCCGCCCAGGATGCAAGCTATTGCCCTGTCCTCCTGGAAGCCCCCAGCCCCGTCGTTCTGCCTGTCTTCTTCGTTCCTCCTGGGTGGCGGTGGCAGCGGGGGAAGGCCGGCCTCACGAGGGAGGGCCTCACGAGGCTGACCGCGACGCGACCCCTCCGGAGGCTCGTCGCGCCAGTGGTCCTCCTGAGCTTGATCGCGCCATTGGTCCTCCCGAGGCCGGTTGCGCCACTCCTAGCACGGGTCCCGACTGTCCCAGCGGCCTCCGCCACGACCGTAGCCACGGTCGCCGCGCCCAGGGCGTCGCCCGAAATGCTCGTCATGAACCGACCTGAGCTCCTGACAGTTGATGGTGTTATGGCTATTGGTGCCATGGAAGATGGAAAATGGCAGCCCTCCAGCGGGGGGTTCCTCGTCTCGACTGCGCTTTGCCTCATGTTCCGCCGCCAGTACCGCAGGGGCCTTGCGCTTCATCTCCTTGGTCTTGGTCTTCTTGTCTTCGGGGTCCGCCTCTGGAAGCTCGAGGAGTGAGAGGCGTGCTTCTTCGGCCTTTGCGCACTTGTTCGCCAGGTTGAACATCTCCAGAGCTGAGCACAGGTCGTCGTTGAGGGTGAGCTCCTCCCTCATCCTGAGGTCCCTGACGCCGTCGGTAAATGCCGAGATGATGGCCTCATCTGACGCCCTCGGGATCTTGAGGCGGACAGTCGTGAAGCGCTGTATGTACTTGTGCAAGGTCTCGCCCGGCTGTTGCTTCACGCAACGCAGGCCAGTCACCACGAGGGCACGGTCGCGGGTGCCTTGGAAGTTGGCGATGAAATACTCGCGCAGGTTGTCCGAATAGGTGATTGACCCCTCTGGGAGGTTGAGGAGCCAGGAGAGTGCACCACCCTTGAGGGCCATGGGGAACCAGCTGGCCATGACCTTGTCGGCCCCACCGGAAGCCTGGATGCTTAGCGAGTAGAGCTGTAAGAACTCTGCAGAATCTGGGGTGCCGTCATAACGAGGAGGCAGGTCGGGCTTGAACTTGCAGGGCCACATAGCCAGATGCAGCTCCGGGGCGATGGCGCGGCAACCCACTGGTCCTACGGGCGCCGCGCGTACGGGAGGAACCCGGTCTTGGTGCTCCTGGTCAGCTGCCTCCAAGGGCGCCCGGTCGTGACGCTGGTGCAGCGGCGCAGTGAGCGCAGCCGGGTCAGCGCGCGGCCGGGGCACCACCTGGCAGCTTACTTCGTCCCTCACCCTCGCCGGGGGCCTGCGCGGCTGGTCGCGTGGGCGTGCCTCACGCCTGGGCTCGGGGTCGACGTCACGTTGGGGAGGGGGAGGCGGTGCATCGTGAGCCACGTGGTCTGCCTGAGAGGGCTAGGGCCGGAACGAGTAGGAGAGCGCCGAGGCGTCACCGGCAGCACTGACGAGCTCTGCGATGCGCCCGAGCCAGTCGTCGTAGCGGTTGGGGGCAGGGCGGTAACGCAGCAGCTCGCACGCCATGAGTAGTGCGCCCGACCCGTGCACTGGCCCGGGGCGAGCATGGGAGGACGACCCAGTAGCTGGAACGATCGACGGGGTGGCGCTGCGGCCGTCGCGCCGCACGGTGACCGGCTGTGATGAGTCCTGCTGCTCGTGGGCATCCGGGCCCGTGGCGGCGTCGGCCACAGGAGAGGCGGATCGACGTGCGGCGGTGCGGCCCACTGGCACCGTCTAGGCGAAACGAGCAGCACGGCGCTCGACACGAGCTCGGCGAGCGTCAACCATCGGAGCGGTGGAGCGGAGAAGGAGCGAAGCTTGAGGAAGACCTCGACACGCCCCTACCAGGCGCGCCAAATGTCCGATTTCGGGCTCCGCAAAACTCAAAGAAGTTCGAACACAGGGGCGTGTGCAAAGATCCCCAACAGCTTCAACCTCTGGCTCTCAGCTCGATGGCCTAGCCAAACAAGCTCGCACACACCCAGGAAGAAGACTAGCACACGAGGATTTACCCAGGTTCGGGCCGCTGCGAAGCGTAAAACCCTACTCCTGCCTTTTGGTGGATTGCCTCAAGAGGAGGTTGGTGGATGAACTAGTACAGTGGTCAGTCGCACCGCGAGGATGCTCGGGTGGTATTTTTTCCCTCCTGCCTCTACAGAGCAGCATCGCCTCTATTTATAGTGGCCTGGGTCCTCTTCCCTTATCGCAATGGCGGGAAGGGATCCCACAACGGCCAAATTCGAAAGGGGATAGGAGGTACATCTTATCCTGACGAAAGGTGGTCTTTGCCTGCAAAGTAGCTAGTGGTGACGCGGTGGTGGGCTCGCTGGTGACATCCGTCCTGCCGTGCCTGCTGGCCTGGTCTCGTTGCACCGGAATGGAAACCTCTGGCGGGGCGCCTTGGGAACCTGCGCTCGTCCCTGCCTGCTTTGCACCAAAGAGGAACCTGTCTCCTCTGGCGCGCTGGTGCCCGCCTGGCCCGCCCTGCGTCATCCTTGACCTCCCGAGGCCGAGCGTTGCATAGAGATCTCCGCCGCTCAGGAGGGGGCCTGGGGAGACCTCTTCCCTCCGGAGGCCTTGGCGTCATCTCCCTCACGAGCGCGGGGCTCTCGCGAGGGCCTTGTCTTGAGTCAGGCCGCGTTGGGCCGTACAGATCGTCGATGCGTGCCACACCCTGGGCCACGGGCAGACAAGTCTGGGCACCCGTTCCCAGGACGCCGACAATAAGCGCCAGGAGCTGGGGGACGGCTGTCGGCGTTCTGGGAACGGGGGTACCCAGACCTGCCTGCCTGCGGCCCAGGGCATGGCCCGCTTCATCAGCCAAGCACAAATAGACACGGCCCCACTCAAGACAAGGCCCACGCGAGGACCCTAGGATCGCGAGGAGGAGCAGCATCAAGACCAGCAAGGGATGGGCCTCCCCAGGCCCCCTCCGGAGTGGCGGAGATCTCTATGCAGGACCCGGCCTCAGGAGTCAAGGGTGACGCAAGGAAGGACAGGCGGGCGCCAGCGCGCCAGGTGGAGTAGTTTCCCCTTTGGTGCAAAGGGGGCAAGGACGTACGCGGGTTCCCAAAGCATCCCCCAAAGGTTTCCATTCGGTGCAACAAGGCCACGACCACGAGCCCGGCAAGACGGATGTCATCGCCGAGCCCACCTCATCATCATCCACAGCTACTTTGTAGGCGAAGACCACCTTTGGACAGGGCGGGGATGTACTCCTGTCCCCCTTCAAATTTGGCCGTTGTGGGATCCCTTCCCGCCATTGCGATAAGGGAAGAGGACCCGGGCCACCGGTATATATAGAGGCTAGGCTGCACCGTAGAAAGGGATCCGGGCAATCAGTAGATCCACCCATCCATTCGATCCATCACAAAGCCAGCAGAGGGCCAAGAACACCTCAGGAGCACCCTCACGAAGCTCTGGAACATTGTACTAGTTCATCCACCATACCTCCACGAGAGGCAATCCACCAAAGCAGGAGTAGGGTATTACACTTCGCAGCGGCCCGAACCTGGGTAAATCACCGTGTTCATCTTCTTCCTCGTCATCGTGCGAGTTCATAGTCATATCCATCGAGTAGTGAGATAGGTAGGGCGAGGCTGCAGGGGATCTTCGCACACGCCCCTGTGTTCGAATCTTGAGGGTTTTGCGGAGCCCGAAATCCGACATTTGGCGCGCCAGGTAGGGGGCGTGTCGGAGTCTTCTCCAAGCCTCGCTCTTCCCACGCTTCACCGCTCCGATGGCCGGCGCCCAACAAGCTTCCCCCGGCTGCCGCGAATCAGCTTCCATCGACCCCACCGCTGCCGCCGGATACCTATGCCCCAACAGCGTAGTGCTGGGCGGTCAGTACCAAGCCACCAGCATCGCCTCCACCGTCGCCGCCTCTCGCACCGCCCAAGCACACGGCGGGCGGGTGGCGCCCTCAGCACCGGCGACGCACCGCACCTACGTGGGGGACCTCGACGCGCACGATGCGCTACTGCTGGCAAGCGAGATGCTCCGCCACCGCCCGACGCACGGGGGCTTCCACGCATGGGCCGACCACGTTGCAGAGCTGGTCACCGTCGCGAAGAGGGTCGTGGCTCCTCACTCTTTTTCAAGGCCGCAGGCATTAGGCGCTGGGGGCTCGTCTGCCGCGCCCGTTCCCCATCCCGCCGGCGGTGTGCCCCCTCCAGCACTGGGCGAGCCCGAGCGGGGCCCGCCGCACGCTGTGCTCCTTCTCCTTCGGATCCCGGTGACCAGTTTCGGGGCGCAGCCCGGCCACGACGACCGAACGCACGGAGGAAACAACGGGGCGCCCCGCGCGCACGCCAACACGCGCCCCCGTGACCCGGTGGACCTTCAACAGCCCGGGCTGACCAGGCGGGAGCGCGCCGTCCAGCACGGGGAGCACGCGGCGCAGGCGTCCAGACAAACAAGCAGCAACGGCGAAGGCGCATCAGATTGCCGAGGAGGCAATCCACACCAGGAGGCGCGTGGCCCACCCAACGGCGGTGGCAGAGGTAAGCAGCTCCGCTCTGAGGCCCGTCCCAGGAGGGTCTGCGAGCGGCGTGCATGGGGCGGCGCCCCACCGCCGCCAGGAGGGGCCGTCCCCGGCGCCCCGCCGGACGGCTCAGGAGAAGAACCGAGCCCTTATGTGGAGCCCTATGTACCATGCTACGTCGTACCGCCTGACGGTGGGGCGGGTCAGGCGCCTACCGCAGGCGCCAGCACCTCCCGAGGGTAGGGAGCACCCCGGGCGTCCTCCCCGAGCCGGGCCTGGGGGCTTCCACTGACAGAGCACCGGTCCTGGACGACGCGAGTGGGAGAAAGAGGGAGGGCGCCCCCAGGCCCGCGGGGCGCGGCACGCGCAGACGCCCTAGCGAGCAAGCAACGCCGAGCCAAGCCCCGAGGCCTCAGGAGTAATGGCCTGGGGGGAGCAGCTAGACACAAACAGCGCGGGCCACCTGCGGCAACTGAAGCGCCGGCGCGAGCTCGGGGGGCTGGGCCTCACGAGGCCCTCAGGACATTGTCCGGCCAACGCGCAGACGCTTCACGAGGCGGCTTGATCGACAAAACACCTTTATGGCTGCGCCGAATGTATTGTGCTCATGTTTAGGCCGCGGGAGCGCAATCCTGTGGCCGCGTGGGGAACAATGCATTCGGGTTTGGGTCATAAAGGCGCGCAACCGAGCAGAAATGCACGGGATGGTTCTTGATGGAGTTGGAAGCTACCAGGCCGTGCGCCTGGGGGCTTGCCCAGCTATCTACGGCCGTGACACTCTCACGTAATAATGAGCGGGCTGTATACGCCCGGAGCCCCCCGAGGACGCGGAGGGGTTCCTTCCCACGCAATGTGGAAGCCACAGCTCCGTGCTGGCGGACAACACTGCCCCCCAATGGCTATGCCAATGCAACGTGGATGCCCTATGATCAACGCTGGGGGAAGACGAAGGCAAAGACTAGTCTAGGGGCCGGACGCGGCAATTGCTTGCTTCTTTTTGGTGTTTGAGTTGCCGTTTTCTGGAATGAAGTTTGGGAATTTCGAAACTCTATATTTAAAAGAAAAAGGGGCGGGAACTTTTTCTCTCATTGCTCTCTCGTTTTACCGGTCTTGAGTTCTGTCTTTCTGGATTGGTGTTTCGCAAGGAGCCGTGCGCTCCGGCCCTCCCAGAGGTGCCTCGGAGCTGGATAGCAAGGCCCTGTCGCCTCAGGGGCTCACATCTTTTAGCCGTCGACCCCCGCTCGGGGGCTCCGACCGCAGCGCGGCACCGCGGCATGGAGTCTCGGGAGGCCCCAGGGCCTCCTGAGGCAGCATCCGGCAGGACGGAATGGGGATCGCTCGAGTGTCAAAGGGGGCTCCTGAGCATCGTGCCTCAGGAGCCTTACCGGTCATATATCCACTCGCCCCCTTGATGTCGTCCTTGGTGATCCGGTCGGCATCAAGGGTGTCGGGGCCTCGCCTCATAATTGCGTCCTTGGTGATCCGGTCGTACATTACGGTGGTAGGGAAATGTGCGGGACTGGGACCTGCCGACGTAGAGTCGCTTGAGCGTCAAGGGGGGCTCCTGAGCAACACGCCTCAGGAGCCTTACTGGTCATATAGCCACTCGCCCCTCGATGTCGTCCTTGGTGATCCGGTCGGCATCAAGGGTGTCAAGGCCTCACCTCGTAGTTGCGTCCTGGTGATCCGGTCGTACATTACAGTGGTAGGGAAATGTGCGGGACTGGGGCCTGCAGACATAGTGTACCGAAAGGGGCCCCAAACCGTCCCACAAAGAAGGAGGAAGCGTCCCAGGAGGAATCGCGGACCATCTGGATAACCCAGCCGCACCTCGCGACGCACGAGATCGTCACCACCCTACAAGCTAAGTACACTGCCGAACCAAGCAAGAGCCGCCTGACCTAATAACGACCCGAGGATGGGATAAGGGTTATGTGCACTAATGTAAGGATGCAGGTATAGATCGTCGATGTGTGCCACACCCTGGGCCGCGGGCAGACAAGTCTGGGCACCCGTTCCCAGGACGCCGACAATAAGCGCCGGGAGCTAGGGGACGGCTGTCGGCGTTCTGGGAACGGGGGTACCCAGACCTGCGTGCCTGCGGCCCAGGGCATGGCCCGCTTCATCAGCCAAGCACAACCAGACGTGGCCCCACTCAAGACAAGGCCCTCGCGAGGACCCTAGGCTCGCGAGGAGGAGCAGCATCAAGACCAGCAAGGGATGGGCCTCCCCAGGCCCCCTCCGGAGCGGTGGAGATCTCTATGCAGGACCCGGCCTCAGGAGTCAAGGGTGACGCAAGGAAGGATAGGCGGGTGCCAGCGCGCCAGGCGGAGCAGTTTCCCCTTTGGTGCAAAGGGGGCAAGGACGTACGCGGGTTCCCAAAGCATCCCCCAAAGGTTTCCATTCCGGTTCAACAAGGCCACAACCACGAGCCCCGCAAGACGGATGTCATCGCCGAGCCCACCTCTGCATCATCCACTGCTACTTTGCAGGCGAAGACCACCTTTGGACAGGGCGGGGATGTACTCCTGTCCCCCTTCAAATTTGGCCGTTGTGGGATCCCTTCCCGCCATTGCGATAAGGGAAGAGGACCCGGGCCACCGCTATATATAGAGGCTAGGCTACACCGTAGAAAGGGATCCGGGCAATCAGTAGATCCACCCATCCATTTGATCCATCACAAAGCCAGCAGAGGGCCAAGAACACCTTAGGAGCGCCCTCACGAGGCTCCGGAACATTGTACTAGTTCATCCACCATACCTCCACGAGAGGCAATCCACCAAAGCAGGAGTAGGGTATTATGCTTCGTAGCGGCCCGAACCTGGGTAAATCACCGTGTTCATCTTCTTCCTCGTCATCGTGCGAGTTCATCGTCATATACATCGAGTAGCGAGCTAGGTAAGGTGAGGCTGCAGGGGATCTTCGCACACGCCCCTGTGTTCGAATCTTGAGGGTTTTGCGGAGCCCGAAATCCGACAACGGCTCGTCCCGACAAGGGTTTTCACCATGTGGAGGACTCCATCGCACACAATAAGAAGGATAACAAGGATTTCCTTATGGGAGCAAACAACATAGAACTTGGGATATGCGATTAGACTTATCTTTTTAAGCAGTATCCCTTTCTGGAGTACGATGGGCTGTCATCCTTGTTCCTTTGCCCTCCTTCTATGTTTTCCTGATGGTCAAACATGTAGGGCGAGAGGCCTCTGTCCTCCGAATAGAGAATGCGGCAACAAGGATTATAGGCTCATCAAGTACTCTAGCAAATCTGTATAACTTAAAAGCGATAACATTGCAATCATAAAAATGCATAGTAAACATGCAATACGATGATATGATGCAATGCCTAGCTTTATTACTTCTTGCACAGGGTCTGCGCCTAGCTTTGTACAAAGGGTTACATGCAGCTTCGGCAAAGCTTGTACAAAAGGTGGCTGCCGGGGACTGAGCCCAGCAGCCGCGCCTTACGGGTAGAACTTACGAAGATGCTCAATATTCCATGGGTTAAGCACTTTGGTGCCATCTTCGTTCTTCAGACGGACTGCGCCAGGTCTGGTGACTCGTGCTACCCGGTAAGGGCCTTCCCACTTCGGCGTTAACTTGTTGGTACCCTTGGCGGACTGAACGCGCCTAAGGTCAAGGTCGTCTTCCTCAAGGCTCCGGGCGTGGACCCTGCGGCTATGGTAGCGGCGCAGGGCTTGTTGGTAGCATGCAGCACGCATTGCGGCCCGGAGACGATCTTCCTTGAGGGGCATGGCATCGTCGTGACGTAGCTGCTCTTGCTCTACTTCATCGTAGGCAAGTACTCGAGGTGACCCGTATATGAGTTCCGTGGGAGTACTTCCACCCAATACACTATGGATAAGGGTGTCTGGCCGGTAGCTCGATTTGGTGTCGTTCTGAGGGACCAAAAAACCACCGACAGCTCATCTATCTAGCTCTTGCCGCTTCTCTGCAGTCTATTGAAAGTCCTTGTCTTGAGTCCTCGCTGCACTTCAGCATTCATCCTCTCGACTTGCCCGTTGCTTGTTGGATCGGTAACAGAGGCGAAGGAGACCTTGCTTCCATGGCTTTGGATGTATTGCATGAAGGCACGGCTCATGAACTGGGTGTCGTTGTCGGTGATCACTCTGTTGGGCACTCCAAAATGACACACCAGTCCTTTCATGAACTTGATAGCTGACTGCGCGGTCACCTTCCTCACTGGTTCCACCTCAGGCCACTTTGTGAACTTGTCGATCGCTACGAACAAGAACTCAAAGCCCCCGGTAGCGCGGGGAAAGGGGCCCAAAATATCAAGCCCCAGACCGAGAATGGCCAGGATAAAGGGATCATCTGGAGAGCTTGCGCTGGTTGATGGATATTCTTGGAATCGAACTGGTTGGCTTCGCACTTGGTGACCAGCTCAGTTGCATCTTGGAGGGCAGTGGGCCAATAGAAACCCTGCCGGAAGGCTTTTCCGGCAAGGGCCCTTGATCCAATGTGAGAGCCACATACGCCTCCGTGAATCTCTGCCAACAGCTTCAGTCCATCCTCCCGGCAGATGCACCTCAATTTCACACTGTTTGGTCGTCTTCTGTACAAGGTGTCATCGACAAACTGGTTCATACTTGACCGACGGGCTTCTTTTTCGGCTTCTTCTTGCTCTTCAGGAAGTTCTCCTGTTTGAAGGAAGTGGACTATATGTTGTGCCCAGGTTGGAGCCTGCGGCTCGACAACAAGGACTAAAGTCATCTCCTCGTCCGTGGGAGCGCTTACCTCGACCGCAAGAACCTGGGGTTCTGCAGGAGGGAGCTGCTCACCAACCGAAACGAGACTCCCCCCGGCAGCCTCTCTACCAGCGGCTTCGGGAAGCTCTACCAGGAAATGCTTGCGAGAAGCTTTTCAGGAAGTTCAGATTTCTCCTTTTCCTGGTCATCGCTGACGGGGATACTGACGGCTGAGTGAGGCGGAGGACAAAAGTTCCTGGTTCCACAGGAAGTTTCTGCGCGGCGCACTTCGATAGATGATCAGCGATGCTGTTTTCTGCACGTGGCACATGCTCTGCTTGCAATCCATCAAAGTGCTCCTCCAGTTTCCTCACTTCTTCCACGTATGCTTCCATCAACGGGCTCTGATAATATTTGTTGACTTGTTTCACCACGAGCTGAGATCTCCTCGGATGATCAGTTTCTTGATTCCCAACTCCACCGCGATTCTAAGTCCGGCAAGGAGCCCCTCATACTCAGCTGTGTTGTTGGTGGCTTCCTCCCGGGGAAAGTGCATCTAAACCACATACTTGAGGTGATCTCCGGTGGGAGTGACGAGGAGCACGCCTACTCCGGCGCCCTGGAGCGAGAAAGCACATTCAAAGTACATGATCCAATCCTTGGGCGCTTCTTTGCCGGGGAGAATTGTCTCTGGAACCTCTTCGTCTGGCATGGGTGTCCATTTTGCAATGAACTCTGCCAACGCCCTACTCTGAATTGTGGAAGTGCTCTCATACTTCAACCCAAAACTCGACAGCTCTAGCGCCCACTCAACTATCCTGCCAGCGGCTTCGGGGCTCCTCAATATACGCTGCGGCGGAAAGCGGGTGACAACTGTGATCTCATGGGCTTGGAAGTAGTGGCGCAGTTTCCTCGAGGCCATGATGACACCGAAGATCAGCTTTTGCACTCCGGAGTACCTTGACCTAGCCCCCTGTAACAAGGAGCTGACAAAGTACACTGGTCGCTGCACCACTTTCTTCTTCGCCACTTCCTTGGACTTGCCTTCGCTTGCTTGCTGAGGTTTCCCTTGGTCTGTATCAGGTCCTGCCGCGGATGCTTCGATTTTGTCCCCGGAAACATAAGTCATAGCTGCTGCATCTTCATCCACTTCTCGCTGCGCCACCAGCGCTGCACTAACCACTTGATTCATTGCCGCCAAGTATAGCAGCAACGGTTCTTGCAGTCTAGGAGCGACCAAGGTGGGAGCGGAGGAAAGGTAAGCTTTCAGATCTTGCAGCGCTGCCTCTGCTTCTGGGGTCCAGTTCATTGGGCCAGCCTTCTTCAGGATCTTGAAAAACGGCAGGGCGCGTTCAGCAGATTTGGAGATGAACCTACTCAACGCGGCAATGCATCCGGTCAAGCGTCTGATGTCCTTGACAGTCTTGGGAACTTGTATCTGCTCGATTACTTTGATCTTGTCGGGATTGGCTTCTATTCCTCGCTGAGATACAAAGAACCCAAGTAGCTTGCCGGATGGGATGCCAAATACACACTTCTCAGGGTTGACCTTCAAATTGATCTTGCGCAAGTTTGCAAAAGTTTCTTCCAAGTCTTGGATGAGAGTTGCTTCGTCTTTGGTCTTGACTACTAAGTCATCCATGTAAGCTTCCACGTTTCTGTGCAACTGAGGTCCAAATCCAATCTACACGGCTCTGGCAAAGGTAGAACCAGCGCTCTTCAACCCGAAGGGCATACGTACTAAGCAGTACGTGCCACATGGAGTTATGAACGCGGTCTTTTCCTCATCTTCCTTAGTCATGAATATCTAGTGGTATCCAGAGTATGCATCCAAAAAGGAAAGCAAGTCACACCCGGAAATGGAATCAACAATTTGGTCGATGCGTGGCAAGGGAAAAGGGTCCTTCGGGCATGCTTTGTTCAAGACAGTGAAATCTATGCAAAGCCTCCATTTCCCATTCGCCTTGCGCACCACTACCGGGTTGGCTATCCAAGTTGGATGCAATACTTCTCTGACCAAACCATCCGCTTCGAGCTTCTTGATTTCTTCGGCAATGAACTGCTGCCACTCCAATGCTTACTTCCTGACGTTTTGCTTGACAGGCCTGGCATGAGGGCAGACATCAAGGTGGTGCTTAATTACCTCCTTGGGAACACCGGGGATGTCAGATGGTTGCCAAGAAAACACATCGACATTCGCCCGCAGGAAGGCAACGAGCGCGCTTTCCTATTTGTCAGTAAGGGTGGCATTGATGGTGAACGTACCACCAGTGCCATCCAGCCCTGCCAGGATCTTCTTCGTCTTAGGATAGGTGACCTTGGACTTCCTGCTAGCGTTACTCTCCGGCAGGTCATCATCGGTGTCGGGGCAGGATGCACTCGATCACCTATGGGGCCATCGGCCCCTTTGTGTTTCGGCGGGGGCGTGGACGCAAGCACAAAGAGCAGAGACAGCGAGACGACACAACGATTTACCGAGGTTCGGGCCGCTGTGAAGTGTAAAACCCCACTCCTGCTTTGTGGGTGGAATGATCAGTGGAACACAAAGAACGTGCAGCGCTCCAGCTCGGCAAGGATTGCCTTCGGGGGAGCTACTACGCGAGTACAAGGGTTCGATAGTATGAATCCCTAGCTAGGCTGCCTTGGGCCTCCTTTTATCGCACAAGGGGCAAGCACAGTGGCAAAACAGACATTGTCTGATGATTAGATAGCTAGCACAGCTTATCATACCTAACTCTGGCATTAGGGACAAAATATCTGTCAGAATCGGGGCTCCACAAAACCCAACAAGGTTTGAACACTGCGGCGTGTTTGTAGATCTCGACCGGCTCATGTCTCAAACTCTGCACCCTATGGCCCAGGCCAGCGAATGCGCGTGACGAGATGAAAGTGACATGAGGATTTACCCAGGTTCGGGCCACCTTGCGGTGTAAGACCCTACTCCTGCTTTGTGGTGGATTGGCCTCACGAGGAGGCTATGGATGAACTTGTACAGTGATTGGGTGGCCTCACGAGGGTTCTTGGCGGTGGTGAACCGGTGTGTCCGACCTGCCTTCTACGATGGGAGCTAGTCGCTATTTATAGGGGCCACAGTCCTCCTCCCTTATCGCACATCCGGGAAGGGATCCACAACGGCCAAATTTGAAGGGGGGTAGGAGGTACATCTTATCCTGACTAAAGGTGGTCTCCGCCTGGAAAGCTTCTGGCCGTGACGCTGTGCGTCCTTCCGAACTCATGGTCTTGGTCTCGTTGCACTGGGAAGGAAACCTTTGGGGGATTCCTTGGGAAACCGCGTACGTCCTTGTCTGCTTAGCACGAAAGAGGAAATTGTCCTTGCTCTGCGCCTGCTGGTGCCCGCCTGGCTCGGCCGTCAGAACCCACGTCACCCCGGCCTCGGGAGGCAGGGTACTCGCATAGGAATCTCCGCTCCTCGGGAGGCGGCTTGGGGGAATGCCACTCTCCGGAGGTCTTGACGTTGTCCTCCTCACGAGGCGGGGGGCTCTCGCGAGGGCCTTGACTTGAGAGGCCTGTTGCCCGGCCGTACCGGGCCGTCGTGGTGGGCCACGTGCTGGGCCGCAGGCAGGCAAGTCTGGGTACCCCCGGTCCCAGAACGCCAACAGTAGCCACGGGCCCAAGGCGTGCCGGCCCTGGTTTCGAAGCAAAGGCAAGGAGCGAAGGGCGAAACGCCACGGGCCCCAAACCGCCTGTGGGCCCGGCGCGAGGTGCCTGGCAGGTCGCTGGACTTCTCCTCCTCCACGAGGCCTTGGGAACCGCCCTGAGTCAGGTCGATTCATAGCCTGTGCGCTGCGTTGGCCATCATTGCTCTTTCTCGATTGACGTCGCCTTCCTGCTCTCCTGTCGCCCCGGGCCCACACCGAAGTGACCTGCTAGGGGAACCGAGGCAACGCGAGACAGAGCCGCCCACGAGCCGAGTACGACACGTGGTGCCTGAGGAGCTCACGTCGCCTCCGCTCCCCACGATGCCTCGGGGATTGCGGTTACGCCTATAAACCCGCCGCGCCCGAGGGGCAGTTCCATCCTTGCTTGCCTTCTTGTTCACCCCTTTCCATTGCTGCCCATCCTCCTCATTGGAAAACCACCTTCTCGCCCCCTTCCTTCCTCCAATGGCGTCCAGGGGGAGTGCTGCCGGCGCTGGAGCACGAGCGGGGTCCTCTGCGCCGCCACCACCTCTGGGGAGTGGTGGTGGCCAAGCTTCGAAGCCGGTCCAGGCACGCCGGTGCTGGACCGCCACCGATGAGTAAGTGCGCCGACGCTTCTGTTTTTCTTGTGCATCTTGTCTGTCTTGTCGAGTCTAATCGCCAACCTTCCTCAGGGCGCCCACGCCCAAGAGGCGCATGCTTGACGCGCTCCAGGGGGAGGCGGATGCCCTTAGGGCCCAGCTGCTGAATGCCGAGGCTGCTCTTCAAGACGCGCTGCGGGGCGAGGAGGACGCGAAGGCGGAGCTGGCATCACTCTAGGCCCGGGTTGAGGAGGCCGTGAATGCCGTCCAGGCAGCTAAGGACGACGCGGCGCACACGAAGATGATGGAGGCGCAGCGTGCCAAGAAGTACCTGGACATCGCCCACCGCGCAGACAACACAGTCCGTCGATTTGTCAGGGAAGCCCCTGCGTTGCCGTGTGCGCACGGCGACGGGGACTACCTCACTTTCTTCCAGAAGGTGGTGGAGGCGCTTGAGTCCGGCGTTTCCCAGGTGGATGAGGAGGTCGAGTCCAGCCCGCGCGACCTCCTGGACAACGCGTTGACGCGCGTCTTCTCCAACTTGCGCCGCCATGCCCCCGCGTTCGACCTGTCCCACACGATGGAGCCGGTGCCTGAGGCGCTCCGGAGGCCCCTCAGGGACGAGGTGCGCGAACACGTAGAGTCCCTGATCGAGCAGTTTGCCCCAGAGGCGTCGTCCGAGGAAGGTGGCAGCTCCGGCGACGAGTCCTCCAGGAGCCACGACGGAGACAGCACTTCCTCTGCCTGAGCTTCTTTTCCTTTACCCCTGTTGCATCACGAACCATTTGGCCCCTGTGGGGTGTTAAACGTTGCATGATACCTTTACTTTTGCGTAGTAGTAGCCCGTCACGCTTTGAACATCCTTATTTCCTTCGCGTGATTTTTGGTTTTCTTTGCGCGCCTCCTGCGCCCCGGCCGGCGGGGGTCTGCGGTGAGCGGCTTCTGAGGTTCTTGCTTCCGGAGCGCGGTGGAGGCCTCGGAGCAGGCAGCCCCCTTGCGCCTTCTCGCACCTGTGCTCACCTTGCTGCGCTGCTGCTCCGCCTCGGACTCTCCTCGGGGGGCCTCCGGGAATGCCGCACGGCTCCTCGACGCTGGTTGCCTGCTCGATCCTCCTGAGACTGGCGCCCTCGCGGCGGTCTCATTCGTGAGGCCGAGGCCACGCCAGCGTCGGGCTCTCGGGGGCGGCACCGCGAGAGCCCAACTCCCCTCCTTCTGTGTTGTTATTCCTTTTCCGTAGCATCCGTGCCGATCCTGCGAGCGCGGTGATAGGAATTGCGTCCTTCATGCTCGAGCGTTGAGGTCGCAAGGGCTCCTGAGGCGCGGCGCTTGGGGGTCCGTCTTGGGCGCACGGGCGGCTTGCGCCGGGGGGAGCGTTACCCGCGAGGCCTGCCCCACGAGGCCTCCAAACGAAGGTCCTGCAAGGAAATCATCCTGTTCCAAATGTTATGCACACGCCCGCCTGCATTTGGGCGTCCCCGCTTGCATCCGGGCGTTATGCGAGAAGGGCTAGCCTCAAGACCCTGGAGGGGCGATGTGCGAGCGATATGCCCACGAGCCGGAGCTCGGTCTCTGAACTTTCAGTGTCGCCGGGACGGACCCGAGCACATACACCATACTCTGACCGGGGGAGCGACCCCCATATGCGTTTTGTCTTCTCCCCAGCACGGAGCGTAGGGTCCTCCACTTGGCATGGGCGGGAGCCCTTCCCTCTGCAGCCACGATGCGGCTTGTCGTGGGCTTCCACTGTGGGGGGTCCGGAGCATGTACAACCCCTAACTAATTATTACGTGAGAGTATCACGGCGGTGTTAATTGGGTGGACACCCCAGACACAAGGCTCAGGAGTTCTTAACACGGTCTTCAGATGCTTCCGCACATCTCGGTGCGGGAGCGGTGGTGGCCATCGTACACCGCGTGGTCACAGGAGTGCTGTTGCATGCCCCTACAGCCCAAACATGAGCACCGTGGCGCGCCTCGCGCGTCCGTACGAGCACGTCTGCAGGGGAGCCGCTGTTCACCAGTTGCGTGTTGAGTGGCAGCGTGCCCCTACGGCCCAAACATGAGCGTCATGGCGCGCCCCGTGAGTCCGTAAGGGCATGTCTGCATGGGACAAGTCGTTGTTCATACCTTAGGCACGAGGCTCAAGAGCTCCTAACCTGGTCTTCAGATGCTCCCGCACATTTCGGTGCGGGAGCAGCCCGTGTGCGAGCGCCATCGCACACCGCGTGGCCACAGGAGTGCTGTTGCGTGCCCCTACGGACCAAACATGAGCGCCATGGCGCGCCCCGTGCGTCCATAAGGGCACGTCTGTAGGGGAGCCGCTGTTCACCAGTTGCGTGTTCAGCGGCTGCGTGCCCCTACGGCCCAAACATGAGCGCCATGGCGCGCCCCGCGCGTCCGTAAGGGCACGTCTGCGTGGGACAAGTCGCCTCGCCCGCTGCAGTGCAAGCCAAGCCGTCTTCCGTCCCTTCGCCCGCAACGGTTCACTGAGGGGGCATGGCACTAAGTTAGATAACCAGCACGGGTGGCCAGCCCATGGGTCAGAGCTCAGGTACTTAGATTTTTCAATGAGTCACTACGAGGACGGGTCCTACACAGACGTCGTGCCCAGCCCCCGTGCAAAACCATCGCGGGGCGGTCGTTGGGGCACGCCAGCCCCCGGTAGCGGCGATGTACCAGAGCCTGAGGCTTAGACAAACAATACAATCTCGAGTGGGGGTTAGCCGAATCCGTTATGTATTCAAAGGGCACCCGCTCCGGGCGATACAAAATACAGAGAATTGCTTGGCAGGGACAACCCAAAAGGTCACCTGACGGCCGTGCCGCTGCTGAAGCTGCTGGCCGCTTGTCGGCGCATGCCGCGGGGGTCCATCTGCGTGCGGGGGGTCCGGCCAGCTTCCTTGTGCCTTAAGGGCCCACGGTGCCCTGGCACCTCGCGGGGCTCACGTGACTTACGTTTTCCGCTGCTCGCCGCCCTTGGGAACACCGGACTCTCGTGCTCCTGGTGCCTCTCGCCTTGCTCCTTGCTCGTGGGGTCGTGCGTCATAGCACGCCTCCGGATGTTGCCCGAGTTCCTACCCCGTTGCGCCGGTCAGGCCGTGAGCTCTCCAGGTGGAAGCCCCCAGCCCATCCGGAGGGAGGCGTCGAGCGTGCCCTCCCATGCAGAAGGGGGAGGCGCCCCAGTTGTGGACGTCGGTCCAGAGACGCCGGCGGTGGGGGCTCCAGCCCCCAGGCGGCTCTTGGGAAGGAGCTGCCTGATGGCGCGGTTGGAGGCTGGGACCTGTGCACCGCCTAGGACGATTGCGCGGGGCTCCTGGAAGCCCCCAGCTCAGCCATCCTGCCGGTCGTCGTTCTTTCTTGGTGGTGGCGGCAGTGGAGGAAGGCCGGCCCTGCCCTGCGGACGGGCCTCCCGAAGATGATCGCACCAAGCTCCATCGCGAGGCTCGCCATGCCTGTGGTCCTCGCGAGGCTGGTCTCGCCGGTTTTGTCGCGGGTCGCGGTCGTCCCAACTGTTCCCGCTGCGGCCCTCCCCACGGCCGTTGCCATGGTTGCCGCGCTCGGGGCGGTGGCCGAAGCGCTCGTCGAGGAGCTCCCTGAGTTCCAGGCAGCTGCTGGTATTGTGTGTGTTGGTGTAGTGCAAGACGCAGAACGGGCGGCTACCCCTGGGGGGCTCCTCCGGGCATCGACCGCGCTTCGCCTCGGGTGCGGCCGCCAGCCCGAGGGGGCCCTTACGTTTCGCCTCCTTGGCCTTGGCCTTCTTGTCCTTACAGTCTGCCTTCGGGAGAACGCGGTGGGAGATGCGGCCTGCCTCGGCCTTTGTGTACCTGTTCGCTAGGTTGATCTTCGTGGCGAGCGCGCGGGCGCCATCCTGCAGCCACGACATCATCTAGCAGCTCATTTCGTCCTGTGCGTGCGCTGGCACCCCACGTGGCGGTTCGCGGGGTCGCGCTTCGCACCTGGGCCTGCGGTCAGCAATTCATGGGGAAGGAGGAGGCGGCGCGCCATGAGCCACGTCGCCCGCCTGGAAGAGCGGGGGGAGGGGCGAGCGAGCAAGCGCCGGGGCTTCACTAGCGGCGTCGGCAGGCTCGGCGACGTGGCTGAGCCAGTCTCCGGAGTGATCATTGTCGGGGTGGTAGCACAACAGCTCACGTGCCATGAGCACGCGGTCGGTGCGTTCGCCGGTCCGCGGAGGGAGCGAGAAGGCGACGCCGTAGCAGGAACGGGGGATGGAGTGGCGGTGTAGCCGTCATGCCGCTCAGAGGGTGGCAGCGGCTAGTCCCGCTGCCCATAAGCATCCCGCCCGGTAGCAGTGTTGATCGTGGAAGAGGCAGAGCGGCGCGAGGCACCGCGGCACATGGGCGCCGTCTCGGCGACGCGGGCTCGGCGGGCATCGGCCATGGGAGTGGCGGAGCAGAGACGAAGTGGAACCGGAGGAAGATCACGACACGCCCCTACCTGGCGCGCCAAATGTCGGAATCGGGGCTCCGCAAAACCCAACAAGGTTCGAACACTGGGGCGTGTGCGTAGATCTCGACCAGCTCAAGTCTCAAACTCCGCACCCTATGGCCCAGGCCAGCGAATGCGCGCAACCAGATGAAAGTGACACGAGGATTTACCCAGGTTCGGGCCACCTTGCGGTGTAAGACCCTACTCCTGCTTTGTGGTGGATTGGCCTCACGAGGAGGCTATGGATGAACTTGTACAGTGATTGGGTGGCCTCACGAGGGTTCTTGGCGGTGGTGAACCGGTGTGTCCGACCTGCCTTCTACGATGGGAGCTAGTCGCTATTTATAGGGGCCACGACCTCTTCCCTTATCGCACAGGCGGGAAGGGATCCACAACAGCCAAATTTGAAGGGGGACAGGATGTACATCTTATCCTGACTAAAGGTGGTCTCCGCCTGCAAAGCTTCTGGCCATGACGCTGCGGTGGGCTCGGTGATGACGTGCGTCCTTCCGAACTCATGGTCTTGGTCTCGTTGCACTGGGAAGGAAACCTTTGGGGGATTCCTTGGGAAACCACGTACGTCCTTGTCTACTTAGCACGAAAGAGGAAACTGTCCTCCCTCTGCGCCTACTGGTGCCTGCCTGGCTCAGCCGTCAGAACCCTTGTCACGCCGGCCTCGGGAGGCAGGGTACTCGCATAGGAATCTCCGCTCCTCGGGAGGCGGCCTGGTGGAACGCCACTCTCCGGAGGTCTTGACGTTGTCCTCCTCACGGGGCAGGGGGCTCTCGCGAGGGCCTTGACTTGAGAGGTCTGTTGCCCGGCCGTACTGGGCCGTCGTGGTGGGCCACGCGCTGGGCCGCAGGTAGGCAAGTCTGGGTACCCCCGGTCCGAGAACGCCGACAATATTATCATTGCTAGTCTAGGTGGCGTGCGGGGGTGCATCCCCGGCAAGCTTATACCACCACTCTAGCTAACTATCTCACCACAGCTTGACACGTCTATGGACGGGTGTCAAGGAGGCGTAATTTATCTTCCAGCGTGTCACCACGTGCTTAGCGAGAGGCACTTAGCCACCTGGGGGCTCGACACCGCATCGACAAGTGACTGGCCTTGCGATGCGGTGGGGCGGTGGCCGATCAGCTCGTGCCTGTCGGGGGATGGCTTTCCGGGTCTTCATGAAGGGGCACATGTCATGGTCCCCGACAAGAGCCGGGGACGCGTCTGGCACGCTGCAGTCCAGGCTTGGGCTGCCGCGTCGAGCTTGTTGGAGTCTTGTCTTGATCGTTCGTCGAGTTTGTACAAATGTCGAAGGTTTCAGCTACTACCGCCTGTGCATAAATCAGGGGCACTGGGTACCCCTGTCCTTGTGCACCGACAGGAGCCCTCGGGTCTGGCCCACACGCGCTCGCCAAGTGCCGTTGGGTCAGGCCCAAAATTCATGCACAGGCGCGCAATGTGAGGGAGTTACTGCCAATTTACTGGTCAGCACTGACCCACTACCTCAGGCCGTTTCCTCCACGCGCGTCGCATGCATAGCGGGGAGTTAGCGGCGGGCGCGCATGACTTAAAGCTCTGGTCGTGGCAGACCTTCGACATGGATTGGAGCAATGGGGCGGTTACCAGTTCGCCCGTGATCGTGGGTAGTGGAATTGGTGGAGACGGGCGGCGACCTTTGGAGCGGGGGAGACCCAGCCCCCGTGCCCTCCCCTATAAATTGGGAGGTCTCGAGAGGCGATGCTCATCCACCCTCTTCTCCTCCTTGAGTCCGAATCCACAGAGCTCGCTCCTTTGCTTCCTTGTCTCGAGCCGCGCCTGTCCCCTGATGATCAGGGGGAAAGGCTTGGCGAACGTGCAAGCCACCGTAAGTTCCTCCCCTTGTTTCCGTGCTCGGCCTCCACTTCGGTCCGACGGCCTTGGGTGGATGGCCGGCCAGAGGATCCCAGGATGGGGGAGAGGGCGGTGCGGCGGCTGCGCCAGGGATAGTCGCGGCGATGCCTTCGCCGTTGCGCCGCCCGCTGCTCTAGTCTTGACGGAGTATCGTACGGTCGACACTGCGCAGGAGTCCATAGCAGAGGCGCAGTGCTGCGGTGGACCGTGGTACCCGTGCTCCTTCTTCGAGGTGATGGAGATAGATCGTCCGCTTGGTCGTTGGTTATGTGCAAGCAGTTGCAGTAGTGGTTCTTCACGAATCATGGTGAAGTTCTCCACCCATGGCATCGCGTACGGTGTACATGGGTGGGAACATTTCGCCTGCGTGTACTTCTTTACGGTAGGGGGAATTCCCTGCCTTTGGCCACTGGGGGCGTAGAAGGCTTGGATGGCGAAGGCCGGGGCGGCTGCGGAGACGTCCCTTCGAGTGATGGCGATGATGAAGATGACGGTGGGGCGGTGTGAGCACCAGCAGCACCATCATCAACAGTTGTGCTCCGGCAGCGCCTCCGCCTTCTTCCTCCCTGCCGGCTCCATCCGCCCTGCCTGGGTGCAGGGTCCTTCGGCTCCTCCAGGGGACGTGTCCCTCTGGTCCTGTCGGGGAGGCGCCGGATCCCACCCAGGCGCTCCTTTTGCCCTCTGTTTCTCTTCCACCAAATCCCTAGGAGGAGAGGGACAAGAAAGGCATCATGGGGCACTTATCTTTTTTATGTCAAAAGATGTAGGCGTTTCCCAAGTTTTAGCTAATTATAATGTAATCTCTATCCGTTTCGTATTGAAAATGAATGAGAAAATGCCATTTTTATTTCGCAAGTACTATCCCTTTCTTTCCATGTTTACACTGTCTTCGTACGTTTGTCCTTGCCGCACAGAGTCGCTTGCCAGATCATCACTTAACCACGAGTGCCGAGAGAGGAAACGAGCCCCCAGCAGCAGGTTGGCGTTGTTCCCCGGCAGGGCTCCTTGCCGGTGTCAGCGCAGCCCCCCCCCCCATAGTTGTTAAACGAAAACAGGGGGACAGCTCATCCCGACAAGGGTTTTCACCACGTGGAGGACTCCATGACCCACGGTAAGGAAGATACTAAGGATTTCCTCGAGGAATCGAAAGGCATTGAACTTGGGATATGTGATTATACCTATCTTTTCCATGTAGTATCCCTCCTCAGAGTACGATGGGCCGTTATCCTTGTTCCTTTGCTTCTCTTCCCTATTTTCCCAATGGTCAAGCGCGTAGGGTGAGAACAGTAACAAAGATTACAGGTTCATCAAGTACTCTAGCAAATCTTATAAATTAAAAGCGATAACACTGCAATCATAAAAATGCGTAATGAGCATGTAAAGTGATGATATGATGCAATGGCTAGCTTTATTATTGTTGCACAGGATCTGCGCCTGGCTTTGTATAAAGGGTTACATGCAACATCGGCAAGGCTTGTACAAAAGGTGGCTGCCGGGGACTGAGCCCGGCAGCATCGCCTCACGGGTAGAACTTACGAAGATGCTCAATATTCCATGAGTTAAGCACCTTGGTGCTATCTTTGGTCTCCAGACGGACTGCGCCAGGTCTGGTGACTCGTGCTACCCGGTAAGGGCCTTCCCACTTCGGCGTCAGCTTGTTGGTACCCTTGGCGGACTGAACACGCCTAAGGACAAGGTCACTTTCCTCAAGGCTCCGGGCGCGGAACCTGCGGCTATGCTAGCGGCGCAGGGTTTGCTAGTAGCATGCAGCACGCACAGCAGCCCGGAGACGGTCTTTTTCGAGGCGCATGGCATCGTCATGCCGTAGCTACTGTTGCTCTAATTCATTGTAGGCAAGCACTCGAGGTGACCCGTATATGAGTTTCGTGGGGAGCACTGATTCCGCCCTGTATACTAGGGAGAAGGGCGTCTGACCGGTAGCTCGATTTGGTGTCGTCCAGAGGGACCAAAGAACCACTGACAGTTCATTTATCCAGCGCATGCCGCTCTTCCGCAGCTTATCGAAAGTCCTTGTCTTGAGCCCTCGTAGCACTTCAGCATTCATCCTCTCGACTTGCCCGTTGCTTCTCGGATGGGCAACAGAGGCAAAGGAGACCTTGCTTCCAAGGCTTTGGATATATTGCATGAAGGCGCGGCTCGTGAACTGGGTGACGTTGTCAGTGATCACCCTGTTAGGCACTCCAAAGCGGCACACCAGTCCTTTCATGAACTTGATAGCTGACTGCGCGGTCACCTTTCTCACTGGTTCTACCTCAGGCCACTTTGTGAACTTGTCGGTTGCCACAAACAAGAACTCAAAGCCCCCGACAGCACGGGGGAAGGGGCCCAGGATATCGAACCCCCAGACCGAGAATGGCCAGGATAGTAGTATCGTTTGCAGAGCTTGCGTTGGTTGATGGATGTTCTTGGAATGGAACTGGTAGGCTTCACACTTGGTGACCAGCTCAGTAGCGTCTTGGAGGGCAGTGGGCCAATAGAAACCATGCCGGAAAGCTTTTTCGGCAAGGTCCCTTGATCCAATGTAGGAACCACATACTCCTCCGTGAAACTCCGCCAACAGCCGCAGTCCATCCTCCTGGCAGACGCACCATAATTTCGCACCATTAGGTCATCTTCTGTACAGGGTGCCATCGACAAATAGGTACATACTTGACCGACGGGCTACTTTTTTGGCTTCCTCTTGCTCTTCGGGGAGTTATCCTGTTTGAAGGAAGTGGACTATATGCCGCGCCCAGGTCGGAGCCTTCGGCTCAACAACAAGGACTAAAGACGTCTCCTCGTTTGCGGGAGCGCTTGCCTAAACCGCGAGAACCTGGGGCCCCGTGGGAGGGAGCTGCTCATCAACCGGAACGGGACTTTCCCCGGTATCTTCTCTACCAGCGGCTTCGGGGAGCTCTATCGGGAAATGCTTGCTGGAGTTCAGCTTCCTTCTCTTTCTGGACATTGCTGACGGGGATACCGACGGTTGAGTGAGGCGGAGAACAAAAGTTCCTGGTTCCACAGGAAGCTTCTACGCAACGCACTTCGATAGATGGCCAGAGATGCTGTTTTCTGCTCGCGGCACATGCTCTGCTTGCAGTCCATCGAAGTGCTCCCCCAATTTCCTCACTTCTTCCACATATGCTTCCATCAGCGGGCTCTGGTAATCTTTGTTGACTCATTTTACCACAAGCTGAGAGTCTCCTTGGACGATCAGTCTCTTAATCCCCAACTCTTCCGCGATTCTAAGTCCGGCAAGGAGCCCCTCGTACTCAGTGGTATTGTTGGTGACTTCCTCCCGGGGAAAGTGTATTTGAACGACATACTTGAGGTACTCTCTGGTGGGGGCAACGAGAAGCACGCCTGCTCTGGCGCCCTGGAGTGTGAAAGCACCATCAAAGTACATGATCCAATCTTTGGGTGCTTCTTTGCCGGGGAGAATTGTCTCCGGAATTTCTTCATCTGGCGTGGGTGTCCATTCTGCGATAAACTCCGCCAACGCCCTGCTTTGAATGGTGGAAGTGCTCTCATACTTCAATCCGAAACTTGAAAACTCCAGTGCCCACTCAACTATCCTGCCAGTGGCTTTGGGGTTCCTCAATATACGTTGTAGCGGGAAATGGGTAACAACCGTGATTTCATGGGCTTGGAAGTAGTGGTGCAGCTTCCTCGAGGCCATGATGAGGCCGAAGATCAGCTTTTGTACTCCGGGAACTGACAAAGTACATGGGTCGCTGTACCATTTTCTTCTTTGCCACCTCCTTAGATCCGCCGTCGTCCATTTGCTGAGGTGCCCCTTGATATGTATCGGGTCCTGCCACAGATGTTTCTGTCTCATCCCTGGCAGCATTGGTCGCTGTCGCTGAATCTTCATCCATTTCTCGATGCGCCACCAGCGCTGCACTAACCATTTGATTCGTCGCTGCTAAGTACAACAACAACAACTCTTGTGGTTTATGAGCGACCAAGGTGGGTGTCGGTGTCAGAACCGGTGGATCTCGGGTAGGGGGTCCCGAGCTGTGAGATTAGGATCGATGGGTAACAGGAGACAAAGGAGACGGTGTTTTACCCAGGTTCGGGCCCTCCTATGGAGGTAAAACCCTACGTCCTGCTTGATTGTATTGATATGTATGAATATTATAGAGTCGATCTACCTCGAGATCAAATGACTAAACCCTAGATGAGTTCACCTGCCTCTACAATCTAAACCCTCCGGCTTATATAGACACCGGGGGTCCTAGGGTTACACATAGTCGGTTGCCCATCAAAAGAATAAACATGCCTATTCTATCGCCTTAAGCTTGAAGGGCACGCCACGGCTCCTGAGATCCTCCCCCTAGTAACAGGGTATTTGGTCAGTCCAATTCTCCAACGAGTGGCCCACGAGTCCGGCCCATAAGGAATAGGTCGACAGTCCGAGGACCCCTCAATCCCGGACTCCCTCAGTAGCCGCGGAACTAGCCTCCAATGCCGAGGTATATAGTCTGAACAGTCCCGCGCTCCCAAAGTCTTTGGCTTGCGGGGCGAGTTCTCCTCTTCTCTATGTTCGATAAACAATGATCCGGCCATCAGTGAGCTCTCGATCGCCGAAACGTCATAGGGCCACATATTTAACTTCGCTGTCCAGAGCTAACGACGCCCCTCGATTCCTGTGCGCCAATGGGAGATGGGCGGCTCAACAACCTTTTACAGGACTGCCCTTTCTGCACGCAAAGGGGAGGAATCGCCTATATTAAGCAAGCTGAACCGTGGCTTAGGCAAACCTCTCCCCTTCCTTTCCATCGATAAGCCCCAAGCGAGAGAACTTGAAAATATGGTGAGCGCCCCTGGCTCCTCCTCGCGCCCTCACGTCCCTCTTCCCGGAGATTGGACAAGCTGTTCAGTATCCCTCCTCCGGCTGCGCAACCTCGAGACCCAGGGTTACCTTCCCGCCTCGGATCTGGCGTTCACCCGAGCGGGATTGACTTCTTCGAACAGCGAGGCCTTCGCAGTGAACTTCCCTACTCCACGCAAGGAAGAGCGGGTATGTTTTGTGTCCTTCATCTTGTGGGGCCTAGGATTCCCCATTCATCCCTTCTTGAGGGGACTGTTGGAATTTTACGGGATTCAGCTCCATCATCTCACCCCCGGATCCATTCTACACATTTCGGGCTTTGTTGCCCTCTGCGAGATGTTCTTGGGCTGCGAGGCCCACTTTGGTTTATGGAGGAGGTACTTCTGTCTCGTCCCCCGTACTCGAGGCAGGACAATTCGGGAAGTGGGTGGAGCCGAAGTATGGCGTATAGCCGGGACGGGGTATCCCGTGGGGACTCCAAAGAAAGAATCCAAAGAATGGACCTCGGAATGGTTCTATATTGAGGACGTTCCCCTCTTCGACCCAGCTCGGAGGGGTCTGCCCGAATACTCTGACGCCCCCTTGAAGCAAAGGTTCAACTAGCGACCGAAGAGTTCGTCCCAAGAGGAAAGTGCCGAAGTAAAACGCCTAGCCACCCAAGTGAGGCTACTGGTCCATAGTAAGCTAATCATCATAGACGTGATGGCCACCGTCATTGCTAGATGCGTTCAATCACATCAACAAAGGGCACACCCCTTGTGGCGTTACAACGGAACAAATGACACGACCCGTTCTCAATGAAAGGGCCCTGCCAATCAGGCGGCTACGGCGTCCATACTGGCCGATCTTTTCAAGGGAGAAAAAGAAGATTTTGCTCGACTGTCAACCAAGGAAGGCTATTCGAGTCATAACCCCATCGAATCGGGAAGTCTTCGGCTTTATTTTCCGAGTTCGGATATTCATGTATAGTTCCTCTGATCGAAACTTTTAATCTGTCCGAACAGAATTGGAGGCGCTGGGTCGAGACAGTTAGCTGTCCGGCGCCTCAACTAGAGAGTTATTCTCATGATGACGATCCCGGATTCCACGATGGTCTGGAGTTGTCAATTGATTATGAGGACGGGGTCTTTTACCAGGAGATCCTTGACGGCTCCAAGGTGGCTCTTTTAGCCGATCACCCCGGACCTCTTCCTTCTTCCACCACAGGCAAAAGGAAGGCCCCTTCCCGTCAAGGGAGAGCAACCCCTCCAAATCCGGGTGTGCCGACCACCACTCCCAAGGGTTCTCGGTCCACGCGCCAAACGTCGTCGACGGCGGTAGGGCCCGTACCGAGCAATAGCAGGAATCCTCCTTGTGAGCAAGCCGCGGGGACTACCTCAACCATACCCTCATCCAAGAGGTACTTTATTTAACCGTTTTAGTTCGGCAATTGTCATGATTGCAGTAAGTACTCACTAAAATCTTGTGTTGAAAATATTCAGGAGACGAGTACAGCCACCTCCTACCGGGAACGTCGCCGAGGCGCCGGGCAACCATCATGAATCAAGGTCTTCTGCTCAGCCCGAACTTAACGCGGAGGCCCCTGCGACGGATCAGCCCCCCGAAGATTCCGGGGACGTCTCGGTTACAAAGTCCGAGGTAGAGAGTGCGATGAACCACCGGCAGCGCAAGGAATCCCTGCGTCATCAAGTGTTTTCCGATCAAGAGTTTAATGCCTTAAGTTCGGTGGACGCACACATCGGAGCTGCCCGGGCGGGGCTTGAAGGAGTCGCCAAACTGATATCGTCCAATCTGGAGGTGAGTAATCGGTTTTAAATACCGAACAAAAATATTAATCCAGTAGCCCCCGAGCCTTGATTTGGTCGGAACGGCCGAGTTAAGGATCTGAATATTTTTTGATGCACAATGTAGGCTTTAAAGAGGCAACATGAGAAGTTGGTCGAGGAACTCGAGGTTAGCCGAACACAGGTGGAAACCGTGAAGTCCGAGCTTGAGCAAGTGAAGAATTTCACCCGAGAGGCACACGGTGAGTATATTAATTTGCCGAATTTAATGCGACGTTCCAGTACTGATGAGAGAGTACTTTATAGCAGCTGAATCCATAGGGCAGTTGCAGAAAGATTTGGATGTAGCCCGACAATCTCACAGGTATGCCAAATCTCAGCTAGAGGCTGGCCATGGTGTGTTGACCCGAAATCTTGAGGAAAAGAATCAACTTAAGATGGAAAACCAGCGGCAGGCCGAAGAGCTTGAGAATTTGAAAAATCAATTGGCTCAAACCCAGGAAGAGAACCAGAGACTACAGAGGGGCATGTTCTGTAAGTGCACTTACATCTTCGTAATTCCGAAAAGTACTTTTATTTGAAGTGTAAGGGACGTGCTTCATCTCGTGTCTAGGTCTCCTAACCAGGCGTCCCGAGGAAGAGATCGGATCATTCCGAGGGAACTTACTGAAGAACTGTTCGCCGTACATGAGCGAGCTCGGAGAGCCATGAAGAGCATGACCAAAGCGCTCTGGCCTGCCGAGACACCTCCAGAAGGGATGTCCGTGCTAGCTGATCGATTTAAAGGAGCCCGATGTCGTTTTGAGTTATGGAAGACATTGGCTTGTCAAGAGGGAGCACGGGAGGCATGGGCAATGATCAAGATCCGCTTTACCAAACTTAACCCAGAGCATATGGCTCGGGTTGGGCCGGATGGGCAAGAAGTGCCACTTCATTTGGTTTACGATCAAGTGATGCCCGCCGCTCGTTTGTTGCAAGAAGATTGCACCTTGGATACCTTAATAGATAATCTTGACCAGTAGCCAGGTGTTTGATTCTATGTAACTATGTACTTTAGATCAAAATCTGCTCCGTCTAAGCTGTAAACGTTGTCTTAACCGGCCATCAGCTTCAACCTCCTCCGCTAAAAGCGTGGGAGTGTTCCGCATCTAGTGTCCTCAATAAAAAGAACTTATTCGGGGAACCAGGCAATCCGGCCATTCGGTGCTAACAGACAGTACCTGCATAGGGAGATATGTTATATTACTGCTTAACGTAAGAAACATCTTCCGAAGAAAATAGTCCCTCTATTGGTTCCTTCCTTCGGGTTGCCACGTAGATGGTAGATATCAAGTCCGTATACTGATAGTATGCGGATAATGGTTTCTTAGGGGGAAAATAACCCCAAGCAATGGTGATAATCACCACAAGTTTGTTTTACTTCCGTCGTAGCCGACCAATTTTCGTCTTAAGATGGCTAGCTTTCCGCTTTATCCGTCTGAGGTACGTATCCGGATGACCCGGTCGTAACAATCGCAGAGGTGCTCCCTTTACCCTCTAGCCGAACAATCGGGAACGTAGAGGGTAAGCACAGGAGCGAGGCAACCCAGCTTGGCCGAAATCTTAGGTCCAATTGATGCATATACTGGCTTAAAAACGATGAGGGGAAGTGTGCATGCACAATACGCGTGAATCGGCGCACAGAATATATAATGGTCGGCTTCGTGAAGAAGCCCCCAAGTGATTTTTCGGATAAGACATTTGAAGATGTATGCCGAAAAACTTAACACAAGCTCGGTTTAGCCGAACACATACTAGGAAATGGTACCCAATCATGTAAAGCTAAAATGGTAGGCTCCTCCTGTAAGTACTTCGTCAATTATGAAAGGGCCCTCCCACTTGGGATTGAGTTTATGCTTCTGTTTTTCTGGGAGTCGTAAGACGAGTTCGCCCACATTATATGCCTTCGCTCTAACCTCCCTGCTCTGGTAGCGCCGAGCCTGCTGTTGATAGAAAGTAGATCGGGCCCGAGCTATATCGCGCTCTCCTTCCAAGGCGTCTAAGTCGTCCTGCCGATCTAACTCGGCTTCCTTTTCCTCGTACATGCGCACTCTCGGTGCGTCGTGGATGATATCACAGGGAAGGACTGCTTCTGCCCCGTAGACCATAAAGAACGGCGTGTACCCCGTTGATCGATTCGGGGTGGTACGCAAACCCCACAGAACAGAGTCAAGCTCCTCTACCCAATTGTAGTCGGATAAATGAAGAGATCAGACCAGACATGGCTTGATGCCACTCATGATTAGGCCGTTGGCCCGTTCGACTTGTCCATTGGTCTGCGGGTGATACACCGAGGCGTAATCGAGCTTGATGCCCATGTTTGTGCACCAATCCTTCACCTCCTGTGCGGTGAAATTGGATCCATTGTCCATTATTATGCTGTGCGGGACACCATAACAGTGTACCACGCCGGATATAAAGTCGACGACTGGTCCGGACTTAGCTGATCTTACTGGCTTCGCTTCAATCCATTTGGTGAACTTGTCGACCATGACCGGTAGATATTTATTTTTCTTGGTCCCCCCTTTAAGTGGTCCGACCATATCCAGCCCCTAGACCGCGAAAGGCCAGGTGATCGGAATAGTCCGAAGAGCTGTCGGGGGCATGTGACTTTTATTTGTGAATAGTTGACATCCAACACAATGTTGGACAAGTGCTTGGGCGTCAGCTTGAGCGGTGGGCCAAAAGAATCCGGCTCGAAAGGCTTTACTTACTAAGGCCCGTGCTGCGGCGTGGTGGCCGCCCATGCCCGCGTGGACTTCAGCCAAAAGTTGTCTTCCTTCTTCCCCAGATATGCACCGTTGGAGTATCCCCACAGTGCTTTTCTTATATAATTCACCCTCGTGGACCTTATAGGCCTTGGACAGCCGGATTATGCGTCTCGCCTCTGTCTGGTCATCGGGGAGTTCTTGCTGGAGAAGGTAGGCCAGGAAGGGTTTGGTCCATGGTGCGATGACTGCCATGACCTCATGAGCTGAAGGCGTTTCTTCAATTATGGAGCCGCCGATGATTTACTCGTCTGGTTCATTTGAAGGAGGGACAATCCGGCGTCCTTATTCTCGTCCTTCCATACCACCGATGGCTTGAAAAGCCGTTCGAGGAAGGTGTTTTTCGGGATGGGGTCGCGCTTGGCCCCCATACGGGCGAGTATGTCAGCAGCCTGATTGCTGTCTCTAGCAACGTGGTGGAATTCTAGCCCCTCGAACCGTGCAGATATTTTAAGGACGTCATTTCTATATGCTGCCATCTTTGGGTTTTTAGCATCGAATTCGCCGTTGATTTGGGAGATAGCGAGATTAGAGTCTCCCCGTACTTCAAGCCGTTGTATGCCCATCGATGCTGCCATCCGAAGCCCGTGTAATAGAGCTTCATATTCGGCCGCATTGTTGGAATCGGCGTACATGATCTGCAACACGTATCGGACGTTGTCTCCCGTGGGGGATGTGAGGATAACTCCAGCCCCCAGTCCGGCCAGTGTCTTGGATCCGTCGAAGTACATCGTCCAATGGGAGTATGTGCTATATTCTCTGGGGAGCTCGACCGCTGTCCATTCGGTGAGGAAATCGGCCAAAACCTGAGATTTAATAGCTCGTCGTGGCTTATACGTGATTTCGAAAGGAAGGCGTTCGATGGCCCATTTGGCTATGCGGCCGGTGGGGTCCTGTTATTGATTATATCGTTCAAGGGTACTTCGGATGCCACCGTGACCGAACATTCTTGAAAATAGTGTCTGAGCTTTCATGATGCCATAAACACTGTATAGGCTATCTTTTGGTAGTGCGGATATCTGGACTTGCATGGCGTTCTCTGACACGTAGTAGACTGGCTTTTGCACCTTGAATTTGTGACCCTCATCATCTCATTTGACGACGAGTACCGCACTGACCACTTGATTGGTGGCCGAGATGTACAGTAGCATTGGTTCGCCGGCGCCTGGCGCCGTGAGAATGGGGTTCTGGCCAACAGTGTTTTGATTTCCTCTAGTGCAGCGGTTGCTTCATTGGTCCACTCAAAGTTTTTGGTCCGTTTCAGCAGCCTATAGAGCGGCAAAGCCTTTTCACCAAGGCGGGAGATAAAGCGGCTCAGGGCCGCCATGCAGCCTGCCAGCCTTTGCACATGCTTTAGCTCTGTGGGGATCACAAGTTGAGATAGGGCGCGGATTCTAGCAGGATTCACCTCTATTCCTCTATGGGAAACAATGAATCCGAGTAGTTTACCGGCGGGAACTCCGAAGACACATTTCTCCGGATTGAACCGTATATCATATTCCCGCAGACTAGCAAAAGTTTGCCTGAGGTCGTCTACCAGCTGGCTGACGTTTTTGGTCTTTATGACCACGTCGTCCACGTATGCCTCTACTGTTTTACCGATTTGTTTTTCGAGACATGTCTGTATCATACGCTAGTATGTAGCACCTGCGTTCTTTAACCCGAAAGGCATTGTGTTAAAGCAGAATGGCCCGTAGGGGGTGATGAAGGCAGTTGCAGCTTGATCGGATTCCTTCATTTTGATATGATGGTATCCGTAATAAGCGTCGAGGAAGCACAATGAGTCATGTCCGGCTATGGCGTCAATAATCTGGTCTATGCGTGGTAGGGGGAAAGGGTCCTTGGGACAAGCTTTATTGAGGTCTTTGAAATCGACACACAGCAGCCAGGATTTATCTTTCTTCGGTACCATCACCAGGTTTGCCAACCACTCGGGATGTTGGATTTCTCTTATGAATCCGGCCTCCAGTAATTTTGCGAGTTCTTCGCCCATAGACTGTCGCTTGGGCTCGGAAAATCGGCGTAAAGCCTGTTTGACGGGCTTGAAGCCTGCGATTATGTTCAGGCTGTGTTTTGCTAGCCGTCGTGGGATTCCCGGCATATCGGAAGGATGCCAGGCAAAGATATCCCAGTTTTCTCGTAAGAATGTTCGTAGCGCTTCGTCCACCATGGGGTCCAGCTGAGCTCTGATGGATGTTGTTTGATTGGGGTCCGTTGGATGCACCAGAAACTTGACGATTTCGTCAGCGGGTTTAAAGGACGTGGGTTTGGGCCTCTTGCTGAGGACCACATTGTCCTTGTCCACTGTTGACTGGAGTGCGGTCAGTTCCTCTGCCGCCAGGGTCTCGGCTAGTGCTTCGAGGGCGAGTGCTGCTATTCTGTTTTTGGCTCGAATGGCTCTATTCGGATCACTTGTTATTGTGATAACCCCGTTTGGGCCTAGCATTTTGAGCTTGTGGTATAGCCTGAAATCTTGTGAAAGCGTTGCGCCCCAACAGGGCGTGGTAGCCACTGTGAAAGGGCACGATATGAAAGAGGAGTTCTTCGGACCTGTAGTTCTCGGGCGTGCCGAATACAACATCGAGGGTAACGCGTCCGGAACAACGTGCCTCTTTCCCAGGGTTGATACCACGAAAGGTTGTGTTGCTATGTTCGACGCGGGATCGGTCGAACTGCATTTTTTCCAAGGTATCGTCGTAAATGAGGTTTAAACCACTGCCGCCGTCCATTAGCGCCTTCTGTAACCTGAAGCTGTCAACAATAGGGTTGAGGACCAGTGCGACAGGTGTTCGGGCGGGGCGTGTGATTGGTTGGTCAGCTTCTCCGAAGGTGATCGGTGTGTCTGTCCATGAGTTTGTTGCTGCCACCTGATAGATTTGTTTGAGTTCGCGAAGAGCTCTCTTCCTCTTATTCCTGGAGGAAAATGTTTCGTAGATTGTCAGGATCTCGTCGTTGTATTCGGGTGGTGCTATTGAGCATCTGACTAGAGGTAGGGTCTCAAGGATGGCCTCTCCGCTTTTTGCCACCTGCCTGACGACCCAACAAGCTCTAAGGCTGTGAGTCGGGTTTGTGTTTAGTAACACAGAGTGTATAGGGCATGGCTTGTCTAATAGTCCGTCAAGGACAGTTTTGTCTCCCGTGGGGGATCTATACATTTTCTCGGCGGGTTCATGTTTGGCCGGCCGTTGCGGAGGTATTCTCTTTTTCCGAGCTCCTCCAAGGTGTTCGGAGGGGACCGGCTCCGAAAACAAACGTTCGGCTTGCCAGTGTTTTCCATGGCGCAATATTTTTGCACTAGGTCCGATAGCTCGGTGAAGTCACGAATGTTTCGACGGGCTAGGGCATTGAGGATTCCTTCATTGTGGCAATTGCGCCTAAAGGTGGCTATTATCTCCTGGCCGCTAGCGTCTGGCACTTTGTCTTTAAAAAGGAGGAGTCTAGCCCAGAAGTGCGGACTGATTCCCCTGGCTGCTGTTTAACTTCCCATAAGCCCGATAACTTGGGTTGTCCTGCGCTGCCTGAGGAGCACTCGACTTGGGTGGTGGGCGGGGAAATTTTTGGTTTCTCGCCAGGATCAGAGTCCGGGATCACGGCGTTTGCCTCCCGTGCCATCGCGGAGTTCGGCGTGGTGGGTTTGGAGTCCTTATTGCCAACAGGACCCCTCTGTGCGAGTTCTAGGTCACTTGCTAGATCGGCGGCCGATTCCAAACTGTTTCCGGTCTGGGTTCTGGATTCCGGATTGTAGGAGAAATCCTGACGGTCAGAAACCGGGATATAAACTGTTTTTAATTCCGGTAGCTGTGAGGACGAGCTTTCGGCCGGACACTCAACGGTGGCGACTAGGTGAGTGATCGGTGGGACATGAATCTCCCTATTATCGGGTTTAAACCCGATCTGGTCATAGACCGAGGTCTGGCCGTCGGTAACGTCTAAGGTTTGAATCCGACCAAACAACTCGTTTAAAGACGAGATGTCGGCGGGATCTAGGTTGTTGGAGCGCATGGGGTCGACCCGCACCGCCGTTGTCCCAAGGTCACTCGACGGCGGGCCCGGGTTGTATTCGGCCGTGGCAGTTCCGGGCATATCAGATGGGTTGGGCGTTATGGCCGGCCCAGGGATAGGGGTCACTTCCACGGCAGGACCTGTTGCCTCCGGCGTTAAGGCGTCGGGGTCTGCAGGCTCCTCCCTGAGGGTTGAGAATTTTGTTAAGACAAGATCTCCCCGGGAGTTGGTGACGAACTCAAGGTTCCCGAACCTGACTTCCTGATCGGGGATGAAACTTCCGACCTGCCTTAGATGGCCGGCCGGATCGGCATGCGATACGATGCTGCCGAACGCAAAAATCTGACCAGGGACAAAAACGTCCTTGTTGCGAACTTCATCGCTGATGATGAGGTGAGCCATCGATCCCTCTGGCGATCGCACAGCGGAAGTCTCAATGAAAGCACCATTGTCGGTGTCAAAACTGGCTGATCTGGGGTAGGGGGTCCCGACCTGTGAGATTAGGATCGATGGGTAACAGGAGACGAAGGAGATGGTGTTTTACCCAGGTTCGGGCCCTCGTATGGAGGTAAAACCCTACGTCCGACTTGATTGTATCGATGTGTATGAATATTACAGAGTCGATCTACCTCGAGATCAAATGACTAAACCCTAGATGAGTTCACCTGCCTCTACAATCTAAACCCTCCGGCTTATATAGACACCGGGGGTCCTAGGGTTACACATAGTCGGTTGCCCATCGAAAGAATAAACATGCCTATTGTATCGCCTTAAGCTTGAAGGGCACGCCACGGCTCCTGAGATCCTCCCCCCTAGTAACGGGGTATTTGGTCAATCCAATCCTCCAACGAGTGGCCCACGAGTCCGGCCCATAAGGAATAGGTCGGCAGTCCGAGGACCCCTCAGTCCCGGACTCCCTCAGTGGGAGCAGAGGAAAGGTAATTTTTTAGATCTTCCAACGCTGCATCTGCCTCCGGGGTCCACTTCATCGGGCCAGCGTTCTTCAAGATCTTGAAGAACGGCAAGGCACGTGTGGGGACCCCGACTCATAAGTCGTGATCACCGAATGCACGTGTACAGTGATCCTAGAGATCAATGCTCACTGAACACACAGAAGCTGAATAACAAGAGTCTTACATCCACATTTAGTGTCCTACACAAATAAAGACCATGGAGGTCAAGTCTTACATAGATAGGGCCGCAAGGGCCAAACAGTTAAACTTAACAAGCAGCGGAAATCTTGATCGGAAGCATGAACCCATGCCATCTGCCTTAAACCTACAGGCATTCTGACTGGGAAGCATCCTAGTTCGCATGTTCGTCACCACTGAACTCTATGCCATATTCCTGCTCTTCCATGCCTGGCCAATTAAATAACCAGTGGCAAGCCAATGAGTACTTTGAATGTACTCGCAAGCAACCCAAGCATTGGAACAAGGTACAACAATGCGTGATATAGCACTAAGTAGGTAAGTTTTGCAGAAAGCTAATTTTAAGTGCAATGATATGATCAAGTAACTTGAATAAGCATGCATAAGCTGTTGACAGGTATTCATGTGAACAAGTCTCATTTATCATCATAAGCAGGGGTTGAACATCTCATGTTCATCATCATGCCAAGTCATCGGACTTAGCTCAAGTATCATCCTCGTCACCAACACACACACACCAAATTTAATAAACATTGGACGTAGCACAAGAGCGGTCATCCAACTGTCCTTGACCATTGACACGGCTATTCGAATAGTTTAACACTCTGCAGAGGTTGCACACTTTACCCACAAGACTCGGGAAACTTCCGTGTCAAGCCACGACTCGCGGTATTGCCCATACCCGAGGTAAGTACCCGAACATTGTTTTTCCCCTGACGATACTAAACAAAGAGTTCACTCGATTGGTACCCAGCCCACATGATGTACATCACAAGTAACATCCATGCAGGGACCAACGGTGTGCCCGGTGCCCGTGAAGACAGCGCATGACCGTCCTTATCGGCACGACCCCGTATCGAGAGTGACCACATCACTCATGCCACTAGTAATGCGGGCTCTATGCTAGTACCCATCAAAGTAATCAACAAAGCCCCGTCCCATAAGGGGTATCGTGGTTGTACATGTAAGGTTGGAGTAACGGTCGCAACTTACACCAATCCGTTTTCGAAAACCACACACACACTCACTTGCTCTGGTACACCACTTCTTTATCAAGTGGCTACCTAGCTCATCATCATCTCCCTCGGGCATTAGTGGCACCCGACGGGGTTTTCGAAAAGGTCTGTGAAATCAGTTTTGTTTCCATCACCATGCATATACCCGTCCCACTTTGCGTAGCATTTACTAAGTATCCTATCTACTCCCACCCACACAACCCTCATAAGAAGGTAGGGTCATGCATGATGCAAGTATCAACAAGAAAGTATCGGAGGCATCCCACCGAAGGGGATACCACATCATCATGATCATCATCAGAACATAAAGTGCTATATGACATGCATGAAAAGTTTCTTAACATGGTCAAAGGGCTGCTTGCCTGGCTCAACAAAGTCTTCGGGGTCTTCAAAACCTTCGGGTCCAACACCCTCGTCAACGGCGCAATCTATCGTCGCGATAAATAACGGTAATAATAAGCATCACAACCAAAACAGAGCACAAAATCTACATTTAAAATGTTACTCTTTTCTGACAATTACTAGAAATAATACTAAAAATATTTTTCTAATGTTTTGGGGTGAAAAAGATTTTCAAAACTATTTTTAACAGAGGGATTCGGCCCAGGGCGAAGGGGTACGCGCGCGGCCCAGGGGGATTCGGCCCAGGGCGAAGGGGTACGCGCGCGGCAGGTTTTATTTAAACCTGCCCGCGGGCCCTGCCTGTCAGCGAGAGAGGGGAGGGTGAGGGTATGACAAGTGGGCCCCACTTGTCATTTCTCACCTCTGGTCAGGAAGGCGGGGCGCTCACCGGCGGCGATCTAGGCCACGGCGGCTTGAGCAGAGGGCACTGGAGAGGTCAGAGCCGAGCCGCGTGTCGAGGGAGGGTGGAGTTGGTCGCCGGGGGCGACTGGTTCGTCGGCGGCGAGGGACCGTGGCGGTGGAGCGTCAGGAGGAGGTCGCCGCCGTCTACCTAGTCAGCAAAACACGGCGAAGAGAGGGGGAAAAGGATCAGAGGAGAGAGGGAAGCTCGAAGGAGGAAGAAATGGGGGCTGGGGAGGCTCGTACCGGCCGGACGACGGGAGCCCGAGGCGCGGAGCTCCGGCTCAATCCCAGGCTCAGAGGCTCGGGAGTCTGCGGGGGAAGAGTAGGCGCTCGATTCGGGACGGTAGGAGGCGAGGGGAGGCCAGCAGCGAGGCTGGGCAGGCATATTTATAGGCGGGGCATAGACAGAGGGTGGCACGCGCGGGAGAGCTCGGGCGCGAGTGATACGTCTCCAACGTATCTATAATTTTTGATTGTTCCATGCTATTATATTATCTGTTTTGGATGTTTTATATGCATTAATATGCTATTTTATATTATTTTTGGGACTAACCTATTAATATAGAGCCTAGTGCCAGTTTCTGTTTTTTCCTTGTTTTTGAGTATTGCAGATAAGGAATATTAAACGGAGTCCAAATGGAATAAAATCTTCGGAATGATTTTTCTTGGACCAGAAGAAACCTGCCAGACTTGGAGATGAAGGCAGGAGACTTGCCGGGAGGCGACAAGCCACCTGGGCGCACCCTAGGGGGGGCGCCCCCTGGCTTGTGGCCCCCAGTAGGTCTCCTAACCCTATTCTTCGGCCTATAAATTCCCAAATATTCCCCCAATACCAAAAAGGAGCCACGAAAATACTTTTCCGCCGCCGGAAGCCTCTGTTCCCGTGAGATCCAATCTTGGAGCCTTTTCCGGTAATCTGCCGAAGGGGGATTCGATCACGGAGGGCATCTACATCAACTCCATTGCCCCTCCGATGATGCGTGAGTAGTTCACCACAGACCTTTGGGTCCATAGCTAGTAGCTAGATGGCTTCTTCTCTCTCCTTGTTCTTCAATACCATGTTCTTCATGATCTTCATGGAGATCTATCCGATGTAATACTCTTTTGCGGTGTGTTTGTCGAGATCCGATGAATTGTGGGTTTATGATCAGCTTATCTATGAATATTATTTGATTCTTTTCTGAATTTTTATATGCATGATTTCATATCTTTGCAAGTCTCTTCGAGCTATTGGTTTGGTTTGGCCAACTAGATTGGTAAGTCTTGCAATGGGAGAAGTGCTTAGTTTTGGGTTCAATCTTGCGGTGTCCTCACCTAGTGACAAAGTAGGGGTAGTGAGGCACGTATTTGTATTGTTGCCATCAAGGATAAAAAGATGGGGTTTTCATCATATTGCTTGAGTTTATCCCTCTACATCATGTCATCTTACCTAATGCGTTACTCTGTTCTTCAAGAACTTAATACTCTAGATGTAGGCAGGAGTCGGTCGATGTGCGGAGTAATAGTAGTAGATGCAGAATCGTTTCGGTCTACTTGACACGGACGTGATGCCTATATGCATAATCATTGCCTTGGATATCGTCATAACTATGCGCTTTTCTATCAATTGCTCGACAGTAATTTGTTCACCCACCGTATTATTTTCCTTCATGAGAGAAGCCTCTAGTGAAACCTATGGCCCCCGGGTCTATTTTCCATATTATATTTTCAGATCTATAAACCAAAAATACCAAAAATACTTTGCTGCAATCTTTTTACTTTTGTTTTACTTTTCGTTTTAGCAATCTTTTATATCTATCTCTATCAGATCTCATCCTTGCAAATAACCGTGAAGGGATTGACAACCCCTTTTAGCGTTGGGTGCAAGAGTTTGATTGTTTGTGTAGGTGCGAAGATTGGGGACTTGCTTGTATCTCCTACTAGATTGATACCTTGGTTCTCAACAACTGAGGGAAATACTTATCTACTTTGCTGCATCACCCTTTCCTCTTCAAGGGAAAACCAACGCAAGCTCAAGAAGTAGCAGCGAGCCGTTAAGCTGCGACAGCCATGGTCCAGGGCACGAGCGTGGTTAGGGGACCACAGGGGATGCTCTGGAGGGGTAGAGGACAAGCAGAGGGGTCGAGGGGCGTCGCGCATGTGGGCTTAGCCATTGGAGCTCTCGGGCGGTGCCGTGCGCGCGTGAGGGGGACAGCAGGGGAGAGAGAGGACGGGAGACGACCGGCAGGGAGGCGCGGACGTCGAGGGGACCTGGTGGCATGCTCCCTTTGCCCGAGGTGGTCGGGAGCATCAGGATGGGGGCGGCTACAGTGCGGGGGCGGACTATAGCACGCTCCAGAGCGCCCGTTTAGCATGCCACGGTATGCCAACGACGTCTTGTGCGTGGCCACAAGTGTCTAGGGGTACAAGGGGGGTCTAGACTAGGGGAATCTGGCATTGGATGCCTTGGTGACCCACTAGGGTGAGAGAGGGGTGGAGAGAGAGGGAGATTCCTTCTGTCCAGAAGAGAAAAATGGGTTTTTACCCCACTTAAACATTGAGTCTTGGCTAGAGAAAGTTACTGGAAGTGAAGTGCAATGCTAGTAAGTTGTGGTAAAAATATGAACCCAAGGAGAACAGTAGAAGGGGGTCAAACAAAGGTTTTACCATTCTGGAAGAAGGTGTTTGATGGTGATTAGGGCAAGCAAATGGGCCTTGCTTGCCATAAGACTTGACAGGGTCAAATGGTGGTTACAATTAGGGTTGATCAACAAGTTTGAGCTTGATTGAAGAAAGTTCACAATGTAACTTTGTAAAACCCTAGAAATCAACAGAATCAGATTTCTGTAGATCTAGGCATGCATTTCACTTCCCACAAATCCACCACTTGGTGTGGTATCATTATTTGGGGTTTAACACATGTCTACATAGTTTGGAGTCAAGGGAAGAAACTTCACAATGTAAATTTGCTCAAATTTGGCTCGGGATAGGAATGGTTTTGGAATATTTTGGTGAAGCAAATAAAGGGGGATTGAGATGAACCTTTGCAAGATCATCACATATGTCATGTGTGTCTTGCTGGAATTTTCCTGGAATTTATTGAGAATATTTCTTATAGAAATATTTCAAAAGCTTGATTTGGGCAGAAAGGGTTTTGAGGGGTTTTGCCCATGATTTTGAACATGACCATGTGTTGAAACTCATATATATGGAAAATATATGTCCACTGAGTTCCCCTAAATTTTCTCAAATATCTTTAAAGCATTTAAATAATTTTTCCCTATGAAAAACCATTTCTGGCCTTAGGAAAAAGCCTTTAAATAAAATAGCAAAATAATCTTTAAAATTAATATTTGGTGGTTTTGGGAAGTCATTATATAGTAGGTTCCAAATAAAGTCTTTGGGGAAAAAGGATCCACCCAATTTGAGGACTTGTAGTACAAACCTCAATTCAGGGGCTTTTGAAAACCTAATTTGAATAAATCCTTTTTGGCCAAAATAATATTTGATAAAAATAGTTTTGGGTACTATTCACATGGCATGATCATTGGGCAAGAAGTTTGGATCAAGGAAGATGAATATGGAGAGGAGTAGAACCTAAGAGTGCCATACACAAACAACCAAACAAGCAAACAAGCAACACTTCAAACAAGCTCATGCACTGAAAAAGTTTTAATTGGTTCCAAATTTTGTAAATCCAAGCATAGCAAAGTGATACAACACAGGGTGTGACAGACCTACCCCCCTTACAAGAATCTCGTCCCCGAGATTCCTAGGCTAAGCGCTAAAAAGATAAGGGAATTCAGATCTAAGATAGTCTTCACGCTCCCATGTTGCTTCTACTTCAGTGTGGTTGCTCCATTGGACCTTGAAGTACTTGATGGTGCGGCTTCGGGTGCAACATTCAGCTTCGTCCAAAATGCGAATTGGCCTCTCACGATAAGTGAGGTCTGGTTGAAGGTCGATTTCTTGATGATCGATGTCTTTGTAGAGGTCGGCGTGGTTGGGAACTTGGAGACACTTCCGGAGTTATGACACGTGGAAAACGTTGTGCACATCTGATAGCTCGGAAGGTAGCTCTAGCTGGTAAGCAACTTCTCCTCGTCTGTCACTGATCTTGAAGGGGCCGATGTATCTTGGTGCAAGTTTTCCCTTGACGTGGAAACACTTGGTCCCTTTAAGAGGCGTGACACGGAGGTAAACATGGTCTCCAACACGGAAACTCATGTCCCGATGACGGGAGTCGGTGTAGCTCTTCTGTCGGGTCTTGGCGGTCTTGAGACGCTCTCGGACGAGTTGAACTTGCTCTTCTGCTTTGCGGAGGATGTCTGGTCCAAAGACTAGTCCTTCTCCGGTCTCCAACCAATTGAGGGGGGTTCGGCACTTGCGTCCGTACAACACCTCAAATGGTGCCATCTGAAGACTTGACTGGTAGCTGTTGTTGTAGGAGAACTCGGCGAATGGCAAGCAATCTTCCCACTTTGCTCCATATGCCAGAACACAAGCACGGAGCATATCCTCGAGTATCTGATTTACCCGTTCCGTCTGTCCTCCAGTCTGGGGGTGAAAAGCAGTGCTGAAGGAGAGCTTGGTTCCCAAGGCTTCTTGGAATCTATTCCAGAACCTTGAGGTGAACTGGGTGCCTCGGTCTGACACGATCTCCTTAGGAACTCCGTGGACGCTCACGATCTGGTTGATGTAGAGGTTGGCCAGTTGATTCCCATTGTAGGTCGTCTTGACGGGAATGAAGTGGGCTACCTTGGTCAGGTGATCGACAATGACCCAGATGGAATCATGTCCTGTGCTTGACCTAGGTAATCCTGTGATGAAGTCCATCCCGACTTTGTCCCACTTCCATTCAGGCACTTTGAGAGGTTGCAATAGTCCAGCGGGTCGCTGATGCTCAGCTTTGACTCTCTAGCATATGTCACACTTAGCAACAAAGGTGCCTATCTCCCGTTTCATGCCATGCCACCAGAATCTTGTTTTCAGGTCTTGATACATCTTGGTCCCTCCAGGATGGATGGAATACGGAGTGTCATGGGCTTCTTGCAAGATCAAATTCTTGAGCTCAACCTTGTTGGTTAGGCAGATGCGCTTCCCAAACCATACGACTCCTTGCTCATCCACTGAGAATCCTGGGGCCTTGCCTGCCTTGATCTTCCTCTTGATGCCTTCGATGCTCTCGTGTCCCTTCTGAGCTTCCTTAATATCATCCATAAAGGTAGGCTTTACTTCGAGGTTGGCTAGGAATCCAGGTGCAACTAGTTCCAAGCTGAAGCTTTCAAGTTCTTCATACAGGGCGGGTAGCCTTCCCTTAATCATGGCGCTCAAGTAACATGCCTTCCTGCTCAGGGCATCTGCTACCACGTTAGCCTTTCCAGGGTGGTATTGAACACCGAGGTCATAGTCCTTGATCAACTCCAACCATCTTTGCTGCCTCATGTTTAATTCCTTTTGAGTTAAAATATACTTCAAACTCTTGTGGTTGTGTATATCTCACATCGCTTCCCCAGAAGGTACTGTCGCCATGTCTTCAAGGCATGAACGACGGCTGCCAACTCAAGATCATGAGTAGCATAGTTCTCTTCATGAGGACGTAGCTGTCTGGATAGATATGCTACGACTCTTCCTTCTTGCATCAGAACACCTCCAAGCCCGGTTCTCGATGCATCACAATATATCACAAACTCCTTGTGAATATCGGGGGTGGCCAAAACTGGGGTTGTGGTCAATCTCTGCTTGAGCTCTTGGAAGCTTTCTTCACACTTCGGCGTCCATTCGAACTTCTTGTCCTTCTTCAAGACCTGAGTCATGGGTCGGGCAATGCTCGAGAATCCTTCAACGAACTTGCGGTAATATCCCGCGAGTCCGAGGAAGCTTCTAACTTCCTTCACATTGGTTGGGGACTGCCATTCAGTCACGGCTTCGATCTTGGCAGGATCCACTGACAATCCTTCTGCAGTCAACACATGACCCAAGAATCCAACTTTATGCAGCCAGAACTCACACTTGCTGAACTTGGCATAAAGCTGGTGCTCTCGAAGCTTGTCTAGGACCAATCTCAAGTGTTGCTCATGCTCTTCTTCTGACTTGGAAAAGACGAGTATGTCGTCAATGAAGGCGACCACAAACTTGTCCAAGTACTCCATGAAGACCTTGTTCATGAGGTACATGAAGTAGGCAGGGGCATTGGTCAACCCGAATGACATGACCGTATATTCGTACATGCCATACCGGGTTACAAACGCCGTCTTCGGAATGTCTTGGGGCCTGATCTTCAACTGGTAGTACCCTGACCTGAGGTCGATCTTGGAAAACACCTTCGCTCCATTCAACAGATCGAACAGGTCTTCAATCTTAGGAACTGGGTACTTGTTCTTTATTGTGACTTCATTGAGAGAACGGTAATCGACACAGAGTCGGATAGTTCCGTCCCTGTTTGACACAAATAGAACAGGTGATCCCCAAGGAGAGGCACTAGGGTGAATGAATCCTTTTCTGAGCTGTTCTGCCAGTTGCTTCTTCAATTCAGCCAACTCTTCAGATCCCATTCTATGGGGCTTCTTATAGATGGGTCCTGCTCCGGGCATTAGCTCAATGATGAACTCCATGTCGCGGTCAGGAGGCATTCCGGGCAGCTCATCAGGAAATACATCCGGGTATTCACATACCACTGGCACTTGATCCAACTCAATTTCCGACAGACAATTTACCTGAGGGGCTTGAGTGGGGGCTGGGTTGGGAACATACTTGACTTCCACTCCTTGGCTATTGGTTATGGTAACAATCCTCTTGGCACAGTCTAACAAGCCTTGGTGCTTTGTTAACCAGTCCATGCCTAGGATCACATCCAAGCCTTCCGACTTCAGGATGATAAGGTCTGCTAGGAAGTCTACCCCATTGATGTTAATCTCAACTCCTTTACAACCTATCCCGGACTTCATAACTGATCCCTGGGTTTGAATCAACATATGACTACCCAGGGGCGTAGGCTTCATCCCACTCTCTAGTGCAAACTTTTGAGTGACAAAAGAATGCGAAGCTCCACAATCAAACAGTACAGTTGCTGGGGTTGAGTTGACGAGGAACGTACCCAGTATGACGACCGGGTCTTCCTGGGCTTCCTCAGCTGTGACGTGCTTCACACGACCCTTGCCATTGTTGGGCTGGTTGCGGGGAACTGGGTTCCTTGGTGGCGCTCCACGGCCTTGACCTTTATTTGGCGCATTGGGGCGCGGTGCATCTGGCTTCTTGTTGGGGCACTGCCTAGAGATGTGTCCTGGCTGACCACACCCAAAGCAAGTGACTTGTCCAGGGTTGTTGTTGTTGTTGTAGTTGTTGTTGGGGTTGTTGTAAGCTAGCCTGGGATTGGCATACTGCTGAGGCTGGTAGCTCGGACGAGGTGCAGGGGGTCTAGCCTGCTGCGGCTGATAGGTTGGCTTGGATGGGGCTGGCTGCCAGGGGCGAGGCTTCTGGTTGCTGGAACTACCCTTGCTGATCATCTTGCGCTTGCGAGTGTCGTGTATGGCACGACGCTTGTCCTGAAGCATGAGGGCCTTGTTCACCAGGTCGAAGAAGGTCCGACAGTCGCAGACAATGAGCTGATACTGTAGGGTCTGCTGAAGTCCTTCCATGAAGGGTTCCATCTTAGCAGCCTCCGTGTTGACATCTTCAGGTGCGTACCTTGACATCAGGTTGAACTTATGCATGTACTCCTTGATAGAGCCATTTCCTTGCTTCAGCGCTCGGAATTCTCTCTTCTTGATAGCCATGATCCCAGAAGGAATGTGGGCGGTGCGGAATCCTTCCATAAAGTTATCCCAGGTGATCACACGATCACCTTGCATGACCTTGAATCCATCTCACCATGCTCTGGCGGTACCTCCGAGGCAGTGAGAGGCATACATCACCTTTTCACGATCCTCATTGCAATTGACCAGTGCAAGGAGGTCCTCGATGGTGCGGATCCAGTCATCGGCATCCAGTGGTTCAGAAGTTTCGGTGAAGGCTGGGGGCGAATTCCTCATGAACTCAGACAGAGTGGAATGGCCATTACCATTCCTGCCTTGCTGCTGGTTCTTTGCAAGGACTTGGGCCTTCTGCTGGATAGCAGCAGTGTTGGCTTGGCGTTCCTCCTGGAGAACTTGGAGAAACTGAGCTATGCTCATGTTCTCGGGTGGAGGTGGTGGCAGGGGAATGTCGCCTTGTGGCTGCTCCTGGTGTCCTCCAGCCTGAGCAGTCCCACCAGCTCCTTGTTGCTGCCTGGAGTTGCCAGCTTCAGGGTTGGTGAAGAAGCTGTTGCGGGTTGCAGTCACCATCCTGTTTGGAGCAGCCAAGTCAAATAACTGGGATAGACGAGAGGAAAAGCAAAAATGGAGAAAGCGCGCCTAAGGGGGTTGGTATAGTGCAAGTGTGTAAAAACGAAGGTCGGAAGACCAATACATATATTAAGATAAGATAGACGATGGAGTCGCTTTCACGTTGCCTACGGCAAAAGCACGACTTGCATCGGAACACAAACAACAAAAGCAAACAACAAGCACACATGGTTTAATACGAACCATTACACGGACTCGACTTCGCATGAGGGGTACATGACTGATCCTACCCTAGGGGTTCTCGGACTCAGGTGGTGGATTGCTCGGCTCGTAGTCACGCTCCTCTGGGTCTTCTCCTGATCATCATCCGTACGGGCATCATCTCCGGTCGAAGGGGTCGGAGAACGAGGAGGCCCATCCCGACAACGCTTCGTTGGTGGGTCAGTGAAGAGCTCACAGTACTACTTCGCACTCATGCAACGACGACGCATGGGTGCATCTCTAGCTGGGGGTACTCCTACTCGATAAGCGATAGCTGGTCATCCCTCAGGGGCTCCATCCTTCTTGATCATGTCTGGCTTCGTCTTGGCTTGACGAAGTAGCTCTTGGGTGTAGTGAAGTTCCTCGCGGAGCTTCACGGACTCCTTAATCAGGTGGTGAGCTAGACTGTTGGCGGAGAGGCTGAAGTAGGTCTGGAATCTGAGTGGTGTCCCATCCTCCTTGGATGGAACCAACGTCCAACACTCGCCAATATCATCCCTCCTGATGGATAGATAGCGAGTAGCTGGCTCGTCAGCCATCTCTGAGATGATGCATCGAAGGTGGATGAGTGCCTTCCATGTAGTTGTCTCGACTGCGAGTGCCAGGGTCTCCATCTATGGTCCTTCAAAGAACCAACTGGTCGGGGAGTCGTTTGCCTTCACGACCACGTCGACGTGGTACTCCTTCGTGACGGCATCGACCCAGTGCTCGTGATAGAGGAAAACGGGTGGTCGGCGATACTGGCACTTCTCCAGGCTATCCTCAAGGAGTGGGGGAAAGCCGGATGCTAGGAGGGCTTCCGGTACGATGGCCATCTACAAGGTTTGAAGGGAGGAGAGTCAGTATAGTGCTGTGAGAAGACTAGAAGAGGTAATAAGTGCAGAAACTCCTAAGTATGGGTGCTAGGTGTAGTTTTGAAAATAGTTTTATCCTAACTAACGTCCATGCAAACTAAGGGCTTCCTATAGTCAGGATGGCTCTGATACCAGCTCTGTGGGGACCCCGACTCATAAGTCGTGATCACCGAATGCACGTGTACAGTGATCCCAGAGATCAATGCTCACTGAACACACAAAAGCTGAATAACAAGAGTCTTACATCCACATTTAGCGTCTTACACAAATAAAGACCATGGAGGTCAAGTCTTAGATAGATAGGGCCGCAAGGGCCAAACACTTAAACATAACAAGCAGCGGAAATCTTGATCGGAAGCGTGAACCCATGCCATCTGCCTTAAACCTATAGGCATTCTGACTGGGAAGCGTCCTAGTTCGCATGTTCGTCACCAACCAACTCTTCGCCATATTCCTGCTCTTCCATGCCTGGTGTCATGGGAATGTCCCTGACAATAGAACTAGGGGTACGAATGGAGGGGCGAAGTCTAGCTACGGCTCAGGTATTTCACTCAGAAGTGTACGAGTTCAGGCCCCACTCGGAAGTGGTAAAAACCCTACGTCTCGAGCCCGGAGGCTGGTGTTGCTTTTCTTATGGGTGTATATGGAAATACATGTGTCGGAACCTTGCTATGGCGTCCGGTGGTGGCTTATATAGAGTGCGCCACCACCAGCCGAGAGCCGCATTGAATGCTAGTTAAAGCTAGTTACAGAAACTGCCGCTTTAACTAGTACGTTACAGGTAACGCCTGACTGATCAATCCCGGAGGGAGCCCTTTCATATAACTCAACGCTACGTCTACTGACCGTTGAGTTCTCCCTGTCCGAGTGCGGATGTGATCATCCGAGTGCATCTTCATGTCCATCCGAGTGAACCTTTAGATCTTACCGAGTGCACTTCTTCTTCTGAGCTTCGATGCTGACATGGAACCATTGGTGGGCCCTAGATGTCAGGTCCATGAACCTACCCGGGGTAGGCATCCTCATCAGTAGCCCCCGAATCCATGAGGTTTTATCAGTCGAGTGATCGACACTCGGAAGCCTCGATGATCTTTCGGAGAAGATCGAGAAACGATCATGTCGTCTCCCACTCGGCCTCAAACCAAGATGGATTCAGGATCAATGTTTTCGATGAAAACCATAATGTTGTTTAATCCGAGTGGTCAGCTGGTGTGAGCCGATCACTCGGTTCATAGGAAGGTGTCACTAGGATTATCCGCGACGTAGAGCTCATCTCCTTTGAGCACGGAGAGATTTCCGCGTGTTCGAAATCGCCGAAACTGCGCGTGGGCGGGCGGCTGAACGGTCGTGTCCCGAAGTTTTTGGGGGAAATGGGCACGACGCCTCGATAACCGTGCCGAAAATCACGCCACGCATTCTCGATACCCTGAACAGTGGATTCATAGATCTTCCTTCGTTCGCGGATTAACGGCCTGAGATTTCGTCGGATCTTTGGTATAAATAGCGGGAAGTACTGTTTGGGCGAGAACAGATCTCATTTCCCCAATTCCTCGTCTTATCCGACGCCCATCTGCGCTCCTCCTTTCTCTCCATCGTCGAAGGCTGTCTTGAGCTCGCCGGCGAAGATGCGCACGGCGTCCGCGACCGCGAAGGCCGAGCGAGCAAAGAAGAGCGCGCGCGCGTCTTCCTCCAGCACTGGAGCGCCGGCTGGATTGACGCAAGGCGAGTGGCTCCCATCGCGGGTGACCAAGGCCCGGATGCTCGATCTGGAGGTTCAAGGACTCGTGCGTGAGGGGAGCTGGCGGCTGCCGGGGCCGGACGAAGAGGAGCCATCGCCGAAGGGGGACGAGCGTGTGCTCTTGGTGACCCACCTCGAGCGAGGTTTTTCTCTGCCGCCACACCCTTTCTTCCAAAGGTTTCTGAGCTTCTTCGGTGCTCAGCTTCATCATCTTCCCTCAAATGCTGTAGTGTACTTAGCTGCGTTTATCTCTTTGTGAGAAATCTTCTTGGGTTGCCACCCCCATTGGGGTTTGTTTAAACATCTCTTCACTTGCCGAGTGATGACCGTGAAGAAACCCACTCGGTCGGAGGATAAGACCAACGTGGCCCAATTGTGCTGGGGACTCGGAATCCAACTCCGAGGAAAGGGTTGTTTTCCTAAGTTGACATTCCATGACTCGGTAAAGGGGTGGCAGGAGAACTGGTTCTACTGCCATGACATTCCAGTCGGTGAGGGTCAACCGGGTCTCCCGCTGTATACTTCGGATTGCATTCGGCCAGTTTCCTGACAGACAGTGACCAAGGAAGAGAAGACTGAAGTAGACATCTTAGTGATAGTGTTAGTGGCTCTGGTGCAAAAAGGTGTCAATGGTCTCGACCTGCTGGAGGTCTTCTTCCAGAGGAGGATCCAGCCGCTGCAAGCCTGAGGTCACTGTTGGGGAACGTTGCATGGGAAACAAAAAATTTCCTACGCACATGCAAGATCTATCCATGGTGATGAGCATCTACGAGAGGGAGAGTGAATCTACATACCCTTGTAGATCGCTAAACGGAAGCGTTAAGAAACGCGGTTGATGTAGTCGAACGTCTCCGCGATCCAAATCGCAAGTCGTCCCTCGAACCGATCACGAACTAGTGCCGAACGGACGGCACCTCCGCGTTCAACACACGTACGGCTTGATGACGCCTTCACCTCCTCGATCCAGCGAGCGATGGTGAAGTAGTAGATGAGTTCCGGCAGCACGACGGCGTGGTGATGGTGGTGAGGAACAATCTCTGCAGGGCTTCGCCAAGCGCTACGGAGATTATGACGGAGGAACTAGAGGGTTAGGGTTGCCGCACATGGCTTGGGGAAATCTTAATGTGTTCCGGGTGCTAGCCCTGCCCCTCTATTTATATGTTGAGCCCTGGGGTCGAAACTTGGAGAAAGAGCCTCCTCAAAGTCGGTTTGGCCCGCAAGGCAAGAGTCCTGCTCGGACTCCAGGACCAGACGCCAGGGTCCTCGGCGTCTGGCCCCAGACGCCAGGGTCCCTAGCGTCTGGCCCCTGGCCTCCGCAAAACTTCCTTTTGCACCTTCCTAAAGCCTCGTGGGCTTTACCCCTTGGCCCAAATAAAGTGTTCTCGTACCCGAACATTTCGGGAAACATCCGAAACTCCTTCCGGTGAATTCCGGAACCCTTCCGGAGACCAAACACTATTATCCCATATATCAATCTTTACCTTCGGACTATTCCAGAGCTCCTCGTCATGTCCGGGATCTCATCTGGGACTCCGAACAACTTTCGGTCACCAACATAACAACTCAACTATACTTATATCGTCACCAAACGTTAAGTGTGTAGACCCTGCGGGTTCGAGAACTATGTAGACATGACCGAGACACCTCTACGGTCAATAACCAATAGCGGGACCTGGATGCCCATATTGGCTCCTACATATTCTACGAAGATCTTTATCGGTTGAACCTCTATGTCAAGGATTCAGTTAATCCCGTATGATGTTCCCTTTGTTTATCGGTATGTTACTTGCCCGAGATTCGATCGTCGGTATCTCTATACCTAGTTCAATCTCGTTACCGGCAAGTCTCTTTACTCGTTCCGTAATACAAGATCCCGTGGCTAACACTTTAGTCACATTGCTTGCAAGGCTTATAGTGATTTTGTATTACCGAGTGGGCCCTGAGATACCTCTCCGTCACACGGAATAACAAATCCCAGTCTTGATCCATGCCAATTCAACAGACACCCTCTTAGATACCTGTAGAGCATCTTTATAGTCACCTAGTTACGTTGCGACGTTTGATACACACAAGGTATTCCTCCGGTGTCAGTGAGTTGCATGATCTCATGGTCAAAGGAACAGATACTTGACATGCAGAAAACAACAGCAATAAACTGACACGATCATATGCTACGTTTACAGTTTGGGTCTTGTCCATCACATCATTCTCCTAATGATGTGATCCTGTTATCAATTGACATCTCATGTCCATGGCTAGGAAACCTTCACCATCTTTTGATCAACGAGCTAGTCAACTAGAGGCTTACTAGGGACACAGTGTTGTCTATGTACCCACACATGTATTTGAGTTTCCAATCAATACAATTATAGCATGGATAATAAACGATTATCATGAACAAGGAAATATAATAATAACCAATTTATTATTGCCTCTAGGGCATATTTCCAACAGTCTCCCACTTGCACTAGAGTCAATAATCTAGTTCACATCACTATGTGATTTACATTGTAATGAATCGAACACCCATGCAGTTCTGGTGTTGTTCATGTTTAGCCCTTGGAAGAGGTTTAGTCATCGGATCTGCAACATTCAGATCCGTGTGTACTTTGCAAATATTTATGTCGTCCTCCTTGATGTAATCGCGGATGGAATTGAAGCGTCGCTTTATGTGTCTGGTCCTCTTGTGAAATCTTGGTTCCTTGGCTAGAGCAATGGCACCAGTGTTATCACAAAACAGAGTCATTGGGTTAAGCGCACTAGGCACTACTCCAAGATCTGTCATGAACTCCTTCATCCAGACACCTTCCTTCGCCGCCTCCGAGGCAGCGATGTACTCCGCTTCGCATGTAGAATCAGCTACCACGCTCTGCTTGGAACTGCACCAGCTAACCGCACCCCCATTAAGAATAAATACGTATCCGGTTAGTGACTTAGAGTCATCCGGATCAGTGTCAAAGCTTGCATCGACGTAACCCTTTACGACGAGCTCTTGATCACCTCCATAAACAAGAAACATGTCCTTAGTCCTTTTCAGGTACTTCAGGATATTCTTGACCGCCATCCAGTGTTCCATTCCTAGATCACTTTGAAACCTTCCGACCATACTTATGGCAAGGCTGACATCGGGTCTTGTGCACAGCATTGCATACATGATAGAGCCTATGGCTGAAGCATAGGGGATGACACTCATCTTTTCTCTATCTTCTGCAGTCACTGGGCATTGAGTCTTACTCAACTTCACACCTTGCAATACAGGCAAGAACCCCTTCTTGGACTGATCCATTTTGAACTTCTTCAAAACTTTGTCAAGGTATGTGCTTTGTGAAAGTCCTATCAAGCGTCTTGATCTATCTCTATAGATCTTGATGCCTAATATGAAAGCAGCTTCTCCTAGGTCCTTCATTGAAAAACTCTTGTTCAAATATTCCTTCACGCTTTCCAACATTTCTATATTGTTTCCAATCAGTAATATGTCATCCACATATAATATTAGAAACGCTATAGAGCTCCCACTCACTTTCTTGTAAATACAAGCTTCTCCGTAAACTTGTATAAACTCGAACGCTTTGATCACCTCATCAAAGCGAAGATTCCAACTCCGAGATGCTTGCACCAGTCTATAAATGGATCGCTGGAGTTTGCAAACTTTGTCAGCATTCTCTGGATCGACAAAACCTTCTGGTTGCATCATATACAACTCTTCCTTAAGGAAACCGTTAAGGAACGCTGTTTTGACATCCATCTGCCAAATTTCATAATTGAAAAAGGCAACTATTGCTAACATGATTCTGACGGACTTAAGCATCGCTACGGGTGAGAAGGTCTCATCGTAGTCAACTCCTTGAACTTGTGAAAAACACTTTGCCACAACTCGAGCTTTATAGACGGTGACATTACCGTCCACGTCCGTCTTCCTCTTAAAGATCCATTTGTTCTGAATGGCCTTACGCCCTTCAGGTAATAATTCCAAAGTCCACACTTTGTTTTCATACATGGATCCCATCTCGGATTTCATGGCCTCTAACCACTTCTCGGAATCCGGGCCCATCATCGCTTCTCCATAGCTCGTAGGTTCATCGTTGTCCAACAACATGACTTCTAAGACAGGGTTGCCGTACCACTCAGGAGCAGTACGCGTCCTTGTCGACCTACGAGGTTCGATAGCAACTTGATCCAAAGCTTCATGATCATCATCATTAACTTCCTCTTCAGCTGATGTAGGCTCTACAGAAACATCTTTCAGTGCTGCGCTACTCTCAGGTTGAAGTAAAGGTTCAACAACCTCATCAAGTTCTATCTTCCTCCCACTCAATTCTTTCGAGAGAAACTCTTTCTCAAGAAACGTTCCGTTTTTAGCGACAAACACTTTGCCTTTGGATCTGAGGTAGAAGGTATACCCAACTGTCTCTTTTGGGTATCCTATGAAGACGCATTTCTCCGCTTTGGGTTCCAGCTTTTCAGGCTGAAGCTTTTTGACATAAGCATCACATCCCCAAACTTTAAGAAACGACAGCTTTGGCTTCTTGCCAATCCAAAGTTCATATGGCGTCGTCTCAACGGATTTCGATGGTGCCCTATTTAAAGTGAATGCAGCTGTCTCTAATGCATAACCCCAAAACAATAGTGGCAAATCGGCAAGAGACATCATAGATCGCACCATATCCAATAAGGTTCGATTACGACGTTCGGACACACCATTACGCTGTGGTGTTCCAGGCGGTGTTAGTTGTGAAACAATTCCACATTGTCTTAAGTGACTGCCAAACTCATAACTCAGATATTCTCCTCCTCGATCAGATCGTAGGAATTTAATCTTCTTGTTACGACGATTCTCAACTTCACTCTGAAATTGTTTGAACTTTTCAAATGTTTCAGACTTGTATTTCATTAAGTAAATATACCCATATCTACTTAAGTCATCAGTGAAGGTGAGAAAGTAACGATAACCACCGCGCGCCTCAATACTCATCGGACCGCACACATCAGTATGTATGATTTCCAATAAGTCACTTGCCCGTTCCATTGTTCTAGAGAATGGCGTTTTAGTCATCTTGCCCATGAGGCATGGCTCACATGTGTCCAGTGATTCAAAATCAAGTGACTCCAAAAGTCCATCAGCATGGAGCTTCCTCATGCGTTTTACGCCAATATGACCTAAACGGCAGTGCCACAAGAAAGTGGTATTATCATTATCAATCCTACAACTTTTGGCATCAATGTTATGAACATGTGTATCATTACTATCGAGATTCAATAAGAATAAACCCCTTACATTGGGTGCATGACCATAAAAGATATTACTCATATAAATAGAACAACCATTATTCTCTGATTTAAATGAGTAACCGCCTCGCAATAAACAAGATCCAGATATAATGTTCATGCTTAACGCAGGCACTAAATAACAATTATTCAGGTTCATCACTAATCCCGATGGTAATCGAAGAGCGAGAGTGCCGACGGCGATCACATCAACCTTGGAACCATTTCCCACGTGCATCGTCACTTCATCCTTTGCCAGCCTCCGTCTATTCCGCAGTTCCTGTTTTGAGTTGCAAATATGAGCAACCGCACCGGTATCAAATACCCAGGCACTACAACGAGAGTTGGTAAGGTACACATCAATAACATGTATATCATATATACCTTGTTTGTTGTTGGCCGCCTTCTTGTCAGCCAAATACTTGGGGCAGTTCCGCTTCCAGTGTCCAGTTCCCTTGCAATGAAAACACACAGTTTCTAGTATGGGTCCAGCCTTGGGTTTCTTCACGGGAGGAGCAACTGCTTTGCCACTCTTCTTGGAGTTACCCTTCTTGCCCTTGCCATTTTTCTTGAAACTAGTGGTTTTATTGACCATCAACACTTGATGCTCCTTCTGAATTTCAGACTCAGCGACTTTCAGCATCGCAAACAGCTCGGCGACTAACTTGTTCATCCCGTGCATGTTATAGTTCAACACGAAGCTCTTGTAGCTAGGTGGCAATGATTGAAGAACTCTGTCAGTGATAGCCTCTGGCGGAAGGGGCATCCCCAATTCAGCCAGACGGGTGGAGTACCCAGACATTCTGAGTATGTGATCACTGATAGACTCGTTCTGCTCCATCTTGCAAGCATAGAACTTATCGGAGATCTCATATCTCTCGATCCGGGCATTCTTCTGAAAGATAAACTTCAACTCCTGGAACATCTCATATGCTCCATCACGTTCAAAACGTCTTTGAAGTCCCGGTTCTAAGCCATACAATATTGCACATTGAACTATTCAGTAATCTTTAGAACGAGCCTGCCAGGCGTTCACAACGTCTAGAGACTCAACTGGAGCGGGTGGATCACCAAGCGGTGCATCAAGGACATAAGCCTTCTGGGAAGCCGTAAGGATAATCCTTAGATTATGGGCCCAGTCCACAAAGTTACTTCCATCATCTTTCAACTTAGCTTTCTCTAGGAATGCATTAAAATTCAGGGGTGCTACTGCGCGAGCCATGATCTACAACATAAATATAGCAAAGACAACTTAGACTATTGTTCTAGATAATGAGTTTAGTTAATCATATTACTTAAAAAACTCCCACTCAAATTGACATCCCTCCGGTCATTCGAGCGTAACATGATCCAAATCCACCAACTCAAGTCCGATCATCACGTGAGTTGAGGTGGTTTCAATGGTGAACATCTTCATGTTGATCATATCTACTATATGACTCATGTTCGACCTTTCGGTCTCTTGTGTTCCGAGTCCATGTCTGTACATGCTAGGCTCGTCAAGTTTAACCCGAGTGTTCCGCACGTGCAACATGGCTTACACCCGTTGTATGTGAACGTAGAGTCTATCACACCCGATCATCACGGCGTGTCTCAAAACGACGAACTTTCGCAACGGTGCACACTCGGGGAGAACACAATTTATCTTGAAATTTAAGTGAGGGATCACCTTATAATGCTACCGTCGTCCTAAGCAAAATAAGATGCATAAAAGGATTAACATCACATGCAAATCATAAGTGACATGATATGGCCATGAACTCGTGCTTTTGATCTCCATCTCCAAAGCACCGGCATGATCTCCATCGTCACCGGCATGACACCATGATCTCCATCATCTTGATCTCCATCAACGTGTCGCCATGAGGTTGTCGCGCCGACTGTTGCTTCCACGACTATTGCTAACGTTTAGCGATAAAGTAAAGCATTACATAGCGCTTAATGATTGACACACAGGTCATACAATAATTAAAGACAACTCTATGGCTCCTGCCAGTTGCCGTACTTATCGACATGCAAGTCGTGATATTCTATACAACACATGATCATCTCATACATCACATATATCTCATCATGTAATTGGCCATATCACATCACAACATACCCAGCAAAAACAAGTTAGACGTCCTCTAATTGTTGTTGCAAATTTTACGTGGCTGCTACGGGTTTGCAAGAACCGTTCTTACCTACGCAAAACCACAACGCGGTGTAGTGATTGCTTTTTGATCTTCTAAAAGAACCCTCTTCATTGAAATTGATTCAACTAAAGTGAGAGAGACAGACACCCGCTAGCCATCTTTATGCAACGAAGTTACATGTCAGTTGAAGGAACCTGTCTCGCGTAAGCGTACGCGTAATGTCGGTCCGGGCCGCTTCATCTCACAGTACCGCCGAATAAAGTATCAACTAGTAACGGCAAGCAATATGTATACACCCACGCCCACAACTCGTTTGTGTTCTACTCGAGATCTCATCTACGCATAGACCTAGCTCTGATACCACTGTTGGGGAACGTTGCATGGGAAACAAAAATTTTCCTACGCACACGCAAGATCTATCCATGGTGATGAGCATCTACGAGAGGGAGAGTGAATCTACATACCCTTGTAGATCGCTAAGCGGAAGCGTTAAGAAACGCGGTTGATGTAGTCGAATGTCTCCGCGATCCAAATCGCAAGTCGTCCCTCGAACCGATCACGAACTAGTGCCGAACGGACGGCACCTCCGCGTTCAACACACATACGGCTTGATGACGCCTTCACCTCCTCGATCCAGCGAGCGATGGTGAAGTAGTAGATGAGTTCCGGCAGCACGACGGCGTGGTGATGGTGGTGAGGAACAATCTCTGCAGGGCTTCGCCAAGCGCTACGGAGATTATGACGGAGGAACTAGAGGGTTAGGGTTGCCGCACACGGCTTGGGGAAATCTTAATGTGTTCCGGGTGCTAGCCCTGCCCCTCTATTTATATGTTGAGCCCTGGGGTCGAAACTTGGAGAAAGAGCCTCCTCAAAGTCGGTTTGGCCCGCAAGGCAAGAGTCCTGCTCGGACTCCAGGACCAGACGCCAGGGTCCTCGGCGTCTGGCCCCAGACGCCAGGGTCCCTAGCGTCTGGCCCCTGGCCTCCGCAAAACTTCCTTTTGCACCTTCCTAAAGCCTCGTGGGCTTTACCCCTTGGCCCAAATAAAGTGTTCTCGTACCCGAACATTTCGGGAAACATCCGAAACTCCTTCCGGTGAATTCCGGAACCCTTCCGGAGACCAAACACTATTATCCCATATATCAATCTTTACCTCCGGACTATTCCAGAGCTCCTCGTCATGTCCGGGATCTCATCCGGGACTCCGAACAACTTTCGGTCACCAACATAACAACTCAACTATACTTATATCGTCACCAAACGTTAAGTGTGTAGACCCTGCGGCTTCGAGAACTATGTAGACATGACTGAGACACCTCTACGGTCAATAACCAATAGCGGGACCTGGATGCCCATATTGGCTCCTACATATTCTACGAAGATCTTTATCGGTTGAACCTCTATGTCAAGGATTCAGTTAATCCCGTATGATGTTCCCTTTGTTTATCGGTATGTTACTTGCCCGAGATTCGATCGTCGGTATCTCTATACCTAGTTCAATCTCGTTACCGGCAAGTCTCTTTACTCGTTCCGTAATACAAGATCCCGTGGCTAACACTTTAGTCACATTGCTTGCAAGGCTTATAGTGATGTTGTATTACCGAGTGGGCCCTGAGATACCTCTCCGTCACACGGAGTAACAAATCCCAGTCTTGATCCATGCCAATTCAACAGACACCCTCGGAGATACCTGTAGAGCATCTTTATAGTCACCCAGTTACGTTGCGACGTTTGATACACACAAGGTATTCCTCCGGTGTCAGTGAGTTGCATGATCTCATGGTCAAAGGAACAGATACTTGACATGCAGAAAACAATAGCAATAAACTGACACAATCATATGCTACGTTTACAGTTTGGGTCTTGTCCATCACATCATTCTCCTAATGATGTGATCCTGTTATCAAATGACATCTCATGTCCATGGCTAGGAAACCTTCACCATCTTTTGATCAACGAGCTAGTCAACTAGAGGCTTACTAGGGACACAGTGTTGTCTATGTACCCACACATGTATTTGAGTTTCCAATCAATACAATTATAGCATTTGATAATAAACGATTATCATGAACAAGGAAATATAATAATAACAAATTTATTATTGCCTCTAGGGCATATTTCCAACAGTCACCCCATGTGGGAATACTCCGGGCCGGATGATTCTACTCGAACTCACCCGGAGGAGCTCAGGGAAGAAGAGGTGGAGGCCATGATCAAGGCGATCACACCAGCGCGCGACAACCCCAGGGGGAGCCGGCTAGTGGCTCCACTCTCATTGGAGAATCCGGCAAACGAGGTAAATTCCGAGTGCCCATCTTCGAGTGAAATTCGTATGTATGTTGAAATTGATCCGACTGTCTATGCCTTTCATTCGGCAGGCCTTCACACAAATGAGCAGTCTGGTGCCACTCATGGTTAGAGGTCCGGTTGATGTCGCCAGCGACACTGATCAGCCGGACGACACATCCGAAGCTGGAGAGGACGAAGAGTCCGGTGAAGGCGAGGATGATGAGGAAGACGACGAAGAGGGCTCAGAAGACGACGACGAAGTGGAGTCGTCGCGTTCAGAAGACCGAGTGCCCGAAACTCGCTCCAAGGCGCGCCATGACTCGGGAATCCATGGTGGTGGACCCAAAGGATCGAGGACTGCCAAACCGAGTGGATCCGCCCTTCCAACACGTGCTGCAAAGCGCGGGCGTGGAGAGCTTGTCTCTTCCCCTGAGAAGACGGCGAAGCAGCCCAAAATTGCTGCAACCAAACCTCGGAAGGCGGTTTTCATCCCGAAGATCAAGATTGCTATCCCAGTGGCTTCGGCGTAAGTGATTTTATTCTTGACAGTCGCTGTGTATACTTATCCGTATGACAAAAAATCTGAGTGTTCTCTTTGCAGGGCTGATACTTCGACCGCATCACCTGACCCCCAGACCCTGGAGAAAGAGCTGGCCGATGCTGATGTTGCGTCCTAGAAGGGTAAGTGCTGAACTCACTCGGTAATCCAGTATATTTCCGAGTACCTTCGAGTGACTTGATTATTTGCAGCTCCGCGAGAGGTGATCGACCTTGATGCAACCGACAAGACTGACCCAAAGAACACTCCGGCAGACGCGGACGTCATGATGCAGGAGCCATCACTTGCCGATACTTTGGTGCCCACACAAGAGGTCGGCTCAGGAGCCGGGGCAGCACTCGGTACCGGGTCTTCATCTCAATTGTTGACTTCTTCTACGCCCAATATTTTTGCGCTACACCATGTCCCGGAGGACCAAGTGGGAGCAAGCAAAGAGGCGCTAGTGCAACTGGAAATAATGAGCGACCGACTGAAGACGGCGTATGATGCGAGTGAAGCCCTGAAGAAGAATGTCCGAGTAAGTACTCTTGTAAGTATCCTTTTCAAATTTCCGTCTTGTGAGGATCTGAAACCGAGTTTATGTACACCCGCTGAGTGTGCTTGAGTTCCAGTGGGGGCGCGCTGAGCGCACACACTGGGTGTAGTCCCCGAGACTGCCGTCGACTGAAGCAGTCGGCGGGAGTCTTAGAGTCCGAGTGAATACCATGTTCAATCCATCCGAATGAATTCGATGTTCAATCCATCCGAATGAATACTTTGTTTTTGATTTTCCAGTGGGGGCGCACTGAGCGCACCCACTGGGTGTATTCCCTGAGACTGCCGTCGACTGAAGCAGTAGGCGGGAGTCTTAGAGTCCGGGTCAAAGTCCTGACCAATATGCTTTAAATCTATTTTACAGTCTATCTGTGAGCTCGGAAGCCACTACAAGACTTTGGAGAAGGAGGTGCTGGACCTGCGCATTAGCCTCGATGCTGAGAAGACCAAGAACGCCCGACTGGAAGAGGAGAAAAAGGCCATTGAAGGTAATATCTTCCTACTCGACTGTAATGGTAGTTGCTCCCCTTTCCATCCGACTGAGTATGCTTCATCAGATTTTCGTAGAGAAAATCGTGAACTTGTCAAGAGGTTGAGGAATTCTATTTCTTTAGAAACTGTGAAGACTGCTCTTGAGAAGAAGGACACTGAGCTTGCGGCCGCTCAGAAGGAAGCTAGCCGAAAGGCCAAGGAGGCCAAGGAAAAACTGATGTCAGTCGGCAAGCTGGAGGAGGAGAAGAAAGAATTGGAGGCTACCGTCCAGAAGTCCAACGAAGAACTTGTTGAATTGAAGAGGCTTCAATCCGAGTGCCAGACCAAACTCAACCACATTGCTTCCAAGAAAGCTGAGCTGGAGGAATTCAGTGGCGAGGCCAATGAAAAGCTCAAAGGTAATTCGTCCGAGTGATTTCCATTGAACTCGGTTAAGTCGAGTGAAATTTGTATGTCCCTGACTTCTTTCTTCATTTGTCCGAATCCAGCATTTTGCGACGATGTGGCGGAGGAGATGAATAAAATTGAGAAGGAGCTGGATCCCACCCAAGGTTTACTCAAGGACAGTGCTGCCATGAGCATGCTCCGATTGGAGGAGCGTGTTGAGAAACTCGCCATGTATATCAGGGAGCTGGGCACCGCCATCTTTGCGATTGATCGCGACGTGTTTCCCGATGACGAGCCTTCGAAGGATCTGGAAACTGTGTTAGCTCGAGTGAAGGCAGTGCCAAGCCGAGTGAAAGACTGGAAAAAATCTGCTGCCCGGGCCGGTGCTGACATAGCTCTCTCGTTGGTCCGTATCCACTGCAAGGGAGTGGACGAGAAGAAACTGAAGTCTCTCGAGGTGGCCAACAAGAAGAACGCCAAGATTGATGACTTCATGGAGATGTTCATGGAGGCTGCCACTCGGATAGCGGACAGGATCGACCTGGACACCTTCGTGGAAGCAGTGCCTCCGCCCGAGTGATCGTCTAGTTTTAACTCTTTTAAGTATTTGCCTCAGAATGCCGAGTGGTTGATGTAACCATGAAACTTTAAGTGAGCCTGGGGCTCCCACCGTTGGAACCTTTATCCGTACCTCTTGATCCGAATGATGCAGTTCTTGTTTGTTTTGGCTTTATTCGATCTTTGGTTCCGGATGGTTCTAACTTAGGCGATGCGGAGTCGCGGCTAAGTACCCGAGTGCGGGATGGACCCTCACTCGGAGAAATTTTTCCTTGGATGAACAATGATAGTCCTGTTCATCTTGACAACCGAGTGTGGAGGATGTCCTACTCGTAAGGTTTCTAACTTAGGCGATGCGGGATCGCGGCTAAGTCCCCGAGTGTGGGCTGGACCCTCACTCGGAGTAGTTTGTCCTTAGATGAACAATTATGGTCCTGTTCATCTTGACAACCGAGTGTGGAGGATGTCGACACTCAGAGTGATTTCTAACTTAGGCGATGCGGAGCCGCAGCTAAGCCCCCGAGTGTGGGCTGGAACCTCACTCGGAGTAGTTTGTCCTTAGATGAACAATTATGGTCCTGTTCATCTTGACAACCGAGTGTGGAGGGTGTCCACACTCAGAGTGATTTCTAACTTAGGCGACGCGGAGCCGCGGCTAAGCCCCCGAGTGTGGGCTGGACCCTCACTCGGAGTAGTTTGTCTTTAGATGAACAATGATGGTCCTGTTCATCTTGACAACCGAGTGTGGAGGGTGTCCACACTCAGAGTGATTTCTAACTTAGGCGACGCGGAGCCGCGGCTAAGCCCCCGAGTGTGGGCTGCACCCTCACTCGGAGTAGTTTGTCTTTAGATGAACAATGATGGTCCTATTCATCTTGACAACCGAGTGTAGAGGATGTCTGCACTCGAAGAGATTTTTAACTTAGGCGACGCGGAGCCGCGGCTAAGCCCCTTAGTGTGGGCCGGACCCTCACTCGGAGTAGTTTGTCTTTAGATGAACAATGATGGTCATGTTCATCTTGACAACCGAGTGTAGAGGATGTCTACACTCGAAGAGATTTTTAACTTAGGCGGCGCGGAGCCATGGCTAAGCCCCCGAGTGTGGGCGAGACCCTCACTCGGAGTAGTTTGTACTTAGACGAACAATGATGGTCCTGTTCATCTTCACAACCGAGTGTGGAGGATGTCCACACTCAGAGTGATTTTTAACTTAGGCGACGCGGAGCCGCGGCTAAGCCCCCGAGTGTGGGCGAGACCCTTACTCGGAGCAGTTTGTACTTACGGAAAATCAGGTTTGCGGCTAAGTGTTTTTTATACCCACTGGGGGTAGCAGTCAAATTTCAACAAGATATAATGAAATAAAACTTTATTCATCGAGATCACTCGGATTCATTACTGGAATAATAAACTAAAGATAGTTGTGTTCTAGGTGTAGAACTTGCGAAGCAGGTCCGCATTCCAAGTTTGGGGCTCTTCTACTCCATCTTTGATGTTGTAAAGCCGGTAAGCTCCGTTATGCAAGACTTTGGAGATTGCATACGGCCCCTGCCACGGAGGCGCGAGTTTGTGGGGTCTCTGCTGATCCAGTCGGAGAACAAGATCCCCTTCTTGAAAGGCCCAGGGCTGGATGTGTCTGTCATGATAGCGCCTCAAATCTTGCTGATAGAGCGTCGATCTGATGAGGGCCAGCTCTCTTTCTTCCTCCAAAAGGTCGAGGCCGTCTTGCCGAGCGGTTTCGACTTCAGCTTCATCATATAGTTCCACTCGGGGAGAATTGCGCTGAAGATCACTCGGTACTACTGCCTCTGACCCGTACACCATGAAGAAAGGTGTGCACTTCGTAGAGCGGTTTGGAATTGTCCGAATGCCCCATAAGACGGAAGGCAATTCTTCAACCCAAGCTCCAGCAGCATACTTTAAGTCTCTCATCAATCGAGGCTTCAGGCCTTGTAGAATCATTCCGTTGGCGCGCTCGGCTTGTCCATTCGACTGCGGCTGAGCAACTGAGGCGTAATTAACCTGAATGCCTTGAGAGAAACAAAATTGCTTGAATTTGTCCGCGTCAAAGTTCTTCCCATTATTTGTGATGATATCATGAGGCACGCCGAACCTGAAGATGATTTGCCGAATGAAACTGACAGTTGTGCCTGCATCCAAACTCTTGATAGGTTTTGCTTCAACCCACTTGGTGAACTTATCAACCGCGACGAGCAGATGTGTGAATCCACTCGACCCAGTCCGTAAGGGGTCGACCATATCTAGGCCCCACACTGCAAACGGCCAAGTGATCAGAATTGTCTTGAGCGCGGACGCGGGCTTGTGAGACTTGTTCTTATAAAACTGACATCCAACACACATGTCAACCAAGTCCTTTGCTGCTTCATTGGCTCGGGGCCAATAAAAACCCGCTCGGAAAGCTTTAGCGACAAAAGTCCGAGAGGATGCGTGGTGGCTGCAAGTTCCCGAGTGGACTTCATGTAAGATTTGAAGTCCCTCCTCTGGAGAGATGCATTTCTGGATGACTCATGTGGTGCTTTTCTTGTACAACTGATCTCCCATAACTTCAAATGATTTGGATCGATGGACGATCCGACGGGCTTCTTCTTCGTTTTCTGGGAGTTCTTGTCTGAGCAAATATGCCAAATAGGGTTGAGTCCACTCGGGAGTGATTACCAGCATTTCGTGGACCAGATCCACTATAGCTGGAACTTCAACCTCAGTCGGGTCAGAAGGACAGACTGTTTGCGAGGGCTCCTCTGTGAAAGGATCTTCTGCAATTGTCAGAGCATGCAGATGTTTGAGGAATACGTCACTCGGGACTGCTCGCCGAGTGGATCCGATCTTAGCCAGATCGTCTGCGGCTTGATTCTTCGCACGAGGGATGTGATGAAGTTCTAGGCCTTCAAAATTCTTCTCCAACTTCCTGACTGCGTTGCAGTATCCGGTCATTGCTGGACTCCGAATGTCCCACTCCTTCATCACTTGATTGACAACGAGGTCCGAGTCACCATAAACCATTAACCGACGAATGCCGAGTGAGATGGCCATGCGGAGCCCGTACAGGAGGGCTTCATATTCGGCCTCATTGTTTGATGAGTCAAAATGGATCTGGAGAACATAGTTCAGTCGGTCTCCTTTGGGAGAGACGAGAACCACGCCAGCCCCCGAGCCATTGAGCATCTTGGATCCGTCGAAGAACATGGTCCAGTGTTCAGGAACACTCGGGATTGGTTGCTCCTGCTCAATCCACTCGGCCATAAAATCAACCAATGCTTGGGACTTGATTGCTTTCTTAGCTTCAAATTTGATTTCCAATGGAAGGAGTTCTATTGCCCACTTCGCCACTCGGCCAACGGCGTCCCTGTTGTGCAAGATCTCCGACAGGGGAGCGCTGCTGATGACCGTGACCAAGTGATCTTGGAAGTAATGGACTACCTTCTTGGCAGTCAGGTAAATAGCATAAACCAGCTTCTGGTAATGCGGGTACCTCTGCTTGGAAGGAGTTAGCACTTCTGAGATGTAATATATGGGTCTTTCGACTTTGAACGCCTTTCCTGGCTCTTCTCGCTACACTGCAAGGACTGTGCTCACCACCTGGCTGGTCGCCACGATGTACAGGAGTAAAGGTTCCTGGCTGCCCGGAGCAGCTAACACCGGCTGGGTGGAAAGCAATGCCTTGAGCTCAGCGAATGCGGCTTGCGTTTCATTGGTCCACTCGAATTTATCAGATTTCTTCATCAATCGGTAGAGAGGAAGAGCCTTCTCTCCGAGTCTTGAAATGAATTGGCTCAGGGCCGCAAGGCATCCTGTCAACCTCTGCACATCATGTAAGCGCTCTGGCTGCTTCATTCGGACTATAGCGCCGATTTTTTCTGGGTTAGCATCGATCCCCCGTTCGGAAACGAGAAAACCGAGTAACTTTCCGGCGGGCACTCCGAATGTGCACTTAGCTGGATTCAGCTTGATCCCGAATCGCCGTAGGTTTGCGAAGGTTTCGGCAAGGTCAGTCAGGAGGGCGGAACCTTTCCTAGACTTGACCACGATGTCGTCCATATAAGCCTCCACATTCCGACTGATTTGCTTCTGCAAACACTTTTGGATCATGCGCTGAAAAGTGGCTCCAGCATTCTTCAAACCGAATGGCATCGTGATGTAGCAAAAACACCCGAATGGGGTGATGAAGGCTGTTTTTATTTCATCAGGGCCGAACATTCGGATCTGGTGGTACCCGAAGTACACATCCAGGAACGACAGACGTTCACATCTGGTTGTTGAGTCCACTATTTGATCTATCCTAGGTAAAGGATTATGATCTTTCGGGCAGGCCCGATTGAGGTGTTTGAAGTCAATGCACATACGGAGTGACTTATCCTTCTTCGGCACTAGGACCACATTCGCGAGCCACTCGGAGTGGTAGATCTCGCGAATGAACTCGGCAGCGAGAAGCCGAGCTATCTCTTGACCAATCGCCTTACGCTTCTCGACGGAGGATCGACGCAAGTACTCCTTGACTGGCATGGCCTTGGGATCGCTTCGGAGTCGGTGCTCAGCCAGTTCCCTGGGTACACCAGGCATGTCAGAGGGCTTCCATGCGAAGATGTCCCAGTTCTCACGGAGGAACTGGATGAGCTCGGCTTCCTATTTGTCCCCGAGTGAAGTGGAGATGTTCGTCGGGGCGGCATTTGGGTCACTCGGATGGACATGAACTTGTTTAGTCTCACCAGACGATTGGAAAGCTGATTCTGCAGCTGGCCGCTTTGACCTGAGCAAATCAGCTGTGTCCACCTCCTTCTTGTATCCTTCAAGTTCGGCTGCCAGCACTTGTTCACTGGCTATCTTCGTGCCCTGCTGAAGACACTCTTCGGCTACTTTTCGATCACCAGTGACTGTAATCACGCCCTTAGGCCCTGGCATCTTGAGCTTGAGATACACGTAGCATGGTCTGTCCATGAAACGTGCGTAGGCAGGACTACCCAGGATGGCGTGGTACGCACTGCGGAAGTCGACCACTTCAAAAGTCGGTTTTTCCTTTCGGAAATTCTTCTCGCCGCCGAATACCACGTCAAGCGCGATCTGTCCGAGTGATTTGGCTTTCTTCCCAGGGACTATCCCATGGAAATGCATGTTGCTCTTGCTCAATCGGGACATCGGGATGCCCATAGCGCTGAGCGTGTCAGCATATACGATGTTAAGTCCACTGCCTCCATCCATTAGGACTTTGTGCAATCGGACACTACCCACTGCGGGGTCAACGACCAGCGCTTGCCTCCCAGGGGTGGCAATATAGGGTGGATGATCCGACTGGTCGAAGGTAACAGGCATCTTCGTCCAATTGAGGTATCTGGTAGCAGTCGGAACTGCCATATTAACCTCCCGATTGATTACTTTGAGTTGTCTTCTGCTTTCAACGTCAGCAAAAATCACGTTGATGACCTTGTCGATTTTCGGATACTCGGAAGTATCTTCCTCTTCCTCGACATTGACCTTCTCACCCGAGGGTTCAGCGCCCATCTCCTGCTTGAGCAGGCGACATTCCCGAGTGGAGTGCTTCGGAAGCACAACGTTGCCTTCTTCATCCGTCTTGGTATGAATCTGGCACGGTTGGTCAAGGATGTCGGATTTATACTCGGACTTCTTATTGGGAGTCCATTCTTTCTTCTTCTTTTTAGGCTTTGGCTTGCCCTGCCCCTGTCCTTGGACAGCTGCCACTTCAGCTTTGCTAGAAGCGTCAGCTTTCCTCTTCTGATTCTTTCTGGCGTTTCCTCCCGATTGAGGGGCGTTGCCGGCTCTGGCTTTGCCGCTTCAGAGGCGGTCTCCTTCTTCACCATTGGCGTATTTGTTTGCAATCTCCATGGCCCGACTGAGGGACAGATCCCCAGACCGACAGAACTTCAGGACTAACTCCCGATACCGAGTGTCTGCCTTGAAGGTGCACACGACTTGGTGCTCCGTGACATTCTCCAAAGTGTTATGCAGTGTGGTCCAGCGCTATATGTACTCTCGAAGAGTATCATTGTTCTTCTGAACACAGTGCTGGAGTTCCGTCAGTTCACCCGGACGTTTGTAGGTGCCTTCGAATGTTTTGACAAACACTCGGGCCAAGTCATCCCAGCAGTAAATGCAATTGACGGGCAACTGATTTAGCCACGCCCGTGCGGACCCTTCCAACATGAGCGGAAGGTGCTTCATGGCGACGTAATCATTGCCACCGCCGATTTGGACGGCGACTCGATAATCTTCGAGCCAAGTCTCTGGCTTGGACTCGCCATTGAACTTTCCAATCCCGGTTGCTAATCGGTAATTGGGGGGTATCTCCGCCTCCCGGATGTATCTGCTGAAACATCCGAGACCGGTAGCTCCCCAGCCACTCGCCCGGTCCCTGTCATATCTGTTCCGATCGACCACTCGCTGAGTGATGTCCGATCGGGCGTCATAGCCTCTGTGTCTGACAGGGTTCCGCTCACGGTTTCTCCCGAGTGGATAGCCCCCGTCATACGGACGTTGACCATGCGGACCACCCCTCGGAGGGGGAGTCCGACTGAAATCACGGTCGTCGCGCCCGCGTCCTCCGTACTGGCCTCTCGGATGAGGAGGAGTCCGCGGATCTCTCCTCGGCGCAAGAGGACTATGAGCTGACTGCACAGTATCTGCCTGAGTGGATTCGTTATGAATGCGCTGGTGAGATTGCGATACCTCTGAATTTTGTTGAAGGGCAGTCTTCAGCAACGCCTGGATCTGTCGAGTGCCCTCGCCCGCCGCTGAATTGGACGGCTGGATCGAATCAGCGATCCGAGTGGCCTTGGCCAGGTTCATCAAAGGGGTACGCATCATCGGGATGGTGTACGGGCGTTCCTTTATGAATGTCAACTGGCGGTGGCTACGGCTAGAACTGGGAAAATCCCTTGCCGCGCGCTCGTCGAGTGACTGTTGTAGCCACTCGAGACGCTCGCGCTCGGCCAGGGTGGCTTGGCGAGCGGCCTCAAGGGCTATCTGCTCGGGAGTGTTCCCCACAATAGGTGTCTGAAGAACCTCATCGTTTCTGCGCCTGAGTTCCTCTTGCTGCTCCCGAGTGAGCAGTCGAGGGATGTAGCGGTCGGTACTGGCGTCACGATGATCGCCGTCTCGACCACGGGCGCCTCCGGCCGAGTGCCCTGGAGGTACAGCGTCGCGGGACGGACCGGCCATGAAGACCTCTGCCACATCTCCGCTGCTCTCCAAATCGGCGGCATCGGAGGAGTCATCACCCGAAGAAGAGAATAGACAGTGCACTGCCTCGTCGGCTTCGAGTGCAGCCATTCGCTGCCCCGCGGCCTGCGCTGCCACGGCGTGTTTGATCGAATGCTGCAGCCTGGAGCGCCCGGAGCGCCGGCGGAATGCCGCGAGACGTGTAGGGGAGACCGGTCGATAAGGCATGGACGGTTGCCGGAGAAGAACTCCGAACGTCGCCGCGCTAAAGTGCACGGCGCCGTGAGCGGGCAGTTCCTCAGCGTCCAGCGGCGCTTCCTGTAGCCATGCCGAATCGTCGACGGCGAAGCTGAGTGACCCGAAGAAGATCTCTCCGCCGAAAGTGTGTTGGAAATATGCCCTAGAGGCAAAAATAAATTGGTTATTATTATATTTCCTTGTTCATGATAATCGTTTATTATCGATGCTATAATTGTATTGATTGGAAACTCAAATACATGTGTGGGTACATAGACAACACTGTGTCCCTAGTAAGCCTCTAGTTGACTAGCTCGTTGATCAAAGATGGTTAAGGTTTCCTAGCCATTGACATGAGATGTCATTTGATAAAGGGATCACATCATTAGGAGAATGATGTGATGGACAAGACCCAAACTACGAACGTAGCATATGATCGTGTCAGTTTATTGCTATTGTTTTCTGCATGTCAAGTATCTGTTCCTATGACCATGAGATCATGCAACTCCCTGACATCGGAGGAGTACCTTGTGTGTATCAAACGTCGCAACGTAACTGGGCGACTATAAAGGTGCTCTACAGGTATCTCCGAGGATGTCTGTTGGGTTGGCATGGATCAAGACTGGGATTTGTTACTCCGTATGACGGAGAGGTATCTCAGGGCCCACTCGGTAATACAACATCACAATGAGCCTTGCAAGCAATGTGACTAAAGTGTTAGCCACGAGATCTTGTATTACGGAACGAGTAAAGAGACTTGCCGGTAACGAGATTGAACTAGGTATAGAGATGCCGACGATCGAATCTCGGGCAAGTAACATACCGAAGAACAAAGGGAACAGCATACGGGATTAACTGAATCCTTGACATAGAGGTTCGACCGATAAAAGATCTTCGTAGAATATGTAGGAGCCAATATGGGCATCCAGGTCCCGCTATTGGTTATTGGCCGTAGAGGTGTCTCGGTCATGTCTACATAGTTCTCGAACCCGCAGGGTCTACACACTTAACGTTTGGTGACGATTAGTATAATTGAGTTATTATGTTGGTGACCGAAAGTTGTTCGGAGTCCCGGATAAGATCCCGGACATGACGAGGATCTCCGGAATAGTCCGGAGGTAAAGATTGATATATGTGATAATAGTGTTTTGATCTCCGGAAGGGTTCCGGAGTTCACCGGAAGGGGTTCCGGATGTTTACCGAAGTGTTCGGGTGCGAGAACACTTTATATGGGCCAAGGGATAAAAACCCACGAGGTATTGGAAAGTGCAAAAATAGTTTTGCTGCCGCGTAAGCGGTACTACCGCTTGGTGAAGCGGTACTACCGCCCGAGCGGTACTACCGCTTGTGTGAAGCGGTACTACCGCCCAAGCGGTACTACCGCTTGTGAGCGGCACTACCGCTTGTGCGCGGCTGTGCACGGTTCGGCAGGGATCCGAGTTGGACTCTTTGCCTGCGGGCCAAACCGACCTTGTGCGGGCAAAACCGACCTGGAGGAGGCTTTTACTACAAGTTTAGACCCCAAGGCTCAACATATAAATAGAGGGGCAGGGCTAGCACACGGGATACATCAAGATTTCCCCAAGCCGTGTGCGGCAACCATAACCCTCTAGTTCCTCCGTCATAATCTCCGTAGCGCTTGGCGAAGCCCTGCAGAGATTGTTCCTCACCACCAACACCACGCCGTCGTGCTGCTGGAACTCAACCACTACTTCACCATCGCTCGCTGGATCGAGGAGGTGAAGGCGTCATCAAGCCGTACGTGTGTTGAACGCGGAGGTGCCGTCCGTTCGGCGCTAGTTCGTGATCGGATCGAGGGACGACTTGCGATTTGGATCGCGGAGACGTTCGACTACATCAACCGCGTTTCTTAAACGCTTCCGCTTAGCGATCTACAAGGGTATGTAGATTCACTCTCCCTCTCGTAGATGCTCATCACCATGGATAGATCTTGTGTGTTGGTAGGAAAATTTTTGTTTCCCATGCAACGTTCCCCAACAAAGTGTTCATGATGAACGAGAAGATGGAAATTCCACCTGCGCCGGAATTCGCTAGATGCGTAGCCCCAAGGTGGGCGCCAACTGTCGTGGGAATATCCCTGACAATAGAACTAGGGGTACGAATGGAGGGGAGAAGTCTAGCTATGGCTCAGGTATTTCACTTAGAAGTGTACGAGTTCAGGCCCCACTCGGAAGTGGTAAAAACCCTACGTCTCGAGCCCGGAGGCTGGTGTTGCTTTTCTTATGGGTGTATATGGAAATACAGGTGTCGGAACCTTGCTATGGCGTCCGGTGGTGGCTTATATAGAGTGCGCCACCACCAGTCGAGCGCCGCATTGAATGCTAGTTGAAGCTAGTTACAGAAACTGCCGCTTTAACTAGTACGTTACAGGTAACGCCTGACTGATCAATCCCGGAGGGCGCCCTTTTATAAAACTCAACGCTACGTCTACTGACCGTTGAGTTCTCGCTGTTCGAGTGCGGATGTGATAATCCGAGTGCATCTTCATGTCCATCCAAGTGAACCTTTAGATCTTTCCGAGTGCACTTCTTCTTCAGAGCTTCGATGCTGACATGGAACCATTGGTGGGCCCTAGATGTCAGGTCCATGACCCTACCCGGGGTAGGCATCCTCATCACCTGGCCAATTAAATAACCAGTGGCAAGCCAATGAGTACTTTGAATGTACTCGCAAGCAACCCAAGCTTTGGAACAAGGTACAACAATGCATGATATAGCATTAAGTAGGTAAGTTTTGCAAAAAGCTAATTTTAAGTGCAATGATATGATCAAGTAACTTGAATAAGCATGCATCAGCTGTTGACAAGTATTCATGTGAACAAGTCTCGTTTATCATCATAAGCAGGGGTTGAACATCTCATGTTCATCATCATGCCAAGTCATCGGACATAGCTCAAGTATCATCCTCGTCACCAACACACACACACACACACACACACACACACACACACACACACACACCAAATTTAATAAACATTGGACGTAGCACAAGAGCGGTCATCCAACTATCCTTGACCGTGGACACGGCAATTCGAATAGTTTGACACTCTGCAGAGGTTGCACACTTTACCCACAAGACTCGGGAAACTTCCATGTCAAGCCACGACTCGCGGTATTGTCCATACCCGAGGTAAGTACCCGAACATTGTTTTTCCCCTGACGATACTAAACAAAGAGTCCACTCGATTGGTACCCAGCCCACATGATGTACATCACAAGTAACATCCATGCAGGGACCAACGGTGTGCCCGGTGCCTGTGCAGACAGCGCATGATCGTCCTTACCGGCACGACCCCATATCGAGAGTGACCACGTCACTCCCGCCACTAGTAATGCAGGCTCTATGCTAGTACCCATCAAAGTAATCAACAAAGGTGCCTATCTCCCATTTCATGCCATGCCACCAGAATCTTGTTTTGAGGTCTTGATACATCTTGGTCCCTCCAGGATGGATGGAATATGGAGTGTCATGGGCTTCTTGCAAGATCAAATTCTTGAGCTCAACCTTGTTGGGTACGCAGATGCGCTTCCCAAACCATACAACTCCTTGCTCATCCACTGACAATCCTGGGGCCTTGCCTGCCTTGATCTTCCTCTTGATGCCTTCGATGCTCTCGTTTCCCTTCTGAGCTTCCTTAATATCATCCATCAAGGTAGGCTTTGCTTCGAGGTTGGCTAGGAATCCAGGTGCAACTAGTTCCAAGCCGAAGCTTTCAAGTTCTTCATACAGGGCGGGTAGCCTTTCCTTAATCATGGCGTTCAAGTAACATGCCTTCCTGCTCAGGGCATCTGCTACCACGTTAGCCTTTCCAGGGTGGTATTGAACACTGAGGTCATAGTCCTTGATCAACTCCAACCAGCTTCGCTGCCTCATGTTTAATTCCGTTTGAGCGAAAATATACTTCAAACTCTTGTGGTCTGTGTATATCTCACATCACTTCCCCAGAAGGTAATGTCGCCATGTCTTCAAGGCATGAACTACGGCTGCCAACTCAAGATCATGAGTAGCATAGTTCTCTTCATGAGGACGTAGCTGTCTGGATAGATATGCTACGACTCTTCCTTCTTGCATCAGAACACCTCCAAGCCCGGTTCTCGATGCATCACAATATATCACAAACTCCTTGTGAATATCGGGGGTGGCCAAAACTAGGGCTATGGTCAATCTCTTCTTGAGCTCTTGGAAGCTTTCTTCACACTTCGGCGTCCATTCGAACTTCTTGTCCTTCTTCAAGAGCTGAGTCATGGGTCGGGCAATGCTCGAGAATCCTTCAACGAACTTGCGGTAATATCCCACGAGTCCGAGGAAGCTTCTAACTTCCTTCACATTTGTTGGGGATTGCCATTCAGTCACGGCTTCGATCTTGGCAGGATCCACTGACAATCCTTCTGCAGTCAACACATGACCCAAGAATCCAACTTCATGCAGCCAGAACTCACACTTGCTGAACTTGGCATAAAGCTGGTGCTCTCGAAGCTTGTCTAGGACCAATCTCAAGTGTTGTTCATGCTCTTCTTCTGACTTGGAAAAGACGAGTATGTCGTCAATGAAGACGACAACAAACTTGTCCAAGTACTCCATGAAGACCTTGTTCATGAGGTACATGAAGTAGGCAGGGGCATTGGTCAACCCGAATGACATGACCGTATATTCATACAGGCCATAAAGGGTTACAAACGCCATCTTCGGAATGTCTTGGGGCCTGATCTTTAACTGGTAGTACCCTGACCTGAGGTCGATCTTGGAAAACACCTTCGCTCCATTCAGCTGATCGAACAGGTCTTCAATCTTAGGAAGTGGGTACTTGTTCTTTATTGTGACTTCATTGAGAGAACGGTAATCGACACATAGTCGGATAGTTCCGTCCCTCTTTGACACAAATAGAACAGGTGATCCCCAAGGAGAGGCACTAGGGCGAATGAATCCTTTTCTGAGCTGTTCTGCCAGTTGCTTCTTCAATTCAGCCAACTCTTCGGATCCCATTCTATAGGGCTTCTTATAGATGGGTCCTGCTCTGGGCATTAGCTCAATGATGAACTCCATGTCGCGGTCAGGAGGCATTCCGGGCAGCTCATCAGGAAATACATCCGGGTATTCACATACCACTGGCACTTGATCCAACTCAATTCCCGACAGACAATTAACCTGAGGGGCTTGAGTGGGGGCAGGGTTGGGAACATACTTGACTTCCACTCCTTGGCTATTGGTTATGGTAACAATCCTCTTGGCACAGTCTAACAAGCCTTGGTGCTTAGTTAACCAGTCCATGCCTAGGATCACATCCAAGCCTTCCGACTTCAGGATGATAAGGTCTGCTAGGAAGTCTACCCTATTGTTGTTAATCTCAACTCCTTTACAACCTATCCCGGACTTCATAACTGATCCCGGGGTTTGAATCAACATACGACTACCTAGGGGCGTAGGCTTCATCCCACTCTCTAGTGCAAACTTTTGAGTGACAAAAGAATGCGAAGCTCCACAATCAAACAGTACAGTTGCTGGGGTTGAGTTGACGAGGAACGTACCCAGTATGACGTCCGGGTCTTCTTGGGCTTCCTCAGCGGTGACGTGATTCACACGACCCTTGCCATTGTTGGGCTGGTTGCGGGGAACTGGGTTTCTTGGTGGCGCTCCACGGCCTTGACCTTGATGTGGCCCATTGGGGCGCAGTGCATCTGGCTTCTTGTTGGGGCACTGTCTAGAGATGTGTCCTGGCTGACCACACCCAAAGCAAGTGACTTGTCCAGGGTTGTTGTTGTTGTTGTTGTTGTTGTTGTAGTTGTTGTTGTTGGAGTTGTTGTAAGCTGGCCTGGGATTGGCATACTGCTGAGGCTGGTAGCTCGGACGAGGTGCAGGGGGTCTAGCCTGTTGCGGCTGATAGGTTGGCTTGGCTGGGGTTGGTTGCCAGGGGCGAGGCTTCTGGTTGCTGGAACTACCCTTGCTGATCATCTTGCACTTGCGAGTGTCGTCTATGGCACGACGCTTGTCCTCAAGCATGAGGGCCTTGGTAAACAGGTCAAAGAAGGTCCGACAGTCGCAGACGATGAGCTGATACTGTAGTGTCTACTGAAGTCCTTCCATGAAGCGTTCCATCTTAGCAGCCTCCGTGTTGACATCCTCAGGTGCATACCTTGACATCATGTTGAACTTCTGCATGTACTCCTTGACAGAGCCACTTCCTTGATTTAGCGCTCGTAATTCTCTCTTCTTGATAGCCATGATCCTAGAAGCAATGTGGGTGGTGCGGAATCCTTCCTTAAAGTTATCCTAGGTGATCACACGATCGCCTTGCATGACCTTGAATCCATCTCACCATGCTCTGGCGGTACCTCCGAGGCAGTGAGAGGCATACATCACCTTTTCACGATCCTCATTGCAATTGACCAGTGCAAGGAGGTCCTCGATGGTGCGGATCCAGTCATCGGCATCCAGTGGTTCAGCAGTTTCGGTGAAGGCTGGGGGCGAATTCCTCATGAACTCACACAGAGTGGAACAACCATTGCCGTTCCTGCCTTGCTGCTGGTTGTTCACAAGGACTTGGGCCATCTGCTGGATAGCAGCAGTGTTGGCTTGGTGTTCCTCCCGGAGAATTTGGAGAAACTGAGCTATGCTCATGTTCTCGGGTGGAGGTGGTGGCGGGGGAATGTCGCCTTGTGGCTGCTCCTGGTGTCCTCTAGCCTGAGCAGTCCCACCAGCTTCCCGTTGCTGGCTGGAGTTGTTGTCTTCAGGGTTGGTGAAGAAGCCATTGCGGGTTGCAGTCACCATCCTATTTGGAGTAGCCAAGTCAAATAACTGGGATAGACGAGAGGAAAAGCAAAAATGGAGAAAGCGCGCCTAAGGGGGTTGGTATAGTGCAAGTGTGTAAAAACGAAGGTCGAAAGACCAATACATATATTAAGATAAGATAGACGATGGAGTCGCTTTCACGTTGCCTAAGGCAAAAGCGCGACTTGCATCGGAACACAAACAAAAAAAGCAAACAACAAGCAAACATGGTTTCATATGAACCATTACACGGACTCTACTTCGTATGAGGGGTACATGACTGATCCTACCCTAGGGGTTCTCGAACTCAGGTGGTGGAGTGCTCGGTCTCATAGTCACGCTCCTATGGGTCTTCCTCCTGATCATCATCCGTACAGGCATCGTCTCCGGTCGAAGGGGTCAGAGAATGAGGAGGCCCAGCCCGACGACGCTTCGTCGGTGGGCCAGTGAAGAGCTCACGGTACTCCTTCGCACTCATGCGACGACGACGCGTGGGTGCATCTCTAGCTGGGGGTACTCCTCCTCGATAAGCGACAGATGGTCGTCCCTCGGGGGCTCCATCCTTCTTGATCCTGTCTGGCTTCGTCTTGGCTTGACGAAGTAGCTCTCGGGTGTGGTGAAGTTCCTCGCGGAGCTTAACGGAGTCCTTAATCAGGTGATGAGCTAGACTGTTGGCGGAGAGGCTGAAGTAGGTCTGGAATCTGAGTGGTGTCCCATCCTCCTTGGATGGAACCAACGTCCAACTCTCGCCAATATCATCCCTCCTGAAGGGTAGATAACGAGTAGCTGGTTCGTCAGCCATCTCTGGGATGATGCCTCGAAGGTGGATGAGTGCCTTCCGTGCAGCTGTCTCGACTGCGAGTGCCAGGGTCTCCATTTGTGGTCCTTCAAAGAACCAACTGGTCGGGGAGTCGTTTGCCTTCACTACCACGTCGACGTGGTACTCCTTCGTGACGGCATCGACCCAGTGCTCGTGATAGAGGAAAACGGGTGGTCGGCGATACTGGCACTTCTCCAGGCTATCCTCAAGGAGTAGGGGAAAGCCGAATGCTAGGAGGGCTTCTGGTACAACGGCCATCTACAAGGTTTGAAGGGAGGAGAGTCAGTATAGTGCTGTGAGAAGACTAGAAGAGGTAATAAGTGCGGAAACTCCTAAGTATGGGTGCTAGGTGTAGTTTTGAAAACAGTTTTATCCTAACTAACGTCCATGCTAACTAAGGGCTTCCTACAGTCAGGATGGCTCTGATACCAGCTCTGTGGGGACCCCGACTAATAAGTCGTGATCACCGAATGCATGTGTACAGTGATCCCAGAGATCAATGCTCACTGAACACACAGAAGCTGAATAACAAGAGTCTAACATCCACATTTAGCGTCTTACACAAATAAAGACCATGGAGGTCAAGTCTTACATAGATAGGGCCGCAAGGGCCAAACACTTAAACTTAACAAGCATAGGAAATCTGGATCAGAAGCGTGAACCCATGCCATCTGCCAATTAAATAACCAGTGGCAAGCCAATGAGTACTTTGAATGTACTCGCAAGCAACCCAAGCTTTGGAACAAGGTACAACAATGCATGATATAGCACGAAGTAGGTAAGTTTTGCAGAAAGCTAATTTTAAGTGCAATGATATGATCAAGTAACTTGAATAAGCATGCATCAGCTGTTGACAGGTATTCATGTGAACAAGTCTCATTTATCATCATAAGCAGGGGTTGAACATCTCATGTTCATCATCATGCCAAGTCATCGGACTTAGCTCAAGTATCATCCTCGTCACCAACACACACACACACACACACACACACACACACACACCAAATTTAATAAACATTGGACGTAGCACAAGAGCGGTCATCCAACTGTCCTTGACCGCGGACACGGCTATTCGAATAGTTTGCCACTCTGTGGAGGTTGCACACTTTACCCACAAGACTCGGGAAACTTCCGTGTCAAGCAACGACTCACGGTATTGTCCATACCCGAGGTAAGTACCCGAATATTGGTTTTCCCTTGACGATACTAAACAAAGAGTCCACTCGATTGGTACCCAGCCCACATGATGTACATGACAAGTAACATCCATGCAGGGACCAACGGTGTGCCCGGTGCCTGTGAAGACAGCGCGTGATCGTCCTTACTGGCACGACCCCGTATCGAGAGTGACCACATCACTCCAGCCACTAGTAATGCGGGCTCTATGCTAGTACCCATCAAAGTAATCAACAAAGCCCCGTGTCACGCCCAAGATGCGATCCTATCCTTATTTTGGCACGAGGGCCTCGACAGGGATAGAAGCGCATCTCGTCGTTTCGCAAGAATGGATATCATTACAAGTACACGTAAAGAAGAGATGAGTATATGGAATTGGCTTACACTCGCCACAAGCTACATCAATATCACATCAATACAACAACATATCCAAACATCATACAGAAGAGCAGGGTCCGACTACGGACGAAAACAAACGATAAAATGACATCCATCCTTGCTATCCCAGGCTGCCGCCTGGACCCCATCCTAGATCGATGAAGAAGAAGAAGAAGAACTCCAAATCAAACAAGCATCGCGCTCACGTCAAATCATCGCATTACCTGTACCTGCAACTTTTGTTGTAGTAATCTGTCAGTCACAGGGACTCCACAATCTCATTTCCAAGGGTATCAAGACTATTAAAGCTTAATGGGTGAGGTATGTTTAAGTGGTGAGGCTGCAGCAAGCACTAAGCATTCACTTGAGTGGCTAACTTACGAGTACAAGAATAAAGGGGGATGATTGTCGAATAAACGGACGTGATCTAGTAATGATCTCTAAGAGATCCTGAACACCTACTTACGAACAAACATAACCCCACCGTGTTCTCTCTCGGATAAGGACTCACGAGAAGAGACAGTCACGGTTACGCACTCGGTTGGTGTATTTTATTTGAGTTTACTTCAAGTTTGCTATGACCGGATGTTAAACAAAGTTTCCAAGTTGCCACGTAACCGCGGGCACGGCTTTCCGAAAGATTTAACCCTGCAGGGGTGCTCCAACTCATCCATCACAAACTAACCACACGCAGCGGGAATAACCTCGACCATGAATCTCGTGATCTTTCTAGGCAATTCCGTTGGAAAACCGCAACCTTGAGATAGCCCGAAGTATTTCGGAATTCCTCGCACAAGACGTTCGAGAAAGGTAAAACAAATCCAGCAAGGCCGCCCGAAGTGCCGACAATCCCGATAGGAGCTGCCTATCTCGTTCTCAGGCCACGGCGGATAAGCTACGCGTACGGAGGCCTGATAGAAATCCCCCGAGTTGCCCCGGGGTGGCCCCGCATAGTGCTCTATTTTGGACCAGCACCAGCAGCACTGGCCCCCTGTATTAGGTTGAATAACGAACCTCGGGTAGCACTAACTCCCTATGCGTCAAATTAATTATTAGTGTTATTATGTTGGGAAAATGTAGTACCAATGTTGGGCCTTGCCAGACAAGTTTTATCCTAAAACAAAATTCAAGGGGGTCCCCATAACAACCCCGAGCATGTTAGGAGCGCTCAATTATGGAACATAACACTGGTGCACAAGTAACTAGGGCGGCAAGAGTGGAACAAAACACCGAGCAAAAGGCCAAGCCTTCCACCCTTTACCAAGTATATAAGTGCATTAAATTAAATAGCAATAATATTGTGATAGCTAGAAACAATTGCACCTGCAACTAGCAATGCTATAAGAAGGGCTGAGCAAGCGGTAACATAGCCAAACAATGTTTTGCTGGGATGTGGAGGGGTTAGAGGCTTTTCGTGGCAATTTGGGAGGCTAGTCAACAAGTGGTAGGTAGCGAGACAGCGATAGAAACGAGACAACTAGCATGGCAATGATAGTAATGGTATCCAGGGAAATGATCATCTTGTCTGAGATCCCGCTTGGAAGAAGAACGAATCCTTGAAGAAGATGAGCCAACGTAGTCGAACGGATCCTCACACTCTGAAGCGGTTTCGGAACTCTATCGAGATGAAGCAAATCGGGAACACAATCAACACACGATACACCACGACATATGCATGACATGATGCTCTTCAAATATGATGCATGTTATGCATGACATGGCAAGCACAACAATCAACTACTACACATTAAGTGAAGCTCAATATGCAACGAGTTGCATATTTTAAAAACTCCACATTCAAATTGCTTAGTTCACTCTCGTTAGGTACACGACAATATTAAATGTTGTTAAACATCGCAAGAGGTGAAGCATAATGAAACTACACTATCTAGGCATCTTAAATGAGGCCGGAAACAACATATAGCATTTCCGAAACGACCCCATATGTTAATTTCGAAATTGGTCCAGATCTGAACTAATCATGTTTTATATTTATTAAACAGGAAAATAAAGTGAACCATGCAATTCTACACGTCATTCTAGTCGATTTACATATATAGAACGTTTGAAACGGAGCTACGGTCTAAAAGTTATGACCTTCACAAGATAGATGACAACCACAAGCATTTCAAATCATGAATGCAGCAATATATTATGATACTACATGAAAATCTAAGCAAGTTACATATCTGGCATGCCCAAAACGGAGCTACGGTTCAACCACTACAACCAACACAAGTTTTAGTCCAAATCTGCCGAAAACAGCAATATAGCATATTGCACGCATGAAAACAACAAGCTACAAGATTCTAAAACGCACAAACTAAGCATGGGGCAGTAGCATATAACACACACATCATTTCATCTTCACATATCATACTTAAAAGAGGCATGGATCACATGGTAGGAAGCTCACAACATGGCAACAAAATATAGCAGATTAGGACTTTGTGAAAATAACAGGTTTTTGCATAGCAGATTATCACGGTGGCATATTGGCAGCAGTAAAACTATATGCTACAGGGCATATTATGGCATGAAAATTAACAGCATGGTAGATGACATGATGCACTACAAATCATTCCATGATGGCAAGGTCTAATTATGCATAGAATCATTGCTAGCATCATTACAACATGGCACTATGAAGTAAACAGATTCTCACAGTTAGTGAAAATTAGAGATGACATGTGCAGCAGTTTTTAACAGATTGACATATTGGACAACAGAATTAATTATGATGCTAAACCTATTCATGCAAACTATTGGAACAACATTATAGGAAACAACATGCTTAACAAAAGACTCCTTGGGAGCAACCACAAAAGACTCCTAGGTCAATAGAAAATCACATGGCAACATGGCAACAAAATAACAGATTTCAGACTTAGAAATATTTTGGACCCTCAAAACAGCACATTTTTATGGCATGTTGGCAACAAGAAAACAACACCTAAACATGGATTTCTATAGCAACCAAAAATACCAGGGCCTAGCTCACATGTCCAAGGGCAAACCTCATGTTAGCAACTACTCCAAACTATGCATGGATTAATTCACACGAAATAAACAAAAGGGCATCATAGCAAAAATGACATGCACACAAAAATGCTCAAATGACAAAACTAATGTCACAGATAATTTCTATGGATTTTCCTACCCCGAAAACACATATAATATGCGTAGGTTCATGTAGGGAAATATGTCACAATTAATTATGCAAGTTTATGGAATAACCCCTTTTAGCAACAATAAATGCAAGTTAAATGTAAATATTCCAATGAACAAGTTTGTCATGCCTGAAAATGCGATGCCGATAATATGAACATTTTAATATATTGTTGGATTAAATACCGATGCATGTTAAATAATTATGCGTGATGTAAAGCATGGCATTTGTGCAAAATGATGCAAACAGCGACCTTAGGTGTTATAAATATGGATGAAAACGTCCTATTATTAATCTACACATTTTTCTGAGCATTTTACATATATAAAACATTTTAATCTGGCACACGGTTAATTATCTTTTAGCAATTTAAAAACATGCAATTTACTGTAATTAAAAAAACGGAACGGGCCTAACAGAAAAAAGAAATCGGCGCAGGGGGGTGGCTGCTCACCTCGTGGGCCTTGGCCCATTCGGTGTGGCGAGGCAGAGGCGAGGCGTGCGCTCGTGCGGTCGTCTCCCTGCCCCCGCACCACATGAGGCACCGGTCAATGGCGACGGCGGCAGATCCTGAGCGACGGCGATGGGGCGCGATGCGGGAGATGGTGGGGCGGGCGGATCCGCGGGATCCAACCGGCGGCGAGGCCTCAAGGCCAGCGGCGAGGTGCCATGGTGGTCGCCCTGCAGGATGGGAGAGAGAGAGATGAGGCAGGGAGGAGAGAGGGAAGAAAGGAGGAGGGAGAGGGACGGCGCGGGGTGGATGGGCTGCGGAGGCGAGCTCCGGTGGGCAGCAGGGTCGCCGGCCGACGCAGGGTCGAGCTCGGCTCCCCCGGCGATGGTTGCAGGCGGCGGCTGGATCGAGAGCTTGGGCTCCCTGGCGGCGGAGGCGCGCACGGGCTTGCTCGCGCCCCGATGGGCTCGGCGGGCTGGAGGTAGGAGGGGCACGGAAAACGATGTGGGGGCTAGGGTTTAGGTCAAAAATGGACCGGGTAGGCTTCCTTTTATAGCAAATTGGGCTAGGGTTAGAGGGTTTGGGGGCGTTTTTGGAGCCGTTCGATCCGATCGGACGGCTCCGGTCGGGGTGGAGGGTTAGATGGACTGGCTGGGCTTAGTGGGCTGTGTAAAGTGGGTTGAGTGGGGATGAGAGGGAGGTTGGTGGCCCGTGACATAGTTTTTGAAAACCGAAAACGTCCGACAATTTGACCGATGACGATGCCGCTACGGCCGACAGTTCGGGTATCAAACGAACTCTGATGGCGACGAAACTTGGCAGGTGGTCTGTCTACATTATAACAAGACCGCATGACAACTTTCGACCCAATCCGAGAATATTCTTCACGCACTTTTAAAACAACATTTTTCCGATGCCGCGGGCGCGTGCGTGTGTGGTTGGTCTCGAAATGCTCAACGGGGAGAACCGACAACTACAAACGAATGCAAGTTTTGAAAACGATGACAACGAGGTGCCGATGCAATGCGGATGATGCAAATGATGTGATGATGAATGTGACAACCGAACGAAACGCACGACGAGAATGTAAATAAAAGGGGAATCTTCTGAAGCGTCGGTCTCGGGCTGTTACAACTCTCCTCCACTTACAAGAGATCTCGACCCGAGATCTTAGAATGAGAAGGGGAAGAGGAAGAAGAAAGGAAGAGGTAAAACTTAGTTGCTTCTTTGACAAACGAGTGAAACCATAGAAACATGAAGGTTGGAATAGATGAAGAATGATATGAGAAACAAGCAAGAATTCAAAAGAAATTTCTGCAGCACTTCGGTAGGAAAGAGAGGCAAAATTTATAATATGTAAGGAACTTGAAAAGGTGACACAACACTCCGGTTAATGGATAAGCAAGAAAGCACATGATCTTGATAAAACAAGATAATGGATGAAAGAGAGCAACATCACAAAGCCTCTGGAACAAAAGAATAGATACTAGATCATTGGAAAGAAAAGAACGGAGAATAAATGACAACTCCTACCACCAATGAATTTGAAAAGCATCCTAACAATAAGAGATTGAACGGAGTTGTTGCAAATCAACAACGAAAGAAAAGACTTGTTATGGGCTTATGGAAAATATCTCAAAATAATGAGGTGACAACCGGCCACAAACAGAAACAATTGGATTCATTGAGATCAACGAAGAGATGAAAACTTCTTTCACCAAGAGGTACATAGAAAACTTGGATCATTGATAAACACCATGATAGCAACAATCCTTAGGAAGTGCTTTAGGTGCAATACAATCCAAGATAACTACGAGAAGCAAATATGGGTTTACATATCTCATTCTTGACAATTCTCTTCGAGACACCTCATGAATCAAGAATGCTATAATACCATCTCAAAGATAAGGAAGAAAGAATTGCACTTTGAAATGCAAGATGAGAATACTTGAGGACGTCCAACAAACTCTTGAAGAACACTTGAAAACGAAAGAAATCTTGATGAACCACCATGAAGAACTTCTTGGAAAACACCGGAATGAAAGGATGATAGAAAAGAATTGAAGGTTGAAAGAATAGACTATGACCTCCAAGATTAGATGAAGCTTCATGACGAGATACTTGAGAAAACAAGGAACTCCGGAAAGAAAAGATGAAACACTTCAAATCCAAGAATTTGATATCATGCACAACTCCGGAAGAAGGATTGACTCGATTGATCAAACAAGAATAAGAATTATGTTATGCCTATCCTTCATCAAGTTAAATTGATGACAAGCAACGGATTTGGCATACCACTTATTCTTCTTGAGAATGATTGAAGAGAGATATATAGAGCACAAACTGAAAGAAGTCTTCAACGAAACACCAGAATAATTGAGAGACGAACGAAGAGACAACAATTGAGAAGAATTTGAGAACGAAAGTTGAAAGCTGAGAACGAAGAAATCTTCTGAAATGATGGCCTTCGGAGGATCGAGAAATGAAAACAACACTCAAATGCTCCGGATAGATAGGGAAGGAATTACTCATGATTGACAACAATTTGGAAGAATAGCATCAAGCTGAAACCATAATCTGAGAATGGAACCAGATTAAAGAGAAACTCTCCTTTGGTCTTCATGCTGAGAATAATGACGAGAAACACCACCAAGGATTACTGAGATACTCCGAAATAATGAATACGAAAAGGTTGAGCCAATGAAGAGAATGATTTAGCAGCGATCTTGGAGAAGGAATATGACTGATGAAATTCATTCTTACGTCATATTGAAAACAATTTGAGATCTCCAGAAAAGATCAGAAGAGCCAGGTAAGATCCTGGGGAAAAACCTGTGGGTTATGAGCCCACTCAGAGAGACCATCGTTGAAACAATTGCTTAGGAAGAGAGATTGCACCGGTACAAATGAAAACTGATGAGGTGAGAACCCCGAAACAATTGAAAGGATTTGAACGGAAACACGACTCTTCTGAGATATCTTCAGCACTCCGGATAGAATAGAGAGAGGGATGAATAACCAGAGAGGCCTGGATAAGAATTCCAACATGGGAGAGCAATTAGAGACTGAAAATGATATGATGAGCACCGAACGCTTGAATTGAATCCACCGGAGAAGAAAATGAGAATGAAGAACGATGAACTTAGCACTTGAGGATCTTCACAAAGAATCACCGAATATAACATGGAAGAAAAGATAGAGGAAGCATCAATGAAAAGAAAGACACTTGAATGATAATTTAATTATTGAAGAAAAAGGGCGGGAGGATGGGGAAAAACAAAGAAAACTTAGGACGGATGAAACGAACTCCGGAAGAAATACGAGGATAGATCTTGCAATACTGGAGAGGGATGAATTGTCTTGATGAGAAACACACCGGTTAGGAAAGATTTGAAATCACCACTTGACATCGAAGCAACTCGAATTACCATACTCCAACAAAACAAAGATGGGGCTTGAAAATTAAGCCGGAAACAAATACAAACCCATTTGCATTTCTTGGAAGGATAATCTAGGTAAACTACTTGAATTCCCACCTAAGAACTTCCGAAGTCTTTCTTGTTTATGCGATTCGAGTTGCGGACCCAGGAACGTACCCAAGGTAATCAGCTACAACTGCACCCGCAACCTTCCACACCATAAACCAAGAAACTCCGCAAACTCGTCTACCTCAGACAGTCGTAATCACAAAGATACTAAACATGGCTGTACCCTGGACGCCTCCCCAGTACTGGGTGACTCCAGCCTTATCTCGCCACGAAAAGTATTGAAGCAATTTCGAACATCCTCCGTCCTGAGATACTAAGAAAACTGAATGATAACGATGTGTCAAGAATCCCCTGGAGCTCAACTCCCCGGAAGAAATCAAGTCAGACAGGAGGCACCAAGATAGAACTCCGTCACATCGGCATCATATAGTTTCCAAAATACCCGCGTGATCCTAAAAAAAAATTGAGCGAGAAGAGGAGTAGAATTAAAATTCCTAAATCGAATACCTCACCAGAGCATAGAAGAGGAGTAAAAGAAACCTACTCTCATATATAACTAGACTCAAAATAGTTTTTCACTAGACTCGACTCGGCCAAAGTTCGATCAATCAAGGGGGCTCCAAGGTCGGTACTGGCTCTGATACCAACTTGTCACGCCCAAGATGCGATCCTATCCTTATTTTGGCACGAGGGTCTCGACGGGGATAGAAGCGCATCTCGTCGTTTCGCAAGAATGGATATCATTACAAGTACATGTAAAGAAGAGATGAGTATATGGACTTGGCTTACACTCGCCACAAGCTACATCAATATCACATCAATACAACAACATATCCAAACATCATACAGAAGAGCAGGGTCCGACTATGGACGAAAACAAACGATAAAATGACATCCATCCTTGCTATCCCAGGATGCCGCCTGGACCCCATCCTAGATCGATGAAGAAGAAGAGGAAGAACTCCAAATCAAACAAGCATCGCGCTCACGTCAAATCATCGCATTACCTGTACCGGCAGCTGTTGTTGTAGTAATCTGTGAGCCACAGGGACTCAGCAATCTCATTTCCAAGGGTATCAAGACTATCAAAGCTTAATGGGTGAGGTATATTTAAGTGGTAAGGCTGCGGCAAGCACTAAGCATTTATTTGAGTGGCTAACTTACGAGTACAAGAATAAAGGGGGATGATTGTCGAATAAACGGACGTGATCTAGTAATGATCTCTAAGAGATCCTGAACACCTACTTACGAACAAACATAACCCCACCGTGTTCTCTCTCGGATAAGGACTCATGAAAAGAGACAGTCACGGTTACGCACTCGGTTGGTGTATTTTATTTGAGTTTACTTCAAGTTTGCTATGACCGGATGTTAAACAAAGTTTCCAAGTTGCCACGTAACCGTGGGCACGGCTTTCCGAAAGATTTAACCCTGCAGGGGTGCTCCAACTCATCCATCACAAACTAACCACACGCAGCGGGAATAACCTCAACCATGAATCTCGTGATCTTCCTAGGCAATTCCGTTGGAAAACCGCAATCTCGAGATAGCCCGAAGTATTTCGGAATTCCTCACACAAGACGTTCGAGAAAGGTAAAACAAATCCAGCAAGGCCGCCCGACGTGCCGACAATCCCGATAGGAGCCGCGTATCTCGTTCTCAGGCCACGGCGGATAAGCTACGCGTACGGAGGTCTGATAGAAATCCCCCGAGTTGCCCCAGGGTGGCCCCGCACAGTGCTCTGTTATGGACCGGCAGAAGCAGCACTGGCCCCCTTGTATTAGGTTGAATAACGAACCTCAGGTAGCGCTAACTCCCTATGCGTCAAATTAATTATTAGTGTCATTATGTTGGGCAAATGTAGTACCAATGTTGGGGCTTGCCAGACAAGTTTTATCCTAAAACGAAAATCAAGGGGGTCCCCATAACAACCCCGAGCATGTTAGGAGCGCTCAATTATGGAACATAACACCGGTGCACAAGTAACTAGGGCGGCAAGAGTGGAACAAAACACCGAGCAAAAAGCCACGCCTTCCACCCTTTACCAAGTATATAAGTGCATTAATTTAAATAGCAATAATATTGTGATAGCTGGAAACAATTGCACCTGCAACTAGCAATGCTATAAGAAGGGCTGAGGAAGGGGTATCATAGCCAAACAATGTTTTGCTGGGATGTGGAGGGGTTAGAGGCTTTTCGTGCCAATTTGGGAGGCTAGTCAACAAGTGGTAGGTAGCGAGACAGCGATAGAAACGAGACAACTAGCAAGGCAATGATAGTAATGGTATCCAGGGAAATGATCATCTTGCCTGAGATCCTGCTTGGAAGAAGAACGAATCCATGAAGAAGACGAGCCAACGTAGTCGAACGGATCCTCACACTCCGAAGCGGTTTTGGAACTCTGTCGAGAAGAAGCAAATCGGGAACACAATCAACACACGATACACCACGACATATGCATGACATGATGCTCTTCAAATATGATGCATGTTATGCATGACATGGCAAGCACCACAATCAACTACTACACATTAAGTGAAGCTCAATATGCAACGAGTTCAATATTGACGAAACTCCACATTCAAATTGCTTAGTTCACTCTCGTTAGGTACACGACAATATTAAATGTTCTTAAACATGGAAAGAGGTGAAGCATAATGAAACTACACTATCTAGGCATCTTAAATGAGGCCGGAAACAACATATAGCATTTCCGAAACGACCCCATATGTTAACTTCGAAATTGGTCCAGATCTGAACTCATCATGCTTTATATTTATTAAACAGGAAAATAAAGTTAACCATGCAATTCTACACGTCATTCGAGTCGATTTACATATATAGAACGTTTGAAACGGAGCTACGGTCTAAAAGTTATGACCTTCACAAGATGCATATGTCATGAATGCAAAATGCATGAAAATGACAAACACAAGCATTTCAAATCATGAATGCAGCAAGATATTATGATACTACATGAAAATCTAATCAAGTTACATATCTGGCATGCCCAAAACGGAGCTACGGTTAAACCACTACAACCAACACAAGTTTTACTCCAAATCTGCCCAAAACAGCAACATAGCATATTGCACGCATGAAAACAACAAGCTACAAGATTCTAAAACGCACAAACTAAGCATGGGGCAGTAGCATATAACACACACATCATTTCATCTTCACATATCATACCCAAAAGAGGCATGGATCACATGGTAGGAAGCTCACAACATGGCAACAAAATATAGCAGATTAGGACTGTGAAAATAACAGGTTTTTGCATAGCAGATTATCACGGAGGCATATTGGCAGCAGTAAAACTATATGCTACAGGGCATATTATGGCATGAAAATTAACAGCATGGTAGAAGACAAGATGCACTACAAATCTTTCCATGATGGCATGGTCTAATTATGCATAGAATCATTGCTAGCATCATTACAACATGGCATTATGAAGTAAACAGATTCTCACACTTAGTGAAAATTAGAGAAGACATGTGCAGCAGTTTTTAACAGATTGACATATTGGACAACAGAATTAAGTATGATGCTAAACCTATTCATGCAAACTATTGGAACAACATGATAGGCAACAACATGCTTAACAAAAGACTCCTTGGGAGCAACCACAAAAGACTCCTAGGTCAATAGCAAATCACATGGCAACATGGCAACAAAATAACAGATTTCAGACTTAGAAATATTTTGGACCCTCAAAACAGCACATTTTTATGGCATGTTGGCAACAAGAAAACAACACCTAAACATGGATTTCTATAGCAACCAAAAATACCAGGGCCTAGCTCACATGTCCAAGGGCAAACCTCATGTTAGCAACTACTCCAAACTATGCATGGATTAATTCACACGAAATAAACAAAAGGGCATCATAGCAAAAATGACATGCACACAAAAATGCTCAAATGACAAAACTAATGTCACAGATAATTTTTATGGATTTTCCTACCCCGAAAACACATATAATATGCGTAGGTTCATGTAGGGAAATATGTCACAATTAATTATGCAAGTTTATGGAATAAAACCTTTTAGCAACAATAAATGCAAGTTAAATGCAAATATTCCAATGAACAAGTTTGTCATGCCTGAAAATGCGATGCCGATAATATGAACATTTTAATATATTGTTGGATTAAATACCGATGCATGTTAAATAATTATGCGTGATGTAAAGCATGGCATTTGTGCAAAATGATGCAAACAGCGAGCTTAGGTGTTATAAATATGGATGAAAACGTCCTATTATTAATCTACACATTTTTCTGAGCATTTTACATATATAAAACATTTTAATCCGGTACACGGTTAATTATCTTTTAGCAATTTAAAAACATGCAATTTACTGTAATTAAAAAAACGGAACGGGCCTAACAGAAAAAAGAAATCAGCGCAGGGGGGGGCTGCTCACCTCTCGGGCCTTGGCCCATTCGGTGAGGCGAGGCAGAGGCGAGGCGTGCGCTCGTGCGGTCGTCTCCCTGCCCCCGCACCACACGAGGCACCGGTCAACGGCGACGGCGGCAGATCCTGAGCGACGGCGATGGGGCGCGATGCGGGAGACGGTGGGGCGGGCGGATCCACGGGATCCGACCGGCGGCGATGTGCCATGGTGGTCGCCCTGCAGGATGGGAGAGAGAGAGATGAGGCAGGGAGGAGAGAGGGAAGAAAGGAGGAGGAAGAGGGACGGCGCGGTGTGGATGGGCTGCGGAGGCGAACTCCGGCGGGCAGCAGGGTCGCCGGCCGGCGCGGGGTCGAGCTCGGCTCCCCCGGCGATGGTTGCTGGCGGCGGCTGGATCGAGAGCTCAGGCTCCCTGGCGGCGGAGGCGCGCACGGGCTCGCTCAGGCCCCGATGGGCTCGTCGGGCTGACCCCGGGCCCGGGCGGGCCGCGGCTGGAGGAGAGAGGAGGGGGCTAGGTGGCGGCTGGAGGTAGGAGGGGCACGGAAAATGATGCGGGGGCTAGGGTTTAGGTCAAAAATGGACCGGGTAGGCTTCCTTTTATAACAAATTGGGCTAGGGTTAGAGGGTTTGGGGGCGTTTTTGGAGCCGTTCGATCCGATCGGACGGCTCCGGTCGGGGTGGAGGGTTAGGTGGGCTGGCTGGGCTTAGTGGGCTGTGTAGAGTGGGTTGAGTGGGGATGAGAGGGAGGTTGGTGGCCCGTGACATAGTTTTTGAAAACCGAAAACGTCCGACAATTTGACCGATGACGATGCCGCTACGGCCGACCGTTCGGGTATCAAACGAACTCTGATGGCGACGAAACTTGGCAGGCGGTCTGCCTACAATATAACAAGACCGCATGACAACTTTCGACCCAATCCGAGAATATTTTTCACACACTTTTAAAACAACATTTTTCCGATGCCACGGGCGCGTGCGTGTGTGGTTGGTCTCGAAACGCTTAACGGGGAGAACCGACAACTACAAACGAATGCAAGTTTTGAAAACGATGACAACGAAGTGCCGATGCAATGCGGATGATGCGAATGATGCGATGATGAGTGCGACAACCGAACGAAACGCACGACGAGAATGGAAATAAAAGGGGAATCTTCTGAAGCATCGGTCTCGGGCTATTACACCCCGTCCCATAAGGGGTATCGTGGTTGTACATGTAAGGTTGGAGTAACGGTCGCAACTTACACCAATCGGTTTTCGAAAACCACACACACCCTCACTTGCTCCGGTACACCACTTCTTTATCAAGTGGCTATCAAGCTCATCATCATCTCCCTCGGGCATTACTGGCACCCGACGCGGTTTTCGAAAAAGTTTGTGAAATCAGTTTTGTTTCCATCACCATGCATATACCCGTCCCACTTTGCGTAGCATTTACTAAGCATCCTATCTACTCCCACCCACACAACCCTCATAAGGAGGTAGGGTCATGCACGATGCAAGTATCAATAAGAAAGTATCGGAGGCATCCCACCGAAGGGGATACCACATCATCATGATCATCATCGGAACATAAAGTGCTATATGACATGCATGAAAAGTTTCTTAACATGATCAAAGGGCTGCTTGCCTGGCTCAACAAAGTCTTTGGGGTCTTCGAAACCTTCGGGTCCAACACCCTCGTCAACAGCGCAATCTATTGTCGCGATAAATAACGGTAATAATAAGCATCACAACCAAAACAGAGCACAAAATCTACATTTAAAATGTTACTCTTTTCTGACAATTACTAGAAATAATACTAAAAATATTTGTCTAAGGTTTTGGAGTGAAAAAGATTTTCAAAACTATTTTTAACAGAGGCTAAAAATGCCAAAAAGGGGTTTTTAAATGAAACAGTACATAAAACTTTTCCAAATTTTTTTAAACGTGGCACCATAAAATACTACATAATATTCTAAGATTTGTGGAGTTGGAATCATGACAATAGGGCAATTTCTTTGACCTGTGGAATTTTTGCAAGATTCTGAAATAAAACAAAAGGAAAAAGCCACAGAGCACTTGGGCCAAAATGGCTGCAGCTGAGCCGGCCCAGGGGGATTCGGCCTAGGGCGAAGGGGTACGCGCGCGGCAGGTATTATTTAAACCTGCCCGCGGGCCCTGCCTATCAGCGAGAGAGGGGAGGGTGAGGGTATGACAAGTGGGCCCCACTTGTCATCCCTCACCTCTGGTCAGGGAGGCGGGGCGCTCACCGGCGGCAATCTAGGCCACGGCGGCTTGAGCAGAGGGCACCGGAGAGGTCAGAGCCGAGCCGCGCGTCGAGGGAGGGTGGAGTTGGTCGCCGGGGGTGACTGGTTCGTCGGCCGCGAGGGACCGCGGCGGTGGAGCGTCGGGAGGAGGTCGCCGCCGTCTACCGAGTCTGTAAAACACGACGAAGAGAGGGGGAAAAGGATCAGAGGAGAGAGGGAAGCTCGAAGGAGGAAGAAATGGGGGCTGGGGAGGCTCGTACCGGCCGGACGACGGGAGCCCAAGGCGGCGGAGCTCCGGCTCAATCCCAAGCTCAGAGGCACGGGAGTTTGCGGGGGAAGAGCGGGCGCTCGATTGGGGACGGTAGGAGGCGAGGGGAGGCCAGCAGCGAGGCTGGGGAGGCCTATTTATAGGCGGGGGCAGAGACAGAGGGTGGCGCATGCGGGAGAGCTCGGGCGCGAGCCGTTGAGCTGCGGCAGCCAAGGGCCAGGGCACGGGCGCGGTTAGGGGACCACAGGGGATGCTCTGGAGGGGTAGAGGACAAGCCGAGGGGTCGAGGGGCGTCGCGCGTGTGGGCTCAGCCATTGGAGCTCTCGGGCGGTGCCGTGCGCGCGCGAGGGGGGACAGCAGGGGAGAGAGAGGAGGGGAGACGACCGGCAGGGAGGCGCGGACATCGAGGGGACCTGGTGGCGTGGTCCCTTTGCCCGAGGTGGTTGGGAGCATCGCGATGGGGGCGGCTACAGTGCGGGGGCGCAATGTAGCGCGCTCCAGAGCGCCCGTTTGGCATGCCACGGCATGCCAACGGCCTCTTGTGCATGGCCACAAGTGTCTAGGGGTACAAGGGGGTCTAGACTAGGGGAATCTGGCATTGGATGCCCTGATGACCCACTAGGGTGAGAGAGGGGTGGAGAGAGAGGGAGATTCCTTCTGTCCAGAAGGGAAAAATGGGTTTTTACCCCACTTAAACATTGAGTCTTGGCCAGAGAAAGTTACTGGAGGTGAAGTGCAATGCTAGTAAGTTGTGGTAAAAATTTGAACCCAAGGAGAACAGTAGAAGGGGGTCAAACAAAGGTTTTACCATTCTGGCAGAAGGTGTTTGATGGCGATTAGGGCAAGCAAATGGGCCTTGCTTGCCATAAGACTTGACAGGGTCAAATGGTGGTTAGAATTAGGGTTGATCACCAAGTTTGACCTTGATTGAAGAAAGTTCACAATGTAACTTTGTAAAACCCTAGAAATCAACAGAATCAGATTTCTGTAGATCTAGGCATGCATTTCACTTCCCACAAATCCACCACTTGGTGTGGTATCATAATTTGGGGTTTAACAAATGCCCACAAAGTTTGGAGTCAAGGGAAGAAACTTCACAATGTAAAGTTGCTCAAATTTGGCTCTGGACAGGAATGGTTTTGGAATATTTTGGTGAAGCAAATAAAGGGGGATTGAGATGAAACTTTGCAAGATCATCACGTATGTCATGTGTGTCTTGCTGGAATTTTCCTGGAATTTATTGAGAATATTTCTTATAGAAATATTTCAAAAGCTTGATTTGGGCTGAAAGGGTTTTGAGGGGTTTTGCTCATGATTTTGAACATGAACACGTGTTGAAACTCATATATATGGAAAATATATGTCCACTGAGTTTCCCTAAATTTTCTCAAATATCTTTAAAGCATTTAAATAATTTTCCCCTATGAAAAACCATTTCTGGCCTGAAGAAAATGCCTTTAAATAAAATAGCAAAATAATCTTTAAAATTAATATTTGGTGGTTTTGGGAAGTCATATATATAGTAGGTTCCAAATAAAGTCTTTGGGGAAAAAGGATCCACCCAATTTGAGGACTTGTAGTACAAACCTCAATTCAGGGGCTTTTGAAAACCTAATTTGAATAAATCCTTTTTGGCCAAAATAATATTTGATAACAATAGTTTTGGGTACTATTCACATGGCATGATCATTGGGCAATAAGTTTGGATCAAGGAAGATGAATATGGAGAGGAGTAGAACCTAAGAGTGCCATACACAAACAACCAAACAAGCAAACAAGCAACACTTCAAACAAGCTCATGCACTGAAAAAGTTATAATTGGTTCCAAATTTTGTAAATCCAAGCATAGCAAAGTGATACAACACAAGGTGTGACAGCGCGCTCAGCGGACTTGGAGATGAACCTCCTCAACGCGGCAACACATCCGGTCAAACGCCTGATATCCTTGATGGTCTTGGGTGCTTGTATCTGCTCAATCGCCTTGATCTTATTGGGATTGGCTTCTATTCCTCGCTGAAATACAAAGAACTCAAGAAGCTTGCCGTATGGGACACCAAATACACACTTTTCAGGGTTGAGCTTTAGGTTGATCTTGCGCAAGTTTGCAAAAGTTTCTCACAAGTCATGTATGAGAGTTGCTTCGTCTTTGGTCTTGACTACAATGTCATCCATGTAGGCTTCCACGTTTCTATGCAGTTGAGTCCCAAAACCAATCTGAACTGCTCTGGCGAAGGTCGAACCAGCACTCTTTAACCCGAAGGGCATACGCACAAAACAGTACGTGCCATAGGGAGTTATGAACGCGGTCTTCTACTCATCTTCTTTAGTCATAAATATCTGGTGGTATCCGGAGTAGGCATCCAAAACGGAGAGCAAGTCACATCCGGAGGTGGAATCAACAATCTGATCTATGCACGGCAAGGGAAAAGGGTCCTTTGGGCAAGCTTTGTTCAAGTCAGTGAAATCTATGCAAAGCCTCCATTTCCCATTCGCCTTGCGTACCACCACCGGGTTTGCTAGCCAAGTTGGATCAGCACTCCTCTGACCAGACCAGCTGCTTCAAGTTTCTTTATTTCCTCGGCAATGAACTGTTGCTGCTCCAAGGCTTGCTTCCTAACCTTTTGCTTGACGGGTCAGGCATGAGGGCAGACAGCAAGGTGGTGCTCAATTACCTCCCTGGGAACACCGAGGATGTCAGATGGTTGCCAGGCAAACACATCGACATTCGCCTGCAGGAAGGTAATGAGCGCGCTTTCCTATTTGTCAGTAAGGGTAGCACTGATGGTGAACGTACCACCAGTGCCGTCCAGCCTTGCCGGGACTTTCTTCGTCTCAGGATAGGTGACCTTGGTCTTCTTGCTAGTGGAACTCCCCGGCAGGTCATCGTCGGGTGCTACGCACTCCGAAGAGGCGCGCTTCCCGGAGTCCTTGCCAGCTTTCCTTCTAGCCTTCTTTGATTTCTTTGATTCCTTGGCGGGTGCTGGGATTTCTGTTGCCTCAGCTGCCACCGCGTCACGGTACATCTGATCCACGCGGATAACTACATTCTTCTTGTTGGATGGAATGGAAATGATTCCAATGGGCCCTGGCATCTTCAAAGTATTGCAAGCATAATGGGATGCTGCCATGAATATTTCCAAAGCTGGGCGACCGAGGATCCCGTTGTAAGGCAGAGGAATCTCGGCTACGTTAAACACTATCCTCTCTGTCCGGAAGTTCAATTCCTCGCCAAATGTCACATGCAAAGTGATCTTTCCCTTGGGTCGGCTCCTGCCGGGGTTGATTCCTTGGAATGTACCCGTAGCTTCGAGCTCTTCATCAAGGATTTGCAGTTTCTCGGCCACTTTAGGGGAGATCAAGTTCTATCCCGCCCCGCCGTCAACTAACATCTTAGACACCTTGAGGTTGCGGATTGTCGGGGAAACCAACAATGGCAAGCATCCGACCGTGGTGGTACGGTCAGGATGATCCTCTTCGTCAAAGATGATAGGCGTGCAGGACCATTTGAGTGGCTTCCTAGATTCTACAGTTGGTTCCACGACATTGACCTCGCGTGCCCACTGTTTGAGCTGGCGATGAGAGGAATGCAAGGATGCACCCCCGTCAACGCACATGACTTCGGTTGCTTTCTGAAATTCCCTGTCACTGGAATCCTCATCATCATCCTTATCCTCACTCATATCGTCTGTTTCTTTCTTCTCACGGCCTCTGGCGGGTTTTTCCTTTTGCTGCGGGGTTTTGCCGCGGTGGCCTCCTCTGCCGCCACGGCCCCTCCCGGCAGTACCGTCTTGGCCTTTTTCTTTGTCGCGTTTGTCGTATTCGGCCCTCTGCTTCTCAACAAGTTGCTTGACTTGTCGGCATTCTTGGAGATCATGGCCCTTAGTGCGGTGAATTTTGCAGTATGGCCCGTCGGACTTCCCGGTCTTCTCAACGGCAGCAGCCTCCCGGCAATCAGCGCACGTGGGAGCTCCCTTGCCGGGGGTCTCGGCCTTCGCCTTCTTGCCTGTACAGAGGTCTCCGGAGCTCTCAATAGCCAATACTGCTTTTCCCTTACTCTTCTTGTTGCGCTTCCTGTTTCTTCCCTTTGGGTCGGGGACGTCGTCATCGTCATCGGAGTCAACTTCGACGCTTGCCTCCTCCCCGGGGAGTCGGCTTCCTTCTTCAGCTCGAGCACACTTATCTGCCAAGGTGTAAAGCTCATCGACAGTCTTGGGGAGCTTGACATTCATTTTGGCTCGCATCCTCCTGTTGCGCATGTTCGAATGGAACGCGGGAATTACTGTTGCGGGATGTATTTCTGGGATGTTGCGGTGTACTCGGCTGAATCTCTGGATATACTTTCTCAAAGTTTCTCCCTCCTTCTGCGGGAGGACTTGAAGATCGCTGGGCTGGCCTGGTTCTTGGTGACCACCTATGAAGGCGCCACCGAACTCGTTGCACAGATCAGCCCATGATGAAATCGAATTCTTCAGTAGGTGCATCAGCCACGATCTCACATTCGGCTTAAGTGCCAAATGGAAATAGTTGGCGAGCACCTTTTCATCTCTTCCTCCTGTGGCTGGAACAGCTATCGTGTATATGCCCAAGAACTGTGCCGGGTTCAGCTTTTCGTCATATTTCTTAGTTAGCTCAGGCTTGAAAGCTCGGGCCGACGGCTAGCGGACCCGTCGCAACTCGCTAGTGAAGGTAGGGCAGCCGACCTCGTAAGGAAGGTACCCACCAGCACTGGGCGCGGGGTTGCCGACGTCTGGACCGTTGCGCTTGTCAGATTGACGGTGCGCTTCCCGGCGTCGCTCAATGGTGATGCGCACGTCTTCTTTCCACCGGTCTTCAAGGACACGCCGCTGATCCCGGCGGTCACGCTGGCCAGACAAGACTATGGATGCCTCATCATGCTCGTCAGCATGCGAAGTTTGTTGCGGCTGCCTCTGGGTCTGTTGTCGTGGAGGGGATTGCACCATTGGTGTGGCCCCTTCGACGCGCTCGTCGGCCCGGGCTGCTGCTGCCGTTCGCGTACGTCACGATGGTTCTGCATGTTGGGATTTGTTGGATTCGATGAAGGAAATCAAACTCTGAATGGTGGCTCTCCATTCATCCATCTTATCAGTTGTTGGCGGAAAGTTGAGCAACATCTGGACTCGCGCCATGGCTTCCCCTGTTGTGTCCGGCATGGCGAAAGAGGCGGACCGTGATGTCGCTCGGCTCTTGGTGGGACCAAGAGAAGCATCGCCGCGTTCTCGACACCGTGTGCCGCTCGCCGGGGCCGTCTGACGTGCAGGAGGCCGAACCTGCGGGTTTGCGGCCCCGCTCGGCGCTCCGTCTTGTTCTGCACGGGGCACACGCCCAGTAGCCTCGCCGGTGATGGGCGTAGCTGAAGGGTCATGGCTTGCACCAGACCGGGCGCCGCCGAAGCGGCTGCAACCGTCAGCATGGTGGGGAGGTGAAGAACGGTCATTTCCCTCGCCCACGGCACCAGGGCCAGGCTCACCAAGTTGTTGTTGTGGATGCCCCTCTCCGGCGTCTCCTACTCCATCTCCGGCCGTGAGGGACTGGGCGGGGGCGCCGCCTGCGCCGGCCGCGTCGCCCACGACGCCCGCCTCACCCGTGACCGTTGCGGTGTTGACGGCGCCCGCGGCCGTGTATGAGGGAGCCTTCGAAGTGGAGGGATGCGTGGCTGCACCGGATTTCTTCTTGGGAGCCATTGTTGGAGAAGATGATGACGAAGATCGACGTGCCGATCACAATCACAGGTTTGCACCAACGCAGCGCCCCCTACCTGGCGTGCCAAAGATGTCGGGGAAGGATGCACTCGATCACCTATGGGGCCATCGGCCCCTTTGTGGTTCGGCAGGGGCGTGGACGCAAGCACAAAGAGCAGAGACAGCGAGACGACACGGTGATTTACCCAGGTTCGGGCCGCTGTGAAGCGTAAAACCCTACTCCTGCTTTGCTGGTGGATTGATCAGTGGAACACGAAGAACGTGGAGCGCTCCGTCCCGGGAAGGATTGCCTTCGGGGGAGCTACTTCGCGAGTACAAGTGTTCGAAAGTCCGAATCCCTAGCTAGGCTGCCTTGGGCCACCTTTTATAGCACAAGGGGCAACCATAGTGGCAAAACAGACATTGTCTGATGATTAGATAGCTAGCAGAGCTTATCATACCTAACTCTGGCATTAGGGAAAAAATATCATCATTGCTAGTCTAGGTGGCGTGCGGGGGTGCATCCCCGGCAAGCTTATACCACCGCTCTAGCTAACTACCGCACCACAGCTTGACACGTCTATGGACGGGTGTCAAGGAGGCGTAATTTATCTTCCAGCGTGTCGCCACGTGCTTAGCGAGAGCCACTTAGCCACCTGGGGGCTCGACACCGCATCGACATGTGACTAGCCTTGCGATGCGGTGGAGCGGTGGCTGATCAGCTCGCGCCTGTCGGGGGATGGCTTGCCGGGTCTTCGTGAAGGGGCGCGCGTCCTGGTCCCCGGCAAGTGCCGGGGACGCGTCTGACGCGCTGCAGTCCAGGCTTGGGCTGCCGCATCGAGCTTGTTGGAGTCTTGTCTTGATCGTTCTTCGAGTTTGTACAAATGTCGAAGGGTTCAGCTACTACCGCCTGTGCATAAGTCAGGGACACGGGGTACCCCTGTCCTAGTGCACCGATAGTCGGGTGCAGCGCACTCCGAAGAGGCGCGCTTCCCGAAGTCCTTGCCGTTGTTCCTGCTAGGCTTCTTTGCTTTCTTTGATTCCTTGACGGGAGCTGGGATTTATGCAGCCTCAGTTGCTACCACGTCCCAATACATCTTGTCCATGCATATAACTGCGTCCTTCTTGTCAGATGGGATGGAGATGATTCCAATGGGCCCTGGCATCTTCAAAGTGTTGTAAGCATAGTGGGATGCTGCCATGAATTTTGCCAGAGCTGGGCGACCAAGAATTCCATTGTAAGGCAGAGGGAGGTCAACCACATCAAACACCACCTTCTCAGTCCGGTAGTTCAACTCCCTGCCAAACGTCACAGGCAAAGTGATCTTTCCCTTGGGTCGGCTCCTGCCGGGGTTGACTCCTTGGAATGTACCCGTAGCTTTTAGCTCTTCGTCAGGGATCTGCAGCCTTTCAACCACCTTAGGGGAGATCAGGTTCAATCCCGCCCCGTCGTCAACTAACATCTTGGCGACTTTGAGGTTGCGGATTGTTGGGGAGACCAACAACGGCAAACATCCGACCTTAGTGGTGCGGTCAGGATGATCCTCTTCATCAAAGATGATAGGCGTGCGGGACCATTTGAGTGGTCTTCTGGATTCTGCAGCTGATTCGACAGTGTTGACCTCACGCGCCCACTGCTTGAGCTGGCGATGAGAGGAATGCAAGGATGCCTCCCCGTCAACACACCTGTCTTCAGTTGCCTTCTGGAATTCTTGATCTTTGGAATCTTCTTCATCATCCTCATCATCACTCATATCATCTCCTTCTTTATTCTCACGGCCTCTGGCTGGTTTTTCCTTCTGCTGCGGGGCCTTGCCGCGGCGGCCTCCTCTACCACCATGGCCCTTCCCGGCAGCACCATCTTGGCCTTTCTCCTTGTCACGCTTCTCGTATTGAGCCCTCTGCTTCTCAGCAAGCTGCTCAACTTGGCGGCATTCTTGGAGATCATGGCCTTTGGTGCGGTGGATTTTGTAGTATGGCCCATCGGACTTTTCGGTTTTCTCCGCAGCAGCAGCCTCCCGACAATCAACACACGCGGCAGCTCCCTTGCCGGGGGCCTCGGCCTTGGCCTTCTTGCCAGCGCTGAGATCACCAGAGCTCTCAACGGCCAACACCGCTTTTCCCTTACACTTCTTGTTGTGCTTTCAGCTTTTCCCCCTTCAGGCCAGGGGCATCGTCGTCATCATCTGAATCGACCTCGACGCCAGCCTCTTCTCCGGGTAGTCGTCTTCCTTCCTCAGCACGAGCACACTTGTCCGCCAATGTGTACAGATCATTGACGGTCATGGGGAGTTTGACATTCATCTTGGCCCGCATCCTCCTGTTGCGCATGTTCGGATGGAACGCGACAATCATGGCTGCGGGGTGTATCTCTGGAATGTTGCGGTGCACTTGACTGAATCTCTGGATGTAGTTCCGCAAAGTTTCTCCCTCCTTTTGCGGAAGGACTTGCAGGTCGCTGGGCTGCCCTGGCTCCTGGTGGCCACCTGTGAAGGTGCCAACAAACTAGTTGCACAAGTCAGCCCATGATAAAATGGAGTTCTCCGGCAGGTGCATCAGCCACGATCTCATATTTGGCTTGAGTGCCAAAGGGAAATAGTTGGCGACCACTTTCTCATCTCTTCCTCCGGCGGCTTGAACGGCAATCGTATAGATGCCTAGGAATTCCACTGAGTTCAGCTTTCCGTCGTATTTCTCTGTCAGTTCAGGCTTGAAAGCTCGGGCCGATGGCCAGCGGACCTGTCGCAGCTCACGAGTGAAGGCAGGGCACCCAACCTCATAAGGCAGGTACCCGCCAGCACTGGGCACGGGGTCGCCAGCATCTGGGCCGTTGCGCCTGTCAGATTGACGGTGTGCTTCCCGGCGTCGCTCTATGGTGATGCGTACGTCTTCCTTCCGCCGGTCTTCCAGGACGCGCCGCTGGTCCCGGCGATCGCGCGGGCCGGACGAGGCCATAGATGCCTCGTCGAGCTCGTCAGCATGTGAAGTTCGCTGTGGCTTCCTATGGGTTTGTTGTCGCGGAGGGGACTGCACCGTCGGTGTGGCCCCCTCGACACAACTGTCGGCCCAGGCCGCCGTCTCCATCCGCGTACGTCGCGATGGCTCTGCATGCTGAGATTTGTTGGCTTTGACGAAGGAGATCAAACTCTGGATGGTAGCCCTCCACTCGTCCATCTTGTCGGCCGCCGGTGGGAAGTTTAGCAGTAGCTGGGCTCGCGCCATTGCTTCCGATGCCGTGTCCAGCATGACTTGAGAGGAGGACCGCGACGTCGCTCGACTCCTGATGGAACCAGGAGGGGCGTCGACGCGTTCTTGCCGTCGTGCACCACCTGCCGTGGCGGTCTGACATGGAGGAGGCCGAGCCTGTGGGTTTGCGGTCCCGCTCGGCGCTCGTCTTGTTCTGGACAAGGCGTGCACCCAGTAGCCGCGCCGGTGACTGGCGCAGCCGGGGGATCACGACTTGCTCCAGGTTGGGCGCCGCTATGCCGGCCATGGCCATCAGTGCAGCAGGGAGGTGGAGACTGGTCGTTTCCTCCGCCTGCGGCACTTGGGCCGAACTCGCCAGGTTGTTGCTGTTGTTGCTCCTCTCCGGAGATCCGTGCTCCAACTTCGGCCGCGGGGGACACGACGGTGGCACCACCTGCGCCAGCCGGATCGCCCATGACGCCCGCCTCACTCGCCGCCGCCGCGATGCCAATGGCGTCCGCAGCTGCGTGCGAGGGAACCTTTGAAGTGGAGGGATGCGCGGTCGCGCCGGACTTCTTCTTGGGAGCCATAGATGAAGAAGACGATGATGGAGATTGACTCGCTGCTCACGATCTTGGGTTCGCACAAATGACGCCCCCTACCTGGCGCACCAAATATGTCGGGGCACTAATGCACTCGATCACTTATGGGGCCGTAAGCCCCTTTGTTCTTTGGCAGGGGCGAGGTCACATGCACAAAGAGCCGAGGTGGTGAGACAGCACGACGATCGGGACACTGGTGTTTTACCCAGGTTTTGGCCGCTGTGAAGCGTAAAACCCTACTCCTTCTTTGGTGGATTGATCAGAGGAACACGAAGAACACACAGCGCTCAAACCCGGCAAGGGTTGCCTTCGGGGGAGCTGCTACGTGAGTACAAGTGTCCAAAGGTCCCAATCTTTAGCTAGGTTGCCTTGGCTTCCTTTTATAGCTCAAGGGGCAACCACAATGGCAAAACAGACATTGTCTGATGATTAGATAGGTAACAGTGCTATCATACCTAACTCTGGCACTTAGGACAAAATGCCATAAATGCAGTCTAGGTGGCGTGCGGGGATGCATCCCCGGCAAGTTTCTACCACCGCTCTAGCTAACTACTGCACCACATCTTGACACGCCTCTGGACGGGTGTCAAGGGGGCCTAATCTGTCTTCCAGCGTGTCGCCACGTGCTTAGCGAGAGCCACTTAGCCACTTGGGAGCTCGACACCGCATCGACAAGTGACTGACGTTGTGATGCGGTGGAGCGGTGGCCGATCGGCTCGCGCTTGTCGGGGGATGGCTTGTCGGGTCTTCCAAAAGGTGTACGCGCCTCAGTTACCGGCAGGTACCGGGGATGTTCTTGGCATGTTCCGGGCCCGTCCTGGGCCATTGCATTGATCTTGCCGGCGTTGCTTGGCCTGTGTAGGCTGCTTCTGCCAGAGTCTTGGTCTTGGATGCTTGTTTGGTTTGCACTTGTGTTGATGGGTTCTGCTACTACTGCCTGTGCATAAGTCAGGGGCACTGGGTACCCCATATCCTAGTGCACCGACACAAGGGGTGCCCCTCACATAGAGGAGAAAGTGATTGGTGGAAACGTAGATCTGGATCTCCTCTCTCTTTTCCCTCAAGAATTAGCAAGAATCATTGGAGGGATTGAGAGATAGTGATGGGGTCACCTACTGGTGGTAGGGTCATGGACCTGACATCCAGGGCCCACCAAGGACCCCACACCATCATTGGGGTCTCAGGACCATAGATGCATTCGGAGGCATATATCAGAATCCACTCGGATCTACTAAGTCACTCGGCCGCCTCCCTGCGGTCGGCCAGGTTCCAGCACTCGGACAGAGATAGGACGTGGGTGACGTGGAGCCGCAACGCCAAAAGGACTTAGTGAATACATCAAGTGCAGTCATAGCTACCGTTAGCAGTAACTGATGTAGTTATAGGATGTTGTTACCGAAAACTACCGTCATAATAACATTAACTCACCCTTGTAATGACGCCTGACGGGTCCTGGCAAACTCTATATAAGCAGCCCATGGGTCCTGAGCAAGGGTTCAACAATCTGTTGTAATCATACCCTTGTGAGGAAACACAAGCCTCCGGGCACGAGACCTAGGGTTGTTACCTCTCTGAGAGAGGCCCAAACTCGTAAAATTCGAGTGTTACACTGGCGCCGTAGCTAGGATTCACCACTCGTTCGTACCCCTAGTACTCATTGTTAGGATCGTTGCCTCGACAGTTGGTGCCCACCGTGGGGCTGTGCGTCTAGCGATATCCAGCGCAAGTGTGATTTTCATCTTAATCACCATGATCATCGATGGAGAGATCCTATTCAGCTCCTTGAGCTTCATCGGCGATGATTCGGTGTGGCTCTAGGAAGCTCCACTGGACGTGGAGGCGTTGCCCATCTGCGGGGTGGCGCACTTCCGCACGCCTCCATTCGGAGTTCTACTACAGCAGCCGTCGACCCCATACCGTTCGGCATCTCCCCTTTCAGTCGGATGCCATCGCAAGTGCTCCGGGCGCTCACGGCTCCAGCACTGGATCAAGCATGTTATGGCTTTCCAGACCACAGCCGAGTAGGTGGCGATGCTCAATTCAGATGAGCCCACCCTCGATTTATTCTCCTCACCGCAAGATTAATCCCCCGACGAGTCCGAGTGCGAGCGCAGAGATTCCGCTGCATATGTCCGGATGGCGGGGACCGAGCTGAGGAATGGACCTCTCGGTTATGTCGCGGGATCCTCCCTCGGACGACCAGGCGATGACCTAGGCGGAGGTCTCAACGCCGGCACCGAACCATACATCCCGCAACCCCTCAATTGGGAGCAGCGGGAGGAACTCGGGCAGAGGAATGAGCAAGCCTTGCTCACCCCCATCATAGGGACGACCCTCGAGGCATTGGCTGTGTAAGCCACACGCCAGGCCACTTTGGCCGAGCGCGAACGACTTGAGCGGCTGGAGAAGTCACTCGATGACCGGGCTTCTCGGTACCAGCCCAGCTCTAGTCGGAACCGCCGGCTGTCATTTTCGAATGACTGCCCGCAAAACTACCGAGTGATGAGCACTCCATTGCAAAACTTGGCCACGACAACACAGATAGTTGACTTCATCGAGCCGTCTGATTCCGCGATAGGAGAAGGCATTCAGCAGATCCAGGCGATCCTGAAGACCACCCTGGCTCAGATTATGTCAGTGTCTCAGTCCCACAACCGCACCCACAACAAATCAGTTCGGGCGGACATGGTCCAGTCAGCTCACAGTCCGACTACGGCCAGGAGGCGTCGATATACTCCCCCACTGAGATATTTGTACGGGGATAGGAGACGTGACCAGATCACACCTCCACGGCAGTGTGACGATCCGCATTGCACTTGGTCACCCCCTCCGAGGGATGCCTCATACGGACACCAGTCCTACGACGGGAAGCGGTCGTACGATGACGACCGGAGGCGCAGACCCACTCGTCCGCCGAGTGAGCACCGTCGGTGAGACTACTACGACAACTACCAAGAGCCCCCACAGAACGCAAGGTCCATCCTTGCCCAGAACTTGGTCGATGGAGCCCGGTCCAATAGAGAAAGGCCGAGTGGCTCCATTGCCTCTGGACTCGAGTGTGGGAGCAGATCCATTCGTGAAGCCAACATCCCCTCCAACTACAGGTTGGTGACAGGGGTGTCAAAATTCAATGGCAAGTCCAAGCCAGAGACTTTTTTTGGAGGACTACCGCGAGTGGCCATCCAGATCGGCGGTGAAAATGATTATGTTGCGATGAAGCACTTGCATCTGATGTTGGAAGGGCCCGCAAGAGTCTGGCTCAACCATCTCCCACCCAGCAGCATATACTGTTGGGAAGATCTGGCCCGAGTGTTCCTCAAGACATTCAAGGGCACGTATAAGCGGCCGAGTGGTCTGACCAAGCTCCAGCATTGTGTGCAGAAGAGCAATGAGACTCGCCACGAGTACATTCAACGTTGGACCACTCTGCACAACTCAATGGAGAACGTCACCGAGCACCAGGCGATCCGCGCCTTCTGAGCCGGAGTGAAGTACCGAGAGCTCATCCTTGAGATCGGCCGAACCGAAACTCCAAACCTGAGTCGAGTGATGGAGTTGGCCAACCGGTACGCCAACGGCGAGGAGGAGACTGACTGAGGATTGGCAAAGGGCGGACCAGTGAAGCCCACCAGTTGGGAGATAAATCCAATAAGAAGCAAAAGCGGAAGGCTGACCAAGCTGTTAAGTTTGAGGCCGCGACTCTAGCCGTGCAGGGCAAAGGCAAAGGGAAGCAGAAGTAGAAAAAGGATTGGGCCACAAAGAAAAGGAGTGCCCCCAATGGTGATGTCCTAGAGAGCCCGTCCAGATTCATACCCAGAAAGATGAAGATGCAATTTGGTCCTCCCAAAGCACACCACTCGGGAGTGTCGTCTTGTCAAGCAGGAGATGTGTGATGGTCCCTCCGAGGAGAAGGATGAGGACGAAGACGACGAAGAGGGAAAGAACGTTGATGGCTACCCTCAAGTACGGAAAGTCCTAATGATCTTCGCATATGTCAAAATCAAGAGCCGGCTGAAGGTCATAAACCTGGAGGTGAACATGGCGGTCCCGGCCATGACTACCTGGATTGGGCGAAGGCACCCATCATGTTCGACCAGTCTGATCACCCAGCCCACATTCCGACCCCGGGGCGGCAGGTGCTAGTGGTTGATTCAGCTGTCAACGGGGTCCGACTGCGCAAGGTCCTTATGGACGGAGGAAGTGGACTAAATATCATATATGCCGAGACCATGAATGCGATGGACATACCTCTGTCCTGATTGAGTAAGAGTAATGTGCAATTCCACGGGGTAATCCCTGGGAAGAAGGCAATATCACTCGGTCAAATCGCACTGAATGTGGTATTCGGCAGTGAGAAGAACTATCGGAAGGAGCGCCTGACTTTTGAAGTGGTAGACTTCCGCAGCGCATATCATGCCATCCTGGGTTGGCCTGCTTACGCACGTTTCATGGCCAGACCATGTTACATGTATCTTAAACTCAAGATGCCAGGTCTGAGAGGCGTGATCATCATCACATGCAATCAGAAGATAGCCGAAGAGTGTCTATAGAAATATTCCCAAATTGCTGATGAGCAAATCGTAGTGGCGGAGCTAGACGAGTACAAGAAGATGGTAGATACGACCGACCTGCTCAGGTCAAAGAAGCCGACTGTGGAATCCGCTTTCCAGCCGGCTAGAGAGACGAAGGTAGTTCACGTCCATCCGAGTGATCCAAAGGCGGTGCCGACCAACATCTCCACCACAGTCGACAATAAATATGAAGGCGAGATCATCTAGTTCCTCTCTGAGAACTGGGACATCTTCGCATAGGATCCTTCTAACATGTCGGGTGTTCCCAGGGAGCTGGTTGAGCATAGACTCTGTGTCGACCCAAAGGCCAAGCCGATAAAGGGGTACCCATGACGCTCTTCCACGGAGAAGCGCAAGGCGATTGGCGAGGAGATAGCTTGTCTCCTAGCTGCCGAGTTTATCCGAGAGGTCTACCACTCCGAGTGGCTCGCCAATGTCGTCATGGTGCCCAAAAAGAACAATTCCCTTCGGATGTGCATCGATTTTAAGCACATCAGTCGGGCCTGCCCGAAAAACCATTTCCCCCTCCCCCGCATAGATCAGATAGTAGATTCTACTGCTGAGTGTGAGCATTTATCGTTTCTGGATGCGTACTCCGGGTACCATCAAGCCCAAATGTATGGTCCAGACGAAATAAAAACAGCGTTCATCACCCCATTCGGGTGTTTTGCAACATCACTATGTCATTCAGACTCAAAAATGCCGGAGCTACTTTCCAACGCATGATCCATTTTTTTTGCAAAAACAGATTAGGCGGAATGTAGAGGCTTACATGGATGACATCGTGGTTAAGTCCAGGAAAGGTTTTGACCTTCTGACTGACCTCACCGAAACCCTTACAAACATGTGTTGCTTTGGGATCAAGCTCAATCCAGCCAAGTGCACATTCGGGGTACTAGCGGGCAAATTACTCGGTTTCCTTGTTTTTGAACATGCAATCGACGACAACCTTGATAAGATTAGCGCTATAGTCCGAATGAAACAACCAGAACATCTCCATGACATACAAAGACTCACAGGCTGCCTAGCAGCCTTGAGCAGATTTATCTCACGACTCAGCGAGAAGGCATTGGCTCTCTACCGACTCATGAAGAAGTTAGACAAGTTCGAGTGGACACACGAAGCGTAGGTTGCATTCCAAGAACTTAAAGATCTGCTTTCCACCCACCCAACCGAGCAGACAAGAGCCCTTACTCTTGTACATTGCAACCACAAACCAAGTGGTTAGCACTGTGCTCACTGTGGAACGCGAGGAGCTAGGCAAGGCATTCAAAGTCCGGCGACCAGTCTACTACATCTCACAGGTTTTGACCCCTTCCAAATAGAGGTACCCACATTACCAAAAAATGGTTTATGGGATCTATCTGACTGTGAAAAAGGTGGTTCGTTACTTCCAAGACCACTTGGTCACCGTCATTAGAGACACACCCTTGTCTGAGATCTTGAACAACAGGGATGTTGATGGCTGAGTGCCAAAATGGGCCATTGAGCTCTTACCTCTGGAAATAAAATTCGAGGATAAGAAGGTAGTCAAGTCTCAGGCCTCTGTCGACTTCGTGGCCAAATGGACCGAGCAACAACAACCAGTTCGGAGTCTCTCTGAGCATTGGACCATGCTCTTCGCTGGCTCCAAGATGTTGAATGACTCGGGGGCTGGAGTGGTTTTTGTTTCCCCCAAAGCAAACCGATTGAGTTGCATGCTCCAAATCCACTTTGATTCCTCCAATAACGAGGCCAAGTACGATGCCCTCCTGTACGGGCTCTGTATAGCTATCTCACTCGGCATCTGTCGAATCATGGTTTACAACGACTCGGATCTCGTGGTCAATCAAGTGATGAAGGAATGGGACATTCGGAGTCCAGCGATGACTGGGTACTGTAATGCAGTCAGGAAGCTGGAGAAGAACATTGAGGGGCTAGAGCTTCACCACATTCCCAGATTAAAGAACCAAGTAGCCGATGACCTAGCCAAAATCGGCTCCACTTGGAGAGAAGTTCCGAAATATGTGTTCCTAGAGCACTTGCATTCCCCTACGATCAAGGAAGATCCTTTTGTAGAAGAGCCCCCGCGACCAATCGGCCCTACCAATCCGATTGAGGTCAAGGTCCCAGCGGTGATTGATCTGGTACAGGAGGTACTGGTGATAATCCCTGAATGGACTGAACCTTACATAGCATACCTTCTCGGGCAAAAGATCCTCGAAGACGAAGCTAAAGCCCGACAAATCGTCCGTCGTTTGAAGGCATACACTGTCATGGGAGATCATCTCTACAAGAAGAGTACCTCTGGAGTCACTTAGCGCTACATATCACCGACAGAATGACATCAGATCATATAGGAAATCCACTCGGGAACCTGCAGCCACCATGCGTCCTCTCGGACACTAGTCGCTAAGGCATTTTGAGTAGGCTTTTACTGGCCCCGAGCCAAAGAAGCAGCAAGAGACATTGTGGAGGAATTCATCGGTTGCCAGTTTTATATGAACTAGTCGCACAAGCCGTCCTCAGCTCTAAAAACCATCCCTCTCACTTGGCCATTTGCGTTCTAGGGGCTGGACATGGTCGACCCCTTATGGACTGGGTCCAGTGGGTTCACTCATCTGCTAGTGGTGGTGGACAATTTCACTAAATGGATAGAGGCTGAACCTATCAAGAATCTTGAATCGGCTACTGCGATCAAGTTCATTAAGGAGATAATCATCAGGTTCGAAGTGCCCCACAACATCATCACTAGCACTGGAAAGAACTTCAACTCCGAAGAGTTCTGCGAGTTCTCCTACTATCATGGCACTCGGGTCGACTATGCCTCAGTAGCTCACCCACAGTCAAATGGACAGGTAGAGCGGGCAAATGGATTAATACTTCAAGGGTTGAAGCCGCACCTCATGCGTGACCTGAACCACTCTGCGGGAGCTTGGGTATCCTAACTGTCGTCGGTCCTCTGAGCCTTGCAAACAACCCCAAATTGGTCCATGAACCTCACTCCCTTCTTCATGGTGTATGGGTCAGAAGCAGTCCTGCCGAGCGATCTACTTCACAACTCCCCCCGAGTGGAGTTATACTTAGAGGCTAGAGCCAAAGAAGCGCGGCAGGACAGACTCGATCTTCTAGAGGAGGAACGAGAGTTGGTGCTTATCAGGTCAACACTCTACCAACAGGACTTGAGCCGGTACCATGATAGGCAGGTCAGAGGTCGCGCCTTTCAGGAAGGTGACCTCATCATCCGAGTGGACCAATAGAAGCATCACAAGCTAGCACCCCCGTGGCAAGGGCCCTTTGAGATATCAAAGGTCCTAAATAGTTGTCACATCCCTAGTTTCCCCTTTGCTTGTGCTAGCATATGGTTGCATCATGTTTAAATTTTCATCAAATGAAATGGGGATCAACAGAAACCCTAGCACCTCACTTGAATCAACCAATTCAAATTCTTGTGATTTTCAACGAATCCAAAATGCCCACCATGTCTGATAAATATCGGCAACAATATTTCAGAGGTGCATTTTAATAATACAACCCATTTGGCATTTTATTTAATTCAACAAAGCCTCTGAAATAATCAAATAAAGGCATTAAAACTATTTATTTGTTTCAAAAATGCTGAAAGTTTTTGTAGAAGTTTGAAATATTCAAACTATATTAGATAAAATATTTTGGTATTTTTGTGCCAAGTAATTTTGGCCCAAATCAAATAAAACAAATGTCAGAAAAAAAAGAAAGAAAGGGAAAAGGCTACCTGGGCTTACCTGCAGAAGAGGCCCAGCCCAGCGGCAGCCTTGTCTTCTTCCTCCTACCTGTGGGCAGAGGAGAAGGAGGCCACGGCTCGCCGGCCGTGCGCCACGCAGCTCCTTGCCTGGCTGCCTCCCTAGGCCAGCAAGGCGTCGGGGATAAGCACCCCGCTGCCGCCCTGGTCATCCCTCCTCCCTCTCGCTCCCCTCTGCTCCTCCCCTCGCCCCTGATCGCCATGGCTGCCGCACCCGCAAGTTCGCCGCCGTAGCACCGCGTCCTCAGCCGCTCCCTCGCCCCTCCGACGAGCCCCCGAGCTCCGCCTCGAGCTGCTGCTACTCCCTGCCAAGCCCAGCGATGCCAGGAGCTCCCCAGTCGCCACCTCGAGTTCTTCTTCCTCCTCGGCTCCGACAACTACCACCGTCGATTCGCCGTCTCCAAGCCGCCCCCGAGCACGCTCCCGACGTCTTTGCACCCGCTGTAAGCCCCTGGATCCACCCCCCTTCTTCCCGTAGTCATTTGGTCGCTGTAGCCACTGATTCGCCTGAGTCCAAGAGCTCCTCGCCGCCGGCGATGGCGCTTCCACAGCTGCAGGCGCCTGTGCTCACCCCCGAGCACGTAGTCGTGCTCAAAAGTACTCCAGGAGGCCGTAGGTTCCGCTAGCGCGCCCCCTAGCTGCCTGTGGCTTCGATTTGGTCGAAGCCCGAACCCCGATGTCCACCAAGGTCGTCGCCGGCGACGATTCCGGCGCCCCCGCGGCCATCTGACCCCATAGCTTGATGCGTCCCAGCGCAGGCATCACTCTGGTGGTCTCCACGTGCCCAGAAGCGCCCTGCAGAGCAACTCCGGCGATGCGCCACCGTCACTTTGATCGCCGCCGACAGGATTCCGGTGGGGGCCAACATGGCAAGTCATTAGGGGCTAAGCCCGCTAATTAACTCACTTAACAGCCGCTGATAGTGGGCCCTGGCTGGGGTCAAATCCGGGTCACACGGCCATGTTAGTCAGGGTTATGATGGAGACCGGTTACCGTTGGTACCGGGAGTACACAGTGGAGGAATAGTTCCACGACTTCAACTAGAGCCAGTATCTGTGTACTGTTAGGGTTTATCCATCATATCCTGGAGCTGCAGAGTCGCTCCATTGGACTTATGGATTAGGTGTTACCATAGATATGGCATTTCATGTGGCCGCCAACACGATGTTGACCATCATGAGAGCTCACCATGGACTGCTACAGAACACTGAGTTCTGTTATGTTCCAGTGACACTAGGAGGAGAGGATGGATATCTTAGTGCAGCCTACTATGATCACTCCCATGAGGATCCTAGACTTCAGGTTACTGCTCAGTTGTTGGAGAACAGGGATCGGGATGCTCGTGCACTTTGTATGGAGCTTTATGCCACCCGCGCACATCTTTGGACAGCACTGACACAGCTAGCACTTGTCGTGCAGACAGGTTATGGAGATTTGGAGATGTTGACTCCATCACGCACTCATTTGCCAGCTCGCGTAGACTGGCCCGATGTTGGAGGCATCACTCCTCTTCAAGGACCGCTGTTGCCACCAGCTAGGGGACCTAGGCCACATCCGTGTCCTTATGGTTCCCAGGGATCTCAGGCTAGGGTGTTTCCAGACCCTCAGGTTCAGCTCCCAGGTCACGGGGGTAACCTGTATGAGATGTTCTACGGAGATGCTTGAGTGCGTGTATGTTAGTAGTAGTATTGTAGCGGTTGTATTGCCACAGTCCTGCGTGTCTTGTGGAATATAACTGAGGTGTGAGTTGAGTTCCAGAGGTGTAGATAGATAATGTATAGGAAGCTTGTAATGCCTCCGATGAGTTGTATCATCTTTCAGTAGCTTGTACTTCAGCTTGGGTTTGTACTGAACTATATCATGGTGTGTATGAATCATGGTGTATATATGGCAGTTACTTGTTACCATGTTGTTTGGGTGTTTACCCATGCATTCCATGTTGTCCAGTACATTCCACATCTCTTATCTTAGAGTTGATGTCTTCCTTGTCTAAGATGTGGGTTTTGTTTTCCCCAGGATGGTAACCACTAGGAACAACCCTGCTCCTGCTTAATAGCAGGGCGAGGGCAGCCAAGCAAGACAGGAGAACCTGCCTCACCCGCCCTCTCTGGCGTAGGTGATGCTCGAGGCAGAAAGGAACAAGAGAGACACCAACCGACTGCTGGAGCGTATTGAATAAAACACCGCCCGACAGCAGCGCAATGATGCAGTGTCCCTCATTGACTTTGTGAAGCTGTACCCGGCAAAGTTCCATCACTCCGTCGATCCGCTCGACGCAGATGATTGGCTGTCAAGCATGTACCGCAAGATCTGTTCTGCCAACGTAGCTAAAGCTGATAAGGTGACTTTCGCCGCCTACTTCCTTGAAGGACCCGCCAATCTATGGTGGGAGAACTATGAGGCCATGCGTCCTGCTGGTCCAACAGCAACTTGGGTTGACTTCAGTGAAGCATTCCGCACCCATCATATTCCAGAAGGTCTCATGGAGCGTAAGAGGGAGGAATTATGTGCCTTCACTCAGGGTAAGCTGACAGTGGACGCTTACAGCCGTGAGTTCGGCAACCTCGCCCGCTATGCCCCAGAGGAGGTGTCAACTGACGCCAAGAAGCAAGCTAGGTTCCACAAAGGACTTAGCCCCGAGGTTCGCCATGATCTATGCCTACATGAGTGCGCTTCCTTCCAGGCTCTTGTCAACAAGGCTATCGATGCCGAGACTGGACAGACTGACTACGAGGCAACCAAGAAGCCCTCTCGTCGCTTCAGCTCCTCATCCGGCTCAGGTTCCCATAAGCGACCGGTGTGGGTGCCCAACACTGCCCTGCCATCAAGGTACACCGCGAGGCCATCCTATCAGGCGCCTCGCCCAACTCCGACCAACCCTCCAGCCAAGACACAAGGAGGTCCTGCTGCCAATGTTGCTCCCCGGTCCACCACTGTCATATGCTACAAGTGTGGAGAACCAGGGCACTACTCTCGTGAGTGCCCACAGAACAAGGCCAAGCCTGCTGGACGTGGGAAGCCGGGAAAATCTTTTTATGTGAAGCCAACTCCTGCTCGTGGACGTGTGAATCACGTCTCTACTGAAGAAGCTCTTGAGGATCCTGATGTTCTTTTGGGTACGCTCCTTGTCAATAGTCATCCAGCATCTGTTCTATTTGATACTGGAGCATCTCATTCATTCATCTCAAAAAGTTATGAACAGTTGCATAACATGTATTTTTGTGATGTGCCTACTCCTTTAGTAGTTCAGACTCCTGGTTCAAAATGGCAAAGTTCTAGAGTGAGCCATGACAATGAAATCCTTGTGGATAGGCTAGTCTTCCTAGCTTCTTTGATAGCCCTCAAATCTTCGGACATCAATATCATCTTGGGTATGGACTGGATGAAAGCCCATTATGCTAAGATTGATACTCATACTAGGAATGTTCAGCTTACACATTCATCGGGTGAGATAGTCAATGTCTCAACTCGAGCTGCCAAGCGCCAACTCTATTCCCTCAATGCTAGCCCTCTTCCAGAGCTTGAAGATATTCCGGTAGTCCATGACTTCCCGGATGTCTTTCCAGAGAACTGCCAGGCATTCCACCTGACAGGGATGTAGAGTTTGTGATTGATCTTGTCCCAAGGACTGTTCCAATAGCGAGAAGACCCTATAAGATGGCACCCTTAGAACTAGCCGAGCTTACGAAACAACTCGATGAGGCCTTGAATAAAGGTTTCATCCGTCCTAGTTCTTCTCCTTGGGCTTGCCCCGTCCTCTTCGTTAAGAAGAAGGATGGATCGGACCGGATGGTTGTAGATTATCAACCAATGAACCTGGTCACCATAAAGAACAAGTATCCGCTCCCCAAGATCAACGATTTGTATGATCAACTCGCTGGATCCTCAGTCTTTTCCAAAATGGATTTGAGGTTGGGATACCATCAAATCAGAATTAGGAATGGGGACATTCCAAAATCGTCTTTTGTTACTCGTTATGGCCAATACGAGTACACCGACATGTCCTTTGGTTTAATCAATGCCGTAGCCACCTTCTCTCGCTTGATGAATTTGATCTTCATGGAGTATCTGGATAAATTCGTCGTGGTTTACCTCGACGACATACTCATTTACTCGAAGAACGAACAGGAACATGCTGAGCATCTAAGGCTGGTACTGACGAAACTTCGAGAGCACCGCCTTTATGCCAAATTCTCCAAGTGTGAATTTTGGTTGCCAGAAGTGACCTATCTAGGCCACGTAATCTCTGGTAACAGTATTGCTGTCAATCCCGAGAGAGTTCAGGCCGTCCTTGATTGGACTCAACCTGAATCGGTTAAGCAAGTTCGGAGTTTCCTTGGCTTAGCGAGCTATTGTCGCGGCTTTGTCGAGGACTTCTGCAAGGTTGCGAAGCCTTTGACTGAACTCCTCAAGAAAGATAAAAAGTTCGAGTGGACCCCACAATGCGAGCACAGTTTTCAGGAACTGAAAAGACGCGTGACTTCTGCTCCCATATTGGTGACACCAGATTTCTCTAAGGACTTTGTTATCTACTGCGACGCCTCGCGACAAGGATTAGGTTGCATTCTCATGCAGGATCGTCATGTGATTGCATACGCATCTCGACAGTTGCGTCCACATGAGGATAATTATCCAACACATGATCTTGAGCTTGCAGTAGTAGTCCATACACTGAAATCCTGGTGACATTACCTTCTGGGTAATTGTTGCGAAATATACACTGATCACCAAAGTCTGAAATATATTTTCACCCAGCCGGATTTGAATCTCGGGCAAAGACGGTGGGTTGAGTTGATTACTGATTACGACTTAGGTATAACTTACACCCTGGGGAAAGCCAATGTCATGGCTGATGCACTAAGTCATAAATCTTATTGTAACAACATGATGTTACAACAAAGTCAACCACTTCTCTATGAGGAATTTCGGAAGTTGAACCTTCACATTGTTCCTCAAGGATTCCTTTCCACCCTGGTGGCGAAACCTACTCTTAAGGATCAAATCATAGCTGTTCAGAGGTATGATAAGGGTATATCTCGAATCAAGGAGAACATTGCTAGCGGAAACGCTAAAGATTTCTCCAAGGACGATCAGGGTGTTGTGTTCTTCCAGAACCGCTTGGTGGTTCCTAAGAGCAAATGTCTATGGCAGCTGATCCTTAAGGAGGCTCATGATTCTCCTCTCACAATTCATCCTGGTAGTACCAAGATGTATCAGGACCTACGCCAGAGGTTTTGGTGGACTAGGATGAAGAGAGAAATTGCTCAGTTCGTTGCTAACTGTGACGTTTGTCGTCGCGTTAAAGCAGAACATCAAAGGCCTGCTGGCACCCTTCAACCTTTAGCTATTCCTGAATGGAAATGGGATAAGGTCGGAATGGATTTCATCACCGGGTTTCCCAGGACCAAGAGAGGGAATAATGCTATCTTTGTGGTCATTGACCGTCTTTCCAAAGTGGCTCATTTACTTCCTGTTCGCGAAAGTATAACGGCTAGCCAGCTAACGGAGTTATATATTTCTTGAATAGTGTCTCTTCATGGTGTTCCTTTGGAGATTAACTTAGACCGTGGAAGTATCTTCACTTCCCGATTCTGGGAAAGCTTCCAAAATGCTATGGGGACTCATCTATCCTTTAGCACTGCTTTCCATCCGCAGTCAAGTGGTCAAGTAGAGCGAGTCAATCAAATCCTGGAAGACATGCTCAGAGCTTGTGTTATCTCTTTCGGTATGAATTGGGAGAAATGTCTTCCGTTCGCCGAATTTGCTTATAACAATAGTTATCAGTCGAGCTTGGGCAAAGCCCCTTTTGAAGTTCTCTATGGACGAAGGTGTCGAACACCTCTTAACTGGTCAGAAACCGGAGAGAGGCAACTCTTTGGCCCGAATATGATTTAGGATGCAGAAGAGCAAGTTCGCATTATTCGTGAAAAGCTGAAAACAGCACAATCTCGTCAAAAGAGACAATATGATCGCCATCATAAGGCTGTGACTTATGAAGTTGACGAGAAGGCTTACCTTCGGGTTACACCTCTGAAGGGTACCCAACGATTCGGTATCAAGGGCAAGTTGGCTCCTCGTTACATTGGCCCTTTTCACATTCTTGCTAAACAAGGAGAAGTTGCCTACCAATTGGAACTTCCACCGCATCTTTCCAAGGTTCATGATGTCTTCCACGTCTCGCAACTCAGGCGTTGCTTCTCGGACCCTGTCCGCGAAGTAGACCACGAAACGCTTGATCTCCAGGATAACCATACATATCGAGAATACCCTGTTCGTAGTCTTGATCAAGCTGAACATACCACTCGACGTCGAAACATCAAGTTTCTCAAGATTCAGTGGTCAAACCATTCTAAAAAAGAGGCAACTTGGGAAAGGGAGGACCGTCTTCGACTAGAGTACCCCGCGCTCTTCCCGACAACTTCCAAATCTCGGGACGAGATTCTTTTGAGTGGGGGTGAGTTGTCACATCCCTAGTTTCCCCTTTGCTTGTGCTAGCATATGGTTAAATCATGTTTAAATTTTCATCAAACGAAATGGGGATCAACAGAAACCCTAGCACCTCTCTTGAATCAACCAATTCAAATTCTTGTGATTTTCAACGAATCCAAAATGCCCATAAAAAATGCCCCACCATGTCTGATAAATATGGGCAACAATATTTCGGAGGTGCATTCTAATAATACAACCCATTTGGCATTTTATTTAATTCAACAAAGCTTCTGAAATAATCAAATAAAGGCATTAAAACTATTTATTTGTTTCAATAATGCTGAAACTTTTTGTAGAAGTTTGAAATATTCAAACTATATTCTATAAAATATTTTGGTATTCTTGTGCCAAGTAATTTTGGCCCAAATCAAATAAAACAAATGTCAGAAAACAAAAAATAAAAGAAAGAAAGGGAAAACGCTATCTAGGCTTACCTGCAGAAGAGGCCCAGCTCAGGGGCAACCTTGTCTTCTTCCTCCTGCCAGTGAGCAGTGGAGAAGGAGGCCACGGCTCGCCAGCCATGCGCCACACAGCTCCTCGCCTGGCTGCCTCCCTAGGCCATCAAGGCGTCAGGGATAAGCACCCCGCTGCCGCCCTGATCGTCCCTCCTCCCTCTCGCTCCCCTCTGCTCCTCCCCTCGCCCCTGCTCTCCATGGCCGCAGCACCCGCAAGCTCGCCGCCGTAGCACCGCGTCTTCAGCCGCTCCCTCGCCCGTCCGACGGGCCCCCGAGCTCCGCCTCGAGCTGCTGCTGCTCCCTGCCAAGCCCAGCGACGCCAGGAGCTCCCCAGTTGCTGCCTCGAGCTCTTCTTCCTCCTCGGCTCCGACAACCCGTCGATCCGTCGTCTCCAAGCCGCCCCGAGCACGCTCCCGAGGTCTTTGCACCCGTCGTGAGCCCCTGGATCCATCCCCCTTCTTCCCGTAGTCGTTTGATCATTGTAGCCACTGATTCGCCTGAGTCTGAGAGCTCCTCGCCGCCGGTGATGGCGCTGCCGCAGCTGCAGGCGCCTGAGCTCACCCCCGAGCACGTAGTCGTGCTCAGGAGGACTCCAGGAGGCCGTAGGTATCGCTAGCTCGCCCCCCTAGCTGCCTGTGGCTTCGATTTGGTCGAAGCCCGAACGCTGACGCCCCCGCGGCCATCTGACCCCGTAGCTAGATGCGGCCCAGCGCGGGCATCACTCTGGTGGTCTCCGCATGCCCAGAAGCGCCCTGCAGAGCAACTCCGGCGATGCCCCGCCGTCACTTTGCTCGCCGCCGGCAGGATTCCGGTGGGGGCCGACGTGGCAAGTCATTAGGGGCTAGGCCCACTAATTAACTCACTTAATAGACGCTGACAGTGGGCCCTGGCTGGGGTCAAAGCCAGGGTCAACGCGGGATTTGACCTTGTGTCAATGACAGCAGGGTCCCACCCGCCAGTGACCGTAGCCAGGCCTGAGTCACTGACCAGTGGACCCTACTGGTCAGGTTTGTCCTGGCAATGGCTAGCTGACCTACTGTCGTCATCCTGACGCAGTGCTGACGCACTAAATGCTTTTCTGATTATATTAATTCCAGAAATTGATTAAAACTTAGGAAAACCATAGAAATTAATCTGTAGCTCAGATTGAAATAATTTATATATGAAAAATTATCAGAAAAATCCAAGGAATCCATTGGTGCTATCATCATGCATGTTAGAGAAAGTTATACCTGCTGATCAGGTCAAATCAATTAAAGGGTATTTGAAAATGCCTTATTTGAAATTGAGTTTGAATCTTTGATTCAAACATGCTTCAACCAATCTGATGATAGGTGCATTAGCTCATCCAAATCATATTGCCATGTCATGATCATGCATCATATTGCTACACTTGCCATGAATTGATTGTTACCTTATCTGTATCGCGGTAGGTCCTGCTCACGAGGATACACATGAGTATCCCACTGAATGGGAGTACCTCTCCGCCAACCTGTAAGGCAAGCAACCTCATTGATCATTCTGATAACATCCCACTCTCTCGCTCCTGCTCTCGTTTATTGCATTAGGACTATACGATTCAACTGTTACCTGTTTCGGTAGTTGAACCCATTCCTCTTCATGACCTGTCATTGTCATAGTAAATAGCTAAACCAAGCAACCTAGCATACCTGGTAGATGCTTGAGCCTTGATGTGCTTTACCTTCTATGTTTGCTTTGCTTGCTATGCTTAGAGTTGTGTCAGGTCTGATTCATCTGGGTGATGAACCGGAGTGAAACAGTGTTGCTCTAATGTTACGAACGAAATGATGAACCTAGTTTGGTAAATGTAGCGATGAGAGGCTATGTAGGAGTACATAGCGGGTTGTCTCATTGGGACCGTTCATAGGAACTGAGTTCCGTGTTTGTTATCCAAGACTAGCTACTACCACACGTTGGGATACTTAATTGACGCTCTTGACTTATCAACCGCCTAGTCCTCAGTCCAGGAGTTACAAGTAGTTTCTGGTGTTTATAGCTATGCTGGAGGCCGTCCGTAGTGCTGACCCTAGGGGTGGACTACGACGCGGTAGGCAGTGGCATGGTGTACCAAGGGTTACCCGGATGGTGGGCTTGGGAACCCTGCGCACATCGTTTGGGGTCATAGCGGAAACTTCGGTCGGACCTCCGTGCGGGTTCAGTCTCAAATAGGCGATAGCCTGGACTAGAGGTCTTGGGTGATTGACGGTCGTGGCCGACTCCCTCGCTAGGCTTCCACTTGAAGGTAGCCGCGGTGCCTTTTTACATGCACATAGCGATAAGTGGCGAGAGCGTGTGTGAAGAAGTACACCCCTATAGGGTATGAATCTGTTCGAATAGCCGCATCCTCGGATATGGACTACTTGGAGAACTTATGCTGTTCATAGACAATGTTAATGGCACCTCATAAAAGTATCAAGAGAAGTGTGAGTACCGTGGATGGCACTATCTCAAAACTTGTTCAAAGAACTAGTAGTCGTAGTACAGGTTAGCCAAGAGTCAAAGCTGGCATTGCTGCATAAACCCCACTACTCCCCTTGTTGATACATGAGCATGAATAGACTAGGTCTGCTTTAAAGACTTACTGAGTACGTTTGTACTCATGTTTGCTTAATAAATGTTGCAGATGAGACCCAGGTGAGGGAGTCCTGGTTTTAGGGGTCCTCGGATTGCCGACATGTATCTCATGGGCCGGACTATACGGGCCACTGGGTGAGCATTAGAAGATCAGGGGCCCGGTAGCCAAGGTGGAAGATTGAAGGGACCATGGCGTGTTCTCCAAGATATCAATAGTAGATAGGCGTGCTTTTCCCTTTGATGTGCAACCGACTATGTGTAAACCCTAGGTACCCCCGGCGTCTATATAAGCCGGAGGGTTTTAGGGTGTAAGACAACAGAACTCATCTAGGGTTTTAGTCATACGATCTCGTGGTAGATCAACTCTGTAATCCCCATACAAACAATATAATCAAGCAGGACGTAGGGTATTACCTCCATAGGAGGGCCCGAACCTGGGTAAAACCTTGTCCCCTTCGTCTCTCGTTACCATCGATCCTAGTCTCACAGCTCGGGACCCCCTACCCGAGATCCGCCGGTTTTGACACCAACATTGGTGCTTTCATTGAGAGTTCCGCTGTGATCGCCAGAAGGAATCGATGGCTCGCCTTCTTATCAACGGCGAGATCTGTGCCCAGGGAATTCTCGTCCCGGGTCAGATCCGCGTGAGCAGCGACATCTCGTCGCGCACTTACCTGATCGGCCATCCATGCCAGATCGAAAACTTTCCCCCCGACCAAGGGATCAGGTTTGGAACCCTAGAGTTCTCAGCTGATTCCCGGGGAGAACTCGTACTGATGGAATCCTTGACCCATACGGAGAGGCCCGCAGATCCCGACGCCTCGGAGCCGAAGACATCGGGCCTTGAATCCGGAGATGAAATTGCTGTCTCCGGACCGTCTGGGCCACCCAGTCCGGTCGTCACTACCGGATCTGCCATGGTTGAACAGAATCCGAACACGCTTTCGCGCGACTCTGGAACTGCGACGCCGCATGCCGACCCCACTCACTTCAGCGACACGCATCCCACCATCGCCTCGTTTCTCAACGAGTTGTTTGATCGGATGGAGATTATGCGAATGGCCGATGACCGGACCCCGGTCTATGACCGGCTCGGGCTTAAACCCGACCATAGGGAGATTCACGTCCCTACGGTCACCCACCTTGTCGCCACCGTCGAGTATCCGGCGGAGGGCTCGACTTCCCAGCTACCGGAATTAAAAACGGTTTATACTCCAATCTCCGATCACCGAGACCCTGCTTGCAACCTGGACTCTGGCTTCCGTTCCGGAGACAGTCCGGTGTTGATCCCTGTTCTATCGCACAGTTCGGAATCCTTGATCCCGAACTCTCACCGTGGCGTGGAGTTAAACCTTCTCCCACCCACCTCCCAAGCCGATGACTCGAGCATCGCAACAGAGCCCAAGTCTTCGGACTTACCGGACATTGTGCATTTATCAGGGGAGTCGGTCCATCATTACTGGGCTAGACTACTACTCTCCCGAAACAAAATACAGGGCCTTAGTGATCAAGATATAATGGCAACCTTCAAACGTAACTGCCACGACAAGGGGATCCTAAATGCCCTGGCGCGGCGGCACATCATTGACTTTGCCGAGCTGTCAAGCTTGGTACAGAAGTATTGTGCCATGGAAATGGCTTGGCAAGCTGAGCGGCTATTTTCGGAACCAACCTCTACCGAATACCCTAGAGGAGATCGGCACAAGAGGATACCTCCGAACTGACCAGCCAAACCCAAGCCCGCAAAAAAGAGGAACAGGCCCTTCCAGGGGTCAGTACTGTCCTGGATGGACTACTGGACAAACCCTGCCCTATACACTCTGTTTTGCTGAACACAGCTCTGACTCACAGCCTTAGAACTTGCTGGGTCGTCAGGCAGATCGCAAAAAGTGGTGAAGCCATTCTTGAGGAATCACCGTCTAACTGGCGCTCTACAACCCCATCGGAATATAACACCGAAGTCCTGACGATCTACGAAACATTCCCGTCAAGGAACAGGAGGAAAAGAGCTCTTAAAGAACTCGAACAGGTATATCACGTGGCAGCAACAAGTGCATGGGCAGATATACCCATTACCTTCGGAGATGCTGACCGACCAGCCATTCTTCCCGGTCATTCACCGGCCGCACTAGTCCTGAACCCCATCATTGATGGCTTCAGATTACATAAGGTGCTAATGGACGGCGGCAGTGGGTTAAACCTAATCTATGAGGATACTCTAGAAAAAATGCAGTTTGACCGATCTCGCGTCGAGCACAGCAGCACAACTTTCCGAGGAATAATCCCGGGGAGGGAGGTGCGCTGTTCAGGATGTATCACCCTGGACGTAGTGTTCGGCATGCCCGATAACTACCGATCTGAAGAACTTCTCTTCCACATCGTGCCCTTCCCCAGTGGCTACCACGCCCTGTTGGGACGTGACGCCTTCGCAAAATTCCAGGCTATACCGCATTACGGGTATATGAAACTTAAAATGCCAGGACCAAACGGAGTAATCACAGCTGCTAGTGACCCGAATATAGCCCTGCGGGCCGAAAACAAAACAGCGGCGCTTGCCCTCGAGGCTCTAGCTGAGACCTTTGCTGCAGAGGAGCTGACCGCACTTCGGTCAACAGTGGACAAAGATGACGTGACCCTCAGCAAGAGGCCCAAATCAACGTCCTTTAAGCCGGCAAAGGAAACCATTAAATTTCAGGTACACCCGATGGACCCTAACAAGATAGCGTCCATCGGAGCTCATTCGATCCCGTAGTGGACGAAGCGCTGCGAGCTTTCTTACAAGAAAACTGGGACATCTTCGCCTGGCACCCTTCCGATATGCCCGGCATCCCACGACGGCTGGCAAAACATAGTCTGAACATCATCGCAGGCTTTAAGCCCATAAAACAGACTCTGCGCTGCTTCTCCGAGCCCAAACGACAAGCTATGGGTGAAGAACTGGCTAAATTGCTAGAGGCCGGGTTCATTCGGGACATTAAGCACCCCGAATGGTTGGCAAACCTGGTTATGGTACCAAAGAAAGATAAATCCTGGCGGCTATGTGTCGACTTTGAAGACCTCAACAAGGCCTGCCCCAAGGACCCTTTCCCTCTACCACGAATAGACCAGATTATTGATGCCACAGCCGGACACGACTCGCTGTGTTTCCTCGATGCTTATTCCAGGTACCATCAGATTAAAATGAAGGAATCCGATCAAGCGGCAACCGCATTCATCACCCCTTATGAGCCGTTTTGCTTCAACACAATGCCTTTCGGGCTAAAGAACGCTGGGGCTACATACCAGCGCATGATCCAGACCTGTCTCGAAAAACAGGTTGGCAAAACAGTCGAGGCGTACGTGGACGATGTGGTCATTAAAACCAAACACGTTAGCAATCTGATCGACGACTTAAGGCAAACCTTTGACAGCCTACGCGAATACGATATTCGGCTCAATCCGGAGAAGTGTGTATTCGGCGTTCCCGCTGGTAAATTGCTCGGATTCATCGTTTCACATAGAGGAATAGAAGCGAATCCGGCAAAGATCCGCGCCTTATCCGAACTTGCTGTTCCTACGGAGCTAAAGCATGTCCAAAGATTGGCGGGCTGTGTGGCGGCATTAAGTCACTTTATCTCCCGCCTCGGTGAAAAAGCTTTACCACTGTATAAGTTGCTGAAACGGACCAAGAATTTTGAATGGAACGACGAAGCAAAGGCTGCGTTAGAAGAAATCAAGACACTCCTGGCAAGTAACCCCATACTCACAGCACCAGGCGCTGGTGAGCCCATGTTATTATACATATCGGCCACCAACCAAGTCGTTAGCGCGGTGCTCGTCGTCGAACGAGAGGATGAGGGACACAAATTCCATATACAAAAGCCGGTCTACTACGTGTCAGAAGTACTAACGCAATGCAAGTCCAGATACCCGCACTATCAGAAGATAGCCTATACAGTTTTTATGGCATCACAGAAGCTAAGACACTACTTCCAAGAGTGTTCGGTTACGGTGGCATCCGAAGTCCCCTTGAATGATATAATCAATAACAGGGATGCCACCGGCCGCATAGCCAAATGGGCGATCGAGCTCCTTCCTTTCGAGATTACCTACAAACCACGCCGAGCTATTAAATCTCAGGTTTTGGGTAGATTTCCTCGCCGAATGGACAGAAGCCGAACTCCCGAGAGAATATAGTACATACTCCTATTGGACGATGTACTTTGATGGATCCAAAACTTTGGCCGGACTGGGGGCTGAGTTGTTCTCACATCCCCCACAGGTGACAACGTTCGATACGTGTTACAGATCATGTATGCTGACTCCAACAATGCAGCCGAGTACGAAGCCATCTTACACGGTCTTCGGATGGCAGCTTCAATGGGCATACAGCGGCTGGAGGTACGGGGAGATTCCAATCTGGCCATCTCTCAAGTCAACGGTGAGTTTGATGCTAAGAATCCGAAGATGGCGGCATATAGAAACGATGTCCTCAAGATATCCGCACGGTTCGAGGGGCTAGAATTTCACCACGTCGCTAGAGACGACAACGAAGCTGCCGATATACTGGCCCGAATAGGAGCCAAACGTGATCCTGTCCCACCAAACACTTTTCTGGAACGGCTCTTTAAGCCATCTGTGGTTTGGCCAGATTAAGAGGACACCGATCCATCCAGCGCAAACAAGGTTGTTCCCCCTGTAAACGAACCATACGATCAAATCATCGGCGGCTCCGTCATGGACGAAACGCCCTCGGCTCACGAGGTCATGGCAGTAATCGCGCCATGGACCGAGCCCTTCCTCGCCTACCTCCTTCGCAAAGAACTCCCCGACGATCAGACGGAGGCGCGACGCATAGTTCGGCGCTCCAAAGCCTTCAAGGTACACGAAGGAGAGTTATACAAGAAGAGCACCACCGGAGTACTACAGCGGTGCATATCTGAGGAAGAAGGGCGGCAGCTATTAGCCGAAGTCCACGCAGGGATGGGCGGTCATCACGCCGCGGCAAGAGCCTTAGTAAGCAAGGCCTTCCGGGCTGGGTTCTTTTGGCCTACAGCTCGGGCGGACGCCCAATCACTTGTCAAATATTGCGTGGGGTGTCAACTTTTCGCAAACCAAAGTCACATGCCCCCAACAGCTCTTCGGACTATTCCGATCACCTGGCCCTTCGCGGTCTGGGGGCTGGACATGGTCGGACCACTTAAAGGGGGGACCAAGAAAAATAAATACTTACTGGTCATGGTCGACAAGTTCACCAAATGGATAGAGGCCAAACCTGTTAAATCAGCCAAATCCGGACCAATAATCGACTTTATATCCGGCGTGGTACACCGTTACGGTGTCCCGCACAGTATAATAACTGATAACAGATCCAATTTCACGGCCTAGGAGGTCAAAGACTGGTGCGCAAAGATGGGCATCAAGCTCGATTACGCATCGGTTTATCACCCGCAGACTAATGGACAAGTCGAACGAGCAAACGGCCTCATAATGAGTGGCATCAAGCCATGTTTGGTCCGGTCTCTTCAAGAGTCCGATTGTCAGTGGGTAGAGAAGCTCGACTCCGTTCTATGGGGCTTGCGCACCACCACGAATAGATCAACGGGATACACACCGTTCTTCATGGTCTACGGGGCCGAAGCGGCCCTTCCTTGTGATATCATTCACGATGCACCAAGAGTGCGCATGTACGAGGAAAGAGAGGCCGAGTTAGATCAGCAGGATGACTTGGACGCCTTGGAAGAGGAGCGTGACATAGCTCGGGCCCGTTCTACTTTTTATCAGCAGCAGGCCCGGCGTTACCAGAGCAGGGAGGTCAGGGCACAAGCATACAACGTGGGCGAACTAGTCTTACGACTACCGGAGAAGCAGAAGCATAAACTCAAGCCCAAATGGGAAGGCCCCTTCATCATCGACGAGGTACTCATAGGAGGAGCTTACCGTCTTCGGAACCCGCAGGACAACCACCTTGAACCAAACCCATGGAACGCAGCTCGTCTTCGGCGCTTCTACGGTTAGACCGGTGTTGTCATACTTTTTACCTTTCTCCTTTCTTTCTTTTTATTGTTATTTCTTCTCCCTCCCACCTTGATTTCTGGCAGGGTTGATTTCTTTTTCTTCCCAACTCTATATTCGGTTCGACCGATCTTGTACTAATGATTTTTCGGCCTACACCTTCAAGTGCTAAATCCGAACACAATACCCGGGGGCTTCTTTTCCGAAGCCAATGCTTTTATGTTATAAGCACTTACGCACATTTATTGTGTACCCATACTTTCCTTATCGTTTTTTACGCCATCTTATGCATCAATTCGAACTAAGAATTTGCCAAGCTGGGTTGCCTTGCTCCTGTGCTTACCCTCTACGTTCCCGATTGTTCGTCTAGAGGGTAAAGGGAGCACCTCTGCGATTGTTACGACCGGGTCATCCGGATACGTACCTCAGACGGGTGAAGCCAAAAGCTAGCTATCTTCAGTAGACAATTGATCGGCTACGACGGATTCAACCATGGTCGTGATGACCATTATTCGGGCTTCTTCCCTCACACAAGCCCTTGGCCGCATACTAACAGTATACGGCCTTTTTCCTACAATTTACGTAGTACCCCTGAAGAAAGGTATCGATAGAGTTACTATTTTCTTCAGAAGATGTTTCTTATGCTAAGCAGTAATATAACATATCTCCCTCTGTGCTTTCTGTCTGTTCGTACCACATGGTCAGATTGCCTGGTTCCCGAATATAATTCCCTCCCTTACGGGTGATAATTTACAAGGAACACTCCCAAGCCCTTGGCGCGGGAGGCTAAAGCCGATGGCCGGTTAAGACAAAGTTCACAACACAGACGGAGCAATTCTTCGATTATCAAAGCATATAGCTACATATGATCATATATCTGGCTGGTGATCGAGATTATAGATTATGGTGTCTAGGGAACAGTCTTGTTGTGAGAGACGGGCGGCGGGCATCATCTGGTCGTATACCAGGTGAAGCGGCACTTCTTGTCCATCTGCCCCCACTGGTCCAACCTGAGCCATACGCTCGGGGTCAAGTCCGGTATAGCGAGTCTTGATCATCGCCCACGCCTCTCGTGCTCCCTCCCGGCAAGCCGATGTCTTCCACAGCTCGAGCCTAGCTCGGGCTCCCTTGAAGCGATCGATTAGTTCGGTCATCCTCTCCGGAGGTTGCTCGGCAGGCCATAGTGCCTTCACCATGCTTTTCATGGCCTTCCGAGCCCGCTCATGAAGGGCGGACAGCTCCTTCAACAGATTCCCCTGGTAGGATCCGATTTCCTCTTCGGGTCGCCCGGACAATAGACCTGCATATGAGTCACGGCATGCGTATCACACCTCGCTTATAAGAGATACTTTCCGATGTTAAAATCACACTTACTGAACATGCCTCTCTGTAGATTCTGGTTTTCCCCTTCGGCCTGGGCCAATTGAGCCTTCAAGCTCTCAATCTGTTCGGCTTGTTGTCTATTCTCCTCCTTCAGGCGGTTCTTCTCTTCAAGATGACGTTGTAAAACGCGATGGCCAGCTTCCAGCTGGGACTAGGCATATTGCTGAGATTCTCGGGCTACATCCAAATCTTTTTGTAATTGCCCTATTGATTCAGCTGCTACATAGTACCCTTGCGTAAGCATGGGGATATACTAAAGATTAGCAATATATATATATATATACTAACCATGTGCCTCCTGAGTAAAGCTCTTCACTTGCTCTAGTTCGGCCTTCGCAACTTCGACCTGTGTTCGGCTGGCTTCCAGTTCCTTGGCCAGTTGCTCGCACCGCTGCTTCGAAGCCTACATTACCAGTCAATTAGTACGGGGATCCTTAATTCGGTCATACCGACCAATTTAAGGCTCGGGGGCTACTGAGTCTATACAAGTGTTCGGACTTTAATAAACAACTACTTACCTGCAGGCTAGACGATATCAACTTTACAGCCTCCCCGAACCCAGCTCGGGCGGCCCCGAGGTGTGCATCCGCCGTGCGTAGAGCACCGAACTCTTGTTCGGAAAAGGCCGGATGACGCAGGGCTTCTTGTCGCCGCCGATGATGCATAGCGCTCCCAACCTCTGATTTGGTGACAGATATGGCATCACCAGAATCGGCTAGGGCAGGATTGACGGTGGGGGCTCCCGCAGCAGGATCGGCATGGGTGGAAGGCCTGGAATCTTAGGCACTGCCGGACGTCCTGACGACGTCCTCGGCGGGTGACGGCCGAACCCTTTTCCTGAATATTTTGGCAAAATGGTCTCTTGTCAGACCTTATCAAATCATGATACTGAATCAAGCGATTAAGCGAAATACCTTTGGGATGAACTCGTAGGCGCACTCGCCCCCGCGACCGGCTCATTTGCCGGATCCTTGTGGCCTTCCGGTCCAGGCGCGGCCGCCGCGGCCGGTGTATGTCGCGCGGATCTACGGCGTTTGGGTGTGGAAGCCGGCGCGTTAGGGCCAGTGGGGGACACTTGCCTCTTGTGGGATGTTTTCTTCTTCTTGCTTGTTGCAGGAGAAGGGAAGGACCTAGGGTAATCGGCGATAATGGCCACCTTGGAGCCGTCAAGGCCCTCTTGGTAGAAAACCCCGTCTTCGAGTTCGATTGACAGATCTGGGTCTTCATGATAGCCCGGATCGTCATCACGGGAATAGTCTTCGGGCTGAGGGGCCGGACAATGTACTGTCTCGATAAAGCTCCTCCATTCCTGTTTGCATGAAAATAAAAGACTTCGGTCAAGAAGGGACAAATTGAGAATCCGGACTATGGTCACGGGATTGAAAGGCTCACCAATTCGATGGGATTATGGCTTGAGTATCCCTCTTTGGTCGATCGCCGAATGAAATCTTCTTGCTCCCCTTTGTATAGGTCGGCAAGTGCGGCGGCCAATGCCGTTTGATCGGCAGGACCCAGTCTTCGGGAGCGAGTAGTATCGCTTGTCCCGTTGTAGCGCCACAGGGGGTGTATCCTCTGTTGAAGGGGTTGGACGCACCGGGAGATGGCGGCGGCCATGACATCTATCATGGTCAGCTTATGATGGGCTAGTATTCTCACACGAGCTGCTAAGCGTTGCACCTCAATGCTGTCTTCCTAGGACTGGCTCTTCGGGCGCCAGTTGTACCTCTTCCTCAAGGGGGCATCGGAGTATTCGGGAAGGCCCTTCCGAGCTGGATCGAATAAAGGGACGTCCTCAATATAAAACCATTCCGAAGTCCATAGTTCGGACTCCTTCGGTGTCCCCACGGGGTATCCCGTCCCCGCTATGCGGCATACTTCGGCCCCGCCGACCTCAAAGATTGTCTTATCTCGAGTGCGAGGGACGAGGCAAAAGTATTTCCTCCACAACTCGAAGTGTGCCTCGCAACCCAGGAACATCTCGCAAAGGGCGACGAAACCCGAGATGTGCAGAATAGACCCTGGAGTGAGGTGGTGGAGCTGACTCCCATAAAACACCAGTAGCCCTCTCAGGAACGGATGAATGGGAAACCCGAGCCCTCGCTGGAGGAATGGCACAAAACACACATTCTCCCCCTTATGTGGATGGGGGAAATTCTCCGCGAGGGCCTCGCCATTGAATGACGTCAAACCGGCGCGGACGGCTGTCAGATCCGAGGAAGGAAGATACCCTTGGGTCTCGAGGTCACGGAGTCGAAGAAGCGACATGGAGCAGCTGGTCCAGTCCCCGGGACGGGATCCGTAAGGATCCGAGGAGGAACTGGGGGTGCTCGCCATCTTTGGTGGAGACCTTTCGCTGGAGTTTTTCTTTTCCGGTGGAGAAGAAGAGGTTGTGGCTTGGACCACGACTTAGTTTGTTTAAATGGGTGGTGCCTCATTTGTGTTAGGGGTAGTTTTGTAAAAAGCTACTGAACCGCTCGTCTCCCCACGATGCGCGAAGTCCAAGAAACACTATTACTGTGGACCCGGCAATCCCATGTTTGGGATTTCTTTTGCCGATGATAGTGCGATTGCCGAACAAGAAGGATGGAGGGACTCGCCTCGCAAGCCGAAGACATGCAAGATTGTCCGAATATGCCTCGGCGTTGGAGGCTAGTCCAGGGGCTACTGAGGGAGTCCTGGCTTTAGGGGTCCTCAGATAGCCGACCTGTATCTCATGGGCCGGACTATACGGGCCACTGGGTGAGCATTAGAAGATCAGGGGCCCGGTCGCCAAGGTGGAAGATTGAAGGGACCATGGCGTGTTCTCCAAGATATCAACAGTAGATAGGCGTGTTTTTTCCCTTTGATGTGCAACCGACTATGTGTAAGCCGGAGGGTTTTAGGGTGTAAGACAACAGAACTCATCTAGGGTTTTAGTCATACGATCTCGTGGTAGATCAACTCTGTAATCCCCATACAATCAATATAATCAAGCAGGACGTAGGGTATTACCTCCATAGGAGGGCCCGAACCTGGGTAAAACCTTGTCCCCTTCGTCTCTCGTTACCATCGATCCTAGTCTCACAGCTCGGGACCCCCTACCCGAGATCCGCCGGTTTTGACACCGACAGCAGGACCCATCTGGTGGGTTCTTCATAGACGTTGACGATGATGCTTAGCTGGTACCTCAGCTACGATCTGATGCCCTGGGATGGGCTGTAGATAGACAGGCTTTATGCCCTTTTACCTTTCATCTGTCTGTACTCAGACAGCTTTAAGCTTCCGCATGGCTTGTATGACTTTGTGCGTATGATTTGAGTGTCAGTTCATGTGACCCCTACCTGTATGAACATATTATGCAAGGCTCTTCTGAGCCTTCTAAATAAATGTTGTGTTGTTGTATGGTTATGTTGTGATGCCATAGTTGTATCTATGCATATCGGGCATGTCGTGCGTATGTGTGACATGCAACGGTATGTATGGGATTCGACACCTAGTTGTGTGCCTTTAGTAGTACTCTTTACGGGGAAATGCCTCTTTGTGCTTCCACCGAGCCTTGGTAGCTTGCTACTGCTCCGGACACATTGATTGACCGGCATGTATCCTTCTTTGCTGCTGTGTCTGTCCCTTTGGGGAAATGTCTCACAGTGTAATGGAGTCCCTGTAGCCTGCTATGACTCGTCTACGTGCAGTGATGACATTAATGTCCCGCGGCGTAATGGAGTCCTTGTAGCTTGCTATGACTCATCTACACATGCTGATGACTGATACCTGCATTGCTGGGTTATGTATGCCTGTCCCTGTACGGATGTGCCACTTGGGTTCTATGACTAGTCATGTTGACCCGGGTTCTTTGACATTTGAATGCTAGCGAAATATATTAACATACGTAAGACAAAAGACGCAAACGGTCCCTGCCCAGGTAAGGTGGCAGCCGTGGAGATGACCGTGCGTGAGGCTGCAATGTGATGTGATGTGTTACATGCTAGATTCTTATGGCTTAGGATCAGCGTTGGTATCAGAGCCTGACTGACTGTAGGATTACCAAGCCAAACTGGTCGAAGTTGAGTCTAGAAATGCTTTAGTTATGTAAGGGAATCGATTGTGGAAGGGAACGTAAGGCTCTTTTTACTCCTCTTCCCGAGTCATTCTATTCTGAGTCACCCTCTTCTTTTCTACGGGGTTAAGATCTAGGCTTCTTATCTATCTCTCAGGATGACGAGTTACTAACCTTGGACTAGTAGCTAGATTGCTTGAGAGTCAACTCCAGTATTCAAGTCTTGTTCTGCGTGACAATCAGTTGGATTAGAAACTTGAAGGTAGAAAGTTGAGTGGTTATGCTATCCAGTCTTTTGCAGGTTGTCTCAAAATCTTTTTTGAGCAATTACAGCCGTTATGCTGTCCGATTTCTGCTAGGAGCTCTAATGCATTTGCATTATCCTCTGTTTCAGATGCCTTCACATTGTTCTCGTCAGGTGGTCCGTCTGACCAGGTGCATTGATGTACCGGGTCACACGGCCATGTTAGTCAGAGTTATGATGGGACTAACCTGCATTGCTGGGTTACGTATGCATGTCCCTGTACGGATGTGCCACTTGGGTTCTATGACTAGTCATGTCGACCCGAGTTCTTTGACATTTGAATGCTAGTGACATATTCACATACGTGAGCCAAAAGACGCAAACGGTCCTGGCCCAGGTAAGGTGGCAGCCGTGGAGATAACCGTGCGTGAGGCTGCAATGTGATGTGATCTGTTACATGCTAGATTCTTATGGCTTAGGATCGGGGTCCCGACAATAATGGAGCCTACCGGCTCTATGATTTCAAAAAAAGATAGAGAAGAGCCCAGAGCTTGGAATACGGACCAGCTTCTCAAATTCTTTACTTAGGATAAAATTTTCCCTATTGTAATAGTTTCTGAGTGAACCTCGATGAATAGAAGTATTTGTCGGCCTAGTGGGAACTAGGGTACCACGGCCCGTCTGCCGCTGGCGCGGAGAACGATGCGCTGGCCCGCCCAAGGAAGACGGCCCTGCCCCGGCTGCTCCAGAGGAAGCTGCCTCGCGAGGGGTATGTCTCATCAAGCCCCTTGCCACCGGTCCAAGCTTTGCCGAAGCTACCAGGCACCAGGTCGCCTCGCGAGACCCCTCCCCCGGGACCGCCTGACGTGGCTTGAGACTGCATCGGTATATCCCCAAAGAGGAAGGAATGATGCAGCATAGGAACGGTAAATATTTCCCTCAGTTATGAAACCAAGGTATCAATCCATATAGGAAGATCACGCACCCACGTAAACAGCACGTGCACACAAATAACAAATACTTGCAACCCGACGCGAAAGAGAGGTTGTCAAGCTCTCTACGGTAATTAGGTAATGATTGTTTTGGCAAATAGATCTCGCAAGAACACAAACTAAAATAAATAAATGAAAAATGCAGCAAGGTATTTTTGGGTTTTTTGGATTAATAGATCTGAAAACAAAAGATGCAAATAGTAGATCGAAAAGCAATATGTTGGAAAAGTAGACCCGGGGGCCGTAGGTTTCACTAGTGGCTTCTCTATGAGTATAGCGCATGGTGGGTGAACAAATTACTGTTGGGCAATTGATAGAAGATCAAATAATCATGACGATATCTAGGCAATGATCATTATATACGCATCACGTCCAAAATAAGTAGACCAAAACGATTCTGCATGTACTTCTATTACTCCACACATTGACTGCTATCCTGCATGCATCTAGTGTATTAAGTTCATGGAAAACCGGAGTAATGCAATAAGAACGATGACATGATGTAGACAAGATCTATTCATATAGGAATAGACCCCATATTTTTATCCTTAATAGCAACGATACATGCGTGTCTTGCTGCCCCTTCTGTCACTAGGAAAGAACACCGCAAGATCGAACCCATCACAAAGCACCTCTTCCCATGGCAAGAAAAATCGATCTACTTGGCCTAACTAAACCAAAGATTCGAAGAAGAAATACGAGGCTATAATTAATCATGCAAATAAGAGATCAAAGAAGACTCAAATCATATTCATGGATAGAAACTAATCATGAAATCAAAATTCATCGGATCCCAACAAACACACCACAAAAGTCATTACATCAAATAGATATCCAAGAGACCATTGTATTGAGAATCATAGAGAGAGAGGAAGCCATCTAGCTACTGCCTACGGACCCGTAGGTCTATGGTGGACTACTCAAGCATCATCGGAGAGGCACCTATGATGAAGATGAACCCCTCCGTGATGGTGTTAGATTGGATCTCGAGGTTCTGGAACTTACGGCAGCTGGAATTGTGTTTCGTCGACTCCCCTTAGGGTTTTTTGATTTTCTGGGAATTTATAGGCTCGATAGTCAGTTGGGGGGACTCTCGAGGTGCCCACCCTCTACCAGGCCGCGCCAGGGGCCTCTAGCGCGCCCTAGAGGAGGGTGGCCACCCTAGGCCCCCTCTCTGGTGCTTGTTTGGCCCATCTTGGCTCTTCTGGTCCATAAAAATTCTCCAAAAATTCCCGTAGAGTTTGGGCTCCGTTTGGTACTGATTTTCTGCGAAGTAAAAAACAAGCAAAAACAGCAACTGGCACTTTGGCACTATGTCAATAGGTTAGTCCCAAAAAATGATATAAAGTTGCTTTAAAATGATTGTAAAACATCCATGATTGATAATATAACAGCATGGAACAAGCAAAAATTATAGATACGTTGGAGACGTATCAGCATCCCCAAGCTTAATTTCTACTCGTCCTCGAGTAGGTAAATGATAAAAACAGAATTTTTGATGTGGAATGTTGCCTATAATGTTCATCAGATATTCTTTTCTTTGTAGCATGGACATTTGGACTTTTAAATGGTTCAAAGCAATAGTCTAGTTTTGACATGAAAACTTTACTACTCAAGCATATCAACAAGCAACCATGTCTTTCAAAATATCAACGCTAAAGCATGTTATCCCTAGCCCATCATGCTCAATCATTGATCCATTCACAATACACACTCATATATTAGCTATACCTAATGCTCAAGTACGATCATAGTGCCTCCTAGTTGGTGCTTTATAAGAGAATATGGAGACTCAAATTGAAAAATAAAAATTACATAAAGTAAATAGATAGGCCCTTCGCAGAGGGAAGTAGGGATTTGTAGAGGTGCCAGAGCTCAAGTGTTTACATTGATAGAGAAAAATATTTTGAGTGGCATGCCTTTCCTGTCAACGAAAATGACTGAGAGATTTCAATATCTTTCCACGCCAGATACATCATAGGCGGTTCCCAAACAGAAAATAAAGTTTATTCCTTTTTCCACCATACTTTCACTTTCCATGGCTAGCGGAATTCACGGTTGCCTTCCATACCAACACTTTCCAAGGAATTTATTATTTGACAACATAAAGTAAATATTATTTTTTTCATTTTGGGACTGGGCATCCCTATTACCGCCGTACTCTCGTGCAATGACAAGTGAATAAACACTCATCTTGAGAATAACACATCTAGCATGGAAAAACATCGGTCAGCCCCTACCGTTTCATGAGCGGTACGAGCACAAAAAAGAGAAAATTTATTTTGAAAATTTAGAGATGGCACATACAAATTTGCTTGGAACGGCATGGAAATACCGTATATAGGTAGGTATGGTGGACTCATATGGCAAAACTGGTTTAAGGATTTTGGATGCACAAGTAGTATTTCTACTTAGTACGAGTGAAGGCTAGCAAGAGATTGAGAAGCATCCAACCAAGAAACGAAAAATCACATTAGCGAGCATTAAGCATAACTATCACTGAATAATGCACCATAAGTAGGATGTAATTTCGTAGCACAACTATTGACTTTCGTGCTTGCATAGGGAATCACAAACCTTAACACCAATATTCTTACTAAGCATAATTACTGACAAACATAACTCACATATAACTATTGTCATGTCTCAAAACTATTACAAAGAATCAAGTTTAATTTGTCCAATGATCTTCATGAAAGTTTTTACTATATCCCTCTTGAATATCTATCACTTTGGGACTAGTTTCATATATTGCAATTGCTTTTGACAAGCTCACATGGATATAAGTGAAGAACATGAGCATACAAGTTTCATCTCTCAAAATAATATAAGTGAAGCATGAGAGGATTTCTTCAAAATTATTAACTCTCAAATTAATATAAGTGAAGCATGAGAGCATTTCTTCAAACATGTAAAAGCACTCTGTGCTCAAAAAGATATAAGTGAAGCATAAGAGCAATTCCCTTGCTCAATAGATTTAAGTGAAGCATAAAGAGCAATTCAAGAAAATCATAGCATATTTTTGGATCTCTCAAATAGGTGTGTGCATCAAGGATAAAAGCAAATAAATCAAAGATACAAGATGCTCCAAGCAAAACTCATGATATGTGACGAATAAAAATATAGCTCCAAGTAATATACCGATGGTTGTTAGAAGAAAGAGGGGATGCCACTCGGGGCATCCCCAAGCTTAGTTGCTTGTTACTCTTTGGATCTTACCTTGGGGTGCTATAGCATCACCAAGCCTAGGCTCTTCTTACTCCTTATTCCTTCATCCATCGTGATCTCACCCAAAACATGAAAACTTCAATCACACAAAACTTGACAAAATTCTCGTGAGATCCGTTAGTATAATAAAGCAAATTACCACTTTAGGTACTGTTGTAAACCCATTAATATTTTATTATTGAATTATATATACTGTATTCTAACTTTACCATGACTTATACCCCCCGATACAAGCCATAGATTCGTCAAAACAAGCACACAATGCAACGAAAACAGAATCTGTTTCAGACAGAACAGTCTGTAGTAATCTGTACTCTACCCATACTTCTGAAACTCTACAAATTCTGAAAAATTATGACAACGTAACTAATTTTTATAGAAATACTGTGTTCAAATTTCAGATCAATATCACGTTCCAGCAAAAAATGAAAATTCGTGCACTGGGAACAAAGTTTCTGTTTCAGATTCAGCATTGTTTCTACTCATCTTATGGATCATCCTAAAGGTATTACTTGGCACAAACTATAAATAAAACATAAAAAAACAATCATAACATAATCATAACTGTACAAAATACTCAAAAACAGAAAGGAAAAGATAAAAATAATTTATTCATTGGGTTGCCTCCCAACAAGCGCTATCGTTTTACGCCCCTAGCTAGGCATAACGCATAGATTCAAGTATTGTCATCCTTAGTTTCCAAATCCTTAAACACACAACGAGAATTTTTCAAGAACCTATCATGCATATTTTCAATGACAATACTTCTAGGAATAAGATTGAAAAATTTATTCTTTCCATGAAGATTGTTTACCACTTCAACAAAATTGGGATGAATAGTTATTATTTTAAGATCCTCATTGTTTCTACTAGAAGCGGTACCCTTGTTCTTTGGAAATTGCATGGATTTGCAATCTTTACTAATGGGAGTTTTTAAAATAGTCTTATCAGTAGGGAAATCCGAACTTAAATTACGAAAGATTTCTTCCAAGTTATCAATTCTAGTGGGGCTTTCTTCAATTCTTTTATTGACTACGGGTTCTTTTTCCTTTAATATTTTAAGAGCGTCTCCCGCCTTTGACCCAATTCTATTAGCAAGATTATGCATCCTTTTATCCAAATTCTCAATATTTTCCTTGGTGGGGATTTTCTTTTCAATAGCATCTAACCTTTTCATAACATGCTCAAGAGTTAAAACTGTTTCATTGACAATCATAGGTGGGAAACCCACTAAATTTCCCAAAGCATTTTAAGCATCCAAAGCGGGGCACATCAAGAAATTTCCACCGGCAATCGTATCAAGGACGAATCTATACCAAGTGGTGATGCCCACATAGAAACAGCGAAGAAGAACAATGGTAGATTCTTTACGAATAGATCTATTATGAGCATTGCAAATCCTATACCAAGTATCTTTAAGATTCTCCCCTCCCCTTTGTTTAAAATTAAGAACCTCATTCTCGGGGGTAAACGCAATAACGGAGGAACTAGCCATAGTGAAGAGATATGCGAACAAGAGATCTGACGAGAAAAAGGCAAACGAAAAAGAGAGGGCGAATAAAACGACAAATTTGTGAAGTGGGGGAGAGGAAAACGAGAGGCAAATGGCAAATAATGTAAATTGCAAGGAGATGAGATTTGTGATTAGGAACCTGGTAGATGAGATTGTTTCCTCCCCGGCAACAGTGCCAGAAATTCCTTTGACGTGGCTTGAGACTGCGTCGGTATTTCCCCAAAGAGGAAGGGATGATGTAGCACAACGACGGTAAGTATTTCCCTCAGTTAGGAAACCAAGGTATCAATCCGTAGAGGAAGATCACGCACCCACGTAAATAGCACTTGCACACAAATAACAAATACTTGCAACCCGACGCGAAAGAGAGGTTGTCAAGCTCTCCACGGTAATAAGATAGATTAGGTAATGATAGTTTTGGCAAATAGATCTCGCAAGAACACAAACTAAAATAAATAAATAAAAAGTGCAGCAAGGTATTTTTGGTTTTTTTTGGATTAATAGATCTGAAAACAAAAGACGAAAATAGTAGATCAGAAAGCAATATGTTGGAAAAGTAGACCCGGGGGCCGTAGGTTTCACTAGTGGCTTCTCTCATGAGTATAGCGCACGGTGGGTGAACAAATTACTGTTGGGCAATTGATAGAAGATCAAATAATCATGACGATATCCAGGCAATGATCATTATATAGGCATCATGTCCAAAATAAGTAGACTGAAACGATTCTGCATCTACTTCTATTACTCCACACATTTACCGCTATCCAGCATGCATCTAGTGTATTAAGTTCATGGGAAAACGGAGTAATGCAATAAGAACGGTGACATGATGTAGACAAGATCTATTCATGTAGGAATAGACTCCATCTTGTTATCCTTAATGGCAACGATACATGCGTGTCTTGCTATCCCTTCTGTCACTGGGAAAGAACACCGCAAGATCGAACCCATCACAAAGCACCTCTTCCCATGGCAAGAAAAATCGATCTAGTTGGCCTAACTAAACCAAAGATTCTAAGAAGAAATACGAGGCTATAAGTAATCATGCAAATAAGAGATCAAAGAAGACTCGAATCATATTCATGGATAGAAACTGATCATGAACTCAAAATTCATCGGATCCCAACAAACACACCGCAAAAGTCATTACATCAAATAGATCTCCAAGAGACCATTGTATTGAGAATCATAGAGAGAGAGAGAGGAAGCCATCTAGCTACTGCCTATTGACCCGTAGGTCTATGGTGGACTACTCACTCATCATCGGAGAGGCACCTACGATGAAGATGAACCCCTCCGTGATGGTGTTAGATTGGATCTCGAGGTTCTGGAACTTGCGGCGGCTGGAATTGTGTTTCGTCGACTCCCCTTAGGGTTTTCTGATTTGCTGGGAATTTATAGGCTCGATAGTTGGTTAGGGGGACTCCCGAGGTGCCCACCCTCTACCAGGCCGCGCTAGGGGCCTCTGGCGCGCCCTGGTGGAGGGTGGCCACCCTGGGCCCCCTCTCTAGTGCTTGTTTGGCCCATCTTTGCTCTTCTAGTCTATACAAATTCTCCAAAAATTCCCGTAGTGTTTGGGCTCCGTTTGGTACTGATTTTCTGTGAAGTAAAAAACAAGCAAAAAGAGCAACTAGCACTTTGGCACTATGTCAATAGGTTAGTCCCAAAAAATGATATAAAGTTGCTATAAAATGATTGTATAACATCCAAGATTGATAATATAACAGCATGGAACAAGCAAAAATTATAGATACGTTGGAGACGTGTCACCGCCTCACGAGGCCTGGCGCGCGGTGCCAGCCGCGGGGCCTCGTGACCATCACGTGGGTGACTCACCCGCTCGGAGGAGGATGACAGAGGCCGTGCTAGTAGGTGCGGCCAGGTACAGTTTCGTTTCTGGTGATTATGAGGCAGCGACCGCTGCCCCTCCAAAAGCAGGTTACAAAAGCTTACCGTTTCGGTGATAGAGGATCGGAACAGATCGGTGCTGCATGATGGAGGTCATCACCGAGCCCACGAGCGCGTCATGAAGACTCCTTTACCAGCCGAAGACCACCTTTAATCAGGATAGGCCTGGCTCCTGTCTCCCTTCGAATTGCCGCCCTGTGGCCACCCTTTCCCGCCTATATTTTCGGGGAAGAGGACCAAGGCACTACAAAGGGGGACGGGCCACGTCCATGTAAGGGGATCAAGCCAATCTCTGCCCCAACACCCCGTGTGCTGGAGCCTCAAGCTCCTCCTTTTCCAAGGCAACCAAATCACAAGCAGGAGTAGGGATTTACACCACACGGTGGCCCGAACTTGGGTAGCTCGCGTGTCCCTGTCATTTCCGGTGAGGAGGAGTGAGCTCGCTGTCAACCTTTCTATGTTTGTCATTGTATTGCAGGTCTCAAGCCAAGCCCCAGTGTTCGAACCTTGTTCTTGGAGAAGTTCTTGGACGCGGATCCCAGATCGGACATTTGGGGAGCTTGCCTTTTTCGCGCACTCGACCTCGACATCAGCATCAACATGGACGAAGCTGCCACACGCTAGGAACGCGCAGCATGCCGAGCTGCCGCCAGGGCACCGGCGGCGCCCGCCGCCCGTGGTGCCCCGGGTCAGTGCCATCGGGCCACCACCGAGCCCGTTGGGGAGCGTGTAGCCTCCTCCATCCATCCGTCGGTGAATGAGCAGGCACGTGGCTGCTCCATAAACTGTCTCCTCACTGGCGCGCCATGACCCTCCTGCTCTGCGTGCCACGCTGCTCATGGCTCAGGACCTTCTACGCTACCGCCCTGCCAAGGACTGCTACGAAGCCTGGCTCGAACGCATCACCGAGCTCGTCAACGCCACGCATAGCGCTCCGAGTCATGACGGTTAGGCGCCCTCTTGCTCCCTGCTCCCTCCGATGTCGTGCGCCAACCAAGCCGAGCGTGAGGCTGCCCCTCCTCCTCCTCCGGCCCGCGATGCGCCCGAGCGGCACCATGTGGCGCGCGTGGCGGAGCCGCTCCACGGGTCATCGACGCCAGCAGGTGATGGCGACAGTTACCAGATTGTCCATCGCACGCTCCAAGACATGCGCGTGACCCTCGAGAAGGCACGCAACCACCAGGATCGTGTTATCCAAGACGTCGCCCTGGCCGGGCGCCAGAATTGCGCGACCCTCAATGGAGGCGCCGCCAGCATAGGGGTCTACCTGGCCCTCACTCCCAAGCTACACCGCGTGGTGTGGCCCGACAAGTTCAAGCCAGAACTTCTTCCTCGCTACGACTGGAGTGCCAACCCCACAGAGTTCCTCCTGCTCTACACCATCACCATCCAAGCCGCGAGGGGGGACGACCGGGTCATGGCAAACTGGTTCCCCATGGCCCTCAAGGATGTTGCGCGCGCATGGCTCCTAAACCTCCCCGAGGCGTCCATCTCTTCATGGCAGGACCTATGCAAGCAGTTCGTCGCCAACTTCACGGGCACGAGAGACCGCCCCCTAACGCTCAACAACTTGCGAGCCATGCACCAACGCCCTGACGAGCCCCTCCGCAAGTTTGTATCGTGCTTCAGCCAGGTGCGCAATAGGACCCCGAAGGCCTCTGATGCTGCAATTGTCTCTGCCTTCACCAGCGGCGTCACTAACGTAAAGATGCGCGAGAAGCTCTCCGTCAGGGACGAGCTAGACTCCGCAGTAGAGCTTTTCGTCCTTGCCGACCGCTGCGCCAAGGCCAAAGTGGGACGCCTGTTCCTCCACAACGACCCTGAAACCGAGCCTCGCGCGACGAAGTCCAAGGGCAAGGACCCCAAGCGCAAGGGCCCTGCCGTGCTCGCAGTAGAGTCAAACTACAAGCGCATCCGCGACCGCGGTGACGCCGAGAAGGACGACCGCCCCGCCCGCGCCTACCACAACGTGAACTCCACATCACCGAGGACTATTACGAGCTTAGGCAGCTTCGCGAGGGCCGCACCGACCGCCGCAGCAGTCGCAAGGAGCGCGGTGGCAGGGGTCGCGGCGGCTGCAGTGGAGGCAATCACTGGGACAACAACAACGGCACCGGTGGCAACAACCGCCAGGGCTGGTAGGACCAACAGTGGTCGGCCGACCCTTAGGCCAACGTCGCACCGACGCATGCCGGTGACCCCCATCCCGCTGAGAACGCAAAGGAGGTACCAGGAGCCCCGCAGGGTGGCCTGCATTCTTGGCGGAGCCCAGTCCCCTCCATCCAACCGCCACTTCAAGCAGTTCTCTCATGAGGTGAACAGGGCCCTCCCGGCGTTCGAGTCCGCCAGCCGCCTCAAGTGGTCCGAGCTCCTCATTGTCTTAGATGCCAGCGACCACCCCAAGTCCACGAAGGCCGTGGGGGCCTTCCCCCATCTATGCACTCCTACTATCAGCAATGTAGCTGTCACCAAGACGCTCAGCGACGGCGGGGCAGGGCTAAACGTGCCCTCTATCGAGACCTTCAAGACGCTTCAAGTGCCCTACGAGCGCCTGATGCCCACCAGACCCTTCTTGGGTGTTATCGATGGATCCACCATCCGCTGGGGCAAGTGCGGCTCTCCATCACCTTCGGCACCCGCAGGAACTACCACACGAAGTTCATCGACTTCGACATGGCGCACATCGGCCTGCCCTACAACGCCATTTTGGGATACCCGATGCCCGCCAAGTTCATGGCCGTTACCCACCACGCCTACGGTCTCGTCAAGATGCCCAGCTGCAGCGGCGCTATCACCATCCGTTGTGACGAGAAGGACGCGGTGCACACCCTCGAGCATGCCTACAAGGCCGCCGCCACCGCATACCCCGCCGACGAGGACATCCTTATGCCTACAGAGGAAGCACCCGCGAAGAAGAAGCCCCTACACCCTCAGGAGCGGACTAGGTCCAAGAGGGCGCCGCCGGATGTGGGTAGCGCAGGCCCCTCTCGCGCTATCAGCAGCGCCCCTTCCCCTAAATAGGAAGGCGCGCTCGTCACCTTCCTCCGGGCAAGCCCTGGTGCGTCATCATGGATGGCATTATGTATGCCCGGCCTGCCGATGGAGGTGATCGAGAACCACTCAGTCGAGTGCCAGAGCGGATGGCCCGTCAGCAAGCCCCAAGTTACAGGAATCGCCCGTGAAGCTCCCCACCGCAGGTGCATCGTCAGCCCCACCCCCATCTCCAAGCGGCACGGAGACAGGCGCATGTACGTCGACTTCGTCTCCCTCAACCAGGCTTGCTTCGCGAGGCCCTTCTCTCCTCCATCTCCGCTCATGCGTGTGCCCTTCGGCCTGGAGAATGTCGCAACCACCTTCGCGAGGCCCCTCTCACGGCGCCAGCAGCGGGGCCTCATGACCATCGCGTGGGTGACTCACCCGCTCGGAGAAGGATGACAGAGGTCGTGCCACCAGGCACGGCCAGGTACAGTTTTCCTTTCTGGTGATTAGGGGGCAGCGCCCGCTTCCCCTCCAAAAGCAGGTTACAAAAGCTTACCATTTCGATGATAGAGGATCATAACGGATCGGTGCTGCAAGATAGAGGTCATCGCCGAGCCCACGAACGCGTCACGAAGACTGCTTTACCAGGTGAAGGTCGCCTTTAGTCAGGATAGGCTTGATCATGTCCCCTTCGAATTGCCGCCCTGTGGCCATGATACGTCTCCAACGTATCTATAATTTTTTATTGATCCATGCTATTGTATTATCATTCTAGGATACCTTTTGGGTGTTTATTTACCAATTAATATTATTTTTGAGCACTAACCTATTAACCTAGTGCCCAGTGCGAATTGTTGTTTTTCTGCAATTCTTTGGCTTTTCAGGTTTACAGTACCAAACGAAGTCCAATTGCCCCAAAACTTTAATATGATTTTTTCTGGACCAAAAGAAGACTTGGAAGCTCCGGGAGGAGACCGGAGGCCACACGATTGAGGCATGATCCAACAGGGCGCGCCCAGGGGGTAGGTCGCGCATGTTGCCTCGTGGCCCCCTCAGGCGTCCCTCGGTGCCCCTCTCTGGCCTATAAATTCTCATTAATTCCCAAAACCCAAGAGAGCCTCCCGAAACACTTTTTCGGCCGCCACAAGTCTCTGTTCCGTCATATGCCCATCCGGAGCCCTGTTCCGGTGCCCTACCGGTGGGGGGATTGATCACGAAGGGCCTCTACATCAACCTTGCTGCTCCATGGTGATGTGTGAGTAGTTTCCCACAGACCTACGGGTCCGTAGTTAGTACCTAGATGGATATCTCTCTCTCTTGATCTTCAATACAATGATCATCACATCTTCGCTTTGATCTATCTGATGTAATCCTTTTGTGCAGTGCGTTTATTGGGATCTGGTGAATTGTGGGTTTATGTTCAGTTATTCATGAAAAATATTTGAGTCTTCTCTGGAATCTATTATGATTCTTATGTGCATGATCATTATAGCTTCATAAATATCTCTGATCTATTGATTTGCTTTGGCAAAGTAGATTGATCTTTCTTTAGTGAGAGGGGTGCATTGTAGTGGGTTCAATCTGATGGGTTTCTATATCCTAGTGACAGAAAGGTACAAGATACGTCTTTGTATTGTTGCCACTAAGGATAAAATGATGGGGTTAGTTCATATTAATTCAATTCTCTTTGTCTACATCATGTCATTGTTCTCCAAGCATTACTCTATTTTACTTAATACTCTAGATGCATGCTGGATAGCAGTCGATGGGTGGAGTAATAGTAATAGGTGGAGGAAGGAGTTGGCCTATTTGCTTATGGATGTGATGCCTATATACACATGATCATTGCTGTGAATATCACATAACTACGCGCTTTTCTATCAATTGCCCAACAATAATTTGTTTACCCACTGTATGCTTATTTTCATGAGAGATGCCACTAGGGAAAACTATGCCCCCCCCCGGGTCTATTCACTTATATATTTACAAACGATTCAATAACTTGCTGCCATTTATTTATTTTCTATTTATTTTGCAATTTACAATTATCTACTACCAACCACACTACTTAAAAGCTTGCAAATAAAGAGTCAAAGGGGATTGACAACCCTCTTGCCCGCGTTGGGTGCAAGTGTTTGATCTTTTGTGTGTAGTCGCTGAAGACGGTGGTTGGTTGTTACTCCTATTGTTTTGATAAACCTTGGTTCTCTACTGAGGGAAATACTTACCTATATTGTGCTGCATCACCCGTTCCTCTTCACGGATAACCCAGCGCAGATCACAAGTATCAGGAAGGATTTCCAGCGCCGCTGCCCGGGCGTATCATCAACCTACTATCAAGTACCTTCACACAAATTATCATTAACTTGTTCTTATTTTTATTTGCTGTTATATTTTTCTAGCTTCATAAAAATCAAAAATACAAAAATATTTATCTTTGTTAGTTGCTAGTTTACTTCTTTGCTTGTCATAGTTGCTAGTTTACTTGTCCTGCTTGTTACTTCGCTTGCTCGGTCACCATGTCTCAAGATACTAATAAGTTGTATGACTTTTCAAATACTAATAACAGTGATTTTATTAGTACTCCTATACCACCCGCCACTAGTGTGGAGTTTTATGATATTAATGCTGCATTGTTGAATCTTTTCATAAAAGAACATTTTTGGGGAAGTCCAAATGAGGATCCCGCTGCTCATCTTAATACCTTTTGTTGAATTATGTGATATGCAAAAGAAAAAGGATATGGATAATGATGTGGTCAAATTAAAATTATTTTCTTTTCCACTACGAGATAAAGCTAAAGCTTGGTTTCACGTTTACCACGTATAATAGTATTGGAACATGGGGTAAGTGTAAAGATGCTTTTATTGCCAAGTATTTTCCTCCTGCTAAGATCATCTCCCTTAGAAATCAAATAATGAATTTTAAACAACATGATCATGAACATGTTGCACAAGCTTGGGAGCGAATGAAATCTATGATTAGAAATTGTCCTACTCATGGCTTAAATTTGTGGATGATTATCCAAAATTTCTATGCTGGACTAAACTTTGTGTCTAGAAATCTTCTTGATTCTGCTGCACGTGCTACCTTCATGGAGGTGACCTTAGGAGAGGCCACCAAACTTCTGGACAACATCATGACAAACTACTCTCAATGGCACACCGAAAGAGCTCCAACTGGAAAGAAGGTAAACTCTGTCGAGGAAATCGCTACTTTGAGGGAAAAAGTGGATGCTCTTATGAATATGGTTGATAGTAAAAATGCTCATGTTGATCCCAATGATATGCCTTTGTCTACTTTGATTGAGGAAAATATTGATGCTATTGAAGCGAACTTCATCTCGCGAAACAATTTCAACAACAATGCGTATAGAGGAAATTTTAATGCTAGACCGTATCACGGTAACCGTCGAGGGAACGAGCCTGGAATAATATCAAGGGTATGAAAGAGGGGCGGAGTCTAGCTACGACACAGGTGTATCACTCGAATTTAGCGAGTTCGGTCCCCTTTCGGAGGAGGTAAAGACCCTACGTCTCTGGCTCGGGGGCTTGTGTTTTCTTAGGGGGGTATGAATACAATAGAGTGCGGAACCCTTGCTCAGGAGCCCGGGCGTGGCTTATATAGAGTGCGCCACCACCGGCCGAGCGCCATTAGAAGGGCAATTACTACTAGTAACTGCAGCCGTTACTAGAAACTGTTGCTTTAACTAGATGTGTTACAGGTGACGTCGGTGTTCACAACACTTCACGTGTGACATTAAGTCTCTCGAACGTTGCAGCTCCCACGTCGTCCAAGCTTCCTCTCTCCCGAGTGCTAATACTTGTCCGACTGATGGAATGACGTCTGAGTGACTTGATGGATCCAAGTGGATCTTTCATATGCATCCGAATGCATCTCTAGTCCAGGGACTTTAATGATAATGTGGGGCCACGGGTGGGCCTTAGATGTCAGGTCTATGACCCTACCTCTGGTAGGTGACCTCATCAGTAGCCCCTGAATTAGTGGCGGTTTGAGAGGACGACTGAACGACACTCGGTAGTGTCGTCGACGCCTCGAAGGCGTCAGGAGAATAGTCCAGGGCGTTTCCCACTCGGTCCCAAAATAACGACGGATTCAGGATTTACAAATTCTGATTGATCTCACTAACTTGGCTGCTTAGCACAACCAGATGGTGTCGGATTATCTCTCGGGAGAAACAATGTGATAGCTTGAGTGAAAGTTCTTCAGGAACCCTAGATGACGACACGGTAGCGAAGGCTGACCTCCAAAGTCTCCTTGCATGACTCCCGCGGTTACCAGTGATTACATCCCAGTGTCCGGTAAGCCTGCGTTGAGCATTCGGCAGACAGAAGCGAATCGAGAGGAGCCGGTGAGTGCGGGGCCCATTCGGACCATATCGCAGCGCAATTTCCGTGAGTTTGAAATCGTTGGTGACGCGCGCGCGCACCGGAACGGTTGCGTCACGGAAGCGGGGCAAGTGGGCGTGGCGCCTTGATTTCCGCACCACGATTATCGCCACGCGTCCGCGAAGCACTGTAAAGAAGATCCCACGGATCTCGCGCCGCTCGCGGATTGACGACTGTAGATGCGCCCGATTTGCATATAAAAGACGAACAAGCGGTGGGGAGAGACAGATCTCATTTCCCCCACCCTCAATTTCTCCAACGCTCCGCCGAACACCTCCCTCCTCAGCTCCGCCTCCGACCTGCAACCCATTCCGTCGGAGATGACAAAGAATGCGACTGCGAAGGCCGAGCAGGCAAAGAAGGGGTCATGTGGGTCGTCTTCAAGCGTCGGCACGCCTTCGGGTTGGATCCAGGGCGACTGGTTGGCGCCGCGGCTACTGTCGGGGATATTACCCCGCGGTATAACCCGGCCTGAAGTATGACCCGGCCGGGACTTGGCGACTCACTGATGCCCCGCCCGAGCTTGGCGACTCATTGGTGACCCGACAGGAGGTATGACCCGGCCCATCGTATGGCGGCTCATAGGTCACCTCTATTACCGGGTCGCAGGACGACCAGGCCCAAGGCCCAGCGTGCAAGCCGACGCAAGGCGGCTCATGGACGGGCCTGGAGGGTCGGCTCACAGAGAAAGCCCTACGAGAGGAAGGATTCCCTCACAAAGGAAACAAGACCCGGATTAGGATTCAAGAGAGACTAGTCCTAATCCTACTCCTAGTAGGACTCTACATGTAAACCTACCCCTTCAACTTATATAAGGAGGGGTAAGGCACCCCAAGAGGGACAAGTTCAAGTCATTAGAGATAGACAGATTAGAGGCTCTCGAGATTAGAGGTAGCGACTCCGCACCCTTGTAATCGAGATCGTCATCATCATCAATATAGACACAAAGTAGGACGTAAGCTTTTACCTCCATCGGAGTGGCCGAACCTGGGTAAACTCGCGTCTCTCGATTCCGACCAACCCCTCTCAAGCCGCCACATAGTTGCGATGGCCTCACACCTAAGTTCTCTCACGAGGACATCATGCCGTGACAAAACCACGACAGTTGGCGCCCATCGTGGGGTGGATGCACGGTGGTGTTGTGTTCTTGAAGGAAGCTTTTCAGGGATCCAGAAGATTGCAATTGGTTGGATGAAGAAGAGTCGGCACTGAACAATCGCGCAGGGTAACCCGGCATGGGATAGCCTTGGGCAGAGCCGGCGAATTCATTGTTTTGTGATTAGTCAACTTTGAAGTTGAAAGTATGAGGTTTGAGTTCAAGGAAAAACTAGGGTTGCGTGTTACACAGCCACCGCACGCGTTGTGGTTTTCCATGGAGTCCGAGGCAATAACTTTTCATGTTGATAGCCTTCGGCGAACCGTCAATCCCAGTTTTCGTTGAGATGGACTGAGAAATTTCGCTGTGGTCGTTCTGTTCGATCCACCAAGTTACGGATGCTGCCTCCCACCTTCACGTCTGTTTCAAGTTCCGAGGTAATCTGTATTTACGAGCAAACGGTGCCATCATCAGCGGGCGAAATAAATTGGACGTACAGCTGCATTGGAGTCTGCCCTTATCATTATGATGAATAATAAGTGAAGCAGTACGCGTGTACATACACTGATCGGCTGCAGCTCTAGGCATGAGGTCAACTTAGGTGCCCAAGCTCGTAAGAGAAGTATTGTTGATGGCTCAACAAGTGACGTGTGCAAGCAATCCAAGACAATAGTACTACATGCCAGCAGTGCCTAGCAGGGCAGGATACATAGGAAATTCGTCCAGGGGTTCATCCGATTCATGTGTTCAGAATTACCTCAACACAATTAGTAGTAGTGATGCAACCACTACCACCAATAATGCTATATGCAGAGTTCTATGCACGCTTTCCAATACTTAATTGATCCACGTGAAGAGCTTGGCAGCGTTTTTACAGTTCGACTCGGTCTGTGCTACGGTTGCCATCCGAACGCGATCCCGTCTCTCTGGACGGATGGCTGGTTGTCTCCTGTGGATCGAGCTAGGGCCCTCTGGATTGACCTCGATTCGATCTCCGTTGCGGACTGTCTCTCTGGATCGGGCCGGCGCTGTCTTGTCCCCTCGTTGGACCTTGCCGCTGCTGCCGGTCTCCGTCCTCTACATCACCTCGCCAGGCCTCGTCACCAGACCTCACCGTCGACCGCCGGACCCCGCCCTACCCCGGCCGGCTCCCATCCCGCGCCAGCGCCGCCCCCGGCCGCTCCACCTCGCCCCGGTCGCATCACAGCGCACCGGCCGGCTCCACCCCGCACCCGTTTCCATCGCGCCTGCCTCGCTTCGAGCCGGCCTTGCTCCGCCGACGCGCGTCCGAGTCGCCCCGCCTCCGTGCCCCCGCGAGCCGGCTCCGCTTCCGTGCTCCCCGCTTCACCTCGCTTGTTCACATCACGCGAGTCGCCGGCGTACGTCCGAGCCGCCCCGCTTCGCTCGCCTCTGCCACCATGGCTCCACCTCCGTGCCCCCGCGAGCTGGCTCAGCCTTCGCCTTTCGCATCCTTTCGCCAGGCCTCGTTGCCGGTCGCCAGATCCCGCGCTCCTCGCCGAAACGCGCCGTCAGCTGCCGGTTTCAGCCGCCCTCGCCCCGGCTACCTCAGGTCAAGGTCAGGATCTAGATCGAGCATCATTGCAGTCCTCGCCCGACCTCAAGTTCTTGCTGCTGTTGGAGCTGATTTTTTTTCCAAAACTATGACGTATTTTATAGCAAATTTGGAAACTATAGGGCCGAACGCAAAAAATTCAGAAATGTGACCCCGTCGGCCTGCGGTGGGCCGAAGAGGGGCCCGTCGGCCTGCGGGCGACCGAAGAGGTGCCCGTCGGCCTCCAGGAGGCCGAAGAGCCCTGGTCGGCCTCCAAGCGGCCGAAGTGTCCCTGAATAAGGCCGAGCCGCTCCTTTCTTCCTCCTCTGCTCGCTAGCTCCTCCTCTCTCTCTCTCGTTGCTCTCTGGTGCTTCCACCCCCGTGCCGATCTCTTCCCTCGTGCACCCATTTTCATATTCAACCCGCATAAACAATAGATCATAGCATTCTCCGCCCGCCTACGGTATTTTTTTTGCTACGGGGTAGTTTTTTGTGCGTGAGGAGGAGCCATGGTGGGGTGGAGGAGGTGGATTCAGTTCTTATTGGTCATCGTTTCTTTGCAGGTAATGGCTTGCCCCTTTTGCCGAGCTCCAGGTGGCCCTTGTTCTTCCTTTGATTCTTGTGCGTCTGTCTTCACTGTGGTGCTGGATCGTCGCTGTTCAAGGCGTGTTGTAAGATTCTATATCTTGTTTATCTGATTGTGGCATATGGTTGATGTTGTTTTGGTTGGAATGTATTCTAATGCCTTTGTTTATATGATTATGATGTTTGCTTCCATTCTTTTTGTAGTATGTTCCGTGCAGTGTTATATCACATCTTGCTCGGTACATTGAGGAGTGCAGAGCTTTAGCTATTCGGAGGGGTGACACAGATATTGATCTTGCTCTTCACAACAGTGAGGGTAACTTATATGGTGTTCTGTTTAGACATGGTCGAGTGAGCAGTAAATTCCATGGTCCTTCCTGGGAGGAACTTGTGAATGATTATGGTCTCCGTCATCGTGACATGATGACTGTTAGGCTTGAGCACTATGGAACTATGATTGGTGTTGATTTTCATCGGGATGGTGTTATGTTGTTCCCTTTACCCTGTGTTGGTAAGTTTTTTTTTAGTGATTTTAAGTTTTGTTTCAGCTTATACGTTTTGCTGTTCTGCTCAATTTGTGAAATTATTTTTTTGTAGCTCTTGAGGATCTGAGTGAAACTCAGAGGGAACTTGTTGATAGTTGTTTTTATAGTCGTGGTGTCAGTCTGAATTATCAGCAAATGTATTTCATGTCGCGACAGCTCTTTGATGACAACTACATATTGTGTACTCCTTTTGTTCATAGGATTGATTCCATGAATGTTATTTCTCAACATATGGTGAGCTTTGTTTTTGGCTACTGTTTATTTATTTGGTCTTTGCTCTAGTATACTGTTTTAAATTTGTAAGCTGAACATCATATAACTTGATGTTTTTTGTCAGGTTATTCCGAGCATGGTTGTGAGGAGTTTGAAGGATTTTTTGTCAATTCCTAGGACTGGTTCTTTAACTCTTGAAATTACTTTGGATTCTGAAGATAATGATATATCTGTGAGCATTCCTTGTTCCTACTTTATTGGCTTGGGTGGTAGAATGGTGTTCAAGAAGGAAGGTTTCGGTAATTTTCTTCGGGCATCGTCTATTGAAGTAAACAATTTGGTGCTCATAACCTTCAAAGAGCGTGATCAGGAGCTTGTTGTTGTTTTTAGCCCTCTGCCGCAGTGATCGTACTTATAGACTTTGTACTTTCCCGCAACCATTTCCCGACATTCTATCTCGTCATGTTCTTTTCCCGCCCTACTATCCCGCCATTTTCTTTCCCGCCCTTCTTTCCCGCCATTTTCTTTCCCGCCATTCTCTCCCGCCATTTTCTTTCCCACCTTTCTCTCCCGCCATTCTTTCCCGCCATCTTCTCTTCTGAACCTATATAACCCCCTCCGCAGTAAGGTGGGTGAGCAGGCAAGTGTAGTTTCGTGGAGATGTCCCATTATCCTTTTGATCGTAGTTTTCACTCTGGTATGTCCGATCGTCTTCTCCGTCTAGCCGCCAATTTCAAGATCGACGATAGAGTAGTTCCATGGGAGGAACTCATCAGTAGTGACACCATAATGAATGAGTTGGCTCACTCATTAGCTAGGAGTGGGTGGCCTCCCAGGACATTTGAGGAGATACGGAAAGAACTTCTCAGGTTGCATGGCAGATGGCAGAAGCAACTGCATAAAGGTGAATCTTACCTCAGGCTTGCTGTAAATAATTCAGATTTATGGTTAGCAGACAGTGAGGACGAAGACGACCTCTTCATGCCGAGCACCAAGGTCAAGACTACCGCATCGTCAAAGGGCAAGAGCTCTACATCGACGAAGGGCAAGAGATCTGCATCGACGGAGGATGAAGACGACCTCTTCATGCCGAGCACCACGGTCAAGACTACCGCATCATCAAAGGGCAAGAGTTCTGCATCGACGAAGGGCAGGAGCTCTGCATCGATAAAGGGCAAGAGCTCTGCATCGACAAAGGGCAAGAGCTCTGCATGGACGGAGGAGGACGATGATGCATTCATGTAGTTTTTTAGCTATAATTTGTAATTTCAGTTGTATTGTTTAATTCAGCTGTATTTTATATTATCTTTGTGTATTGTCTTGTTTTGTGGGCATTATGTTTTATGTAAAGCGCGACGTTGGATGCATTTAGTTTGCAGTACAAGTGTTATCCCTCTAAACCAATTGACCACTAAAATAGAACATGAATATGTCTCATACATAAGTAGATAGTAATTTGTCCCATACATAAAATAGACATATGTCTCATACATAATTAGATAGTCATGTCTCATACATAGATAACCATATCACTGCTGGGGACGGCGACGAATCTTGGTCTTCCTCGGACGAGGACCGGAAGGCGATAAGCGCTTAGGCAGTGGATGAGTCTCACGATGACCACGACCATAGACCACCTCGTCTGCCAGTGTCTGTGTCTCCTGCGTCCATGGTGGTGGTGGAGTGTGAAGAACTGTCTGCGAGAACTCATAGGTGTTTGCAGCTCGGTCATCATCGTCGTCGTCGCTGTCTAAGAACGAACCAGCACCACTAAGCATCGGTGACTGGACTGAATGCATGAACGGTTGCGACTGGCTGCCGACTGCGGTAAAGTAAAACATGTAAAATTGATTTGCGAACCTACAATGTTTAAAAGAATGTACAAAGTAGTGTTACCTAGGTCCATCTGATTATGCCAGGAAGAGCTCCCTGGTTGTGAAGGAGGTGGCTGCTGGTAGAAATAGCTCCCTGGTTGTGAAGGAGGTGTCTGCTGCCAAGAAGAGCTCCCTGGTTGTGAAGGAGGTGTCTGCTGCCAGGAAGAGCTCCCTGGTTGTGAAGGAGGTGTCTGCTGCCAGGAAGAGCTCCCTGGTTGTGAAGGTCGTGGTTCTGAACGCTGCAAGAGGGTCATGGTTCCGAACGGTGCACAGAGGGTCGAGGTTCTGAACGCTGCAGAGAAGGGCGTGGCGGACGATGTGCTGGACGAGGGTTAGCAACATCCGAAGATCGTCTACATGTAACAACTGAGTAAATCCTGCATAGCTACTCATGAAGACCCCTCAACCATGATACGTTCTCTCGCGGTGGGATATTATCTCCCCTCTCAAAGCGTTGCATTAAAGCGGAAACCTCCTATAGCGCCTCGCATACTTCAATTTTTTCTTTGTGTCGAACATAGCCCCTATCTGGACTTGGTTCAGATTATATTGCCATGGAGTCTCATGGCCATCGTTGACAGTAAGGCCGGTGGATATGTCCTGATCCCATGCAGAAAGAATCGGTACCTCCACTTCATCCTCGGAATTTTCAGAATCCAGATCCTCCGCAAATCCATCCTCGTCCTCTTCCTCCATCACCCTCTGCATTTCATCGCCTTCCTCATCCCCATCAGCAACACCAGAACCAGCTAATATTATCGACTGAATACTCTGCCCAGTATCATGACCACAAACATTGTGTGGCACGTAGTCTGACTCTTTCTCGGCTTGGCTAGCATCCACATCCGGTGGCTGTGACCCGGATAAATAAATCTCGTTAGCCACTTGACTACCCTGGCCTGGTTCATACCCCACGTGGAGTTGTACGATATTCTCCTCCTTCGCCACTGGTTGCACTAGGGCATATGGGTGGATTCTTCGGTCTCGGCAACGACTTAACAGGGTCACCCAATGCTGGCTCCTATCTATCGGCATCAACTCCCACTTGACATTTTTACAGGATTTGGTCCACAATGCATGAATACTGACGGAACATACTTCAGGATCCAGCCCAAAACTAGTAGTCAACCAGTGCTTCAACTGTCTAATGTCCAGTCTGTCCGGGTCTGAAAGTGTCATGACGCCATTTTTAAACTCACTAAGATCAACCACCAACTCATTATATCGAACATTACCAGGGCCGTAGTAAATAGTCAAATTTACTGATTCAGACATTTTCACCTGTCAGACATTGCCACCTTCTCATTAATCGCAACGAACAAAATTATTACCGGCTACACTAACTATCTTCTTAAATGACTATGTACACTAAATAAAATGTACAGCTCATAGAAAATTTGTGACGACATTGGTATACCTTCGACGCGTGTGTCCCCTTCTTCTTCCTCTCCATCCCACCACCTCCTCACCAGCCACACCTCCTCCACCCCACCATGGCTCCTCCTCACGCACAAAAAACTACCCCATAGCAAAAAACAAATACCGTAGGCCGGTGGAGAATGCTATGATCTATTGTTTCTGCGGGTTGGATAGGAAAATGGGTGGACGAGGGAAGAGATCGGCGCGTGGGTGGAAAGTTAACAGAGAAACGAGAGAGAGAGAGAGAGGAGGCAGCGACCAGAGGAGGAAGAAAGGAGCTGCTCGCTCGGGCTTATCCAGGGGCTCTTCGGCCGCCTGGAGACCGATGGGCGCTCTTCGGCCGCCCGCAAGCCGACGGGCCCCTCTTCGGTCGCCCGCAGGCCGACGGGCCTCTCTTCGGCCTCCTAGAGGCCGACGGCCCCCTCTTCGGCCCACCACAGGCCGACGGGCCTCTCTTCGGCCCACCGCAGGCCGACGGGGTCACATTTCTGAATTTTTGGCGTTCAGTCCTATAGTTTCCGAATTTGCTATAAAATACATCATAGTTTTGAAAAAAAATCGTTGGAGCTTTGCTGGGCCACAAATTCCTGTTGTTGCTGGCTCTCGCTCGGTCCGCCTGTTGCCATCTGCTGGTGTTGCAAATTACTGACTGCGATTATGGTTTGGAGAATGTACGGTTACCTGGTTGGTAGTGGCCAGCTAAAAAATATAAGACAAAGGAAGAGAGGTCACGTGGAGTCATGGGACTGGTACTACACGTACAAGATATGTACACGGAAGTAATTTAGGTCATCGAGGGACCACACATCTGCAAAATCATCAGGACAACTGTTTATTACAAAGATGACCGGCGTACAATGGATACAAACCTCCATCAGTGTCGTCCAACGACGACGTCCGTGCTATGCTGCCCAACGGGCAGGAGTGCGTGCCGCCATCGTTGCGGTCCAGTCTACAACAAATATTCGGGGGCTGCACCAGCGCCCACCTGCATGGTCTGCCCGACGAATGCGCACACAGCCCGCCATCCTATGACACGGTTTTCACCAGTACGCCAGAGGATCCAAAAAAAAGGGAGTGGATTGATCTGCGTTTTCAAATCTCGGTTTGCTCCATCCGTGTTTATTCAACAAAAAAACCAGGTGCTATCCGCCGTGTCTATTTCTTTCAGCACATATTAATTTTTTCGAGAACAATTACTTTGGCCTGCAATATTTTTACGCAAGACAATTATTCATCACAAAAATGGAATCATAATGCGGAGATGGAGCACGCGCTAACATCATTCTGTACTGGTGTTCCTCCGTGTCACGTTGCACAACGGACTCGCGCACCGGCTTATAATGCCGCGGCCGACTCGTCCGTCCGCACTGGCTTACAAACGCCCCAGTCGATTCAAGGGACAACGCCGGCTTACAACACGCGTCCGCCTCTGGTTTACCAACGTCGCGGCTGACTCGCGCGTCTACATCAACACGCCACAAATGACCCACGCGTCCGCGTTGGTTTCCAATACCACTGCCGACTCACCGTCCGTGCCGGTTTAAAAATACCGTGGCCGACTCACCGACCGCGCCGGCTTAACAACGCCATGACGACTCGCCGTTCGTGCTGGCCTCCAACGCCACGGGCGGCTCACTGTTTGCGTCGGCCTACAATGCCGCGGGCGACTCGCGCGTCCGCGCCGGCTTATAACGCCACGGGCGAAACCCGCGCCTACATCAACACACCGGAGCCACGTCCATCCGCACAAGCTGCTCAGCGGGCGCGCGCAAGTCGCCGCCTGATACGTCTCCAACGTATCTATAATTTATGAAGTATTCATGCCATGTTTACAATAATTTTATATGATTTTGGTATGATTTTATTAGAACTAACCCGGACTGACGCTGTTTTCAGCAGAGCTACCGTGGTGTTGTTTTTGTGCAGAAATAAAAGTTCTCTGAATGGGCTGAAAATTTACGGAGAATATTTTTGGAAAATATAAAAAATACCGGAGCAAAAAGATACCGGAGAGGAGTCCCGAGGAGGCCACAAGCCTAGGGGGCACCCCCCTAGGGCGCGCCCCCTGGCTTGTGGGCCCCTCGAGCACTCCCCTGGCGTGATTCCAACGCCAAGTACTCCTATAAATCGAGAAAACCCCAGAAAGAAACCTAGATCGAGAGTTCCGCCGCCGCAAGCCTCTGTAGCCACGAAAAACCAATCGGGAGCCCGTTCCGGCACCCTGCCGGAGGGGGAAACCATCACCGGAGGCCATCTTCATCATCCCGGCGGTCTCCATGACGAGGAGGGAGTAGTTCACCCTCAGGGCTGAGGGTATGTACCAGTAGCTATGTGTTTGATCTCTCTCTCTCGTGTTCTTGAGATGACACAATCTTGATGTACCGCGAGCTTTATTAACATAGATGAATCATATGGAGTTTTCCCCTCTCTATCTTCTTGTGATGAATTGAGTTTTCCCCTTGAAGTTTTCTTATCGGATTGAGTCTTTAAGGATTTGAGAACACTTGATGTATGTCTTGCGATGGGATATCCATGGTGACAATGGGATGTTCTATTGATCCACTTGATGTATGTTTTGGTGATCAACTTGCGGGTTCCGTGATCTTGGGAATCTATGCATAGGGGTTGGCACACGTTTTCGTCTTGACTCTCCGGTAGAAACTTTGGGGCACTCTTTGAAGTTCTTTGTGTTGGATTGAACATGATGAATCTGAAATTGTGTGATGCATATCATATAATCAAGCCCTTGGGTACTCGTGGTGACATTGGAGTATCTAGGTGACATTAGGGTTTTGGTTGATGTGTATCTTAAGGTGTTATTTTAGTACGAACTCTAGGGCTGTTCGTGACACTTATAGGGATAGCTCATACGATTGATCGGAAAAGATAACTTTGAGGTGGTTTCGTACCCTACAATAATTTCTTCGTTTGTTCTCCGCTATTTGTGACTTTGGAGTGAACTCTTTGTCGCACGTGAGGGATTTACATATGATTCAACTATGTTAGTATTGTTGAGAGAACTTGCACTAGTGAAAGTATGAACCCTAGGCCTTGTTTTCAAGCATTGCAATACCGTTTTGCTCACTTTTGTTACTTGCTACCTTGCTGTTTTTATATTTTCAGATTACAAAAACCTATATCTACCATCCATATTACACTCGTATCACCATCTCTTCGCCGAACTAGTGCACCTATACAATTTACCATTGTATTGGGTGTGTTGGGGACACAAGAGACTCTTTGTTATTTGGTTGCAGGGTTGTTCGAGAGAGACCATCTTCATCCTACGCCTCCCACGGATTGATAAACCTTAGGTCATCCACTTGAGGGAAATTTGCTACTGTCCTACAAAACTCTGCGCTTGGAGGCCCAACACGAGTCTACAAGAAGAAGGTTGTGTAGTAGACATCAAGCTCTTTTCTGGCGCCGTTGCCGGGGAGGTGAGTGGTTGAAGGTATATCTTTAGATCTTGCAATTGAATCTTTTAGTTTCTTGTTTTATCACTAGTTTAGTCTATAAAAGAAAACTACAAAAAATGGAGTTTAGGTTGCATCATTTGTATCGTCTTTATAATGTCTTTCGTGAAAATAAGGATTCGGAAAACTGTGCTCAATTGTTAGAAGAAGAAGTTATTAAAATGTTTGGCACTAAATATTTGAGTGATGAGCATGATTGCAATGTTGTTAGTATGAATTCCTTGAATATTCATGATGCTAATGATATGCCAAGCTACAAGTTTGGGGATGCTATGTTTGATGAATATGATATTTTTACTCCCCCAAGTTTTGATGAGCAAAACTATTATGATGATGGCATGCCTCCTATCTACGATGATTATTGTGATGACACATATGCTATAAAGAATAATGATAACCATGAAACTTGTCATATGATTTTACTTTTCAATTGGATTATGCTTCACATGATAGTTATTTTTTTGAGTTTGCTCCCACTACTATTGATGAGAAGAAAATTGCTTATGTGGAGAGTGACAAATTTTCTATGCTTGTGGATCATGAAGATAATGCTTTTTGTGATAATTATGTTGTGAAATTCCTTCATGATGCTACTGAAAATTATTATGAGGGAGGAGCATATGCTTGTAGGAATTGCAATAACATCAAGTTTCCTCTCTATGTGTTCAAAGTTTTGAAGTTATGCTTGTTTTGCCTTCCTATGCTAGCTGATTCTTGCTCCCATAAATTGTTTGCTAACAAAATCCCTATGCATAGGAAGTGGGTTAGACTTAAATGTGCTTGTCATGAGATTCATGATGCTCTCTTGCATGTTTCAATTACTATTCCTATGTGAGCATCACTGAAATCATCATGCCTAGCTAAAAGGCATTAAAGAAAAGCGCTTGTTGGGAGGCAACCCAATATTTATCCTTACTGTTTTAGTGTGTTCACATGATTAAGCTACTGTAGTAATCATGTTTTATAGCTTTTGTTTCAATAAAGTGCCAAGTAAAGCCTTTGGGATGACTCACAAGATGAGTAGAATTGATGCTGAACCAAAACAGAAACTTTTGACTCCAGTACAGGAATTTTCATTTTTTACTGGAGCGTGATAATGATCTGAAATTTTTAAACAGTCTTAATATACAAATCCTTCAGGTTGTACTAATTGTTCAGAATTTTTAGAGACAGGGAAGTATGGTTACACTACAGATCTTCACAGACTGTTCTGTTTTTGACAGATTCTCTTTTGCATGCATAGTATGCTTGTTTTAGTGTTTCCATAGCTTATATTTAGCGGTATAAATTATGGGAATGATAGAATACATTAGGTACCATGTGGGAACAATTATGAATCTTGTCTTGACAGTACCTAAGTGAATGATTTATCTTTATTACACTAACCCTTCTCACGAAGTTCCGTTAAGTTTTGTGTGATTGAAGTTTTCAAGTTTTGGGTGAGATATCGATATGAGGAGAATAAGGAGTGGCAAGACCCTAAGCTTGGGGAGGCCCAAGGCACCCCAAGGTAATATTCAAGGAAGATCCAAGCAACTAAGCTTGGGGATGCCCCGTAAGGCATCCCCTCTTTCATCTTCAACATTATCGGTAACCCCACTTGGAGCTATATTTTTATTCGTCACATAATATGAGTTTTGCTTGGAGCGTCATTTTATTTTCTTGTTTTCTGTTAGGTGTTATTTATAATCTTGTTTTCAATAAAAAGGTTCCAAGAATTGCATTAGGATGCTTGCATTGCATGTTTTGATATGTGCTGTGTAAAAACAGAAACTTTTGCTGTAGTGTTTGAATTTTCATATTTTACTGGAACGTGGAAAGTTCCTGAAATTTTTACACAGTGTTTTCATATAAATTATTTAGCCTGTCCTAAATTTTCATAATTTTTTGAGTTACAGAAGTACACTGGTTTAATGAATTGCTACAGACTGTTCTGTTTGGACAGATTGCTGTCATAGTTTTGTTATCTACTTATCCTCTAGTTTCCATAGCCTATATTGGTAGATATAAATTGTGCAAATGATTGTAAAAAGTAGATGATGTTTGAAAATTATTATGCAACTTGTCTTGGCAGTACATAAAGAGTTGATTTATTATTATGTGTACTAACCTATCTCACGAGTTCTTTTCGAGTTTCGTGTGGATGAAGTTTTTGAGAATAGGTGAAACCATGATATGAGAGGATTGAACGAGATACAAAAGCTCAAGTTTGGGGATGCCCAAGGCACCCCAAGTAAATATTTCAAGAAGTCTCAAGCATCTAAGCTTGGGGATGCTACACATTCCACCTCTCTTCATCAACAATTATCGGTTAGCCTATGTTGAGCCTAATTTTTTTATTCGTTCACACGATGCGTGCTATTCTTGGAATGATATTTTTCTTTTGCTTGCTGTTTAATAAAATACTTAGATCTGAAAATATTTATTGAGAGAGAGAGAGTCCTCACATAGCTACTTAATTGTTTGACTACTCATTGATCTTCACTTATATCTTTTGAGAGTAGCTTGTCATTTCCTCTCGTGCTTCACTTATACCTTTTTGATGGATGAAATCTTTATGCTCATGTGCTTCATTTAAATTTGTTTGAGCTTGTCGAAAAAGAAATGGCAATATATGAATCTAGTCCCAAAGTAATAGATGTCCAAGGAGGATATAATAAAAACTTTCATGAAGATCATTGGACAAATTAAACTTGATCCCTTGTAATAGTTTTGAAACATGATGATAGTAATATGTGAGTCATGTTAGTGAGTAATTATGCTTTAGTAGGAATATTGGTGTTAAGGTTTGTGATTCCCTATGTAAGTACGAAAGTCAATAGTTATGCAATGAAGTTACATCCTACTTGTGGTGCATTATTTGGTGTTAGTTATGTTCAATGCTCACTTACGTGAATTTTCGTTTCTTGGTTTGGTTGATTCACAATCTATTTGCTAGCCTCCATTTGTACTAAGTAGAAATACTACTTGTGCATCCAAAATCCTTAAACCAAGTTTTTCCTTATGAGTCCACCATACCTACCTATATGCGGTATTTCCGTGCCGTTCCAAGCGAATTTGTATGTGCCATCTCTAAATTTTCAAAATAATTTTTCTCTTTTGTGTGCCCGTACCGCTCATGAAACGGTGGGGAGTATCCAATATTTTTCCATGCTAGGTGTGTTATTCTCATGATATGTGTTGATTCACTATCATTCACGAGAAAGTGGCTGGTATTCGGGATGCCCAGTTCCATGCTCAAAAATCAAATCAAAATATAATGAAACAAAACTCCCCCAGGATTGTTGTTTGTATGGACGGTACCCGTGGACTCGGCTCGCCGTGGAGTGTGATTGATTGGTGGAGGGGGAGTAAAAACTTTACCATTCTGTTTGGGAACCGCCTATAATGTATCTAGCATGGAAAGTATTGTGAGCTACTTTGTCATTTTCATTGACAGGAAAAGCATGCCACTCAAAATATTTTTCTCTATCAATTTAAACCTTGAGCTCTGGCACCTCTACAAATCCCTACTTCCCTCTGCGAAGGGCCTATCTATTTATTTATGCAATTTTTATTTTTGCTTTGAGTCTCCATCCTCTCTTATAAGCACCAACTAGGGGGCACTATGATCGTACTTGAGCATTGGGCATAGCTAATATTTGAGTGTGTTTCATGAATGGATCAATGATTGAGCATGATGGGCTAGGGATAACTTTCTTTAGTGTTGATATTTTGAAAGACATGGTTGCTTGTTGATATGCTTGAGTATTGAAGTCATTATGTTAAAACTAGACTATTACTTTGAATCATCTACAAGTCCAAATGTCCATGCTATACAAAGAAGAAAAGAATATGATGAACATGTTAGGTAGCATTCACACTTCATAAACTATTTCTTTTATCATTTACCTACTCGAGGACGAGCAGGAATTAAGCTTGGGGATGCTGATACGTCTCCAACGTATCTATAATTTATGAAGTATTCATGCCATGTTTACAATAATTTTATATGATTTTGGTATGATTTTATTAGAACTAACCCGGACTGACGCTGTTTTCAGCAGAGCTACCGTGGTGTTGTTTTTGTGCAGAAATAAAAGTTCTCGGAATGGGCTGAAAATTTACGGAGAATATTTTTGGAAAATATAAAAAATACCGGAGCAAAAAGATACCAGAGAGGAGTCCCGAGGAGGCCACAAGCCTAGGGGGCGCCCCCCCCTAGGGCGCACCCCCTGGCTTGTGGGCCCCTCGAGCACTCCCCTAACGTGATTCCAATGCCAAGTACTCCTATAAATCGAGAAACCCCCAGAAAGAAACCTAGATCGGGAGTTCCGCCGCCGCAAGCCTCTGTAGCCATGAAAAACCAATCGGGAGCCCGTTCCGGCACCCTGCCGGAGGGGGAAACCATCACCGGAGGCCATCTTCATCATCCCGGCGGTCTCCATGACGAGGAGGGAGTAGTTCACCCTCGGGGCTGAGGGTATGTACCAGTAGCTATGTGTTTGATCTCTCTCTCTCTCTCGTGTTCTTGAGATGACACGATCTTGATGTACCGCGAGCTTTATTAATATAGATGAATCATATGGAGTTTTCCCCTCTCTATCTTCTTGTGATGAATTGAGTTTTCCCTTTGAAGTTTTCTTATCGGATTGAGTCTTTAAGGATTTGAGAACACTTGATGTATGTCTTGCGATGGGATATCCGTGGTGACAATGGGATGTTCTATTGATCCACTTGATGTATGTTTTGGTGATCAACTTGCGGGTTCCGTGACCTTGGGAATCTATGCATAGGGGTTGGCACACGTTTTCGTCCTGACTCTCCGGTAGAAACCTTGGGCCACTCTTTGAAGTTCTTTGTGTTGGATTGAACATGATGAATCTGAAATTGTGTGATGCATATCGTATAATCAAGCCCATGGGTACTCGTGGTGACATTGGAGTATCTAGGTGACATTAGGGTTTTGGTTGATGTGTATCTTAAGGTGTTATTTTAGTACGAACTCTAGGGCTGTTCGTGACACTTACAGGGATAGCTCATACGATTGATCGGAAAAGATAACTTTGAGGTGGTTTCGTACCCTACAATAAGTTTTTCGTTTGTTCTCCGCTATTTGTGACTTTGGAGTGAACTCTTTGTCGCACGTGAGGGATTTACATATGATTCAACTATGTCAGTATTGTTGAGAGAACTTGCACTAGTGAAAGTATGAACCCTAGGCCTTGTTTTCAAGCATTGCAATACCATTTTTGCTCACTTTTGTTACTTGCTACCTTGCTGTTTTTATATTTTCAGATTACAAAAACCTATATCTACCATCCATATTACACTCGTATCACCATCTCTTCGCCGAACTAGTGCACCTATACAATTTACCATTGTATTGGGTGTGTTGGGGACACAAGAGACTCTTTGTTATTTGGTTGCAGGGTTGTTCGAGAGAGACCATCTTCATCCTACGCCTCCCACGGATTGATAAACCTTAGGTCATCCACTTGAGGGAAATTTGCTACTGTCCTACAAAACTCTGCGCTTGGAGGCCCAACACGAGTCTACAAGAAGAAGGTTGTGTAGTAGACATCACCGCCCCTGCGGATAGTCTACTACAACAACTCTGGAGCAAATAACAATATATTATCAGCTTCTGCTCGCATCAGATGGCTCAATGGACAGGCGCACAAGTCGCCGCAACTGCGTTTTGGTTGACTTTCAACAACCAGCTGGGTAGAACCATCGGTCGGGTTACTGACAACACTCATATGGGATCATTTATAACCTGCCATCTCAGCCTTTTGCGGGTTCATGTTGCGTTATCAATACCAACGACATACAATGAGTGTCGCAAAGATCATCAACTCGCCACACACTTTTTTCTTCAATAAATTTCAGTTATCAAGCCGTCAACCATATGCCGGCTTATGCCACTGCCAGGTGTGAAGAATCTCAAGCCAACTCCTCGAGTTGTCTTAAGAATCGGGGGCTACATAGATATGACTCGGCAGATCTGGACGGTTTCAACAAATACAATAACATCGGGTCATTACAAGGGAGACAACCCGGTCCCGGGGGCTCCTACCTTATTGGCGGAAGATTTAAAGTCGCCCAAGAGGACGAGCCGCCATGTTGCGACCGTCCAAACATGGGTGCCCTACCTTATTGGTGGAAGATTTAAAGTCGCCCAAGAGGACGAGCCGCCATGATGCGACCGTTCAAACATGGGTGCACTACCTTATTGGCGGAAGATTTAAAGTCGCCCAAGAGGACGAGTCGCCATGTTGCGACTGTTCAAACATGGGTGCCCGGATTTACTGGATCATCATAAAGTCACTTGGGGGCTTCCAACTCAATGAGTTTAGCTTTCATACCCTCTTGACTGGCTTCCACGCCATATATGAGTTAAACCTGCCTGTTTGCAACTTGCTACTCCACCAGGTGACTCGCCGAACTCTTGACAGTCAATCTTGCAAAGAGACCCTGAACTTGACAGTCAATCTCGCAATAAGACCCTGAACTTGTCATGGTTAAAACGGCGGCTCTTGTCACGAGAGAGCCGGCTTACAGTGATCTAGGATAAACTCACCTGTCCGCTGTAATCTCTCCGCTATGTGGCCCGTTCGTACTCTTAACAGTCAATCCTTTTTAAGACCCTGAACTCGTTAAGGTTTAAACGACGGATTTATGTCACGTGAGAGCCAGCTTACGGGATTAAAGGCTTTCATGCCAAATCTTCTTGAAAGCAAAAACCTTGAGTTTTTTCAAAATAAGAACAAGAGTTGATCTCTTTTGGTTGTGCCTTCAAGGCCGACTTACAAATATTTGAGATATACATGTATATATTCTCTGTTAGTTGTTTTTATCATATGCATACATCATCATGCATTGCATCATGCATCATACATATCATGCCGGTCTTCAAACCGGATCAAAGCATAAACTTCTGCAGGAGCAAATAGATCTTTAATAGCCAAAATGGCTGGATCTTCATCATGGTTTATCATAACCAGTATTAAATGATTGGGGTTTTTCAAGCCAGCTCGGAAGAATTACTATTCTCGAAGAGCCGCCCTATTACATATAATGCCGGGTCATTTAATTGACCGGCTCTTGGATTCTTTCAACCTGTGCTCTGTAGTAAACTACAACACTTATGGATTTCTCAAACATATATTTGCCGGGTTGCACCGCAACCACGAGCAGGGATTTCATTTCAAGCACAACGGCTTTATTCCAGGATATTCGACAAAATACCGGGTTACAACCACGGTGAAGGAATCATTCAACAAATTATGATGAGTTATATTATTCTCACACAGTCCCAAGTCGCTGCAGGCATGCGACCCGACACTTGGGGGCTACAGTATTCAGCTGCTGAAACAGATTGTAAAGGTCCAAATTGAAGACCCGGCCCATCACATACTGATGAGCCGGCCCTTGGGGGCTACACATGAGAAATACAAGACACTCAGTCTATATCTGGCGACTCAGATGGCAACCCAGATTTCTCAACATTCAACACCAAGTTCAAAGTCCCATGTTGCTGCAAGCATGCACCACGGCACTTGGGGGCTAATGAAAGTTGTTACATTGTCAACAGGTCCTGTTATCTCAAGGAGATGAGCCGGCCTTTCTATCTTTTTCTAAGTCCCAGCCCAGTATTTTCTTACTGAGCCGGCCCTTGGGGGCTACACATTGCTCCTCAATTCTATATGATCAGATCTACAAAAAGTTCCTGCTCATTATTGCATAATGACCCGGCCCTTGGGGGCTACACTGGCTGAAGTTTTATGAGCATAAGACATTTACAAGTCCCAGGTTGCTGCAGGCAAGACAACCCGACACTTGGGGGCTACAGGTAATATGGATATAAAAAATAGAAGAACACTTTCAAGATGTCAATTGTGAACAAGACGAGTCTCATTTCTTCATGGAGCTAAAGAATTGAAAGACCGGCTCAACATCACACGGATTTCTTTATTCCCAATAATTTTATCAAGTCAACTGGAGTCCACTTGTTTAGACCCGGCATCATCAATGATTATGACCCGGCGGGGTTTATATAAGCAACCCGGCTTCACAAGTTGTGGTTCAACATCATGAAGATTTCTTATTCCCAAGATTTTCATCAAGCCAAAGTATTGGAGGCCGACTCAACGGCGTATGGGTGTTTTATTCCCAATATTTTGCAAAGGACCTGGACCCGCAAGATGATTGTGAAGACGGATCGTTCATATGAAGAAGAAACCCGGATTTTTTGAGGAGCCACTTCATTGAAATAAGACGGCTAGGGGAGCGAGCCGGTCACTTAACATATTTATTATTCTTATTTCAGGAGCTTACCATGAATAAATTCAAGCTAACCTGGGGGCTAATGTCGGGGATATTACCCTGCGGTATAACCCGGCCTGAAGTATGACCCGGCCGGGACTTGGCGACTCACTGATGCCCCGGGCGAGCTTGGTGACTCATTGGTGACCCGGCAGGAGGTATGACCCGGCCCATCGTATGACGGCTCATAGGTCACCTCTATTACTGGGTCGCAGGACGACCAGGCCCAAGGCCCAGCATGCAAGCCGGCGCAAGGCGGCTCATGGATGGACCTGGAGGGCCGGCTCACAGAGAAGGCCCAAGGAGAGGAAGGATTCCCTCACAATGGAAACAAGACCCGGATTAGGATTCAAGAGAGACTAGTCCTAATCCTACTCCTAGTAGGACTCTAGATGTAAACCTACCCCTTCAACTTATATAAGGAGGGGTAAGGCACCCCAAGAGGAACAAGTTCAAGTCATTAGAGATAGACATATTAGAGGCTCTCGAGATTAGAGGTAGCGACTCCGCACCCTTGTAATCGAGATCGTCATCATCATCAATATAGACACAAAGCAGGACGTAGGCTTTTACCTCCATCGGAGGGGCCGAACCTGGGTAAACTCGCGTCTCTCGATTCCGACCAACCCCTCTCAAGCCGCCACATAGTTGCGATGGCCTCACACCTAAGTTCTCTCACGAGGACATCATGCCGTGACAAAACCACGACAGCTATCGTCGGCCAGCTGCGGGGGATGGAGAGCTAGGGGCTCCTGGCCGCCGGGAGCTGGCGGTTGCTGGAGGCGGGCGATGTCGAGCCTTCGCCGGGAGGGGACGAGCGAGTCCTCCTCATGACCCACGTCGAATGAGTTTCTCCCTGCCGCCGCATCCGTTTTCCACACGTTCCTAGATTTTTACAGTGCTCAGCTCCACCACCTTCCCCCCGAATGCCATTTCCTACTTCGCCGCTTTCGTCTCTCTCTGCAAAAACTTCTTAGGCTGCCATCCCCACTGGGGGTTGTTCAAGCATCTCTTCACGTGCCGAGTGAAGACTATGAAGAAGTCCACTCGGGCAGGGGGGAAGACGAATGTAGCATAGTTATGCGGGGGTTTGGGAATTCAGCTAAGGGGAAAGGGTAGTTTCCCGCACATGATGTTCCCGGACTCGGTGAAGGGCTGGAAAAACTCTTGTTTCTATTGCCAAGACGTCCCAGTCAGCGAAGGTCAGTCGGGCCTTCCGCCGTATTCAGCGGAGCGCATTCGGCTGGTCCCTTCGCTGACCATGTCCAAGAAGGAGAAGACGGAGGTGGATGATACGTCTCCAACGTATCTAATTTTCCAAACAACCGTTCAACACTTTTGCTCTAGTTTTGGACTCTAATTTGCATGATTTGAATGAAACTAATCCGGACTGACACTGTTTTCAGCAGAACTACCTTGGTGTTATTTTTGTGCAGAAATAAAAGTTCTTCGAATTGGATGAAACTTTTTGTGAATTATTTTTGGAATATATCATGAATTAGTGAGTGAAGAACTGCCGGAGGGAGGCTGCCAGTGGGCCACAAGCCAACAGGGCGCGACCCCCCAGGCCGCGCCATGATGGCTTGTGGGGCCCACGTGGCTCCTCCGACCCTAATTCTAGTCCTATAAAATCACATCTTCGGAGAAAAAATCAGAGAGAAGTTTTCATTGCGTTTCACGAGACGGAGCCGCCGCCACCTCCCGTTCTTCCTCGGGAGGGCTGATCTGGAGCGTGTTTTGGGCTCCGGTGAGGGGAAATCGTCGCCTACATCGTCATCACCAACCCTTCTTCATCAACACCACCATGATGCTCACCACCGGGAGTGAGTAATTCCTTTGTAGGCTTGCTGAACGGTGGTGGGATTGGATGAGATTGATCATATAATCGAGTTAAATTTGATAGGGCTTGATCCCTAGTATCCACTATGTTCTGAGATTGATGTTGCTATGACTTTGCTATGCTTAATGCTTGTCACTAGGGCCCGGGTGCCATGATTTCCGATCAGAACATATTATGTTTTCACGAATATAAGATTGATTTGGATCCTATCTTGCAAGTTGTATGCACCTATTACGTGTCTTGATCCGCATACCCCAAGGTGACAATAATTTGGATTCTTTCCGGTGATTGCCGTAGTTGGAGGAGTTCATGTATTATCCATGTGTTAATGCTTTGTTCCAGTTCTCTATTAAAAGGATGCCTTAATATACCTTAGTTTCCAATAGGACCCCGCTGCCACGGGAGGGTAGGACAAAATATGTCATGCAAGTTCTTATCCCAAGCACGTATGACTATATACGAAATACATGCCTACATTATAGAGGCGATTTTCTATGCATGGTGGTGGCTACACACTCTTTGGCATACGTGCCTTCTTTTATATATGAGGTGTTGGGTTTCTTATGGCATTGACACAAGTATATTTTTCTTGTATAGGAAGTACTTTTTCTCACTTCTCGTTTTGTTTTTTATTACCTTTTTGACACAAGTGTCTTTTCGTTGTGTAGCAAGGGCCTTTTCTCACTTCTCTAAAAAAACGCTTGCCTTTTTGGAACAAGTGCCTTTTTGCTTCGTGGCTGGTCCAAATTCATGATATTTCATTATAGAGTTATTTTCATGGTCCAAAAAAATTTACAAAATAATTAGAGATAAAAATTCGGGCCATGTGTAGCTACCACCATGGGTAGCAAATTATTTCCGATACTAATAAATCATCTAAATATGCCAATATAAATGTTTGATTCTCATAATGTATATTTTGCATCTTCTTTTGAAATAGTGGAGGAGCATTCTTTAGGCCCAATGGCACCACTAGCCATTCATAATGCCCTTGTGGACAAGTAAATGTTCTCCAAGGGATACATTCTTCGGCAATCATTACTTGCCAAAATCACGCTTTTAAATCAAATTTAGAGGAATATTTGCTTCCTTTGTATTCTGTTAATCCATTCGTGCTTATTAGGTATATGGAATGCATCTTCTATCATATTATCATTAAGCCTTTCAAAATTAATTACTTATATGTCCCAACCGTATCTACTTTTCCAAACACTTTTTCTTTTGTATTGGACCCTAATTTGCATGATTTGAATTAAACTAAGCCTGACTGGCGCTGTTTTCAGCAGAACTACCATGGTGTTGTTTCTGTGCATAAATAAAAGTTCTCGGATTGAGCTGAAAATTTATGGAGAATATTTTTGGAATTAGTAAAAATTATTGGCGTCAAGATCTACTGAGCTTGTGGGTCCCTTGGGACCCCGGCTGACCTAATTCTGACGCTATAAGTTCCATTTCATGGACACAAAAATCAGAAAGAAACTTTCGTACGTTTTATGAGGTGGAACCGCCGCCACCTCCTGTTCTTCCTCAGGAGGGCTGATCTGGAGTCCGTTTGGGGCTCTGGAGAGAGGGATTTGTCGTCGTCGTCATCACCAACCCTTCTTCGTCAACAGTTCCATGATGGTCACCACTGGGAGTGAGTAATTCCTTTGTAGGCTTGCTAGACAATGATGAGATTCGATGATATTTGTCATGTAATCAATTAATTTTGATAGGGCTTGATACCTAGTATCCACTATATTCTGAGATTGATGTTGCTATGACTTTGCTATGCTTAATGCTTGTCACTAGGGCCCGAGTGTCATGATTTCAGATGTGAACCTATTATGTTTTCATAAATGTGAGAGTGTTTTGGATCTTATCTTGAAAGTTGTATGCACCTATTATGTGTTATGATCTGTAGACCCCAAGGTGACAATAATTGGGATCGTCTCCGGTGATGGCCATAGTATGAGGAGTTCATGTATTCACCATATGCTAATGCTTTGTTCCAGTTCTCTATTAAAAGGAGGCCTTAATATCCCTTAGATTTCCTTATGAACTCCGCTACCACGGGAGGGTAGGACAAAAGATGTCATGCAAGTTCTTACTTTAGCACGTATGACTATATATGGAATACATGCCTACATTACATTGATGAATTGGAGCTAGTTCTATGTCGCTCTAGTGTGTAACTATTATATGATGAATGTCCAATATACTTATCCATCACCGATCCAATGTCTACGCTTTTCACATATTGATCTTCACTAAGTTATTACTGTTGTTGCTGCTGTTGCAATCACTACTATTATTGTTCGTGTTACTTTTGTTACTGTGCTACTAAAACTTTGTTGCCGAAATAAATTCCAGGTGTGGTTGAATTGACAACTCAACTTCTATGACCAATAAATTTTCTTTGGCTCCCCTTTTGTCGAATCACTAAATTTGGGTGAAATACTACCCTCGAAGATTGTTGCGATCCCCAATACTTGTGGGTTATCAAGACATTTTTATGGCGCCGTTGTCAGGGAGCATAGCTCTATTTATTGAGTTCACTTGGGATTTTCATTTGTAAGTTGTAACTATGAAGAATCACAAAGACACTATGACAAAGATCATAGCCTCTAAGATGAGGGGAGGCAAGGAACTGCCATCTAGCTCTGCACTTGATTCACCTTCTGTTTAACTTTTAGGTAGTCTTGTGACACCACCGCCTGCTATTCATTCTGATATGTCACAAGTACTTGATGATGCTACTTCTGTACTGGATGAAACTAATGATGATGCTACTACCATGCTAGATGAAACTGAAACTCTGCCACTAGGCGAACTACTTGATGCTCATATTGCTAAACCTAGAGACATTGATAATGATGATGAAACTTATGATTCACCTGTTATGCCTAGATCTCCTACTAAAATTGATATGCCTGAAGTACCTTATGGTTATGTTATGGATGGGGAGATAGCTAGAGGCTTTCTTGCTTGTAATGATAGAGATAATTTAGAGAAATTACTGTGTAAGCTGAAAGAAAAATCTATGAGGGAGAAAATGAAATATGATCCTAAGTTTGATATTTCTCCTATATGTGTTACTGATACGAATTATGAATTCTCTGTTGATCCTAAGTTAATCACTTTAGTAGAATCTGATCCTTTTCATGGTTATGAAACCATTGTGGCACACCTTACCAAATTAAATGATATTGCCAACCTGTTTGCTCCCGAAGAAAAGATTCGCGACTTCTATATACTTAAGCCTTTTCCTTTCTCACTAAAGGGTGGTGCTAAGACGTGGTTTCATACACTTGATCCTGGTTGTGTGCGTAGTCCCCAGAATATGATATATTACTTCTCTGAAAATTATTTTCCTACTCATAAGAAACAAGCTGCTTTACATGAAATATTTAACTTTGTGCAAATTGAAGAAGAGAATCTCCCTCAAGCTTGGGGGAGGCTTCTCTAGCTACTTAAAGCTTTGCCTGATCATCCTTTGAAGAGAAATGAAATATTTGATATCTTATAATGGAAAAACTGATGCTTCTAGGGATTACCTAGATAGTTGTGATGGTTGTGGTTTCAAGGAACGAACCATTGGACAGGCTGAAGAATTATTGAATAATATTTTAAAGAATGGTAATGATTGGACACTTCCTGAACCACCGCCGGAACCTATTCAAAAGAAGACAGGTATTCTATTCCCCAGTCCAGAAGATATGCAAGAAGCCAAGAGATCTATGAAAGAAGAAGGGATTAAATCAGAAGATTTCAAGAATTTACCGCCTATCTAAGAAATGCATGGACTCGACATCCCTACATAGGTTGTAGAGGTAAATTCTCTTTGTAGATTTTATGAGGGTGATATACCTTATAATAATACTGCTAGTCAATGCATGGACGAATTTGATAATTACATTGTTAAGCAAGAACACTTTAATATGTATGTTAAAGATTAATTACAATGAAATGCCATGATGATTGATCGATTTAGTGACTTGATGTTTAGACTTGCTAATGATGTTAAAGGTTTGGGTAAGCATTCATCCATGGTTCATACTCACACTAGTAGAGAAATGGCTAGCCACAACTCTTGTTGGTGGCGCGTTGTTTCGAACCGATGCTAGCACTACAATTTTCAAATAGCGTTGGCTAATACTTGTTATCTGCGTTGGGTTTTCCGTGAAGAGGAACGGGTTATCGTAGCACAATATGGGTAAGTATTTCCCTCAGTTATGTAACCAAGGTTTATCGAACCAATAGGAATATCAACAACAACCGTCTTCAGCTGCTGCACACAAAAGAGCAAAAACCTTGCACCCAACGCGGGCAAGAGGGTTGTCAATCCCCTTGATCTCGTTATTTGTAAGCAAGTGAGTTGTGTAGATAATTGTAGATAATTATAAATTGCAAAATAAAATAAAAGCAAGTAAATGGCAGTAAGGCATTTTAGCATTTATGACCATATAGGTGAATAGACCCGGGGGCCATAGTTTTCCCTAGCGGCATCTCTCATGAAAATAAGCATAAGGTGGGTAAACAAATTACTGTTGGGCAATTGATAGAAAAGCGGGTAGTTATGCGATATTCGCGATAATGATCATGTGTATATAGGCATCACGTCCATAAACAAATAGGCTGACTCTTGCCTGCACCTATTACTATTACTGCACTTCAAGAGTGCTTCTATACTTGCCTCTCTACGTATTAAGTTCATGACAAACAGAGTAATGCATGGAGAACGATGACATGATGTATACAAAGTAAACCCAAGCAGTATGAATAAACCCCATCATTTTATCCTTAGTAGCAGCAACACAAAGACGCATCTTGTCCCCTTCTGTAACTGGGATATAGAAACTCGCCAGGTTGAACCTACTACAACGCACCACTCCCACTGAAGAAATATCAATCTAGTTGGCCAAACTATCTCAATAGATTGGAGAGCATTACGAAGCTATGATGATCATGCAAATAAGAATCATAGTAATCATATTTGACTCAAATACTTTTCATGAATAATCTAAACATAAACTCACAATTCATCGGATCCCAACAAACACACCATACAAAGGGATTACATCGGATAGATCAAGGCAAAGATGCGATGAACGTTGTATTGAAGATCGAGAGAAAGAGAGAGATTTGCCATCTAGGTACTACCTAGGGACCCGTAGGTCTGCGGTGAACTACTCAAACATCAAGGTGAGGGCGGCAAGGTTGATGAAGAAGCCCTCCGTGATCGATCTCCGCTCCGACAGGGTGCTGGAACGGAGGTGTAGATGGCCTCCCATCGGAACAGAGACTTGCGGCGGCGGAAAAAGTGTTTCGGGAGCGCTTCTGGAGTTTTTAGTGTAGATGTGAATTTATAGGCCAGAGAACAACGTCGGGAGACGCACCAGGGGGCCACCACATATCTGGCCGCCCCCTGGTGGCGCAGTGGGATATGTGATGGGGACCTGGTGCCTCTTTCGGCCTTCCTCCAAAGCTTCTAGGTCTTGTATTGGTCCAGAGAAAATCGTCAAAAAGTTTCAAGGCAATTGGACTTCGTTTGGTACTGTAACTCTGAAAAGGCAAAAACACACAGAAAACAGGAACTGGCACTGGGCACTAGGTCAATAGGTTAGTGCTCAAAAATATTATAAATTGGTAAATAAATACCCAAAAAGTATCCTAGAATTATAATATATTAGCATGGAACAATAAAAAATTATAGATACGTTGGAGACATATCATGTACTAGGATGTGCAACGATCTAGCGTGACATGTATCAAAAACATGACGACGGTGGCTTTCCCACAAATACTATGTCAGCTCTATATGATCATGCAAAGCATTATGATGATGAACGAACTAGTCATGTGAAGTGACGATGGAATTTGCATGGCATTATATCTCGGAATGGCTATGGAAATGCCATAATAGGTTGGTATGGTGTCTATTTTGAGGAACATATAATGAGGCTTATGTGCAACAGAGCGTATCATGTCACGGGGTTTGGATTCACGGGCGAAAGTTGCACCGATCCTTGAGGTGAGAATGGGCTATGCACGGTACCGAAGAGGCTAGCAAATATGAGAAGGTGAAGATGTGTATGTCCATGGTGTCACATTAGTCATAAAGAACTCACATACTTATTGCAAAGTTTTATTAGTTTTATCACAAATCAAAGTACTCATCACATGCCCTGAGGGAGGAGGTTGGTAGGAGTTAACCATCGCGCGCCCCCGATTCGAAACAACACTAGGATTTCAATGAGGAATATAAATGCTCACACGTCATCACCATGCCTATTTAATTTTTAGATGAATAACAAGTTAACACCTCTTAATCTTGATACTTCTACGAATCAACAATTTTGGACCCACACCTTTTTCATATTACTACATCAATGTCATTAACCCACAACTTTTCTATATGTACTACACGATGGTTTTGATTATCATTCATTGAATACCTATTATTCTTGGACTAGTCTTATGATCCATGCAAATTACCGTCACTATTTATTCATCTCTCAAACAAATATAAGTGAAGAATGAGAGCATATTATATCTATAAAATCTACACGCCACCGTGCTCAAAAAGATATAAGTGAAGTACTAGAGCAAATGCCAAACTCAAAAGATATAAGTGAATCACATAGAGTATTCTAGCAAATTGTCATGAAGGTGTGTCTCTCTCAAATAGGTGTGTCCAGCAAATGATGATTGTGACAAACTGAAAGTAAAAGCAAACGAAAACAAACGACGCTCCAAGCAAAACACGTATCATGTGATGAATAAATATATAGCTCCAAGTGACATACCGATGGATTGAGACGAAAGAGGGGATGCCTTCCGTGGCATCCCCAAGCTTAAGCGCTTGAGTCTCCTTAGAATTGTACTTGGGGTGCCTTGGGCATCCCCAAGCTTAGGGTCTTGCTACTCCTTATTCCGTAGTCCATCGTGATCAGACCCAAAACTTGAAAACTTCAATCACACAAAACTCAACAAAACTTCATGAGATCTGTTAGTATAAGAAACATATTGCATACTTGAGGTACTGTGATAAATAGATTCTTAATTCATTTTTGCATAATAGGTACTGTATTATAACTTCTGCATGGCTTACTACCCCCGATATAGTCCATGGCATAATCAAAACAAGCAAACTATGCAAGCAAAACAGAATCTGTTTAAAACAGAGCAGTGTGTAGCAATCTGTAAAGAGCCCATACTTCTGTAACTCTAAAAATTCTGAAAAATTAGGACAATGTAAAGAGCCCATACTCTATGTGCTTCACTTATATCTTTTGAGATTGGCCGTTGCTCTAGTACTTCACTTATATCTTTTTGAGCACGGTGGCGTGTAGATTTTATAGAAATAATATGATATCATTCTTCACATATATTTGTTTGAGAGTTAAAATAAATAGTTACGATAATTTGCATTGGTCACAAGACTAGTCCTAAAATAATAGGTATTCAATGAGTGATAATTAAAACCATCATGCAGCACATATAGAGAAATTGTGGGTTAATAATATTGATGTGGTAATATGAAAAAGGGTGTGAGTGCATTATTATTAATCTAGAGAGGTGTCAATATTAAGAGATGTTAACTTCTTGCTCGTCTAAAAAATTTTAAAAGGCATGGTGATGATGTGTGAGCATTTCTATTCCTCGTTGAAATCCTAGTGTTGTTTCGGGTCGGGGGCGCGCAATGGTTAACTCCTACCAACCTCCTCCCTCGGGGCATGCGAGTAGTACTTTGATTTGTGATAAAACTAATAAAACATTGCAATAAGTATATGAGTTCTTTATGACTAATGTGATACCATGGACATACGCAATCTCACCTCCTCATATTTGCTAGACACTTCGGTACCGTGCATTGCCCATTCTCACCTCGAGGATCGGTGCAACTTTCGCCGGTGCATCCAAACCCCGTGACATGACACGCTCTGTTGCACATAAGCCTCATTATATCTTCCTCAAAACAGCCACCATTCCTACCTATCATGGCATTTCCATAGCCATTCCGAGATATATTGCCATGCAAATTCCATCATCACTTCACATCACTAGTTCGTTCATCATCATATTGCTTTGCATGATCATATAGAGCTGACATAGTATTTATGGCAAAGCCACCGTTCATCATATTTTTGATACATGTCACGCAGATCTTTGCACATCCTGGTACACTGCCATAGGCATTCATACAGAGTCGTACCGTCCTATCAGTCTTTATATTCAGTTGTAACTAAATAAAAGTGTGATGATCATCATTCTTAGAGCATTGTCCCTGTGAGGAAATAAAAATGGGGGAGACCAAATGAGCCCACCATAATAATAAAAAAATGAATGAGAGAAAAAGAGAGAAGGGACTTTGCTACTATCCTTTACCACACGTGTGCCTCAAAGTGACACCTTGTTCTTCATATAGAGAGTCTCATGTTATATCATTCATATGCTAGTGGGAATCACTTTTTCATAAACTTGGCTTGTATATTCCGATGACGGACTTCCTCTAATGCCCGAGGTCTTCATGAGCATGCAAGTTGGATGCACACCCCACTTAGCGTTAGTCGAGATTTCATACACTTATAGCTCTAGTGCATCATTTGCATGGCAATCCCTACTCCTTGCATCGATATCTATCGACGGGCATCTCCATAGCCCGTTGGTACGCCTAGTTGATGTGAGATTATATTATCCACTTTCTACCCCTTTGATACCTACCACTACATTCTATTCCACCTACATGCTATGTCCAATGGTTCACGCTCATGTATTGCGTGAAGAATAAAAAGTTGATGCATATTGAAAAAGTACGATCCAATTGCCTAACTTGGGCATTGTGGTGCTTGACATTTGTTTTAATGTGGTAAAGATGAACCATGCCTTGCTAATATAATAAGATGAATGGAGGTAAAACATTCTTTGAGGATCGTATACTTTGAAAGATTAATGATTTTGTTGCTTATTCTTATAAGTATTCATATGCTAATGTTTGTTAATTCATCATTTCTCAATGAGCATAAATGCATAAGATTACATAATGAGTAGCATGTCACATCAAAAATTCTGTTTTTATCATTTACCTACTCGAGGACAAGCTTAAACTTGGGGATGCTGATACGTCTCAAATGTATCTATAATTTTTTATTGTTCCATACTGATATATTATCATTCTAGGATACTTTTTGGGTATTTATTTACCAATTTATATTATTTTTTAGCACTAACCTATTGACCCAGTGCCCAGTGCCAGTTGCCGTTTTCTGCATGTTTTTCACTTTTCAGGTTTACGATACCAAACGAGTCCAATTGCCATGAAACTTTTTGATGATTTTTTCTGGACCATAAGAAGACCTGGAAACTTCGGAAGGAGGCCGGGAGCCGCACGAGGGCCCCACAAGCCAACAAGGCGTGCCCTGGGGGGGCCGCGCCCTGATGGCTTGTGGCCCCCTTGTGGCTCCTTCGACCTTGTTCTCTGGCCTATAAATTCTCTAATATTCCAAAAACCCTAGAGGCAGTTCCTAAACACTTTTTAGGCCGCCGCAAGTCTCTGTTCCCACGGGAGGCCATCTGGAGCTCCGTTCTGGCACCCTGCCGGAGGGGGGATCGATCACGGAGGGCCTCTTCATCAACCTTGTTGCCCTCATGATGATGTGTGAGTAGTTCACCACAGACCTATGGGTCCGTAGTTAGTACCTAGATGGCAATCTATCTCTCTCTCTTGATCTTCAATGCAATGATCATCGCATCTTCGCTTTGATCCATATGATGTAATCCTTATGTGCGGTGCGTTTGTTGGGATCCGATGAATTGTGGGTTTATGTTCAAATTATGCATGATAAATATTTGAGTCTTCTCTGAAATCTAATATGATTCTTATGTGCATGATCATTATAGCTTCGTAATTCTCTCTGATGTATTGAAATAGTTTGGCCAACTAGATTGATATTTATTCGGTGAGAGAGGTGCGCTGTGGTAGGTTCAACCTGGCGAGTTTCTATATCCCAGTGACAAAGTAAGGGACGAGATGCATCTTTATGTTGCTGCTACTAAGGATAAAACGATGGTGATTATTCATATTGCTTGAGTTTACTTTGTCTACATCATGTCATTGTTCTCCATGCATTACTCTGTTTTACTTAATACTCTAGATGCATGCTGGATAGCGGTCGATGAGTGGAGTAATAGTAATAGGTGCAGGCAGGAGTCGGCCTATTTGTTTATGGACGTGATGCCTATATACACATGATCATTGCCGTGAATATCTCATAACTATCCCTTTTCTATCAATTGCCAACAGTAATTTGTTTTTTACCACTGGAAACAGTAGGGAATCCCCCTACTGCATGTTGTATTACTTGTATAGATGGTATACAGGTTACATTGTTACATGTGTACTGCTCACCCCACCAGGCAAAGGAAAAACTCAAAAAAGAGAGGACTGTCTATAGAATTAGGGTGGTGGGTTTAAACTAGCTAGGAAGGCAGTAATAAACTGTCTATTATTGTCAGAGGTCCTATACTGCAAGTATGAGAAATCTTTAACAAATCTTCTCTGCCATGAGATAATAGTTGGCTGGATTCTTCTAAAATGGTTGTTGTTGCGTTCTTTCCATAAGCTCCAAGCAGCAACCAGGAAGACCTCCATGAACATTGGTTTCCTCCAATTTGTCTTCGCTTGATCTATCAGGGTAAGTCGATGATCAAGGTTCTCCCACCGAATATCAACCATTCCCCGGCATGTTTTGCTGAATTCACTGTGAAAGAAGAGATGTTCAACCGTTTCTTCTGTATTAGTTTCGCAGAGTAGACAGTTCGGCACTATTCCAATGTTATAGTGTCTTATTTTTAACATGTTGCGCGTATTGAGCCTATCAGAGAAAAGAAGCCAGCAGAAGACCTTAATTTTTGGGATGCATTTAGATTTCCACCACCATTGGAAGACATCATGCACCTGTACATCCTTGAAGTAGTGATTGTAATAGTCCTTGGCCTTGAATTCGGCCTTGCCCCAGATGTAAGTCCACTTGTCACTACTATTTTGCGCGATAGTTGTATCACTGGTCAAACTTTGCATCGTCCTTACTTCCTCATGAGCTTGAATCAATAGCGGGAGATGAAATATATCCTGTAGGTTGGTGGTGAGCAAGAACTCGCGGACAGACACGTCTTCTTTATAGGAGTATGAATAGGCTCTTGGGCAGTATAGATCCAGTGTGTTCTAAAGCCAGAGGTCCTTCCAAAACAACGCAGTTGTTCCACATCTGACCTAGACCCTGGAAACCCCTCTAAATGATGGGTTCATGGTGCTAATATCTCGCCACCAGAATGATCCACATGGTCCCAATGTATGGGGGACAGAGGTTTGATAATAGGTGTTCCATATGAGGGAGACCCAAGGGATGTCTAGCTTGTTGTAGAATTTGTGTAAAAATTTCATGAGAAGTGCTTCATTCTGAATCTTTAGATCAATCATGCCTAGGCCACCATGTTTTTTAGGTCAACATACCATTTCCCAGGCAGCGAGAGAGTTACATTTGTCGCCATTTTTAGTTTTCTTGTTCCATAGGTAGTGTCTTCGGATTTTATCTAACTGCTCTAGAATTTTGTTATTGATCTTGATTGCACACATGGCGTATATCATCAGAGAGGTGACAATGTAGTTGACTAGAGAGAGCTTACCATCATAAGACATTATTGACATGGTGGCCGTGACCCTCTTCTCGGCACGACAGACAATTGGCATGAGGTCCTGTATGGATGGTCTTTCAGTTCCGAGCGGCAAGCCTAAGTAAGTAAATGGCATACTTGCAATGGCGCATCCGAAGGTGTTAGCAATGGCTTGGTAAGATTAGGAGGCGTGTTGATAGGGATCAGCGTGATCTTATGAAAGTTGATACGTAGTCCAATGGAAGCTGCATAATCCGACATAATGGATTTCATAGTGGCTGCCTGTTTTAAACAAGCCGACATGACGATGATGGTATCATCCACGTATTGTATCACAGGATAGTCCGCGTTGCCACTGGGCGGGATGGGATGAGAGATTAGGTTCCGTCTAGCCGCGTCATTGATGGCAGCTTGAAGCAAATCGGCAGCCAGAACAAAGATTAGAGGGGATAGGGGGTCTCCTTGTCAGACGCCGCAATGACAATGGAATTGACATTCGGGTACACCATTGAGGAGAACTAATGATTTGCCCGAAGAGAAAATGCTCTGCATCCACCCAATCCATTTTTCGTTAAATCCCATATGACGCATAATCTGCAGCATGGCATTGTGATCAATTGTATCAAAAGCCTTAGCAAAGTCTAATTTGATCAGCACAATTTCTCTTTTGGAAGCTTGACATTGGTGTATATATTCGTAAGCCCAGGCGATGCAATCTTGGATGGATTGTTTCTTAAGGAAGCCATATGGATTACGGTGCGCAAGGGTGAGGATCACTTTCTACAACCTATTTGCAAGTATCTTGGTAATCAGTTTCAGACAGCAGTTTAGAAGTGTAATTGGGTGGAAATCATTCACAGTTTCTGGAGAGGTCGTCTTGGGGATGAGAGTTATATATCCATAGTTGAGACATTCCAGATTGAGATGGCCAGCATGAAAATCCGAACAAAGTTTGTAGAACTCAGGTTTGATGATGTGCCAACATGCCTTAAGAAATGCACCATTGAAGCCATCCGGTCCGGGTGTGCGGTCCACTGGCATTTCCTTGATTGCCTCATCAATTTCTTTTTCAGTGAATGGCTCAGTCAGTGTATCTAGCTGGGTCTTGGGTTGTATGAGTTCAGTGAGATTGAAGTGCATATCTGAATTTGATTGTACCCCTAGCCGTTGCTTGAATGTATTGAAAATGATTGATTCCTTTCCTTCATGATCATCTACTATCGAACCGTCCTCTATTTTAAGAGATGCAACACAGTTCCTTCGGTACCTATCTATGGCCGTTGCCTGGAAAAATTTAGTGTTTTCATCTCCAAATTTAATCCATCAGATGGTGCATCGCTTTTTCCAGTATTGTTTCTGATAGTCCAACAATCTCAGCACATGTTTTTTGAGGATTTTCCTATAGTTTGCTTCTTGTATTGTCAACTGTCTTTTTTCCTCGATGGTATCCAATTTTATTAAAGCTTTGTTTGTATTTTGAATAGCAACAGAGAGTCTTGATATATTCTTGCTCCATCGAGAGAGGGCTTGTCGTACCATTTTCATTTTCTGACATAGGATAGATGCAACATTGTTGTTCTTCCCATATTTGATTGGTCTATTCCATGCATTAGAAACCACCTCCATAAATCCTGGGTGTGCCAGCCAGTAGTTCTCAAATCGAAATAATTTGGTACGAGGGATTTTTGTTTCAATCACCACTGTGCATGGAATATGATCCGAAACTGGACGTCCAAGAGGTTTGACCATGGTGTTGGGGAAGGATGTGGTCCAGTTAAGCGATGTGAAGAACCAATCGAGCTGTTCCAGTAAGGGTTCTTGCTGCATATTGCTCCAGGTGTATTTTCGGCCTTTGATGGGGAGTTCAACAAGATGCTGTTCTCTAATGAAATCATTGAAGACGAGCATGTCAGTGTAGTTCCCACCTGGTTTATTACGGTTATCAGGTGACCGGATGTAATTGAAATCGCCAAGTAGCAACCAATCTTGTTGTGGAGGAATATTCGAATTAAACAACCAATCAGTGAAACATACTCTGTGCTCTCCTTTACACGGTCCATAAACGTTGACTAGCGTCCAGCTATGTGAAGCGACCCTTGAATTAAAACTAATTCCCAACGCGAATGGCTCAGTAAACATTATTGTGCCATCAAAACCGAACTATTCCAAATCGTAACTATACCTCCCGAAGCCCCTTGAGAGGGTATAAACGCGAACTTATCAAAGCGTCTCGGGCAGATGGACTTGAGTGTGGCCATATCAAACATAGACATTTTAGTTTCTTGAAGACATATAATAGCGCATCCACTAGAAGTGATAGCATTTGAGAGTGCAAGGTGTTTATCAGGAGAGTTTAAACCGCGTACGTTCCAGCACAAAACATTCAAATTATGCCAAAGTACCATATGGGAAACAAATAGGCAATAACTAATTAGATCTTGGAGAAGAAGCCTCCATAGCATTCAGAGCTTCGGTAGTGAGCTCTCCTTCAGGGATGGCGTAGAGATGGATGCCTTCAAACTGCATGTCTGCAACCGGAGTAGGCGGTGGTATCTCTTCTGGTACATTAACGTTCTGCGTGGAGAAAGAGCTAGATCCCGGAGCCGTTGGAAGGAGTCGCTGCCTCACTCTGGATCGTTGAACATGGCTGTCAGTGGGCTGGGGAACTCTGAATCCATCATATCTGTTTGACCTCGTGCTGCGTCTGAGAGCTGTGGTATCAACTGGGGCTCTGGGACGGCGTCTCGTAGAGTGATGTGTAGATATATCCAGAGTGAGAGTCTCACTGTGAGTATCAGGAATCATGGAGTCTGGTGCAGCATCACTGGAAAGAACAACTACTGTATTCAGAGTTTACCCACTGTATGTTGTTTTCCCATCGTATGTTGTTTTCATGAGAGATGCCACTAGGGAAAACTATGGCCCCCGGGTCTATTCACCATATATTTACAAAACCTTCAATACCTTGCTGCCATTTACTTGCTTTTATTTTATTTTGCAATTTACAATTATCTACACATCTCACTAGCTTGCAAGTAATGAGACCAAGGGGATTGAAAACCCTCTTGCCTGCTTTGATTGTAAATTGTTTGTTCTTTTTTGTGCAGCCACTGAAGACGGTTGTTGTTGATATTCCTATTGGTTCGATAAACCTTGGTTTCATAACTGAGGGAAATATTTACCCACATTATGATGCGATAACCCGTTCCTCTTCACGGAAAACCCAACGCAGATCACAAGTAACAGTTCCCTACAGACCTACGGGTCCGTAGTTAGTACCTAGATGGCTATCTCTCTCTCTATCTATCTATCTATCTCTCTTTCTCTCTCTCTCTCTCTCTATCTCTCTCTCTTGATCTTCAATATAAAGTTCACCGCATCTTCGCAGTGATCTATTCGATGTAATCACTTTGTGCGGTGCGTTTGTTGGGATCCAATGAATTGTGGGTTTATGTTCAGATTATTCATGAAAAATATTTGATTCTTCTCTGAATTCTATTATGATTCTTATTTGCATGATTATTATAGCTTCATAAATCTGTCCGGTCTACTGAGATAGTTTGGCCAACTAGATTGATATTTCTTTAGTGAGAGGGGTGCGTTGTAGTGGGTTCAATCCGGCGGTGCTCTATATCCTAGTGACAGAAGGGGACAAGACATGTCTTTGTATTGTTGCCACTAAGGATAAAACCATGGGGTTAATTCATATTGATTGAGTTTTCTTTGTCTACATCATGTCATCATTCCCCAAGCATTACTCTATTTGTCATGAACCAATACTTAGAGAGGCAAGCATAGAAGCGCTCTCGACGTAGAGTAATAGTAATAGGTGCAGGCAGGAGTCAGACTATTTGCCTATGGACGTAATGCCTATATACACATGATCATTATCGTGAATAAATATTGCATAACTATGCATTTTTCTACCAATTGCCCAACAGTAATTTGTTTAGCCATCGTATGCCTACTACATGAGAGATGCCACTAGAGAAAACTACGGCCCCCAGGTCTATTCACTTATATATTTACAAAAACTTTCATTACCTTGCTGCCATTTATTTACTTTTATTCTATTTTGCAATTTACATTAGTCAACTATCATCTACACACTTCATTTGATTGCAAATACCGAGTCCAAGGGGATTGACAACCCTCTTGCCCATGTTCGGTGCAAGTGTTTGCTTCCTTGTGTGCAGTCGCTGAAGACGGGGTTTGCGTGCTACTCCTATTGGTTAGACAACTTTGTTTCTCATTGAGGGAAATACTTATATATACAGTGCAGCATCACCCGCTCCTCTTCGCGGAAAACCCAACGTAGATCACAAGTATCACTTATGTGAATGCAATTGTTTGGTTACAATAGTTTTTCTTGGAGTGTGACGAGTAGATTTATCAGGATTAGTGAGTGCGACTATCTTCATCAACGGTACCAGGCAAGTTCACTTTGAACAAATTGCACCTGCAACTAGCAATGCTATAAGGTGGGCTAAGCAAGCGGTAACTTCGCCAAACAATGGTTTGCTAGGACGGAGAATGGTTAGAGGATTATCATGGCATTTTGGGAGGCTTGACAAACAAGTGGTAGGTAGTGAGACATAGCGATAGCAACGAGACAACTAGCATAGCAAAGATAGTAGTGATATCCAAGGTAATGATCATCTTGCCTGGAATCCCACTTGGAAGAAGAACCAATCCGTGAAGTAGACGAATGGGCGTAGGTGAAAAAAACCTCACACTTCGAAATGAGAACTAACGAGAAACAAAATCGGAAAAGAAACCAGCGACAAGGTAAACAACCAAGGCAAGGCATTTATAAACACCGTAATCATCCGCTGAGAGGAAAACGGGTAGCCCGACACAGGTTTTATAAACACCGTAATCGTCTGACGTGTTATCGGCTATACACTGGTGCAGCGATGTGCTATACAAACAGTTTTCAACCCCTTTCCGCGACATAGTTCTAAACTGTCGCCTTGTATGTGTGGGCGATAGGTGGGTCCATCCCACACGACACGGCAAACCCGTCGGAGATGGTGGCCAACGAACGCAAACGTTTGGCAAAACTAAGCGTATGGGATGTTCGTATCTATCACAAACGAGGGTCACCGGGAAATCATTTGAGATATTGTGTATTTTCCATATGGTTCATCCTTGCAACTCGTGTGAGATCACACTAACATCACACACGCTATTCTGTGGCGCGCCATTTATGATGTGCACCGAATCGCAAACAGTTCACGATTATAAAGCGTGTATGATAAGGGGGCTATCACACACATTTAGTTCCACTATGACCGTCTGTGATATGATATAAGAGTGCATACGTTTATCATTATAAAACCATATGCAAAGGTTGAATATATCCCACATGCGGCATTTCTAATAAACGTTTGTGATTTATAAAACGTCCCAAACGTGTGATCCATACTTCCTAAATGTGTCATCCAGACTAACTGTGTCGGATGAAGGCCTATCGCACGCGTTCTTCTTTGACCAACGTTTATGATGGGCACGATATCATACACAGTTCAAAATACGAAATCGTGTGTGATAAGGAGACTAGCATAAACGCTGGTGTTGTTAATCTCACATGTTCTTTCTCGTCTGACCGTGTGCGAAGACAAGATGCATCGCACACGCCTCGAATGGAGAAACATGTGTGATGTTGAAGTTGATCGCAGACGTTTTGCTTTCTCAAACCGTGTGCATTTTAATGGCCCGCAGAGCATGATTTGCCCCTAATTAAATACATGTGTTCATAATTCACATAATTTAAATTAGAAAGTAGGAAATCATGTATTTCATATCGAATCATGTTTAAATGTAGGTTTAAGAACGAATGCATAATTCGATTCACATGTACATATACTCAAGAACTACATAAGCATCAATTCTCAAAAAAAGGAAAACTACAAAAGGGACAAATAAAGAATGACGGAAGCACGGTTGTACTAAAGACGGTAAAGAGAGAGCCGAAAGACATTCTAGTTGCTGGAGAAGGTGAAGCGGAATGCCCATATTGTGCCCTCCTCCATGCCTAACGCACGAACGACTCTAGGCCAGCCACTAGTGATGGCCGCCCGCCCATCCTTCACTGTCTTCATTACGACTACTCGATGCTCATTGTAGTCTCAATGATATATTTTAACCTTCATTGCATGTCCATCAATCATGTACTTTGCGAGGTAATCTTGAGTAAACTGCTTTGGGAACCACTAGAAAAGAAAAAGATTCAGACATTGTTGTGTGACAACTTATTATGGGCAGTACTAATAGAAGCCTACAGAGTTTGTAGTTACCATCCTACAACTCACTGTTGTGTTGGATAGAGAGTAAATAAATAGTCTAATTGGCATTGTTCGTCTCTTTTCCCTAACAACCATTTTCAGTTTGCTCACCCCTGGTTCATGAATATTTCATTGCCCCACGCGCAAAAAGGGTCCAGGAATGGATCTTTACCTAAGACATATGTACCTAGAAGCAAGAAGCCGATATTAGAAGCTAAAATGCAGTTGCAGAATGGTGTAATATATTACTCCATCAGTTCCACAATGTGTTGCGTATAAACATTTTGAGAGGTCAACATTTACTTACTTTGACCAAGTTTGTAGAGAAAAAACATTTACATCTAGAATTGCAATTCCATTTCATTAGATACATCACAAAATTTCATATTGTATACATTTTAGATGGTATATGTAGATACATCACAAAAATCTATATGCACTACATGATGGAACAGATGGAGTATAAGCGGAGGGATGAAAAAAACCTCGGTGGAAAACGTTGGGTAATCCCATTGTTGTCCTGTGCAAGTACATGTAAAGTCATGATAAGTACAACAGGCTTAACATCAACCAAGTATACGAGATATCTGCTTGAAATAAACAAGGCATATATGCTCACTATAACAACCAAATATAGCCATTTGATACTGGACAAATGCTCAATGGAACAAACCTAACAACCAGATAACGAAAAGCAAGGCATCTGCTTGAAAACTAGACAAATGCTCACTGCAATCAACCTAACAAACAGATACAGAAAAGCAAGGCATCTGCTTGAAAACTAGACAAATGCTCACTACAACCAACCTGGCAACCAAATTTAGAGAAACAGGGCATAAATGTTTAAAGCGGGAGTTAAGGGCACAGGTTAACAACACCAGGCATAACATGTGGTATTGATGAAATTGAACTGCACAGTTCATACTTCCACATAATGAACATCACATTGTGAATAACTGAAAGAAACAAGGCATTCATGCTCACTGTAACAACCAACTATAGCCATTGAAAAGTGGACAAATACTCAATGCAAAAACCTAACAACCAAATACAGAAAAGCAAGGCATCTGCTTGACAACTGGACAAATGCTCAATTAAACACAACATGATTATCACATGGCAAAAGCTACTACAACAATGGGTACGAGACGGCTAGCTAGAAAAGGTATGATTTGCTCACAGGATGTTGCCTCACTTGTCATGGATGGGCTCCTTCCACTTGGAATATGAGGTGCCCAGGGTGCGCTCCCTGATGTCACAGATGGGACGTTTCCCCTTGTAACAACCGTAGTGTGTGCCATTATCTTGGTGGATGAGATCTGACTTTGGAGCTAAGGATCCCATGCCACCGCCGTAGAACGTTTCCTTCAGAAATGACGAAAGGAGCTCGATGGCATAGAAGGATTGCAAATCCATGACCGCGAGGCGGAGGAGATCAGCGGCGGGGCCTTTGAATAGATCGACGACGGTTGAACCAGAGGCATTGCCGGTGAACCACTTAACTTGTGACATGGCCCGAGTGAAGTCGGTGATGTTGACGAGCTTGATGTCGTAGCCGGATCTCGTGAGATACAGGAATACGTGAGCCCGCAGACTTGAAGCCTTCGACATGGCAACATAGGCATCGTCCTCACCGGCTCCCGCGGCGAGGTGTTCGTCCTGGATCGAAGGATTGGGGCGAACAACGCCCACCTCGCCAGCGTACGACGAAGAGGCCATGATAGACCTCTTTTTTCACGTACACTCCTCGTGCTCCATGGGAGATGTGGTCGGGCTGATTAGGCTACAACTCTCTGGAGTACGGGATGGGGATCTGGGGGGGGGGAAGGGATACCGCCGGCCTCATCTAAAAACTCAGGGCGGCGATGGTGTATGTGGATCGGTGGGGACCCTGAACTGGTTTAGCTATGAGGCACGGGCAGACCGGCTGAGGTTGGTGGTGGGAGGCGGCGGCGGGGGCGAGCTAGGGTTCAAGCGGGGGAGGAAGGGGGAGGGGTGTTGTGCGGACAAGGGGGGTGTTTGCGGATGTGCCGATGCTGCTGAAAAATTTAGTAGTAATGGTATGGGTGGAGATGGTGGTGGACGAGGGATGGCGACGGTTCAAATGCCTCGGCAGCTGAAATTTTACTATAGGGTCGGTGCGATGGACGAGTAAGGCCGGCATGCGGTTGAAATACCACTTCCACTTAAATTTTGGCAAAGGAACTGGGCGGGAGCAACCAAGATCGCACACGGTCCAAACATAATAAACTGTGTACGCTGTAACGAAATGCCGTACCGCGAAACCACGAAATTTTGCATCGTTCAAGGCGGGTAGCTCTTTCTGAGATTTCTCAAGGCGGGTTCATCTCACACGCTTCATCCTCAATTTCAATCGCAGACGTGAAATTGATCCTAAATTTCCACATGCCCACAAATAGTTGACACAAACATTTGGCAATTTTTCACCACAAAAATGCCTTATTTTGTAGCGGATTAGTTGACATTTGTTCATACGCTCAGTACTTTACAAACAGTTTGTCAATTTACATGAAGATGAACTACACAAAATATTCACTACTCCATGGATGCATACAAACGCCGCGCCTCCACCGTCGTCATGACATTCCTCGGCTCAAAACGAGTATTCAGAGGAGCTCGTTAAATCGATGAGCTCCACTGGTTCGACGGCGGAGACCGGCGGGGCTACCTCGGCCGGAGCGACCGCGGCGCCTCTCGCCAGGTCTGCCGCTATCTACGAAGATGTCGTGGGGTCCACGTGGGCCATCGAGATACAGACGGGCGCCGCTCTCGCTAGAGCTGCGTCCCTGGTCGCCGTGGCCGCTATTGCCAGGGCTACCGCCACAGCTGCAAGGCCTGCACTGGCCTCCAACGCGGCTGAGAGGCATGCGGCGGCCTGCTCCGCCACCTTCTGGTCCTGCTCCCGCCTCTTTTTGCCCTCTGCATCTGAGTTCCGCATCCTCTTCGCACTCTCCCACCGTTTCTGACGCTTCAGATCCCTAGCCGTGTTGCGGATGGCATCCGCAGATGCGATAGATTGTTCCACACCGACACTGAGACGGCGCTCGTCCTCGTCGCACAGGAACGCATTGAGGCCCGATTCCTGGTGGTGGCGGCGGATGACGGTTGGTGGCGGCGCTGAAACTCGGGGTCGTCGTTGGTGGCGGCGACAGATGACGGTTGACCGTTGACCAACATGGAGGACAGCATGTCGGAATCCTCTATCCTATCGTCGTCGGCCGCGACAGCTGGCTGTTTGCCGTTGCCCTCCATGGCGGCCAACGCATCAGAATCCTCTATCACATCGTCGTCCAACACTATCAGGACGGTGCCATGCACATCCCCATGGTTGAGCAACGGTTCCATTTGGTGTGTGTGGTGGTGGTGGCGAGCCATCGGTGGAAAAAATAGTTGTTAGCCGCCGCCGGCGAGATCTTTTATAGGTCGCTGTCGGGTTTGGGTTTTTAATGTGCACATTACCCCTTTGCATTGGCTGACGCTTGCGGTTGCCACCACTAGGGAAGGATGATTTTGCTGTGTACGGGCATCGCACACGGTTAGATTAGCACACTCGTGTCTGTTGGGGATACAATCGCATATGGTAGTTTCGTCAGTTTCGTTTGCTATTTTACATAATACTAGCATCTTTGGGATAAATGACAAAAAAAACGCAAGAGAGGGTCAAAACACAACCACTATCGCTAGTGGCCCAAATATATATATACTCCCTCCGTTCCTAAATCTATATGTAGTTCGTAGTGAAATCTCTAAAAAAGACTTGTATTTAGGAATGGATGAAGTATATATATGTAGGAACATGGTGTTGTCATGTTTAAATTCGCAATGCGCAACTTTAATGTGTGGCACATGCTGCATATGTGCATGCCTAAAAGTGTCCAATGTGACAGAAAAGGGTTTCATGACAAACATAAGGTGTTGCCCCCTCTTAATAACTGACAAGAGCGTAGCGAACCAGAAAAAGACGCAGCAGGGGGTGAATACCCTTAGAGCCCAGAAGCTACTTCTCACATGACATAAATCCATCGTTTGAACCTCCAGGGTACGACAGGTCACTTAGCGGAGAGTACGCAGCAGATGGGAGAGTTTTCCTCGCCGCTGTAAGAGGCCCTTGCAGGGGGTAAGTTTTAGAACTCGCTGCACCCCTGACAAAGCGGCAGCAACTTACAGGCAGGTATAACTCGGAATTGCGGATGTAAGGGTTTGCCTCGCCGCTGTAAGAGGCCTTTGCAGAGGGTGAGTTTTAGAACTCGCTGCACCCCTGACAAAGCGCAGCTACTTACAGGCAGGTATAACCCGATCTTGCAGATCGAAAAGAGGGTAAGTTCATAACTCGCTGCACCCCTAATGATCTTTGTTGACGTAGTCAACGCTTGGGTCCACGACCCGCCTTACAGTGGCTGAAGAGCCTGACCGAGAGGGTTGAAGCTTAACCCGGTGGGTTGAAAGCCCCCAAACGGTTTTGTCGATGATATCAACTGGCGCGCTATCTTGTAAGCCGCCGTCTTGTAAGCCGCCATATGATGGTGCTATTTTAACTGAAGAGCCGATCAGGAGGGTTGAAGCTTAACCCGGCGGGTTAGAAGCCCCCAAATGACCTTGTTGACGGAATCAACTTTTTGCAGTATCTTGTAAGCCGCCATCTTGTATGAAGAAACAGCAGAAGCCCCCAAGCTGAACGGTGCATCATGGCGACTCGTCTTCTTGGGTAACTTGTAATCCTTCCGCCAATAATGTAGTATCCCCCGAGATCGGGTTAACTTCTTTTCCATGATCTGGGGCTCTCGTTGAAAACGGCCAAGTGTGTCGAGCTATGTCTGTAGCCCCTGAGTCTTGAGTCAACTCAAAGAGGTGACTTGAGAATCTCCACTGAAGGTTGAGGTTGGCCGTGGCGGGTTTATAGATGATCCCGCATGAATTGTTTCAATAATCCGGTCGATGGTTCGTCCCGGCTGGTTGTTGAAGTTAACCAAACTGTAATAGCGGCAACTTGTGCGCCTATCCGTCGGGCGGCTTGTGCAGACGAACACCGCACCGATATATTGATGTAGATCACTCTGGGCGGCGTCTTGCGCGCGTCCGTTGGGCGGCTCGTACAGGCGAGCACCGCACCAGTATGTTGATGTAGATGTAGGAGTCAGCCGCGCGTTTGGAGACGGCGCGGTCGCGAGAGACCGCCGCGGCGTTGTAAGCCGGTACAGTCGTAAGAGACGGCCGCGGCGTTGTAAGCCGGTGCGGTCGCGAGAGACGGCCACGGCGTTGTAAGCCGGTGCGGTCGCGAGAGACGGCCGCGGCGTTGTAAGCCGGTGCGGCCGCGAGAGACGGCCGCGGCGTTGTTGGTGAAAACCATACCACGGATACGGCGGCTTGCCGCGTTCATCAGGCAGCTCATACCGGCGGTTGAACGCGCGTGCTACCGGCGTGTTGATGTAAACCGGGCCGTAGGGACGGCGTCTTACGCACATCCGTTGAACAACGAGTAGTTGCGGTCCCGGTGAGCCGATGTAGACCGGGCTATAGCAGTAGCTTCGTGCTTCGATCTGTCGTGGAGGTCTGGCCTTCCCAGACGTTGCCGCAGCTCCGCTCTTCTTTTTTTTTTTTTTTAATGGAGGAAAACAACAGCAATTCAGCAGCAGATCTGCAGAATTTTTCCATCTCGATCGACCAGCTTGGAAAGCCAACTTTTCCCTGCAGAACTTATGGCCACGCACATATACCAATCATAAAAAATGCTCAAGTCACTTTGCGATGCCACAGAGTTCAAACTTGCAGACGCGTGAATAACTCCAAAGTCCTTTCTCCAGCGGCTGAGGATGTATTTTGATGGCAGCATCCACACCTTCTCTTGCTTCAAACAGAGCAGGGCTCTTTACACCAACGAAGGAAGGAGGTCAACGCTCGCTGTTGGCCGCAGCGTGACGAGGCCATGGCGGCAAAGGCAGTCTGGCTCGAGGCGGCTGCAGGCCGGAAGCAGAGGCGAGTCGCCTCGACAGGGCGGTGACGCGGGTTGCCGCGCCAACGCAGCTTGCAGGCGGAGACAGGCGGCTTGGAGGCACACCGGCGTGAGCGGAGCGCGGCCGGCGTTGGTCTAGTTGCCGGCGGCTCGACGTGTGGGCCCCGGTGTTTTGCGAAGGCAGCGGCGGCTCTCCACGGCCGTGGTGGAGGCGGCTTGGCACGCTGGCGGACCCGCAACCGCCCGGCGGCGGCTCGCGGTGATGGGGGCGGAGCGTACGCCGGTCAGTTGGAGACGTGGAGCTCCAGGTGGGCGAGCGCGGAGGCGAGTAGCGGGTGCCTTCGGATGATGAACCCCAACGAGGAGGCGAACACGGCAGCTTGGCGCGTGGCGACGTAGCGAGGCAGACTCGGGCGAGCGCCTGCTCGCAGGCCGGGCCACGGCAGAGGTGGCTGGTGCTGATTTGGGCGAGCAGCGGCCCAATTCGTGGCTGCAGAAGGAGCGAGGCGAGTTGTGGCAGAGGGGCCGGCTCAAGGCGCGGCAGGTGCGGTCGGTGAAGGCAGCTCAATGAGGCGGGGCTGCGGCCACGCGGCAAAGGCGGCGGCTCAAAGCCGCACCGGCAGGGGCAGAGCTAGGCCGAACCGCAGACCGCGAGGGGAGTCCGGGGCGGCTCGGAGGCGGCTGCGGCTTGAGGCGGCAGGAGAGGCACAAGGCCGGCTCGCGGACGAGGCACAACGCCGGTCGACGGAGGCACGTCGGCGGGCCACGGCAGGGGCGAGGAGGACCTCGGAGGCGGCTCGGGACAGAGGCAAACGGCGGCTCGGCGATGGAGCGACGACGACGGCGGCTTGGCGCGGACACGGAGGAGGCGCGAGGCGCGGCTGTGAAGGCGAGGCGACTTGAGGCGGGGCCTCGGCAGTGGAGGTGGACCTCGGAGGTCGCGGCGGCTGCGGCGGCGGTTTGAAGCAGTCCACGCGAAGCCGGCCCCAATGGCGGCTCGGAGACGGTCGTGAAGCAACTCGGAGTGGAGGAGTTGGCGCGGTTGACTCGCGATGAGGTCTGCGAGGCAACAGCGGCGAGACGAGGAGCTGAGGGCGCGGCCTCACTGACGCGCCGGTGGGTAAGGCCGCGACAAGCGGCGGGGCCTCCGCGGCGGCTTGAAGCACAGCCGGAACAGGGCGGCTTAGAGGCGGACCGGCGGCTCGTGGCGCGTTCGCCGGTGGGTGGAGATCACCCGGCCACAGCCGGGACCGTGATCCGGCGTGGTGGAGCCAAACGAACCATGGATCGAGAGCAGTTCTCCGGGTCAAGGCAAGTTTGACCAATTCACGTCCGGGTCTCCCTCCAGGTCGTAATATTTTTTTTTTCTTCCTTTTTCACAGAGTAGGGAATCCCTGCGCGAGGGCTTGCTTTTCTTTCCTTAGTTTGATCGCTGCCGCCGTCTCGTATGCACCCACGATCTCCTCGCGGCGTACAAGCTTTATCCTCCAGTCACGTTCCGGCGATTGATCTTGGGCAGGTTTTTGACTTCAGTCGCGGCGGCTTACAATTTCTCTTGATCGATATCGTACCCGCTGCTCTGACTGCTATCGAAGTAACCTTTTTACTCTGATGTTGAATCTGATCTGATTTATACTACTGCTAAAACTTCTTCAATCTTGACTGATAAACACTGAGTCGGTATAGATCTTTCCGATGCTGGCTCTTCCTCACGGGAAGAAATTATGAACTTCTCAATCCCTGATAAAGATCCCTCCAAGAACTCAACACCACCGCGCGCTCTGCCCCAAGGTGGGTGCCAACTGTCGTGGATTTGTCACGGCAGATGTCCTAGTGTAAGGACTTAGTCGTGAGGCCAACGCATCTAACTGGTAGCTTGAGAGGGGTTGAGCGGGACGAGAGACACGGAGTTTTTACCCAGGTTCGGCCCCTCCGATGGAGGTAAAAGCCTACGTCCTGCTTGTCTTATATTGATGACGATGACGATCTCGGTTACAAGGGTGCGGAGTCGCTACCTCTAATCTTGAGACCCTCTAATCTGACTATCTCGGATGACCTGTCTGTCTGACCTGTATCGAGACGTCTAACCTGACCCTCTTGGGGTGACCCGCCCCTCCTTATAAAGGCTGAAGGGGCGGTTTACATGTAGAGTCTAAGTCGGATTGATGACTTCCCATCGCGGGCTTCTCTTCATGGGCTTCCGAGTCCTGGGCTTCTTCCAATCCCGGGCGGCTTACACCGGGCGGCTTACAGCCAGGGCTTATCTTCAGAGACTCGTCTCCGGGACTGTCTGTTAACACTGTTCACCTGATAACACTGTTTGCCGGGTTATCATCCTGGCACTGTAGCAGACGGGTTAACATCCTGACACTGTAGCAACCGGGTTAACATCCTGACACTGTAGCAGCCGGGGTAACATCCTGACACTGTAGCAGCCGGGTTACAATAGTCTGCCGGGTTAGAACTGTAACCGGGTCAGTACTGTTTGCCGGGTCAGCATGTCTGCCGGGTCAGTACTGTTTGCCGGGTCAGCATGTCTGCCAGGTCAGTACTGTGGGGTAATATTCCCGTCAGGTTGCCTCCTATCATTTACAAGGCGTGCCTCGATGAGCACCTGGTGGGACCAGATACGTATCGCAGATGTTTCTGGTAGTACTAGAAACCGTGCGCGATGGTGGCATGGGGGCTGATGATGACGTCTCGCTCATGCTCGATGGCGCAATGCCGCTTTTGCCTGCTCTCCGGCCTGCTCCGTCTCGTCCTCCTCGTCCAGGAGTGTCACGCCCAAGATGCGATCCTATCCTTATTTTGGCACGAGGGCCTCGACAGGGATAGAAGCGCATCTCGTCGTTTCGCAAGAATGGATATCATTACAAGTACATATAAAGAAGAGATGAGTATATGGAATTGGCTTACACTCGCCACAAGCTACATCAATATCACATCAATACAATAACATATCAATCATCATACAGAAGAGCAGGGTCCGACTACGGACGAAAACAAACGGTAAAATTACATCCATCCTTGCTATCCCAGGCTGCCGCCTGGAACCCATCCTAGATCGATGAAGAAGAAGAAGAACTCCACATCAAACAAACATCGTGCTCACGTCATATCATCACATTACCTGTACCTGCAACTGTTGTTGTAGTAATCTGTGAGCCACGGGGACTCAGCAATCTCATTTCCAAGGGTATCAAGACTATTAAAGCTTAATGGGCGAGGTATGGTTAAGTGGTGAGGTTGCAGCAAGCACTAAGCAATTATTTGAGTGGCTAACTTACGAGTACAAGAATAAAGGGGGATGATTGTCGCGTAAACGGACGTCAACTAATAATGATCTCTAAGAGATCCTGAACACCTACTTACGTCAAACATAACCCCACCGTGTTCTCTCTCGGATAAGGACTCACGAGAAGAGACAGTCACGGTTACGCACACGGTTGGTGTATTTTATTTGAGTTTACTTCAAGTTTGCTATGACCGGGTGTTAAACAAAGTTTCCAAGTTGCCACGTAACCGCGGGCATGGCTTTCCGAAAGATTAAACCCTGCAGGGGTGCTCCAACTCATCCATCACAAACTAACCACACGCAGCGGGAATAACCTCGACCACGAATCTCGTGATCTTCCTAGGCAATTCCATTGAAAAACCTCAACCTCGAGATAGCCCAAAATTTTGGAATTCCTCGCACAAGACGTTCGAGAAAGGTAAAACAAGTCCAGCAAGGCCGCCCGACGTGCCGACAATCCCGATAGGAGCCGCGTATCTCGTTCTCAGGGCACAACCGGATGAGCGCAGCGTACAGTGGCCTGATAGACATCTCCCGAGTTGCCCCAGGTTGGCCCCGCACACGACTCTGTTTTGGACCAGCACCAGCAGCACTTGCCCCCCTGTATTATGTTGAATTAACTCCTCGGGTTCATGACGCCCTATGCTTTAGTAACGGTGTTCAATATTATTGTGTTGAGCAAATGTAGTACCAATGTTGGGCCTTGCCAGACAAGTTTTATCCTAAAACGAAAATCAAGGGGGTCCCCATAACAACCCCGAGCATGTTAGGAGCGCTCAATTATGGAACATAACACCGGTTCACAAGTAGCTAGGGCGGCAAGAGTGGAACAAAACACCGAGCAAAAGGCCAAGCCTTCCACCCTTTACCAAGTATATATGTGCATTAAATTAAATAGCAATAATATTGTGATAGCTGGAAACAATTGCACCTGCAACTAGCAACGCTATAAGAAGGGCTGAGCAAGCGGTAACATAGCCAAACAAGGTTTTGCTGGGATGTGGAGGGGTTAGAGGCTTTTCATGGCAATTTGGGAGGTTTGACATACAAGTGGTAGGTAGCGAGACAGTGATAGAAACGAGACATCTAGCATGGCAATGATAGTAATGGTATCCAGGGAAATGATCATCTTGCCTGAAATCTCGCTTGGAAGAAGAACGAATCCATGAAGAAGACAAGCCAACGTAGTCGAACGAATCCTCACACTCCGAACGCTTTCGGAACTCTATCGAGAAGAAGCAATCCGAAAACAACAATCAACACATGATCAACACCACAACATATGCATGACATGATGCACTTCAAATATGATGCATGTTATGCATGATATGGCAAGCACAACAATCAACTTCTACACATTAAGTGAAGCTCAATATGCAACGAGTTGCATATTGACGATACTCCACATTCGAATATTTAGTTCACTCTCGTTTAGGTACACGACAATATTAAATGTTGTTAAACATGGCAAGAGGTGAAGCATAAGTAAACTACACATCTAGGCAAGTTTAAATGAGGTCGGAAACAACATATAGCATTTCCGAAACGACCCCATATGTTAATTTCGAAATTGGTCCAGATCTGAACTAATCATGTTTAATATTATTTAAACAGGGAAATACAATGCACAATGAGATTCTACTCATCATTCTAGTCGATTTACATATATAGAACGTTAGAAACGGAGCTACGGTCTAAAAGATATGACCGCCTCAAGATGAAGATGACATGAATGCAAAATGCATGAAAATGACAACCACACCATTTCAAATCATGAATGCAGCAAGTTATTATGAAACTACATGAGATTCTAAGCAAGTCTCATATGCAACATGTTCAAAACGGAGCTACGGTTCAACAAATACAACCAACACAAGTTTTAGTCGAAATCTGCCCAAAACAGCAAGATAGCATATTGCACGCATGAAAATAACAAGCTATAAGATTCTAAAATGCACAAACTAAGCATGGGCAGTAGCATATAACACACACTTCAGTTCATCTTCATATATCATACTCAAAAGAGTCATGTATCACATGGTAGGAAGCTCACAACATGGCAACAAAATATAGCAGTTTAGGACTTAGTGAAAATAACAGTTTTTAGCATAGCAGATCTTCATGAAGGCATATTGGCAGCAGCAAAACTATATGCTATAGGGCATATTATGACATGAAAATTAACAGCATGGTAATAGACATGATGCACTACAAATCACTCCATGGTGGCAAGGTCTAATTATGCATAGAATCATGGCTAGCATCATCACAACATGGCATTATGAAGAAAATAGATTCTCAGACTTAGTGAAAATTAGAGTAGACATGAGCAGCAGTTTTTAACAGATTGACATATTGGACAACATAATTAATTATGATGCTAAACCTGTTCATGCAATCTATTGGCACAACATCTTAAGCAACAACATGCTTAACAAAAGACTCCTTAGTGGCAACCACAAAAGACTCCTAGATCAATAGCAAATCACATGGCAACAAAATAACAGTTTCAGACTTAGTGAAATTTAACTATCTCCCAAAACTGCAGTTTTTACTCGGCATGTTGACATGGCAATAACAGTAGCATAGCAATCATATATAGGCATGGCAAAGACTCTAACAGCAAGTATACATTACACACTACAAAATATACCAATGGCACATGTTCATACGGGTCATGGATAGCTTAATATGCGCACCGCAAAATGGAACTCTTCGTTAACAGATTTCAGTTTTAACGTGATGGCAACTTGAGAGCAAGAATTATACATGAAAATGATGTTCTACCTAGCAACCAGAGGCATGGCATGATAGTGGACATAACATAGGGCAATAATCATGAAGACACCACATGCAAAGTCCTACGGTTGAGATGCAACCATCCACGCAAGTTTGAATAAAAAATAACAGTTTTTAACAGATTGACAATTACGACATGGAGCACTTTTGCAACAGGGTTTCTAGCATACTAATGATCCCTATCATGAGTGCAAATGACTCTAACATGTAGAGCACGAAACGTAGATGATTTTCCATATACAAAATATTTTCATCCGACGAACAGATTAAGAGCTACAAATGCTTAAACATGCATATACGAGGTTAAAATGCAGACGCAAAGGACTTAGTGGATTTTCGTTACCCCGGGGAAAAATGGACGGGACGATCCCGAGCAGGACAACGGGGTACCGGCGCTGTTTGGATCGGCGACTGACGGGATCCGGGTCGAGGCCATCCCGGCGGCTGGAGGAGGCCCGAGGCCATGGCCGTGAGGAGGACGTCACCGGCGGGGACGACGGCAGGGCTCCGGCGAGTGCCGGCGATCAGGACGACCAAATCCGGGGGCGGCCGGCCCGGATCTGTCGCCGGCGAGGCCGGGCGGCGACGGGAAGGCGAGGGCGGCGCTCCGGCGAGCTGCGGGAGGAGGCCGGGCTGCGGGCGAGCGCTCTAGCGAGCTGGCGCGCTGCGGGCACCGACGGTGACGGCTCGAGCTGGCACGGCAGCGAGGCGCGGGGCTGCCAGCGTCGGGCGGCAGGGTGCTACGCGGGCGGCGGTGCGCTGTGGCAAGCGGTGACGGGGTCCGGCGAGGCGAGGTGCGGCGACGGGGCAGACGGGCGGCGCTAGGGTTCGGCGGCGGCGCACGCGGGCTGCCCCGAGCCCCGATGGGCTCGGGCGGGCCTGGCTCAGGCCCTGGCGGGCCTCGGTGGCGCTGGGTGACGGCTGGCGGCGGGGGACGCCACGTGCCGGCCTCTGGTTGGCCCGGGAGGCGTCTGCGGCGGCTGTGTGGCGGCGGGGCTGGCTGGGTGCCGCCAAGTGGCGCGATGGAGGTGGCTGGACATGGATTTGGAGGTGGGAGGAGGCTAGGGTCCAAATTTGGACGTGGGAAGCTGCTATATATAGCAGGTTGGCTAGGGTTAGGGGGGTTTTGGCTGCTTTCGGACCGCACGATGCCGATCGAACGACTCCGAAGCGGAGGGGCTTAGCTGGGTTGCGGTGGGCTGTGTAGAGGGGTGTTGGGCTGAGATGAGAGGGAAGTTTGTGGCCCGTGACAGAGATTTTTTTAAACACCGAAAAAACATCCGATAATAAACCGATGACGGTGCCACTACGGTCGACCGTTCGGGTAACAAACGAACTCCGATTGCGGCGAAATTTGGCAGGCGGTCTACCTACAATATAACAAGACCGCACGCCAACTTTCGACCCATCCAGAGAATATTTTCCTCGCGCTTTTAAGAACAATATTTTCCCGATGCCACGGGCGCGTGCAATTGTGGTTGGGCTCGAAACGGACGACGACACGAACGGAGAGAACCGGCAGCTACGAACGGATGCAAGTTTTGAAAACGAGTGACGATGCTATGCAGATGATGCGAATGATGCGATGATGAATGCAACAACACTAGAATCACACGATGACAACGGAATAAAAGGGGAATCTTCTGGAGCGTCGGTCTCGGGCTGTTACAACTCTCCTCCACTTACAAGAGATCTCGACCCGAGATCTTCGAATGAGAAGGGGAAGAGAAGAGAAGAGGTAAAACTTAGTTGCTTCTTTGACGGACTATTGAAACCAACAAAACTTGGATGTTGCAAAGAGATGAAGAATGACACGAGGAACAAGCAAGAATTCACAAGAAATTTGGGCAGCACTTCGGCAGAAAAGGGAGGCAAAATTGATAATATGGAAGGAACTTGAAAAGATGACACAACACTCCGGTTAAATGGATAAGCAAGAAGGCACATGATCTTGATAAAACAAGATAATGGATGAAAGAGAGCAACATCACAAGCCTCTGGAACAAAAGAATAGAAACTAGATCATTGGAAAGAAAAGGACGGAGAAGAAGTGACAACTCCTACCACCATTGAAGAAGAGATTGAACGGAGTTGTTAGAAATCAACAACGAAAGAAAAGACTTGTTGTGGGCTTATGGAAAACATCTCAAAATAATGAGGTGACAATCGGCCACAAATAGAAACAATTGGTTTCATTGAGATCAACGAAGAGAAGAAAACTTCTTTCACCAAGAGGATACATCGAGAGCTTGGATCATAGATAAACACCATGATAGCAACAATCTTTAGGAAAAGCTTTAGGTGAAATCCGATCCAAGATACTCCAAGAAGCGAAATGGGTTTAGATATCTCATTCTTGACAATTCCCTTCAAAACTCCTCATGACTCAAGACTGATATAGCACCATCTCAAAGGATAAGAGAGAATGAATTGCACTTTGAAATTCAAGATAAAGAATACTTGAGGACCTCCTACAAAATCTTGAAGAACACTTGAAAAAAAATTGAAAGAAATCTTGATGAACCACCATGAAGAACCTCCGGAAAGAACTCTGGAACGAAAGGATGTTAGAAAGAATTGAAGGATGCAAAATCAACAGATTGAGGTCTTGCAGAGATTTAGATGAAGCTTCGCGAAGAGATACTTGAGAAACTTGGAACTCCGGAAAAGAAAAGATAAGCCACTAGAATAGAGAATTGATATCATGAACAACCTCGGACGAAGGATTGAAACCATTTGATGAAACAAGAATAAGAATTACGTTATGCCTATCCTTCAACAAGTTAAATTGATGACCAGCAACGGATTTAACATACCACTTATTCTTCTTGAAAAAGATTGAAGAGAGATATTGCACACTTGAAGAAGTCTTGAATGAAACACCAGAAAAGAATTTGAAACGACTGAGGATACTATGAATGAATGAAATAACATGAGAACGAAGAGATCACGATACACCTAGCAAAAAAACTTGAACGAAGCACCGGAATAATTGAGAAACAAATGAAGAGACAACACTTGAGAAGAATTTGAGAACGAAAGCTGAAAGCTGAGAACGAAGAAATCTTCTGAAATGATGGCCTTCGGAGGATCGAGAAATGAAAACTACACTGAAATGCTCCGGATAGATATGAAAGGAATTACTCATGATCAAAACCAATTTAAGAAGATAGCCTGAAGCTGAAGCCATGAATCTCTGAGAACGGATCAAGATTTAAGAGGAACCTACTTCTTCTTCAACTCTGAGAATGATGATGAGAAACTCCACCAAGAATTACTGAGAACTCCGGGACAATGAATAAGAAAAAGCTTGAGTCTACGATGAAATAATTTGAAGCGATCTTGGAAAAGGAATATGACTAATGGAATCCATTCTTACGTCACATTGAAAAGAACTTGAGGACATCTCCGGAGAAGATTAGAAGAGCCAGGTAAGATCCTGGGGAAAACCTGTGGGTTATGAGCCCACTCAAAGAGAACACCGTTGAAACGATTGCTTAGAAAGAGCCAGGTAAGATCCTGGGGAAAACCTGTGGGTTATGAGCCCACTCAAAGAGAACACCGTTGAAACGATTGCTTAGAAAGAGAGATTGCATCGGTACAAATTGAAAACTTGATGAGGTGAGAACCTCGAAATAATTTGAAAGGATTTAGATGAAGACACAAGACTTCTGAGATACCTTTAGCACTCCGGATAGAATAATGAGAGATGAATAAACAAGAGAGGCTTGGATAACAATTCCAACATGAGAAAGCATTAGCGAAATGAAAAGGATATGACGAGCACCGAAAACTTGAATTGAATGCACCGGACAAGAAAACAAAGATGAAGACTAAGAAATGATGAACTTGAGCACTTGAGCATCTTCACAACGAATCACCGGATACATCACGGAAGAGAAGATAGCGGAAGCATCATGTGAATCGAAAAGGCACTCGAATGAGAATTTAATCATTGAAGAAAAGGGCGGGAGGGCGGGAAAAACAAAGACAACTTGGAACGGATGAAACGAACTCCGGAAGAATAAGAGGATAGATCTTGCAAAAATTGGAAGGGATTGAATCATCTTGAAGAGAAGCACACCGGTTGGAAAGAAATTGACATGACAACTTCGGTTGAACAAAGGATTAGCATTCCCATAAAAATATGAGAATACCATTTAGAAAAGATATGAATTCACCACTTGACATCGAAGCAACTCGAATTACCATATTCCAATAAAACAAAGGATGGGGCTTGAGAATTAAGCCGGAAACAAATATATGATAGAGATTTCGCTCGATATTTTCGTGGTAAGGCTCACACGGGCTCGATCTTACAGTAGCCATCATGTACAAGGTAGTGCACACGACATACGAAGCGTCCCCGAGTCGTAGCAAGCTACAAGGACTCTTTAAGACACAACGAGAACCGCTGTAAGAAAGACCGTCAACAAGCGAACCACTGGATGTTGAACCCCAACCTCACATCATCATCTGCGGAAGATAATCCTAGGTAACCACTTGAATTCCCACCTAAGAACTCCCGAAATCTCGGTTATGCGATCGGGTACACGGATACACGGAGTTTTACATGATCACTCAACTCCTAGCAATAATACTATTCTCCAGTGTATCACATCCCTCAACACGCAACCAAAGGTCTCGGAAACTCATCTACCTCAGATCCTCGTAATCACACGATACTAAACATGGCAGTACCCCGGACGCCTCCCAGTACTGGATGACTCCAGCCTTATCTCGCCACGAAAAGTATTGAAGCAATTTCGAACATCCTCCGTCCTGAGATACTAAGTAAACTGAAAGATAACGATGTGTCAAGAATCCCCTGGAGCTCAACTGCCCGGAAGAAATCAAGTCAGACAGGAGGCACCAAGACAGAACTCCGTCACATCGGCATCATATAGTTTCCAAAATACCCGCGTGATCCTAAATTTTTTTTTGAGCGAGAAGAGGAGTAGAATGAAAATTCCTAAGTCGAATACCTCACCAGAGTATAGAAGAGGAGTAAAAGAATCCTACTCTCCGATATAACTAGACTCAAAATAGTTTTTCACTAGACTCGACTCGGCCAAGTTCGATCAATCAAGGGGGCTCCTAGGTCGGTACAGGCTCTGATACCAACTTGTCACGCCCAAGATGCGATCCTATCCTTATTTTGGCACGAGGGCCTCGACAGGGATAGAAGCGCATCTCGTCGTTTCGCAAGAATGGATATCATTACAAGTACATATAAAGAAGAGATGAGTATATGGAATTGGCTTACACTCGCCACAAGCTACATCAATATCACATCAATACAATAACATATCAATCATCATACAGAAGAGCAGGGTCCGACTACGGACGAAAACAAACGGTAAAATGACATCCATCCTTGCTATCCCAAGCTGCCGCCTGGAACCCATCCTAGATCGATGAAGAAGAAGAAGAAGAACTCCACATCAAACAAACATCGCGCTCACGTCATATCATCACATTACCTGTACCTGCAACTGTTGTTGTAGTAATCTGTGAGCCACGGGGACTCAGCAATCTCATTTCCAAGGGTATCAAGACTATTAAAGCTTAATGGGTGAGGTATGGTTAAGTGGTGAGGCTGCAGCAAGCACTAAGCATTTATTTGAGTGGCTAACTTACGAGTACAAGAATAAAGGGGGATGATTGTCGCGTAAACGGACGTCAACTAATAATGATCTCTAAGAGATCCTGAACACCTACTTACGTCAAACATAACCCCACCGTGTTCTCTCTCGGATAAGGACTCACGAGAACAGACAGTCACGGTTACGCACACGGTTGGTGTATTTTATTAGAGTTTACTTCAAGTTTGCTATGACCGGGTGTTAAACAAAGTTTCCAAGTTGCCACATAACCGCGGGCATGGCTTTCCGAAAGATTAAACCCTGCAGGGGTGCTCCAACTCATCCATCACAAACTAACCACACGCAGCAGGAATAACCTCGACCACGAATCTCGTGATCTTCCTAGGCAATTCCATTGAAAAACCTCAACCTCGAGATAGCCCAAAGTTTTGGAATTCCTCGCACAAGACGTTCGAGAAAGGTAAAACAAGTCCAGCAAGGCCGCCCGACGTGCCGACAATCCCGATAGGAGCCGCGTATCTCGTTCTCAGGGCACAACCGGATGAGCGCAGCGTACAGTGGCCTGATAGACATCTCCCGAGTTGCCCCTGGTTGGCCCCGCACACGACTCTGTTTTGGACCAGCACCAGCAGCACTGGCCCCCCTGTATTATGTTGAATTAACTCCTCGGGTTCATGACGCCCTATGCTTTAGTAACGGTGTTCAATATTATTATGTTGAGCAAATGTAATACCAATGTTGGGCCTTGCCAGACAAGTTTTATCCTAAAACGAAAATCAAGGGGGTCCCCATAACAACCCCGAGCATGTTAGGAGCGCTCAATTATGGAACATAACACCGGTTCACAAGTAGCTAGGGCGGCAAGAGTGGAACAAAACACCAAGCAAAAGGCCAAGCCTTCCACCCTTTACCAAGTATATATGTGCATTAAATTAAATAGCAATAATATTGTGATAGCTGGAAACAATTGCACCTGCAACTAGCAACGCTATAAGAAGGGCTGAGCAAGCGGTAACATAGCCAAACAAGGTTTTGCTGGGATGTGGAGGGGTTAGAGGCTTTTCATGGCAATTTTGGAGGCTTGACATACAAGTGGTAGGTAGTGAGACAGCGAGAGAAACGAGACATCTAGCATGGCAATGATAGTAATGGTATCCAGGGAAATGATCATCTTGCCTGAGATCCCGCTTGGAAGAAGAACGAATCCATGAAGAAGACGAGCCAACGTAGTCGAACGAATCCTCACACTCCGAACGCTTTTGGAACTCTATCGAGAAGAAGCAATCCGATAACAACAATCAACACATGATCAACACCACAACATATGCATGACATGATGCACTTCAAATATGATGCATGTTATGCATGATATGGCAAGCACAACAATCAACTTCTACACATTAAGTGAAGCTCAATATGCAACGAGTTGCATATTGACGATACTCCACATTCGAATATTTAGTTCACTCTCGTTTAGGTACACGACAATATTAAATGTTGTTAAACATGGCAAGAGGTGAAGCATAAGTAAACTACACATCTAGGCAAGTTTAAATGAGGTCGGAAACAACATATAGCATTTCCGAAACGACCCCATATGTTAATTTCGAAATTGGTCCAGATCTGAACTAATCATGTTTAATATTATTTAAACAGGGAAGTACAATGCACAATGAGATTCTACTCGTCATTCTAGTCGATTTACATATATAGACCGTTAGAAACGGAGCTACGGTCTAAAAGATATGACCGCCTCAAGATGAAGATGACATGAATGCAAAATGCATGAAAATGACAACCACACCATTTCAAATCATGAATGCAGCAAGTTATTATGAAACTACATGAGATTCTAAGCAAGTCTCATATGCAACATGTTCAAAACGGAGCTACGGTTCAACAAATACAACCAACACAAGTTTTAGTCGAAATCTGCCCAAAACAGCAAGATAGCATATTGCACGCATGAAAACAACAAGCTATAAGATTCTAAAATGCACAAACTAAGCATGTGGCAGTAGCATATAACACACACTTCAGTTCATCTTCACATATCATACTCAAAAGAGTCATGGATCACATGGTAGGAAGCTCACAACATGGCAACAAAATATAGCAGTTTAGGACTTGGTGAAAATAACAGTTTTTAGCATAGCAGATCTTCATGAAGGCATATTGGCAGCAGCAAAACTATATGCTACATGGCATATTATGGCATGAAAATTAACAGCATGGTAGTAGACATGATGCACTACAAATCACTCCATGGTGGCAAGGTCTAATTATGCATAGAATCATGGCTAGCATCATCACAACATGGCATTATGAAGAAAATAGATTCTCAAACTTAGTGAAAATTAGAGTAGACATGAGCAGCAGTTTTTAACAGATTGACATATTGGACAACATAATTAATTATGATGCTAAACCTGTTCATGCAATCTATTGGCACAACATCTTAAGCAACAACATGCTTAACAAAAGACTCCTTAGTGGCAACCACAAAAGACTCCTAGATCAATAGCAAATCACATGGCAACATGGCAACAAAATAACAGTTTCAGATTTAATGAAATTTAACTATCTCCCAAAACTGCAGTTTTTACTAGGCATGTTGACATCGCAATAACAGTAGCATAGCAATCATATATAGGCATGGCAAAGACTCTAACAGCAAGTATACATTACACACTACAAAATATACCACTGGCACATGTTCATACGGGTCATGGATAGCTTAATATGAGCACCGCAAAATGGAACTCTTCGTTAACAGATTTCAGTTTTAACGTGATGGCAACTTGAGAGCAAGAATTATACATGAAAATGATGTTCTACCTAGCAACCAGAGGCATGGCATGATAGTGGACATAACATAGGGCAATAATCATGAAGACACCACATGCAAAGTCCTACGGTTGAGATGCAACCATCCACGCAAGTTTGAATAAAAAATAACAGTTTTTAACAGATTGACAATTATGACATGGAGCACTTTTGCAACAGGGTTTTGAGCATGCAAATGATCCCTATCATGAGTGCAAATGACTCTAACATGTAGAGCACGAAACGTAGATGATTTTCCATATATAAAATATTTTCATCCGACGAACAGATTAAGAGCTACAGATGCTTAAACATGCATATACGAGGTTAAAATGCAGACGCAAAGGACTTAGTGGATTTTCGTTACCCCGGAGAAAAATGGACGGGACGATCCCGAGCGGGACAACGGGGTACCGGCGCTGTTTGGATCGGCGACTGACGGGATCCGGGTTGAGGCCATCCCGGCGGCTGGATGAGGCCCGAGGCCATGGCCGCGAGGAGGACGTCGCCGGCGGGGACGACGGCAGGGCTCCGGCGAGCGCCGGCGATCAAGACGACCAGATCCGGGGGCGGCCGGCCCGAATCTGTCGCCGGCGAGGCCGGGCGGCGACGGGAAGGCGAGGGCGGCGCTCCGGCGAGCTGCGGGAGGAGGCCGGGCTGCGGGCGAGCGCTCCGGCGAGCTGGCGCGCCGCGGGCACCGACAACGACGGCTTGAGCTGGCACGGCAGCGAGGCGCGGGGCTGCCGGTGTCGGGCGGCGGGGTGCTACGCGGGCGGCGGCGCGCTGCGGCAAGCGGTGACGGGGTCCGGCGAGGCGAGGTGCGGCGGCGGGGCAGACGGGCGGCGCTAGGGTTCGGCGGCGGAGCACGCGGGCTGCCCTTGGCCTCGATGGGCTCGGGCGGGCCTGGCTCGGGCCCTGGTGGGCCTCGGTGGCGCTGGGTGACGGCTGGCGGCGGGGGACGCCACGTGTCGGCCTCTGGTTGGCCCGGGAGGCGTCTGCGGCGGCTGTGTGGCGGCGGGGCTGGCTGGGTGCCGCCAAGTGGCGCGATGGAGGTGGCTGGACACGGTTTTGGAGGTGGGAGGAGGCTAGGGTCCAAATTTGGACGTGGGAAGCTGCTATATATAGCAGGTTGGCTAGGGTTAGGGGGGTTTTGGCTGCTTTCGGACCGCACGATGCCGATCGAACGGCTCCGAAGCGGAGGGGCTTAGCTGGGTTGAGGTGGGCTGTGTAGAGGGGTGTTGGGCTGAGATGAGAGGGAAGTTTGCGGCCCGTGACAGAGATTTTTTTAAACACCGAAAAAACATCCGATAATAAACCGATGACGGTGCCGCTACGGTCGACCGTTCGGGTAACAAACGAACTCCGATTGCGACGAAATTTGTCAGGCGGTCTACCTACAATATAACAAGACCGCACGCCAACTTTCGACCCATCCAGAGAATATTTTCCTCACGCTTTTAAGAACAATATTTTCCCGATGCCGCGGGCGCGTGCGTGTGTGGTGGGCTCGAAACGGACGACGACACGAACGGAGAGAACCGGCAGCTACGAACGGATGCAAGTTTCGAAAACGAGTGACGATGCTATGCAGATGATGCGAATGATGCGATGATGAATGCAACAACACTCGAATCACACGATGACAACGGAATAAAAGGGGAATCTTCTGGAGCGTCGGTCTCGGGCTGTTACAAGGAGGTTGATGACAGGGCCGACGCTTCGGCGGGAAACCGATTGGGGGAGTGGCGGGAGACCGATTGGGGGAGTGGCGGGAGAAGCATGTTTGGATAGAACATCATTTTAATACAAATTGGATCACTTATGGAAGAAGGAAGCTCGAGCTAGCATGACACGCGCACACCGTGCTTACACACGCACGAGCTTCAGACGAGCGTATAGAACTGCTTTAAATTATTCATGGTTCGTTTAGCTTTTTGTATACTACACTAATCAAGTTTCTGGACATTTAATGTGCATAATTCAAATCTGAACTAAAAGAACATGCTTCGTGTCACCAAAATGGGTTGAAAAAAGATATTTGTGTCCTTGGGTTCCTTGTTTAGGTCCCATGCAATGAACGTGAATGGATTACAAACATCTTGAAGTCATGACACGCCCTCAAACATTGAGAAACTTGGCTATTAAATCACCATAAATCCACAACTCGTCTGAAATTCTTGAAACTTACCTTGGTGTCATGACACGGCACTTATACGACATGACAATTTTTTGTCCAATTTGGGACAAGTCTCTTTCACACCAAAACTTCTCTCAAGAACCATCGTGGTTTCGATACAGAACATGTCACCTCTTTGGAGGGAATGGCATTCGATGTCTCTTCTTGCGTTGATATTTTTTCTACATGCAACATAGACTAATACAAGTGCAATGCTAAAATGTGGAATTATTCACAGCTCGTTTGGGGCCCTTTATACATTAATTGAGCTTTTCTATATCCATTTAATGTGCATAATTCAAATTTGAACTACAAGCACATGCTCCAGGGCACCAAAATGGGTTACAAAATCATTTATATATCCTTGGGTCCCTGTTTAGGTCCCATGCAACGATTAAAAACATCTCGGCATCGTGACTAGGACGCAAACATTGAGAAACATTGCTTTTTAAATCCCCATAAATTCGGAACTCGTCTGAAATTATTGAAACTGGTGTGTCGACACGACACTTATAGGACATGGCAATTTTTTGACCAGTCTGGGATAAGTTTTGGGACAAACCTCTTACAAATTGGAGCTTCCCATGAGAAGCATGGTGGTTTCGATATGAAACATGCCACCTTTGTGGTCGAAACGACATTTGAGTTTTCTAGGCATGCACTTAATGTGAAGAATTCAAGTTTGAATTACAAGCACGGGCTCCAGGGCACCAAAATGGATTAAAAACCATTTTGTGTCATTGGGCCCATGTTTAGATCCCATGCACTGATGGTCACTGAATTACAAACATCTTGGTGTCGTGACTAGCTAGGCCGCAAACATTGATAATCTTGGTTTCAAAGTCCGAGAGAACCCAAAGCTCGCCAGGAATTCATGAAACTTACACAGTGTCATGCCACGACACATATATAGTGTGCATTTTTTTGACTAATTTGGGACAAATATTGGGACATGCATCTTACAAGCCAAAGCTTAATCAAGAAGCCTTGTGATTTCAATAGGGAACATGTCACCTTTGTTGGTGAAACTACGTTCAATGTGTCGTCTAGTGCACCAATTCAGCCCTTTTATACATTAATTGAGTTTTCTAGGGATTTAATATGTGTAGTTCAAATTTTGAACTAGAAGCACATGCTCTAACCTCATGGTTTCGATAGGGAACATGTCACCTTTGGTGGCGAAACTACATTCAATGTATCCTCTAGTGCACCAATTCGGCCCTTTTTATACATTAATTAAGTTTTCTAGGGCCCTTTTCATACGAATGTGAACGAATTAGAAACATTTAGGCATGATAGCTCGGCCGCAATCATTGATAATATTGGTTTATTGAATTCCTGTACATACAAATCTTGTATGATAACCATTTGGTGCCACGCGTCCATTTTTTTACTCCCTCCATTTCTTTTTACTTAGCATATAAGATTTGGTCAAAGTCAAGCTAAACATAGTTTGACTAAATTTATACAAAAACATATCAACATCTACAATGCTAAGGTTATATAGTATGAAAGATAATTTGACGATGCATCTAATAATATTGATTTTAAATTATAAATATTTTTATTTTTTTCTATAAAGCTAGTCAAACTTTACAAATTTTGAATTTGACCAGATTTTATATGCTAACTAAAAAGAAACGGAGGGAGTACTTGATATGGGGGAGCCGTGCGTGCAGCTGCAGGTTGATAACAGGACGCATGCGAGCTTTCCACCGCACAGGCTCGATGGGACGCGTGCGAGCTGTTCGCCGCGCAGGCTTGACAGGATGCGTGAGAGCTGTCCGCCGTGCATGCTCGACGGGACGCATGAGAGTCTACTGCGCATGCTCATCGGGAAGCGATACTTTGACCTCCACCCCCCCCCCCCCGCTCGCCTCGCTCCCAACTTCTGAATTAATGGAGTCTGACCCGCTGTTTATCAAGTGGTTAATACGCCTGGATGGAGGGACTAGTTTGCTTGTGATCACTGTTTTGTTCGTGCCTACCCGAGAGCTTTGATGTTTCGTATGTTTTCGACTCGTATACATGTACAAACGAACGAAATAATATAACAACAAATTCGCACCGGCAAAGGATAATAATTCTCTTACATATGCATGATAATAAAAAATGCCACATGCGGCAACTCCCCAAAGACACAGGGGAAAAGAAGATGGAAGAGGTTGAAGAAGGAAGACAAAGAAAACGATTTGGCCCGCTGCTATCTAATTCTTCATGGATTGCTGGGCGCGGAGTTCCTCAATCTCCTTCTTCACCGCCTCCATGACCTCCATCTCCTGCCGCCTCTCATCCGACATCTTCTGCATTGCGGCCATGGCGCGGGCTCTTTGCTCGAGAGCGTCGATGGTCTACGTCACGTACGCATGAAGTTCCTTCACACACTCCACGGATTCCTTCACCAGCCCCTCGCGCTCGATGTAGAGCTTCGCCAAGTCTTCCAAAAGTTCCTCGGTAAGTTCTTTCAGCCTCCCCTCCGAGGCACTTTTCTTCGCAAGCAGTTTCTTCCAAGTGTCGTTCTCCTCCATAAGTTTCTCCACGAGGCCGGTCGCCCTGTCAACTGAGGCGTCGCCCTTCTCTAGTAGCTTCACCAAGTCATCAATCATGGCGTCCTTTGTATCAAGCTCAGCGCGCATGTCGTCGCTGGCTGAGGAATCCAAGACTGCCAACTCGTCCAGTTTGCCTCCGAGGAGAATGTTCTTGTGATTGTGAGAGCCGTCACCTCTCCACGAAAGATCCTCCCGAGAGTCCGCGGGGCCATCGTACATCTCTGCTGCGGCCAAAGTGGTGTGGTTGGAGCTCTCTGTTCCGCGGCGCGGCGGCGGGACCTCTCGGTTGCTTGTGCGGCCTTGGTCTTTCTTCCCTGGTTATATCTCGACCCAGAATCCCCCCTCCTACTGGCCATGGCAGACGGAATGAAGGACTAACAAAGAAAGGCCTGTTTTTTGGTGGCGGGGTGAGGAATGTGCGGTAATTTTCGAGTACGTGTTTATGTTTTTGTAGCCTACTACAGTAAACAACTGCTAAGTGGGAACACGTTTAGGTTTGGTAGGTGTGAACTGATTTGCAAAAAAAAATAGGGCATGGTAATTTGGAATGTGCAAGGAAACAAGATCAATATTTATTGATGGTTTTAGTTCCCAAGCATGCAACGCTTTATGGTTTTTAGAAACCGTTTGGGAACGGGCTCATCGAGCAGACGCGTGGCCCTGCCTCTATGAGAGGTGGGCCCTGCCTGTCAGGGAAATGTGAAAATTAACGTAAAACTAAGTTTTTTAAAAATCTTTAAAAGATTTGTAAATTCTAATCTCAATAACAAACATAATGTGCTGTGGGTGCAGGTTTGATTAGACGGGACGCATGCAAGGAGTCCGCCGCGCAGGCTCAAAGGGATGCGTGCGACCAGTCCGCCGCGTAGGCGCACATGGCTCATCGGGAATCAAGCCCTTTGACCTCGGACCTCCACCCACAGCCCTATTCTCTCCCAAGTTTTCCATTAATGCTACACCTTCTCCTCCGGTCTTATCTATAAGGGCCGCCGCCGAGGATCGCCTCCTTTTTCGATGGATGACGAGGAGGCCAACAAGCGGGGGTGGGTCGAGGCTGAACCACACGAGCCTCCGGGGAGCGTGTACTTCATCAGCATCATCCCCGACGAGATGTTGGTAACCATCATCTCCCTCCTCCCCATCAAATCTGCAGTGTAGACCACCATCCTCTCCATGCAGTGGCGCCCCCTATGGCACTCCACCCCCATTGACCTCCTCGATAACGACGAGCTCTGCAGCGGGGATCGCAAACGCTTGGACGCATTGTCCCACATCCTCGCCACGCACACTGCACCAGAAAGAAGCCTTGCCGTTGGCACTTTCCGTTCAAACTGCAAGGCCGAACTCAAGTTTAACGAGTGGTTCTTATCCCCCGCCCTAGATCAGCTTGAGGAGCTCAACTTTGTTGCTTGACATGGGCGCTCGCTGCCTCCGTCTGTCCTCCGCCTTGCGCCCATGCCGTGTCGTGCTACGTTCATGCGGTGCCTTTTCCCGAAGATTAATGCCGCGCATGCTCTTCATCTCCCTAAACTAAAGCACCTCGAGCTCATTGGCACCAGCATATCGAAGTCGGATTTGGAGCGCCTACTAGGCGGCTCTACAACGCTCGAGTACCTTAATCTTTAGATGATGTTTGGGTTCAGTAGCCTCCACATCGTTACGACAAATCTCCGTACGATTTATGTGCATGGATGGTGCCGCAACACGCTGTCAGTTGGGGAGTTTCATGATATGGTCACTGAGAATGCGCCTTTCCTAGAGAGATTGTTTGTACTTGATAGAAGGTCGAACAAGAATCAGGGTCATTGACGCACCAAAATTGACAGTGTTGGGCTATTTGTGTGCTGAATTCTCCAAACTTGTTATAGCTGGATCCATACCCGTTTAAGTACAACAATCTTCTTCCTATTCTTATTATTGTACATCGCATTTTATCTAGTTTCTGTTGATCTATGTTCGGCTGTCATCCAGAAAATGATTCCCACAATCCTCACATTGTCTCTGCGCACAGTGAAGATCTTGGCACTACAATTTATCGGCCCCAATCTGGATGAAGTTGTTAAGTTCCTTATATGCTTTCCGTGCATGGAGAAGCTATACGTCGAGGTGATGTTCCTTTCCTGTTAATTGTTAACCACAACGGAGTTCAATTTGTCGGTACTTTTACCCATGATTACAATGACAGATATACTATACATTTTTTTTGAGATGTTAATCATGAACGATCGAAGATGGCATGTCAATCTATTAGTGTATTTTATAAATCATGCAAATCAAAGAGGCCCGTAGTGTTCAATATTGCATCTAAGCACTCATATGTTGTCTTCGTTTGCAGATACAAGCAGGACTTGGAGTGGAAAATGTGGCGCAATATAACAATCCCATCAAATGCTTTGAATTTTATCTCACGGAAATTACTTTGAACGAGTACCGAGGCACCAATCCAGAGATTCAATTTGCCAGTTTCTTTGTTCAGAAAGCAAGGGTGCTCAAGGTAATGAGGTTTGCACTATATTTAGTGCGCCACAATGGATGGTTTACTGACCAGCGGAGGCGTCTACAGCAGAATGGAAAAGGCTCTACGGAAGCTGATTTTTGCTTTGGAAGTTCATATGACAGATTATTCGGAAGCGATTCTATCGAGCCGATATATGACTTCTCGGTGGATGATCCCTTCGCAGAAATATTTCATCCCATGGATCCTGAAGATTGGATTTGATTTCTAATGTCAGTTTGTACCTTGTAATCTTTGAATTTGGGCCTTGTTATGCTGGAATTTGAACCTTGTAATATTGTTGGTATTTGTGATACAATATTTGAAATTGCATTGTGTTCTTTTTTGTTTATGCAATCATGTTCTTATAAGTACATATGTTGTTGTTCTGTAGGCACATCATTGATGTTGTGGACTAAACTACGAAACCCGTCGGTGAAGATTTTATCAATCGCTGACAATTGTATACCAGCAATCGTTTTCCCACAACATCACACATGTTATTAGCACCAATCGTCTGTGTTATTTCTGGTGTTCACACACGATTCTCATTACTCACCTGTTTGATGTATATTGCACACATTTTGTTATGCCGACGTTTGTGTTCTGCTATATCAGCGCACACAGTTTATCCGAGTGAACTATATGCTATACTTCGCACACGTATGTAGTTTTGCTAACCGTTTCTGTTATCTTCGCTAATCACAAACAGTTCATAAGAACAAATTGTCTGCCGTAGATCGCACACACAACTACTTTCTCAATCGTATTTGACGGATCCACCTTCGCACACAGTTCGTGCCATTAGCGACGGAGCTTGAACTATACCGTTTGCGATTCATGTATCGCACACAGTTTCGTCGAAGGGTCTCTGATTGATGTGTTGTCTTTGGACCATTCTGTAGTAGTGATAGTGCCGATACAGATTTATCCGTTGGAATACTGATGTCTACTATACAACTTTATTCTTGTAGACTATGTTGGGCCTCGAAGTGCATAATTTTGTAGGACGGTAGCAATTTTCCCTCAAGTGGATGGCCTAAGGTTTATCAATCCGCGGGAGGTGTAGGATGAAGATGGTCTCTCTCAAACAACCATGCAATCAAATATAAGAAATCTCTTATGTCCCCAACACACCCAATACAATGGTAAATGTTATAGGTGCACTAGTTTGGCAAAGAGATGGTGATACAAGTGCAATATGGATAGTAGATATAGGTTTTTGTAATCTGAAAAAATAAAAACAGCAAGGTAATATTTAGTAAACAACGAGCAAAATGGTATATGAAGCTTGGAAACAAGGCCTAGGGTTCATACCTTCACTAGTACAATCTATCAACAATACTAACATAGTTGAATCATATAATGATCCCTCAATGTGCAACAAAGAATCACTCCAAAGTTCATATCTAGCGGAGAACATAAGATGAAATTCGTGTAGGTAGTAGAACCACCACAAAGTTATTCTTTCCGATCAATCTTTTGGGCTATTCCTATAAGTGTCACGAACAGCCCTAGAGTTCATACTAGAATAACACCTATGATACAAATCAATCAACCCTAATGTGACCTAGATACTCCAATATCACCTCAAGTATCTGTGGGTTAATTATTCGACATGCATCAAATAATTTCAGAATCATCATATTCAATCCAACACAAAGAACTTCAAAGAGTACCCCAAGATTTCTATCGGAGAACGTAGTATGAAAACGTGCAATCAACCCCTATGCATATATCCCCAAGGTCACCGGAATACGCAAGTTGATGCCATAACAAATATCAAGTGAATCACTATGGGTATCCACATGCAAGACGCACATCAAGTGTTCTCAAACCAAAATTTTCAATCCAAGATAACGAGTTCTCAAAGGGAAAGATTCAATTCATCACAACAAGATAGCAAGGGAAGAACACCATATGATCCAACTATATTAACAAAGCCCGTGATACATCAAGATCGTGCCATCTTGAGAACACGAGAGAGAGAGAGAGAGAGAGAGAGAGAGAGAGAGAGAGAGAGAGAGAGAGAGAGAGAGAGAGAGAGAGAGAGAGATTAAACACATAGCTACTGGTGCATACCCTCAGCCCCGAGGGTGAACTACTCCCTCCTCATCATGGCCTCCGCCGGGATGATGAAGATGGCCACCGGAGATGATTTACCCCCTCCGGCAGGGTACTGGAAAGGCTCCAGATGGGTTTTTCGTCGATACAGAGAGTTGCGGCGGTGGAGCAGAAGTTCTAGGTTAATTTCTGAAGGTTTTTGTATATATATGATTTTTTGGCGTTGGAATCACACTAAACGGAGCCACGTGGGCCCCACAAGCCATCAGGGCACGCCCAGGGGCGGTGGGCGCGCCCTGTTGGCTTGTGGCCCACAGATGGCTCCCCTCCGGTGGTTGTTCGCTCCGGTATTTCTTATTTCCTCCAGAAAATATCATAAAATAGTTTCGGGCAATTCCAAGAACTTTTATTTTCTGCACAAGAAACAACACCATGGTAATTCCGCTGAAAACAGCGTCAGTCTGGGTTAGTTCTAAATAAATCATCTAAAGTGCATCAAAACCATATAAGAGTATTGTAAACATAGGTGAATATGGCATGAATACTTCATAAATTCCATATGTTGGAGACGTATCAACATCCCCAAGCTTAATTCCTTCTCGTCCTCAAGGAGGTAAATGATAAAAGAAATAATTTATGAAGTGTGAATGCTAGCATAGTGAATAGTTTTGATCATTGATAATTTCAGTCACTTTTATAGCATCATAACCAGCAACTTTTTCTCATAAGAATCGTCATGATGGAGTACCAATCAATTCACATGTCATGGTTTAAACAATGCATTCTCTTGAAACTTAACAACATATGTTCTTAGTCATCAAACAATTTCAATACATCATCAAGTCTAAGTAAGAGCTCCACATACTCAATTATCATATAGTCTTCTATGTTTGCTAATACTCAAAGCATATTTTTAGAACAAACAACATCCATCGAACATAGACAAAGATAGGGTCTTAATGTTTCGCCTCCCAACGTACTTATCATGGTGATAATTGTCAACAATAATGAATCATGATCAAATATATTTGACTGGATATATGTGTTTGGATCTTTCTCCACCACATGGTGCTTGCCAACTAACATATTGTGGTTGGAATAAGAAGTTGACTCAACATGAAAAGTAAATAGATTGTCCCTTCGCAGAGGGAAGCAGGGATTTGCAGAGGTGCCAGAGCTCATTGTTTTAAAACAGAGATGAATATGTAATTTTGAGTGGTATACTTTTCTTGTCAACGTCACAACAGAGTTTTCAATATCTTCCATGCTAAACACATTATTGGCGGTAAACAAAATTGAAATTTTACTCCCCCTCCACCATTCAAACACATTCCATGGCTGGCCGAATCCACGGTTGCCCCAAACAATCAACATTCTAGGGGGAGTTTTTGTTTATTTATTTTTGTATTCTGTAGGACTGGGCATCCTTTTTACCAGCCTCTCTCGTGCAATGACAAGTGACACTCCTCTTGAGAATAACTCGCTTAGAACGGAAGATAATGACCACAGCGCTCCATGAGCGGTACGAGCACACAAAATGGATGTTTATTTGAACATTTAGAGGTGCCACGTGCAAATTTACTTGGAATGGTAGTGGAATACCATATATAGGTAGGTATGGTCTTATGAAAGAAACTTGGCTCAAGGATTTGGATTCACAAGTAGTATCTCTACTTAGTACAAAGTTTTGGCTAGCAAAAGGTTCTAAACAAGCATCACATGTTGGAGGATCCATAACAATATAACTTCTATGCAAATATACCCAAACATAACCATTGTGTTGTCTTCCTTGTCCAACTTCAAATATTTGATCAAGGTTGTAAATAATTAATGGGTATTCACAATCATAAAAGATGTCCAAGATAATGTATTTGTATGTGAAAGTTCTCTTTCTTATACTAGTCATTCATGAATTGCTTGTATGACCAATACTATGATTGTCAAACTTCAATAGATTTTATTTTGTAAACCAGATGTGAAACTACTAATAACCATAAATCACATTTATAATTTCATATTTATGATATTTCATTCATTCAAAATTTACTCTTAAGATATAAGTGAAGCACAATAGTAAACATCAAAGTACTCTCAGAAGATACAAGTGAAGATCAATGAGTGGTCAAACAATCAAGTAGCTATGTGAGGACTCTCTCTCTCTCTCTCTCTCTAAGTAAATATTTTCAAATCTGATTATTTTATTTAAGAAAGCAAACTAAACAAAAAAACACTCCAAGAATAGCACATATCATGTGAACGAATAAAAACTTAGGATCAAGATAGGCTAACCGATATTTGTTGACGAAGAGAGGTGGGATGCGTAGCATCCCCAAGCTTAGATGCGTGAGACTTAATGTAATATTGACTTGGGGAGCCTTGGGCATCCTCAAGCTTGAGCTTTTATGTCTCGTTAATTCCTCTCATGTCACGGTTTCACCTAAATCTCAAAAACTTCATCCACACAAAACTTGAAAAGAACTCGTGAGATAAGTTAGTGCACATAAGAATAAATCAACACTTTATGTACTACCAAGACAGGTTGCATAATAATTTTCAAACATTATCTATTGTACGCTATCATTTACACAATTTATATCTACTAATATAAGTCATGAAAACTATAGGAGAAGTACATAACAAAATTACGATAGCAATTTGTCTAAACAGGACAATCTGTAGCAGTTAATATAAAAAGTTCACTTCTGTATCTCCAGAAATTCTGAAATTTTAGGACATGATAAAAAATTTGTATGAAAACACTGTGTCAAAAAATTCAAAAACTTTCCACGTTCCAGTAAAATATGAAAATTCAAACACTACAGAGAAAGTTTCTGTTTTTATACAACACACATCAAAACATGCAATTCAAGCATCCTAAAAGGCAATTCTTGGAAATTCTTATTGAAAAACAAGATTATAAATAACAGCAAGGAAAATTTTAACAAAATAAAATGATACTCCAAGCAAAACTCATATTATGTGATGAATAAAAATATAGCTCTAAGTAAGATATACCGATAGTGTTGAAGACGAAAAGAGGGGATTCCTTCCCGGGCATCCCCAAGCTTAGACGCTTGAGTTTTCCTTGGATATTACCTTGGGGGTGCCTTGGGAATCCCCAAGCTTAGGTTCTTACCACTCCTTATTCTCCTCATATTGGTATCTCACCCAAAACTTGAAAACTGGGCATCCCGAATACCAGCCCTTTTCAAGTTTTGTTTCATTATATTTTGATTTGAATTTTGAGCATGGAACTGGGCATCCCGAATACCAGCCACTTTCTCGTGAATGATAGTGAATCAACACATATCGTGAGAATAACACACCTAGCATGGAAAAATATTGGATACTCCCCACCGTTTCATGAGCGGTACGGGCACACAGAAGAGAAAATTTATTTTGAAGATTTAGAGATGGCACATACAAATTTGCTTGGAACGGCATGGAAATACCGCATATAGGTAGGTATGGTGGACTCATAAGGCAAAACTTGGTTTAAGTATTTTGGATGCACAAGTAGTATTTCTACTTAGTACAAATGGAGGCTAGCAAATAGATTGGGAAGCAACCAAACCAAGAAACGAAAATTCACATAAGTAAGCATTGAACATAACTAACACCGAATAATGCACCACAAGTAGGATATAACTTCATTGCATAACTATTGACTTTCGTACTTGCATAGGGAATCACAAACCTTAACACCAATATTCCTACTAAAGTATAATTACTCACTAACATAACTCACATATTACTATCATCATGTTTCAAACCTATTATAAAGAATCAAGTTTAATTTGTCCCATGATCTTCATGAAAGTTTTTATTATATCCTCCTTGGATATCTATCACTTTGGGACTAGTTTCATATATTGCCATTGCTTTTTCGACAAGCTCAAACAAATTTAAATGATGCACATGAGCATAAAGATTTCATCCCTCAAAAAGGTATAAGTGAAGCATGAGAGGAAATGACAAGCTACTCTCAAAAGATATAAGTGAAGATCAATGAGTAGTCAAACAATTAAGTAGCTATGTGAGGACTCTCTCTCTCTCAATAAATATTTTCAGATCTGAGTATTTTATTCAAACAGCAAAACAAAACAAAAATAGAACTCCAAGAATAGCACGCATCATGTGAACGAATAAAAATTTAGGCTCAACATAGGTAACCGATAGTTGACGAAGAGAGATGGGATGCGTAGCATCCCCAAGCTTAGATGCTTGAGACTTCTTGAAATATTTACTTGGGGTGCCTTGGGCATCCCCAAGCTTGAGCTTTTGTATCTCGCTCAATCCTCTCATATCATGGTTTCACCTGTTCTCAAAAACATCTTCCACACAAAACTTGAAAAGAACTCGTGAGATAGGTTAGTACACATAATAATAAATCAACACTTTTTGTACTGCCAATACAAGTTGAATAATAATTTTCAAACATTAGGTACTGTATACTATCATTTCCACAATTTATATCTATCAATATAGGCTATGGAAACTATAGGATAAGTAGATAACAAAACTATGACAGCAATCTGTCCAAACAGAACAGTCTGTAGCAATTTATGAAAACAGTGTACTTATGTAACTCAAAAAATTATGAAAATTTAGGACATGCTATAAAATTTATATTAAAACACTGTGTAAAAATTTCAGAAACTTTCCATGTTCCAGTAAAATATGAAAATTCAAACACTACAGCAAACGTTTCTGTTTTTACACAGCACACATCAAAACATGCAATGCAAGCATCCTAAAGGCAATACTTGGAACCATTTATTGAAAAACAAGATTATATATAACTCCTAACAGAGAACAAGAAAATAAAATGACGCTCCAAGCAAAACTCATATTATGTGACGAATAAAAATATAGCTCCAAGTAAGATATACCGATAGTGTTGAAGACGAAAGAGGGGATGCCTTCCGGGGCATCCCCAAGCTTAGGCGCTTGAGTGTTCCTCGGATATTACCTTGGGGGTGCCTTGGACATCCCCAAGCTTAGGTTCTTGTCACTCCTTATTCTCCTCATATCAGTTTCACCCAAAACTTGAAAACTTCAATCACACAAAACTTAACGGAACTTCGTGAGAAGGGTTAGTGTAATAAATAAAGATCATTCACTTAGGTACTGTCAATACAAGATTCATAATTGGTATCACATAATACCTACTGTATTCTATCATTCCCATAATTTATATCACTAAATATAAGCTATGGAAACACTAAAACAAGCAAACTATGCATGCAAAACAGAATCTGTCAAAAACAGAACAGTCTATGAAGATCTGTAGTGTAGCCATACTTCCCTGTCTCTAAAAATTCTGAAAAATTAGGAAAATCTAGGAAATTGGTATATCCATCATGTGTAAAAACTTCAGATCAAAATCACGTTCCAGTGAATTTACAAAATTCCTGGACTGAGAGCAAAAGTTTCTGTTTTTGCACAGAATCAAGTCAACTATCATCCACACTATCCCAGAGGCTTTACTTGACACGTTATTGAAATAAAAGGCATAAAACATGATTACTACAGTAGATTAATCATGTGAACACACCAAAAACAGAAAGTATAAGTATTGGGTTGTCTCCCAACAAGCGCTTTTCTTTAATGCCTTTTAGCTAGGCATGATGATTTCAATGATTCTCTCATAAAAGATAAGAATTGAAACATAAAGAGAGCATCATGAATCTCATGACAAGCACATTTAAGTCTAACCCACTTCCTAGGCATAGGGATTTTGTGAGCAAAAAATTTATGGGAACAAGAATCATCTAGCATAGGAAGGCAAAACAAGTGCAACTTCAAAACTTTGAACACATAGAGAGGAAACTTGATATTATTGCAATTCCTACAAGCATATACTCCTCCCTCATAATAATTTTCAGTAGCATCGTGAAGGAATTTCACAATATAACCAGAACATAAAGCATTATTTTCATGATCTACAAGCATAGAAATTTTACTACTCTCCACACAAACAATTTTCTTCTCATTCATAATAGTGGGAGCAAACTCAACAAAATAACTATCATGAGATACTTGATTGACATAAACACATTCAATATTAAAATCATGATGACAAGTTTCATGGTTACTATCACTCTTTATAGTATACATGTCATCATCATAATCATCATAAATAGGAGGCATGCCATCATCATAACAAACTTGCTCATCAAAACTTGCGGGACTAAAAATATCATATTCATCAAACATAGCATCCCCAAGCTTGTGGCTTTGTATATCAAAAACATAATCACTCTAATCATTAATAGTATGAATAGCACCAATATTATAGCAATTATTATCATCATCCTCCAAGTTGGTGCCATAAATATTTTCAAGATTATAAGAAGTATCATTATCTTCCCAATCATAATTATCACAACAAGCAATAGGCATAACAAAATCATCCTCAAGTGTATCATCTTCCATAACTATTTTTGATTCATTCTCATGAGGCCTATCAATAATGGGAGCAACATTATTTGGGAGAGATACCTCTTTACCTTTACTTTTCCTTCTTTTCTTCTTCTTCACCACATTATGTGTGGGTTTATTTAATTCCTCCAAGCTTCTTTTTGAAGAGGTTGGTTGAATAAAAAGCTCCTCCTCGTTACCTGATTCATCATAAGAAAAAATAGGAGGATATTGGGAAACCTCTTCCCCTTCATTAGTATTCTCTTCATCTTCTATTTGTTTTCTTGTCTTTAAGTAATTGGCAATATAAGGATTCTCAATGCAATTTACCACGCAATACATATAGATTTCATTTAGATCAAAATCAATCATTTTCATGAGAATCCAAGCTGGAACATCCTTAGTTTTATGTTTCATTTCTTCATACCCCAAAAATAGACTAAGTTCATTATGATGCTCAAGGGTAATGAGGTTATCACAATTTTTGGACACAATTCGATCATGAAATAATTCACATTGGAAATTAAAATGACCACTTTCATTGCAAAGTTCACAAGGACGGCGAGAAATATTAAGTCTTTCAGCACAAACATATAGCCTCTCTTGCAACCATTTAGTTTCTAAATACTTATGCCTCTTACAAAATCTATCTTCCATTTTAGGCATGTCTTCACAAACTCTATGCACTCCACAAAAATTGACATGCTTATAAGAAATCTTTTTATCATGACTAGTGCAATCATCATTAGTACTATGGATATTCAAAGAATTCATACTAACAACATTGCAATCATGCTCATCACTCAAAGATTTAGTGCCAAACATTTTAATAACTTCTTCTTCTAACACTTGAGCACAATTCTCTTTTCCATCATTTTCACGAAAGACATTAAAAAGATGAAGCATATGAGGCAACCTCAATTCCATTTTTTTGTAGTTTTCTTTTATAGACTAAACTAGTGATAAAACAAGAAACTAAAAGATTCAATTGCAAGATCTAAAGATATACCTTCAAGCACTCACCTCCCCGGCAACGGCGCCAGAAAAGAGCTTGATGTCTACTACGCAACCTTCTTCTTGTAGACTCGTGTTGGGCCTCCAAGCGTAGAGTTTTGTAGGACAGTAGCAAATTTCCCTCAAGTGGATGACCTAAGGTTTATCAATCAGTGGGAGGCGTAGGATGAAGATGGTCTCTCTCAAACAACCCTGCAACCAAATAACAAAGAGTCTCTTGTGTCCCCAACACACCCAATACAATGGTAAATTGTATAGGTGCACTAGTTCGGCGAAGAGATGGTGATACAAGTGTAATTTGGATGGTAGATATAGGTTTTTGTAATCTGAAAATATAAAAACAGCAAGGTAACTAATGATAAAAGTGAGCAAAAACGGTATTGCAATGCTTGAAAACAAGGCCTAGGGTTCATACTTTCACTAGTGCAAGTTCTCTCAACAATACTAACATAGTTGAATCATATGTAAATCCCTCACGTGCGACAAAGAGTTCACTCCAAAGTCACAAATAGCGGAGAACAAACGAAGAAATTATTGTAGGGTATGAAACCACCTCAAAGTTATCTTTTCCGATCAATCTTATGAGCTATCCCTATAAGTGTCACGAACAGCCCTAGAGTTCGTACTAAAATAACACCTTAAGATACACATCAACTAAAACCCTAATGTCACCTAGATACTCCAATGTCACCACGAGTACCCATGGGCTTGAATATACGATATGCATCACACAATTTCAGATTCATCATGTTCAATCCAACACAAAGAACTTCAAAGAGTGCCCCAAAGTTTCTACCGGAGAATCAAGACGAAAACGTGTGCCAACCCCTATGCATAGATTCCCAAGGTCACGGAACCCGCAAGTTGATTACCAAAACATACATCAACTGGATCAATAGAACATCCCATTGTCACCACGGATATCCCATCGCAAGACATACATCAAGTGTTCTCAAATCCTTAAAGACTCAATCCGATAAGTAAACTTCAAAGGGAAAACTCAATTCATCACAAGAAGATAAAGAGGGGAAAACTCCATATGATTCATCTATATTAATAAAGCTCGCGGTACATCAAGATCGTGCCATCTCAACAACACGAGAGAAAGAGATCAAACACATAGCTACTGGTACATACCCCCAGCCTCGAGGGTGAACTACTCCCTCCTCGTCATGGAGACCGCCAGGATGATGAAGATGGCCTCCGGTGATGGTTTCCCCCTCTGGCAGGGTGCCAGAACGGGCTCCCGATTGTTTTTTCGTGGCTACAGAGGCTTCTGGCGGTGGAACTCCCGATCTAGGTTTCTTTTCGGAAGTTTCTGTATTTATAGGAGTTTTTGGCATCGGTCTCACGTCAAGGCGGTGCCCGAGGAGTCCACAAGCCAGGGGGCGCGCCCTAGGGGGGGCGCCCCCCAGGCTTGTGGCCTCCTCGGTCACTTCCTGGCCCAGCTTTTTGCTCCAGTATTTTTTATATTTTCCAAAAATATTCTCCGTAAATTTTCAGCCCATTCCGAGAACTTTTATTTCTGCACAAAAACAACACCACGGTAGCTCTGCTGAAAACAGCGTCAGTCTGGGTTAGTTCTAATCAAATCATACCAAAATCATATAAAATTATTGTAAACATGGCATGAATACTTCATAAATTATAGATACGTTGGAGACGTATCACATGTCATCATCAGAGTCATCATAGATAGGAACTTTGTTGTTATAGTCAATATAAACCTCTTCCAAAATAGTGGACTCATCACTAAATAAAGTTATGACCACTCCAAATCCACTTTTATTGTTATGAAAAGATTCAACACCCTCCAAAATAGTGGGATCACTAGTACCTAGAGTTGACACTCTTCCAAACCCTCTTTCATCAATATAATCATCATACATAGGAGGCATGCTATCATCATAGTAAATATCATCATCACATGTAGGGTAACTAAAAAGATCATCTTTATCAAACATAGCATCCCCAAGCTTGTGGCTTTGCATATCATTAGCGTCATGGATATTCAGAGAATTCATACTAGGAACATTGCAATCATGCTCATCATTCAAGGAACTAGCAAAGTGGCCCACTCAATGCGCGTGCTAGGATTTTATAATTTTAATAATATGACAATATATTTGGCATGTCTAAAGAAAAATTAGAAATTACGCATGTCGTAAAACTGTAGTTTTTTATGATCAGTCGTGTTATTCAAATTATATTTGTATAATTTTCTGGCATTTTTAGGATGTTACATTGTTAGATTTTTGTATACTTTTATGTTTAAAGTTATATATTATTTTGATTACTAACTTAAAATAGTATATATTTTATAATTCATGAAATAATAAGAACATTTTTTAAAGCATTAAAAATTGCATGTGAAGGGGAGCCTTGGTGCAGTGGTAAAGTTGTTGCCTCGTGACCCTGACGTCACATGTTTGAGTCCTGAAAACATCTTATTGTAGAAATGTAGGAAAGACAGCGTACTATAAACCCAAAGTGATCGGACCCTTCCCCGTGTCCTGCGCAAGCAGGAGCTATGTGCACCAGGCTTCCCTTTGTTAAAATATTGCATGTGATTTTTTATTCAAGGTTGTGCTCATAGGCAATATGTTAGTAGAATTTCGTCCCGTGAGGTTTGTTGAAAATATAGGACTTGAACTAATTTCTCATAAATCAAATGACTCTGCAAATTAAATTAAATGTAGACTTATAAGCTAGTTGGAGTAAGAAATATAGATCACAATTGAAATGAATGAAATTTGTATTTAATCTTATCGTTCCTCGAATATGCTATCTATAAATATAATAAGCAAGCGCTTTTCATGATTTAATGTACTTTACCTGCACTTTCAAGTCATAGTTTGTTTTCCATATATGACATTACTGTGATAAAAAACAAATTATTGGATATTTCTTTGTTGTGATACCCTTTTATTTGGTTCTGCAAAACGTTATTTATTTTGCACCTCTGTTTTCCCTGTATATAACATACTCCGTATAAATTTTGTAAACTACCTGCCAAGAATTGTGGTGCACAAAAGCAGACCTCTTTAGCTCTTGATTCAGAAAGTTCCATCTCGAGCTTGTCGTTAGGTGTAAGAGTTTAGATCCCTTCAAGTTTTGAACAACATGTAGGGCTCTGTTGAGAAATCCACCGTGTCTAGGATGGTAGATGCACACATGTTTCCCAGAAGTCTCTCTGCTACCTTATTATTTGTCCTCATTTTAACCAAATTTGAAGTAGCAATCGCTACTATGTATTTGTCCAAAGGACCTTAGTCTATCATGTCTGCTAATTAATATTTCCCTCGTTACCAAAAGGAATTTAAACATATAAACATGAGCTTGTAAATGTATTTGAATATCCAAAAGATCTAAGTAATATACATTGTTTACTCTGGCATAAGGACTTCAACCTCATGGACAATTTAAATTCTCTCCATGACATTTTTTTGTGGGGAGTTCTCCCCATGACTTTGCTCTCTTGTTTTTGTTTCGGTAAGTATGTCATACACAATATATTTATAAATTTTACGTAGTGCTTTGTATAGGGATGATGAACATGTTTTTATATCAATTTTTTACCCTTCTCTATAAGCATGACTCTCCGAAAATACAAAGAATTAGCCTCAAAATGTGTTTTCTCTTCATGAACTTCCTTGCCTATTATATAAAAAATGACACTGATTTCCAATTGGTGTTCGATAGACGACTCTTATAATGACAAACTATAAGGTAAAGAAAATATGTAGATGGAGTCACCTCTATTTTTTGGCTAAGAATCCCTTTTATGTGTTTCTTTGTGTATTCTCACCAATAGTGTACGCATATGGCATTTCTTTGGCAATAAATGACAACTCTACTACCGTACCACATTTTTTTTATCGCATTGGATCCATCATGGTATTTCTCCATGCATAAAAAATACATTTGGTAAACTTTTAATATGGGAAATTAATAAGGTGATAATTTACGTAATAATATTAGCTTCTTATCTGGTAGAATTATAGGTTAAATGTGTTGCTATCTTAAAACTACCCTGGTTAGCGATGTCTCCTTTCTTTTAGTTAATGTATTTGCAGTGTTGTAGTATTTTTTGTTCAATATTGTGTCAGATTGCAAGTTTTAATTTGAAGCATAGTGATTCTTTTATATGACCAAGCGTTCATATACAGTCACTTTAATTGTTAGGCTATAGTATAATAGTGGCATGCTTATGTGTAAAGTCATTGTTAATGTATGTTGAATGGCCAAAATTATCTTATGTTTTGTATAATCACACAATAAGGTACTCCCGTATTGTTTTTTTTTTCAAAAGAAAAAGATAGAAACATACTTCACTACACTCGGATAGATGATCTTTTGAGGTGGCCCACCTCTGTCCATGAGTAGTGTATGTTGAATCGCCAAAATTATGTTCTTTCAGTTGGATTGTATTTAAGTTGTTTTATTCTCTTACTATTTATGTACGCATGTTCATTTGTAATTTATTTTTGTATAATCACACGCTAGGGTACTCTCATATTGTTTTATCTTCGAAAGAAAAAGGAAAAAAAACGTATTTCACTGGACTCTTAGATAGATGATCTTTTTAGGTGGCCCACCTCTATCTGTGTGTAGTGCTAAGCATTTGTGCATATTACCCATGAAAATACATACACCTACTACATTGTTACTTTGACCTGCTTGTGCATAGGGGTGCTTGACGTGTTGTGTGATGGCATGTGCCAAGTTTGATCAAATGGTGTGAGCTGCCAGGTGCTCGGTCTACAAGTCTACATACTGAAGAAAATTAGAAGTGCTAATGTATGGACCGGGCGTATCGCATGCCATCTTAGTTTACATATTTCATGTTGGACTGTAATAACATAACTATATAACATGCTACATTTAGGAAGTAGTACTTACCCGATTTTGAAAGCTTTCTTGAATATATGTGTGTTAGCTATTCTTGGGAGTGATTAATTTTGGCAATCTAAAGCACTCGGCCACTCAGTGGTGGAAAAATGGCATGGCGATGCGAAGCTAGATCATGACATGGGGATGCTGAATTGCACCGATACAAGATGATACTACTTGAGAAATTACCAATCAATGGAGAGTCGCGGTGAAACTCGTATATAATCATTGTAATAATTAAAAAGGCTACATACACAAGAGGTAAAAGCAAAATTAACAAATAGAACTGCATTAAAAAACCTAAAACCTTGGAAAGCCTTTATTTTGTGATGCGGAGATCCATATCTTGCGACTCAAGAATGTCGGCGCTGAGGTTCAAACCCAATGCCTTGTGCCCGTGCCAACGTATGTAGACAAAGGAGGACGTCGTATGAAGGAGGTTCCAGTGAAGCGCACAAGACGATATCCTATGGAGCAGCACCACACATGCGTCTTGTACGTGTGTGACTTTGGAGAAGCTGAGCGGAAATCAGGGAGGAGTACGGCTGTATAGTAGATTAGATTGTACGAGCTCCGGTAGACTATTGTTTTCATATTCCAAGCATAGCATGCGATAGATGCATATATCAAGGATAGCGGACGTAACTTTTTTCTTTCCAAGGAATGCATGCATCTATATAGCAAGGCATCAGCCACGTCCCATGCTAGTTCTTTTTCGTTTTTTTAAAGAATGCATGCATGTACATGGCAAGGCATCCCTACGTCCCACGCCAGCTCTCTTTTTAACAGCAATGAAATAGGAAAAGTTGTTTTATTATAAATGGCAATGGTAGGTAAGTATTTCACGTAATCCCTACTTTTTACAATGGCACTTTTACAATGCATGCATATGGCAAGCTATCCTCACGTCCCACGCTTGCTCTTTTTTATAACAACACAATGATGTATGAAACGTTTTTTTCATTATTAAGGGCAATGGTGGGTAATTATTTAACCTAAATCTTATCCAATGGCTATAAATTTCAGACTATTAAATAAATGGTCACATAATTCTGATTTTTGTGGTAATTTCTAGCCTATTTACCTTTTATCTGGTGAACCCGTCAAGTATTTTTTATATATAATAGATTCTCATTAAGTATTTTCATAATTTCTTCCTCTAACAATTGAGCACAATTTTCTAAATCATTATTTTCACGAAAGACATTTTAAAGACGAAACAAATGAGGCAACCTAAATTCCATTTTTTTAGTTTTCTTTTATAAAACCAAACTAGTGAAAAACAGAAACTAAAAGAATTAATTGCATGATCTAGAGATATACCTTCAAGTACTCACCTCCCGGCAACGGCACCAGAAAATAGCTTGATGTCTACTACGCAACTTTATTCTTGTAGAGTATGTTGGACCTCCAAGCACAGAGTTTTTTAGGACAGTTGCAATTTTCCCTCAAGTGAATGATCTAAGGTTTATCAATCCATGGGAGGTGTAGGATGAAGATGGTCTCTCTCAAACAACCCTGCAATCAAATAACAGAAATCTCTTGTGTCCCCAACACACCCAATACAATGGTAAATTGTATAGGTGCACTAGTTCGGCGAAGAGATGGTGATACAAGTGCAATATGGATAGTAGATATAGGTTTTTGTAATCTGAAATATAAAAACAACAAGTTAATATTTAGTAAACAGCGAGCAAAACGGTATATTAATGCTTGGAAAAAAGGCCCAGGGTTCATATAATCATCCCTCAACGTGCAACAAAGAATCACTCCAAGGTTCCTATCTAGCAGAGAACATAAGATGAAATTCATGGAGGTAGTAGAACCACCTCAAAGTTATTCTTTCCGATCAATCTTTTGGGCTATTTCTATAAGTGTCACGAACAGCCCTAGAGTTCGTACTAGAATAACACCAATGATACAAATCAATCAACCCTAATGTCACCTAGATACTCCAATGCCACCTCAAGTATCTGTGGGTTAATTATTCGACATGAATGAAACAATTTCAGATTCATCATATTCAATTCAACATAAAAAACTTCAAAGAGTACCCCAAGATTTCTATCGGAGAACGTAGTATGAAAACGTGCAGTCAACCCCTATGCATAGATCCCCGAGGTCACCGGAATCCGCAAGTTGATGCCATAACATATATCAAGTGAATCAATAGAATATCCCATTGTCACTACGAGTATCCACATGCAAGACATACATCAATTGTTCTCAAACCAAAATAACCAATCCAACATTACGAGATCTAAAAGGAAAAGATTCAATTCATCTCAACAAGACAGCAAGGGAAGAACACCATATGATCCAACTATATTAACAAAGCCCGTCATCAAGATCGTGCCATCTCAAGAACACGGGAGAGAGAGATTAAACACATAGCTACTAGTACATACCCTCAGCCTCGAGGGTGAACTACTCCCTCCTCATCATGGCCTCCGCCGGGATGATGAAGATGGTCACCGGAGATGATTTACCCCCTCCGATAGGGTACTGGAAAGGCTCCAAATAGGTTTTTCATCGATACAGAGAGTTGCGGCAGCGGAGCGGAAGTTCTACGTTAATTTCTGAAGGTTTCTATATATATAGAATTTTTTGGCATTGGAATCACGCTAAACGGAGCCACGTGGGCCCCACAAGTCATCAGGGCGCGCCCAGGAATGTGGGCGCGCCCTGCTGGCTTGCGGCCCACAGGTGGCTCCCCTGTGGTGGTTTTTCTCTCCGATATTTCTTATTTTCTCCACAAAAAATCATAAAAAAGTTTCGGGCGATTCCGAGAACTTTTATTTTCTGCACAAAAAACAACACCACGGTAATTCTGCTGAAAACATCGTCAGTCCGGGTTAGTTCTAAATAAATCATCTAAAGTGCATCAAAACCATATAAAAGTATTTGTCGGCGTTTTGGATACCAGGGTACCCAGACTTGCCTGCTTGCGGCCGAAGGCGTGGCCCACCTGGCGGTCCGTACGGCCCTGTGCGGCCTCGCTCAAGACACGACCCTCGCGGGGAGCCCATCCTTGCGGGAAGGGTGGCGTCAAGGCAGAAGGGGAAGGCCTCCTCCCGAGCGGCAGAGATCCCTATGCAACGCCGGGCCTTAGGAGGTCAGGGGTAACGACAGCCAGGCCAGGCGGGCGTCAGCGTGCCAGAGGGAGCAGTTTCCTCTTTTGTGCAAAGGCGACAAGGACGAACGCGGGTTCCCAAGGAGCCCCACCAAAGGTTTCCATTCCGGTGCAACAAGACCGGTGCAGCAGGACGGATGTCACCGGCGAGCCCACCACCGCGTCACCACCACCAACTTTGCAGGCGAAGACCGCCTTTCGTCAGGATAGGGTGTACCTCCTGTCCCCCTTCGAATTTGGCCGTTGTGGGATTCCTTCCGGCCATTGCGATAAGGGAAGAGGACCCGAGCCGCTATAAATAGAGACGAGGTAGCTCGGTAGAGGGCACGGTGCAACCACCCCGCAAACACACCACTGTACTAGTTCATCCACAAACCTCCTCGCGAGGTAATCCACCAAAAGCAGGAGTAGGGTTTCACGCTTCGCAGCGGCCCGAACCTGGGTAAACTCTTGTGTGCCATCGTCTTCGTCGCCATCGAGCGGGACACTGTGTTGTGAGCTTGAGAGGGGCGAAGCTGTTGGGGAATCTTCGCACACGCCCCTGGGTTCGAATTCCTTAGGGTTTTGCGGAGCCCGAAATCCGACATTTGGCGCACCAGGTAGGGGGTGTGTCGGAGTCTTCCTCAAGCCCCACTCATCCTCCGACTCACCGCTCCAATGGCCGACGCTCGAGCCTGCGCTGAACGCTGTGCTGCCCGTGTCGCCCAGACGGCGCCCGTGGGCCGCACCGCCGCGCGGCGCCCTCCCTCTCCTGTGGCCAATGCTGCCACGGGCCCGGAGGCCCACGAGCAGCAGGATTCGTCTCAGCCGGTCACTGCGCGGCGCGACGGCCGCACCGCCACTCCGTCAATCATTCCAGCTACTGGGTCGTCCTCCCACGCCCGCCCAGGACCGACGCGTGGATCGAGCGCACTGAACATGGTGCGTGAGCTGCTGCGCTACCGCCCTGCTCCCAACTGCCTCGACGACTGGCTCGGGCGCGTCGCGGAGCTCGTCAGCGCGGCCGGCGACGCTTTGACGTTCACCTACTCGTTCCGGCCCCAACCTTCCCTACCAGGTGATGAAGCTCATGATGCGCCGCCTCCTCCTCCACAGTGCGACGTCGACCCCGAGCCCAGGCATGAAGCACGACCGCGTGACCAGCCGCGTGGGCCCCCGGTGAGGGTGAGAGAAGAAGTGAACTGCCAGGTGGTGCCGCGGCCGCGCGTTGACGCCCGGGCGCTCCCAGCGCTGGCGCGCCAGCGGCCCGACCAGGCACCCCTGGAGTCATCCATGCAAGAGCATCAAGACCAGCCCCCCCACCCACCCCCCCGAGCGCGCACCGCCCGTGGGCCCGGTGGGCTGCCCCGCCATCGCCCCGAAGCTCCATCCGGCCGTGTGGCCTTGCAAGTTCAAGCCTGACCTGCCTCCTCGCTACGACGGCACCGCAGACCCCGCCGAGTTCTTGCAGCTCTACTCGCTGAGCATCCAGGTGGCCGACAGGGATGACAAGGTCATGGCAACCTGGTTCCCCATGGTGCTCAAAGGAGGAGCGCTTTCCTGGCTCCTCAACCTCCCGGAAGGGTCAATCAGCTCCTGGGAAGGCCTGCGTGAGCGCTTCGTCGCAAACGTCCAAGGCACCCGCGACCGCGCGCTGGGAGTGGGAGACCTCCATCACGTGAAGCAACAACCTGAAGAGACCCTGCACAAGTTCATACAGCGCTTCACGACTACCCACCTCAAGATCCCGAGGGCTTCCGATGAGGCCATCATCTCGGCGTTCACCGACGGCGTCAGGGATCAGAGGATAAGGGAGGAGCTGGCTATCCACGACGACCTGAGCTCGGCCTTGGAGATGTTCAACTTGGCGAACAAGTGCACGAAGGCCGAGGAAGGCCGCCTCTCCCTCCGCGAGCTTCCGGTGGTGGAACCCGAAGACAAGAAGATCAAGACCAAGGAGCCAAAACGCAAGGCACCCGCGGTGCTGGTGGCTGAGCCCGAGACAAAACGCGGCCGAGACGAAGAACCCCTCGTGGGCAGGCGACCATTATGCATCTTCCATGGCACCAACAGCCACAACACCATCGACTGTCAGGAGCTCAGGGTGGTTCGTGATGAGCACTTTGGCCGGCGCCCCGGGCACACTGACCGAGGCTATGGACGTGGCGGAGGCCGCTGGGACAATCGTGACCCGCGTCAGGAGTGGCGAGACCAGCCTCGGGAGGACCGCTTGCGCGATCAAGCTCGTGAGGACCGCTGGCGCGATGAGCCTCCGGAGGGGTCACGCCGAGGCCAGCCTCGTGAGGTCCGCCCTCGCGAGGCCGGTCTTCCCCCGCTGTCGCCTCCACCCAGGGGGAAGAAGGAGGACATGCAGAACGATGGGGCTGGGGGCTTCCAGGAGGTCAGGGCAATAGCTTGCATCCTGGGCGGCGCCCAAGCCCCGGCCTCGAACCGCGTCTTCAAGCAGTTTTCGCGGGAGGTGAACGCGGCTCTTCCGAAGCTCGAGGCCGCGCGCCCCCTCAAGTGGTCCCAGTGCGCCATCACCTTTGACTCCAAGGATCAACTCAGATGCTCAGCCTTGGCGGGCGCACTCCCCATGTTGTGCACGCCCACCATCAGCAACGTCCTCGTCACCAAGACCCTCATCGACGGCGGCGCCGGACTCAATGTCCTCTCCATCGAGATGTTCGAGACTCTCCAAGTGCCTTACGACCAGCTCATGCCAACCAAGCCCTTCTGAGGAGTCACTGACGGCTCCACGGTCCCCATGGGGCAGGTGCGACTACCCGTCACATTCGGCGGGCGCAACAATTACCACACCGAGATGATCACCTTTGACGTCGCCCACATCCACCTCCCGTACAACACAATCCTTGGATACCCAGCCCTTGCCAAGTTCATGGCGGTGACCCACCACAGCTACAACGTGCTCAAGATGCCGGGAAGTGGCGGCATCATGACAATCGCCTGCGATGAGAAGGACGCCATCTGCTCCCTCGAGCGCGCCTACCGTGCCGCGGCGGCCGAGCACTCGGACGACGAAGGAGGTGCCCTGCCACGCGAGGACGCCCCCAACAAGAAGAAGCAGCTCCTGTTCAAGGGGCGCCAGGGAGATGAAAACCCTAAGGACGGCGCCTCAGGATCCGCGCCTGGCGCACAGGCCCCTTCCTCCCTCGCATAGGGAAGCGCGCCCGGCGCCTTTCTTTGGCCGGGCTTGGGGGCTTCCACCTGGAGGACTACCAACCTGACCAGTGAGACAAGAGAGGTGCTTGGGCACAACTCGGGGGTGTGTGTCGGCACGCACCCGTCCAAGCAAGGAGCACGGCGCGAGGCGCCAAGTCCGCGGGACTCCATCACCAGAGCAATCGAAGAGCTTCAGGAAGCACAGGCTGTGCAAGGAGGGCGCGGCCCCGCGCCCCCCGACGCCGTCGCCGTCCTCGGCCCGGACGGCGCGCCGCGCATCTGCGCCAACGTACCCAGCATCAACAGGGCTGCGTTGTCGGACATCTTCTGGCCGACGCGCGTCAGTCACGGCAGGGCCCACCCGCACAAGCACGCCAGCATGCCCTTCGGGCTGGCGAACACAGCTGACACGCTCCAGCGCCTTGCCCGGGCCATGTTCGCGCCATATCGGGCCATGCACCATGTGGAGTTGGAGGAGGTGCCGGGCCCGAGCGGGAGCCCCGAGCCTCCGGAGGCGACGGGCTCATGAAGGCCGAGCTTGCGGAGGCACAAGGCTGAGCTCCTGCGACTACCTCCATGCCCCAGCGGCATCGCCGCCAGGTGATCCATCTGCCCAGTACCAGGTAACCTTTCGGTTTGCTCAGGTAACTTTTTGGTTTGCTCAGTTCAGAGGGCGCCCATCGGGCTGCATTATCCTCGGACGGCTAGAACTCATCCCAGCCGCGTTTTACCGCATGATTAGGACTTTTACATGCTTTCAATCTATTTCCCTAAGTATTTCGACTTGCGTGCTCGGTGCTTCGCCGCCATGAATGTCGCTGCACCCTAATGAGCCTGCCTTCGACCGCCTCATGATTAAGGGCTGGCACGGCGTCTGCGCTCGGGTCCGTCCCTGCAGTGTCGAAAAACCCAAGTGGTCGAGCTCTGTCTCGCGGGCCGGCCCCGTGTACGTCACCTCGCATGGCCCTTGGTTCTTCGCCCTCGCGTGAGCTAATCGGGGGTGGGTGAGTCAGGGCGCGCGACACGGTTCCGGTCGGCCTTATGCCGCCCTAGGGGCCGCGCGTCGGGTGTTTTCTCCTCGGAGGTGTCACACGAGAAGACTGGGCACGGCGTCTGTGCTCGGGTCCGTCCCTGTAGCATCGATAAATCCAATGGCTGAGCTCTGTCTGGCGGGCCGGCCCCGTTCACGTCACCTCCTGGGGTCATTGGTTTTTGGCCTTCTCAAGCGATGGCCCTTGGAAACCCATTCGGCGCAGGTTTCTCCAAAATGTACAGGACTTGAAGCGGCGATTCACACCGGAAGATTCAGGCGCAACCCGCCTTTGAGGTAGGGCCACGTGAGACCTGAGTTGTCTCATGTCGCCCATATACACCTCCCAGTTCTACTGTGCAGGCCACGCGTACGAAATTAATGGGTTGTACACGTTCGGAGCCCCCCGAGGACGCGGAGGAGTTCCATTCCCACGCCCAAGTGGAAGCCGCATGATCCGCGCTGGCGGACGACACGGCCCACCAATGGCTATGCCCACTCAACGTGGAAGCCCTATGCTCCGCGCTGGGGATAAACAACTGAGGGCGCCTCAGCGGGTGCATTCAACCTCAGGATGGCTCCTCGCGGCTCCGTTTCGCGACATTCCCCCGGGATGCACGCGTGTGGGGGCTGCGAGGGGGCTACGCCACTTCACCAGGTCCCTGGCACCTGGTCTCCACGCGTCCCTCCCGGACAAAAACGAAGGTATGGGAGCCGCTCGTACGTCAAGGGGGACTCCTGTGCATCGCGACTCAGGAGCCTCATTGGCCTCGTAGACCCTCGCCTCTTGGGACCGTCCTAGTGATCCGGACGCCCCAACGACAGTCGAGGTATGCGCGAGGCCGGGCCCTGCCGACGCAGAGCTCAAAGCGCTCCAAATCCCCAAGTCAACCCCGTGGGAGCCGCTCGTACGTCAAGGGGGACTCCTGAGCATCGCGACTCAGGAGCCTCACTGTCCTCGTAGCCCCTCGCCTCTTGGGACCGTCCTAGTGATCCGGACGCCCCGAGGACGGTCGAGGTATGCGCGAGGCCGGGCCCTGCCGACGCAGAGCTTAAAGCGCTCCAAATCCCCAAATCAACCCCGTCTTCGCTGCGTTCCCTTCATGAGGGCTGCTCGTATGTCAAGGGGGACCCCTGAGCATCGCGACTCAGGGGCCTCACTGGTCTCGTAGCCCCTCACCCCTTGGCATCGTCCTAGTGATCCGGACGACCCAACGGCGGTCGAGGTATGCGCGGGACCGGGCCCTGCCGACGCAGAGCGCTACAGCAAGCAGGAAGGAAACGAAGCGAGGAAACAAAATCACACAGCTTAGCAGTCATTACAAGCATTTAAATGTCTCTGGAAATGTTCAACAAGTCTAACGCCTCCACGAGGCACGATAAACATTACAGGGGAGACCCAGGAAAAGAAGCTAAGAGGAGCCGGCACCACCGCTCGCCCCGGTCATGGGAAACTCGTCATCAACGTCGCTGCCGCTATCATCGCCATCCACAACCCTCGCAGTTGCAGGAGGAGCCGAGGGAACGGTGACGCAGGCGAACTTCTTCATCAGCGCGCCCACGGCGCCCTTCACATCCGTCGCCGTAGCGGCGCGAACCCCAGGATCGACCGGGCGAATTACGGAGCCGAAGTCGAAGCTCGGCTCACGAAGATAGAGGTGGCTGAAGACGCGCGTCGCGGCCTCGGAGAAGAGGTCGCGGCACTCACTCTCCAAGACGTTCTCCACCCTGGCGACGGCACCCTCAAGTGCTTCGGCGAGCTTTGAAGAAAGTCCGACGAAACCACCCTCAGGAGCCGCTAGGGGCTCTGCGAATCCCCCTCGGCAAATGGACTGCAGAGCTCGGCGGAGCCTAAGCTCGATGGAGGGGAAGGCCTCGAGCTCTGCAACCTTCTTATCCTCGGTCGCGGCAAGGGACTCCTCCCTGGAGGCAAGCCGGGCCTTCTCCGCAACCACTTCCTCATTCAACTCGTCCCGCCGCCCGCGCTCGGCGGCTAGGTCGGCCGCCGCACTGGACAGCGCGGAGTCACGATCAGCGATCTTGACCTCGCAGGCCTTGAGGTCCTCGTCCCGTTGGCTGAGCCTCTCCGCAAGCATGGACCTGTCCTCTTGAAGGGCCTTCAGGCGGGCCTCCGCCTCATCACATCGCTTCATGGCGGACTCTGCGTCTTGGGCTGCCCTGGCCGACGCGGCCTCCTCCCTGCTCGCAGCCGCGACGGATGCGGCTTAGCCCCAAAACGCCACGGCCGAGGCGTCGGATTGGAGCCACCCAGAAAGAAGACCCAGGCGGTCCCTTGCGAGGCGATCGTCGGCGCCACCCAGAGCGCCTCGGACCTGATCCAAGACGGAGTAGGCCCCGTCCAAGGTACCTGGCTCGACTGGAAGGCCACGAGACAGTGGCACCAGGGCACGGCCCGGAGGCAGCATCAGAGAGGCAGCAGGGGCCGCTCCCGGAGGAGCGGAAGCATGAAGTGCAGAAGGCACCGGCGGCTGGACCGCCACCACAGACAAGGAAGGGGCGGGCAACCCTACACCCGGCTGGCCCTCGGGGGCTGGCCCCTCGGGTTGCGGAATGGGCGTGCCCCCAAAGGCAAGGACGGCCTCTGCAGCAGGCATCGGGGGCTCTGTGGCAGCGATAAGGAGAGTCGCCCCGCGGGCCTCCTCGCCCCCGACGTCCGGCGCCTCGTCAGGCAGCGGCAAGGCACCAGGAGCGGGCGTCGCCTCGGAGGGCGCCCTTGGCTTGATGCCGGCCTTCTTCTTCCTCGACTTCGGCACGGCAGCTCCTTTGATTATCAGACAAAGGGAGGCCCGTCAGTACATAAACCACTGGAAAGTGACATGAAACCAAGCGGGACTACTTACTCCTCGAAGTCAACCCACTTCCATTTTCTCTCCACATCGGCAAAGGCGGAGAGGCCGCCGTCCTTCTCCAAGGAGTTGACGCCGCGTGGAGGAGCGGAGGAACCACTCGAAGCAGCCACGACCGGCAAGGTCATGCCAGCCCCGGATGCGGCCGCCTCGCCCGCGAGCTGCGGCTCGGGCAGGGGTGAGGCGGGTGCTTCGGCCACCTTACCAACGCGAGCTGGGGGCTCCGGAGGAGGCCCAGCCTCGCGCGTCCTCGGGGTCACCCGGCAGGCAGATCGGGCAGCCCGAGGTGTAGGGCCTGGTCCCCTGAGGACCCTGGCGAGTCATGGACGACTCGCAGCAGGAAGCTCACCGGCGTCGTCGTAATCTAAGCCGCGGAGGAGGGCGCTCCGCGATGGAGGAGACACCTCCTCATGGTCGTCGTCCACCGTCTCCTCCGAGTCCCGTCCATCGACGGTGTCGTCGGAAGACACCGCCACAGGGGCACCGGGGCTCTCGGCCGGGGAGAGCCCCAACTCGTCGAAGTTGGGCATCGCGGCGACCAAGTCAGCCTTGTCGTCGCGGCCGTACAGCGGGGCGTAGGACTCGGGAAGATCCCCGGGATCGCCGTTGAGTAGGGTCGCCACAATCCTGTTCAACTCCGCGGGGGTCAGCGGCGCAGAACGGAGCCTCATGTCGTCGCCGCCACCCTGATAGTCCCACATGGTCCGCGAATGAGCCTGGAGGGGCGCCAGGCGCCGCGCCAGGAACTCCTTCACTATCATTCCCCCAGTCAACTTCCGGGCGCTGATGTCTCGAAGGACCCGCTCCAAAATGGGCTTGGCTCGAGGGTCGGAGAGCTTCGCCGAGCTCCACGCCGAGATCTTCTCCGGCAGCCCCTTGGTGAGCTCCAGGCGGGGGTCGATGCCCTGGAGATCCAAGAAGACCCAACGGTTCCTGAACTTCTCCACCTTCTTCCCGGCCCTGAAGAGCATGTTCCCGCTCTGGACCGCGACGAAGGAGACGCATGCTGACCGCTGAGCCCCGTCATGAAGACGCAAGCTGAAGAAATGACGGAACAGGGCCACCGACAGCCTCACACCCACGAAAGCCTCGCAGTAGAAGGAAAACACGGATAGGAGCAGGATGGAGTAGGCTGAAGGTGGAGGGCCTGGATCCAGTAGTGTGCGAGGACGGCGGTGAAGAACACGGAGAAAGGTGGGACAAGCCCGGAGAAGACATTGTGGAGGAAGAAAGGATAGGCCGACTTGGCCAGGCGACGTCCCTCCGCGGAGCCGCACCATATCACGGTCCGCTTCCACTCATTGGAGTCATCGGCCGTCGACGGGAGCACCGGGGCAAGGTCCCCGTCCTTGGTTATGGTGGACTCCGAGAGCGCCGGCGAGATTGGAGCAGAAGCCGAGCCCTGGACCACAGGCTTCGACTTGCCGGTGGGAGCCATCAAGAAGCTTCAGAAGCCGAGGCAGCAAGAAAGAGGATGGAGCGGTGCAGAGATCTGGGGAGGTTCGCGCAAGGGATGGAGATCTGGAAAGAAGAGCAAGGGCGTGGAAGAGGAAAGCAATAATGGCTCAGCGCTGGACGTCAGGCTTTTGTCGGTTCGGGCAGTTGCCAAGGAGACACCGGGCGGGACGCCCGCGCCCCACCGAGCACCGCACGCCAAACCAGGCCCGCAAGCAATAGGGGCCCGCGGCGCTCCGGGCCACCCCCTTCGACTTTCCCCTCGAAGCCGGCTCGAGCGCGCCTTGGGCCCGGGGGCTTCTGTCGGCGTTCTGGATACCAGGGTACCCAGACTTGCCTGCTTGCGGCCCAAGGCCTGGCCCACCTGGTGGTCCGTACGGCCCTGTGCGGCCTCGCTCAAGACACGACCCTCGCGAGGAGCCCATCCTCGCGGCAAGGGTGACGTCAAGGCAGAAGGGGAAGGCCTCCTCAGGACTCCTACCGAGCGGCGGAGATCCCTAGGCAACGCCGGGCCTCAGGAGGTCAGGTGTAACGACAGCCAGGCCAGGCAGGCGCCAGCGTGCCAGAGGGAGCAGTTTCCTCTTTTGTGCAAAGGCGACAAGGACGAACGCGGGTTCCCAAGGAGCCCCGCCAAAGGTTTCCATTCCGGTGCAACAAGACCGGGTCAGCGAGCGCAGCAGGACGGATGTCACCGGCGAGCCCACCACCGCGTCACCACCACCAACTTTGCAGGCGAAGACCGCCTTTCGTCAGCATAGGGTGTACCTCCTGTCCCCCTTCGAATTTGGCCGTTGTGGGATTCCTTCCCGCCATTGTGATAAGGGAAGAGGACCCGAGCCGCTATAAATAGAGACGAGGTAATTCGGTAGAGGGCACGGTGCAACCACCCCGCAAACACACCATTGTACTAGTTCATCCACAAACCTCCTCGCGAGGCAATCCACCAAAAGCAAGAGTAGGGTTTTACGCTTTGCAGCGGCCCGAACCTAAGTAAACTCTTGTGTGCCATCGTCTTCCTCGCCATCGAGCGGGACACTGTGTTGTGAGCTTGAGAGGGGCGAAGCTGTTGGGGAATCTTCGCACACGCCCCTAGGTTCGAATACCTTAGGGTTTTGCGGAGCCCGAAATCCAACAGTATTGTAAACATAGGTGAATATGGCATGAATACTTCATAAATTATCGATACGTTGGAGATGTATCAAATACCAAACGACCTCCGAATGCGATGAAATTTGGCAGGCGGTCTACCTACAATATATTAAGACCGCACGCCAACTTTCAATCCATTTTGTGAACATTTTACACACACTTTAAAAACAATATTTTAATAATACTGTGGGCGCGTGCATGTGTGTTTGGTCTCGAAACGGTCAACGATGAGAACGGGGAGAACCAACAACTACAAACAGATGCAAGTTTTGGAAAACGATGGCAACAGAGTGCCGATGCAATGTGAATGATGCGATGATGGATGCGACAAACAAAAAACATAGTGAGGCAATAACGAAAGTAAATGGAAGGCATCTGGAACGTTGGTCTTGGGCTGTTACAACTCTCCCCCACTTACAAGAGATCTCGACCCGAGATCTTGGAATGAGAAGAGGAAGAGGAAGAGGTAAAATAAGTTGCTTCTTTGACAAATGAGTGAAACCAACGAATCTTGGAGATTGCAAGGATGAGAAGAACACAAGGGGCAAGAAAGAATTGAGACCCCTCTAGTTTAAACGAAATAGACAATGAATGAGAAGGAAAGAATTTGGGCAACACTCCGATTGAGAAGAGAGACAAAACTTGACAAGAAGAAAGGAACTTGAAAAGAGGACACAACACTCTGGTTAAATGGATAAGCAAGGAAAAGAATGTGATCTTGTCAAAACTATATGATGGGTCGAAGAGAGCAACATCACAATGCCTCCGGAGCAAAAGAATAGAATCTAAATTTTTGGGAAGAAAAGAATGGAGAAGAAAATGACAACTTCTACGACGATTGAATTTGAAAGCATCCTTACCAAGCAGGATTGAATGCAGTTGTTTGAAAATCAACAACGAAAAGAATGTGATTCACATGGTCTTCTGGAAAACGTCTCCAAATTAGTAGGTGAAAACCTGCCACTACGGAAACACTGATTTCTTGGGAGCAACAAGAGATGCAAAACTTCTTTAACCACGATGATAGAGAATACTTGGATCATTGATAAACACCACAAATAGCAACAATCCTTAGGAAACGATTTAGGTGAAATCAAATCCAAGATAGCTACGAGAAAGAAATGATGGTTTTAAATATCTCATTCTTGAAAAAAAATCTTCGATACGCCTCACAAATAACGAATTCTATAACACCATCTCAAAATATTAGAGAGAAGGAATTTCACTTCAGAATGCAAGACGAATAACAATTGATCTTCTCCAACGAGAATCTTGAAGAACACTTCGAGAAAGAATTAAATCCTTAACCAACCACCATTAAGAACCTCTTAGAAGAACTCCGGAATTAAAATGATGCAAGAAATGAATTGAAGGTTGAAAACCAAAAACATTGAAACCTTGCAAAGATTTGTATGGAGCTTCGCGGCGAGAGACTTGAGAAAACTTGGAACTCCAGAACAAAAAGATGAGCAACTTAGAAACAAGATTTTTGAATATTATTTGCAACTCCGGAAGGAGGATTGAAATCACCTTGTTGAAACAAGAATAAGAATTATGTTATCCTTAACCTTCATCAAGTTAAATTGATGATAATCAACAACTTTGGCATAGTAATTATTCTTCTCGAAATGATTGAATACAGATAACACGAACCTGAAGAAGTATTCAATTGAACATCGGTAAGAATTTGAAACGAATGAGAATACTATTGTAGGATCGAAAGTATGTCTAGAGGGGGGTGATTAGACTACTTGAGCAAATAAAAATTCTACCTTTTCCCAATTTTAAGTGTTGGCAGATTTTAGCAATGATAGCAATTCAAGTACACCCTACACATGCATGTCTAAGAGTATAGCAGTGGAAAGTAACAACAAGCATATGTAGTAGAGGGTAGGAAAGAAGATCAAACGCAATTTGAAGACACGAAGATTTTTCCCGTGGTTTCGATAGGTGGTGCTATCGTACGTCCACGTTTATGGAGTCTTCAACCAACGGAGGGTAACGGTCGCGAGAGTCCATGGAGGGCTCCACCCATAAGGGTCCACAAAGTAGCAACCTTGACTATTCCATAACGACTTCCGTCCACGCAGGACTAGCCTCACTATGGGTAGATCTTCACGAAGTAGGCGATCTCCTTGCCCGTACAAACTTCTTGGTTCAACTCCACAACATGAAGTAGGAGGCTCCCAAGCAACACCTAACCAATCTAGGAGGCACCACCCTCCAAAAGGTAATAGGCTTGGCAATGCCGATGAACTCCTTGCTCTTGTGCTTCAAGATGATAGACTCCTCAACACACAATCACTCTGTCACAGATTTTGCTTTGGTGGAAGAGATTGATTTGCTGGAAAGCAACTTGGGGAGGCTAGAGATCAAGATTCACATGGATAGAGTGGAATGGCTTGATCTCAACACATGAGTAGGTGTCTCTCTTAGAAAATTGGATGGGGCAAGTATGGAATAGTTCTGAGTGCTTCTCTTGTGAGTGGGTGGTGGTCAAGGGGTATATATAGGCATCCCCAAAAATCCAACCGTTACACCTAATGTGACCAACTCGGTGACACCGAAGTGTAAAACTCGGTGGTATTGAAGTGACCAAAAGGCAGTAACTTTTGAATCTCGGTGAGACCAATAAATAACTCTCGGTGGTACCGATTAGGTGACCCTCGGTGACGCCGATCCGAAAAACTCGATAAGACCGATTTTAGGAAACGAGGTAACAGAAAGTTGGCAAGCTGAACTCGGTGGCACCGATGCAGAATCGGTTGCACCAAAGGGCTAGGGTTTGGCATGAGTTTGGGAATCGGTGGGACCGAGTGGAAATTGTTTGTAGCACCGATTTTCATGATAGGCTTCGACAAACTTTTGTGGAAGAGTTTGTGGGTGTTTTTGGTGACTATCACTTGTGCACGTGGAGCATTTTGTTCACCAACAGTACCTTACCCCCTTTTAATTGTATTGGCTTTCCTATGGACTCAAAGTGATTTCGCACAAAGTAAAATGTAGAGTCCTCTTGCTTGAAGCTTTGCCAATCCATTTCCTTGCATCTTGGGGTTTCTCCACAATCCTTTTGCCAACCAATCATTGAACTTTTCCTGAAATATACTTAGTGGAAACATTAGTTCAATGATATATATGTTGTTATTAATTACCAAAACCACCAAGGGAGCAAATGTGCTTTCAATCTCCCCCTTTTTGGTAATTGATGAAAACATATAGATCAAAGCTTCGACATATGATATAATCAATGAATGTAATCGTCGCTTTGAGAAGATTGTGATAAGCAAGAGCTCCCCCTAAATTTGTGCATTATTTTGAATTTGCATTTGAATGCAAATGCACAATCGATTAGGTACATGGGGCACTCTTTCATGTTACATACAACTTGGTGGTGTGCAAGAATAATAAGAATGAGTATCATAGAACAACACAATCAAGTAAAGGTGAATGATCATCTCATAAGCATCACAAGGATAGGAAATAGTAGCAATACATAGCAAGTGTATGATCAAACACCAACAAGGTTTAACACAAGCAAACCAAGCAAAAGATATCAATGTTTTGAAAAAGCGATAAAAAGCAACGCTCTCTCTCTCTCTCGAAGCCTAAAGATCTATATACATCTTGTCCCCCTTTGGCACCAAGTTACCAAAAAGTTCAAAGGTATATATCTAAGCGCTCTTCTGGGGCTGATCTCCTCCGGTAGCCGATGAAGGAGTCGAGAGAACGACATCAGTGATGACTTCTACAGACGTCATGGACGAAGTCGGAGTAGCAAATGGAGGAACTGGAGGAGCTGATGGAGCTGAAGAAGCTGTAGCAGGTGCTGATGAAGAAGGTCTCAACTCTGGAGCTGGCAATGTAGCTGATCTAGCCTGAGTAGTGAATTGAGTGCTTGTCCTGAGAGATGCACGATCCTCCTCCTCCTCATCATCATCTGTAGAGTGAGGGCTAGGCACTGCGTCAACTTCCTTCTTGAGCTCATTCACAGTCACTGTGAGCTCATCCACCTTGTTGTTGAGAGAATGAAATTTGGTGTCAACAATCCTCGCAAGGCTCTCCTGGTTCTTCAATATGTTGTTGATGTCCTTCTGCATGCTGAACACAGAGCTAAGTAGGAGATCCATCTGCTCACTCCTAGACCTTGGCTCCTGAGAACTGGAGTCTCTGGCTGCCTCTGCATGTGCTTGTGCTGTAGCTGAGGTGGGATGGTCTGGGTCCATCACCACAACGTTGTCTTCTAGATCTGGCAAAAGTGGCAAATGTGGTCGGTCAAGTGCAAATATGTGCTTCTCCAACTTGGAGTTGATAAGCATCTAAAAATAGGGTGCATAGCAACATGAGCGCTTCTGATCAGCAGCAACCCTCTTCACAGTCTCCACAATCAGATCCATCACTCTGAATCTCGTATGTTGATCTAGATGGAGCAGCATGTTGATGGAGTATCCTCTTATCATCTTCTCATCTCCAGACTTAGGCATCAAGGTATGCCGTAAGATAGTGTTGATCGTGCGAAGACCAGCCTGGAGGAAATAGATAGATCCGAGCTTGTGAGACTTCACATGTGCAGCAGGGATCTCATTGTACATGTTCTTCATGGCATTGTGGCTTGCCTTGGGCTCATGGTACACATTAATGTCACCATCTTCCACCTCTGGGACTCCTAAGATGGTAGCCCACTCATCAACTGTGGATTCATATCTTGCACCTTCAGTAATCCGTACAATTCTACCATCTCCATAGAAATGAGCAGTGGAGTAGAATTGCATGATCATTTCATCATTCCAGGCAGTGAACTCCTTACCAACAAACTTATCAAGTCCAATGCAATGAAAGTTGTTTTGCACACTTGGAAAGTAATCCTCATTGTCCTTGATGTACTTCCAGTCCACAAACCTCATATCACTCACAGCAGGGCTCTTGTCAAGCAAAATTGTTTCATAGAAGTCCTGTTGTTCTTTTGTATAGAACCTGTAGTCCACAACAGTCTTCCTCCTCTGTGAATATGGATCAACAGCTCTCCACTCTCTCAAACCTGAGTCCTTCCTCTTCTTCATATCCTCAGCAAGCAAGTGGCTGGCATTATGCTCGGAAGGTGTGGTCTTAGCTTCATCAAAGCTGACATAGCATCATCCTCAGCTTCCCTAAAAGTGGAAGTCTTGTTCTTGGAAGCAGCTGGGATGTCTCTGGAGAACCTCTTGTGTTTATATGCAGCAGCCTTCTTGGGGGCAGTCTTGGTGCCTTTGGATGATGTATCCTTAGGCATAGCATCAGCCATGAGCTTCTTCTTCTTCTTGGGAGGAGCCCTTGCAGCTGGCTCTTCCTCCTCCTCCTCAGCAGCAGCCTCTACTGGGTCCTCATACATTAAGGTAGGCCTGCCCATGACATGAATGATCCTCTTCCTGGACCTCTTCTTCTCTCCTGCCTTCTTAGGCATAGATTTCTTGGAGGGCTCAACAGACATTGTTGCCCTAGCACTCTCTGGTGCTCTCACTGACCCTGAGCTAGCATACTCTTTCCTTATAGCCTTCTTCTTCTTGGATGAAGAGGCAACAACAGTGTTCTTGGCATCATCATCTTTCTTGGATAGCTCCTCAGGAATAAAGTCTTCATCTTCCTCTTCTGAGTTAAGCTTCCTTCTTGCCCTAGTTACAGCTTTGGGCAGATCAAGTGAGCTAGGAATATCATCATAGCCCCCTTCAGGACAAGTGCCTGAGCTCATCTCAACACTTTTCTCTCTGAAGTCATTCTGGCTATCTTCAGAACCTGACATCTCTGACCCTGTGAAATAGAGTATAGAAGAGTGGATAGGTTGAGTCATCACAAAATTGCAGAAGGTTTTCTCAAATTTGAACTAAAATTTCTTAAGATTTGCATTCTGCCAAGTGAATTTCGGTACTACCGATGCAAACTTTTTGGACCCATCGAGACAAACAACCTGCTAAACAGAAACTTGGCACCACTTTTGGTGAGACCGAAAATGGGTACTCGGTTTCACGGAGGTTGTTCTCAGTCGACCAGAAAAGGGAATCGGTGCTACCGATTCTTTTGCTTCGGTGTTACCGAGATTCAAGTCGCGGACGGCAAACCCTAAAAAATCGTTCGTTCGCTATTCTAAAGAAATTTCTGGTGGATAGATCGATCTCAACCTTTGTCTTATCGATGGAATAGTCCTAATGTGCAAGATTCGGAGAGGGGAGCGCACGAGGGGTTGGAATCGTACCCTAACTCGGTGACGATCTCGCTACGGCGGCGACTGGGGTGAAGATTCCGTCGACGGCGTGGACTTCCAACGGCGGAGGCACTCGGGAAGACGAAGGCGACGACCAAGGGTCTTGTTTGGCAGCTAGGGTTTTTGGAGGGGATGACGTTTGAGGAACTAATTTCAAAAGTCGGGTCCGCCTCTTTACATACCCGTGGTTGTCGGTGACACCGGTTCTAACTTTTCGGTGTCACGAGTTTCCCCGTCAGCTGACGGGGAAACTCGGTGTAACCGAGAAGATGGAATCGGTGATACCGAGTGTGAAAACCAGATCAACCCTAGGCATTCGGTGATACCGAGAATTTAGTATTGGTTCCACTGAGATGCACTTGGGAGGTTTTAATGGTCAGTCCTTCGTTGATATGGAACTCCGAGTCCTCCTCACACAGAGAGATCGAAAAGTACTTGTTCAAATTTTGTGATGCAGCAAGAATGGAATATGAGACGAGAAAGCATAGATAGCTAGAGAGTGGTCCTAGGCATTCTTGTCCATCCAATTAGCAAAAGAAAAATCAAAAACCAAATAGCAACAATTGGATGTCCTCGAATGGTTAAAGAAATGCAGACCAACATGCTCACACAATAAGTTGTCAAATGAAATCATGGCAAACATGCACATACATACTAGCATCTATCAAGCATTTTGGCGATGACAAAGTCATCTATATATGAGTATATTGACTTTGGAGCCAAGTAAGAATACTTGATCATAGGTCATACAAATCGTTTAAGCACAAGTGGGGTTACCACTTTTACATAAAGCATTTAATGTTGTCACATTCTAAGAGATGCTTTAACTCAAGTCTTAGAGTAAAGCTCCCCCTTGATGTGGCATCCCCCATAGGAGGGATAAACTTACCTTGGGTTTTGTCGATGAAGACTTCATGTTGGTGAGGTAGTGGTGGATGCTCAAGGTTGATGAAGATCAGCAAGAGTTGGGAGCATCCTTGTTGTTTCCTTACTCTTCTCACCTACATGGGTTAGTCCCAACACACAAGAGACAAATACAAGGATATCTATGGACATGGAGTGCAAAGCATACATGATGATGTCCATGGATTTGTTGATTACCTTGTCCCTTGCTTACCTTTGAGGGAATGTGTGACTCCTTGAACTATTGCATGTTGTTGACGTTGATTGCAACTAGTTCTTGCCAATAATGAATGTGAGTGAATTTCATTGGCGGAGTCACCCCTCAAGAACTTCTCTAGTTCTTCTTCTTGGGGACCCACATCAACTTGATGGGGATCCTTGGTGTTGAAGTAGCACTTGTAGAAGTTGATCTTGAAGTAGCCTTGGGAACCCACTCCACCAAAGCTTGGGATTCATCTTCATATGAGTCAATGTCCTCTTGAAGCTTGTCCTTGCCTTTGAGCTTGTGGTCTTGTGGTGGAAGGTCATCTTGAGTGTTTGTTCCCTTGGGAAGAGTATGTTCATACTTCTCCCTTTGTGGAACAAACTTGGGCTTGGGGTATTGACCTTCTTCCCATTCAACTCCATTTGCATTGAAGTAGCCAATGCCATGGTTCTTCCGGTATCCTTCGTGCTTGCGTACAATCTCCTCAAATTGCTTACACCCGGCAAGACTCTTGTAGATACCTTTCTCTATAATTCCTTCCAATAAATCGTTTTCTTGCTCAAGTGTAACTTGGCTAAGAGAATCATCATTAGTGGAATCAATAGAACTACTAGAAGCAACATCATTAGATTTAGCATTTTTAGTGTTGCTACTAGATGAATAACCTTTCTTGCCATTATTACTAGTTTGTCTAGGTTTAACTTGTGGCATGAATGTAGACAAGAGTAATCATTTGGCTAGATAAGATGAAGTCTTCTTTCAGAGATCGTCATTGATAGCTTTAAGAAACTCATGTTCTTGCTCCAAGGTGAGCTTCTCGAAGTGTAGCTTCTCATGAGTCCTTACAAGCTCTCTATGATCTTCGAGAGTAGATTCATGGGCTAACTTAAGAGTGTTTAATTCTTTAGTTATTCGTTCTATTTCCATCTTATCATCATCAAACGACTTATCTTGACTAGTACGAAAGTTATCAAGTTCATTTTGACTAACATCACTAGTTTTATCAAAGAGCAAGTCATCATCACCAAGTAAATCATCTTCATCACTATTGAAATCAAGATACTCGAGGTGTGATACCCTGGGTCCTTTAGCCATGAAGCAACTTCCACTCCCTTCATTTGGTGAATCAAATAGATCATAGGAGTTGGTAGTCACTAGTGCAAGTGCGGCAACACCTTCATCTTGAATATAATCAAAGTTGGAGTGATTGCTTCTCTCGGAGTTGTTGTCGGATTCGGAGCCGGAAACCCATTCACCAACATGAGCTTGATGTCTTCTTCTTGACTAGCTCTTGGTGTACTTGTCCTTTTTCTCCGAGTCCCTACTTCTCCTTGAGGGTCTTCGTTCATAACGATCATCTCTACTCCTTCTCTATCTTTGAGGTGATTCATTCCTTGAGCTTCATCTTCTTGGTGACTCTTCTCTTCGTTTGTAGGGAGCCGTGCACTCATTGGAGTAGTGTTCAGGCTTCCCACAATTGTAGCAGTTTCGGTCACGACTTGACGAATGCTTTTCTTCATATCTTGCGTTGGAGCTTCATTCTTTGCCTCTATTCTTGTAGAACTTGTTAAATTTCTTGACCATGAGGCTTATCTCTTCATTGGTGACAGGGTTGTCGCTTGAAGTTGCGGGAGCATCACTTGTGGCTTTGTAAGCACCGCTAGACTTGTTGTGAAGCTCTTCTTTGTCCTTTAGTGTCATCTCATTAGCAACAATCCTTCCAATGACGTAGGCTTGAGATCTTTTTAGTTGGGCATCATTTGGATCAATGTGCACACGGTGTCGTATCTTTCATCCAAAGCTCGAAGTATCATCTTGATGCTGAATTTTTCGGTCATTTCTTCGCTTCCGGCGCCTCCCCCGCCTCCGGCGCCGGCCATCCTCCCAGCCGCCCCTCCCCTCGCTGGCTCCCGGCGCCGCCCCCTCGCCGGACCTCCTCGCCGCGGACACCCCTCGCCGCGGCCACCACTCCCCCTCCCCCGGCGCCGCCCCCTCCCCAGCGGCCACCCCTCTCCCGCCTCCGGCGTCGCCCCCTCCCCAGCGGCCACCCCTCCCCAGCCCCCGGCTCCGCCCCTTCCCCAGCCGCCCCCTCCCCTCGCTGGCTCCTGGCGCCGCCCCCTCCCCACGGCTCCCCCTCCCTGCGGCTTCCCCCTCCTCCCGCCGCCCCGGCCTTCCCCAACTCCGGTGAGTGCCCGCCCCACCCCCCCACCCCTCACCTTTCTGTTTTTTTTCTGTCGATAGTTAGTTTTTTTTCTTCTGTTTTTTTCTTTTAAATTAGATAGTTAATTTAGATAGTTAGTTTATTTTCTGTTTTTACTATAAAATTAGATAGTTAGTTTATTTTCTGTTTTTTCTGTTCAATTAGATAGTTAGTTAAAAAACTTAGATAGAAAGAAAAAAACTTAGATAGAAAATAAAAAACTTAGAAGAAAAGAAGAGAAGAAAAAAACTAGTAGAAAAAAGAAGAAGAAGAAGAAGAAGAAGAAGAAGAAGAAGAAGAAGAAGAAGAAGAAGAAGAAGAAATAGGAGAGGAGGAGAAGGAGAAGAGGAAAAATGAAAAGAAGAAGAAAAATAAGAAGAAGAAGATAAGGAGAAGAAGAAGAAAGAGGAGAGGAGGAGAAGAAGACACCCCGACACCCGACCCCCGACACCTCTTCGGCCTCCTGTTGACCGAAAAGGTCCTCCTCGGCCTTCAGAGGCCACGGGGTCATAGTTTTGTAAATTATGAGTTAGGTCATATATATATTCCGATTCTAGCTGTTATGAAAAACATCATATTTGTGTTGATCGGGTGGATTTCAATGTGCAGTTGTTTCATCGCTGCAAGGGTCTGGTGTTCGACGACCTCCCCGTGCGTATGACGAGCTCCCCTGCGTTCGTGGGTGAGCACAAATGACATCTCCTCCCACCCTTAATTTGCTCTGTTCCGGTCTTCGTGCCGATGAAACTTGCTAGCTATAGGTGTCTTCAATCATCAGTATGCGTGACCAGTATGCGTCTCCCGTTCAAAAGGGCGACATCTATAAATATGCATGTCTTTGCATATTTATAACCGCCCTCCTTTCGAATTGTCCAACGTTATCCATGGACAGTCCGAGTATGTGTAGATTGGGTTCGTTTTCCCTTATGCTCTGCTCCCGATCCGATGCGGAATTTCGTCAGTGCCTCCCTGTTGTTCTCCGGGTACACATCCTCTCTGCTTATTGCCGAGACGTGTATCAGGAGAACAGCGGGGAGGTGCTGCCAAAATTCTGCGTCGGATCCGGAGCAGAGCATGGGAAAACGAACCCAATCTACACATATTCGGGTGGGATTAGGACCTATCTTTACCTATTAGCGTGTAGGTTGCATGGACGTAATAAAACTGATGAACTTGATTAACTGATGAATATAGATGATGAATTATATATATATATATTTCTTGTGCGTTTAGTAGGTAGGCAAGATGAGTGATCGTGCGTGGATGTACACCGGTCACCCTAGTCAGAAAGACATGACCATTGAATGGTTAACAAAAACCAAGGGGTTTCTGAGAGCCGCATTTGCAAATGGCCAGGAAATAACCTGGTGCCCCTGTGTCCGGTGCGACAACCATAAAAAGTGGACACGGGATGAAATGGGTAAACACTTGCAGAAGTGGGGTTTTACGCCTGATTATACGGTGTGGAGATTTCATGGTGGGTCTGCCCAACGTGCCAGAGCTGTGGTGGTTCGTCGTCACACCGACGAGAGTGGTACCGGGATCGAAGACATGGTGCAAGACTTTGATGATGCTAGGGATTCGGACGATGAGATGGAGGAATCTGCAAAGGCCTTCTATGAAATGTTGGAGTCTTCAAAACGTCCTCTCCATGAGCACACTGAGCTTTGTTAGCTGGATGCCATCGCACAAGTAATGGCTCTAAAGGCTCAGTTCAACCTGGGCAGAGAATGCTACAACGCGATGATGACAATATTTGGACGCTTTCTACCCAAAGGCCATGTATTGCCTGCAAACCTGTACCAGTCGGACAAAATCCTACGCGCGCTTAAGATGCCCTATGAGAAGATAGATGCCTATGAGAATGGATGTGCCTTATTTAGGCTTGAGTATGCGGGCTTGAACTATTATCCCATTTGGAAGTCTTCCAGGTATGTTGTGGTAGACAACGGTATGGGTGAGAAGAGTCAGACCAAAGTCCCAGTTAATGTTCTTTGCTATATGCCAATCATACCAAGACTTCAACGACTTTTCATGGTCGAAGAGACGGCCAGACAGATGACGTGGCACAAATTGGGCAAAAGAACCGAACTAGATGCAGATGGGAATCCGATGTTGGGACACACTTCAGACGCTTTTGCGTGGAAGCACTTGGATGCATTACATAAGGATAAAGCAACAGATCCAAGGCATCCTCGAGTCGCCATCAGCACGGATGGGTTCAATGTGTTTGGTATGACGGCAACCCAATACAGTTGTTGGCCTGTATTTGTCATTCCACTCAATCTCCTCCCCGGAGAGATTATGAAAAGAAAGAACATTTTCTTGACGTTGATAATTCCAGGGCCCAACTATCCGGGGAAGAATATGAATGTGTACATACAGCCGCTTAAGGATGAATTGCAACAAGCTTGAGATAATGGGATCAAGACATATAACGCCGCTAGAAAACTAAACTTCAAAATGCATGGGTGGTACATGTACTCCACGCATGACTTGCTGGCGTATGCGCTATTCGTTGGCTGGTGTGTGCATGGAAGGTTCCCGTGCCCCACATGCAAGGCAGCTCTTCAGTTCCGTTGGCTGTAGGCGGGTTGCAAGTATTCTTGCTTCGACTTGCATAGACAGTTCCTGGATCCTCGCGATAAGTTCAGAAAAGACAAGAAGAATTTCATCAAAGGTAGAGTTGTCAAAAACTCTGCACCACCTGCATTGACAGGCCAACAGACCCTGGATCAGTTAAACTCTCTTGAGCCTGATCCAGAGCGTCCAGGATATTTCAAAGGGTATAATTCGGAACAAGCCTGGACTCACAAAATATGCTTGTGGGATCTGCCTTACTTTAAAGACCTCCTTTGCCCACACAACATCGACGTGATGCACACTGAAAAGAATATCGCCGAGGCCCTTTTTGGTACATTGTTCGGCATAGAGGGGAAGTCAAAGGATAATCCTAAGGCTAGAGTCGATCAGGAGGCTCTATGTGATAGACCGTTACAAAACATGCGACAACCGAAAGGAAAGAAGAACTGGAGGAAGCCAAGGCATGGTTCAATCTTGGAAGGCTAGCTATGAGGGAAATGATCTTGTGAGTGAAAATGCAGTTGATGTTCCCCGATGGGTATGCAGCGAATCTAAACAAGGGAGCGAGTCTTGACAAATTGAAAATATTTGGTCTCAAGAGTCATGATTGGCACATATGGCTTGAGCGGGTAATGCTGGTGATGTTGCGTGGCTTTATCCCTAAGGATGAATGGCTAGTACTGGCAGAGCTGAGCTATTTCTTCCGTGCTCTTTGTGCGAAAGAACTATCGCCTGACGTCCTAGATGAACTGGAAGAGTTGGCGCCGGAGTTGATCTGCAAGTTAGAAAAGATCTTTCCACCGGGCTTCTTTAATCCAATGCAGCATTTGATTTTGCATCTCCCGACCGAGGCAAGATTGGGGGGGGGGGCGTGCAAAATCATTGGTGCTTCGCAACTCAGAGGATGCAGAAGACGCTTCGAGCAAAATGTAAAAATAAACGTAGAATTGAAGCATCGATGGCCGAGGCATTCATTACCAAGGAGGCGGCAAACTTCGTGACAGCACACTACGAAGCCAAGAATCGTCATCTGCATAATCCGAAGCCTCGGTACAATGATGGCGACCGTGAAAAAGGTCGATCCAACCTCAGCCTATTCAAAGGGAAGCTCGCACCAGCCGGTGCTTCGAAAGCAATAGCGTTGGATGTCGAAGAATGGCGGACCATTTCGTTGTATATCTTCAACAACCTAGCAGAAGTGCGGCCGTACATCGAGTAAGTTATCGGTACATTGTTTCGCAACTTCTAATTCCTTTGAAATGCTCTTATTCCCAGATATGTGATACAGTCGATACGTCGCCAAATTCTCGGATGGAGCGGTGATCCAAAAGGATTCCATTGAAGAGTATGAGCTTCTGGCAAAGCATGAAGGCGGCTATCCCGGTTTCATCTCTTGGTTCAAACAAACAGTAATTTCCATTAGACCATTTCATTTCTTCGTCTAGTTTGCGGCTAATGCAACAATCCTTTCGTATTAAACTTGTAGGCTAATTCAGAGTCTATGGACTCCGAATTGAGACAATTTGCTAATGGTTTTGACTATAAGGTCCGTTCTTTGACAAATACGACATCAACGGGTATCGCTTTTGTACTTTTGGCAAAGAGCTATCTATGGCCAACCGAAAGTGTACAAATTGTTGTGTCTCTACTATCGGCGAAGGAGGTGTCGAGTATTATGGAAGAGTTGAAGCAATTTATGAACTTATATTCTTTGGTGAAAACCCACCAAACGTCGGAGTCTTCAAATGTTATTGGTTCCAGCCGAAGGAGACTAGAAGGACTCATGAACATATAGGGCTAGTCGAAATCAAACAAAGCACCCATTTAGATGTTCCCGATGTCTATATTACGGCTCAACAAGCGACCCAAGTTTTTTATCTACCGTGGGCCTGCCAAACTGATCCAAATCTGAATGGTTGGGATGTCGTTTATGATGTGCCACCACGTTTTAGACCACCTCCCCTCAATGAAGATGATTATGAACCTCACATTAACCCGGACACATAAGAAGGAGAATTCTTCCAAGAAACACGTCTTTCCAAAAAACGTTTCAAGAACCGCTCTACTTCACCCCAGAACATTGAAGTAGACAACGACAGTGAATCCGACTTCACCCCTGAGCCGAAACAAGAAGAGACGGAAGAAGAAGAGGTTACTGCTGCGGATGACCTCTCAATGCTTGACCGATTACATAAAGGAGGCCTTCCACATGTTGTTCCCGATAGTGATGATGATGATGCATTTATTGATGATAGTGATGATGACGATGCATTTATTGATCCCGGAGCATATATAGACGATGAAGATTATTATTAGTTCATGTCAGGTATTATTCAATTTTTATTATATACATGATGATGATACACTCAAATTATATATATACATATTATTATTCATGTCGGTATTCAATTTTTTTATGTTGTACTAATTTCGTTTACTCTTTGTCATGACAGGTGCTGAAAGATGGTGGGCGCAGGTCGAGAGCGATCCGAGGCTCCTTCGTCGGCGCGTGGTGGGAGGGGTACTTCCATTCCACCCCAAACTCTGCGGAGAGCGTTGTACGACAGTATTGGGACACCCGAGGGCGCTTCTTCATCGGCGAAGTTGCCGACCGGGAGAGGAGGTCGGGGGAGAGGTAGGAAGGCTCCTAAAGGTACACGTGGTGGCCGCGGGAGAGGTAGGAAGGCTGCTACGCCTTCCTCGCCGCCACCCCCAGCTGATTCACCCGAGCACAGGACTGCTACGGTGGACCCGTCTGAGGTGGAGGCTACAAGGACTCCTGTCCACGAGCCTCGGGTCGACGATCCTTCTGTCTCAGACGCTTCGACCCGCGAGACTCCTGTGCCAGACGCTTCGTCCCGCGAGACTCCACACGCTTCGACCGGATGGGATACCTGGCCGGATCTGCATCAGCCGGAGCCGAGTGGCCATGCTGATGGTGGCGGGGATCAGCTTTTTGATAGTGGGGACGAGGTGGCTGAGGGGGCCACCGTCTACCAGCGTGGGTGTACACGGCTCCCGCTCGTGCCGGCGACCCGCGAGCATAGGTGGCCGATTAGGCCTGAGTCACTGAAGTAAGTGCATTTACTCTTTTTAAACCTTTTGCCTTCATGTTTCTTCACATATCTAATGCGTTGGCTTTGTCATACTGTAGGGGTTGGATTCACGCCAAGGATGTCCGCAGGCCTAACTCCATCCTTGGTGTGCTTTTACGGCATAACTTCCCGGGGTTTGTCACGTTGCCCGGCGAGGGTAAGCTTCTAGAGTTAGGATTGAAATGGGAGCACTACTTGGCTACCCCGGCCCCGCCGAAGGAGATGATCGACGGTGTGTTGTGCCACACGAGGGCCGACATGGTGATCAGAAAGTTCTGGGTAATTTCTCCTTTACACAATTAAAAATCAATAATAGCTATTTATTGTACTAATCAGTGTTATCTCGTTTGATTGCAGACCTTCTACAGGTGTGAGGAGGGATACGAGGAGGCCGCGGCAAAGCTTATCAATTATGAGTGCAGGCGCCTACTACAGAACTTACATCACGAGGCTCGGGTACAGGCTGTTCGAGACTACTACGCCTCGCGGCGTATTAAGAAGGACAAGTCGTCGTCCCGCGAAAAGTTTCTGGACAAGGAGCAGTACATGAAGGTAATTATCTATTCTTAAGGCCTTGTACTTAGTTTCCTTGCTTTGATTCGTAGGCGTAGCTGTCAAATTTCTCTTTACTAACTTAGGTGCCCCCGAGATGGTGTGTGGATAAAATGGATTGTTGGGAGGCGTTGGTGAATGAGTGGTGCTCTGACGAATAGCGAGCCGTCCACGAAGATGCCAAGGAACGGCGTGCCCAAATGGAAGGTGTGCCACACCATCAAGGCAGCGCCAACTTATTTCAGTTCGGGCGGAACTGGGTATGTGGTTTGCTTCATGATTCCTGCAATTCATTTTTTGATGCTAGCTTGACCCCTTTATTAATACTTTGTTCCTCTCTTGTAGGCGCATTACAATAAGACGGTGGTGCCACAGGTGTACGACCTCTATGCCATGGCCCATACTGCGTCGTACAAGAAGGCCAAGGCATTCTCTGAGTCTGACCTCGATAATCCCCAGAACTTCACCAACATCTCCTCCCACAACAAGCACGTGAGGTACAGAGATGTGGGGAAGGCGGTGAATGGGGAGGACTTCAACCCGAGCCAGCATCCTATTGATCCAGACCTGGTGATGATAGCTGGCGACGGGAGGCCCCATGGCTCGATAGCCATTGGAGATGGACTTATACGGTCTTCGCGCACTCTCTGGCAGATCAAGGCGCGCCAAACGAGCTCCTGTCCTGAGATGACGCCTCGTCCACGGCCAGTCCAGCTCGCCATCGAGGTTAGTCATACGGACTCAGATAGCTTTCCTCCATTACATTGTGTGTGCGAACAAAGATGATTACAATGCTAATGAGGAGTTGTGTTGCAGGCTGCTCTGCAGAAAGAGAGAGAGACAACCCAGGCGCTACTGGCGGAACAGGCCTGGCAGGCGGCGGAGGAGAAGAGGGATTTGGAGGAGAGGACGGCTAGGTTGTTGGAGGAGGAGAGGGCATGGAACGATGCGTCTAACCGGGCCATGTACGAGCTCATCGTGGTAAGTTTCTTCTTCATATTAGCCAAATCATGCACTACATGTTCTTTTCATTAATAACCAATATGATTGACTTATCAAAACCAAATGTGCAGACTTTGTGTGAGAAGACTGGCCAGACCCCTCCGCCGATGCCAGTCATTACCATGACTGGAACGGTGAGTTTCATTTCAATGTTCATTAGTTACTAGTCTTAACGTTTCAGCGTCATCATGCTAACACTAATGATATTTGGTATAGCATAACTCCCGAGCCGCATCGCACGATCCTTCTCCAGGGCCAAGTAGTGCTCCAGCTGACACCGGCCCGAGCAACCCCGGTGCTTCACCTCCGTAAGCCCTAATATGCCACTTACTTGGCTCATTTTCTCAAACAAAGACAAACATAGCACTTAGACAAACTGAGCACAATGACAAACTTAGCACTTAGACAAATGTCATATTTTACCTAAGTTAGCTTTGTTTCCTCTAAAATGACATAGTAAGCTTACTTACCTCCAAAATGACATATTGTACCTAAGTTAGCTCTAAAATGACCTATACTTAGCATTGTTTCCTCCACACTGACATAATAAGCTTAGTTAACTCAAAAATGGCATAATAGACTTGGTAACCTCATAGATGCCATAGACTTAGCTTATTTTCTTGCAAAATGACACAATAAGCTTAGTTAGGTCAAAAATGTGAGAATTACCTAGGTTAGCTCTAAAATGACACAAATAAGCAATAAGAAGAAGAAAAACAAGAGTTGACAGAGAGAGAGAAGAAAAACGCTTCTTCATCTTCTTCTTCTACATCTTCTTCTACTTCTAGATCTTCTTCTACTTCTAGTATTATTTTTCTAACTTTCTTATTTCCAATTTTGCAGATTTAATTGAGTTCACGGCAGCTTGCTTTGATGTAGTGCTAGTGTTTACTTTCAGTTTTCATTTTGTATCGATGAACTTACATGAAACTTTCTACCTATATGTATGAGACTATGTATGTATGGATGAAACTATTGTAATATGGTGAACAAAGTGACATTTGATACTTTCAATTTGGTATAATTGTTAGTTGATCATATCCATATGGCATGGATAATGTTTCTGTGAAATATATATATACATATCATAAATTTGCCTGTGGAAAATGTTGAATATAAAAAAAACAGAAAAAAGAGGCAATACAGCCTCTTTGCCGTCTGCCCGGACGGCAAAGACCGCTATCCGGACGGCCACCGTCGGCAAAGAAGACACGTGGCAGCCACCTGTTAAACCTGTGAGCGCCAGGCCTGGGCCATTTGGCTTCTTTGCCGACGGTGGCCGTCGGCATAGCGTGGGGCGGACGGCAAAGGGCTGGGGCCATTTGGCTTCTTTGCCGACGGTGGCCGTCGGCATAGCGGGGGCGGACGGCAAAGGGCTGGGCTGGGCCGTCGGGGGCAGACGGCAAAGGGCTGGGCGGGGGGCAATGGGCTGGGTGGGGGCCGTGAGGGGCACACGGCAAAGACATGTGTGGGCCGTCCGTGGCAAACGGCAAAGGGCTGGGGGGGCATTAGCCACCTAACGGTGCTACCGTTAGTACTACGTTGTCTGCCGTCTTTGCCGTCTGTAGGCTGACGGCAAAAAAACTTTGCCGCCCGCTGTGCCAATGCAGACGGCAAAGAACCCCTTTGCCGGGGTTTGTTCGGCACAAACTTTTGCCGTCCGCTGGCTGACGGCAAAGGCCTTTGCCGTCTGTGGTTGTGTGGCAGACGACAAAGAGCCTGATTCCTGTAGTGATTAATGCTAATAACTGCGAGGGTTACTAGAAACTGCTAAGTTAACTACAGCCGTTACAGGTAACGTGGTCTTTACAACACTTAAGGCGTATTAATTCCCTCGAACGTTGCTTCTCCCACGACGGTCCTGCTCCTGTATGTCCGAGTGCTAGGGGAGGGGCCGAGTAGTCGGTAACGTCCGAGTGACTTTCAAGGAGCCGAGTGCAGCTTGCGTATTCATTTGAGTGTCGAGGCGGACCAAGGACTCTCATGAACTTGTAGGACCCCAAAGGTGTCCTAGAATAGAGGTATGTGACCCTACCTAGGGTAGGTGACCTTGTCAGTAGCCCCCGAATCGGTTGAGTCTCAGGAGAACGAGTGGCTTGCACGTCACAATGCCGGAGCCGTCTCGGGGATGTTTTCGAAACAGATCGGGTCGTTTCCCACTCAATGTTCGAGCCGCAATCGATTCAAGGTTTAATACCTGCCAAGTGGCCTGCACGACCTCGACTGCCCGGGCCATTTGGCTCAATGCAGATTAGCTCTCGGAGGTGATGACCTTTAAGCTTGGAGATGTCATCATTAAAACTTTTGAAAGTTCTTCATTCGGAAGTTCCAGAAATGTTTGGAGATCTTTCCGAGTACCCGATGAGGCTTTAACCACTCGGTGGAAATTTGTCTAGTCATCAGTCACTCAGTGAATCACAGTGCGTCGGAACGCACGGGTGAACGTGGTGTCCACTCGAAATGCGGCGTCATGAAATCTCTGGCGATTTCGAAATTGCGGGGAAGCGCGCGCACGCGATCGTGACAGTTGTGTCAGGGACGTGGGAGAGGTGGCCGCGGTGCCTCGATTTCTGTGCTGCCAATTTCTCCACGCGTCCCCACTACTCTGCCCCAAAGATTTAGCGGATCTGGGCTCGTTCGTTGATTGCGTGACCTTTCCAAATCCAACGATGGGAATTTAGCTGAGCTTAGGTATAAAAAGGGGACCGGGGGGAGGCAAGGAAGAAACACCCGCTCCTCCTCCTCTCGATTTCCACTGTTGCTCCACCGAAAGCTCCGCGAGCACCATCGGACCACCGATTCGCCACCAGCCCTCGCTGGAGATGTCGAGGAATGCCACCGCGAAGGCCGAGAGGGCGAAGAGGACTTCGCGCGACTCCTCCTCGAGCACAGGCGCCCCGGCTGGCTTCGTCTAGGGCGAATGGCTGGCGTCCCGAGTCTCTGCCGGCCGACTGAAGGACTACGAGAGCCAAGGCCTCCTCGCTCCGGGGAGCTGGAGGCTGCCGAAGAAGGGGGAGGTTGAGCCTACGCCGCGCGGAGGTGAACGGGTACTCCTCACCACTCATATTGACCGAGGGTTTTCTCTCCCGCCCCATCCCTTCTTCCGGGCTTTCTTGAACTTCTTCGGGGCTCAATTGCACAATCTCCCTCCCAATTCCGTCATGTATTTAGCTGCCTTTGTTTCCCTGTGTGAGAACTTCCTTGGTTGTCACCCGCATTGGGGCTTTTTCAAACACTTGTTCACTTGCCGAGTGATGACGGTGAAGAAACCCGCTCTCTCGGAAGAGAAAATGAACATAGTTTAGTTGTGCGGGGGTTTGGGAATCCAGTTGAGGGGCAAAGGTAGTTTTCCTGCATTGAACTTTCCCGATACGGTCAAGGGTTGGCAATCCACATGGTTTTACTGTGAGGATGTCTCAGTCGGTAAAGGTCAGTCGGGTCTCCCTCCATATTCCACAGAACGCATTCGGCAGCTTCCAAAGCTGACCGTATCCAAGGTGGAGAAAGTCATGGTAGATTTAATCGTGATCGCACTGGTGGTCCTGGTGAACCAGGGCGTCAATGGGTTGGACTTGCTGGAAGTCTTCTTCCAGAGAAGGATCCAACTGCTTCAAGCCAGGGTTCATCCCATGTGGTAGTTCTCGGGTCCGAGTGATGTCACTCGCACACACCCGGAGGAGCTCAGTGCCGAGGCCAGGGCGAACAAGCTGAAGGCCATAACTCCAGCTCGGGACAACCCCAGAGGGTCAAGGCGCGTGCCTCCGTATTCGGCTGACCATCCGCCGAGTGAGGTAAACCCCGAATGTCACCATTAATTCTGAGTGATATAATTTTCCTTTGATGAATTCTGATTGTTGCAACTTCCGTTTCAGCTGGGTTATACGGACATGGTGAGCTTGATACCCGCTGGTGCCAATGCGACTGCAGACGTGGCCAGCGACAACGAGCGCCATGGCGACTCGGACGAAGAAGAAGAGTATGAAGATGAAAGCAACGACGAAGAGGATGAGAAGGAGTCCGAACTGGGCGACGACGTGGAGTCTTCTCCTTCGGAGGAGGTGCTTCCCGAGACCCGTTCGAAGGCTCATTAGGACCCTAGAGTCCGTGGAGGTCGCATGGGTGGCCCGGGTGGCGCCAAGCCCTCCGTGAACATCCCTCCCACTCGGACTTCGAAGCGCGGGTGTAGCGAGCCTGTCGCATCTCCGGAGAAGGCCGCGAAGCAGGCGAAGGTCTCCACCAGCAAACCTCGGAAGGCCACACTGCCCAAGACCAATATGAACGTGCCGGTGGATTCCACGTATGTATCTTCGTGCCGATTGATGTTTCAAATGGTTGACCGATTGAGGAAAACAATCCGAGTGACTTTGATTGCAGGGCTGACAGTTCATCTGCCTCGCTGGGGAAGGACAAGGCTGAGACTGACGCAGCCACTTCAAAAGGTATCACTCGACTTTGTCTATTTGTGAACTTGAGGTCCTTAGTCTCTCCTCTGGGCTCATTTTCGATTGATCGTCGCCTGTTTGTAGAGCCGCGCGAAGTGATCCAGATTGACGCGGACGAACAAGCTGACTTGCCGAATCCCACTGGTGATGCGGACGTCATGATGCAAAGTACTTTGCCTGTCCAGGAGCCGCCCTGAGCCCGTGGAGCTTCATCAAGGGCAAGATTAGCACTCGGAACTCCTCCTCCAACTCCCCCTATGACCAACGTCATCGGTCTGCAACGTGTCCCGGAGGACCGGCTGGGAGCGAGCAAAGAGGTGCTGATCCAGCTGAAGTTGATGAATGACAAGCTGCTAGAGGCCCGTGATGCTGGCGAGGCTTCGGAGAAGACTGTCCGAGTAAGTACTCTCTTAAGTGCCTTCTTTAGACATAATATTTGCATTGAAGATGCTTTCAGAATCCTATAGAGTCCCGAGTGTGCTTATGTAGACTTCCAAGTAGGTTTACGTCAGGGGTCCTGAGTGGGTTTAGGTACACCCACTGGGTGGTTGAAGTAGTAGAATCCAAATGATGAGATACTTGTCGAAGAGGATGCGGTGATGGTCCATGGACCAGAGCCTCTCGACGTTGACCGTCAGGGTGTAGAACCGGTAGTTCTCCAGTGGGGGCGCGCTGAGCGCACCCACTGGGTGTAGTCCCTGAGGCTGGCGTCGACTGAAGCAGTCGGCGACAGTCTCAAAGTCCGAATGTTGAAATAGTAGAATCCGAATGATGAGATACTTGTCGAAGAGGATGCGGTGATGGTCCATGGACCAGAGCCTCTCGACGTTGACAGTCGGGGTGTAGAACCGGTAGTTCTCTAGTGGGAGTGCATTGAGCGCACCCACTGGTTGTAGTCCCCGAGGCTGGCGTCGACTAAAGCAGTCGGCGACAGTCTCAAAATCCGAATGTTGAAGTAGTAAGATCCGAATGATGAGATACTTGTCGAAGAGCATGCGGTGATGGTTCATGGACCAGAGCCTCTCGACATTGACCGTCTGGGTGTAGAACCGGTAGTTCTCCAGTGGGGGCGCGCTGAGCGCACCCACTGGGTGTAGTCCCCGAGGCTGGCATCGACTGAAGCAGTCGGCGACAGTCTCAAAATTCGAATGTTGAAGTGGTAAGATCCGAATGATGAGATACTTGTCACAGAGGATGCGGTGATGGTCCATGGACCAGAGCCTCTCGATGTTGACCGTCGGGGTGTAGAACCGGTAGTTCTCCAGTGGGGGCGCGTTGAGCGCACCCACTGGGTGTAGTCCCCGAGGCTGGCATCGACTGAAGCAGTCGGCGACAGTCTCAAAATCCAAATGTTGTTGAACCTCTTCATTGTATCCAATTGTGAACTCTGATATCCTTCGCTGTTGTCATATGCAGGGTGTGTGCGAGGTTGGATCTCGCTGTAAAACGCTTGAGGAGGAGGTGCAGGAGCTGCGCCACAACTTAGAAGCTGAGAAGACCAAGTGTGTGCGTCTAGAGCAGGAGAAGCTGACACTCGGAGGTAATCAGATATCGACCAATTACTTTGAGTTTGATCTTTTTCCCTGTCCGACTGAGAGTACTTCGCCAGATATACGTAGTGAAAATGTTCAGCTTGCTAAACCGGCTGCGGGCTTCCATTTCTCTAGAGACCATGAAGGAAGCCCTGGAAAAGAAGGACCAAGACCTGGCATTTGCTCAGAAATATGCCAATCAGAAGGCGAAGGAGGCGGAGGACAAGCTGAAGGCATTAGAGAAGTGGGAGGAAGAGAAGAAGGCGTTGGAGGATGTCGCCAAGAGGAGCACCGAAGAGGTCGTTGAGGCCGAAACGAAGTTGAAGGAAGTCACGGCCAAGAAGGCCGAATTGGAGAAGCTCGTCGAGGACTACTGCGGAGAAATGAACGAGAGGCTTAAAGGTATGCACTCGGCTCGATTGAACTCCAAATTTTTTTCCAACTTATCATTCTTCCGTCCCTGATTCCCTTTCTCAAATGCTCGTCAGACCTGTGCTTGGACTTGGAGGAAGAGACCTCCAAGATTGAGAAGGAGCTGGACCCGAGTGCTGGGATTCTCCGTGACAGCGCAGCGCTTGCACTGCTTCGGCTTGATGAGTGCACCCAGGAGGTGGCCATCTTCCTCAAGCGACTGCGTGAAGCTACCCAGGAGATTGACAAAGAGACTGCCCCGGAGGAAGAGGTTCCGAGTGACTTGGAAGTCCTCATGAACCGACTAAGGGATGTGCCGCGCCGAGTCCAATCATGGAAGAAATCTGCAGCTCGGGCCGGAGCAGATATCGCCCTTTCCCTCGTCCGTGTGCACTGCAGAGGCATGGACGAGGAAAAGCTGAAGTCATTGAAGGTCGTCAACAGAAAGAATGCCAAGATCGATGACTTCGTGGAGACTTTCATGCCCGCGGCTACTTGGATCGCGGACGTCATCGACTTGGACACCTTCACCGACGCAGTGTCTCCGCCATCGTCCGACTAATCTCCGGACAAAAAACTTTCAATTATATTTGCCTCGGTATGCCGAGTGGTTCTTGTACTGATACAATCACCGCAACTTTGCGATTCGGGTTATCTGCACTTTTGCTTCGAACTTTCCGACATTTGAATGTCTTTAGTTAACCGTTCTGAATGCTCGCTTGAATTTCTACCGAATGCGGACGAAGTTCCTATTTGGCGTAAACTTTGACTTAGGCGATACAGGATCGCAACTAAGTCCCCCGAGTGTGGATGAAGTCTTCACTCAGAGTAGTTTTTAACTTAGGTGATACAAGGATCACAGCTCTACCCCCGAGTGTGGATGAAGTCCTCACTCGGAGTATTTTTTAACTTAGGCAATGCGGGATTGCAGCTAAGCCCCCGAGTGTGGATGAAGTCCTCACTCGGAGTATTTTTAACTTAGGCAATGCAGGACTGCGGCTAAACCCCCGAGTGTGGATGAAGTCCTCACTCGGAGTAGTTTTAACTTAGGCAATGTGGGATTGCAGCTAAGCCCCTGATTGTGGATGAAGTCCTCACTCGGAGTAGTTTTAACTTAGGCAATGCGGGATTGCGGCTAAGCCCCCGAGTGTGGATGATGTCCTCACTCGGAGTATTTTTTTAACTTAGGCAATGCGGGATTGCAGCTAAGTCCCCGAGCGTGGATGAAGTCCTCACTCGGAGTATTTTTAACTTAGGCGATACAGGATCGCAGCTAAGTCCCCGAATGTGGATGAAGTCCTCACTCGTAGTATTTTTTAACTTAGGCAATGCGGGATTGCGGCTAAGCCCCCGAGTGTGGATGAAGTCCTCACTCGGAGTATTTTTTAACTTTGGCAATGCGGGATTGCAGCTAAGCTCCCGAGTGTGGATGAAGTCCTCACTCAGAGTATTTTTAACTTAGGCGATACAGGATCGCAGCTAAGCCCCCGAGTATGGATGAAGTCCTCACTCGGAGTATTTTTAACTTAGGCGATACAGGATCGCAGCTAAGCCCCCTAGTGTGAATGAAGTCCTCACTTGGAGTATTTTTTAACTTAGGCAATGCGGGATTGCAGCTAAGCCCCCGAGTGTGGATGAAGTCCTCAGTTGGAGTATTTTTAACTTAGGCAATACAGGATCGCAGCTAAGTCCCCGAGTGTGGATGCAGTCCTCACTCGGAGTATTTTTAACTTAGGCAATACAAGATCGCAGCTAAGTCCCCGAATGTGGATGAAGTCCTCACTCATAGTATTTTTTAACTTAGGCAATGCGGGATTGCGGCTATGCCCCCGAGTGTGGATGAAGTCCTCACTCGGAGTATTTTTTAACTTTGGCAATGCGGGATTGCAGCTAAGCTCCCGAGTGTGGATGAAGTCCTCACTCGGAGTATTTTTAACTTAGGCGATACAGGATCGCAGCTAAGCCCCCGAGTGTGGATGAAGTCCTCACTCGGAGTATTTTTAACTTAGGCGATACAGGATCGCAGCTAAGCCCCCGAGTGTGAATGAAGTCCTCACTTGGAGTATTTTTTAACTTAGGCAATGCGGGATTGCAGCTAAGCCCCCGAGTGTGGATGAAGTCCTCAGTCGGAGTATTTTAACTTAGGCAATACAGGATCGCAGCTAAGTCCCCGAGTGTGGATGCAGTCCTCACTCGGAGTATTTTTTAACTTAGGCAATGCGGGATTGCGGCTAATCCTCGAGTGTGGATGAAGTCCTCACTCTGAGTATTTTTTAACTTAGGCAATGCGGATTGCAGCTAAGCTCCCGAGTGTGGATGAAGTCCTCACTCGGAGTATTTTTAACATAGGCGATACAGGATCGCAGCTAAGCCCCCGAGTGTGGATGAAGTCCTCACTCGGAGTATTTTTAACTTAGGCGATACAGGATCGCAGCTAAGCCCCCGAGTGTGAATGAAGTCCTCACTTGGAGTATTTTTTAACTTAGGCAATGCGGGATTGCAGCTAAGCGAATCCACACACCCACTGGGGGTGGCGAAAACGAACGGAGAATAACAAAAAGTTTCGACAAAGAACTGAAAAAGTAAAGACTTTATTCATCGAATTCACTCAGAAGTGTATTACAAGAATGGTAGAGTGTCTTACCACTAGGTGTAGAAGATCCGCTTTCCACACTCGGGGCTCTTCCTTATCATCGTCAATGTTGTACAAGCGATAAGCTCCGTTGTTAAGAACTTTGGAGATCACAAAGGGCCCCTACCACGGAGGCGCTAGCTTGTGCGGCTTCTGTTGATCCAATCGGAGAACGAGGTCGCCTTCCTAGAAAGCACGTCTTCTGACTTGTTTGTCATAAAGACGCCTCAAGTCTTGCTGATAAAGCGTCGACCCGATCAGGGCTTTCTCTCTTTCTTCTCCCAAAAGGACAAGGCCGTCTTGACGCGCTACTATGGCTTCGTCTTTGTTATAGACCTCCACTCAGGGAGCGTTGTGGTGAATGTCACTCAGTAATACAGCTTCAGATCCGTATACCATGAAGAAAGGAGTGCGCTTGGTGGAACGATTCGGGGTTGTCTGAATGCCCCACAAGACAGAGGGTAATTCTTCGACCCACGCACCAGCAGCAACCTCCAAGTCTCTCATCAGTCGGGGTTTCAATCCTTGAGGAATCATCCTGTTTTCTCGTTCTGCATGTCCATTCGACTACGGGTCAGCTACGGAAGCATAATTGACCCGAGCGCCTTGAGAGTAGCAAAACTCACGGAATTCATCCGAATCAAATTTTTCCCGTTATCTGTGATAATGTCCTGAGGGACTCCGAATCTGAATATTATATACCGAATGAAGCTAACAGCGGTAGCTGAATCCAAGCTTTTGATGGGCTTCGCCTCGACCCACTTCGTGAACTTATCCACAGCGACCAGCAGATGGGTAAAACCAGTCGACCCTGTGCGCAAAGGTCCGACCATGTCGAGACCCCAAACGGCGAATGGCCAAGTGAGCGGCATAGTCTTCAGAGCGGATGCTGGCTTGTGTGTCTGATTTTTGTAGAACTAACATCCAACACAAAGATCTACAATGTCTTTAGCTGCTGCATTGGCTTGGGGCCAATAGAAACCTGCACGAAATGCCTTTGCGACCAACGTTCAAGAGGACGCATGATGGCCACAGGTTCCCGAATGAATGTCGTGCAGGATCTGTAACCCTTCTTCTGGGGATATGCATCTCTGAGCTACACTAGTAGTGCTTTTCCTGTACAGCTGATCTCCCATCACTTCAAAGGATTTGGATCGTCGGACGATCCTACGGGCTTCCTCTTCATCTTCAGGGAGCTCTTGCCGGAGAAAGTACGCCAAATACGGTTGGGTCCACTCGGGAGTGATCACCAACATATCTTGGACGAGATCCACTACGGCTGGGATGTCTACTTCAGTCGGATTTGAGGGACCAACTGCTTGCGGGGGCTCTTCGGTGAAAGGATCTTCTTTGACCGAAGGAGAATGAAGGTGTTCAAGGAATACATCCTTCGGCATGACTCTCTGAGTGGAGCCAATTTTAGCCAGGTCATCCGCTGCCTGATTCTTCGCTCGGGGGATATGATGCAGCTTTAAACCTTCGAAGTTCTTCTCCAGTTTTCGGACTGCGTTGCAATATCCAGTCATGGCAGGACTCCTTATGTCCCATTCCTTCATCACTTGGTTGACGACAAGGTCCGAGTCGCCGAATATCATCAAGCGTCGGATTCCGAGCGCGATAGCCATTCGGAGCCCATAGAGGAGGGCTTCGTACTTGGCCTCGTTATTGGACGAGTCGAAATGGATTTGTAGGACGTAGCTTAATCGGTCTCCCCTGGGGGAAACGAGAACTACTCCAGCTCCGGACCCTTGGAGCATCTTAGATCCATCGAAGAACATGGTCCAGTGTTCAGGGACACTCGACTCTGGATGTTCCTGCTCAATCCATTCAGCCAGAAAATCAACAAGAGCTTGCGACTTGATCGCCTTCTTAGCCTCAAACTTGATCTCCAACGGGAGGAGTTCAACCGCCCACTTTGCCACTCGGCCCGTGGCGTCTCTGTTATTTAGGATTTCTGAAAGAGGGGTATCGCTAACAAATGTGACCGAATGCTCTTGGAAGTAATGAGCGACCTTCTTGACAGTGAGGTAAATGCCATAAACCAACTTCTGGTAATCCGGATACCTTTGTTTGGGGGGAGTCAAGACTTCCGAAATATAATACACAGGCCTTTGCACCTTGAAGGTCTTTTCCGCTTTCTCACGCTCCACAGTGAGGACAGTGCTGACCACTTGGCTAGTAGCGGTGATGTACAAGAGCAAAGGCTCTCGGCTGCCCGGAGCAGCTAACACCGGCTTAGTGGAAAGCAAAGCCTTGAGCTGATCGAATGCAACTTGTGCTTCAGAGCTCCACTCGAACGTGTCAGATTTCTTCATCAATCGGTAAAGGGGCAAGGCCTTCTCACCGAGATGAGATATGAATCTACTCAGGGCTGCGAGGCATCCCGTGAGTTTCTGAACATCATGCAAGCGGACAGGTTTCTTCATTCGGATGATTGCTCCAATTTTATCAGGTTCGGCATCGATCCCTCGTTCGGAAACTGCGTAGCTTTCCTGAAGGGACTCCGAATGTGCACTTTGCAGGGTTGAGTTTTATTTGGTAGCGTCAGAGGTTTGCGAAGGTCTCGGCGAGGTCGGCTAGGAGGTCGGAACCTTTCCTAGACTTAACCACGATGTCGTCCATTTAGGCTTCGACGTTCCGACTGATTTGTTCCTGCAAACATTTTTGAATCATGCGCATAAATGTTGCCCCAGCATTTTTCAGACCAAATGGCATCGTGATGTAGAAGAAACACCTGAATGGGGTGATGAAAGCTGTTTTTATTTCATCTGGTCCATACATTCGGATTTGATGGTACCCGGAGTACGCATCTAAGAACGACAAGCGTTCACATTCGGCAGTGGAATCTACTATCTGACCTATGCGGGGAAGGGGAAAGTGATCTTTCAGGTAGGCCCGATTGAGGTGCTTGAAGTCGATACACATTCGGAGGGACTTGTCCTTCTTAGGTACCAACACTGGGTTAGCAAGCCACTCGGAATGAAAAACTTCCCAAATGAATTCGGCAGCTAGGAGCCGAGCGATCTCTTCGCCAATCGCCTTGCGCTGCCCGACGGAGGATCGACGCAAGTGTTCTTTGACTGGCTTGATCTTCGAGTCCACTCGGAGTCGATGCTCAGCCAGTCCCTTGGGTACCCGCGGCATGTCAGACGACTTCCATGCGAAGATATCCCAGTTCTCACGGAGGAACTAGATGAGCTCGGCTTCCTATTTTTCACTGAGTGACGTTGAGATGTTGGTCGGAGCCGCACTCAGATCGTTGGGATGACTGTGAACTTGCTTGGTCTCGCCGGCCGACTGGAAGGCTGATTCCATTGCCGGGCGCTTGGACTTGAGCAAGTCTGCAGCATCCACCGCTTTCTTGTAACCGTCAAGTTCGGCTGTGAGGACTTGTTCATTCGCAATTTTGGAGCCCTGCCTAACGCACTCCTCGGCAATTTTCCGATCGCCGGTCACCGTGAGCACACCATTCGGACCTGGCATCTTAAGTTTAAGTTATACATAACATGGACGGGCCATGAAATGCGCGTAGGCAGGCCTACCCAGGATGGCGTGGTAGGCACTCCGAAAGTGTACCACTTCAAATGTCAGGCGTTCCTTCCGGAAGTTCTTCTCTCCCCCGAATACCACATCCAGAGCGATCTGACCGAGTGACTCGGCCTTCTTTCCAAGAATGACTCCATGGAAATGCATGTTACTCTTACTCAGTCGGGACATCGTAATGCCCATCGCACTGAGTGTATCCACGTAGATTATGTTGAGTCCACTACCACCGTCCATCAAGACCTTGCGCAGTCGGACCCCATTCATAGCTGGATCAACGACCAGCGCCTGCCTCCCAGGGGTGCCTATGTGGGCTGGGTGATTAGACTGATCAAAAGTGACGGGAGTCTTTGTCCAGTTGAGGTGATTCACGGTAGTCGGAGTTACCATGTTTACCTCCCGATTGATGACCTTCAATCTGCTCTTGCTCTCGACGTCTGCAAAGATCATGTTCAGGACCTTGTGGACGTGAGGGTATTCGGGATTGCCCTCGTCTTCTTCGTCGGCATCCTTCTCTGCAGATGTCTCTTTTCCCATCTCATGTTTGAGCAATCGGCACTCCCGAGTGGTGTGCTTCGGGTAAATGACGTTGCCTTCTTCGTCTTTCTTCGTGTGGATCGCACAGAGGTGATCCATCACCTCGGAGTTGTACTCGGGCTTCTTCTTGTTAGCCCAGTCTTTTTTCTTATTTTTCTTGGGCTTCGGCTTCCCTTGGCCAGGAACTGTGGCCACTTCAGCCTTTCCCGGAGGATCGGCTTTCCGCTTCTGCTTTATGTCAGCGTTCCCAGCCGACTGACGGGCGTCACCTGCTCGCCCCTTCCGCTTCGGAGGCGGTCTTCCTCTTCACCGTTGGCGTACTTGTTGGCAATTCCCATGGCTCGGCTAAGAGACAGATCTCCCGACCGGCCAAACTTCAAGACGAGCTGACGGTACGATGTTCCAGCCTTGAAGGCATAGACAGCCTGATGCTCGGTGACGTTCTCTACCGTGTTGTGCAGCGTAGTCCATCGCTGAATGTACTCCCGGAGATTCTCGTTGTTCTTCTGGATGCAGTGATGCAACTCAGTCAGACCACCCGGACGCTTGTACGTGCCTTCAAACGTCTTGATGAACACTTGGGCCAGATCCACCCAGCAATAGATGCTGCTGGAAGGTAACTGGTTCAACCAAGCCCGAGCGGACCCTTCCAGCATGAGGGGAAGATGCTTCATGGCCACGAAGTTATCACCTCCTCCAATCTGAAATGCCACTCGGTAATCTTCGAGCCAGGTCTCCGGCTTGGACTCGACGTTGAACTTCCTGATTCCGGTCGCTAAACGGTTGTTGGGCGGTATCTCGGCCTCTCGAATGTGCCTGCAGAAGCACTCGAGACCCGATGTTCCCGAACCACTCACTCGGTCTCTGATCACTCGGTTCCTATCCACCATCTTTTGTGTGATGGTAGACCTGGCGTTGAGGAGCGGGGGTGGCTGGCCAGCTTCCTCATAACCTCGGGGTCGAGGGGGAGTCCGATTTCCATCTTCTCCGTAGTGACGGCCGTCATCAAATGGCCGCTTGCTGTACGAACCACCTCTCGGAGGAGGAGTCCGACTGACGTCGCGCTGAAAGCACATTTGCTCCCTTGGTGGTTTTGATAATTAATAACAACATATATCTCATTGGACTAATGTTTCCACTAAGTATATTTCAGGAAAAGTTCAATGATGGGATGGCAAAAGGATTGTGGAGAGACCCCTAGATGCAAGGAATAAGATTGGCAAAGCTTCAAGCAAGAAGACTCTACATTTTACTTTGTGAGAAATCACTTTGTGTCTATAGGAAAGCCAATACTATTAAAAGGGGGTGAGGTATTGTTGGTGAACAAAATGCTCCATGTGCACAAGTGATAGTCACCAAAAACACCCACAAGCTCTTTCACAAAAGTCTGTCAAAAGCCTATCATGCAAAATCGGTGCCACCAATTCTTCCCACTTGGCCCTACCGATTTTCACCTCAGACAGATCCCAGCCAAACCCTAAGTCTTCGGTACAACCGATTCTGCATCGGTGCCACCGAGTTTAGGTTGCCAACATTCCATTGCCTCTTTCCTTAAAATCAGAATTTCCAAGATTTTGGATTGGCGCCACCGAGTTTTGCAATCTGAGTGTTGGTCACCTTTTCGGTACTGCTGAGACTTATATATCGGTCTCACCGAGATTCAAAAGTTGCTACCTTTGGAGCAACTCGGTACCACCGAGTTTTATACTTCGGTGTCACCGAGTTGGTAACTTAAGGTGTAATGGTTGGATTTTTGGAGATGCCTATATATACCCCTCCACCACCACTCACTCGCAAGAGAAGCACTCAGAACAGTTCCCCACTTATCCGATCTGATTTTCTGAGAGAGAGCCACCTACTCATGTGTTGAGATCAAGCCATTCCACTCCAACCATATGAATCTTGATCTCTAGCCTCCCCAAGTTGCTTTCCACCCAATCAATCTCTTCCACCAAAGCCAAATCTGTGAGAGAGTGATTGAGTGTTGAGGAGTCTATCATCTTGAAGCACAAGAGCAAGGAGTTCATCATCATTATCGAACCTATTACCTTTTGGAGGGTGGTGCCTCCTAGATTGGTTAGGTGTCGCTTGGGAGCTGCCTACTTCATGTAGAGGAGTTGAACCAAGAAGTTTGTAAGGGCAAGGAGATCGCCTACTTCGTGAAGATCTACCCCGAGTAAGGCTAGTCCTCCGTGGACGTAGGCCATCATGGAATAGACAAGGTTGCTTCTTCATGGAACCCTCCGTGGGTAGAGCCCTCCGTGGACTCTCGCGGCCGTTACCCTCTGTGGGTTGAAGTCTCCATAAACGTGGACGTACGATAGCACCACCTATCGGAACCACGGGAAAAATATTCGTGTCTCCAAATTGCCTTTGATCTTCCTCCCTATCCTCTATTACATATGCTTGACTTTACTTTCCGCTGCTATACTCTTAGACATGCATGTGTAGGGTGTGCTTGACTTGCTATCATTGTTAAAATCTGCCAACACTTAAAATTGGGAAAAGGTAGAATTTTTATTTGGTTAAGTAGTCTAATCACCCTCCTCTAGACATACTTTCGATCCTACAAGTGGTATCAGAGCTTTGGTCTCCATTGCATTGGTTTCACAACCTAGGAGAGTATGACGTCTAGCCAGGGAAATTATCACCGTAGAGGTCCATACTTTGAAGGTACAAATTTTGCTAGTTGGAAGCACAAAATGATAATGCATATTCTTGGTCATAACCCCGCCGTTTGGGCTGTTGTTCATGTTGGATTGCAAGGTGAATTCTTTGGTGATGGAAGGGAACCGGATCGTGAAGCGACCGCGGAAGGATTGAAGATGTTGCAATACAATGCTCAAGCATGCGACATTCTATTCAACTGCCTATGCCCTGAAGAATTCAACAAAATTAGCCGTCTTGAGAATGCCAAGGAAATTTGGGACACTTTGGTTGATATGCACGAAGGTACCGAATTCGTGAGAGAATCCAAGTTGGATGTTCTTTAGAGTCATCTTGACAAGTTCAAGATGAAGGATGGTGAAGGAGTCATGGAGATGTACTCTAGGCTAGCTCTCATCACCAATGAGATTGTCGGCTTAGGAAGCGATGAAATGACCGACAAATTCATCATCAAGAAGATACTTAGAGCTTTGGATGAGAGATACGACACCGTGTGCACATTGATCCAAATGATGCCCAACTACAAAGATCTCAAGCCTACGGAAGTGATTGGAAGGATTGTTGCTCATGAGATGACACTCAAAGACAAAGAAGAGCTTCACAACAAGTCTAGCGGTGCTTACAAAGCCACAAGTGATGCTCCCGCAACTTCAAGTGACAACCTTGTTACCAATGAAGAGATAAGCCTCATGTTCAAGAAATTCAACAAGTTCTACAAGAATAGAGGCAAAGATCGAAGCTCCAACTCAAGATATGAAGAGAAGCGTTCGTCAAGTCGTGATCGAAACTGCTACAATTGTGGGAAGCCCGGACACTACTCCAATGAGTGCACGGCTCCCTACAAACGAAAAGAAGAGTCACCTAGAATATGAAGCTCAAGAGAAGAATCACCTCGAAGAGAGAGAAGGAGTAGAGATGACCATTATGAACGAAGACCCTCAAGGAGAAGTAGGGACTCGGAGAAGAAGGACAAGTACACCAAGAGGTACTCAAGAAGAAGACATCAAGCTCACGTTGGTTAATGGGTTTCCGGCTCCGAATCCGACAACCACTCCGAGAGAAGCTATCACTCCAACTCCGACTATAGTCAAGACGAAGGTGTTGCCGGACTTGCACTAGTGACTACCAACTCCTACGACATATTTGATTCACCAAATGAAGGGTGTGGAAGTTGCTTCATGGCTAAAGGCCCCAAGGTATCACACCCCGAGTATCTTGATTTCAATAGTGATGAGGATGACTTGCTAGGAGATGATGACTTGCTATTTGACAAATCTAGTGATATTAGTCAAAATGAACTTGTTAGTAATCACTCTAGTCAAGATAAGTCGTGTGATGATGATAAGTTGGAAATAGAGCGACTAACTCAAGAACTAAACACTCTTAAGTTAGCCCACGAGTCTACTCTACAAGATCATAGAGAGCTTGTAAGGACACATGAGAAGCTCCGCTTCGAGAAGCTCAATTTGGAGCAAGACCATGAATTCCTTAAAGCTATCAATGACGATCTTCGAAAGAAGACTTCCTCTTATCTAGCCAAACGATTTCTCTTGTCTACATTCATTCCACAAGTTAAGGCTAAGCAAACTAGTAACAAAGGCAAGAAAGGTTCTTCAACTAGTAGCAATAAAAATGATAAATCCAATGATATTGCTTCTAGTAGTTCTATTGATCCCACTAACAACTCTCTTAGCCAAGTTACACTTGAGCAAGAAAAGGAACTATTGAAAGGGATTATAGAGAAAGGCATCTACAAGAGTCTTGCCAGGTGTAAGCAATTTGAGGAAATTGTACGCAAGCATGGAGGATACCGGAAGAACCATGGGATTGGCTACTTCAACGCAAATGGAGTTGAATGGGAAGAAGGTCAATACCCCAAGCCCAAGTTTGTTCCTCAAAGGGAGAAGTATGAACATACTCTTCCCAAGGGAACAAAAGCTCAAGATGACCTTCCACCACAAGACCACAAGCTCAAGCCAAGGACAAGCTTCAAGAGGACATTGACTCATATGAAGATGAATCCCAAGCTTTGGTCAAGTGGGTTCCCAAGGCTACTTCAAGCTCAACTTCCACTAGTACCACTTCAACACCAAGGATCCCCATCAAATTGATGTGGGTCCCCAAGAAGAAGAACTAGAGAAGTTCTTGAGGGGTGACTCCGCCAATGAAATTCACTCACATTCATTATTGGCAAGAACTAGTTGCAATCAACATCAACACCATGCAATAGTTCAAGGAGTCACACATTCCCTCAAAGGTAAGCAAGGGACAAGTTAATTAACAAATCCATTGACATCATTATGTATGCTTTGCACTCCATGTCCATAGATATCTTTGTATTTGTCTCTTGTGTGTTGGGACTAACCCATGTAGGTGAGAAGAGTAAGAAACAACAAGGATGCTCCCAACTCATGGTGATCTTCATCAACTTTGTGCATCCATCACTACTTCACCTACATGAAGTCTTCATCGACAAAACACAAGGTTAGTTTATCCCTCTCAAGGGGGGATGTCACATCAAAGGGGAGCTTTACTCTAAGACTTGAGTCAAAGCATCTCATAACATGTGACAACATTAACAAACTTTATGTAAAAGTGGTAACCCCACTCGTGCTTAAACGATGAGTATGACCTATGATCAAGTATTCTTACTTGGCTCCTAAGTCAATATACTCATATATAGATGACTATGTCATCGCCAAAAGTGCTTGATAGATGCTAGTATGTATGTGCATGTTTGCCATGATTTCATTTGATGCCTTATTGTGTGAGCATGTTGGTCTGCATTTCTTTATCCATTCGAGGACATCCAATTGGTGCTATTTGGTTTTATTTTATCTTTTGCCAATTGGATGGACAAGAATGCCTAGGACCCCTCTCTAGCTATCTATGCTTTCTCATCTCAAGTTCTATTCATGCTACATCACAAAACTTGAACAAGCACTTCTCGATCCCTCTTTGTGAGATGCACTCGGAGTTCCGTATCGATAAGGGCTGCACTCCAAAACCTCCCTACAGTGCAACTCGGTGTGACCAACTCAAAATTCTCGGCTACACCGATTGCCCTAGGGTTGATCTGTCTTTGCACCTCGGCACCACCGATACCATAATCTCAGTTGCACCGAGTTTCCATGTCAACTGACAGCAGTGAAACTCGGTGGCACCGAAATTTTAGTATCGGTGACACCGACAATGAGGGGTATATAATCTGTGAACCCGACGCATTGAAATCCAATCTTCAAACGACGCGATCTCCTGCCCCAAACTGCCGCACCTGGACCCCTGGTCATCGCCCTTGCTTCCCCGAGCGCCTCCGCCGCTAGGATCCTTGCCGTCGACAGGAATCCTCTCCGCCGTCGTCGCCGTAGCGGATCTTCACCGAGTTAGGGTATGATCTGATCTCCCTTGCGCTCCATTGTCCGATTCTTTGCGCATTGGGATAAGTTTATCTATAAGCCACCATATGCAACCCTCCTGCCCCACCAGAAGATCTCGTAGAATAGCGAATGAAGAAATTTTTAGGGTTAGCCGTCCGCCGAACAGGTCTCGGTGTCACCGAGTCGCAAAAATCGGTTCCACCGATTTTGGATTTAGGGTTTCTGAGAATGATCTCGGTGAGACCGAGTTGTTTCCTTCGGTGTCACCGAACGGAATGCCAAGTCTCTGTGAAGCAGATCATTTGTCTCGGTGAATCCGAAATCTTTGACTCGGTGCTACCGAATGTTGTTCTGCAGAAAGCTAAAACTAAGATTTTCTTTGTTCAAATTTTTAAAACTTCTGTGTTTTGTGATGCTTAACCAATCTGCTCTTCTATACTCTTTTCACAGGGTCAGAGATGTCAGACTCAGTGGACAGCCAGAATAATTTTAGAGAGCCCAGTGTTGATGCAGACCCAGGCACTAGTCCTGATGGAAGCTCATCTTCCTATGATGATGTTCCTAGCTCACCAGAGTTGCCCAAGACAGCAAGTAGAGCAAGAAGGAAGCTAAACTCAGATGAAGAAGATTCTGACTTTGTGCCTGATGAGGTCCCTGCCAAGGCAAAGCAGGACAAAGCTGAGAAGGCTGCCAAGAAGCTTGGCAATGAGGCTACCTCATCTAGAAAGGTAGTCAGGAAGGAATATGCCAGTTCAGAGGCTGTGAAAGCACATGAGAGTGCTAGGGCTTCCATGTCTGTTGAGCACCCAAGGAAGTCTATGCCCAAGAAGGCTGGAGAGAAGAAAAGCGGGAAGAGGATCATACATGTTGTTGGAAGACCAACTTCAATGTATGAAGATCCAGCTGAGGCTGAGGCTGAGGAAGAGGAAGAGCCAGCTCCCAAGGCTCCTCCTAAGAAGAAGAAGAAGCTGCTTGTTGATGCTATGCCAAGCCAAGCCCCATCCAGGAGCAAGCCAGCTGCACCCAAGAAATCCACTGCTCCAAAACCCAAGAGGTTTTCCAAAGAGATTCCAGCTGCTGACAAGAACAAGGGTTCTACCTCCAGAGAAGCTGAAGAGGAAGCATTGTCAATGTTGATGAAGCTAAGGCCACACCTTCCAGAGCATAATACTAGCCATCTGCTTGCTGAGGGCATGAAGAAGAGGAAGGATTCTGGATTGAGAGAGTGGAGAGCCATTGATCCCTATTCTAAGAGGAGAAGGACAGCTATAGACTACAGGTTCTACACCAAGGAACAACAAGACTTTTATGAGACTATTCTGCTTGATAAGAGCCCTGCAGTTAGTGATATGAGGTATGTTGACTGGATGTACATCAAGGAGAACCAAGATTACTTTCCAAGTGTGCAGGATAATTTCCACTGCATTGGCATTGATGAGTTTGTTGGAAGAGAGTTCACTTCCTGGAATGACGAGATGATAATGCAATTCTACTCCACTTCACATTTCTATGGAGATTGTAGGATTGTATGGATGACTGAAGGCACCAGATATGAATCCACCGTTGAAGAGTGGGCTGCCATCTTAGGAGACCCACAGGTGCAAGAAGGTGACTTAGATGTGTACTATGAGGCCAAGGCAAGCCACAATGCCATGGCCAACATGTACAAGGAGATCCCTGCTGCAAACTTGAAGTCACATAAGCTTGGATCCATCTACTTCCTCCAGGCTGGTCTATGCACCACCAACACCATCTTGAGGCACACCTTGTTGCCTAAGTCTGGAGATGAGAAGATGGTCAGAGGTTATTCTATCAACATGCTACTCCATCTTGATCAACACACCAGATTTAGAGTGATGGACTTGATAGTTGAGACCGTGAAGAGGATTGCTGCAGATCAGAAGAGATCATGTGGATATGCACCGTATATTCAGATGTTTATCAACTCCCAGCAGGAGAAGCACGTGTATGCACTTCATCGACCAAATTTGCCACTCCTGCCAGAGCTAGAAGACAACGTCGTGGTGATGGACCCAGATCATCCCACCTCAGCTACAGCACAGGCAGAGACAGAGGCAGTCAGAGACACTAGTGCTCAGGTGCCAAAAACCCGGAGTGAGCAGATGGATCTTCTTCTCAGTTCTGTGCTCAGCATGCAGAAGGACATTGGGAACATCTTGAAGAACCAGGAGAGTCTTGCCAGGATTGTTGAGAACAAGTTCCACATTCTCAATAACAAGGTTGATGAGCTCACAGTGACTGTAAACGAGCTCAAGAAAGAAGTTGATGGCGTACCCAGTCCCGACACCACAGATGATGATGAGGACAGTCCACCCCTTAGGACAGACACTCAGTTCAGGACTCATGCCAGGACACCTACAGTGTCAGTTCCAGAGTTGAGGCCTTCTTCATCAGCACCTGCTGCAGCCCCGTCAGCTCCTTCAGCTCCATCAGCTCCACCAGCACCTCCTGTTGCTACTCCAACTCCATCCATGACGTCTGCTGAAGTCTTCGCTGAAGCCGTTCTCTCGACTCCTTCATCAGCTATCGGAGGAGATAAGCCCCATAGGAGCGTTTAGTTCTATACCTTTGAACTTTTTGGAAACTTGTTGCCAAAGGGGGAGAAGTTGTATAGATCATTAGGGCTTCGAGAGAGAGAGAGAGAGAGAGTGTGTTGCTTTTTTTATTGCTCTTCAAAAACATTGATATCTTTTGGCTTGTTTGTGTTAAACCTTGTTTGTGTTTGATCATACACTTGATGTGTGTTGCTACTGTTTCCTATCCTTGTGATGCCTATGAGATGATCATTCACTTTTGCTTGATTGTGTTGTGCTATGATGTTCATTCATATTATTCTCGCACACCACCAAGTTGTATGTGACATGGAAGAGTGCCCCATGTACCTAATCGATTCTGCATTTGCATTCAAACACAAATTCTAAATAATGCACAAATTTAGGGGGAGCTCTTGCTTATCACATACTTCTCAAAGCGACGATTATATCCTTTGATTATATCATATGTCGAAGCTTCGATCTATATGTTGTCATCAAATACCAAAAATGGGGAGATTGAAAGCACATTTGCTCCCTTGATGGTTTTGGTAATTAATAACAACATATATCTCATTGGACTAATGTTTCCACTAAGTATATTTCAGGAAAAGTTCAATGATGGGGTGGCAAAAGGATTGTGGAGAGACCCCTAGATGCAAGGAATAAGATTGGCAAAGCTTCAAGAAAGAAGACTAGACATTTTACTTTGTGAGAAATCACTTTGAGTCTATAGGAAAGCCAATACTATTAAAAGGGGGTGAGGTATTGTTGGTGAACAAAATGCTCCACGTGCACAAGTGATAGTTACCAAAAACACCCACAAGCTCTTCCACAAAAGTCTGTCAAAAGCCTATCATGCAAAATCGGTGCCACCAATTCTTCCCACTTGGCCCTACCAATTTTCACCTCAGACAGATCCTAGCCAAACCCTAAGTCTTCGGTACAACCGATTCTGCATCGGTGCCACCGAGTTTAGGTTGCCAACATTCCGTTGCCTCTTTCCTTAAAATCGGAATTTCCGAGATTTTGGATCGGCGCCACCGAGTTTTGCAATCTGACCGTTGGTCACCTTTTCGGTACTGCCGAGACTTATATATCGGTCTCACCGAGATTCAAAAGTTGCTACCTTTGGAGCAACTCGATACCACCGAGTTTTATACTTTGGTGTCACCGAGTTGGTAACTTAAGGTGTAACGGTTGGATTTTTGGAGATGCCTATATATACCCCTCCACCACCACTCACTCGCAAGAGAAGCACTTAGAACAGTTCCCCACTTATCCCATCTGATTTTCTGAGAGAGAGCCACCTACTCATGTGTTGAGATCAAGCCATTCCACTCCAACCATATGAATCTTGATCTCTAGCCTCCCCAAGTTGCTTTCCACCCAATCAATCTCTTCCACCAAAGCCAAATATGTGAGAGAGTGATTGAGTGTTGAGGAGTCTATCATCTTGAAGCACAAGAGCAAGGAGTTCATCATCATTATCGAGCCTATTACCTTTTGGAGGGTGGTGCCTCCTAGATTGGTTAGGTGTCGCTTGGGAGCCTCCTACTTTGTGTTGTGGAGTTGAACCAAGAAGTTTGGAAGGGCTAGGAGATCGCCTACTTCGTGAAGATCTACCCTGAGTAAGGCTAGTCCTCCGTGGACGTAGGCCATCATGGAATTGACAAGGTTGCTTCTTCGTGGAACCCTCCGTGGGTAGAGCCCTCCGTGGACTCTCGCGACCATTACCCTCCGTGGGTTGAAGTCTCCATAAACATGGATATACGATAGCATCACCTATCGGAACCACGGAAAAAATCTTCGTGTCTCCAAATTGCGTTTGATCGTCCTCCCTATCCTCTATTACATATGTTTGTCTTTACTTTCCGCTGCTATACTCTTAGACATGCATGTGTAGGGTGTGCTTGACTTGCTATCATTGTTAAAATCTGCCAACACTAAAAATTGGGAAAAGGTAGAATTTTTATTTGGTCAAGTAGTCTAATAACCCCCTCTAGACATACTTTCGATCCTACACGCGCTCATCACGCCAGCGCCCTCCATATGAACCTCTCGGAGGAGGAGGAGAGTGCACGCATTTCCCGTACGCGTGTGGGCTATGAGCAGACTATACATTGTCTGCCTGCACGGACCGGCCGTGAATCCGCAGTGACGACTGCGAAACTTCCGAATTCTGCTTCAGTGTGGTCTTCAGCAGAGCTTGGATCTGCCGAATGCCTTCACCTGCTGTCGACCCAGACGGCTGAATAGATTCAGCGATCCGAGTGGCTGTAGCTAGGTTCTCTATCGTTGTGTGCATCACCAGGACTTTGGGCGGTCGGCTGCTTTGGAACAGTGGACGCCTCAGGTTGCTGGAACTCGGTCTATCCCGTGCTGCGCGCTAGTCGAGCGACTGCTGGAGACACTCGAGTCGTTCGCGCTCGGCCAAAGGGCCAAGCGCATAGCCTCCAAGGCCAGCTCTTCCGGAGTGGTCCCCATGATGGGAGTGAGTAGGACTTTGTCATCCCTCCTCCTCCTATCTTCCCGTTGCTCTCGAGTGAGAGGCCGGGGAACGTAGCCGCTCGTGTCGCTGCCATGGCGATCGCCGTCGCGACCGTGAGGACCGCCACCCGAGTACCTGGGAGGCCCGTTGCTGGTGGTGTTGGCCATCAAGACTTCAGTAGCATCTCCGCTGCTCCCGAACTCCGACTCGTTGGACAATTCATCCCCCGAGGAGGGGAACAAATCGACGGTGGGCTCGTCGGAATCGAGCACGGCCACCTGGGTGACCGACGAGTGGTGAGCCATAGCGTGCTCAACCCACCGCTGCCACCGAGAGCGCCCGGAGCGCTTGCGGTGACCTTCGGAGCTGGGAACGGACGAGTGAGGGAGTCCTGGACTAAGGGATCCTCAGGCCGCTAGCCTATCTCCCAATAGGCCGGCTCGATGGGCCGCTCTCTAGCTATCACAGGAAGGGCCGGATACATCAAGACCCCACGTTCCAGAAGGAAGCCGCGAAGGCGCGTCGTGCACTCCAAGTCAAGATGAGGGAATCGACATTTCCATCCTCGGCAGGAGACCTATCATGTGTAAACCCTAGGTACCCCCGGTGTCTATATAAACTGAGAGGGTTTTAGAATGTAAGGCAGAGAAACTCATCTAGGGTTTTAGCTAGTCGATCTCGAGGTAGATCAACTCTGTAACCTTCATACAATATATATAATCGAGCAGGACGTAGGGTTTTACCTCCGTAGGAGGGCCCGAACCTGGGTAAACATCGTCTCCTTCGTCCCCTTGTTACCATCGATCCTAGACTCATAGCTCGGGAGCCCCTACCCATGATTCACCGGTTTTGACACCGACATTGGTGCTTTCATTGAGAGTTCCGCTATGATCGCCAAAGGCATCGATGGCTCGCGTGGTCATTAATGAAGATGTCCGGAACATGGACCACTTCGTCCCTGGACAGATCTTCGCTTTCGGCAGCATTGTGCTGCACGCTGACCCGACCGGCCATCTTGGCCGGGTTGGTAGTTTTGCCCCTTATCAAGAGGTCAGATTCGGGAACTTAGAGTTCTCCGTAGACTCTCGGGGCGATCTTTCACTCACCGGGCTCGCGATCTCATCTGACGCACCCGAGGACTCCGAGGTCTTGACCTCGGATGTCGCTCTCGACCCCGCTCACAGAAATAAACCCAGTGATGGTCTGGCTTTTAGTCCGGATCTGGCCATAGCGCCAGTGGGCCGGGAACCAGCTCCTGCCAAACACACTTCTTGTATGGACGCGTCGGAGGATAACTCTCGACGCTCAACGAAGCTCTAGATCGGATCATATCGATGAAAATTACTGACGACCCAACCCCGATCCACGTTCAGATTAGTCTTAAAGTGGGTCAAGAGGAATTTTTCATCCCACCCACCACCCACTTCGTAGCCACTATCGAAGACTTAACCGATATGTTGGACTATGCCTCCGAGGAGGCAGAAGACATGGATGAAGAGGATCGCGCTCCCACCCCCGTCAACACCGGGCGATGGACTGCCACCTCCACCTATGACGTCTACATGGTGGATACTCCAGCCGATAACGGCGAGCGCACACCCGCAAACAATGGTGATGAATCGGGTGAAGCGCCGTCAAGGCGCCGGAAACCGCGCAAATGATCAAAGACAAAAAAGGGAAGGGAAGCTATTGTTGGCACCGGGGAAAATGATACCCCGGAAGACCTCGGCGATCCCGATTTCCCCGAGCATCCGCTAGAGGACCAGGAAAGGCCGGAGGACTAGCGCGACCCCGAAGATCCAAACGATTCCGAGGATGACAACTACCTCCCCCCTGTAGAGAAGGAGGACACCCCGGAAGCCGAGGACTTCATCGTCCCCAAGAACATGGAGGATCAGGAACGGTTTCGGCAACAACTTATAGCCACTGCCCGAAGCCTAAAGGCGAAGGATGATGAGCTCCCTAATACGCCGTCCCCCAAGCACACTCCATACGACCAGCCGGACCGCCCTCCCCGAGGACGAGATAGGACGGCTGGCGATGCCGGTTACAGGCCGGCGATACCCCGCAGAAGGGGAAAAGAGGCAATGGAGCCTGAGGACAGGTACGACCTGCGACACGACCTGGATTATAGAACAGGCCGCACGAGATCCATCTACGGATCTAGAGGGTACTCCCCCGGTAGACGGGACGAGTACCGGCCCTGGTGTCGGTGTCAAAACCGACGGATCTCGGGTAGGGGGTCCCGAGATGTGAGACTAGAATCGATGGTAACAGGAGACGAAGGAGACGATGTTTACCCAGGTTCGGGCCCTCCTATGGAGGTTATACCCTACGTCATGCTTGATTATATTGATGGTATGAGGGTTACAGAGTTGATCTACCTCGAGATCGTATAGCCAAAACCCTAGATGAGTTCTTCTGTCCTACAAACTAAAACCCTCCGGCTTATGTAGACGCCGAGGGTACCTAGGGCTTACACATGGTCGGTTACACGTCGAAGGGATAAACATGCCTATTCACTATTTCAAACATGGAGGATACGCCACGATTCTCGAAGCTTCCTTCCTGGAGACAGGGTCTTTGATCCATCCAATGCTCGGCAAGTGGCCCATATAGTCCGGCCCATAAGAAATAGGTCGGCCTCCTGAGGACCCCTTAAACTAGGACTCCCTCAGTTGCCCCCGAACTAGCCTCCAACGCCAAGGGTCCTAGCTCCAGCTGCTTCATATAATCAGAGTCTTCAGCTTGCGAGGCGAGTTCCTTTCTCCGAATAGTGATCGACCGAGTGTAGTTCGGCCTCCGACGACGTGTAGCTTCCCCGATCATGGATAGTCCGAACACCATGAATAACTCGGCCTGGAAGGCGAAACGTCAAGGAGTAAATAGTGCTCCCTGACAACCTTTCAGATGAAAGGTCACGGCCCACCACGACCGTTGAACCAGTCACAAAAGCTCGATTCGCGGTTCGAGGCCGTTTTCATCAGCACGATCCATCAATGCACAGATCGTGCTCCGTTTCACACGGGATATGTTTAATCATGCGCGTATAACGGCACGCACGTCTTGGGAAGCGAAGTGATTCATGGCGCAGTGAAGGGAGGTTAACCGGCGACAAGCCCAATAACAGGGAGATCCCCATTCGCATCCCTGCTTCCTCAATCTCCTGAGCCTCCAGAGCCCAGATCTAGGTTTTCCCTCCTCCGAGCTCAGCCATGGCCGGCTCAGGCTTCAACGGCAAGTGGAAGCCTTCCACGGTCATAGACCAGGACATCCGGGACATCAAGGACACCGGCTACCTCCCCGCCAACATCTTCCACCGCGCCCCAGAGGAGGGCCAGGTGATCCCCACCCCCAAACCAGGCGAGAGGGTGGTTTTCATTCCTCACTTCATCCGAGGACTGAGCTTCCCACTCCACCCCTTCGTTAGGGGACTCATGTTCTTCTAAGGACTCGACTTCCATGACCTCCCGCTGAATTCCTTCATGCACATATCGGCCTTCATCATCGTCTGCGAGGCCTTCTTGCGGGTCGAACCACACTTCGGACTATGGCTCAAGATATTCAATGTCAAGCCGAAGTGTGTCGCAGGCGAACACGCAGACTGTGGCGGGGCGGTCATCAGCAAGCTTCTCCGCGCAGGATGGCCATCCGGCACCTTCATCGACACCATCAAGACTTGGCAAAAAGAGTGGTTTTACATCACCGAGCCAAAGGAGGAGGGCGGAACTGTTCCTGCCGAATTCAGATCCGGCCCCCCGACCAGATTGACCTCATGGGTCCGAAAGGGCCTCGACTGGGGGTCGGATACAGAGGTGGACGACCTGCAGAGGCGCATCGCCTCCATGATCAAGGACAAAATCGATCTGACCAATGTGGCCCAGATTATGCTCCGGTGGCGCATCCTCCCCTGCCAGCGCTGGGGCTCTCCTATGTGGGATTATCGGCTTGACGACGAGCCTACAGTTCATCAGTTCTTCCGCACCACTCGGGAGAAGCTGTGGAAGGCGCTGTTCAAGGCACAGGAGAATTGGCCAGCCAAGAAGGAGGACCAGGGCCTATGCGCCGATAAACCCCCTTCCGAGGTATAACATAGTTTCGCTTGAGCGGCTTCGTTTTCCTGAAGAAAATCTAAGCACTTTCCGATTACTTCCGCAGGAATGGTTGAGCAAGGCTACGGGCATCAAATGCCCGGCTCCACAGCCCAAAGACCCTAGATCCCAGCTGCTGTCGGAGGTGCTTGTCGTGGCGCCTTACAAGGCGCCAGAGAAGAAGGAGAAGACGAAGAAACCAGGCCGAGAAGGCCTGTGCATCAGGGACCAGCCGGGGGCTGTGTCCGAGGACACTCACGCCTCCTCGAATCAAGAGGAGGAGCACGAGGGTGAGGGGGGAGGCGATTCCCCCCTCGCAAGAAAGAGGGCAGCGTCATCGGACGCCACAGAGGATGTACCTCCTCCCGCCCCGAAGAAAGCGCGCCGGACACAGGTAGTCCTGTCCGACGACAGTTCGGACTCGGATACCGAGTCCGAGGACTTCGAGAGGGTTCCACGAAGGAACCTCAGGGTCAAGCCCCTAGCTCGAAGGTAAAGATCCGAAGACCTCCTGAGCTATCAGTGCTATGTTTTGAACGTCATTAATATGTGAGTGCCTATTGACTTGCAGCCCACCACGTGTTCTCCCCGCCGATCAAGTCTCGGATGGGGAGACCCCGCTTGCCGAGCTAGCGGAGAGCGGGACCGCGTCGCACCCCTCTCCTTTGGGCGCCGCGAAGGATGCCGCGGAGGTGTCATCCCAACAGGCTCCTTTGGAGCCGGACTCCAGAGGTGGGGGCGACGACGTCATGGCCGAGGCTAACGCCTCGGCCGCCAAAGACCGGGGGGAAAAGCCCCTCCCGGATACCGAGGAGACCGGACGAGGGGATGTCCAGTCCCTTCCGAGGTCGTCTCCGGAGCGCACCATGCCTCCGGAGGCACCGGTTCAATCCCCGGTCGGAGATCGGGTCAACCGATCCCCACCGGCACCACCGGCCAAAGGGTGGCCGGCTATGGGGGAGGCTCTGTCAAGCGCCTCCATCTCCAAGGAGCACCGCACCATTATGGGTGCGGTATTGCAGAGCATTCAGTCCGTAGACAGCGGACTGAAGGAGGCCTTCAACGGTCTCCTGACGGGCTTTCAGGTGAGCCGCGTAATGCTCTGTTTGTGAAATATTAATTTCTTTGAGTTATCATTATATACATGGCAGCCCCCGAGCCCTATGTGAGTTTGGAAAAACTTACCTGGGGGTCAATCATAGATCATTAGCTGAAATATGTACAGGACAATATTTGTTCGGAACGTTCTAGCAGCCCTTAAGAGGACCGCACATAGGATCATATTTATGACAGTTCGGAAGTTTTGAACCCATGTAACTTGATATGGTTTTGTTTTTTACAGGCTTCGTCGGCGGCGGCGGCTGTTAATGCTGCCGAGCTGGACGAGCTAAATCGGAAGTTCAAGAGCTCCGAAGACGGGCTTGACGCTCTGAACAAGAGATTCGACGAGGCGCAAGGTAAGTCGGATTAGAGTATCCAAATTCTTCATTACCGTACTGTCAACGCAATATTTTTGATATGTTTAATGCTTACGCAGCCTCGGCGAAGGAAATTGAGAAGCTCAAGGCCAAGGTTGAGAAGGCGAAGCAGGAGGCTGCGGTTGAGAGGGCGGCGGCCAAAGAAGCGGCTACCGCGCTATCCGCCTTAAGAGCCACCAGCGACAAGCATGAGGCTCGGGTGGAGGAAATCCAACAGGAGCTCAAGGACACCGGCCAAAAGTGCGAGGACATTGAGCGGAAAGGCAAGGAGCAGGCCACCGAACTATCCACCCTGAAAACCAATCTCCAAAAGGAGCGGGTGGATAGGCGGTCTTTTGAAGAGCAAGTCAGCCAGGCCAAGGCTATCATGGATGGTAAGCCGTATTTATTGCAGTGTGTCTTCGGAGATAGCAAGTTCGAGTTGCTTACCCAAGTGTGGCGTTCCTCAGGCGCCTGCTCGTACCTCCAGAAGAGCACAGCGGACGCGAACCAGTTCTATGCTTCGCGGGGAGAAGGAGATGAAGCTCGGCTGTTTTGGGCGCAGTTTGAAGCCCCCGAGCGCTCTCCTCTTCTTATTGAGCAGCCGAAGCAGCTAATGGAGCTACACCGGATGGCGGAGCCGGGCATGAAGGATCTCTGTATCCGGCTATGGCCCAACGAGCCGCTGTCGGGCAGCTACTTTGGCCTGGTGCAGCTGCTGAGCGACGCCTCGCCCCGGATCGACGCACTAAGGCATTCCTCCTGTATCGAGGGAGCTCGGATGGCCTTTGCGAAGGCCAAGGTGCACTGGCCGGGGCTGGATCCGATGAAGATAGCCATCGCCCCTCCACCTCCTGGGAAGGAGCATAGGTGCCCCGAGCTATACTTCTCCGGAGTAATGGAGGGTGCTCGGGCAATAGAGGCTCAATGTTCGAGAGAAAACGTTTATGAGTAAATGCGTTGTAATATGTCCGAAGACCTTTTAACGCGTTTATATTTAACATGCATGGTTTGTCATGTCTTTCGTGTTTTTGCATCCTTTATAACTCCTGTGTGGCCGTTGAAACTGAAAGTTGCGAGTCGTCCACTTCAGCCCCCATGTAGATACTACGCGGGGTGTCTCTGCCAACGCACTGTGACCCTTAGCCGAGCTATCGGTACCCGAAGGCGGTAGTGCGGGGCGGACAAGGCAAGTGGACCATAATGCTTTATTACTTTCACTTAGCCGTAGGGGCGCGAGAAAGGAGTGCGGGGGGCTGATGACTAGCCCCCAGGGGTTTGTGATGTTCGGATGAACCGTGGCCAAAGCCGATATCACATGGTTTGTACTAGTACCAAACCCATCGCATGACACGGAATAACCTCTAACGAGGTTTATTTAACCTTAGATTCACAGGCCGGTTCTCGCATACTATGACAGTCAGTTTTCGGCTTTCTCCGCTGAGGTGCTTGACCAGGCTAGCCGGAAGCACAATCGCAGGGGTTCTCCCTTTGCCCTTTTAGCCGAACGAGCGGAACGTAAAGGGGCAAGCACAGGAGCCGGGCGACCCAACTATTGACCCAAGACATAGTTCGGAACCAATGCATATAAAGCGGAATTCCAAGATGCCGGAAGCAAAATCAGTTGTGCTTAGAGCGATTTTTTAAGTTCGAGCCCCTGGTCTATTAGCCGGTTGCATCGTAAAGTATACCAAACAGGTTCGCAAGAAGAGGGAGAAAATAGAGGGTGTGTCCAAAAGAGACAGCGAAGCGATCATGTATAAAGGATCTGTATTTTGCTCAACAACTCTTATTTATTCAAATTGTCGATGCGACTGTTTACAGGTATTTGAAAATAAAATATGAACTTTACAGGAGGTGTTGTACCAGGGATCTTCGATGGGTGACCAGACGTCCTTGATGTGCCCTGTCGTTTGTCCGCTCCTGCATCTCCTAAGGAGATGTATACTGCTATAGGTTTTGTTGTTCGGCGAGCGGACTTTGGAGATAAATCTTGAGAAGTCGCCGAAGTGTGAATGAGCTTTACGCCTTAGAAGGTACTTTATGGTACCTATAGCGTGTCCGAAGACGTTTTGATGGCGATAGTTCGGTCCAGCCGAACACTTACGCTTTGATAGTTTTTCCCCACCGCTGCCGATGGAATTTTAAGCACGAAGTTGTGCCTCCTCGGCACGTACTTTGCTGGTTCTAGGGCTATGCGATGGGGGGCGAGTCCCTATTTATGGGGAGAAGAAGGTTCTGGGACTTCGGGTTGAAACCGAGCTCGCTTCCCGGCCTTATGTGCCTTTACGGCGGATATTGGCATTTGCCGATCATCATTGTAGTGGAATTCGGCCGCCAGGGCCAACGCATGTTCCTCAGTTCGGAGGGAGCGCTCCGTGTTGCCATTGACAGTAATGACCCCCTTGGGGACAGACATTTTGAGCTTGAGGTATGCGTAGTGTGGGACGGCATTAAAGCGAGCGAACGCTGTACGATCGAGCAGGGCGTGATAGCCACTGCGGAAAGGTACGATGTCGAAGATCAAGTCCTCGCTTCGAAAGTTATCAGGCGAGCCGAACACTACCTCCAGGCTTACAGAGCCCGCGCACCGGGCTTTGACATCTGGGATCACTCCTTTAAAGGTAGTGTTGCTGGGTTTGATCCTTAACGGATCTATGCCCATCTTTTTCACCGTGTCTGAGTAAATCAGATTGAGGCTACTTCCTCCGTCCATTAGGACTTTAGTGAGGTGATACCCGTCTATGATGGGGTCTAGGACGAGGGCGGCCGAACCCCCATGACGGATACTGGTCGGGTGGTCACATCGATCGAAGGTGATCGGGTATGCCGACCATGGGTTATACTTCGGGGCTACAGGCTCTACGGCGTAGACCTCTCGAAGGGCGCGCTTCCTCTGCTTTTTGGGTAAATGAGTGGCGTATATCATGTTTATTGTTTTCACCCCTGGAGGGAATTTCTTTTGTCCGCCGCCGATCCTCGTCCTCGTTGCGCGGGCTCTTGCCTTGGTCCACGGATGCGAGCTTGCCAGCCTGTTTGAATACCCAACAGTTACGGTTGGTGTGGTTACCGGGCTTCTCCTGAGTTCCATGGATCTGGCAAGGCCTCTCCATGATCTTGTCCAGCGGGGTGGGTCCGTCGCGATTGCCTTTAGGGGGCTTCTTCCGCTGCCCAGGTCGGGAGTTGCGGAAGCCGGCGTTAACGGTCGTGTCATCGACATCACTATTGTTGTGCCGGCGCTTATTCTTGTTGCGCTATGGTTTCCGTTTCCGTCCTGAACCTTGGAGGTTCCGGGGTCTTTGGGGTTGTGGCTACGTCTTGCTAGCCAGTTATCCTCTCCCGCGCAAAAGCGAGTCATGAGTGATGTAAGGGCGGACATTGTCCTAGGTTTATCCTGGCCGAGCTGGCGAGCCAGCCATTCCTCCCGAATATTATGCCTGAAAGAGGCTATTGCTTCGGCGTCCGGGCAGTCGACGATCAGGTTTTTCTTGGTCAAGAACCGATTCCAGAATAGTCGCGCGGATTCTCCTGGTTTCTGGATGACGTTGCTTAGTTCGGAGGAGTCCGGCGGCCGAACATAAGTGCCCTGGAAGTTAGATCGGAATGCATCTTCTAGATCCTCCGAGCACCCAATGGAGTTTTCGGGGAGGCTATTTAGCCAGTGACGAGTTGGCCCCTTAAGCTTCAGGGGTAGGTACTTGATGGCGTGGAGGTCATCTCCTCGCGCCATGTGGATGTGGAGGAGGAAATCCTCGATCCATATGGTTGGGTCAGTTGTCCCATCGTATTGTTCTATGTTTATGGGTTTAAACCCTTCCGGGAATTGATGCCACATCACCTCGTCCGTGAAGCACAGTAGGTGGGCAGCGCCTCTGACCCGAGCTATGTTGAGCCGGTGATCGGCGTCTGTTCCAGCCCGATTTCGTTCCCGACCTTCATGGTTGCGGTCGAACCAAGGCCGGTACCCTTCCCGTCTATCGGGTGAGTATCCTCTGGATCCGTAGATGGATCGCGTACGACCTGCTCTGTAGTCCAGGTCGTGTCGCAGGTCAAACCTGTCATCGGGCTCTCGTGGCTCTTTTCCCCGTCTACGGGGTATCGTCGGCCTATAGCCGGTGTCGTCAGCCGTCGTGTCTCGTCCTCGAAGAGGGTGGTCTGGCTTGTCGTATGGGGTCTGTTTGGGAGATGGCATATCAGTGAGCTCGTCATCGAATTGTGGCAGCAGCCTTCTGCGTGGATAGCTCTTAGGTTGGTCCGATAGACCGGTACCGTATCCTTCCTCTACTGAGAGGACTCTCGTCCATCGATCGTTGAGGTTGTCTTGTTCGGCTTTAAGCTGCTGTTCTTTTGCTTTCAGGCTGCGGGCCGCGGCTATAAGTTGTTGCCTGAACAGTTCCTGATCTTCAGGATTATCGGGGATGGCGAAGTCATCGGCTTCCGCGATGTCCTCCTCCTCGGCAGGGCGGAGGTCATTGTCGTCCTCGGAATCATTTAGATCGTCAGGGTTGCGCCGGTCTTCCGGCCTCTCCTGACCCTCTAACGGGTGTTCGGGGATTTTAGGATCACCGAGGTCTTCCGGGGTGTCTCCGTCCCCGGTGCCGTCGATAGCGTTTCTTCCCTTGTTTCCTTTTGACCGTTTATGCGGCTTTCGGCATCTTGACGACGCTTCATCCGATTTGTCGCCATCGTTTTTCGGAGTGTCCACCATGTAGACATCATATGTGGAGGTGGCAGTCCACCGCCCGTTGTTAACGGGGGTGAGGGCGCGATCCTCCTCATCCATGTATTCTGCCTCCTCGGAGGCATAGTCCAACATGTCGGTTAAATCCTCGACAGTGGCTATCAAGTGGGTGGTGGGTGGGACGAAAAATTCGTCCTGACCCGCCTTGAGCCCGGTCTGAGCACAGATTGGGGTTGGGTCGTCGGCAATCTTCATCGACGAGATCCGATCTAGGGCCTCGTTGAGTATCGAGAGCTCGATCGGGTCAGCCCGCTCAGAGCTTCCGGAGTTAACCTCCGATGCGTCCGCGCGGGGGGAGTGTTCGGTAAGAACGGGTGTCCGGGCATCTGGCATTATGACCGGGTCCGGACTGAAAGTCGGGTCCTCGCCGGGGTAGATCCCATGGGCGGGACCGAAAGATGGATCTGAGGTTAAAGCCTCAGAGTCTTCGAGCGTCGCGGGCGAGACCGCGAGCCCGGTTAGTGACAGGTTGCCCCGAGAGTCTACGGAGAACTCTAGGTTCCCGAGTCTGACCTCTTGATCAGGGGCGAAGCTTCCGACACGGCCTACATGGCCGGTCGGGTCGGCGTGTAGCACAATGTTGCCGAAAGCGAAGATCTGCCCTGGGACGAAAGTGCCCGTATGGCGGACTTCTTCATTGATTACAAGGCGAGCCATCGATTCCTTTGGCGATCACAGCGGAACTCTCAATGAAAGCACCAATGTCGGTGTCAAAACCGGCGGATCTCGGGTAGGGGGTCCCGAGCTGTGAGACTAGAATCAATGGTAACAGGAGACGATGTTTACCCAGGTTCGGGCCCTCCTATGGAGGTAATACCCTACGTCCTGCTTGATTATATTGATGGTATGAGGGTTACAGAGTTGATCTACCTCGAGATCGTATATTTAAAACCCTAGATGAGTTCTTCTGTCCTACAACCTAAAACCCTCTGGCTTATATAGACGCCGAGGGTACCTAGGGCTTACACATGGTCGGTTACACGTCGAAGGGATAAACATGCCTATTCACTACTTCAAACGTGGAGGATACGCCATGATTCTCGAAGCTTCCTTCTTGCAGACAGGGTCTTCGATCCATCCAATGCTCGGCAAGTGGCCCATATAGTCCGGCCCATAAGAAATAGGTCGGCTTCCCGAGGACCGCTTAAACCAGGACTCCCTCACCTGGCTCGACCGAAACAATAGAGGTCGGGACCAAAACCGGGCCAGAACAGACGCCGACTACCGGCGTGATATAGCCAGGGTCAGAGGTGCTGCCCACCCACTGTGTTTCACCGACGAGGTGATGCAGCATCAGTTCCCGGAAGGGTTTAAACCCGTGAACATCGAGCAATACGACGGAACAACTGACCCAGCAGTGTGGATCGAGGATTTCCTCCTCCACATTCACATGGCATGAGGAGAGGACCTCCACGCCATCAAGTACCTACCCCTTAAACTTAAGGGGCCAGCTCGGCACTGGTTAAACAGTCTCCCCGAAAACTCTATCGGGAGCTGGGAGGATCTCGAGGATGCATTTCGATCTAACTTCCAGGGCACCTATGTACGGCCTCCGGACTCCTCCGACCTAAGCAATGTCGTCCAAAAGGCAGGAGAGTCCGCTCGACAATTCTGGAATCGGTTCTTGACCAAGAAAAACCAGATCGTCGATTGCCCAGATGCCGAGGCTATAGCCTCTTTCAGGCACAATATTCGGGACGAATGGTTGGCTCGCCAGCTCGGTCAGGATAAACCTAGGACCATGTCCGCCCTTACATCACTCATGACCCGCTTTTGCGCGGGCGAGGATAACTGGCTAGCGAGACGAAGCCACAACCCCGAAGACCCCGGCACCTCTGAAGTTCGGGATGGAAACGGGAAACCGCGACGCAACAAAAATAAACGCCGGCACAACACTAGCGACGCCGACGACACGGCCGTTAACGCCGGCTTCCGCAACCCTCGGTCCGGGCAACGGAAGAAGCCTCCTAAAGGCAATCGCGATGGACCCACCCCGTTGGACAAAATCATGGAGAGGCCTTGCCAGATCCATGGCACTTAAGACAAGCCCGCCAACCACACCAACAGTAACTGTTGGGTGTTCAAACAGGCCGGCAAACTCGCAGCCGAAGAGCAAGGCAAGGGCCCACGCAGCGAGGACGACGAGGAGCCCCGCGGTCCGATAAATGGAGGTCAGAAGCAGTTCCCTGCAGAGGTAAAGCCTGTGAACATGATATACGCCACTCATATACCTAAAAAGGAGAGGAAGCGCGCCCTTCGAGAGGTCTACGCCGTAGAGCCTGTAGCCCCGAAGTGTAACCCATGGTAAGCCTACCCGATCACTTTTGATCGACGAGATCACCCGACCAGTATCCATCATGGGGGGTCGGCGGCCCTCGTCCTAGACCCCATTATCGATGGGTACCACCTCACTAAAGTCCTAATGGACGGAGGAAGTAGCCTCAATCTGATTTACTCAGATACGGTGGAAAAGATGGGCATAGATCCGTCATGGATAAAGCCTAGCAACACCACCTTTAAAGGAGTGATCCCAGGTGTCGAAGCCCGGTGCATAGGCTCTGTTAGCCTACAAGTAGTATTCGGTTCACCCGACAACTTCCGGAGCGAGGAATTGATCTTCGACATTGTCCCCTTCCGTAGCAGTTATCACGCCCTGCTGGGCCGCACAGCGTTCGCTCGCTTTAATGCCGTCCCACACTACGCATACCTCAAGCTCAGGATGCCGGGGCCCAAGGGGGTCATTACTGTCAACGGCAACACAGAGCGTTCCCTCCGAACGGAGGAACATGCATTGGCCCTGGCGGTCGAATTCCATTACGAGGACGATTGACGAACACCGAAATCTACCATAAAGGCACGTAAGGTTGACAAACGAGCTCGGTTTCAGTCTGAACTCCAAGAATGTTCTCCTCCCCAGAAATTGGGACACGCTCTCCATTGCACAGCCCTAATGCCCGTCAAACACGGGCCGAGAAGGCACAACTTTGCACTCAAGATTCCATGGGCAGCAATGGGGAACAACTATCAAAGGGTAAGTGTCCGGCTGGACCGAACTACTACCAGTACATGTCCTCGGACATATCACAGGTACCGTCAAGGACCTGTTAAAGCGTAAAGCTCACCCACTCTTCGGCGACTTCTCAAGATCTTCTTCCCAAAGTCCGCTCACCGACAGCATCACCCTTAAAGGAACATAACTCCCTAGGAGGCACAGGAGCAGATTGGAGACAGGGCACATCGAGGACGTCAAGCCATCAATCGTAGACCCCTGGTACAACCTCTCCTCTGTAAATTTTATATTTCATCTTCAAATACATGTAAACAGTTGCTTCAGCAATCTGAGCTATAAGAATTATTGAGCAAATACAAGACCATGGCCACTTTGTTGTATTTTATACATACTCTGTTCCTCACAACGCCTCTTGCGCAACAGCTCGGTATACATTATGATGCAACCGGCTAATAGACCGGGGGCTCGAATTTAAAAAATCACCCTGAGCATCACCCCAACACAACTGGTCGTGTGTTCGGCGTCTTGGATTTCGCTTTATATGCATCGGATCCGAACTATGTCTTGGGTCAATAGTTGGGTTGCCCGGCTCCTGTGCTTGCCCTCTTACGTTCCGCTCGCTCGGCTAAAAGGGCAAAGGGAGAACCACTGCGATTGTGTTTCCAGCTTGCCTGGTCAAGCACCTCAGGGGAGAAAGCCGAAAACTGACCGTCATAGTAAGCGAGAACCGGTCTGCAAATCCGAGCATAAGTGTCATACTACAAGATCGATAGAGGTTATTCCATTTTATACGATGGGTTTCGTCCTTGTACAAACCATGTGATGCTGGCTTCGGCCCCGGTACATCCGAACATCACAACACACTGGGGGCTGGTTATCGGCCCCCGAATATTTTATTCTCCTACGGCTAAGTGAAAGCAATAAAGCATGATAGTCCGATTGCCTTGTCCCCCTCGTGCTACCGCCATCGGGCACCGATACCTCGGCTTAAGGTCACAGTGCGGAGGCAGAGACACCTCGCGTAGTATCTACGTGGGGGCTGAAGCCGATGACTCGGAACTTTCAGATTAAACGGCCACATGGGAGTCAAAATAAATACTACAAACTTATAAGACATGATAAACCATGCAACATTAATTATAAAGCGTTAAAAAGTCTTCGGACATATTACAAACGCGATCATTCATACAAAACGTCTTTGGAGCATTGGGCCTCTATTGCCCGAGCACCCTCCATCACTGCGGAGAAGTATAGCTCGGGGCGCCAATGCCCCTTTCCAGGAGGCGGGGTGCGTTGGCCATCTCGGTCGGCTTGAGCTTCGGCCAGTGCACCATGGCCTTTGCAAAGGCCATCCGAGCTCCCTCGATGCATGTAGAACGCTTTAGCTCGTCAATCCGAGGCGCAACATCGCATAGTTTCTGCACCAAGCCGAAGTAGCTGCTCGGCAACGGCTCTTCAGGCCATAGCCGGATGCAGAGATCCTTCATGGCCGGCTCCGCCATTCTGTGCAGCTCCACCAGTTGCTTCATCTGCTCGATCAGGAGAGGAGAGCGCTCGGGGGACTCAAATTGTGCCCAGAATAGCCGAGCCTCATCATCCTCCTCCCGCAAAGCATAGAACTTGTTCGCGTCTGCTGCACTCTTCTGGAGATCCGCACAGATGCCTGAGCAATGCCACACTTGGGTGAGCAAAGCAAACCTGCTACCACCAAAGGCGCATTGTAGTGAATACAGCTTACCATCTGCGACAGCCTTGACTTGGCGAACCTCCTCTTCAAAGGACCGCCTGTCCACCCGCTCCTTCTGGAGCTCGTATTTCAGTGCGGCTAGCTCGGCGGCTTGTTCTTTGCCTTTTTGCTCAAGGGCCTCGCACTTCTTGCTGGCCTCCTTGAGCTCTTGCTGCACCTCCTCCACCCGGGCCCCTTGCGTGGCACTCGCAGCTTTCAAAGTGGAAAGCGCGGTTGCTGCTTGTTCGGCAGCCGCCTTCTCATCCGCGGCCTCTTGCTTCATTTTCTGGAGCTCGGCCTTGAGTTTTTCAACCTCTGAAGCGGAAACTATGGAAGCAATAAATAAATATTTACACTAGTTCACCAGTGCGGATCATTACCGATATACAGCCCGGATGTCACAATTCGGGTTACCTTGTGCCTCGTCGAACCTCTTGTTCAGGCTATCAAGCTTCTTTTCGGAGATATTGAGCTTCCGATTTAGCTCGGTAAGCTCCGCGGCATTCACGGCCGCCGCCGATGACGAGGCCTACAAAAAATAAAAACATATATCCGGTTATGTGCGTTCCAACCCCCGAACTGTCAAGGATATGACCTTATGTTCGGTCATCTTAAGGGCTTTTAGAGCATTGCGGGCCTAATGGTGCCTTATACAAGTTGGTCACTCCTGAATATTTGACCCACGGGTGCATTTTTGGAAACCCACCCGGGGCTCGGGGACTACTGCATATATAAGGATAGCATAAACTTAATAAAATTAAAACGGTTCGGGAAAAGGGTATTCCGTGACTCACCTTGAAGCCCGTCAAGGGACCATTAAAGGCCTCTTTCAGTCCGTTATCAATGGACTGAATGCCTTGCAGAACCGCACCCATAAGAGTGCGGTGATCCTTGGAGATGGGGGCGCTTGCTAGAGCATCCTCTATGACCGGCCACCCAGTCGTCGGTGGCACCGGTGGTGACCGGCCAGCCTGATCTCTGATCGGGGACTGAGTCGGTAGCGCCAGAGGCACAACATGCTCCGGAGAGGTCCTCGGAGGGGACTGGGCATCCTTCCACCCTTCCTCCTCGGCGGCCAGGGGAGTATTCTCCCCCTAGTCCTCAGCAGCCTGGGGAGTTTCCTCCCCCTGGCCTTCGGCGGCCGAGGCATCAACCTCGGCCATGGAATGGTCACCCCCACCGCCTGTGTTCGGCTCCAAAGGAGCCTGGTGGGATGACACCTCTGCGGCATCCTTCGCGGCCCCTGGAGGTGTGGGGTGCTATGCAGTCCCACTCTCCACCAGCTCGGCGGGCGGAGACTCCCCATCCGATATTTGGTCGGTGGGGAGAACGCGTGGTGGGCTGCAGATTGAAAGATGTTCTTGCATTTAAAACATTAAAAACTTTGCATAAATGACCCAAGGAGTCATCGGATTCATACCTTTGAGCGGGGGGCTTGACCCTTAAGTTCCTTCGGGGAACCCTCTCAAAGTCCTCGGACTCTGCATAAGAGTCCGAGCTGTCGTCGGGCAGGATCAACCTCGCCCGGCGCGCCCTCTTCAGGGCAGGAGGAGCTGCATCCTCCGCGGCGTCCGGCGACGCCATCCTCTTTCTTGTGAGGGGGGAAACGCCTTCCCCCCGTCTTCATGCTCTTCCTCATGACTAGAGGAGGCATGGGTTTCCTCGGACGTAGCGTCCGGCTGGTCCCTTATGCGGAGACCGTCTCTGGCTTTCTTCTTCTTCTCCTTCTTCTCGGGCGCCGAGTATGGTGCCACAACGAGCATCGCCATCAGCTACTCTGACCTGGGATCTTCAGGTTGTGGAGTCGGGTAGCTAACTCTCGCGGCTTTGCTCAACCATTTCTGCGAAAATAAGGGAGAAGGCATTCAGTGTTTTTGTCGAAGAAACAGAGTCAGTGGATTAAAATTATGCAATACCTTGGTAGGTGGGTTATCGGCGCTTAGGCCCGAATCCTCTTCCTTGGCCGGCCAGCTTTTCCGAGGCTTGAATAATGCCTTCCACAACTTCTCATAGGTAGTGCGGGAGAGTTGGCGCACGGTAGGCTCGTCCTCGGGCTGATAAGCCCACATTGCGGAAGCCCGGTGCTGGCAGGGAAGAATACGGCGGTGGAGCATCACCTGGACCATGTTGACCAGCTCCACCTTAGCCTCGATCATCGAGGTAATACGCTTCTGCAGCAACTTCACCTCTGCATCCGACCCCCAGTCGAGGCCCTTCCTGAGCCATGAGGTCAATATCGTAGGGGGTCCGGATCTGAACTCGGCAGGCGCCGCCCAGCTCTCATCACTCGACGCGGGGGAGCTTGCTGATTACCTCCCCTCCGCAGTCTGCGTGCTCGCCCGCGATGGTCTTCGGCTTGACGTTGAAGACCTTGAGCCACAGCCCGAAGTGCGGCTCGACCCGCAGGAAGGCTTCGCAAAGAATGATGAAAGCTGAGATGTGCATAAAGGAGTTCGGGGGAAGATCATGGAAGTCCAACCCGTAGAAGAACATGAGACCCCTGACAAAGGGGTGGAGCAGGAAGCTCAGTCCCCGGATGAAATGGGGGACAAAAACTACCCTTTCGCCTGGCTTGGGGGTGGGGACGACCTGTTTCGCTTCTGGAGCGCGGTGGAAGACGTTGGCAGGGAGGTAGCCGGCAAGCTTTAGCTCCCGGATATCCTGGTCGGTGACCGTGGAGGCCTCCCACTTGCCATGGAGCCCGAGCCCGCCATGGCTAAGGTCGGAGGGGAAGTTGAGGAAGAACTAGATCTGGGCTCTTGGAGCTTGGGAAGATTGGGAAAGCAGAGGATGCGAATGGGAAGCGTGAGCAATCCTTGGGGTTTTTTTCCCTTTTATGAGGCGTCATGCCGATTAGCGTCCTTTTACCGCGCCGCGAGTCTCTCCGCTTCTCGAGGCGTGCGTGCCGTTATGCACGCGCAAAATAAGCCTAGGGTTCTGATTATATCCCGTGTGAAACGGAGCATGATCTATACTTTGATGAGTCGTGTCAATGTAAAAATGGCCTCAAACCGCGAATCAGGTTTTCATAACTGGTTCAGCGGTCGTGGTAGGCCACGACCCTTCGTCAGAAGGGGGCGTCAGAAAACACTGTTTGCACTTTGACGGTTAGCCTTCAGGGCTAAGCAATTCAAGGTGTTCGGACGATCGTAGGATCGGATGAAATGCGTGTCATCGGAAGCCGGATTGGTCTCAGCCGATCATTTACGGGAAAATGAACTCACCCCGCAAGCCGAAGACTCTGGTCACAGAAGCTGCCGGAGCTGAGACTCTTGGCGTTGGGGGCTAGTTCGGGGGCTACTAAGGGAGTCCTGGACTAAGGGGTCCTCGGGCCGCTGGCCTATCTCCCAATAGGCCGGCTCAATGGGCCGCTCTCTATCTATCACAGGAAGACCCCACGTTCCAGAGGGAAGCCGCGAAGGCGCATCGTGCACTCCATGTCAAGATGAGGGAATCGACATTTCCATCCTCGGCAGGAGACCTATCATTTGTAAACCCTAGGTACCCCCCGGTGTCTATATAAACCGAGAGGGTTTTAGAATGTAAGGCAGACAAACTCATCTAGGGTTTTAGCTAGTCGATCTCAAGGTAGATCAACTCTGTAACCTTCATACAATCAATATAATCGAGCAGGATGTAGGGTTTTACCTCCATAGGAGGGCCCGAACCTGGGTAAACATCGTCTCCTTCGTCCCCTTGTTACCATCGATCCTAGACTCACAGCTAGGGACCCCCTACCCGAGATCCGCCGGTTTTGACACCAACAACGAGGAGCCATAAGGCTCCGACGGTTGCTGAAGGAGGACGCCGTGCGTCGCAGCGCTGTAGTGCGCTGCTCCCCATGTGGGGAACGAGTCGGGATCCAGCGGTGCCTCGTGCAACCAAGCGGAACCGTCGACGACGAAACGCAAGGTGCCAAAGAGAATCTCACCGCCGAGTGCCAACATGGTGAATGAAAAAGGTTTGAATCTACTTACACCGGAATTCGCTAGACCCTCCGCCCCATGGTGGGTGCCAACTATCGTGGGAGTAATCCTGACAATAGTACGGGGGGGGGTACGAATGAGTAGGGGGGAAGCCTAGCTACGGAATAAGTGTCACACTCGGAATTTACGACTTCGGACCCCACTCGGAAGTGGTAACAGTCCTACGTCTCGAGCCCTGGGGCTATGTGTTTTCCTTGTATGGATATCTGATTACAGAGAGTTCGTAACCCTTGCTCTGGCATCGGGGGACGACTTATATAGAGTGCGCCTCCACCAGCCGAGCGCCATCACTAGGGTCATTAATGCTAATAATTGCGAGGGTTACTAGAAACTGCTAAGTTAACTACAGCCGTTACAGGTAACGTGGTCTTTACAACACTTAAGGCGTATTACGTCCCTCGAACGTTGCTACTACCACAACGGTCCTGCTCCTCTTTTGTCCGAGTGCTAGGGGAGGGGCCGAGTGGTCGGTAACGTCCGAGTGACTTTCAAGGAGCCGAGTGCAGCTTGCGTGTTCATCCGAGTGTCGAGGCGGACCAAGGACTCTCATGAACTTGTAGGACCCTAGAGGTGTCCTAGAATAGAGGTATGTGACCCTACCTAGGGTAGGTGACCTCGTCAGTGGTCATTGTTCCAAAACGTAACACAACTTACTACATGGATTCACTCAGAGAGTCAAATGCGCCTCAGGATCTGAGTCATCTTCAGGATTTCATGGATAGGTATTGAATTCTTTGATGTTAATGTGTTGTGTTCATATCTGGTTCCAGAATTGAGTGTGTGAAAATTCATCTTCATTTGCAGTGTATTGTCAAAGAACATAACTTTAGGGGGGGTAAGGTTCGACCGCCAACAACCTCTGCAGCACGTGATCGTTTCTCCGGTAAGACAATGATATCCGTTATTTTTAGAAAATGCTAGTCAGATGTTCAAATTTCTAAGTAAACCACTTTCTATTTCTCTCCATAGAAAAAACAACTTACACCGGTTAGGTTGTTCCTAACAGGGCAAATACATGACTAATATTGTACAAAAAAATTCAGTGGCCTCAGCAACAACAAGGTACCAGCCTATGTGGATACTACGTTTGTGCACACATGATGAACCTATGCAGACATGCTGCATGTGGTGTCGATGCTGACAGGATAAAATGAGTAAGTCTGCTTCATAATTACTATCTTCTACTCCACACGTATGTCACATTTTGATATAAAAGCCATGCAGCTGATCTTCGGATCGATGACTTCTGAACCGCTCGCCACCGATGAATTGATGTGTGTTAGGAAATTTATCAGCACCTTCTTTGTGAAACACTATATCAAGCCCTCTAAAGACATCGAAGATTGCCGGATTCATATCTCCTAAAAATAAGTACGCATTGATATAGTGTTATCAACTAAACATATACACTTGGATGCATTATTTTCCATGTGATCATGTCTTCGTATTTCGTACACTATGATTATGTACTGGATATGTCGGTTTAACAGTTGTGGAATTTAGCTAGCATTTACTCAATCGTTTGCGATAGCACCGTATCTCACATGTCAGCCAACAGGAAACGGTGCCCGATGCAAAGACCATCGCACGCGTATAGTTTTCGGGAAACATGTCCGATGATGTTATACATGGTACACGGTTCCCAGAGAAATCTCGTGTGCGATGAAGATATCACACACAGTGTCTACAATGGCCCGTGTGGATTAGGTAACGTTTTGCAAACGGTCAAAGTTCAAACTCCGTTTGTTTTCCATCAGCAATTAGACGCGTTTCACTCGTCTTGGACGTGTGTGATTGATCCCAAATCCCACACGTACGCCCAAAAGATTATGTGTGCGATCTGTTCCTGCACCGCACACGATTATATTTGCAGATCGTTTGCGTTTGTTGGCCACCATCGCCGACGGGTTTGCGGTGTCGTGTGGGATGGACCCCCCTATCGCCCACACATGCAAGGCGACGGTTTGGAACTACGTCGTGGAAAGGGGTTAAAAAACGTTTGTATAGCACGTCGTTGCACCAGTGGGTATACATGAGAACGAAGAGATCACTATCCGAATAAAGAAAACTAGAATGATCCACCGATTGGAATTGAGAATGAACGGTAAAAACATCGAACGAACAAAGAGCCATCAATTTAGAAGAATTTTAAAATTAAAGCTGAAAGCTGAGAACGAAGAAATCTTCAGAAATGATGGCCTTCAAAGGATCGTGTGGGGACCCCGACACATAAGTCGTTATCATCGAATGCATGTGAACAGTGATCCCAGAGATCAATGATCATTGAACACACAGAAGCTGAATAACAAGAGTCTTACATCCATACATATCGTCTTACACAAATATAGACCATCAAGGTCAAGTCTTACATAGATAGGGCCATGAAGGCCAAACACCAAACATAACTAGCAGCGGAAATCTTGGTCGAAAGCGTGAACCCATGCCATCTGCCTTAACCCTACATGTATTCTGACTGGGAAGCGTCCTAGTTCGCATGCTCGTCACCAATGAAATCTTTACCATATTCCTGCTCTCCCATGCCTCGCCAATTAAATAACCAGTGGCAAGCCAATGAGTACTTTGAATGTACTCGCAAGCAACCCTTATTTTGGAACAAGGTATGACAATGCATGATATAGCACTAAGTAGGTAAGTTTGCAGAAAGCTAATTTTGAGTGCAATGACATAATCAATTAACATGTAAAAACATGCATCAATAGGTTGCCGGTATCCATATGCACAAGTTACAGATATCGCCATAAGGAGGGGTTGAACATCTCATGTTTAGTCATCATGTCAAGTCATCCGACTTAGCTCAAGTATCATCTTTCACACACACACACACATGGTTTTGTGAAAACATCGTACGTAGTTTAAGCAGGACCACCAATTGTCCATGACCGTGGACTCAGTTATTCGAATAGTTTTACACTCTGCACAGGTTGCACACTTTACCCACGATACTCGGGAAACTTCTGTGTCAAGCCATGACTCGCGGTATTGTTCATACCCGAGGTAAGTACCCGAACAATGCCTTTCCCCTGGCGATACTAACAAAGAGTCCAATCGTTGGTGCCATCCCTCATGATGTACATCACAAGTATTATCCACGAGGGCACGCAACAGTGTGCCCGGTGTCTGTGAAAACAGCCCATGATCGTCCTTTCCGGCATGACCCCGTATCGAGAGTGACCATGTCATTCCCGCCACTAGTAATGCGGGCTCTCCGTTAATACCCACCAAGGCAATCAACAAGGCCCCGTCCCATAAGGGGTATCGTGGTTGTACATGTAAGGTTGGGACTGTCAGCAGATCTTAAATCTCTCCGTTTTCGAAAACACACACACACACAACTTGCCTCGGTACACCACTTATTTATCAAATGGTTACCTAGTTCAACATCATCTCCCTCGGGCATTAGTGGCACCCGACGGGGTTTTCAAAAAGTCTTTGAAATTATTTCCTTTCCGACACCATGCATTTTCCTATCCCATTTGCGTAGCATCTACTTAGCAACCTATCTACTTCCCACCCACACAACTCTAAGCAAAAGTAGAGTCATCTCATGCAAGTATCAACGAGAAAGTAACAGAGGAAGCCCATAAAGGTGGTCACCACATCATCATGATTCAATGCAACGGAATAAAGTGCCCTATGTCATGCATAAAAATGGTTTCTTAATCATGGTCAAAGGGCTGCTTGCCTGGCCCAACAAAGTCCTCGGGGTCTTCAAAGTTTTCTGGTCCAACTCCCATGTCAATAACGCAATCTATCGTCGCGATATTAACGGGCAAAAATAAGAACACGGTACAATCAGAGATCAAAACTATTCGTAAAAATGTCAACCCACTCTATAAAATACTATACTGAAAACTAAAAATATTAATTTCTGTTTTTGAAATGAAAAGGTTGTGAAAAGTATTTTAACAGTGGTTTTGAATATTCAACACTAAGTTTTAATTAAAGCCAATACATAAAACTATTTTCAAAAAGTGCACAAGTGGCAGCATTAAATACTACACAATATTACATTTTTTTAGGAATTTGAATCACTGGATTTGGATTAATATCTAATCTTGAGGACTTTTTGGAAAAAAATCACTGAAATGAGTAAAAGAAAATCGGGCATAGGCGGCTAGGCCAAATCGGCTGCAGCTGGGCCAGCCCAGAGCCGAGGCGGCCTGAGGCGAACCGGTGCCCCGCGCTCACCAGGTTCAAACCTTACCGGCAGGGCCCGGGTGCCAGCCACACAGAGGGGAAGAGAGAGGGAGGATAGGATGATAGGTGGAGCCCACCTGTCATCTTCTTCCTCGCGACAGGGAGGCAGCATTGCTCACCGGCGATGATTCCAGTGACGGCAAGGTGAGTTAGCGGCGGGAATGGAATCAGGGAGGAGCCACAGTTCCGGTGGGGGTGGCGTTGGTCGCCGGAGCTCAGGATTTCGCCGGCGACGAGGTGGCTGCGGTAGAGAGGCTTGAGAGGTGGTCGTCGGCGGCGTTTCCTGGAGCAATCCGCGCGGGGAAGGGAGGGGGACGCGTTAGGGAGGTGCGTAGGTCACGGGTCGAGGAAGAAAAGTGGCAGAGGAGGCTCGTACCGTACGAACGCCGGCGACCCGAGACGGCGATGATCGGCTCGATCCCGTGCACTTGGTCTCTGAGGAGTCGGTTGGGTGTTACTGGGGGTGGATTGGGGGCGTCAAAAGGCGAGAGGAGGGCAGAGGGGAGTCCGGGCTTGCTTTATATAGCGATCTCGAGGTTCACCATGGACGGTGTCCACGGGCGCCTGCGGGGACGACCCGGATGGCCACGGGAGAAGGTTCCTAGCTTCTGCGCGGTACTCGTGGGGTTTGTCTAGGATGCAGAAAGGAAGAGAGAGAGAGAAAGCTGGGGAAGGTCAGAGGCGGGCCAGCAGCGTGGCCAGGCACTGACCGGTGTGGGCGGCGTCGGGCACGCGCTGCAGCGGTCGCCGGAGAGAGAGGGAGGAGGGGTCCGGCAGCTTGGCTTCTTGCGGACGCTGAGGGGGGCCTGCTGGCGTGTGGGAGGAGCACGAGGTCGTCGGGGGCAACGGACAGGGGCGGCTACGGTGCTCTGTTGCACTGTAGCGTGCTCCAGAGAGCCCAAATGGCCGACACTGGCATATAAAATGGACGCAGGCTTGTCCACTTGTGTCCTGGAGGTACTGAGGATGCCCACAAGTACTTAGGAGCTAAGGAATAGGTAGGGGTGAGGAAATGGAGAGAGGGAGAGATAAAACCAGCTCTGCCATTGCTGTCCAGAGAGGTAAATGGGGGTTTTACCCTACTCCATGATTGAGCCTGGGCTTGAAATTTTTACTGGGGGTAGAGGAGGCATATAAGTGACTGTGGTAAAAATCTTAGGTCAAGGAGAATAGGTTAAAAGGTGAAACCAGTAACTTTAGGATTTAACTAGAAGCTGTTTGATGTTGATTTGGGCAAGTAAAAGGATTTTTATTGCCATGAGATTTAACAGGATAAAAGGGTAGGTAAAAATAGGGTGGATCACCAAGTTTGACATCATTTGAAGGAAGTTGACAATGCAAACTTTGTGAACCCTAGAAATAAGCAGAAACTGCTTTTCTTAGATCTAGTCATGCATATCTATTCTCCTTAATGCACCACTTGGTGTGGTGGCATCATTTGGGTATTAGAGCATGTCCACAAAGTTTGAGATCAATAGGAGACAGTTGGCAATGTAGACTTGCTCAAATTTGGATCTGGACATGAATGATTTTAGGATATTTTTGTGAATCAAAACAATTGGGATTAGGATGAAACTTTTCAATATCATCACATATAGCATGTGCTACTTGCTAGAATTTTCCTGGATTTATTTGAGAATATTTCTTATAGAAATATTTCAAATGCTTGAAATGAACGGAGATGTATTTGGAGGGTTTTGTCCAATATTTTAAACATGACCATGTGTTGAAACTCATGTATATGGTAAATATATGTCCACTGAGTTTCCCTAAATTTTCTCAAATATTTTGAAAGCATAAAAATAATTTTTCCCTATGAAATACCATTTATGGCCTTAAGAAAAAGCCTTTAAATAAAATAGGAAAATAATCTTTAAATTAATATTTGGTGGTTTTGGGAAGTCTTATATATAGTAGGTTCCAAATAAAGTCTTTGGGGCTAAACAATCCACCCAATTTGAGGACTTGTAGTTCAACCCTCAACTCAGGGGGTTTTGAAAACCTAATTTGAATAAATCCTTTTTGGCCAAACTAATATTTGATAAAAATATTTTTAGGTCCTATAAACATGGTATGATCATTGGGCCGAGAGTTTGGATCAAGGAGGTGAGTTCTAGAGGGAAGAAGATCTTTGAGTGGCAAAACACAATCAACCAAACAAGCAAACATCAATCAATTCAAACATGCACTAACACTCAAAAGTTTTAAATGGGTACAACTTTATAAATCATATCACAGCAAAGTGGTACAACACAGGGTGTGACAGACCTACCCCCCTTACAAGAACACCTCCAAGCCCGGTTCTTGATGCATCACAATATATCACAAACTCCTTGTGAATATCGGGGTGGCCAAAACTAGGGCTGTTGTCAATCTCTTCTTGAGTTCTGGAAGCTTTCTTCGCACTTCGGCGTCCATTCGAACTTCTTGTCCCTCTTCGGGAGCTGAGTCATGGGTCTAGCAATGCTTGAGAATCCTTCGACGAACTTGCGGTAATATCTCGCGAGTCCCACGAAGCTTCTGACTTTCTTCACATTGCTTGGGGATTGTCATTCAGTCATGGCTTCGATCTTGGCAGGATACACTAACAACCCTTCTGCAGTCAACACATGACCCAAGAATCCAACTTCATGCAGCCAAAATTCACACTTGCTGAACTTGACATAAAGCTGGTGCTCTCGAAGCTTATCTAGGACCAATCTCAAGGGTTACTCATGCTCTTCCTCAGACTTGGAAAAGATGAGTATGTCATCAATGACGACGACAACAAACTTGTCCACGTAGTCCATGAAAATTTGTTCATGAGGTACATGAAGTAGGCAGGGGCATTGGTCAACCCAAATGACATGACCGTGTACTCGTACAGGCCATACCGGGTTACGAACGCCGTCTTCGGAATGTCTTGGGGTCTGATCTTCAACTGATAGTACCCAAACTTGAGATCGATCTTGGAAAACACCTTGGCACCATTCAGCTGATCGAATAGGTCTTCAATCTTGGGAAGTGGGTACTTTTTCTTTATTGTGACCTCAGTGAGAGAATGGTAATCTACACAGAGTTGGATAGTTCCGTCCCTCTTTGACACAAATAGAACAGGTGATCCCCAAGGAGAGGCACTAGGGCGAATAAATCCTTTTCTGAGCTGCTCAGCCAGTTGCTTCTTCAATTCAGCCAACTCTTCGGATCCCATTCTATAGGGCTTCTTGTAGATGGGTCCTACTCTGGGAATTAGCTCAATGATGAACTCAATGTCGCGGTCAGGAGACATTTCGGGCAGCTCATCAGGAAATACATATGGGTATTCACATACCACTGGCACTTGATCCAACTCAATTCCTGACAAACAATTATCCCACGGGGCTTGAGAAGAGGCTGGGTTGGGAACATACTTTACCTCAACTCCTTGGCTATTGGTCATGGTAACAGTCCTCTTGGCACAGTCTAACAAGCCTTGGTGCTTGGCTAACCAGTCCATGCCTAGGATCACATCCAAGCCTTGCGACTTCAGGATGATAAGGTCTGCTTGGATATCTACTCCGTTAATGACAATCCCAACTCCCTTACATCCTATCTTGGTCCTCATAACCGATTCTGGGGTTTGAACCAACATATGACTACCCAGGTGTGTAGGCTTCATACCACTCTCTAGTGCAAACTTTTGAGTAACAAAAGAATGTGAAGCCCCACAATCAAACAGAACGGTTGCTGGAGTTGAGTTGACGAGGAACGTACCTAGTATGACATTCGGGTCTTCCTGGGCTTCCTCAGCGGTGACGTGATTCACACGACCCTTGCCATTGTTGGGCTGGTTGCGGGGAGCTGGGTTCCTTGGTGGCGCTCCACGGCCTTGACCTTGGTTTGGCGTGTTGGGGCACTGCTTGGAGATGTGTCCAGGTTGACCACATCCAAAGCATGTGATCTGACCAGAGTTGTTGTTGTTGTTGTTGTTGTTGTTGTTGTTGTTGTTGTTGTTGTTGTTGTTGTTGTTGTTGTTGTTGTTGTTGTTGTTGTTGTTTCTGCCACTATTGTTGTTATTGGTGTTGTTGTAGGCTGGGCTGGGATCGGCATACTGCTGAGGCTGGTAGCTCGGATGAGGTGCAGGAGGTCTAGCCTACTGAGGCTGATTGGTTGGCTTGGCTGGGGCTGACTGCCGGTGGCAAGGCTTCTGGTTGCTGGAACTACCCTTGTTGATCATCTTGCGCTTCCGAGTGTCGTCCATGGCACGACTCTTGTCTTCAACCATGAGAGCCTTGTTCACCAGATCGAAGAAGGTCTAACAGTCGTAGACAATGAGCTGATACTGCAGGGCTTGCTGGAGTACTTCCATGAAGCATTCCATCTTAGCAGCCTCAGTGTTGACATCTTCAGGTGCATACCTTGACAGTAGGTTGAACTTCTGCATGTACTCCTTGACAGAGCCACTTCCTTGCTTCAGCGCTCGAAATTCTCTCTTCTTGATAGCCATGATCCCAGAAGGAATGTGGGTGGTGCAGAATCCTTCCTTGAAGTTAGCCCAGGTGATCACACGGTCACCTTGCATGACCTTGAATCCATCCCACCAAGCTCCGGCGGTACCTCCGAGGCAGTGAGAGGCATAAAGCACCTTCTCACGATCCTCATTGCAGTTGACTGGTGCAAGGAGGTCCTCGATGGTGCGGATCCAGTCATCGGCATCCAGAGGCTCAGCAGTCTCGGTGAAGGTCGTGGGCGAATTCCTCATGAACTCCGATAGAGTGGAGCGGCCGTTGTCGTTCCTGCCTTGCTGCTGGTTGTTCACAAGGACTTGGGCCATCTGCTGGATAGCAATAGTGTTTGCTTGGCATTCCTCCCGGAGAACTAGGAGAAACTGATCTATGGTCATGTTCTCCGGTGGAGGTGGTGGCGGAGGAATGTCGCCATGTGGCTGCTCCGGGTGCTCTCCAGCCTGAGCAGCCCCACCAGCTCCATGTTGCTGGCTAGAGTCGCCGGCTTCGGGGTTGGTGAAGGAGCTATTGCGGGTTGCAGTCACCATCCTGTTTCGAGCAGCCAAGTCAAATAACTGGGATAGATGAGAGGGAAAAGCAACAATGGAGAAAGCACGCCTAAGGGGGTTTGTATAGTGCAAGTGTGATCAAACTGAGGTCGAAAGACCAAACACATATATTAAGATAAGATAGACGATGGAGTCGCTTACATGTTGCCTAAGGCAAAAGCGCGACTTGAATCGGAACACAAAGAACAAAAACAAACAACAAGCAAACATGGTTTCATATGAACCATTACACGGACTCGACTTCGCATGAGGAGTACACGACTTATCCTACCCTAGGGGTTCTCGGACTCAAGTGGTGGAGTGCTCGGTCTCGTACTCGTGCTCCTCTGGGTCTTCCTCCTGATCGTCATCCATACGGGCGTTGTCTCCGGTCGAGGGGGCGGAGAACGAGGAGGTCCATCATGATGATGCTTCGTTGGTAGGTTGGTGACGATACTCCTTCGCACTCATGTGACGACGACGTGTGGGTGCATGTCTAGCTGGGGGTACTCCTCCTTTGAAAGCGATAGCCGGTCGTCCCTCGGGGGCTCCATCCTTCTTGATCCTGTCTGGCTTCGTCTTGGCTTGACGAAGTAGCTCCCAAGTGTGGTGAACTTCCTTGCAGTGCTTCACAGACTCCTTAATCAGGTTATGAGCCAGACTGTCGGCGGAGAGGCTGAAGTAGGTCTGGAACCTGAGTGGTGTGCCATCCTCCTTGGATGGGACCAACGTCCAACTCTCACCAAGATCATCCTTCCTGAAAGGTAGGTAGCGAGTAGCTGGCTCATCATCCATCTCTGGGATGATGTCTCGAAGGTGTATGAGTGCCTTGCGTGCAGCCGTCTCGACTGCGAGCGCAAGGGTCTCCATCTGTGGTCCTTCAAAGAACCAACTAGTCGGGGAGTCGGTTGTACTCCTTCGTGATGGCATCGACCCAGTGCTCGTGGTAGAGGAAAACGGGTGGTCGACGATACTAGCACTTCTCCAAACTATCCGCAAGGAGTAGGGGAAAGTCAGATGCTAGGAGGTCATCGGGTACGACGGCCATCTAGAAGGTTTGAAGGGAGGAGAGTCAGTAAGGATGTGAAATTGTAACAGCCCGAGACCGACGCTCCAGAAGATTACCCTTTTATTCCATTGTCGTCGTGTGATTCTTGTGTTCGTCGCAAGCATGATCGCATCATTCGCATCATATGCATAGCATCGTCACTTGTTTTGAAAACTTGCATCCGTTTGTAGTTGCCGGTTCTCCCCGACGACCATTTCGAGTCCAACCACACACGCACGCGCCCACGACATCGATAAAATATTGTTTTCACAAGTGCGTGAAAAATATTCTCGGATTGGGTCGAAACTTGGCATGCTGTCTTGTTATATTGTAGGTGGACCGCCTGTCAAATTTCGACGCAATCGGGGGTCGTTTGCTACCCGAACGGTCCACCGTAGCGGCACCATCATTGGTTTATTTGTCGGACGTTTTCGGTATTTTAAAACCTGTCACGGGCCACAATTCTTCCTCTCTTCTTGGCCCAACCCCCTCTAGCGCAGCCCAACCAGCCCACCTAAGCCAACCCTAACCCCCTCCGTGTCCGGAGCCATCCGATCGCGATCCTACGATCCAAATTCGGGCAAATCCCCTAACCCTAGCATCCCCTGCTATAAATAGACATGCCCCCTGCCAAATTATGGCCTTCCTTCTCCCTCGTCCTCAAAATCCGCGCTACCCAGCCACCTCCCACTCGCAGCCACCGCCGCCGCGCCTCGTTTTCCCCGCAGGCCGCTCGCACGCCGCCACTTGTCAAGCCGCGCCATCGCACACCGCCCCTTGGCGCCCCCCTTGCTCCCCGCGGCCCTGCCAGCCGAAAGCCGGTCCTCGCGAGGCCCATCCGCCGCCGTCGGTAGGCCCGGGTCGCGCTCGCGAGCCCGCACCTTGCGCCGCCCGTCCCTGGCTCTGCCCCACCCCCCCCGACCTCCTCCTCCCGCCGGTTGCCACCAGCCCCGCCGCCGAGGCTCCTTGCCGGCTCGCCTCTGTGCTTCCACCGGAGTCGCCGCCTCCGACCGGCCGCCTCCCAGCGACCCGCATCACTGTCGTCGCGTCGCTTGACCTCGCTAGCCGCCTCGCCATGGAAGGGAGCTCCAATCGCGCCGCCCTGGGAGCTCCTCGCCGGTGAGCCGTCCGGCCATGCAGCGCCCGGATCCGGCGGATCTCCGCCGCCTCCTGCCGTTCCCCGTGTCGCCCAGCCCCGCCATGTCCCGCTGAGGCCATAGCCGCCGGCTGCCGCTGCGAGCTCCTCACTCGGGAGGGCGACGAGCCCCGCTCCCGTTGACCATCGCCTGTGAGCTGGCCTCCCCGCGTGGGCCGCGCCCATCGCAGGCCCAGCCGCTCAAGCCAGCCCACTTCTCCAGCCGGCCACCTCTCCTGCACAAGTGGGCCGAAGCCCATGGGTGAGAATCCCCCCCCAGCCAGCCTTTTTTTTCCAAGTCCGTGTAGTTTTTCCGAAATATCATCATATTGCCATAAGTTTTGCATAATTATGTTGTGCCACATTTTTGCACAACAACACGTGCATGTTATATATGATTTTGGGGTAGAAAATTCCATAGAATCCGTTTGTGCAATTAGTTTTGTCATTTGAGCAATTATGTGTGCATGTTATTTTGCTATGATGCCCTTTTGTTTATTTTGTGTGAATTAATCCTTGCACATTTTGAAATAGTTGCAAACATGAGATATGCCCTTGGACATGTGTGCTAGGCCCTGGTATTTTTGGTTGCTATAGAAATGCATGTTTAGGTGTTATTTTCTTGTTGCCAACATGCTATAAAATATTGTCGTTTTGAGATGCTAAAATATTTCTAAGTCTGAAATCTGTGTTATTTTGTTGCTGTCTTGCCATGAGGTTTTCTATTGATCTATAGCTCCTTTGATGTTGCCACACTGGGACGTATTGTAACGCATGTTATGCTCTATCATGTTGTGCCAATAGTTTGCATGAATAGGTTTTGCATCGAAATTAATGCTGCTGTCCAACATGCCAATCTGTTAAAAACTGCTGCTCTTGTCTACTCTAATTTTCACTAAGTCTGAGAATCTATTTTCTTCAATATGCCATGTTGTGTTGATGCTAGCCATGATTCTATGCATAATTAGACCTTGCAACCATGGAATGATTTGTTGTGCATCATGCCCACTACCATGCTGTAAATTTTCATGCCATGATATGACCTGTAGCATATAGTTTTATTGATGCCAATATGCCTTCGTAAAAAAACTGCTATGCTAAAAACTATGATTTTCACTAAGTCCTAATCTGCTATATTTTGTTGCCATGTTGTGAGCTTCCTACCATGTGATCCATGACTCTTTTGAGTATGAAATGTGAAGATGAAATGAAGTGTGTGTTATATGCTACTGCCACATGCTTAGTTTGTGCATTTTAAAATCTTGTATCTTGTGGTTTTCAAGCGTGCAATATGCCAGGTTGTTGTTTTGGACATATTTGTATTAAAACTTGTGTTGGTTGTTGTGGTTGACCCGTAGCTCCGTTTTGGTCATGCCATATATGAAACTTGCTTAGATTTTCATGTAGTATCATAATATATTGCTGCATTCATGATTTGATATGTTTGTGGTTGTCATCTTCATGCATTTTGCATTCATGCCATGTTCATCTTGTGAAGGTCATATCTTTTAGGCCGTAGCTCCGTTGCAAATGTTCTATATATGTAAATCGACTAGAATGACGTGTAGAATTGCATGGTATACTTTATTTTCCTGTTTAATAAATATAAAACATGATTAGTTCAGATCTGGACCAATTTCGAAATTAACATATGCGGTCGTTTCGGAAATGCTATATGTTGTTTCCGGCCTCATTTAATATGCCTAGATGTCTAGTTTACTTATGCTTCACCTCTTGCCATGTTTAACAACATTTAATATTGTCGTGTACCTAAACGAGAGTGAACTAAATATTCGAATGTGGAGTTTCGTCAATATGAAACTCGTTGCATATTGAGCTTCACTTAATGTGTAGAAGTTGATTGTTGTGCTTGCCATGTCATGCATAACATGCATCATATTTGAAGAGCATTGTCGGTGTCAAAACCGGCGGATCTCGGGTAGGGGGTCCCGAGCTGTGAGACTAGGATCGATGGTAACAAAGGGACGAAGGAGACGATGTTTACCCAGGTTCGGGCCCTCCTATGGAGGTAAAACCCTACGTCCTGCTTGATTATATTGATGGTATGAAGATTACAGAGTTGGTCTACCTCGAGATTGACTAGCTAAAACCCTAGATGAGTTTCTGTGTCGTATGATCTAAAACCCTCTGGCTTATATAGACACCAGGGGTCATTAGGGTTACATATGGTCGGTTGCCTACCGGAGGGAAAAAACATGCCTAAACTACCATCTTTAACTTGACGGACACGCCACGGCGCCTGAGGTCTCCTACCTAGCGACGAGGCCTTCGATCAATCTTATCTTCAACGAGTGGCGCCTTAAGCCGGACTATGAGAAATAGGTCGGTAGTCCGAGGACCCCTTAATCCCGGACTCCCTCAGTAGCCCCCGGACCAGCCTCCAACGCCGGGGTATATCCGGACAATTTCGCGTGTCGAAGTCTTCGGCTTGCGAGGCGAGTCCCTCTAACTCTTCTTGCTCGTCAACCACCCTGTCATCGGAGAATCCTCGACTGCTGAGAGATGGCGGGACCCATTATAATAACCTTCAGCGCTTCTCGATCCTTGCGCGCCGAGGGGAGACGAGCGGCCCGATAGCTTTTTATAAAACTACGCCTCCCGCAAGGGAGGCACCACTTATTTAAACAAGTTAAATTGCGGTCTGGGTCACATCTTCCTCTTCTTCCCCGTTTTTAGAGAAAAACTTCAAGCGAGAGACCATCGTAAAATCATGGCGAGCGCCCCCAGCTCTTCCTCGTGCCCTTACGGCTTCCGTCCTGGGGATTGGACGAGTTGCTCTGTATCCCTTCTCTGGTTGCACGACCTCGAGACCCAAGGGTATCTTCCTTCCTCAGATCTGGCGGCAACCCGCGCCGGCTTGACATCCTTTGATGGCGAAGCTTTCGCGGAGAATTTCCCCAATCCTAACCAGGGCGAGCGGGTATGCTTTGTGCCCTTCCTCTTACGGGGCCTAGGGTTCCCCATTCATCCTTTCCTCAGGGGGTTACTGGAGTTCTATGGGATCCAGCTCCATCATCTTACCCCCGGGTCCATTCTGCATATTTTGGGCTTTGTCGCTCTCTGTGAAATGTTCTTGGGCTGCGAGGCGCACTTCGAATTATGGAGGAAGTACTTCTGCCTCGTCCCCCGAACTCGGGGTGAGACAATTCGGGAAATCGGAGGAGCCGAAGTGTGTCGCATAGCAGGAATAGGATACCCAGCGGGGACACCGAAGAAGGAATCCGAAGAGTGGTCTTCGGAGTGGTTCTACATCGAGGACGTTTCCCAATTCGATCCAGCTCGGAGGGGCTGGCCCGAATACTCCGACGCTCCACCGAAGAAAAAGTATAATTGGCGGCCGAGGAGTTCGTCCCAAGAGGACAGTGCCGAAGTTCGACGTTTGGCGGCCCACGTAAGGATTCTGGCTCATCACAAGCTGACGATGATCGACGTGATGGCCGCCGCCATCTCCCGATGCGTCCAACCTCTTCAACAAAGGATACATCCTTTGTGGCAATACAACGGAACGAGTGACACCACTCGCTCCCGACAGCTGGGCCCTGCCAATCAGGTGGGCACTTGCCGACTTGTATAAAGGAGAAAAAGAAGATTTTGTTCAGTTGCAGGTTAAGGGGGGCTACTCGAGTTACAACCCTATTGAATGGGTAAACCCTTCGACTCCGCATCTTGAGTTCGGGCATTTACTCGCCCTTTTTGACTAACGCTTTCAATCTGTGCAAACAGGAATGGCGGAGCTTTGCCGAGACAATCAACTGTCCGGCCCCTCAACCAGAGAACAACTCCCGCGACGATGATCCAGGATTTCATGACGATCCGGAGCTGTCACTGGCATATGAAGACGGGCTCTTTTACCAGGAGAGCCTTGATCGATCCAGGGTGGCCATCATAGCCGATCACCCCGGATCACACCCCTCCTCCACTGCGGGCAAGAAGAAAAATTCTACCCGCAAAAGGCAGGCGTCCTCAGTTGACCCAAACATACCGGCTCCCACTCCCAAGCGCCGTTGGTCCTCGCGACGAACGTCTTCTACAACAGCAATGCCCGAGCCGGGCGCCAACAGGAGTCCCTTATGTGAACCGGTCGTGGAGACGGTGCCGAACACTCGATCAACCAAAAGGTAGTTTGTTCGGTCGTTTAATCTATTATTATTATGATCGGTAGGATCTTATAGAAGATCTTATGTCGAATTACTCGACTTACTCAGGAAGCGAGTACAACCCTCCTCCGCCGAAGACATTGCCGGAACGCCCGGCAACACGCATGAGTCAAGATCTTCTGCTTACGCCGAACCCGCCGCAGAGGCCCCCGTGGTCAATCCGACCCCCGAAGACTCTGGGGACGAGGTATCAGTCACTAAATCCGAAGCAGGGAGCGCGATGAGACATCGGCGGCGGCGAGGAATCCTGTGCGATCCGATGTTTTCCGAACAAGAGTTCAATGCTCTACGTTCGGCGGACGCACACCTTGGAGCTGCCCGAGCTGGGTTTGGCGAAGCTGTGAAACTGATATCGTCTGGCTTGAAGGTAAGTGATTTAAAAATTCGGACATAAATGTAAACCCAGTAGCCCCCGAGCCTTGATTTCGTCGGGACGACCGAATTAAGGATCCGCACATTGCTTGCATGGATGATGCAGGCCTCAAGGCAGCAGAATGAGCAATTGGGCAAGGAATTGGCAGCGAGCCGAACACAGGTGGAAACCGTGAAGGCCGAGCTTGAACAAGTAAAGAAGTTTACCCGGGAGGCGCATGGTGAGTATAACTATTCTGCTGATCTTAGCGTATAATCCCATGCTGACGCAATGGTACTCTTAGCAGCTAAATCGATAGGGCAATTGCAAAAAGATTTGGATGCAGCCCGAGACTCCCACAGGTACGCCGAGTCCTAGCATGAGGCCGGCTGTCGTTCATTGCAATGAAACCTTGAGGAGAAGAACCGCCTCCAGGCGGAAAACAAACGACAGGCCGAAGAAATTGAGAGCCTAAAGACTCAATTGGCACAGGCCCAAGAGGAGAACCAAAAATTACAGAGGGGCATGTTAGGTAAGTGTGATTCTAACATCGGAAAGTGCTTCTTATATATGAAGTATAATGGACATGCGTTGACTCATGTATAGGTCTACTATCCGGGCGGCCCAAAGAAGAAATCGGGTCCTACCGGGGAAGCCTTCTGAAGGACCTGTCCGCCCTTCATGAGCGGGCTCGGAGGGCCATGAAGAGCATGATAAAAGCGCTATGGCCTGCCGATCAACCTCCGGATGAGATGAGCGAACTGGTTGATCGATTCAAGGGAGCCCAAAGTCGATTCGAGCTATGGAAGACCTCGGCCTGCCGAGAGGGAGCACGAGAGGCGTGGGCGATGATCAAGACCCGTTATACCGGCCTTAACCCCGAGCATATGGCTCGGGTTGGGCCGGTAGGATCGGATGGGCAAGAAGTGCCGCTTCATTTGGTGTACGACCATGTGATGCCCGTCGTCCGTCTCTCGTAGGAAGATTGCTCCCTGGACGCCTTAATAGACAATCTCGACCAGCAGCCAAATGTATGATTATATGTAACCATGTACGGATAATCAAGAAATTGCTCCGTCTGTGTTGTAAATTTTGTCTTAACCGGCCATCGGCTTCGACCTCCTGCACTAAGAGCTTGGAAGTGTTCCTTAGAAAATATCACTCGAGAAGAGTGAATTGTGTTCGGGGAACCAGGCAATCCGGCCATTTGGTACGAACGGACAAAAAGCACACAGGGAGATATGTTATATTACTGCTTAGCGTAAGAAACATCTTCTGAAGAAAATAGTACCTCTATTGACACCTTTCTTCAGGGTGCTACGTAAATCGTAGATAATAAGGCCGTATACTGCTAGTATGCGACTAATGGCTTTCGTGAGAAAAGAAACCCGAGTAATGGTGACAACGACCATAATCTTATTTGTTGATCCCGTCGTAGCCGACCAATTTTCTGCTGAAGATAGCTAGCATTCGGCTTCACCCGTCTGAGGTACGTATCCAGATGACCCGGTCGTAACAATCGCAGAGGTGCTCCCTTTACCCTCTAGCCGAACAATCGGGAACGTAGAGGGTAAGCGCACGAGCGAGGCAACCCGGCTTGGCAAAAATCTTAGTTCGAATTGATTCATATAATGGCGTAAAAAATCGACAAGAGAAACGTGCTTACACAATAAATGTGAATGGATGCTTAAAATATATAATCATCGGCTTCGGGAAGAAGCCCCCAGGTGCTATGTTCGGATTTAGCATTTAAGGATGCATGACGAAAATCTTAATACAAGACCGGTTTAGCCGAACATAGACTTGGGGATAGAAAATCCAAACCTACCAAAAATGAAGGTGGAGGGAAAAGAAAAAAATAAAGAAAAAGGAAAGAAAAAGGAGGTAAAGGGTAAAGAGTATGACGACACCAGTTTATCCGTAGAAGCGCCGAAGACGAGCTGCATTCCATGGGTTTGGTTCAAGGCGGTTATCCGACGGGTTTCGAAGACGGTAAGCCACTCCCGCGAGTACTTTGTCGATTATGAAGGGGCCCTCCCATTTGGGTTTGAGTTTATGCTTCTGCTTCTCCACGAGCCGTAAGACGAGTTCACCCACATTATACGCTTTTGCCCTGACCTCCCTACTCTGGTAACGTCGGGCCTGCTGTTGATAAAAGGTAGAGCGAGCCCGAGCTATGTCGCGCTCTCCTTCTAAGGCGTCCAAGTCGTCCTGCCGATCTAACTTGGCCTCCTTTTCCTCGTACATGCGCACTCGAGGTGCGTCGTGAATAATGTCACAGGGGAGGACTGCTTCTGCCCCGTAGACCATGAAGAACGGTGTGTATCCCGTTGATCTGTTTGGGGTGGTACGCATGGCCCACAGAACGGAATCAAGTTCCTCCACCCAATGGCAGTCGGACTCATGAAGAGATCGGACCAAACGTGGCTTAATACCACTCATAATGAGGACGTTGGCTCGTTCGACCTGTCCATTGGTCTGTGGGTGATATACCGATGCGTAATAGAGCTTAGTGCCCATTTTTGCGCACCAATCTTTTACTTCCTGGGCCATGAAGTTGGATCCATTGTCCGTTATTATACTGTGCGGGACACCGTAACGGTGTACGACGCCGGATATAAAGTCGATTACTGGTCCGGACTTGGCTGATTTGACAGGTTTTGCTTCGATCCATTTGGTGAACTTATCCACTATGACCAGTAGGTATTTATTTTTCTTGGTCCCCCCTTTAAGTGGTCCGACCATGTCTAGCCCCCAGACCGCAAAGGGCCAAGTGATCGGGATAGTCCGAAGAGCCGTTGGGGGCATGTGACTTTGATTTGCAAAAAGTTGGCATCCCACACAATGCTGGACAAGCGACTGGGCGTCCACTCGAGCGGTGGGCCAGAAGAAACCAGCCCGAAAGCCTTTGCTTACTAAGGCCCTCGCTGCAGCGTGATGGCCGCCCATTCCTGCGTGGACTTCGGCCAAGAGCTGCCGCCCTTCTTCCTTAGATATGCACCGCTGGAGTACTCTGGTGGTGCTTTTCTTGTATAACTCACCCTCGTGGACTTTGTAGGCCTTGGATCGCCGGATTATGCGTCCCGCCTCTGTCTGATCGTCTGGGAGTTCTTAGCGAAGAAGGTAGTCAAGGAAGGGCTCGGTCCATGGTGCGATTACTGCCATGACCTCATGAGCCGAAGGCGTTTCGTCCATTACGGAGCCGCCGATGATTTGGTCGTATGGTTCGTTTATAGGGGGAACAACCTCTTCCGCGCTGATGGGTCCGGTGCCCTTATTGTCGTCCTGCCAAACCACTGATGGCTTAAAGAGCCGTTCGAGGAAAGTGTTTTTCGGGACGGGGTCGCGTTTGGCCCCCATGCGGGCCAATACATCGGCAGCCTGGTTGTTGTCTCTAGCGACATGATGAAATTCCAGCCCCTCGAACCGTGCAGATATTTTAAGGACAGTGTTTCTATATGCCACCATCTTCGGGTTTTTGGCATCGAACTCGCCGTTGATTTGAGAGATGGCCAGGTTGGAGTCTCCCCGTACCTCCAGCCGTTGTATGCCCATTGAGGCTGCTATCCGAAGACCGTGCAAGAGTGCTTCGTATTCGGCTGCATTGTTGGAGTTGGCATACATGATGTGCAACACGTATCGAACGTTGTCGCTTGTGGGGGATGTCAGAATAACTCCAGCCCCCAGTCCGGCCAAAGTTTTGGATCCATCGAAGTACATCGTCCAATGGGAGTATGTACTATATTCCCTGGGGAGCTCAGCCTCTGTCCATTCGGCGAGGAAATTTGCCAGCACCTGAGATTTAATAGCTCGTCGTGGTTTGTAGGCAATTTCAAAAGGAAGGAGCTGAATGGCCCATTTGGCTATGCGGCCGGTGGCGTCCCTGTTGTTGATTATGTCGTTCAGGTGTACTTCGGATGCCGCCGTAACCGAACACTCTTGGAAGTAGTGTCTTAGTTTCCATGATGCCATAAATACTGTATAGGCTATCTTCTGGTAGTGCTGGTATCTGGACTTGCACTGCGTTAGTACTTCTGACACGTAATAGACCGGCTTCTGTATCCGGAATTTGTGTCCCTCCTCCTCTCGTTCGACGACGAGCACCGCGCTAACGACTTGGTTGGTGGCCGATATGCATAATAACATGGGCTCACCAGCGCCTGGTGCTGTGAGTATGGGATTACTTGCCAGCAGTGTTTTAATTTCTTCTAACGCAGCCGTTGCTTCATCGGTCCATTCGAAATTGTTGGTCCGTTTCAGCAATCTGTAGAGCGGTAAAGCCTTTTCACCGAAGCGGGAGATAAAGCGACTAAGCGCCTCCACACAACCAGCCAACCTTTGGACATGCTTTAGCTCTGTTGGAACTGCAAGTTCTGATAGGGCACGGATCTTGGCCGGATTCGCTTCTATTCCTCTATGGGAAACGATGAATCCGAGCAGTTTACCAGCGGGGACTCCGAATACACACTTCTCCGGATTGAGCCGTATATCGTACTCGCGTAAGCTGGCAAAGGTTTTCCTTAGGTCGTCGACCAGCTGGCTGATGTGTTTGGTTTTAATGACCACATCGTCAACGTATGCCTCGACTGTTTTACCAACCTGTTTTTGAGACAGGTCTGGTTCATGCGCTGGTATGTAGGCCCAACATTTTTTATCCCAAAAGGCATTGTGTTGAAGCAGAATGGCCCGTATGGGGTGATGAATGCGGTTGCAGCTTGGTCGGATTCCTTCATTTTGAGCTGACGGTATCCGGAGTAAGCGTCGAGGAAACACAGTGAATCGTGTCCGACTGTGGCGTCAATGATCTGGTCTATCCATGGTAGGGGGAAAGGGTCCTTGGGGTAGGCCTTGTTAAGGTCTTTGAAGTCGACGCACAGCCGCCAGGATTTGTCTTTCTTTGGTACCATCACGAGATGTGCCAACCATTCGGGGTGCTTAATCTCCCGTATGAATCCGGCCTCTAGCAGTTTGGCTAATTCTTCACCCATAGCTTCTCGTTTGGGCTCAGAAAAGCGGCGTAGAAACTGTTTGACGGGCTTGAAGCCTTCGATGATGTTCAGACTATGTTCTGCTAGCCGCCGTGGGATTCCAGGCATATCAGAAGGGTGCCAGGCGAAGATGTCCCAATTTTCTCGTAAGAATGCTCATAGTGCTTCATCCACCATGGGGTCCAGCTGAGCTCCGATGGACGTTGTCTTGTTGGGGTCCGTCAGGTGTACCTGGAATTTAACGATTTCATCTGCAGGTTTAAAGGACGTGGATTTGGGCATTTTGCTAAGAATCACATCGTCCTTATCTACTGTTGACCGGAGTGTGGTCAGTTCTTCTGCAGCGAAGGTCTCAGCTAGTGCCTCGAGGGCGAGCGATGCTGTTTTGTTTTCAGCTCGAAGGGCTATGTTCAGATCACTGGCGATTGTGATTAGTCTGTTTGGGCCTGGCATCTTGAGCTTCATATACCCGTAATGTGGTATAGCCTAGAATTTTGTGAAGGCGTCACGCCCCAATAGGGCATGGTAGCCGCTGGGGAAGGGCAAGATATGGAAGAGAAGTTCTTCAGGTCGGTAGTTTTCGGGCGTGCCGAACACTACGTCCAGGGTGATACGTCCTGAACAACGCGCCTCTCTCCCAGGAATAATCCCTCGGAATGTTGTGCTGCTATGCTCGATGCGAGATCGGTCGAATTGCATTTTTTCCAGGGTATCTTCCTAGATGAGGTTTAAACCACTGCCGCCATCCATTAGCACTTTATGCAACCTGAAGCCATTGACGATGGGGTTTAAGACCAGTGCGGCGGGTGTATGATCAGGACGGATGGTTGGTCGGTCAGTATCTCCGAATGTAATGGGTATGTCTGCCCATGAATTTGTTGCTGCCACATGATAGACCTGTTCGAGTTCTCTAAGAGCTATTTTCCTCCTGTTCCTTGAGGGGAACGTTTCATAGATCGTCAGGACTTCAGCATTGTATTCTGGTGGCAGTGTGGAGCGCTTGTTCGGCGGTAGTGCCTCAAGGATTGCTTCACCACTTTTTGCGACCTGCCTGACGACCCAGCAGGCTCTAAGGCAGTGAGTCGGGCTTGTGTTCAGCAATACGGAATGTATAGGGCATGGTTTATCCAATAGCCCGTCAAGGACAGTTCTGACCCCCCGTAAGGGGCCGATTTCTCTTTTCGGCGGGTTCGAGTTCGGCTAGCCGCTTCGGAGGTATCCTCTTTTTCCGGTCTCCTCTAGGGTACTCGGTAAAGGTTGGTTCCGAAAGTAGCCGCTCGGTTTGCCAGGTGCTCTCCATGGCACAATATTTTTGCACCAAGTCAGACAGCTCGGTGAAGTTGTGAATGTGCCGACGAGCCAGGGCGTTGAGAATCCCTTCGTCGTGACAATTGCGAGTGAAGGTTGCCATTATCTCCTGGCACTAAGACCTCGTGTTTTGTTTCTGGCGAGTTGGAGTCTAGCCCAAAAATGATGAACCGACTCTCCTGGTAAATGTTCAACATCCCGTAAGTCCGAAGACTTGGACTCTGATGCGATGCTTGAGTGCTCAACTTGGGTGGTGGGTGGGAAAAACTTTGATTCCATGCCGCGATGTGAGTCCGAAATTACTAGTTCCGAGTTGCATGCTAGACCAGAGGCCGGTACCGACCTATCTCCGGAGCGAACTCCAAGGTCTGGATTACAAGCGAGGCCTCGATGATCAGAGATTGGGGTATAAACCATTTTTAATTCTGGTCGTTGGGGGGATGAGCCTCCAGCCGGACACTCGACGGTGGCGACTAAGTGAGTGACCGTGGGGACGAGAATCTCCCTATCGTCGGGCTTAAGCCCGAGCCGGTCATAGACCGGGGTCTGATCGTCAATCATACGCATGGTCTGAATCCGATCAAATAGCTCGTTTAGAAACGAGGCGACGGCAGGATGCGTGTCGCTGAAGCGAGTGGGGTCGATATGCGGCGTCACGGTTCCGGAGTTACATGAAAGCAGATCCGGGTCCTGTTCGGCCGCAGCAGATCCGGTCACAACGACTGGATTGGGCGTTCTAGACGGCCCGAGGGTGAAGGCCGCCTCAGAGGTGAGGCCTGATGTCTTCGACGTCAAGGCGTTGGGACCTGCGGGCTCCTCCATGAGAATTGAGGGTCCTATTAAGACAAGTTCTCCCCGCGAATCAGCGACGAACTCTAGGATTCCGAATCTGATTCCTTGATCGGGGGCAAGGCTTCCGATCTGGCCAAGATGGCCGGTCGGGACGGCGTGCGACGAGGCATCGCTGCCTGTGAAGATCTGATCTGAGATGAGAATACCCTGGCTGCAGATCTCGTTGCTTATGACAAGGCGAGCCATCGATTCCTCTGGCGATCACAGCGGAACTCTCAATGAAAGCACCAATGTCGGTGTCAAAACCGGCGGATCTCGGGTAGGGGGTCCCGAGCTGTGAGACTAGGATCGATGGTAACAAAGGGACGAAGGAGAGGATGTTAACCCAGGTTCGGGCCATCCTATGGAGGTAAAACCCTACGTCCTGCTTGATTATATTGATGGTATGAAGATTACAGAGTTGGTCTACCTCGAGATCGACTAGCTAAAACCCTAGATGAGTTTCTGTGTCGTATGATCTAAAACCCTCTGGCTTATATAGACACCAGGGGTCATTAGGGTTACATATGGTCGGTTGCCTACCGGAGGGAACAAACTTGCCTAAACTACCATCTTTAACTTGACGGACACGCCACGGCTCCTGACGTCTCCTGCCTAGCGACGAGGCCTTCGATCAATCTTATCTTCAACGAGTGGCCCCTTAAGCCGGACTATGAAAAATAGGTCGGCAGTCCGAGGACCCCTTAATCCCGGACTCCCTCAAGCATCATTTCATGCATATGTTGTGGTGTATCTTGTGTTGATTGTTTGTTCCGGATTGCTTCTTTTCGATAGAGTTCCGAAAGCGTTCGGAGTGTGAGGATTCGTTCGACTACGTCCCGTTCGTCTACTTCATGGATCGCCTGCTTCACGGATTCGTTCTTCTTCCAAGCGGGATCTCAAGCAAGATGATCATTTCCCTGGATACCATTACTATCATTGCCATGCTAGTTGTCTCGTTTCTATCGTTGTCTCGCTACCTACCACTTGTTTGTCAAGCCTCCCAAAAAGCCATGATAAGCCTCTAACCCCTCCACATCCTAGCAAAACATTGTTTGGCTATGTTACCGCTTGCTCAGCCCTTCTTATAGCGTTGCTAGTTGCAGGTGCAATTGTTTCCAGCTATCACAATATTATTGCTATTTAATTTAATGCACATATATACTTGGTAAAAGGGTGGAAGGCTCGGCCTTTTGCTGGGTGTTTTGTTCCACTTTTGCCGCCCTAGTTACTTGTGTACCGGTGTTATGTTCCATAATTGAGCGCTCCTAACATGCTCGGGGTTGTTATGGGGACCCCCTTGACTTTCGTTTTAGGAAAAACTTGTCTGGCAAGGCCCAACTTTGGTACTACATTTTCCCAACATAATAATACTGAACACCGTTACTAAAGCATAGGGCGTCATGAACCCGAGGAGTTAATTCAACATAACACAGGGAGGGCCAGTGCTGATGGTGCTGGTCCTAAATAGAGCACTCTGCTGGGCCAACCCGGGGCAACTCGGGTGATGTCTATCAGGCCACTGTACACTAGCTCATCCGGTTGTGCCCTGAGAACGAGATACGCGGCTCCTATCGGGATTGTCGGCACGTCGGGCGGCCTTGCTGGATTTGTTTTACCTTTCTCGAACATATTGTGCGCGGGATTTCGACGACACTTCGGGCTATCTCGAAGTTGAGATTTTCCATCGGGATTCCGCAAATACTACGGGTGATTCTGCGGTTGAGGAATTCCAACGCAGCTTGTGGTTAGTTTTTGATGGATGAGTTGGAGCACCCCTGCAGGGTTAAATCTTTCGGAAAGCCATGCCCGCGGTTACGTGGCAACTTGGAAACTTTGTTTAACACCCGCTCATAGTAAACTTGAAGTAAACTCAAATAAAATACACCAACCGTGTGCGTAACCGTGACTGTCTCTTCTCATGATTTCTGAACCGAGAGAGAACACGGTGGGGTTATGTTTGTTCGTAAGTAGGTGTTCAGGATCTCTTAGAGATCATTAATAGTTCACGTCCGTTTATGCGACGATCATCCCCCTTTATTATTGTACTCGTAAGTTAGCCACTCAAATAAATGCTTAGTGCTTGCTGCAGCCTCACCACTAAACCATACCTCACCCATTAAGCTTTAATAGTCTTGATACCCTTGGAAATGAGATTGCTGAGTCCCCGTGGCTCACAGATTACTACAACAACAGTTGCAGGTACAGGTAACGCGATGATTTGACGTGAGAGCGATGCTTTGTTTGATTTGGAGTTCTTCTTCTTCTTCATCGATCTAGGATGGGTTCCAGGCGGCAGCCTGGGATAGCAAGGATGGATGTCAATTTATCGTTTGATTTCATTCGTAGTCGGACCCTGCTATTCTGTATGATGTTTGGAGATGTTGTTGTATTGATGTAGCTTGTGGCGAGTGTAAGCCAATTCCATATACTCATCTCTTCTTACATCTACTTGTAATGATATCCTTTCTTGCGAAATGACGAGATGCGCTTCTATCCCTGTCGAGGCCCTCGTGCCAAAATAAGGATAGGATCGCATCTTGGGTGTTACAGAAATAGACTAGAAGAGAAGAGAAGTATAGAAACTATTGCACTTAGCAACTAGGCATAGTTTTTGAAAAGGGTTTTATCCTAACTAACGTCCATTTTAACTAAGGCTTCCTACAGTCAGGATGGCTCTGATACCAGCTTTGTGGGGACCCCGACTCATAAGTCATGATCATCGAATGCACGTGTACAGTGATCCCAGAGATCAATGCTCACTGAACACACAGAAGCTGAATAACAAGAGCCTTACATCCATACATATCGTCTTACACAAATAAAGACCATCAAGGTTAAGTCTTACATAGATAGGACATGAAGGCCAAACACCAAACATAACTAGTAGCGGAAATCTTGGTCGAAAGCGTGAACCCATGCCATCTGCCTTAACCCTACACGCATTCTGACTGGGAAGCGTCCTAGTTCGCATGCTCGTCACCAACGAAATCTTCACCATATTCCCGCTCTTTCATGCCTCGCCAATTAAATAACCAGTGGCAAGCCAATGAGTACTTTGAATGTACTCGCAAGCAACCCATATTTTGGAACAAGGTATGACAATGCATGATATAGCACTAAGTAGGTAAGTTTGCAGAAAGCTAATTTTGAATGCAATGACATAATCAATTGACTTGTAAAAACATGCATCAACAGGTTACCGATATCCATATGCACAAGTTATAGATATCGCCATAAGCAGGGGTTGAACATCTCATGTTTAGTCATCATGTCAAGTCATCCGAGTTAGCTCAAGTATCATCTTTCACACACACACACACACACACGCACACACACACACACACAGTTTTGTGAAAACATCGGACGTAGTTTAAGCAGGACCACCAACTGTCCATGACCGTGAACTCGGCTATTCGAATAGTTTTACACTCTGTAGAGGTTGCACACTTTACCCACGAGACTCTGGAAACTTCCGTGTCAAGCCACGACTCGCGGTATTATTCATACCCGAGGTAAGTACCCCAACAATGCCTTTCCCCTTGTGATACTAACAAAGAGTCCAATCGTTGGTGCCATCCCTCATGATGTACATCACAAGTATCATCCACGAGCGCACGCAACGGTGTGCCCGGTGTCTGTGAAAACAGCCCATGATCATCCTTTCCGGCATGACCCCGTATCGAGAGTGACCATGTCACTCCCGCCACTAGTAATGCAGGCTCTTCGTTAGTACCCACCAAGGTAATCAACAAGGCCCCGTCCCATAAGGGCTATCATGGTTGTACATGTAAGATTGGGATGGTCAGCAGATCATAAATCTCTCCGTTTTCAAAAACACACACACAACTTGCCTCGGTACACCACTTCTTTATCAAGTGGTGACCTAGCTCAACATCATCTCCCTCAAGCATTAGTGGCACCTGACAGGGTTTTCGAAAAGTCTTTGAAATCATTTCCTTTCCGACACCATGCATTTTCCTATCCCATTTGCGTAGCATCTACTTAGCAACCTATCTACGTCCCACCCACACAACTCTAAGCAAAAGGAGAGTCATGTCATGCAAGTATCAACGAGGAAGTAATGGAGGCAACCCATAAAGGTGGTCACCACATCATCATGATTCAATGCACTGAAATAAAGTGCCCTATGTCATGCATAAAAATGGTTTCTTAATCATGGTCTAAGGGCTGCTTGCCTGGCTCAACAAAGTCCTCGGGGTCTTCAAAGTCTTCTGGTCCAACTCCCTCGTTAACAACGCAATCTATCATCGCAATATTAATGGGCAAAAATAAGAACACGGCAAAAACAAAGAACAAAACTATTCCTAAAAATGTTAACCCACTCTGTAAACTACTATACAAAAAACTAAAAATATTAGTTTTTGATTTTGAAAGGAAAAGGTTGTGAAAAGTATTTTAACAGTGGTTTTGAATATACAAAACTAAGTTTTAATTAAAGCCAATACATAAAACTATTTTCAAAAAGTGCACAAGTGGCATCATTAAATACTACACAATATTACAAGTTTTTAGGAATTTGAATCACTGGATTTGGATGAATATCTAATCCAGAGGAATTTTTGGAAACAAACACTAAAATGAATAAAAGAAAATCGGGCACAGGCGGCTGGGCCAGATCGGGTGCAGCTGGGCCGGCCCAGAGCCGAGGCGGCCTGAGGCGAACCGGTGCCCCCGCGCTCGCCAGGTTCAAACCTGGCGGGCGGGGGCCAGGTGCCAGCCCCACAGAGGGGAAGAGAGAGGGAGGGGAGGATGACAGGTGGAGCCCACCTGTCATCTTCTTCCTAGCGACAGGGAGGCAGCGATGCTCACCGGCGACGATTCTGGTGACAGCGAGGCCAGTTAGCGGTGGGAATGGAACCAGGGAGGAGCCGCAGTTCCGGTAGGGGTTGGAGTTGGTCGTCGTAGCTCAGGATTTCGCCGACGACAATGTGGCTGTGGCGGAGAGGCTCGGGAGGTGGTCACCGTCGGCGTTTCCTGCAGCAGTCCGCGCGGGGAAGGGAGGGGAAGGCGTCAGGGAGGTGCGTAGGTCAAGGATCAAGGAAGAAAGGAGGCAAAGGAGGCTCGTACCACGCGAACGCCGGCGACCCGAGACGGCATCGATCGGCTCGATCCCGTGCACTAGGTCTCCGAGGGGTCGGTTGGGTGGGACTGGGGGTCGATTGGGGGCGTCAGAAGGCGAGAGGAGGACAGAGGGGAGTCCGGGCTTGCTTTATATAGCGATCCCGAGGTTCACCGTGGACGGGGTCCATGGCCGCCTGCGGGGACGACCCGGATGGCCACAGGAGGGGGTTCCTGGCCTCTGAGCGGTGCTCGTGGGGTTCGTCTAGGATGCGGGAAGGAAGAGAGAGAGCCGGGGATGGTCAGAGGCGGGCCAGCAGCGTGGCCAGGCACTGGCCGGAGTGGGCGGCGTTGGGTACGCGTTGCCGCGGTCGCCGGAGAGAGCGGGAGGAGGGGGCTGGCAGCTTGGCTTCCTACTAGCGTGCGGGAGCAGCACGAGTTGGTCGGGGGCAACGGACAGGGGCGGCTACAGTGCTCTGGTGCACTATAGCATGCTCCAGAGCGCCCAAATGGCCGGCACTGGCATATAAAATGGACGCAGGCTTGTCCACTTATTTCCTGGAGGTACTAAGGATGTCAACAAGTACTTAGGAGCTAAGGAATAGGCAGGGGTGAGGAAATGGAGAGAGGGAGAGATAAAACCAGCTCTGCCATTGCTGTCCAGAGAGGTAAATGGGGTTTTTACCCTACTCCATGATTGAGCCTGGGCTTGAAATTTTTACTGGGGGTAGAGGAGGCATATAAGTGATTGTGGTAAAAATCTTAGGTCAAGGAGAACAGGTTAAAAGGTGAAACCAGTAACTTTAGGATTTAACCAGAAGTTGTTTGATGTTGATTTCAGAAAATAAATGAGTTTGCTTGCCATGAGATTTAATAGGATAAAAGGGTAGGTAAAATAGGGTGGATCACCAAGTTTGACATCATTTGAAGGAAATTGACAATGCAAACTTTGTGAACCCTAGAAATGAGCAGAAACTGCTTTTCTTGGATCTAGTCATGCATATCTATTCTCCTTAATGCACCACTTGGTGTGGTGGCATCATTTGGGTATTAGAGCATGTCCACAAAGTTTGAGATCAATAGGAGACAGTTGGCAATGTAGACTTGCTCAAATTTGGATCTGGACAGGAATTATTTTGGGATATTTTTGTGAATCAAAACAATTGGGATTGGGATGAAATTTTTCAAGATCATCACACATAGCATGTGTGACTTGCTAGAATTTTCCTGGATTTATTTGATAATTTTTCATATAGAAATATTTCAAATGCTTGAAATGAACAAAGATGGTTTTGGAGGGTTTTGTCCAATATTTTGAACATGGCCATGTGTTGAAACTCATGTATATGGAAAATATATGTCCACTGAGTTTCCCTAAATTTTCTCAAATATTTTGAAAGCATCAAAATAATTTTTCCCTATGAAAGACCATTTCTGGCCTTAAGAAAAAGCCTTTAAATAAAATAGGAAAATAATGTTTAAAATTAATATTTGGTGGTTTTGCGAAGTCTTATATATAGCAGGTTCCAAATAAAGTCTTTGGGGCAAAACAATCCACCCAATTTGAGGACTTGTAGTTCAACGCTCAACTCAGGGGTTTTTGAAAACCTAATTTGAATAAATCCTTTTTGGTCAAAATAATGTTTGATAAAAATATTTTTAGGTCCTATACACATGGTATGATCATTGGGCAGAGAGGTTGGATCAAAGAAGTGAGTTCTAGAGGGAAGAGGATGTTTGAGTGCCAAAACACAATCAACCAAACAAGCAAACATCAATCAATTCAAACATGCACTAGCACTCAAAAGTTTTAAATGGGTCCAAATTTTATAAATCATAGTTAGGGAAAGTGGTACAACACAGGGTGTGACAGATCGAGAAACGAAAACAACTCTGAAATGCTCTGGGTCGGAATGAAGATGATTTCTCATGACTAGAAAGCAATTCGAGACGATAGCTTGAAGCTGAAACCATGAATCTTCATGAGAACGAATAAAGATTTAAGGACACCCTTCTTAGGTTTTCAACACAAAGAATGTTGGCTGGAAACACCACTAATATTGTTGAGACCCCCCAGAACAATGAATAAAGAAAGGTTGAGCCAACGATGAAAATGATTCAAAAATGATCTTGGAGATGGAATATGACTGATGAAATTCATTCTTACGTCACATTTGAAAAGATCTTGAGAAGCTCATGGAAAAAATAGAAAAGCCATAGGATCCTGGAGAAGAACCTGTGAGTTATGGTCCCACTCAAAGAAAACACCATTGAAATGATTGCTTAGAAGAGAAATTGCACCGGTACAAATTTAAAACTTGATGATGTGAGAACCTTGAAATAAATTATGTTGATTTGAGCAGAAACACAAGTCTTCTGAGATATGCTGAAAACTCCGCAGAAGAATAGAAAGAGGCTTGGCTAAAAATTACCAACACGAGAAAGCATTGGACAGATGATGAAGGATATGGAAAACAGCGAGAGGTTGAATTGAATTCACCGGGGAAGAAAACGAGAACGAAGAATGATGATCTTGAAGCTCCTGAGGATCTTGATATGAAAAACACCGGATTGAAACATGGAAGAAAACGGATGCAAAAGCTTCACCTGAATAAAAGGACACTTGATTCGAGATGTATGGCTCCGGAATAAAAAGGGTGGGAGGGTGGGAAAAACAAAGTCAACTTAGATAGATGAAAAGAACTCCGGAAAGAAATATGCGGATTGATCTTACAAATGTTGAAAAAGATTGAATTATCTTGAAGAGAAGCACATCGGTTGGGAAAATTTTGACATGACAATTTGATTGAGAAAAAGGATTAGCACTCCCATAGAAATATGAGAACACGGCTTGGGAAAGATATGGAATCAACATTTGGCACCGAAGCCACTCGAATTACCATACTCCAACAAAACAACGGACCGGGCTTGCGGATTAAGCCACAAACAAATACGTAACCCATGATGCATTGGTTGGAAGGATAATCCTAGGTAACTACTTGAATTCCCACCTGAGAACTCCCGAAATCGGGAGTTATGCAATCTGGTCCAACGGATACAAGGAAAACATCCATCACTCAACTCCTAGCATGATACTATGCTCCAATGTATCAAATCCGTCAACACATAACCAGAGGTCTCGGAAACTCATCTACCTCAGACCCACGTAATCACAACAATACTAAATATGGTAGTACATCTGATCCCCCTCCCCAGTACTGGTTGGTGCCAAACTCTTCTCGCCACAAAAAGTATTGAAGCGACTTCGAACATCTTCACCCTAAGATGCTAAGGAAACTGAATTTTAACGAGTGTGACAAGAACCCCTTGGATCTCTACTCCCCTGCACTTCCCCCAAGTGTCGGGAGGCACTAAGAACAGAATTCTGTCACAACAATATCATAGAGGTTCCAAAATACCCGCATGATCCTAAAAAAATAAGTCAAAAGAGGGGTGGAATAAAAACTCCTACATCACGATAACTCACCAGAGCGATGATGGGATGAAAAATAAAAAGAATTCCTACTCTTCAATATAACTAGACTCAAAATAGTTTTTTTTCTAGACTAGACAACGGCCAAGTTCAATCAATCAAGGGGGCTCCTAGGTCGGTACTACTCTGATACCAAATTGCAATGCCCAATATGCGGTCCTATCCTCACGGAAACTTGAAAGTCTCAACAGGGATAGAAGCGCAGATCGGAGACGCTTTAACAAGCTGGATATCGTCACAAATACATGTACTGAAGAGAAGAGAATAAAAGATATTGACTTACACTCGCCGCAAGCTACAACATGAATAACTCAATACATCAATACATAGAAATCATCATACAGAAGAGCAGGATCCGACTATGGATGAAATCAAACGAAAAGAAGACGACGTCCACCCTGCTAATCCCAGGTTGCCGACCTGGAACCCATCCTACGATCAACAACGACGAAGAAGAAACTCCAAATAGAACAAGCATTGCTCTCACGTCAAAGTGTCGCTTTACCTGTACCTGCATCTGTTGTTGTAGTAATATGTGAGCCACGGCCGGGGACTCAGCAATCTCATTACCAAGGGTACCAAGACTAGCAAAGACTAATGGGTGAGGAATGGTTAAGTGGTGAGGTTGCAACAAGCACTAAGAATTTGATATCTAGGTAACTTACGAGTACAAGAACAAGAAGAGTGTTCTATGCATAACGTATGTCAGCTGGTAATGATCAAGAAGTAATCCTGAACACCTACTTACGAGTCATTCATAACCCCACCATGTTCCCTTCTTGGTTCAAACCTCACAAGAAGAGACGGTCACAGTTATGCACACGGTTCGTGTATTTTAATTGAGTTTCCTTCAAGTTTTCTATTACCGGGTATTATAAACTTTCCAAGTTTCCACATAACCGCGGGCATGGCTTTTCGACAGACTTAACCCTGGAGGAGTGCTCCTGCTCATCCATCACAAACCAACCGCAAGCTGCGGTGGAAAACCTCAACCGCGGGATAGCCCGAAGTGTCCTTGGAATCCCGGTGCACATGACAATCATTAAAGGTAAAACAAATCCAGCAATACCTCCCGGCAGGCCAGATCCAGATAGAGCCGCACATATCTCGTTCTGAGGGCACTACCGGATGAACACTACGTACGATGGCCAAATTAAACACCCAAGTTGCCCCAGGGTGGCCCCGCAAGTGGCTCTAGTTTGGACCAACACTCATGAGGAGCACTGGCCTGATTTGATCATTAATGAGCAAACGGGGTGATCATCCCTTGTGCAAGTTTTATTAGTTAAGCCAATGTAGTACCAATGTTGGGCTTTGCCGGAAGAGTTTTATCCTAAAAAGAGTTATCAAGGGGTCCCCACAACAACCACAAGCATGCTAGGAGCGCTCAATATGGAACATAACACCGGTAATCAGAACCTAACGCGGCAAGGGTGGAACAAAACACCTGGCAAAAGGCCGAGTCTTCCACCCTTTACCAAGTGTATAGATGCATTAATTAAATAAACAAGATAGTGGGATATCCGAACATATCCATGTCCCAACATGGAACAAACTGCACCTACGACTAGCAACGCTATAAGAGGGGCTGAGAAAGCAGTAACGTAGCCAAACAAAGGTTTGCTAGGACGGTGAATGGTTAGAGGCTTATCATGGCATTTTGGGAGGCTTGACAAACAAGTAGTAGGTAGTGAGACAAAGCGATTGCAATGAGACAACTAGCATAGTAAAGATAGTAGTGATATCCAAGGTAATGATCATCTTGCCTAGAATCCCGCTTGGAAGAAGAACGAATTCGTGAAGTAGACGAACGGGCGTAGTCGAATGAATCCTCACACTCCGAAGCGAGAACTAATGAGAAGCAAAACCAGAAAAGAAATAAGCAACAAGGTAAACAAACAAGGTAATACATTTATGCTTTAATCAAATGCATGCATGTCATTTTAAATGTTGTTAACATGGCAAAAAAAATATAGGAAGTTGAAATGAAACCTTGGTCCACTAGTGGAGTGGATCAAGTGGTACTTCATGTGCACTTAGGTGAATTATATAAGCTGGTCAGAACATGAACATGGTGATCGATATGATGCATGGCATGTCAATATTCATGTTCTACACTCAGTTGTACCACAAATGCATATAAAGAATGTTATGATCGGATTTACGGTTCTACCGGAGAGAAAGAAATGATTACGGGATGGGAAACATGGTAACCGGAAAGGAGAATAGTATATGGGAAAAATCTTGGCAACCCAAGTATGCCACTGGATAGGATAGGAAGAGTATTTCCAAATACAAATAAATTTTATAAGATTTGGAGCTACGATGCAAAAGTTGTGCTCGGTGTAAGAAAATAAGTATTTTGCACAAATCTGAGACAAACATGAGGTTGGCTTGTCGCAAAAACCGGACCGGGGCTATGACGGGGTACTCGTGGACGCGGTCGGGGAGGTCGACGGGGCTTGCTAAACCGGTGACAAGGTGGTGGCTGAACCAGTCATGGCTCTTGACTGCGGCGTCTAGGCTCGAGGGAGGCGATAAGGAGGAGTGGCGGCACGGAGGAGGAACGATGGGAGAGGGATTAGAGGAGGAAGGAGAAGGGAAGGAGGAGAAAAATAACGGGGAAGAGGAGATGGTGGCGAGCCGACACTGCTGCTTGGTTACTCGCCGGCAAGGTTCGGGCAGAGGCAAGCCGATGGCTTGGCCTTGGGACGGAGGGGTCGGACACAGGCGCGGGACGAACTCCTACTCGGGGACGAAGGTGTGAGGATTTGGGGACCAGCGCTTGCGGGCCATGCGGGTGCTTGTGTGGCTGTGGGAGCTTTGCTCCGGTGGTTGTGCAGACGAAGTGGTCTGCGCGTCTGGACGCATCCATGAGCGCAGATGGTTGGGGAATGGGGATCTGGGAGGACCCCGAGATTGGAGGCGACCAAGTGTGGGTGGCGGCGCAGGCGGGACAAACCTCCTAGATTTTAGGGTTGGACAGATTTGGCTAGGGTTGGCACTCCTATTTATAGCGTAGGTAATAGGAGGAGGGTTTGGGGCAAATTTGATCATCGGATTGCGATCGGACAATCTGAGTTAGACGGAGGTTTTGGTGGGCTGAAAAAATAGAGATGGTTTGGATGGTCTTGGTTTAAGATGAGAGGAAAACGGGGAGTCTGACACAGGTTTTATAAACACCGTAATCATATGAAGTTTTACCGGCTATAATGTCGCTATAGATTTATCTGTTGGAATACCAAACGACCTCTGAATGCGATGAATTCGGCATGCGGTCTACCAACAATATATTAAGACCGCACGCCAACTTTCAACCCATTCCGAGAATGTTTTATTCACACTTTAAAAATAATATTTTATTGATGTCGCGGGCGCATGCGTGTGTGTTTGGTCTCGAAACCGTCAATGATGAGAATGGGGATAACCGACAACTACAAATGGATGCAAGTTTTGGAAAACGATGTAAACGGAGTGCCAATGCAATGTGAATGATGCGATGATGGATGCGACAAACAAAAAACATAGCGCGGTGATAACGAAAATAAATGGAAGGCATCTGGAACGTCGGTCTCGAGCTATTACATGTTCCTACCTTTCTCAATTGTTTAAAAACAAATGTTATTGCTTGGGATGTATTTACCGCATTTCCTCCTGGTTATTTTTTATGTTCCTCGAATATTATGGATCCTAGGGGATCAGACAACTTATTAAAATATCTTTCTACAACACCTACATTAAAACCTTGCTTAGCCATAGTAGCATTATATAAATAATGTTGGGAGAATGCTTTTTTCCCTTTCCAGCTAGTTAATGTTATTTTTTCTATTTCTCTTAATCTTTCATTTTGTAATGAGGTATGTCCTAGTTCTGGATCTTCTGCTACGATCATATTTGAAATGACATTTGCAAAGTTATTTGAATTACTTCCTGCCCTTTTAATTCTTCATATTGATTAGGGTATGACTCTACCCATTGTTTCCATAGAACTTTTACAGATTCTCCTAAAAATGTTTCAAGATGTGTTAACATATCTTCAACCTTAGTACCTATATTATACTAGTTTTGTATGTATTTTTGAACTATTAAGCCTTTCCATATGCTAATTACATTTGGCAAATCTATGGGGTCATGAGCTGCTAGATTTAATATAGCTTCATCATTTTTATAATTTTGAAACTGTACTGGCTTTTCAAAACCTCTTCTTTTAGTACCCATATATCTATATTGACCAGGAATATGGGTAGGTTGGTAGTTATCTTTTTCTAGGGGCCATTGTCCAGCTGATCTACTAGGTCTCTTTATGTATCCTTCTCTTTTTACCGAGGACTCCCCATATCATTTTCTTATTTTATTACTACTTTCTACTTGCGTAGCTTCCATTGCATTATCTAAATTATGTAGCCCAACATCATCTAGTCAGTTTATAAAATCACTATTTTGTTCTGAATCATCATAATTTTGATCTTGTATCAACATTCCTCTCATTAATTCTTCTTCCTCCTCGTTGATTTCTAGTAAAAGTTTATTATTTATATCCCATTTCTCTTCTTCACTAACTACTTCATATTTTTGAGCAATGTTCTTATCCTTATTATCATTAATGATAGCATTATTATTAATACTTATATATTCTCTCATTTCTACTAACGCTATGGTTTTGTTTGACATAGTTGAACTGCTAGTGGCTAGCTTTTTATCATTTTTTCATTTCTTTAGTCTTGCGATTTCGCTAAAAATAAACAATTCCATTTCTCTTATCTTAGGGCAATCTTTTGTCATAGAAATACTATATTCCCATTCTATATGCTTCATCTTCTTTTCCCAATGATATACTTCATCATCTAAATTAGTCTTTTCCATGCCTTCAATTGCACCTTTATCTTTCTCATTATTAATTTATGTTTCTGACATAAGAGATTATGTATCTTCTATCAATGCAGCTTTATAGTTCATAAACCTAATACTACTACTCCCTTCACAATTTTGATAGCATATGTAGTTTTCAGGTTGCTTTAATTCTTTATTCTCTATTAATTCACCTATCTTCCATTCTTCTCCTGCCCTTTCTTCAAAATCAATTTTTAAGTGGATTCATAAATTTTATACCTTTTGATTGCATACTATCAATAACATCATTCACATTTACTCTATATCTAGGGCTACTTCTGTTAGTGAGCCTTCCTATAAATTCTATTCTTACTAATAATTTGTTCCTTTAAAATCTTCATATTCTTTAGTTTGGGAACCAAAACTCATCTTCTCAATAAATTATTTTACATGCATCATTAGGTCTGGAGCTATATATATTATTAATCTATTTTCATTCATGTCTCCTTCCAAAAATTCTAACGCTGATTTATCTACTGCTTCCCACTTCTGTCTAGTAGTGTTATTAGTACCTTTGCTCCTAGTTTGTTTCTTGTCCTGCCTTTAACTCCTACAATATAAAAACCTTGATGAATATATTTATAACCACAAAATTTTAGTTCATTTTCAATATTGTTGCTCACAACTCTTAAATCTATTGGTTGTGTTAACACACCTAACTCTACTTCTCTAGATATTATGTATAAACCACTCCTACTTTCAAACATGCCCATGTGATATACGTGTTGCGGTTTTATTTTTCTTAGGGTGTCCTTCTGATATCTCTCTAGGTCTCTTTGAATATCTATAACTTCTTCAATGCTATCAATATCATCAGTTTTACATGATAATTTATGCTTCATTGCCAGAGGTCTTGAATCTTGCCTTACTAATTGGAGGGTTTTGTCTCTTCTAAGGAAGCCTTTAGATATGTCCATTTTTCTGAATTAATATTTCTTGATGAGGCTACTATACCTATTGATGATAGCACAATTTCCTTGTTGATTTGTGCACTATTTAACTTATCTAAAACCTGGATTAATAGATGGAGAATTGTGTTATTTTGTCTTATTATTATTTTGGAGTCTTCTTTTGGTGAGTCGTGATCAGAAAAACTGATGGGAGGTGATAAGTATTTTTCTTTTTTGTTTAATGCTTGGCGATATTCACTCATACAAATTATGATATAACTACAGTATTTACTTCTTGGACTAGCTTTTTGACTTTAAATATATCACGTCTTATTTCAACAACTGATGATCTATCTTTACCTTTATTTAGGACACTTCTTAGATTCTTTCCTATGGATAGCACTTCTTCTTTAACATAATCATTATTCTTACTGACTATAAGATTTCTTCCTTTTCCTTCTTCTAATTTACGTAGAATTAGATCAATTTTATTATTCAAACCTGAGTATTTTTCTGCTAGCTTTTGATATTCTCTAAATAGACTTTCAAATTTTTGATCTAAATTATCTAGCCTTTTTCCCCAAGATATATAAAAGTTATGGATGACATCAACAATTAAATTTAGTTGGCTATGAGAAGTATGCCATGTATGTTCTTGAGAGGGATTTATTTTGCACCTTACATTAATATTTTCATCGCTATTTATTACCTTACTTGTGCTAACTTCTAAGTTTAAATACTTTAACCTTCCAAGATTAAACATTGGGGCGGTGATAAGACTACTTGAACAAAATAAAAATCTAGCATTTTCCCAATTTTAAAGGTTCACAAGTTTTAGCAATTATATCAAGTCAAGCACACCCTACAAATGCAAGTATAAGAGTATAGCAGCGGAAAGTAAATACATGCACATATAAGTAGAGGGAATGGATAGGAGGATCAAACGCAATGGGGACTCGAAGATTTTTCCCGTGGGTCTGGTAGGTGGTGCTATTGTACGTTCACATTGATGGAGACTTCAACCCACGAAGGCTAGCGGTCGCGAGAGTCCATGGAGGTCTCCACCCATAAGGATCCACAAAGTAGCAACCTCGTCTATTCCATCACGGCTTACGTCCACGAAGGACTAGCCTCACTCGGGGTAGATCTTCACGAAGTAGGCGATCTCCTTTCCCTTACAAACTTCTTGGTTCAACTCCACACGAACGGAGGCTCCCAAGCGACACCTAACCAATCTAGGAGAAACCACTCTCCAAAAGGTAATAGATGTGGTATGAATGATGAATTCCTTTCTCTTGTGCTTCAAAAGATAGTCTCCTCAACACACAATCACTCTCTCACAGATGTGGCTTGGTAGAAGAGGTTGATTGGGTGGAAAGCAACTTGGGGAGGCTAGAAATCAAGATTCATATGGTTGGAGTGGAAGATCTTGATCTCAACACATGAGTAGGTGGAGCTCTCTCAGAAAATGGATGGGGCAAGTGTTGGTCTATTCTGAGTGCTCTCTCTGCGAATGAGAGGGAGGTGGAGGGGTATATATAGGTTTCTCCAAGAATCCAACCGTTACAACATTATTGCCCAACTCCGTGAAACCGAAGCTAAAACGCGGTTGCACCAACCAGTGCAAAATCTGGCAACTTTTGGCGTTTCGGTGAGACCGATATATAAATCTCGGTGAGTCCGATTTTGGCTGGCCTAGGCAGTTCCCAGTTTTGGTAGCACCGATTCCTAAAACTCGGAAATTCCGATTCTTAGAAAATGGTTACCCGAAAGTTGGTCACTGATTTTGGTTGCACCAAAATCAAACTTGGTGTCACAGAGAGGTTAGGGTTTGGCTCTGGATTCTGTCTAGGGTGAAACTCGGTAGGGCCGAATAGGAATATTGGTGGCACAGAATTTGAGTGTTAGGGTTTGGACAGAATATTTTTGGGGGAGAATTCATGAGTGTTTTTTGTGGCTAACTCTAAGCACTTGAGCAACCAGATCATCATGGATACCTCATCCCCTTTTAATAGTATTGGCTTTCCTATGGACACAAATGTGATTTCTCACAAAATGCAAAATGTAGAGTCTTGAAGCTTGTTGCCATTTAATGTTCCTTGCATCAAGGGGATCTCCTCACAATCCTTTGCGAATCCATTCATTGAACTTTTCCTGAAATATGCTTGATAAGATCATTAGTCCAATGAAATATATGTTGTTATTAATTACCAAAACACCTAGGGAGAAGTTGTGCTTTCAATCTCTCCCTTTTTGTTAATTGATGACAACATATAGATCAAAGCTTCGATAGGGATATAAAAAATGAATAGCATCATCACTTTGAGAAGTATGTGATAAGCAAGAGCTCCCCCATAAATTTGTGCACTATTTTTAAATTTGCATTTGAATGCAAATGCATAATCGATCGGGGTCATGGGTAACTCTTCCATGTCACATACATCATGGTGGTGCACATAAATGATATGAATGGATTACAATGCACATAATACCAAACAAGAGTGAATGATCATCATATAGATACCACAAAGATAGGAAATAGTAGCATCAATCATAAAGCGTATGATCAAACTGTCGGTGCACTAGTACAGGGGTACCCAGTGCCCCTAACTTATGCACAGGCGGTAGAGCAGAGAACCCCGACAGCAATCAAGACCAAGACTCCAGCAAGCTCAGCGCGGCAACCCAAGCCTGGGTTGTGGCGTGCCAAGCATGTCCCTGACGCTGCCGGGGACCAAGACGAATGCACCTTCCAGATGACCCGGCAAGCCACCCCCCGGCAGGCACGAGCCAACTAGCCACCGCTCCACCGCATCGCTATGGCTTTCACTTATCGATGCGGTGTCGAGCCTTCAGGCGGCTAATCAGCTCTCGCTAAGCACGTGGCGACACTTCGGAAGGCAAGTTACGCCCGATTGACACCCGCCCTACGGCGTGTCAAGATCTCAAGCAGCGACCGGCCAAGCGGTGGCAAGGGCTTGCCGGGGATGCACCCCAAGCGCCAGCTAGGCAGGTAATCATGGCATTTTGTCCTAGATGCCAGAGTTAGGTATGATAGCTCTGCTTAGCTATGTAATCGATGGATAATGTCTGTTTTGCCACTATGGTAACCCCTTGCACTATAAAAGGAGGCCCAAGGCGACCTAGCTCGAGGTTAGCGACCGGAACCCCCGAACGCTTGTACTCGCACAGCCACTCTTCCCCCGGCAACAGCCCTTGCCGGGGTTAGACGCCTTGCGTTCTTCGTGTTCCTCCAATCAATCCACCAAAAAGCAGGAGTAGGGTTTTACGCTTAGCAGCGGCCCGAACCTGGGTAAAATGCCTGACCCCTGATCGTTGCGCCGTCTCATGATCTTCGCTCTTCGTGCAAAGTGACCCCCCTTGCCGATCCACAAGGGACCTCTGGTCCCATAGGTGATCATGAGCATCCGTGCACCGACATCTTTGGCGCGCCAGGTAGGGGGCATGCATCATTTGCGCGAACCCAAGTTCGTGAACGGCGGATCAGTCTTCATCGTCATCTTCTTCAACAATGGCTCCAAAGAAGAAATCCAGCACGGCTGCGCATCCCTCGTCCTCAAAGGCTCCTTCACACGTGGCCGCCGGCGCCGTAGGCGCCGCTGCGGCTACGGCCGAGGCGGGCGTCGTGGACGACGCGGTCGGCGCAGGCGGTGCCCCTGTCCAGCCTCTCCCGACCAGGGATGGAGCGGGAGGCGCCGGAGGGGAGCAACTACAGCAGCAACATGGCGAGCTCGGCCTCGACACCATGGGTGGAGGAAATGCCCGTTCATAACCTCCCCGCCGCGTGGATGGCAGAGGCCGCCTCAGCGGCGCCCAGTCCGGTGTGACCTGTGACCCTCCGGCCATACCCGTCGCCAGCGAGATTGTTGGGCATGCGCCCTGAGCGGAGCGAGACGGGGCACCCAGCAGAGCCGCAGCTCCTCAGGACCAACCTACAACTCACCAGAAAGCTCCAGCGAGTGGCGCGCGGCATCAAGGACGCGGCGAAGCTTCTCTTAGTCCTACGAAGAGTCGAGCCACGTCAAGGTCCGCCTCTTTCGCCATGCCTGGCACCACAGAGGAGGCCATGGCTAGAGTCCAGATGCTGCTCAACTTCAGGCCAGCAGCTGATAAGATGGATGAATGGAGAGCCACCATTCAAAGCCTGATTTCCTTCGTTGAAACCAACAAGACCCAGCATGCAGAGCCATCGCGACATACGCGGACAGCAGCGGCGGCCCAGGGCGGCGAGCGTGTAGAAGGGTCCACCCCAACGGTGCAGTCCCCTCCGCGACAACAAGCCCAGAGGCAGCCGCAGCTAGCTTCACATGTTGACGACCGCGACGAGGCGTCCATAGTCTTGTCTGGTCCGCACGACCGCCGAGACCAGCGGCGTGTTCTCGAAGACCAGTGGAAGGAAGACGCACGCATCATCATCAAGCGACGTCGTGAAGCACACCGTCAATCCGACAGGCGCAACGGTCCAGACGTTGGTGACCCCGCGCCCAGTGTCGGCGGGTACCTTCCTTATGAGGTTGGTTGCCCTGCCTTCACTAGCGAGCTGCGACGGGTCCGCTGGCCGTCGACCCGAGCCTTCAAGCCTGAGCTACCAGAGAAATACGATGGGAAGCTAAACCCCGCGGAGTTCTTAGGCATCTACATGATAGTTGTTCAAGCTGCGGGAGGAAGAGATGAGAAGGTGCTCGCCAACTATTTCCCTTTGGCGCTCAAGCCAAATGTGAGATCATGGCTGTTGCACCTGCCGGAGAATTCCATTTCCTCTTGGGCTGATCTGTGCAACGAGTTTGTTGGCGCCTTCACCGGTGGTCATCAAGAGCCAGGCCAGCCTAGCGATCTCCAAGTCCTCCCACAAAAGGAGGGAGAAACTCTGAGAAATTATATCTAGAGGTTCAGCCGGGTACACCACAACATCCCTGAGATCCATCCCGCGGCAGTGATTGCCGCGTTCCACTCGAACGTGCGCAACAGGACGATGCGAGCCAAGATGAATGTCAAGATCCCCAAGACTGTCAATGAGCTTTACACCTTGGCAGATAAGTGTGCTCGAGCTGAAAAAGGAAGGTGACTTCCCGGAGAAGAGGTGGGCGTCGAAGTGGATTCAGATGATGACGACGATGCCCCCGACCCGAAGGGAAGGAACAGGAAGCGCAACAAAAAGCGCAAGGGAAAAGCAGTGCTGGCTGTCGAGAGCTCCGGGGACCTCAGTACCGGCAAAAAGGCGACAGCCAAAACCCCCGGCAAGGGAGCTATCGATTGCGCTGATTGCCGGTAGGCTGCTGTCGCTGAGAAGGCCGGGAAATCCAACGGGACGTACTGCAAGATTCACCGCACCAAGGGCCCTGATCTCCAAGAATGCCGCAGGTCGAGCAACTTGTTGAGAAACAGAGGGTTGAGTATGAGAAACGCGACAAGGAAAATGGCCAGGACGGCGCTGCCGGGAAGGGCCGTGGCGGCAGAGGTGGTTGCCGCGGCAAAACCCCGTAGCAAAAGGAAAAACCTGCCAGAGGCCGAGAGAAGAAGGAAACAGATGATACGAGCGATGATGAGGATTCCAGCGACAGGGAGTTCCAGAAGGCAACTGAAGCTATGTGCGTTGACGGGGGAGCGTCCTTGCACTCCTCTCGCCGCCAGCTCAAACAGTGGGCACACGAAGTCAATGTTGTGGAACCAACTGCAGAATCAAGGAAACCACTCAAGTGGTCCCGCACGCCTATCATCTTTGACGAAGAGGATCATCCTGACCGTACCACTACGGTTGGATGTTTGTCGTTGTTGGTTTCCCCAACAATCCGCAACCTCAAGGTGTCTAAGATGTTAGTTGACGGTGGGGCCGGGCTGAACCTGATCTCTCCTAGAGTGGCTGAGAAACTGCAGATCCTTGATGAAGAGCTCGAAGCCACGGGTATGTTCCAAGGAATCAACCCCGGCAGGAGCCAACCCAAGGGAAAGATCACTCTGCCTATGACATTCGGCAGAGAGTTCAACTTCCGGACAGAGAGGATAGTATTTGACGTCACCGAAATCCCGCTGTCCTACAACGGAACCCTTGGTCGCCCAGCTCTGGCAAAGTTCATGGCGGCATCCCACTATGCCTACAATACTTTGAAGATGCCAGGGCCCATTGGAGTCATTTCCATCCCATCAGACAAGAAGAACGCAGTTATCTGCGTGGACCAGATGTATCGCGACACGGTAGCAGCTGAAACCATAGAAATCCCAGCTCCCGCCAAGGATACAAGGAAAATGAAGAAGCCTGGCAGGAACACCGGCAAGGACTCCGGGGAGCACGCCTCTTCGGAGTGCGTGGCACCTGATGATGACCTACCGGAAAGTTCCGCCGGTAAGAAGACCAAGGTCGCCTACCCTGAGACGAAGAAGGTCCCGACAAGGGAGGATGGCACTGGTGGTACCTTCATCATCAGTGCTACCCTTACTGGCAAATAGGAAAGCGCGCTCGTTGCCTTGCTGCGGGAGAATTTCGATGTGTTTGCCTGGCAACCATCTGACATCCCCGGAGTTCCCAGGGAGGTAATTGAGCACCACCTTGCTGTCTGCCCTCATGCTCGACCCGTCAAGCAAAAGGTTAGGAAACAGGCCTTGGAGCAGCAGCAGTTCATTGCCAAGGAAATCAAGAAACTTGAAGCAGCTGGTCTGGTCAGAGGAGTCTTGCATCCAACCTGGTTAGAAAACCTGGTGGTGGTACGAAAGGAAACTGGGAAATGGAGGCTTTGCATAGACTTCACTGGCTTGAACAAGGCTTGCCCAAAGGACTATTTCCCCTTGCTGCGCATAGATCAAATTGTTGACTCCACCTCTGTAGGACCGAAAGTATGTCTAGAGGGGGGTGATTAGACTACTTGACCAAATAAAAATCTATTTTTTCCCAATTTTTAGTGTTGGCAGATTTTAGCATTCATAGCAAGTCAAGTACACCCTACACATGCATGTCTACGAGTATAGCAGCGGAAAGTAACAACAAGCATGAGTAGTAAAGGAAGGGTAGGAAGATCAAACGCAATTTGTAGACACGAAGATTTTTCCCGTGGTTCCGATAGGTGGTGCTATCGTACGTCCACGTTTATGGAGTCTTCAACCCACAGAGGGTAACGGTCGCGAGAGTCCACGGAGGGCTCCACCCATAAGGGTCCACGAAGTAGCAACCTTGACTATTCCATAACGGCTTCCGTCCACGAAGGACTAGCCTCACTATGGGTAGATCTTCACGAAGTAGGCGATCTCCTTGCCCTTACAAATTTCTTGGTTCAACTCCACAACACAAAGTAGGAGGCTCCCAAGCGACACCTAACCAATCTAGGAGGCACCACCCTCCAAAAGGTAATAGGCTCGGTAATGTTGATGAACTCCTTGCTCTTGTGCTTCGAGATGATAGACTCCTCAACAAACAATCACACTCTCACAGATTTGGCTTGGTAGAAGAGATTGATTTGGTGGAAAGCAACTTGGGAAGGCTAGAGATCAAGATTCATATGGATGGAGTGGAATAGCTTGATCTCAACACAAGGGTAGGTGGCTCTCTCTCAGAAAATATGATGGGGCAAGTATGGAATAGTTCTGAGTGCTTCACTTTTGAGTGGGTGGTGGTGAAGGGGTATATATAGGCATCCCCAAAAATCCAACCGTTACACCTAAAGTGACCAACTCGGTGACACCGATGTGTTAATTTTGGAGGTACCGAAGTGACCAAAAGGTGACAACTTTTGAATCTCGGTATGACCGATATATAATTCTAGGTGGTACCGATAAGGTGACCAACGGTCAGATTGTGCAAACTCGGTGACGCCGATTTTCACATCTCGGTGGTACCGATTCTTGACCAAGGCTTACCAGAGAGTTGGTCCAGAAACTCGGTGGCGCCGACTCACAATTCTCGGTGGTGCCGATTCTTGTGAATGGCTATCCAGAGAGTTGGTCCAGAAACTCGGTGAGACCGACTGGCAAAACTCGGTGGTACCGAATCCTGAAAATAGCTAAACAGAGAGTTGGCAACCTAAACTCGGTGGCACCGAAGTGGAATCGGTTGCACCGATGTGCTAGGGTTTGGCATGGGTCTGACTGAGTTTGGGAATTGGTGGCACCGAGTGGAAAGTATTGGTAGCACCGATTTTGGATATTTGACTTTGGACAGACTTTTGTGGAAGAGCTTGTGTGTGTTTTTGACGACTATCACTTGTGCATGTATGAGCATCTTGTTCACCAACAGTACCTTACCCCCTTTTAATAGTATTGGCTTTCCTATGGACTCAAAGTGATTTCTCACAAAGTAAAATGTAGAGTCCTCTTGCTTGAAGCTTTGCCAATCTATTTCCTTGCATCTTGGGGTTATCCACAATCCTTTTACCATCCCTATCATTGAACTTTTCCTGAAATATGCTTAGTGGAAACATTAGTTCAATGACATATATGTTGTTATTAATTACCAAAACCACCAAGGGAGCAAATGTGCTTTCAATCTCCCCCTTTTTGGTAATTGATGACAACATATAGATCAAAGCTTCGACAATGATATAATCAATGAATATAATCGTTGCTTTGAGAAGTATGTGATAAGCAAGAGCTCCCCCTAAATTTGTGCATTATTTTAAATTTGCGTTTGAATGCAAATGCACAATCGATTCGGTACATGGGGCACTTCTTCCATGTCACATACAACTTGGTGGTGTGCGAGAATAATTAGAATGAACATCATAGCACAACACAATCAAGCAAAGGTGAATGATCATCTCATAAGCAACATAATGATAGGAAATAGTAACAACACACATTAAGCGTATGATCAAACACCACATAGTTCAACACATCCAAAGCAAAAGACCAAATGTTTTTGAAAAAGCAATAAAAATCAAACGCTCTCTCACTCGAAGCCTAAAGATCTATATACACTTCTCCCCCTTTGACAACAAGTTACCAAAAAGTTCAAAGAGATATAGCTAATCGATCTTGGGCTGATCTCCTCTGGTAGTCGAGGTAGGAGTCGAGAGAACTGCGTCGGCGATGACCTCTGCTGATGTCATGGATGGAGTTGGAGTGGCAACTGGAGGAACTGGAGCTGATGGAGCTGAGGAGGCTGTAGTAGGTGCTGATGAAGAAGGCCTGAAATCTGGAGCTAGCACTGTGGCTGATCTGGCCTGGGTAGTGAAGTGAGTGCCTGGCCTGAGAGGAGAGTCATCCTCATCATCTGAAGTGTCGGGACTGGGCACGCTATCAACTTCCTTCTTTAGCTCATTCACAGCCTTTGTCAGCCCATCCACTTTGTCATTGAGGGTCTTGATCCTATTCTCAAAGATCCTGACAAGACTACTCTGATTTCCCAGTATGTCCTTGATGTCCTTCTGCATGCCCTGAACGGTTGAGATCAAAAGATCCATTTGCTCGTTCCTGGATCTAGGGACTGCAGCACTAGTGGCTCTAGCTACCTCTGCCTCTGCCTGTGCTGCAGCTGATGTGGGATGATCTGGGTCCATCACCACAACGTTGTCCTCAAGATCTGGCTGTAGTGGCAAATGGGGCCTCTCAAGAGCAAAAACGTGCTTCTCCAGCTTGGAGTTGATAAGCATCTGAATGTAGGGTGCATAGCAGCATGAGCGCTTCTGATCAGCAGCAACCCTCTTCATAGTCTCCACAATCAGATCCATCACACTTATCCTGGTGTGTCTATCCAGATGGATCAGCAAGTTGATGGAATAGCCTCGGATCATCTTGTCATCTCCAGACTTAGGCATCAATGTGTGCCTCAAGATAGTGTTCATGGTGCGGAGGCCAGCCTGGAGGAAGTAAATGGATCCTAACTTGTGAGATTTCAAGTTTGCAGCAGGGATCTCATTGTACATATTCTTCATAGAATCATGGCTCTCCTTGGATTCAGAATAGACATCCAAGTCACCATCTTCCACCTCTGGGACTCCTAAGATGGTAGCCCATTCCTCAACAGAAGACTCATATCTTGCTCCTTCAGTCATCCATACAATTCTACCATCTCCATAGAAGTGAGCAGTGGTGTAGAATTGCATGAGCATCTCGTCGTTCCATGCAGTGAATTCTTTGCCAACAAACTCATCTAGGCCAATGCAATGAAAATTGTCTTGGACATTTGGAAAGTAATCTTCATTAGCCTTGATATACTTCCAGTCAACGTATCTCATGTCACTCATAGCTGGGCTCTTGTCAAGCAAGATTGTCTCATAGAAATCTTGTTGCTCCTTGGTGTAGAACCTGTAATCCACATCTGTCTTTCTCCTTTGGGCATATGGATCAATTGCTCTCCATGCCCTCAAACCAGAATCCTTCCTCTTCTTCATGTCTTCAGCAATCAGGTGGCTGGCATTGTGCTCTGGAAGGTGTGGTCTGAGCTTCATCAAGGCAGTGATATCATCATCATCCTCAGCTTCCCTGAAAGTGGAGGTTTTGTTCTTGGAAGAAGCTGGGATCTCTCTGGAGAACCTCTTGGGTTTATCAGCAGCAACAGCCTTCTTAGGAGCAGATTTGGTGCTCTTGGAAGTGTTAGCCTTAGGCATAGCATCTGCCATAAGCTTCTTTTTCTTCTTGGGAGGGGCCTTTGCAGCTGGCTCTACCTCCTCTTCTTCTTCCTCATCTAGATACTCTGGAGTGGATGGAAGAACTTTAGCCTTGACAAACCTTGTCCTCTCTCTCTTCTTCTTCTCCCCTGCCTTCTTAGGCATAGACTTCTTGGGAGGCTCAATGGTCATGGTTGCTCTGGAGCTCTCAGGTGCTCTCAATATCTCAGAGCTAGCATACTCCTTTCTGACAGCTTTCTTCTTCTTGGAAGAAGTGGCAGCAGCAGTGTCCTTGACAGACTTGTCCTGCTTTGACTTGGGAGGCACTTCATCGGGTATGAAGTCCTCATCTTCCTCATCAGAATTGAGCTTCCTCCTAGTTCTTGTAGCAGCCTTGGGCGGATCAGGGGAACTAGGTACATCATCAAAACTTCCTTCAGGACTAGTGCCTGAGTCCAAGTCAACACTCTGCTCTCTAAAGTTGTTCTCACTGTCCTCAGCCTCTGACATATCTGACCCTGTGAATAGAGTGTAGAAGAGTGGAGAAGATGAGTCATCACAAAATGCAGACATTTTCAAAAGTTTGAACTAAGATTTCCCAAATTTTGCATTCTACCAAATGTATGTCGGTACAGCCGAGGCAAAATTTTCGGACCCACCGAGACAAATAGCCTTCTTTCCAGAAACTTGGCACCATTCTCGGTAATACCGAAAATTGGTACTCGGTTCCACCGAGGTGTTCTTAGTTGGCCAGAAAAACCGAATCCGTACTACCGATTCTTTTGCATCGGTTCTACCGAGATTCATGTGGCGGACGGCAAAACCTAAAAAATCGATCGTTCGCTATTCTAATGGAATTTCTAGAGGAAAGTGAGGTTTGCAGTCCGTGGATTATCGATAAAATTAACTTCAATGCGCAAGATTCGGACGGGAAGCGCAAGGAAGGCCTGATCCATACCCTAGCTTGGTGACAGATCCGCTACGGCGAAGACGGCGGCGAAGATGCCCGTCGACAGCGAGGATCCCAGCGGCGGGGGAGCACGGGGAGACAAGGGCGACGACCAGGGTGTCCTTTTCGGCAGCTTAGGGTTTTGGAGCGCGACGGTTTGAGGAGTGAATTTCAAAGCGTCGGGTCCACAGCATATATACCCCTTGCTGTCGGTGACACTGATTCTAAATTTTCGGTGTCACCGAGTTTCTCAACTGTCAGCTGACAGGGAAACTCGGTGTAACCAAGAATATGGAATCGGTGGTACCGAGATAAAAAACTAGATCAACCCTAGGCATTCGGAGAGACCGAGAATTTTGGGTTGGTTCCACCGAGATGCACTTGGGAGGTTTTAATGGTCAGTCCTTGTCGATACGGAACTCCGAGTGCTTCTCACACAGAGGGATCGAAAAGTACTTGTTCAAGTTTTGTGATGCAGCAAGAATGGAATATGATGTGAGAAAGCATAGATAGCTAGAGAGTGGTCCTAGGCATTCTTGTCCCTCCAATTGGCAAAAGAGAAAACAAAAGCCAAATAGCAACAATTGGATGTCCTCGAATGGATAAATAAATGCAGACCAACATGGTCACACAATAAGATGTCAAATGAAATCATGGAAAACATGCACATACATACTAGCATCTATTAAGCATTTTGGCGATGACGGAGTCATCTATATATGAGTATATTGACTTAGGAGCGAAGTAATAATACTTGATCATAGGTCATACTCATCGTTTAAGCACAAGTGGGGTTACCACTTTTACATAAAGCATTTAATGTTCTCACGTACTAAGAGATGCTTTGACTCAAGTCTTAGAGTAAAGCTCCCCCTTGATGTGACATCCCCGCATAGGAGGGATAAACTAACCTTGGGTTTTGTCGATGTAGACTTCATGTGGGTGATGTAGTGGTGGATGCTCAAAGTTGATGAAGATCACCATGAGTTGGGAGCATGCTTGTTGTTTCCTTACTCTTCTCACCTACATGGGTTAGTCTCAACACACAAGAGACAAATACAAGGATATCTATGGACATGGAGTGCAAAGCATGTGTGATAATGTCCATTGATTTGTTGATTACCTTGTCCCTTGCTTACCTTTGAGGGAATGTGTGACTCCTTGAACTATTGCATAGAGTTGATGTTGATTACAAATAGTTCTTGCCAATAATGAATGTGAGTGAATTTCATTGGCGGAGTCACCCCTCAAGAACTTTCTAGTTCTTCTTCTTGGGGACCCACATCAACTTGATGGGGATTCTTGGTGTTGAAGTAGCCATTGTAGAAGTTGAGCTTGAAGTAGCCTTGGGAACCCACTCCACCAAAGCTTGGGATTCATCTTCATATGAGTCAATGTCCTCTTGAAGCTTGTTCTTGCCCTTGAGCTTGTGGTCTTGTAGTGGAAGGTCATCTTGAGTGTTTGTTCCCTTGGGAGGAGTATTTTCAAACTTCTCCTTTTGAGGAACAAACTTGGGCTTGGGGTATTGACCTTCTTCCCATTCAACTCCATTGGCGTTGAAGTAGCCAATGCCATGGTTCTTCCGGTATCCTCCGTGCTTGCGTACAATTTCCTCAAATTGCTTACACCCGGCAAGACTCTTGTAGATACCTTTCTCTATAATTCCTTTCAATAAAGCATTTTCTTGCTCAAGTGTAACTTGGCTAAGAGAATTATCATTAGTGGAATCAATAGAACTACTAGAAGCAACATCCTTAGGTTTATTATTTTTATTGTTGCTACTAGATGAAGAACCTTTCTTGCCTTTGTTACTAGTTTGTCTAGATTTAACTTGTGGCATGAATGTAGACAAGAGTAATCGTTTGGCTAGATAAAATGAAGTCTTCTTTCGGAGATCGTCATTGATAGATTTAAGAAACTCATGCTCTTGCTCCAAGGTGAGCTTCTCGAAGCGTAGGTTCTCATGAGTCCTTACAAGCTCTCTATGATCTTCGAGAGTAGATTCATGGGCTAACTTAAGAGTGTTTAATTCTTTAGTTAGTTGTTCTATTTTCATATTATCATCATCAAATGACTTATCTTGACTAGCATGAGAATTATCAAGTTCATTTTGACTAACATCACTATTTTCATCAAAGTGCAAGTCATCATCACAAAGCAAATCATCTTCATCACTATTGAAATCAAGATACTCGGGGTGTGATACCTTGGGGCCTTTAGCCATGAAGAAACTTCCACTCCCTTCATTTGGTGAATCAAATAGATCATAGGAGTTGGTAGTCACTAGTGCAAGTCCCGCAACACCTTCATCTTGACTATACTCGGAGTTGGAGTGATAGCTTCTCTCGGAGTTGTTGTCGGAGTCAGAGCTGGAAACCCATTCACCAACATGAGCTTGATGTTTTCTTCTTGTGTAGCTTTTGGTGTACTTGTCCTTCTTCTCAGAATCCCTACTTCTCCTTGAGGGTCTTCGTTCATAACGATCATCTCTACTCCTTCTCTCTCTTTGAGGTGATTCATTTCTTGAGCTTCGTCTTCTAGGTGACTCTTCTCTTCGTTTGTAGGGAGCCGTGGACTCATTGGAGTAGTGTCCGGGCTTCCCACAATTGTAGCAATTGCGGTCACGACTTGACGAACGCTTCTCTTCATATCTTGAGTTGGAGCTTCTTTCTTTGCCTCTATTCTTGTAGAACTTGTTGAATTTCTTGACCATGAGGCTTATCTCTTCATTGGTGACAAGGTTGTCGCTTGAAGTTGCGGGAGCATCACTTGTGACTTTGTTAGCACCGCTAGACTTGTTGTGAAGCTCTTCTTTGTCTTTGAGTGTCATCGCATGAGCAACAATCCTTCCAATGACTTCCGTAAGCTTGAGTTCTTTGTAGTTGGGCATCATTTGGATCAATGTGCACACGGTGTCGTATCTCTCATCCAAAGCTCGAAGTATCTTCCTGATGATGAATTTGTCGGTCATTTCTTCGCTTCCTAAGCCGGCAATCTCATTGGTGATGAGAGCTAGCCTGGAGTACATCTCTGCGACTCCTTCACCATCCTTCATCTTGAACTTGTCAAGATGACTTTGAAGAACATCCAACTTGGATTCTCTCACGAACTCGGTTCCTTCGTGCATATCAACCAAAGTATCCCAAATCTCTTTTGCATTCTCGAGACGGCTGATTTTGTTGAATTCTTCGGGGCATAGGCAGTTGAAGAGAATGTCGCATGCTTGAGCGTTGTATTGCAACATCTTCAATTCATCCGCGGTCGCTTCACGATCCGGTTCCTTTCCATCACCAAAGAATTCACCTTGCAAGCCAACAGAAACAACAGCCCATACGGCGGGGTTATGACCAAGAATATGCATTTTCATTTTGTGCTTCCAACTAGCAAAATTAGTGCCATCAAAGTACGGACCTCCACGGTGATAATTTCCCTCACTAGACGCCATACTCTACTAGGTTGTGAAACCAATGCAATGGAGACCAAAGCTCTGATACCACTTGTAGGACCAAAAGTATGTCTAGAGGGGGGTGATTAGACTACTTGACCAAATAAAAATCTACTTTTTCCCAATTTTTAGTGTTGGCAGATTTTAGCATTCATAGCAAGTCAAGTACACCCTACACATGCATGTCTACGAGTATAGCAGCGGAAAGTAACAACAAGCATGAGTAGTAAAGGAAGGGTAGGAAGATCAAACGCAATTTGTAGACATGACAATTTTCCCGTGGTTCCGATAGGTGGTGCTATCGTACGTCCACGTTTATGGAGTCTTCAACCCACGGAGGGTAAGGGTCGCGAGAGTCCACGGAGGGCTCCACCCATAAGGGTCCACGAAGTAGCAACCTTGACTATTCCATAACGGCTTCCGTCCACGAAGGACTAGCCTCACTATGGGTAGATCTTCACGAAGTAGGCGATCTCCTTGCCCTTACAAACTTCTTGGTTCAACTCCACAACACGAAGTAGGAGGCTCCCAAGCGACACCTAACCAATCTAGGAGGCACCACCCTCCAAAAGGTAATAGGCTCGGTAATGTTGATGTACTCCTTGCTCTTGTGCTTCAAGATGATAGACTCCTCAACACACAATCACTCTCTCACAGATTTGGCTTGGTAGAAGAGATTGATTTGGTGGGAAGCAAATTGGGAAGGCTAGAGATCAAGATTCATATGGATGGAGTGGAATAGCTTGATCTCAACACAAGGGTAGGTGGCTCTCTCTCAAAAAATATGATGGGGCAAGTATGGAATAGTTCTGAGTGCTTCACTTTCGAGTGGGTGGTGTTGAAGGGGTATATATAGGCATCCCCAAAAATCCAACCGTTACACCTAAAGTTACCAACTCGGTGACACCGATGTGTTAATATCGGTGGTACCGAAGTGACCAAAAGGTGACAACTTTTGAATCTCGGTGAGACCGATATATAATTCTTGGTGGTACCGATAAGGTGACCAACAGTCAGATTGCGCAAACTCGGTGACGCCGATTTTCACATCTCGGTGGTACCGATTCTTGACCAAGGCTTACCAGAGAGTTGGTCCAGAAACTCGGTGGCGCCGACTCACAATTCTCGGTGGTACCGATTCTTGTGAATGGCTATCCAGAGAGTTGGTCCAGAAACTCGGTGAGACCTCCTGGCAAAACTCGGTTGTACCGAAGATTGAAAATAGCTAAACAGAGAGTTGGCAACCTAAATTCGGTGGCACCAAAGTGGAATCGGTTGCACCAATGTGCTAGGGTTTGGCATGGGTCTGTCTGAGTTTGGGAATCGGTGGCATCGAGTGGAAAGTGTTGGTAGCACCGATTTTGGATATTTGACTTTGGATAGACTTTTGTGGTAGAGCTTGTGGGTGTTTTTGATGACTATCACTTGTGCACCTATGAGCATCTTGTTCACCAACAGTACCTTACCCCCTTTTAATAGTATTGGCTTTCCTGTGGACACAAAGTGATTTCTCACAAAGTAAAATGTAGAGTCCTCTTGCTTGAATCTTTGCCAATCTATTTCCTTGCATCTTCGGGTTATCCACAATCCTTTTGCCATCCCTATCATTGAACTTTTCCTGAAATATGCTTAGTGGAAACATTAGTTCAATGACATATATGATGTTATTAATTACCAAAACCACCAAGGGAGCAAATGTGCTTTCAACCTCCGAATGTGACTTGCTTTCCTTTTTGGATGCCTACTCCGGCTACCACCAGATATTCATGAAAAAGGAAGATGAAGAGAAGACCGCATTCATAACTCCCTGCGGCACGTACTGCTTTGTACGAATGCCCTTCGGGTTAAAGAGTGCTGGTTCAACCTTCGCCAGAGCTGTTCAAATTGGTTTTGGACCTCAGCTGCACAGAAATGTGGAAGCATACATGTATGACATCGTGGTCAAGACCAAGGATGAAGCCACTCTCATACAAGATCTGGAAGAAACTTTCGCAAACTTGCGCAAGATCAACCTGAAACTCAATCCTGAAAAAATTGTGTTCGGTGTCCCATCCGGCAAGCTGCTTGGGTTCTTCGTGTCTCAGCGAGGAATAGAAGCCAATCCCGACAAGATCAAGGCAATCGAGCAGATAGAGGCACCCAAAACCATCAAGGATATTAGACGCTTGACCGAATGTGTTGCCGCGTTGAGCAGGTTCATCTCCAAGTCCGCTGAGCGCGCCCTTCCGTTCTTCAAAATCCTGAAGAAGGCTGGCCCGATGAAGTGGACCCCGGAAGTAGACGCAGCACTGCAAGACTCAAAGAAATACCTATCCTCTGCTCCCACCTTAGTCGCTCCTAAACCGCAAGAGCCATTGCTGCTATATCTAGCAGCAACGAATCAAGTGGTTAGTGCAGCGCTGGTGGCGCAGCGGGGAGTGGATGAAAATTCAGCAGCTGCTACTGATGCTGCCGGGAGCGAGAATGAAACTTCCGCGGCAGAGCTCGACACAGGTCAAGGGGGATCTCAACAAATGGTTGACAGCGAGTCCAAAGAAGTGGCAAAGAAGAAAATGGTGCAGCGACCCGTGTACTTTGTCAGTTCCCTTTTACAGGGGGCTCGATCAAGGTACTCCGGAGTACAAAAGCTTATATTCGGCCTCATCATGGCCTCGAGGAAGCTGCGCCATTACTTCCAAGCCCATGAGATAACAGTTGTCACCCGTTTCCCGTTGCAACGCATACTGAGAAACCCCGAAGCCACTGGCAGGATAGTTGAGTGGGCATTGGAGTTGTCAAGCTTCGGATTAAAATATGAGAGCACTTCCACCATTCAAAGCAGAGCCTTGGTGGAGTTTATTGTTGAATGGACACCTACGCCAGATGATGAAGCTCCGGAGACAATCCTCCCCGGCAAAGAGGCGCCAAAGGATTGGATCATGTACTTTGACGGTGCTTTCTCACTCTAGGGCGCTGGAGCAGGCGTGCTCCTCGTCGCCCCGACTGGAGAGCACCTCAAGTACGTCGTCCAGATGCACTTTCCCTAGGAGGAAGCCACCAACAATACTGCTGAGTATGAAGGGCTCCTTGCGGGCTTAGAATCGCGGTAGAGTTGGGAATAAAGAGGCTGATCGTCCGAGGAGACTCTCAACTAGTGATAAAGCAAGTCAACAAGGATTATCAAAGCCCACTGATGGAGGCCTACGTGGAAGAAGTGAGGAAGTTGGAGGAGCACTTCGATGGGCTGCAAACGGAGCATGTGCCAAGAGCAGAAAATAGCATTGCAGATCACCTATCGAAGTGCACTGCGTAGAAACTTTATGTGGAACCAGGAACCTTTGTTCTCCGCCTCACCCAACCATCAGTGTCCCCATCTGCGATATCCAAAAAGAGAAGGCAGCTGAACTCCGGTAAGCATTTCCTAGCAGAGCTTCCCGAAGCCGCTGGTAGAGAGGCTGCTGGGGAAAATCCTATTCCGGTTGACGAGAAGCTCCCTCCCGCAGGACCTCTGGGTCTAGCGGTTGAGGCAAGCGCTCCCGGAGACGTGGAGATGCCCTTGGTCCTTGTTGTCGAGGCACAGGCTCCAACTTGGGCACAACATATAGTCCATTTCATTCAAACCGGAGAACTCCCCAAAGAGCAAGAAGAAGCCGAAAGAGTAGCCCGTCGGTCAAGTATGTGCCAGTTTGTCGATGACACCCTATACAGAAGACGGCCGAACGGTGTGAAATTAAGGTGTATTTGCCGGGAGGATGGACTGAAGCTGTTGGCAGAGATTCACGGAGGAGTATGTGGTTCCCACATTGGATCAAGAGCCCTTGCCGGAAAAGCTTTCCGGCAGGGTTTCTATTGGCCCACTGTCCTCCAGGACGCTACTAAACTAGTCACCAAGTGTGAAGCTTGCCAGTTCCACTCCAAGAACATCCATCAACCAGCACAAGCCCTGCAAACAATCCCTCTATCCTGGCCGTTCTCGCTCTGGGGGCTCGACATCCTGGGCCCCTTCCCCCATGCTGTCGGGGGCTTTGAGTTCTTGTTCGTGGCAACCGACAAGTTCACAAAGTGGCCTGAGGTGGAACCGGTGAGAAAGGTGAACGCACAAGCGACTATCAAGTTCATGAAAGGGCTGGTGTGCCGTTTTGGAGTACCTAACAGAGTGATCACCAACAACGGCACCCAGTTTATGAGCCGCGCCTTCATGCAATATATCCAAAACCTTGGAAGCAAGGTCTCCTTCGCCTCTGTTGCTCACCCAAGGAGCAACAGACAAGTCGAGAGGATGAACGCTGAAGTGCTGCGAGGACTCAAGACAAGGACTTTCGACCAGCTGCGGAAGAGCGGCAAGCGCTGGATCGATGAGTTGCCGGTGGTTCTTTGGTCCCTCAGGACAACACCAAATCGAGCTACCGGAAAGACGCCCTTCTCCCTAGTGTACGGGGCGGAAGCAGTGCTCCCCACGGAACTCATATACGGGTCGCCTCGAGTGCTTGCCTACGATGAAGTAGAGCAACAGCAGCTGCGGCATGACGATGCCATGCTCCTCGAGGAAGACCGTCTCTAGGCTGCTGTGCGTGCTGCACATTACCAGCAAGCTTTGCGCCGCTATCATAGCCACAGAGTTCAGGCTTGGAGCCTTGAGGAAGGCGACCTTGTCCTTCGGCGCGTTCAGTCCACCAAGGGTACAAACAAGTTGACACCGAAGTGCGAAGGCCCTTACCGGGTAGTACGAGTCACCAGACCTGGCGCAGTACATCTGGAGATCAAAGATGGCACCAAGGTGCAGAACTCATCGAACATTGAGCATCTTCGTAAGTTCTACCCGTAAGGCGCGGCTGCCGGGCTCAGTCCCCGGCAGCCACCTTTTGTACAAGCCTTGCTGATGTTGCATGTAACCCTTTGTACAAAGCCAGGCAAAGACCCTGTGCAACGGCAATAAAGCTAGGCATTGCGTCATATCATTATCCTTACGTGCTCATTATGCATTTTTATGGCTGCTATGTTAGCACCTTTAAGTTATTAAGATTTGCTATAATGCTTGATGAGACCATAATCTTTGTTACTGTCCTCACCCTACATGTTTTACCATCAAGAAAACAGGGAAAGGAAGCTAAAGAACAAAGGAGGCGGCCCATCACGCATGAAAAGGAGATACTGCCTGGAAAAGATAAGTGTATCACATATTTCTAGTTCGGTACTTCTCGTTCTCTCAAGAAAACTGTAACTGCCCGGGACTAACGTTCCAGAAGATTCCCCTTTTATGTCCTTTCTCGTCGTGGGATTCGAGTGGTTGTTGCATTCATCATTGCATCATTCGCATCATTTTGCATAGCATCGTCACTCGTTTTCAAAAACTTGCATCCGTTCGTAGCTGCCGGTTCTCTCCGTTCATGTCGTCGACCGTTTCGAGTCCAACCACACACGCACGCGCCCGCGGCATCGAAAAAATATCGTTTTTAAAGTGCATGAAAAAATATTCTCGGATTGGGTCGAAAGTTGGCATGCGGTCTTGTTATATTGTAGGTAGACCGCCTGCCAAATTTCGCCGCAATCGGAGGTCGTTTGTTACACGAACGGTCGACCGTAGCGGCACTGTATCGATTTATTTGTCGGACGTTTTCAGTATTTTAAAATCATGTCACGGGCCACCAACATCCCTCTCTTCTCAGCCCTAACCCACTCTACGCAGCCCACTAGCCCACCCAACTAGCCCCCCTCCGCTTCCGGACCGTCCGATCGAGATCCGACGGTCCGAAAACGGAGCGAGACACCTAACCCTAGCCTCCCTACCTATAAATAGATGCCTTCCCCTTCCATTTTTGACCTACCTAGCCTCTCCCGCATAGTTTTCCGTGCCTAGCCACCTCCCCGCCACCACTTGTCGCCGCTAGATCCACCTAGCGCCGCCGCAGCCGCCCCCGCAGCCAACGAGAGGGCGCCACGTCGCCCCTCGGCAGCCACCCGCCGCCGCGGCCCGCCCGAGCCCATCGCAGGCCCGCTCGGGCCCGAAGCTTCGCTGCCGCCCGTAGCCGCGAGGGAGACCGTGCTCCCTCTCCCCATGCCCCGCGCCCGAGGGCCTCCTCCTCGCCCGTGCACCTCGAGGCCGCCCCGCCGGTCGACCACCGGAGCCCCGGCGAGCCGCTGCCGGCCGACCCCGCCGCCCGATCCCCGCCGTCGCCAGCCGCAGGTGCCTCCCTGTGTCGCCGTCCCGCGCCTGAGCCGCCGCCGCCATTGATGTGAGCGCGGAGCTCGAGCCGCCCCGCGCCTCTGCCGCCGGAGACGTGTCGCCGCTGGCCAGATCCGGCCTCCTCCTCGCCTTCGAGCCGAACCCGCCACCGGTGAGCCCAGCCGCCGGAGTTACATGCCGCCACCGCCGTTCGTTCCTGCCTCGGGAGCAAGACGAGCACGAGCGCTCGATCCACCCGCTGCCTCGCGTCGCTCGCCTGGGCCGCATCGCCAGCACCCGCGTGGGCCTCTCTAGCTGCTCCGCGCACAGCCCATCACCAAATGGGCCAAGGGCCCGCGAGGTGAGCGTCCCCCACCTATCTCGCGCACATGCGCGATATTGCTATGTTGCGCCTAGTTGCCAGTAGGCTTCTCTCCAGATCCGGCCCATGTAATGTTTTTTATTTTAGTTGCGAATTTGTCCAATTATCCAGGATTTACATAATTGCAGAAAAACATATTTTTTTAATGTTGATAATTAAATAACCGTGCATCGGATCCAAATGTTTTATATATGTAAAATGATTAGAATTTCGTGTAGATTCACAATATCCCACTTTCATTCATGTTTAAAAATGTTTAACATGTTGTTTTCTTGTATTTTGCATAAATGTCATGAATTGCATTGCGCATTAGTATTTAAGCGTGCATCCGAATTCATCAAACCCTATATGTAAAATGTGTAGATTAATTGTATCGCATTTTCATGCATGATAAAATATGTAATGTGATGTTTGCATTTTATTTGCATAAATAACTTGCTAAAACGGTTTATGTCCTAATCTCGCATAATTGTTGTGTCATTGTTTCTTTAATAAAAACCCACATATTATATATGATTTTGGGGTAGAAAAATCCATAGAATTTATCTGTGCAATTAGTTTTGTCATTGGAGCAATTTTGTGTGCATGTCATTTTTGCTATGATGCCCTTTTGTTTATTTCGTGTGAATTAATCCATGCATATTTTGGAATAGTTGCTAACATGAAATGTGCCCTTGGACATGTATGCTAGGCCCTTGTATTTTTGGTTGCTATAGAAATGCATGTTTAGGTGTTATTTTCTTGTTGCCAACATGCTATAAAAATATGTTGCTGTTTTGAGGGTCCAAAATATTTCTAAGTCTGAAAAATGTTATTTTGTTGCCATGTTGCCATGCGATTTGCTATAAAAATATGTTGCTGTTGTGATGCTGCTAGCCACGTTTCTATGCATAATTAGACCTTGTCACCATGGTATGAATTGTAGTGCATCATGCCCTCTACCATGATGTAGATTTTCATGCCATAATATGCCCTGTAGCATATAGATTTATTGCTGCCAATGTGCCTTCGTGAAAAACTGCTCTGCTAAAAACTGTTATTTTCACTAAGTCCTAATCTGCTATATTTTATTGCCATGTTGTGAGCTTCCTATCATGTGATCCATGACTCTTTTGAGTATGATATGTGAATATGAAATGAAGTGTGTGTTATATGCTACTGCCACATGCTTAGTTTGTGCATATTAGGATCTTGGAGTTTGTTGTTTTCATGGGTGCAATATGCCATGTTGCTGTTTTGGACAGATTTGAACTAAAACTCGTATTGGTGTTTGAGGTTGAACCGTAGCTCCGTTTTGAACATGTTGCATATGTAACTTGACTAGAATTTCATGTAGTTTCAAAATATCTTGTTGCATACATGATTTAACATGTTTGTGGTGGTTGTTTGCATGCATTTTGCATTCATGATATATGCATCTTGTGTTGATCGTATCTTTTAGGCCGTAGCTCCGTTTTATATGATCTATATATTTAAATCGACTAGAATGACGAGTAGATCACATGGTCAGATCTGGACCAATTTCGAAATGAACATATGGGGTCATTTCGGAAATGCTATATGTTGTTTCCGGCCTCATTTAAACTTGCCTAGATGTGTAGTTTACTTATGCTTCACCTCTTGCCATGTTTAACAACATTTAATATTGTCGTGTACCTAAACGAGAGTGAACTAAATATTCGAATGTGGAGTTTCGTCAATATGCAACTCTTTGCATATTGAGCTTCACTTAATGTGTAGAAGTTGATTGTTGTGCTTGCCATGTCATGCATAACATGCATCATATTTAAAGAGCATCATGTCATGCATATGTTGTGGTGAATCGTGTGTTGATTGTTTGTTCCGGATTGCTTCTTATCGATAGAGTTCCGAAAGCATTCGGAGTGTGACGATTCGTTCGACTACGTCCCGTTCGTCTACTTCACGGATCGCTTGCTTCACGGATTCGTTCTTCTTCCAAGCGGGATCTCAGGCAAGATGATCATTTCCCTGGATACCTTTACTATCATTGCCATGCTAGATGTCTCTTTTCTTTCGCTTGTCTCGCTACCTACCACTTGTTTGTCAAGCCTCCCAAAATGCCATGATAAGCCTCTAACCCCTCCACATCCCAGCAAAACATTGTTTGGCTATGTTACCGCTTGCTCAGCCCTTCTTATAGCGTTGCTAGTTGCAGGTGCAATTGTTTCCAGCTATCACAATATTATTGCTATTTAATTTAATGCACATATATACTTGGTAAAGGGTGGAAGGCTTGGCCTTTTGCTCGGTGTTTTGTTCCACTCTTGCCGCCCTAGTTACATGTGTACCGGTGTTATGTTCCATATTGAGTGCTCCTAACATGCCCGGGGTTGTTATGGGGAGCCCCTTGACTTTCGTTTTAGGATAAAACTCATCTGGCAAGGCCCAACATTGGTACTACATTTTCTCAACATAATAATATTGAACACTGTTAGTAATGCATAGGGCGTCATGAACCCGTGGATTAATTTAACATAATACAGGGGGGCCAGTGCTGATGGTGTTGGTCCCAAACGGGCAGACTGCGGGGCCACCGCGGGGAAACTCGGGGTTTGGTTTGACTCGTAGTGTGACCCATCTGGTTGTGCCCTGAGAACGAGATACGCGGCTCCTATCGAGATTGTCGGCACGTTGGGCGGCCTTGCTGGATTTATTTTACCTTTCTCGAACGTCTTGTGCGCGGGATTTCGACGACACTTCGGGCTATCTCGAAGTTGAGATTTTCCATCGGGATTCCGCAAATACTACGGGTGATTCCGCGGTTGAGGAATTCCAACACAGCTTGTGGTTAGTTTGTGATGGATGAGTTGGAGCACCCCTGCAGGGTAAAATCTTTCGGAAAGCCGTGCCCGCGGTTACGCGGCAACTTGGAAACTTTGTTTAACACCCGGTCATAGAAAACTTGAAGTAAACTCAAATAAAAAACACCAACTGTGTGCGTAACCATGACTGTCTCCTCTCGTGAGTCCTTTTCCGAGAGAGAACACGGTGGGGTTATGATTGACGTAAGTAGGTGTTCAAGATCTCTTAGAGATCATTACTAGATCACGTCCGCTGATACGATGATCATCCCCCCTTATTCTTGTACTCGTAAGTTAGCCACTCAAATAAATGCTTAGTGCTTGCCGCAGCCTCACCACTTAACCATACCTCACCCATTAAGCTTTAATAGTCTTGATACCCTTGGAAATGAGATTGCTGAGTCCCTGTGGCTCTCAGATTACTACAACAATAGTTGCAGGTACAGGTACAGCGTTGCGTTGACGTGAGAGCGAAGCTTTGTTTGATTTGGAGTTCTTCTTCTTCTTCATCGGTCATAGGATGGGTTCCAGGCGGCAGCCTGGGATAGCAAGGATGGATGTCATTTTATCGTTTGTTTCCGTCCGTAGTCGGACCCTGCTCTTCTGTATGATGATCGTATTTGATGTTGTATTGATGTGATCTTGATTTAGCTTGTGGCGAGTGTAAGCCAATTCCATATACTGATCTCTTCTTTACATGTACTTGTAATGATATCCATTCTTGCGAAACGACAAGATGCACTTCTATCCCTGTCGAGGCCCTCGAGCCAAAATAAGGATAGGATCGCATCTTGGGCGTGACAAGTTGGTATCAGAGCCTGTACCGACCTAGGAGCCCCCTTGATTGATCAAACTTGGCCGAGTCGAGTCTAGAAAAAAAACTATTTTGAGTCTAGTTATATCGGAGAGTAGGATTCTTTTTACTCCTCTTCTGTGCTCTGGTGAGGAATCCTTACGTAGGAATTTTAATTCTACCCCTCTTCTCACTCAATTTTTTTTAGGATCACGCGGGTATTTTGGAACCTCTATGATGTCGATGTGACCGGAACTCTGTTCTTGGTGCCTCCCATATGTATGGATTGGACCTGGGGAGTTGAGCTCCAAGGGGTTCTTGACACATCGCTATCGTTCAGTTTCCTTAGTATCTCAGGACGCGGATGTTCGAAATTGCTTCAATACTATTCATGATGCGAAGAGTGTGGCGGCACCCAGTACTGGGGAGCGAGATCAAATGTACTGCCATCTTTAGTATCCTTGTGATTACGAGGGTCTAAGGTAGATGAGTTCCGAGGCTTCTCTGGTTATGTGTTGACGGATGTGATACACTGGTGTGTCGACGTTCTGGGAACGGGGTACCCAGATCTGCCTGCCTGTGGCCCAGGGCATGGCCCAATTCGTCAGCCAAGCACAACCAGACGCAGCCCCACTCAAGACAAGGCCCTCGCGAGGACCCCAGGCTTGCGAGGGAGAGCACCACCAAGATCAGCCAGCGGAGGGTCTCCCCAGGCCCCCTCCAGAGCGGCGGAGATCTCTATGCAGGACCCGGCCTCGAGAGTCAAGGGTGACGCAAGGAAGGACTGGCGGGCGCCAGCGCACCAGGCAGAGCAGTTTCCCCTTTGGTGCAAAGGGTGCAAGGACGTGCGCGGGTTCCCAAAGCGCCCCCCAAAGGTTTCCATTCCGGTGCAACAAGACCACAACCACGAGCCCCGCAGGACGGATGTCATCGTCGAGCCCACCTCTGCGTCGTTGACAGCTACTTTGCAGGCAAAGACCACCTTTGGACAGGGTGGGGATGTACTCCTGTCCCCCTTAAAATTTGGCCGTTGTGGGATCCCTTCCCGCCATTGCGATAAGGGAAGAGGACCCGGGCCACCGCTATATATAGAGGCTAGGCTGCACCGTAGAGAGGGATCCGGCGACCAATCGTTCTACCACAACCAGAGCAGAGAGCCAAGAACACCTCAGGAGCGCCCTCACGAGGCTCCCAAACACTGTACTAGTTCATCCACCATACCTCCACGAGAGGAAATCCACCAAAGCAGGAGTAGGGTATTACGCTTCGCAGCGGCCCAAACCTGGCTAAACCACCGTATTCATCTTCTTCCTCGTCATCGAACGAGTTCATCGTCTTAGCCATCGAGTAGCGAACTAGGTAGGGCGCGACTGCAGGGGATCTTCGCACACGCCCCTGTGTTCGAACCTTGAGGGTTTTTGCGGAGCCCGAAATCCAACTTTTGGCGCGCCAGGTAGGGGGCTTGTGGGAGCTTCCCCACCCGTGGCGACAGCCGAGCCCCGGTTCGGCAACCCCATGGCGGACGAGATCCCAGACGCCGGCCGGCCCCTGGCAGGCAATGGCGCCGGGACGCGCAGGGCCGGCCCCACGGTCGCCTGCATCCTCGGCGGGTCGCAGGCGCCGTTCTCCGGCCGCCATGTCAAGCAATTCCTACACCGCGTAGGAGCTGTTCGGCCGCAGCCCGAGCCCACGCTGCACCGCGCATGGCCGGAGACCGACATCACCTTTGGCCCCGACGACCACCACAAGACGACGACAGCCGGAGGAACGCTCCCCATGTTGTGCACGCCGACCATACGCGGTGTGGCCGTCTCCAGGACCCTCATAGACGGTGGCGCCGGCCTCAACGTCATCTCCGTGGAGGCCTTCGACGCGCTGCAGTTACCCCGAGACCAACTCGCGCCTTCAAGGTCCTTCTCTGGGGTGGTCGGGGGGTCCATCGTCCCTATGGGGCGGGTGCGCCTCCCCGTCACCTTCGGCACCCGCTCCAACTTCCGCACCGAGCAGGTCGACTTCGATGTCGCCCACATCCACCTCCCGTACAACGCGATACTTGGTTACCCCGCCCTCGCCCAGTTCATGGCGGCAACGCACCCGGGCTACAATGTCGTCAAGATGCCCAGGAGCGGCGGCATCCTCACCGTCGTGGGGGATGTCAAGGATGCGTCCCACATGCTCAAGCTCTCCTACAAAGCGGCGGCCGCGGCACGCCCCAGTGCTGGGGACGCCGCGCAAGCCGCGGAGGACTCCAGGGGCGTCCTCGATGTCGCGCCGGTGAAGAAGAGGCAGCTGTTCTCCTAGAGTTGGGCGAAGACGAAGCAGGTGCCGGTGGACGAAGGAAACCCTGGCCCTACCTTCACCATCGGCGCCGACTTGCCTCAGGATCGAGAGGAGGTGTTGGTGGCCTTCCTCCATGCGAACAAGGACGCATTCGCGTGGAGCGCCTCTGACCTGGTGGGGGTCCCAAGGGACGTGATCGAGCACCACCTCATGGTGTGCCCGAACACGCGTCCAGTAAAGCAAAAGGCAAGGAGACAAGCTCAGGAGAAGCAGGCGTTCATCGCCCAGGAGGTCGGCAAGCTGAAGGAGGCCGGGGTCATCTGGGAGGTGCGTTACCCGGTGTGGCTTGCCAACCCAGTGGTCTTCCCGAAGAAGTGTGGGAAGGGGCGTATGTGCGTCGACTTCACGAGCCTCAACAAAGCCTGCCCCCAAGACCCATTCCCGCTGCCACGCATCGATCAGATCGTGGACTCCACTGCGGAATGCGACCTCCTATGCTTCCTGGACGCCTTCTCGAGCTACCATCAGATCAAAATGGTGGTGGAGGACGTCGAGAAAATGGCCTTCCTCACCTCATGCGGGGTATTCTGCTACACATGCATACCCTTCGGGCTGCGGAACGCCGGGGCAACCTTCCAGCGGCTGATGCACATCGCCCTGGGGTCACAGCTCGGGAGGAATGCAGAAGCCTAGGTCGATGACATCGTGGTCAAGTCCAAGGCGGTCAAGACCCTGATCGAGGACTTGGAGGAGACATTCGCCAGCCTGAGGGAGGTGAACCTGAAACTCAACCCCGAGAAGTGCGTCTTCGGGCTCCCCTCGGGCAAGCTGCTCGATTTCCTGGTATCGCACCGGGGAATCGAGGCGAACCCGGAGAAGATCAAGGCCATAAACAAGATGAGCGCGCCCCAGACCCTCAAGGAAATGCAGAAGTTGGAGGGGTGCGTGACCTCCTTGGGGTGTTTCATCTCCAAGCTCGGCGAGCGGGCCCTGCCGTTCTTCAAGATCATGAAAAGGAAGGGCCCTTTCGAATGGACCCCGGAGGCGGACGCAGCCTTCGAGGAACTCAAGCAGTACCTCACGAGCCCACCGGTGATGGTGGCGCCTCGCCCTCGGAAGCCCCTGCTGCTATACCTGGCTGCCACCCCCCACTCCGCCAGCGCTGCATTGGTGGCAGTCAGGGAGGAGCGAACCGGCACACGCGCCACATCGACGGGCGCCCGCGGGCCCCCAAGCATGGAACAAGGGGGCTCGCAGGATCCCAAGGAGCCCGCTTCTCCCCAAGCCGGAGCACCTGAGGCCCCAACTGCTCCGACGGCCCCTGAAGCGCTCAACCCTCATGAGGCCCCAGTCGCTCCGACGGCCCCTGAAGCGCTCAACCCTCATGAGGCCCCAATCGCTCCGACGGCCCATGAAGCGCTCAACCCGCATGAGGTCCCAGTCGCTCTGGCGGCCCCTGAAGTGCTCGACCCTCATGAGGCCCCAGCCACACCGACAGCCCCCAAGGCGCCCAGGCCTCTTGGGCCCGCCACGGGACAGGACATCGCAGGGGGCCTCATCCACGTCGAACACCCGGTATACTACGTCAGTACAGTGCTGCGGGATGCGCGCTCACGCTACCCCATGCAACAGAAGCTCCTCCTAGCGCCTATTGTCGCTTCGAGGAAACTGCGCCACTACTTCCAGGGACATCCCATCAAGGTCGTCTCTGTCTACCCCTTGGAGAAGGTCCTGCGCAACCCCAACGCGGCAGGAAGAGTCGCCGAATGGAACATCGAGCTGCAGGCCTTCAACATAGAGTTCAGCACGACCAGGGTCATCCAAGGGGCAGGCCTAGCGGACTTCGTGGCGGAGTGGACAGACGCCCCAGACCGGGGGCTAGATGGGAGCCAGTCCCTCACCCCTGGCGACGAGGCACCCGAGGGTTGGATCATGCATTTCGACAGAGCCTTCACCCGCAAGGGAGCGGGAGCTGGAGTCGTGCTCACTTCCCCGACAGGAGACAAGCTCAGTTATGTTGTGCAGCTCTGTTTCCAGCATGGAGAGAAGGTCTCCAACAACATCGCGGAGTACGAGGGCCTCATCGCCGGCCTCAAGGTGGCGGCGGCCTTGGGGGTTCGGTGCCTCACCGTCATGGGCGACTCCCAGCTCCTCGTCAACTTCTCCAACAAAGAGTATACACCCAAGGACGAGCACATGGAGGCGTATTTGGAAGATGTACGTAAGATCGAAAAATGTTTTCAGGGCTTGGAGTTGCAGCACATCCCGCGCAGCGTGAACAAGGAAGCCGATGACATCGCCAAGAGGGCCTCGCGCCGCGAGCCCCAGGAGCCAGGCGTCTTCGAGGAGCGGCTCTTCAAACCCTCCGCGGCGCCACCCACTGAAGACATGGCGCCACGAAGTGAGGAGCTCCCCCCTGCGCCACCCTCGGGGGCTCCGGACAGTGGCCAGGCCTCAGGTGCCCGACTGCTCCTGGCCCTGGAGCCTCAGGCCGACAGCTGTATGCAGGAGTTCAGGGCGTACCTACTTCACGGCACGCTACCGGAAAAGGAGGAGGACGCGGAGCGCGTGGCACGGCAGGCCACGGCCAACTGTTTGCAGGACGGCGACTTGTACCGCAGGCGCCCGAACGACGTCGTGCTGCGTAGCATCTCCAAGGAGCAAGGGTGCGAGCTGCTGGCCGACATCCACGAAGGAGACTGCGGGCATCACTCCTCGTCACGCACCCTTGCAGGGAAGGCGTTCCGATCAGGCTTCTACTGGCCCTCGGCGCTTGACGATGCCATCGAGCTGGTCCGGTCTTGCGAGGCCTGCCAGTTTCATGCCAAGCAGATTCACCAGCCCGCGCAGGGCCTCCAAACCATCCCGCTCTCCTGGCCCTTTGCGGTCTGGGGGCTGGACATACTGGGGCCTTTCCCACGAGCAGCGGGCGGGTATTGCTACCTCTACGTCGCCATCAACAAGTTCACCAAATGGGCGGAGGTGGAGCCCATGCGCACCATCCCGGCCGGATCAGCCGTCAAGTTCATCAAGGGCCTCGTAAGCCGATTCGGCGTCCCCAACCGCATCATCACCGACAATGGTTCGCAGTTCACAAGTAACCTCTTCAGGACCTATTGTGCTAACCTTGGAACGCAGATATGCTATGCCTCGGTAGCCCACCCACGGAGCAATGGCCAGGCGGAGCGCGCCAACGCGGAGGTCCTGCGGGGCCTCAAGGCAAGGAGCTTCAAGAAGAAGCTTGAAGCTTGCGGCAGGGGTTGGGTCAACGAGCTTCAGTCAGTGCTGTGGTCCATCCGCACCACCGCAACTAAGCCCACCGGCGAGACCCCGTTCTTCCTCGTCTACGGAGCCGAAGCCGTCCTCCCCCACGAGATCAAGCACCGATCCCCATGGGTCTTGGCATTTGACGAGGAGCATCAGGATGTCGCGCGGGGCGCGGACCTCGTGCTTGGGGAGGAGGCACGCCGTCAAGCCTCACTCCGAGCTGCGAGGTACCAGCAGGCGCTACAGTGCTACCACTACCGTAACATCCATTCCAGGATCCTTGAAGTCGGAGACCTCGTCCTGAGGCGGGTTCTCTCCAGGGAGGGCTTGCACAAGCTCTCACCCATGTGGGAGGGCCCGTTCAAGGTCGTTCACGTCTCCAGGCCTGGCGTCGTGCGCCTGGAGACTCAGGACGGGGCCCCCATCCAGAATGCCTAGAACATCCAGCACCTCCGGAAGTTCTACCCGTGACACTCTCACGTAATAATGAGCGGGCTGTATACGCTCGGAGCCCCCCGAGGACGCGGAGGGGTTCCTTCCCACGCAATGTGGAAGCCACAACTCCGCGCTGGCGGACAACACTGCCCTCCAATGGCTATGCCCATGCAACGTGGATGCCCTACGCTCAGCGCTGGGGGAAGACGAAGATGAAGACTAGTCTAGGTGCCGGACGCGGCTGTTATTTGCTCATCTGATGTTTGGATTTGCCGACTTTTTTGGAACAAAACTCGGGGTTTTTCCAAATCGTGTTTTAAAGAAAAGGGTCAAAGATTTGTTTTCATCGCCATTTCTCATATTGGCTTCTCTCTCTTTGAGTCGAGCACTCGTCTGCTCCCCTCCCCCTCGTACCCCGCGAGCGGGGGCTGGGGGGCACGGTGCTCGCACCTCGCCAAGGCCTTGGCGCCCGGATCCTCGCGTGGTACTCACGGATGAGTCAGCAGGTGCATGCCGCCTCATACTCGCTCGGGGGCTCCACTCACGGCCTGACGCGCCATCTTGGAACCTTGGGAGGCCCGCCCCTCCCGGGGCAGGAAAAAATATTTCTTTGGGAATAGCTTGAGCGTCAAAGGGGGCTCCTGAGCATCACGCCTCAGGAACCTTACCGGTCGTAAAGCCACTCGCCCCTTGATGTCGTCCTTGGTGATCCGGTCGGCATCAAGGGTGTCGAGGCCTCACCTCGTAAAGTGCGTCGAGGTGATCCGGTCGTACCTTACGGTGGTAGGGAAATGTGCGGGACTGGGACCTACCGATGTAGAGCTACTTGAGCGTCAACCCGGAGCCTCGGGAGGCCCGCCCCTCCCGGGGCAGGAAGAAAAAAAAATTGGGGAGCTGCTTGAGCGTCAAAGGGGGCTCCTGAGTATCACGCCTCAGGAGCCTTACTGGTTGTAAAGCCACTCGCCCCTTGATGTCGTCCTTGGTGATCCGGTCGGCATCAATGGTGTCGAGGCCTCGCCTCGTAAAGTGTGTCCAGGTGATCCGGTCGTACCTTACGGTGGTAGAGAAATGTGCGGGACTGGGACCTGCCAACGTAGAGCTGCTTGAGCATCGAAGGGGGCTCCTGAGCATCATGCCTCAGGAGCCTTACCGGTCGTAAAGCCACTCTCCCCTTGATGTCGTCCTTGGTGATCCGGTCGGCATCAAGGGTGTCAAGGCCTCGCCTCGTAAAGTGCGTCCAGGTGATTCGGTCGTACCTTACGGTGGTAGGGAAATGTGCGGGACTGGGGCCTGCAGACACAGAGTGCCGAAAGGGCTCCCAACCTACCTCGCTCGCAAGAGGAAGAAGCCCACAGGACGTCCGAACTCTCCGAGCGCCACAGCCACGCCTCCATGACCCTGAAGCCTACCGCGAGCATGTCAAGCTAAGTACCCTAATCATGACCAGAAGGCGATTTCAACAAACAAAACGTAAAGGCTAGGACACATGACAGAAGTGCTGATAAAGAGAGGCAAGCGCCTAAATTCATTACACGCCCGCAGGGCCTCCCTTGGTTCTTTGATTGCGGGAACAGGAAAAGAGGAGGAGAAAGAAAGTGAGAAAGCCCCCACGGGGGCTGCCGCCCTAGGAGCCCCGGTGTCGGCGCACCAGCGCTCAGTCGGTGCCCTTCTCTTCCTTCATGGGCCCGTAGAGGCGCGCCGGCACGGACGCTCCTGGAGCGGAAGAGCGGCGCCGCGGCGGCTGGCTACCCCCCGAGGTCCGGGCGTGCCGGCGTGGCGGCGCGTCATAGCTGCTGTCGCTGCTATCGCTCGGGCTCCCTTCGGAGGGGGTGTCGCTACTGCTGGAGGAGCGGCGTCCGTCGTGAAGGGCAAGCTCACCTCCAAGAGCTCCGCGGCCGTCGTCTTCCGGGCAGCATCCCAGGCGCTCGCCCTCCACCCTGAAGATCTTGACGAAGAGCGTCGCCACCCCGTCGTACTTGAAGTGAATGGTGCGCCTCCCCTTCAGGCCACGGGTGCGGGCAAACGTCTGCCACCCGCGGTTCAGGTACACGTAACCCCCAGGGGTGACCTCGACCTCCACCCACGACGCCGCGCAGCATCAGCTGTCGGTCTGCAGCCATAGGCCGGCTGGCCCCCCGGTCGGCAGCGCCCCCGCGAAGAAGTTCGGAGCTGGAACCAAGCGGCCTCCGGCCACTCCGCCCACACCACGAACTCCTGGGCCGTGTCGGCCGAATGGATCCGCGGGCGTGGCGGCCGGGTGGCCACCGCCGACCTCCCACCGCGGGCGCCACCACCTCGACTACTGCGGCTGCCCGCGCTAGACGAAGCCCCACCGCGGCCGCCGATGGTGACCCCGGGCCGCGTAGAAGCACGGCCGCGCCCACCGGGAACCACTGCCGGTGTCGCGGCATGCTTCCGGGGACGACCGCGGCCCCTCCTGGGCAGCGGACAGGCAGGACTCTCCTCGGAGGCCTTCCCCTTCTTGGCGGCGGAGAAATTCCTCGCTGAAGCCATGACTGGGAGAGCAGCGGCTTGGAGATCGGAAGGCAAGGAAGATGAAGATGTGTTAAGGGCTTCCTCACCCACGCCCGCTTATATACATCCAAGGGCCGACCGGCGCCCCCTCGCATCCCGGGAGGCATGCGGCTTCTGGAGGGTCACATCTGCGTGGCCCGAAGCGGCAGCAGTATTCAAGGAAGGGCAATGATGGCCGGCGCTGCACACGGACGTCGCGTCAATTTGACTTGGAGCATTTCCTGGCGCCCTCGGGGAGCGGGGCGTCGCCGCCCAGGCGCTCGACGTGTGTAAAGCCTGGCCCGCAGGCGTTTGGGGCCCGCTGCACCTCGGGCCGCCCTCAAGGCTTCGCCTGGAAGCCAGCTCGAGCGCGCCTTGGGCCCGGGGGCTAATGTCGGTGTTCTGGGAACGGGGGTACCCAGATCTACCTCCCTGCAGCCCAGGGCATGGCCCACTTCGTCAGCCAAGCACAACCAGACGCAGCCCCACTCAAGACACGGCCCTCACGAGGACCCTAGGCTTGGGAGGGATAGCAGCACCAGGATCAGCCAGCGGAGGGTTTCCCCAGGCCCCCTCCGGAGCGGCGGAGATCTCTATGCAGGACCCGGCCTCGGGAGTCAAGGGTGACGCAAGGAAGGACTGGCGGGCGCCAGCGCGCCAGGCGGAGCAGTTTCCCCTTTGGTGCAAAGGGGGCAAGGACGTATGCGGGTTCCCAAAGCGCCCCCAAAGGTTTCCATTCGGGTGCAACAAGACCACAACCACGAGCCCCGCAGGACGGATGTCATCGCCGAGCCCACCTCTGCGTCGTCGACAGCTACTTTGCAAGCGAAGACCACCTTTGGACAGGGCGGGCATGTACTCCTGTCCCCCTTCAAATTTGGCCGTTGTGGGATCCTTTCCCGCCATTGCGATAAGGGAAGAGGACCCAGGCCACCGCTATATATAGAGGCTAGGCTGCACCGTAGAGAGGGATCCGGCGACCAATCGATCTACCACAACCAGAGCAGAGGGCCAAGAACACCTTAGGAGCGCCCTCACGAGGATCCCAAACACTGTACTAGTTCATCCACCATACCTCCACGAGAGGCACTCCACCAAAGCAGGAGTAGGGTATTACGCTTTGCAGCGGCCCTAACCTGGGTAAACCACCGTGTTCATCTTCTTCCTCGTCATCGAACGAGTTCATCGTCTTAGCCATCGAGTAGCGAGCTAGGTAGGGCGCGGCTGCAGGGGATCTTCGCACACGCCCCTGTGTTCGAACCTAGAGGGTTTTTGCGGAGCCCAAAATCCGACATGGTGGGTAGTCTTATTTCTAGGAGTTGAGTGTTTTATTCAGTAATTGATCCATGTATCCGTTGGACCAGATTGCATAACCAGAAATATTTCGGAAGTTCTTAGGTGGGAATTCAAGTAGTTACCTAGGATTATCCTTCCAGCAAATGCAATGGGTTATGTATTTATTTCCGTCTTAATACTCAAGCCCCATCTTTTGTTTTGTTGGAGTTTGGTAATTCGAGTTGCTTCTGTCAGATTTCGGGCTCCGCAAAACCCTCAAGGTTCGAACACAGGGGCGTGTGCGAAGATCCCCTGCAGCCTCGCCCTGCCTAGCTCGCTACTCGATGGCTAAGATGATGAACCCGCGCAATGACGAGGAAGAAGATGAACACGGTGGTTTACCCAGGTTCGGGCCGCTGCGAAGCATAATACCCTACTCCTGCTTTGGTGGATTGCCTCTCGAGGAGGTTTGGTGGATGAACAAGTACAGTGTTGAGGAGCCTCGTGACGGCGCTCCCGAGGTGTTCTTGGCCCTCTGCTAGCTTTGTGATGAGATCGATGGATCGCCCTCCCTCTACGGTGCAGCCTAGCCTTTATATATAGCGGTGGCCCAGGTCCTCTTCCCTTATCGCAATGGCGGGAAGGGATCCCACAACGGCCAAACTTGAAGGGGGACAGGAGTACATCCCCGCCCTGTCCAAAGGTGGTCTTCGCCTGCAAAGTAGTTGTCAATGATGCAGAGGTGGGCTCGGCGATGACATCCGTCCTGCGGGGCTCGTGGTCGTGGTCTTGTTGCATCGGAATGGAAACCTTTGGGGGGTTCTTTGGGAACCCGCGTACGTCCTTGCTCCCTTTGCACCAAAGGGGAAACTGCACCGCCTGGCGCGTTGGCGCCCGCCTGTCCTTCCTTGCGTCACCCTTGACTCCTGAGGCCGGTTTTCGCATAGAGATCTCCGCCACTCTGGAGGGGGCCTGGGGAGGCCCACCCCTTGCTGATCTTGGTGCCGGTCTTCCTCGCGAGCCTAGGGTCCTCGCGAGGGCCTTGTCTTGAGTGGGGCTGCGTCTGGTTGTGCTTGGCTGATGAGGTGGGCCATGCCCTGGGCCGCAGGCAGGCAGGTCTGGGTACCCCGTTCCCAGAACGCCGACAGTAGCCCTCGGGCCCAAGGCACACTCGAGCTGGCTTCCGGGCGAAGCCTTGAGGACGGCCCGAAGCGTCGCGGGCCCCAAACGCCTACGGACCAGGCTTTACACGCATCGAGCGCCTGGGCGGTGACGCCCCCGCTCCCCGAGGGTATCAGGAACCGCCCCAAGTCAAATTGACGCGACGCCCGTGTGCAGCGCCGACCATCATTGCCCTTCCTTGAATGTTGCCGCTGCTTCGGGCCTCTACTCCTCGGGCCACGCGGATGTGACCCGTCAATCGGCAGGAGAGGCGACGCGGATGGTACTGCGCTGATCGAACCGCTCCGTGGCGCCCGAGAGGCACACGACGCCTGCTCTCCCATGACGCCTTGCGGCTGCAGTTACGCCTATAAATCCGACCCGCCCCTGGCAGGGGGGCATTGCCGTCTCGAGGTGTCTTCTTGCTTCCATCGTTCCTCAGAGAAAGCCTTCTCCTCTTCCCAGCTTCTCCTCTCCCATGGCGTCTGGAGGAAGTGCCGCAGGCGCGGGGAAACGCGCGGCGCCGCCGGCTCGCTCGCCCTCCTCCGGAGGCAGCGGCGGGGGGGCCTCGGGGTCGACGCAAGTTCGCCGGCGCTGGGCCATGGTCGATGAGTGACTACTCCGCCGCCTCCCTCCTCCTTAGTCGTTTTGTCCAGCATTCCGGGCATGATCCTCTCCTTTTCCCAGGGCGCCTGCGGCCAAGAAACGCAGGTCGGCGAGCTCCAAGAGGAGGTGGACGCACTGCGGGCCCAGCTGGCGACCGCCGAGGCCGCGTTCCAGGCCGCCCTCAGGGGTGAAGCGGAGGCCAGGGTGGAACTGGCGTCCCTCCAGGCCCAGGTTAAGGAGGCAGCCGACGCCGTGCAGGCTGCCCAGGATGAGGCGGCGCATGCCAATATGCTGGAGTCCCTGTGCGCTGAGCAGTATCTTGACATCGCCCGCCGCGCTGCCGGTGCGGTGAGCCGGTTCGTCGGGGAAGCCCCCACGCTGCCGTGCGCGCACAGCGACGGGGGATATCTTGACTTCTTCAGGAGGGTGGTGGAGCCGCTGGAGGCCGGCGTCTGCCGCGTGAACGCGGACAACGAGTCCGACGCGCGCGACCTCCTGGACCTTGCCTTGACGTTCGTCTTCTCCAACCTGCGCCGCTTCGCCCCGCAGCTCGACCTCCGGCGTGTCGAGGAGCGGGTGCCTGACGAGCTCCGGCGCCCCCTCCGGGACGAGGTGGCCCCACACGTGGAGTCCCTGGTGGAGCGGTTCATCCAGGTGCCCGCCTCCAGCGGGGAGGACGGTTCCGACTCCTAGGCGGCCGGTGGCGCGGGTGGCGACAACGACTTCTCCCCTAGGCATCCCCTGTTTCCCTTTCATTGTTCCTGTAATATTTTAAGAAGAACTCGGCCCCGGAGGGCGTTAGTCTTTTGCATGTTACCTTCGCCCTCTTGTTTTTCTTCTCTTGAATCGCCAATCGCTTGCTTGCTGTGACGTGACTTAGTTTCTTCACGCGGGGCTCGGCGCCGCTGCCGTCGCGGCCTAATTCCTCCCCTTGTGGCGTCCTTCCCAGCGCCTGGGGCCGCATGGGCCTTCATGGTGGCACACCGTACACCATAGTACCTGCATTCTGGTGTTAGTGCGCGCGACCTCTATCCCGTATTCGGGCCGCCACTGGATCAGGAGGCTCGCGCTTGGTTCGGTAGTGTACTTAGCTTGTAGGCTGGTGACGATCTTGTGTGCCGCGAGGTGCGGCCGGGTCGTCCAGACTGTCCGTGATTCTGCCTGGGGCGCTTCTTCCTTGCTTGTGGAACAGATCAGCCAGGGCGCCTGGGAGGTCCAGGCGTCCCGGAGACTTCTTCTTCTTTACGAGTGAGGCAGGTTGGGAGCCCTTTCGGCACTCTGTGTCTGCAGGCCCCAGTCCCGCACATTTCCCTACCACCATAATGTACGACCGAATCACCAGGACGCAACTACGAGGTGAGGCCTCAACACCCTTGATGCCGACCGGATCACCAAGGACGACATCAAGGGGCGAGTGGCTATACGACCGGTAAGGCCCCTGAGGCGCGATGCTCAGGAGCCCCCTTTGACGCTCAAGCGGCTCTACGTTAGTAGGTCCCAGTCCCGCACATTTCCCTACCATCGTACTGTACGGCCGGATCACCAGGACGCAACTACGAGGCGAGGCCTCGACACCCTTGATGCCGACCGGATCACCAAGGACGACATCAAGGGGCGAGTGGCTATACGACCGGTAAGGCTCCTGAGGCGCGATGCTCAGGAGCCCCCTTTGATGCCCGAGCGACCCCCATTCTGTCCTGCCGGCTGCTGCCTCAGGAGGCCCTGGGGCCTCCCGAGACTCCATGCTGCGGTGCCGCGCTGCGGTCGGAGCCCCCGAGCGGGGTCGACTGCCAAAAGATGCAAGTCCCTGAGGTGACAGGGCCTTGCTATGCAGTTCCAAGGTGCCTCGGGGAGGACCGGGGCGCGCGGCCCTTTGCAAAACACCAATTTAGAAAGAGAGAATTCAAGACCGGTCAAACGAGAGAACAATGAGAGAAAAGTCCCAGCCCCTTTTTCTTTAAAATATAGAGTTCTAAAATCCTCAAACTTCATTCCAAAAAGCGGCAATTCGAACACCACAAAGAAGCAAGCAACTGCCGCGTCCATCCCCTAGGCTAGTCTTCGTCTTCGTCTTCCCCCAGCGCTGAGCGTAGGGCATCCACGTTGCATGGGCATAGCCATTGGAGGGCAGTGTTGTCCGCCAGTGCAGAGCATGGGGCTTCCACGTTGCGTGAGAAGGAACCCCTCCGCGTCCTCGGGGGGGTGCGGGCGTATACAGCCCACTCATTATTACGTGAGAGTGTCACGGCCGTAGATAGCTGGGCAAGCCCCCAGGCGCACGGCCTGGTTGCTCCCAACTCCGTCAAGAGTCATCCCGTGCATTTCTGCTTGGTTGCGCACCTTTATGACCCAAACCCGAATGCATTGTTCCCCGCGTAGCCGCAGGATTGCGCTCCCGCGGCCCAAACATGAGAACAATGCATCCGGCGCAGCCATAAAGGTGTTTTGTCGATGAAGCCGCCTCGTGAAGTGTCTGGGCGTCGGACGGACAATGTCTTGAGGGACTCATGAGGCCCAGCCTCCCGAGGCTGTGCCGGCGCTTCAGTTGCCGTGGGTGGCCCGCGCTGCTTGTGTCTTGCTTTTCCCCACAGGCCATTACTCCTGAGGCCTCGGTGTCGGTGTCAAAACCAGCGAATCTCAGGTAGGGGGTCCCGAGCTGCGAGACTAGGATCGATGGTAACAGGGGATGAAGGAGACGATGTTTACCCAGGTTCGGGCCCTCCTATGGAGGTAAAACACTACGTCCTGCTTGATTATATTGATGATATGAAGGTTACAGAGTTGATCTACCTCGAGATCGACTAGCTAAAACCCTAGATGAGTTTTTGTGTCCTATGATCTAAACCCCTCCCGGTTTATATAGACACCGGGGGGTACTAGGATTTACACATGGTGGGCCTCCTGCCGAGGATGGAGATGGCGATTTCCTCATCTTTACTTGGAGTGCACGACGCGCCTTCGGGGCTTCCTTCTGGAACATGGAGTCTTGATGTGTCCGGCCTTTCTTCAGAGAATGGCCCATCGAGCCGGCCTATCGAGAGATGAGCCGGCAGCCCAAGGACCCCTTAGTCCGGGACTCCCTCAGTAGCCCCCGAACTAGGCCCCAACGCCAAGGGTCTCAGCTCCAGCTGCTTCGTATGATCAGAGTCTTCGGCTTGCGGGGTGAGTTCTTCTTCCCTTTCCATGATCGGCTGAGACTACTTCGGTTTCCAATGACACGTATTTCTTCCGATCATATGATTGACCGAACACCATGAATTGCTTAGCCCCGAAGGCCAATCGCCAAAGTGTAAACAGTGCTTTTTGACACCCCCGTCTGACGAAGGGTCATGGACTACCACGACCACTGAACCAGTTACAAAAACTCGATTCGCGGTCCGGGGGCGTCTTTACAGCAACACGACTTATCAATGCGCAGATCGTGCTCCGTTTCACACGGGATATGATTAATCTCCACACGCGCATAAAGGCATGCATATCTTGGGAAGCGGAGGGATTTGCGGCGCGGTAAGCGAGGCTAATCGGTGACACGCCCCATAAAAAGGGAAAAACCCCAAGGCCTATTCACGCTTCCCATTCGCATCCTCCGCCTCCTCAATCTCTCCAAGCTCCGAGAGCCCAGATCCAGTTCTTCCTCGCCCTTTCCTCCAAGCTTAGCAATGGCGAGTTCGGGCTCCAATGGCAAGTGGGAGGCCTCCACGGTCACCGACCAGGATATGCAGGACCTAAAGCAGGCCGGCTACCTCCCCGCCAACGTCTTCCACCGCGCCCCGGAGAAGAACCAGGTGGTTCCCACACCCAAAGCAGGCGAGAGGGTGGTGTTCGTCCCCCACTTTATCCGGGGACTGGGCTTTCCGCTCCACCCCTTTGTCAGGGGTCTCATGTTTTTCTACGGCTTGGACTTCCACGACCTTCCACCGAACTCCTTCATGCACATATCGGCCTTCATCATCATTTGTGAAGCCTTTCTACGGGTCGAACCGCACTTCGGCTTGTGGCTCAAGGTCTTCAATGTCAAGCCGAAGACCGTGGCCAGCGAGCACGCAGACTGCAGAGGTGCGGTAATCAGCAAGCTTCCCCGCGTCGACTGGCCTACCGACACCTTCATCGACACAATCAAGATCTGGCAGAAGGAGTGGTTTTACATCACTGAGTAAAGGGATGAGAGCTGGGCAGCACCCGCCGAATTCAGATCCGGACCCCCAACGAGATTGACCTCGTGGCTCAGCAAGGGCCTTGATTGGGGGTCGGATGCTGAGGTGAAGGTGCTGCAGAAGCGCCTTAATTCGGTGATCGAGGCCAAGGTGGAGCTGGTCAACGTGGTCCAGGTCATGCTCCACCGCCGTATCCTCCCCTGCCAGCGACGGGCATCCCCGATGTGGGCTTACCGTCCTGACGACGAGCCTACCGTGCGCCAATTCTTCTGCACCACCCCGGAGAAGCTGTGGAAGGCATTGTTCAAGCCTCAGAAGAGCTGGCCGGCCAAGGAAGAGGATACGGGCCTAAGCACCGTCAACCCACCGACCAAGGTATGGTATAATTTCAATTCATTGACTCTGTTTCTTCGGCAAAAATCCTGAACGCCTTCTCCCTCACTTTCGCAGAAGTGGCTAAGCAAAGCCGCGAAGGTCAACTGCCCGGCTCCACAACCCGAAGACCCCAGGTCAGAGCTGTTGGCGGCGACGCTTGTCATGGCGCCGTACTCGGCGCCCAAAAAGAAAGAGAAGAAGGAGAAGGCCAGAGAGAGCCTCCGCATTAAGGACCACCGCGACGCTGCATCCCAGGAAACCCATGCCTCCTCTAGCCATGAAGAGGAGCATGAAGACGGGGGGGAAGGAGCTTCCCCCCCCCCCCCCCCCCCCCCGCAAGAAAGAGGGCGGCGTCATCGGACACCGTGGAAGAGGCAGCTCCTCCCGCCCTGAAGAGGGCATGCCGGACGAGGTTGATCCTGCCTGACAGCTCGGATTCTAACATAGAATCCGAGGAATTTGAGAGGGTCCCCCGAAGGGACCTAAGGGTCAAGCCCCCCACCCAAAGGTAATGAATCCGAGGACTCATTGAGTTATTTATGCAAAGTCTTCGATGTTTTAAGTACAAGAATGTCTCACAGCCCCCCACGCGTCCTCCCTACCGACCAAATATCGGATGGGGAGTCTCCACCCACCGAGCTGGCGGAGAGCAGGACCGCATCGCACCCTACACCTCCAGGGGTCGCGAAGGATATCGCGGAGGTGTCATCCAGCCGGGCTCCGTTGGAACCGAACACGGGCGGAGGGGATGACCATGCCATGGCCAAGGCTGATGTCGTGGCCGCCGAAGGTCAGGGAGAGAAAACTCCCCAAGCTGCTGAGGACCAGGGGGAGAATGCTCCCCTGGTCGCCGAAGAGGAGGGGCGAAGAAATGCCCAGTTCCCTCCGAGGGCGTCTCCGGAGCACTCTGTGCATCCGGAGTTACCGGCCCAGTCCCCGATCATAGATCGGACTGCCCGGTCACCACCGATGCCTCCAGCGGCAGGGTGGCCGGTTATGGAGGAGGCGCTAGCAAGCGCCCCCATCTCCAAGGATCACCGCACTCTTATGGGTGCGGTTTTACAAGGAATTCAGTCCGTTGATAACGGACTGAAGGAGGCCTTCCATGGTCTCTTGATGGGCTTCAAGGTGAGTCAAGTAATATCCTTTTCCCGAACAATGCTAATTTTAAGTTTTGTGCTATCTATATATGTACTAGCCCCCGAGCCCTGGATGGGTATGCAAAAACGCATCCGGGGGTCAAATAGTGAGGAATGAACCATGATGCGCAAGGCAACAATTGGTCCTGCATTGTTCGGAAAACCCGTAAGGGGGCCGAACAGAGAGTCGTATTTTTGATAGTTCGGAGGTTGAAATGTACCTAACTGGATACATATTTTTCGTTCTTTGTAGGCCTCGTCATCGGCGGCGGCCGGTAATGCCGCTGAGCTGTCCGAACTAAATTGGAAGCTCAAAGTCTTCGAAGAGGAGCTTGATAGCCTGAACAAACGGTTCGACGAGGCGCAAGGTAAGCCGAATTCTGATATCCAAGCTATATATTGACCATGATCCGCACTGGCGACCCAGTGTAACTTGTTTATGATTGCTTCCACAGCTTCAGCTCCGTAGGTTGGGAAACTCAAGGCCGAGCTCCAGAGAATGAAGCAAGAGGCCGAGGAGAAGAAGACGGATGCCCAATAGGCGGCAGCCGCGCTTTCCACTTTGAAGGTTGCAAGCGCCAAGCACAAGGCTCGGGTGGAGGAGGTGCAGCAAGAGATCAAGGATGCCGGCGTGAAGTGCGAGGCCCTTAAGCAGAAAGGCAAGGAACAAGCCGCCGAGCTAGCCGCGCTGAAATCCGAGGTCCAGAAGGAGCGGGTGGACAGGCGGTCCTTCGAAGAGGAGGTTCGCCAAGTCAAGGCTGTCTTCGATGGTAAGCCATATTCGCTGCTTGCACCTTTGGTGGTAGCAAATTTTCTTTGCTCACCCAGGTGTGGTGTTCCATAGGCATTCGTGCGGATCTCCAGAAGAGTGCGGCAGATGCGAACAAGCTTTATGCTTCGCTGGCGGAGGATGATGAGGCCCGGCTATTCTGGGCGCAATTTGAGTCCCCCGAGCATTCTCCTCTCCTCGTCGAGCAAATGAAGCAACTGATGGAGATGCACAGAGTGGCTGAGCCGGCCATCAAGGACCTCTGCATCCGTTTGTGGCACGATGAGCCGTTGCCGAGCAGCTACTTTGGCTTAGTGCAGAAGTTATGCGAAGCTGCGCCTCGGGTAGATGTGCTGAAGCGTTCTACATGCATCGAGGGCGCGTGGATGGCCTTTGCGAAGACCATGGTGCATTGGCCGAAGCTCAAGCCAACCGAGATGGCTACCACTCCTCCGCCTCCTGGAAAGGAGTATAGGCACCCCGAGCGATACTTCCCAGCAGTGATGGAAGGTGCTCGGGCAATAGAGGCTCAATGCTCCAAGGACGTTTTGTATGAGTGAACGCGTTGTAATATGTCCAAAAACTTTTAACGCATAACTAGTGATGCATGGTTTATCATGTCTTATAAATAGTTTGTGTTTATTTAGACTCCTATGTGGCCGGTTTATCTGAAAGCAGCGAGTCGTCGGCTTCAGCCCCCACGTAGATACTACGCGGGGTGTCTCTGTATCCGCACTTGTACCCTTAGCCGAGGTATCGGCGCCCGAAGGTGGTAGTGCGAGCGGGACAAGGCAATCGGACTATGGTGCTCTATCGCTTTCACTTAGCCGTGGGAGTGTGGAAAAATACGGGGGCTGATAACCAGCCCCCAGTGTGATGTTCGGGGCCGAAGCCATCATCACATGGTTTGTACAAGTACGAAACCCATCATGTAACACGGAATAACCGCTATCAATTTTTTAGTATAACACTTATGCTCGGAATCGCAGACCGGTTCTCGCTTACTATGACGGTCAGTTTTCGGCTTTCTCCCCTGAGGTGCTTGACCAGACGAGCTGCAAGCACAATCGCAGTGGTTCTCCCTTTGCCCCTTTAGCCGAACGAGCGGAACGTAAGGGGGCAAGCACAGGAGCCGGGCAACCCAACTATTGACCCAAGACATAGTTCGGATCCGATGCATATAAAGCAAAACCTAAGACGCCGAACACACAACCAGTTGCACTGGGGTGATGTTCAAGGCGATTTTAAATTCGAGGCCCCGGTCTATTAGCCGGTTGCATCATAATATATACCGAACAGTTTTCGCAAGAAGCGTGACCAAGATAAGAACAGAGAATGTATAAAAGACAACGAAGTAGCCATATATAATGGTTTTGTACTTGCTCAATAGTTCTTACAACTTGGATTGCCAAAGCAACTGTTTACAGGTAGATGAAATATAAAATTTACAGAGGGGAGGCTATACCAAGAGTCTTCGATTGATGACACAACGTCCTCGATGTGCCTTGTAGCCTGTCCGTTCATGTTCCGCTGTGGGGGTTGCATCCCATTAAGAGTGATGCAGTCGCCGAGTGGACCTTGGAAAAAGGTCTTGAGAAGTCGCCGAAGTATCGATGAGCTTTACGCTTTTTAACAGGTCCTTGATGGTACCTGTGTTTTGTCCAAAGACGTGTATTTGGTATTGGTCGGTCCAGCCGAACACTTACCATTTTATGGTTGCTCCCCATTGCTACCCATGGAATCTTGAGCGCGAAGTTGTGCCTTCTTGGCACATGTTTGGCGATCGTTAGGGCTGTGCAATGGGGGGCGTATCCCTATTTCTGGGGAGCAGAGGAGTCTGGAAGTTCGGATTGAAACCGAACTCGTTTGTCGACCTTACGGGCCTTTATGGCCGATTTGGGTATTTGCCGACCGTCCTCATAATGGAATTCGGCCGCGAGGGCCAATGCATGCTCCTCAGTTCGGAGGGAACGCTCTGTGTTGCCGTTGACGGTGATGACCCACTTGGGACCAGGCATCTTGAGCTTGAGGTATGCGTAGTGTGGGACGGCGTTAAAGCGAGCAAACGCTGTTCGGCCCAGCAGGGCGTGATAGCCGTTGCGGAAGGGGACGATGTCGAAGATCAATTCCTCGCAGCGGAAGTTGTCGGGCAAACCGAACACTACTTCCAAGCTAACAGAGCCTGTGCACCGGGCTTCGACACCTGGGATCACTCCTTTAAAGGTAGTGTTGCTAGGCTTTATCTTTGACGGATCTATGCCCATCTTTTTCACCGTATCTGAGTAGATCAGATTGAGGCTACTTCCTCCGTCCATTAGGACTTTAGTGAGGTGATACCCATCGATAATGGGGTCTAGGACGAGGGCCGCCGAACCTCCATGACGAATACTGGTCGGGTGATCTCGTCGATCAAAAGTGATCGGGTAGGCCGACCATGGGTTAAACTTCGGGGCTACAGGCTCTACTGCGTAGACCTCTCGAAGGGCACGCTTCCTCTCCTTTTTAGGTATATGAGTGGCGTATATCATGTTCACCGTTTTTACTTATGGAGGGAATTTCTTCTGACCTCCATTGCTCGGACCAAGGCGCTCCTCGCCGTCCTCGCTGCGTTGGCCTTTGCCCTGGTCCTCGGCTGCGAGTTTGCCGGCCTGTTTAAACACCCAACAGTTACGGTTGGTGTGGTTGGCAGGCTTGTCCGGAGTGCCATGGATCTGGCAAGGCCTCTCCATGATCTTGTCCAGTGGGGTGGGTCCGTCACGGTTGCCTTCAGGAGGCTTCTTCCGCTGCCCGGATCTTGGGTTGCGGAAACCGGCGTTAACGGCCGTGTCATCGGCGTCGCTAGTGTTGTGCCCTCGTTTGTTTTTTTTACGTCGTGGTTTCCAGTTTCCATCTTGGACTTCGGAAGTACCGGGGTCTTCGGGGTTGTGGCTTCGCCTTGCTAGCCAGTTATCCTCGCCCGCGCAAAAGCGAGTCATGAGCGATGTGAGGGCGGACATGGTCCTGGGTTTATCCTGACCGAGCTGGCGAGCCAGCCACTCATCCCGAATATTGTGCCTGAAAGAGGCTATAGCTTCGGCATCTGGGCAATCGATGATCTGGTTTTTCTTGGTCAAGAACCGGTTCCAGAATTGTCGAGCGGACTCTCCTGCCTTTTGCACGACATTGCTTAGGTCGGAAGAGTCCGGGGGCCGTACATAGGTGCCCTGGAAGTTAGATCGGAATGCATCCTTGAGGTCCTCCCAGCACCCGATAGAGTTTTCGGGGAGACTGTTTAACCAGTGCCGAGCTGGCCCCTTAAGTTTAAGGGGTAGGTACTTGATGGTGTGGAGGTCGTCTCCTCGTGCCATGTGAATGTGGAGGAGGAAATCCTCGATCCACACTGCTGGGTCAGTTGTTCCATCGTATTGCTCGATGTTTACGGGTTTAAACCCTTCCGGGAACTGATGCTACATCACCTCGTCAGTGAAGCAGAGTAGGTGGGCAGCGCCTCTGACCCGTGCTATATCGCGCCGGTAGTCGGCGTCTGTTCTGGCCCGGTTTTGGTCCCGAACTCTGTTGGTTCGGTCGCGCCAGGGCCGGTACTCGTCCCTTCTACCAGGGGAATACCCTCTAGATCCGTAGATGGATCTCGTGCGGCCTGTTCTATCATCCAGGTCGCGTCGCAGGTCATACCTGTCGTCGGGCTCCATTGGCTCTTTTCCCCTTTTGCGGGGTATCGCCGGCCTATAACCGGCCTCGCCAGCCGTCCTATCTGGTCCTCGGGGAGGACGGTCCAGCTGGTCGTATGGAGTGTGCTTGAGGGACGGCGTATTGGGGAGCTCATCGTCGAATTGTGGCAGCAACCGCCGGCGTGGGTAACTCTTGGGTTGGTCCCATAGACCGGCGCCGTGTTCTTCCTCGGCTGATAGAACGCTTGTCCATCTATCGTTGAGGGTGTCTTGTTCGGCCTTGAGTTGCCGCGCTTTTGCCTTTAGGCTTCGGGGAGTTGCTAAAAGTTGTTGCCTGAACCGTTCATGATCCTCGATGGTTTCGGGGACGACGATGTCCTCGTCGTCCGGGCTATCCTCCTCCTCTACAGGGGGGGAGGTAGTTGTCGTCCTCGGAGTCGTTCGGATCTTCGGGGTCGCGCTGGTCTTCCGGCCTTTCCTGGTCCTCCAACGGATACTCAGGGATATCTGGGTCGCCGAGGTCTTCCAGGGTATTGTCTTCCCCGGTGCCGGCAATAGCTTCCCTCCCCTTTTTTGTCTTTGACCGCTTACGCGGTTTCCGGCGCCTTGACGGCGCCTCACCTGTGTCATCGCCATTGTTAGCTGGTGTGCGCTAGCCATTACCGGCTGGCGTATCCATGATGTAGACGTCGTAGGTGGAGGTGGCGGTCCATCGCCCGGTGTTAACGGGGGTGGGAACGTGATCCTCTTCCTCCATGACCTTTGCCTCCTCGGAGGCATAGTCCAACATATCGGTTAAGTCTTCGATAGCGGCTACTCAATGGGTGGTGGGTGGGACGAAAAATCCCTCTTGACCCACCTCAAGACCGATCTGAGTGCGGATCGGGGTTGGGTCATCAGTAGTTTTCATCAGGGAGATCCGATCTAGAGCTTCGCAGAGCGTCGAGAGCTCGATCGGGTCAATCTGCCTGGCACGTTCGGAGTTAACCTCCGCCGCGTCCGCACGAGAAGTGTATGCGGCAGGAGTTGGTGCCCGGCGATCTGGCGCTATAGCCGGATCCGGACTTAAGTCTAGATCGTCACCGGGATTGGCCCCGTGAGCGGGATTGCAAACGACATCCGAGGTTAAGGCCTCGGAGTCCTCGGGCACGTCAGGTGAGACTGCGAGCCCGGTGAGCAAGAGATCGCCCCGAGGGTCGATGGAGAACTCTAAGTTCCCAAATCTGACTTCTTGATTAGGGGCGAAACTCCTGACCTGGCCAAGGCGGCTGGTCGGGTCAGCGTGCAGCATGATGCTGCCGAAGGCGAAGATCTGTCCAGGGACGAAGGAGTCCATGTTGCGGACCTCTTCGTTGATGACGACGCGAGCCATCGATTCCTTTGATGATCACAGCGGAACTCTCAATGAAAGCACTAATGTTGGTGTCAAAACCGGCAGACCTCAGGTAGGGGGTCCCGAGCTGCGAGACTAGGATCGATGGTAACAGGGGATGAAGGAGACGATGTTTACCCAGGTTCGGGCCCTCCTATGGAGGTAAAACCCTACGTCCTGCTTGATTATATTGATGATATGAAGGTTACAGAGTTGATCTACCTCGAGATCGACTAGCTAAAACCCTAGATGAGTGTCTGTGTCCTATGATCTAAAACCCTCCCGGTTTATATAGACACTGGGGGGTACTAGGGTTTACACATGGTGGGCCTCCTGCCGAGGATGGAGATGGCGATTTCCTCATCTTGACTTGGAGTGCACGACGCGCCTTCGGGGCTTCCTTCTGGAACATGGAGTCTTGATGTGACCGGCCTTTCTTCAGAGAATGGCCCATCGAGCCGGCCTATCGAGAGATGAGCCGGCAGCCCAAGGACCCCTTAGTCCGGGACTCCCACACTCGGGGCTTGGCTCGGCGTTGCTTGCTCGTGAGGGCGATGGCTTGCGCCGCGTCCCGTGGGCCCGGGGGCATCCTCCCTCTTTCTCCCGCTCATGTCGTCCAGACCCTGTGCTCCATCGGTGGAAGCCCCCAGGCCCGGCTCGGGGACGACGCCCAGGGTACTCCCTACTCTTGGGAGGTGCTGGCGCCTGCGGCAGGCGCCTTACCCATCCCACCGTCAGGCGGTATGACGTCGCATGGTACATAGGGCTCCACATAAGGGCCCGGTTCTCCTCCTGAGCCGTCCGGCGGGGCGCTGGGGATGGCCCCTCCGGGCGGCGGCGGGGCGCCGCCCTGTGCGCGCAGCCCGCAGATACTCCTGCGACGAGCCTCATAGCGAAGTTGCTTACCTCTGCCACCGCCGTTGGGTGGGCCGCGCGTCTCCTGTTGTTGATTGCTTCCTCGGCGATCTGATGCAACTTCGCCGTTGTTGCTTGTTTGTCCGATCCCTGCGCAGGATGGCGCGCTCCCGCCTGGTCAACCCAGGCTGTTGAAGGTCCACCGGGTCACGGAGGCGCGTGTTGGTGCGCGCGTGGGGCCCCCCGTTTTTCCTCCGTGCGCTCGGTCGTCGTGGCCGGGCTGCGCCCCGAAACCGGTCACCGGAATTCGAAGGAGAAGGAGCACGGCGTGCGGCGGGACCCGCTCGGGCTCGCCCGGTGCCGGAGGGGGCACACCGCCAGCGGGCCGGGGGTCAGGCGCGGCGAACGAGCCCCCGGCGCCTGGTGCCTGCGGCCTTGAAGAAGAGTGAGGAGCCACGGCCCTCCGCGCGACGGTGACCAGCTCCGCGACGTGGTCGGCCCATGCGTCGAAGCCCCCGTGCGTCGGGCAGTGGCGGAGCATCTCGCTTGCCAGCAGCAGCGCATCGTGCGCGTTGAGGTCCCCCACGTAGGTGCGGCGCGGCGCCGGTGCTGAGGGCGCCGCCCGCCCGCCGTGTGTTTGGGCGGTGCGAGAGGCGGCGACGGTGGAGACGATGGTGGTGCCTTGATACTGGCCGCCCAGCACTATGCCGCTGGGGCGCGGGTCTCCGGCGGCAGCGGTGGGATCGATGGAAGCTGATCCGCTATGGCCGGGGGAAGCTTGTTGGGCGCCGGCCATCGGAGCGGTGAAACGTGGGAATAGTGAGGCTTGAAGAAGACTCCGACACGCCCCTACCTGGCGCGCCAAATGTCAGATTTCGGGCTCCGCAAAACCTTCAAGGTTCGAACACAGGGGCGTGTGCGAAGATCCCCTACAGCCTTGCCCTGCCTAGCTCGCTACTAGATGGCTAAGACGATGAACTCGCATGATGACGAGGAAGAAGATGAACACGGTGGTTTACCCAGGTTCGGGCCGCTGCGAAGCGTAATACCCTACTCCTGCTTTGGTGGATTGCCTCTCGAGGAGGTTTGGTGGATGAACAAGTACAGTGTTGAGGAGCCTCGTGAGGGCGCTCCCGAGGTGTTCTTGGCCCTCTGCTAGCTTTGTGATGAGGTCGATGGATTGCCCTCCCTCTACGGTGCGGCCTAGCCTCTATATATAGCGGTGGCCCGGGTCCTCTTCCCTTATCGCAATGGCGGGAAGGGATCCCACAACGGCCAAATTTGAAGGGGGACAGGAGTACATCCCCGCCCTGTCCAAAGGTGGTCTTCGCCTGCAAAGTAGCTGTCAATGATGCAGAGGTGGGCTCGGCGATGACATCCGTCCTGCGGGGCTCGTGGTCGTGGTATTGTTGCACCGGAATGGAAACCTTTGGGGGGTGCTTTGGGAACCCGCGTACGTCCTTGCTCCCTTTGCACCAAAGGGGAAACTGCACCGCCTGGTGCGCTGGCGACCGCCTATCCTTCCTTGCATCACCCTTGACTCCTGAGGCCGGGTTTCACATAGAGATCTCCGTCGCTCCGGAGGGGGGCTGGGGAGGCCCACCCCTTGCTGATCTTGGTGCCGCTCTTCCTCGCGAGCCTAGGGTCCTCGCGAGGGCCTTGTCTTGAGTGGGGCTGCGTCTGGTTGTGCTTGGCTGATGAGGTGGGCCATGCCCTGGGCCGCAGGCAGGCAGGTCTGGGTACCCCCGTTCCCAGAACACCGACAGCTTCGATGTCAAGTGGTGATTTCATATCTTATCCCTAACCGGTGTGCTTCTCTTCAAGATAATTCATCCCTCTCCAATATTTGCAAGATCAATCCTCATATTTCTTTCCGGAGTTCGTCTCATCTGTATCAAGTTGTCTTTGTTTTTCCCACCCACCCGCCCTTTTTCTTCAATGATTAAATCGTCATCCAAGTGCCTTTCTTTTCATTAATGCTTCCGCTATCTTTTCTTTCGTTTGTATCCGACGATTTCTGGTGGATATTCTCAGGAGTATCAGTTTCAAGATCTATCCTCATATCCTTTGTTCTTGTTGTTATTCTTCTCTAGTGAATTCAATTCAACCTCTCGGTGTTCATCATATCCTTTTCATTCGTTCAATGTTTTCCAATGTTGGAAATTCTTAGGCAAGCCTCTCTTGTTATTCCCCTCTTTCTATTCTATCCGGAGTGCTGAAGATATCTGAGAAGATTCGAGTTATCGTTCAAATCCTCTTAAGTGTTTCGAGGTTCTCATCCTCATCAAGTTTTCAATTGTACCGGTGCAATCTCTCTTTCTAAGCAATTGTTTGAATGGTGTTTTCTTCAGTGGGCCCATAACCCATAGGTTTTCCACAGGATCTTACCTGGCTCTTCTTATCTTTCCCGGAGATCTCAAGTTCTTTTCAAATGTTGCGTAAGAATGAATCCCATCAGTCATATTCTTTCTTGAAGGTCGCTTTTAAATCTTTTCCATCGTTGTCTCAACCTTTCTTTATTCATTGTTCCGGAGTGTCTCGGCAAGTCATGATGTTCTTTCTTGTCACCATTCTCAGCTTTGAAGACCGAAGGAGAATTTCTCTTAAATCTTTGCTCATTCTCTTGAAGATTCGTGATCCAGCTTCATGCGATTCTTTCAAATTGTTTCGGTCATGAGAAATTCCTTCCATATCTATCCGGAGCATTTCAGAGTTGTTTTCATTCCTCGATCCTCCGAAGGCCATCATTTCAGAAGATTTCTTCGTTCTAGGCTTTCAGCTTTCGTTCTCCAATTCTTCTCAATTGTTGTCTCTTCGTTCATATCTCAATTATTCCGGTGCCTTGTTCAAGGTTCTATTAGACGGATCATGATCTCTTCATTCTCATCTATCTTCATTCATTCATGGTATCCTCATTCATTTGTGAATTCTTACTGGTGTTTCGTTGAAGACCTCTTCAAGTTTGTGATGTTCCCCTATCTTTGCAAGAAGAATAAGTAGCATGCCAAATCCGTTGCTTGTCATCAATTTAACTTGATGAAGGATATGCATAACATACTTCTTATTCTTGTTCCTTGAGGTGATTTCAATCCTTCTTCCGGAGTGGTTCATGTTATCAAATTCTCGATTCTAAGGGGTTCATCTTTTCTTTTCCGGAGTTCCAAGTTGTTCTCAAGTATCTCTTCGCGAAGCTCCATCTAAATCATTGCAAGGCCTCAATCTTATTCGTTTAAATCTTATTTCTTTTGATCATTCTTTTGTATACAGAGGCTCTACATGGTGGTTCATCAAAGATTTCTTTCATTCTCAAAAGTGTTCTTCAAGATTCTGTTGGAGAGGCTCAAGTATTCTTTATCTTGCATTTCAAGTGCAATTCTTTCTCCCTTATCTTTTGAGATGGTGTTATATCATTCTTGATTCATGAGGAGTCTCAAAGAGAATTTGTCAAGAATGAGCTATGTAAACCCATCAATTCTCTCTCGGAGTTATCTTGGTATAGATTTCACCTGAAGCTTTCCTAAGGATTGTTGCTATCATGGTGCTTATCAATGACCCAAGTTTTCTCCTTGTCCTCTTGGTGAAAGAAGTTTCCATCTCTTGTGGCTCTCAAGCAATCAATAGTTTTCGTTTGTGGCCGGTTGTCACCTTATTATTTTGAGAGGTTTTCCATAAGCCCACAACAAGCTATTCTTTTCGTTGTTGATGTTCCAACAACTCGTCCAATCCTTCTTCTAGGGGTTGCTCTTCAAATTAAATTGTGGCAGAAGTTGTCATCTTCTTCTCCATTCTTTTCACTTCAACGATCTTGTTTCGATTCTCTTGCTATGGAGCCATTGTCATGTTGATTTCTTTAATCTATCATCTTGTTCTGTCAAGATCATGTTCTTTCTTGCCTATCCATTTAACCAGAGTGTTGTGTTCTCTTTTCAAGTTCTCCCATCTTATCAAATTTTGCCCCTCTATCCTACCGAAGTGCTGCCGAAATTTCGTTAGAATTCTCGCATGTCTCTCGTATCATTCTTCATCTCTTTGAAACCTTCAATGATCATTGGTTTCACTCATTTGTCAAAGATGCAACTAAATTTTACCTCTTCCCCTTGCTCTTTCTCTTCCCCTTCTCATTCTAAGATCTCGGGGCGAGATCTCTTGTAAGTGGAGGAGAGTTGTAACAGCCCGGGACCGGCGTTCTAGAAGATTCCCCTTTTATGTCCTTTCTCGTCGTGGGATTCGAGTGGTTGTTGCATTCATCATCGCATCATTCGCATCATCTTGCATAGCATCGTCACTCGTTTTCGAAAACATGCATCCGTCCATAGCTGCCGGTTCTCTCCGTTCGTGTCATTGACCGTTTCGAGTCCAACCACACACGCACGCGCCCGCGGCATCGAAAAAATATCGTTTTTAAAGCGTGCGGAAAAAATATTCTCGGATTGGGTCGAAAGTTGGCATGCGGTCTTGTTATATTGTAGGTAGACCGCCTGCCAAATTTCGCCGCAATCGGAGGTCGTTTGTTACCCGAACGGTCGACCGTAGCGGCACCGTATCGATTTATTTGTCGCACGTTTTCGGTATTTCAAAATCATGTCACGGGCCACCAACCTCCCTCTCTTCTCAGCCCTAACCCACTCTACGCAGCCCACTAGCCCACCTAGCTAGCCCCCCTCCGCTTCCGGACCGTCCGATCGACATCCGACGGTCCGAAAATGGAGCGAGACCCCTGACCCTAGCCTCCTTGCCTATAAATAGATGCCTTCCCCTTCCATTTTTGACCTACCTAGCCTCTCCCGCATCATTTTCCATGCCTAGCCACCTCCTCGCCGCCACTTGTCGCCGCCAGATCCACCTAGCGCCGCCGCAGTCACCCCCGCAGCCAACGAGAGGGCGCCATGTCGCCCCTCGACAGTGTCACACCCTGTGTTTTGCCTCATGACTAAGTTAAGATAACTAAAAAATTAGGGCCAATTAAAAACTTTTGGTGTGCTTGTGATGCTTGAATTATTTCCTGAATGCTTGTTTGTTTGCTTCTGCTCTAATTCATTAAATTCCTCCTACTCTCTATACTCACCTCCTTGATACAAAACTTTGCCCAATGATCATCCATGTGTATAGACATAAAACTATTTTTATAAAATATTATGTTGGCCAAAAAGCATTTATACAAATTAGGTTTTCAAAAACCCCTGAATTGAGATTTGTACTACAAGTCCTCAAATTGGGTGGATTGTTTTGCCCCAAAGACTTTATTTGAAGCCTACTATATATAATACTTCCCAAAACCACAAAATATTAATTTTAAAGATTATTTTCATATTTTATTTAAAGGCTTTTTCTTAAGGCCAGAAATTGTCTTTTATAGGGAAAAAATATTTTTACGATTTAACAATATTTGAGAAAATTTAGGAAAACTCAGTGGACATATATTGTCCATATATAAGAGTTTAAACACATGGTCATGTTCAAAATATTGGACAAAACCCTTCAAAACCATTTCTGCCTATTTCAAGCATTTGAAATATTTCTATAAGAAATTTTCTCAAATAAATCCAGGAAAATTCTGGCATATCACATATGAAATATGTGATCATCTTGCCAAGTTTCATATCAATCCTAATTGAATTGGTTCACCAAAATATCCCAAAACCCTCTGTGTCCAAAACCAAATTTGAACAACTTTACATTGTGAAGTTTCCCCTATTAATCCCAAACTTTGTGGGCATGTTCTAATCCCTAAATAATGGTACTACACCAAGTGGTGCATTTAGGAGAATAGAATTGCATGCCTGGATCTACAGAAACCTGATTCTGTTGATTTCTAGGGTTTACCAAGTTTACATTGGCAACTTTTCTCAAATGAGCTCAAACTTTGTGATCACCCTTGTTTTGACCCACCATTTCATCATGTTAAGTTTCATCTCCAGTAGAGGAGCTTAGCTAGCCCAAACACTGATCAAACACCTTCTGGTGCATTATTGGGATCAATAATTGAGGCACCCCAGCTGCTCTCCTTGAGCCCAAATTTTTACCACGGCTCCACCATACCTCTCCCCCACTCAAGTATCAAACCCAGCACCAGATCCATGATTGAGGGGGGTAAAACCCCAAGATTCCCTCTTTTGGACAGCATTGGCATGACTCTCTTCCTCTCTCCTATTATTCCATGCATGCAACTGCCCCCCAAGTTGACCACGACACCTCTGGCATGCCAATGCATCATTACACATCCAAAGATGGCATGCTCATGTGGAAAATATTAGCAGCTCATCAAAAACTAGATTATGGCAGTAAATGTAGCTTTATACTACAAGTACCTTGCCCTTTTATCTCCCTGATCTGAAACTTGGTGGACATATAGTCTTTCCATACCTATGAACACTGGACAAGTTCTTGTCCCGTATACCCTCCAGTGAAAACCCCTCATCTGGACCCTAAGTTTGCTGCTACAAACTTACCTCCTATGAGAACCCCATCTATCTAGCTCCATTGACCTTGAAACTGAACCAGTGCACTCTAGCATGCATGCCTTGCATGCCAGACATCATTGGCCGACCAAAATGATGCCCTGGACACCAAGTGGCGTGGTGATCACACCACTGACCTGCAAAAGTGGTGCTCTGCCACTTGAGGTCGTCCTGCAGCTTGCGTCCGGCTTCGGCAAAGCACCCCAGCGCGCCTTGGATCCCCTCTCAGTCTCCCACGCCCATCCCCCGACGCCATGATGCCTCCAGGACCTCTCTGCCACGCGTGCTCGCCGTGCCCAGAGCATCCGAGGCGGATCCGAGTCTCCCCCTCGGTCCCCTCTTGCATATACCCCTCCTCGAGCCCCCATGCAGTGCCCATTTGCTCCCTCTCACTCCCACGAAGCTCCTGGACCGAGCTATCGGAGCTCCCGTGCCCTCCTCCTCCTCCCACGGCCGCCATGGCATCGCCTCGGCCTCTACTTGAATCCGGCCCCTTCGGCCTCTCCCTTCCACTAGGAGCCCCACTGGAGAACCCCTGCGTTCCCACGGTCCGCCCTCGCGCTTCATGCCCTCCTCCTCGTGGCCGAGACGCCGCGTCCATCACCGCCGTCCGCGCCCTCCGCCACGGCCGACGTCGCGCCTGCCCTCGACCTCCCTGGGGCCTAAGAACCACCCAGGCGGGTGCGGCCCACCTCCCTGAGCTCGCCGGTGGCCGCAGCCTCGCTGGAGGCGGCCTGAGCCGCCGGAGCGCCGCCAGCACCCGCTCGGTCTCGCCTCCTCTGCTTCTCCCTGGCTCGGGCGGGAGGAAGGAGAGAGACCCGACAGGTGGGGCCCGCCTGTAAGTGGCTGCGGCCCGGGCCCCCGCCTGTTTAAGTGGAGACGCCCCCACCGGCTCCCCGCCTCCCTGCACAGGAGGCGTACTCCAAGGAGTACGCTTTCGACGTCGCCCGGCCCCCTGCACGGATGAGCTGCTGGGCCGGCCCATGTGCCTATTCGGCGCACTGTGCGTTGTTTGGCCCATTGGTAACGCCCTTTTCTTTCCCCTTTTTCTTTTTCAGTCAGATTCAAAAATTCATAGAAAAATCATTTGGACTCCAAATCAATTGATTCAAGTTCCTACAGATTTCTAAAATTATGATCTATCCAAAAATATGTCTTACATATTTTCCCTACAAACTTTTCTGTACTGTTCAAATTTAAATTCAAATTTGAACTATTCATGCCCCACTTGCAAAAATCCTAGAGCATTCATATCAACTCCAAATGGAGTGATTCAAATTCCTAGGTGGATCTAAATTCATTCTCTAAATTATAAGCATTTTTCCTTACACTTATTCTGCTATGTAAATTAATGGACCATTTCCTCATATATGACCCACTTGTTAAATCTCTAGAATATTCATCCCAACTCCAAATCCAGTGAGGTCACTTTCTAAAATCTTCTAAAGTCATGCCCTAGTTGATTAGTGCATCCACTCATTTTTAAAGAAATATTTTCTGAAGACTTCGAAAAGGATCATCAATTCATTCATTTCCACCATTCAAACTCCCCCTTGACCCACATCCAACAAAACCTCCTTGGTTATTTTTCTCATGACCAGAGGTGTCCAGGAAAAATAAAACTCCTATTTATAGAGCACTTTTATTTTCTGCTTGTTGTGTTGCTTATTGCGGTTGTTTCCGACGGTAATTGACGAAGTAGACGGAGTACTCGGAGTTGGACGAGAAGCGTGTGAAGACCTCGAAGATGTTGCTAAGCCAGGCAAGCAGCCCTTTGACCATGACTATGAAACCATTTTCATGCATGTCATATAGCACTTGTTTCCATGATGATGATCATGTTAATGTGGTGACCACTTCGGTGGGATGCCCCCTATACTTTTCCGTTGATACTTGCATCGTGCATGACCATACCATACTTATGAGGGTTGTGCGGGTGGGAGTAGATAGGATGCTTAGTAGATGCTACGCAAATGGGACGAGAATATGCATGGTGTTGGAAACAAGAGTGTTTTCCAAGACTTTTTGAAAACCCCGTCGGGTGCCACTAATGCCCGAGGGAGATGATGTTGAGTTGGGTAACCACTTGAGAAAGAAGTGGTGTACCGGAGCAAGTGAGTGAGTGTGGTTTTCGAAAACGGATTGGTGTAAGTTGCGACCGTTATTCCAACCTTACATGTACAACCACGTACCCCTTATGGGACGGGGCTTTGTTGATTACTTTGATGGGTACTAGCATAGAGCCCGCATTACTAGTGGCGGGAGTGACGAGGTCACTCTCGATACGGGGTCCTGCCGGTAAGGACGATCATGCGCTGTCATCACAGGCACCGGGCACACCGTTGGTCCCTGCATGGATGCTACTTGTGATGTACATCATGTGGGCTGGGTACCAATCGAGTGGACTCTTTGTTTAGTATCGTCAGGGGAAAGACAATGTTCGGGTACTTACCTCGGGTATGGACAATACCGCGAGTCGTGGCTTGACACGGAAGTTTCCCGAGTCTTGTGGGTAAAGTGTGCAACCTCTCCAGAGTGTCAAACTATTCGAATAGCCGTGTCCACGGTCAAGGACAGTTGGATGACCGCTCTTGTGCTACGTCCAGTGTTCACTAAAATTGTGTGTGTATGGGTGTGTGGATGACACATAGATGATACTTGAGTTAAGTCAGATGACTTGACGTGATGACTGAACATGAGATGTTCAACCCCTTGCTTATGATGATATCTACAACTTGTTCATATGGATATCTACCAACTGTTGATGCATGCTTACATAAGTTAATTGATCATGTCACTGCACTCAAAAATTAGCTTTCTGCAAATTACCTACTTAGTGCTATATCATGCTCTGTTGCACCTTGTTCCAAACATGGGTTGCTTGCGAGTACATTCAAAGTACTCATTGGCTTGCCACTGGTTATTTTATTGGCCAGGCATGAAAGATCAGGTTGTGATGAAGATTACCTTGGTGACGAACATGCGAGCTAGGACGCTCCCCAGTCAGAATGCCTGTAGGGTTAAGGCAGATGGCATGGGTTCACGCTATCGTTGAAGATTTCCGCTGCAAGTTTATGAAGACTTGGCCATAAAGGCCATCTTTGAGTAAAACGGTACGTAATGGATGTAAGACTCTTGTTATTCAGTTTTTGTGTGTTCAGTGAGCATTGATCTCTGGGATCACTGTGCACGTACATTCGGTGATCACGACTTATGAGTCGGGGTCCCCACAGGCAGCCACCCGCCGCCGCGGCCCGCCCGAGCCCATCGTAGGCTCGCTCGGGCCCGAAGCTTCGCTGCCGCCCGTTGCCGCGAGGGAGACCGCGCTCCCTCTCCCCGTGCCCCGCACCCGAGGGCCTCCTCCTCGCCCGCGCACCTCGAGGCCGCCCCGCAGGTCGACCACCGGAGCCCCGGCGAGCCGCTGCCGGCCGACCCCGCCGCCCGATCCCCGCCGTCGCCAGCCGCCGGCGCCTTCCTGCGTCGCCGTCCCGTGCCTCTGCCGCCGGAGACGCGTCGCCGCCGGCCAGATCCGGCCTCCTCCTCGTTGTTCGAGCCGAACCCACCACCGGTGAGCCCAGCCGCCGGAGTTGCATGCCGCCGCCGCCGTTCGTTCCTGCCTCGGGAGGAAGACGAGCACGAGCGCTCGATCCGCCCGCAGCCTCGCGTCGCTCACCTGGGCCGCATCGCCAGCACCCGCGTGGGCCTCTCTAGCTGCTCCGCGCACAGCCCATCACCAAATGGGCGAAGGGCCCGCGAGGTGAGCGTCCCCCACCTATCTCGCGCACATGCGCGATATTGCTATGTTGCGCCCAGTTGCCAGTAGGCGTCCCTCCAGATCCGGCTTGTGTAATGTTTTTTATTTTAGTTGCGAATTTGTCCAATTATCCAGGATTTACATAATTGTAGAAAAACACATTTTTTTAAATGTTGATAATTAAATAACCGTGCATCGGATCCAAATGTTTTATATACGTAAAATGATTAGAATTTCATGTAGATTCACAATATCCCACTTTCATTCATGTTTAAAAATGTTTGACATGATGTTTTCTTGTATTTTGCATACATGTCATGAATTGCATTGCGCATTAATATTTAAGCGTGCATCCGAATTCATCAAACCCTATATGTAAAATGTGTAGATTAATTGTATTGCATTTTCATGCATGATAAAATATGTAATGTGATGTTTGCATTTTATTTGCATAAATAACTTGCTAAAACGGTTTATGTCCTAATCTCGCATAATTGTTGTGTCATTGTTTCTTTAATAAAACCCACATATTATATATGATTTTGGGGTAGAAAAATCCATAGAATTTATCTGTGTAATTAGTTTTGTCATTGGAGCAATATTGTGTGCATGTCATTTTTTCTATGATGCCCTTTTGTTTATTTCGTGTGAATTAATCCATGCATATTTTGGAATAGTTGCTAACATGAAATATGCCCTTGGACATGTATGCTAGGCCCTGGTATTTTTGGTTGCTATAGAAATGCATGTTTAGGTGTTATTTTCTTGTTGCCAACATGCTATAAAAATATGTTGCTGTTTTGAGGATCCAAAATATTTCTAAGTCTAAAAACTGTTATTTTGTTGCCATGTTGCCATGTGATTTGCTATTGATCTAGGAGTCTTTTATGGTTGCTCCAAAGGAGTCTTTTGTTAAGCATGTTATTGCCTACCAGGTTGTGCCATTTGATGCCATGTATAGGATTTCCATCATAGTTATATCTGTTGTCCAACTTGCCAATCTGTTAAAAACTGCTGCTCATGTCTACTCTAATTTTCACTAAGTCTGAGAATCTGTTTTCTTCATAATGCCATGTTGTGATGCTGCTAGCCACGTTTCTATGCATAATTAGACCTTGTCACCATGGTATGAATTGTAGTGCATCATGCCCTCTACCATGATGTAGATTTTCATGGCATAATATGCCCTGTAGCATATAGATTTATTGCTGCCAATGTGCCTTCGTGAAAAACTGCTCTGCTAAAAACTGTTATTTTCACTAAGTCCTAATCTGCTATATTTTATTGCCATGTTGTGAGCTTCCTATCATGTGATCCATGACTCTTTTGAGTATGATATGTGAAGATGAAATGAAGTGTGTGTTATATGCTACTGCCACATGCTTAGTTTGTGCATATTAGGATCTTGGAGTTTGTTGTTTTCATGTGTGCAATATGCCATGTTGCTGTTTTGGACAGATTTGAACTAAAACTCGTATTGGTGTTTGAGGTCGAACCGTAGCTCCGTTTTGAACATGTTGCATATGTAACTTGACTAGAATTTCATGTAGTTTCATAATATCTTGTTGCATACATGATTTAACATGTTTGTGGTGGTTGTTTGCATGCATTTTGCATTCATGACATATGCATCTTGTGTTGATCATATCTTTTAGGCCGTAGCTCCGTTTTATATGATCTATATATGTAAATCGACTAGAATGACGAGTAGAATCACATGGTGCATTTTGTTTTGCTGTTTAAAAAATATAAAACATGATTAGTTTAGATCTGGACCAATTTCAAAATTAACATATTGGGTCGTTTCGGAAATGCTATATGTTGTTTCCGGCCTCATTTAAACTTGCCTAGATGTGTAGTTTACTTATGCTTCACCTCTTGCCATGTTTAACAACATTTAATATTGTCATGTACCTAAACAAGAGTGAACTAAATATTTGAATGTGGAGTTTCGTCAATATGCAACTCGTTGCATATTGAGCTTCACTTAATGTGTAGAAGTTGATTATTGTGCTTGCCATGTCATGCATAACATGCATCATATTTGAAGAGCATCATGTCATGCATATGTTGTGGTGTATCGTGTGTTGATTGTTTGTTCTGGATTGCTTCTTCTCGATAGAGTTCTGAAAGCGTTCGGAGTGTGAGGATTCGTTCGACTACGTCCCGTTCGTCTACTTCACGGATCGCCTGCTTCACAGATTCGTTCTTCTTCCAAGCGGGATCTCAGGCAAGATGATCATTTCCCTGAATACCATTACGATCATTGCCATGCTAGATGTCTCGTTTTTTTTGCTTGTCTCGCTACCTACCACTTGTTTGTCAAGCCTCCCAAAATGCCATGATAAGCCTCTAGCCCCTACACATCCCAGCAAAACATTGTTTGGCTATGTTACCGCTTGCTCAGCCCTTCTTATAACGTTGCTAGTTGTAGGTGCAATTGTTTCCAGCTATCACAATATTATTGTTATTTAATTTAATGCACATATATACTTGGTAAAGGGTGGAAGGCTTGGCCTTTTGCTCAGTGTTTTGTTCCACTCTTGCCGCCCTAGTTACTTGTGTACCGGTGTTATGTTCCATATGGAGCGCTCCTAACATGCTCGGGGTTGTTATGGGGACCCCCTTGACTTTCGTTTTAGGATAAAACTCATCTGGCAAGGCCCAACATTGGTACTACATTTGCTCAACATAATAATATTGAACACCGTTAGTAATGCATAGGGCGTCATGAACCCATGGATTAATTTAACATAATACAGAGGGGGCCAGTGCTGATGGTGTTGGTCCCAAATGGGCAGACTGCGGGGCCACCGCGGGGAAACTCGGGGTCTGGTTTGACTCGTAGTGTGACCCATCCGGTTGTTCCCTGAGAACGAGATACGCGGCTCCATCGGGATTGTCGGCACGTCGGGCGGCCTTGCTGGATTTGTTTTACCTTTCTCGAACGTCTTGTGCGCGGGATTTCGACAACACTTCGGGCTATCTCGAAGTTGAGATTTTCCATCGGGATTCCGCAAGTACTACGGGTGATTCCGCGGTTGAGGAATTCCAACGCAGCTTGTCGTTAGTTTGTGATGGATGAGTTGGAGCACCCCTGCAGGGTTAAATCTTTCGGAAAGCCGTGCCCGCGGTTACGTGGCAACTTGGAAACTTTGTTTAACACCCAGTCATGGAAAACTTGAAGTAAACTCAAATAAAATACACCAACTGTGTGCGTAACCGTCACTGTCTCCTCTCGTGAGTCCTTTTCCGAGAGAGAACACGATGGGGTTACGATTGACGTAAGTAGGTGTTCAGGATCTCTTAGAGATCATTACTAGATCACGTCCGCTGATACGACGATCATCCCCCCTTATTATTGTACTCGTAAGTTAGCCACTCAAATAAATGCTTAGTGCTTGCTGCAGCCTCACCACTTAACCATACCTCACCCATTAAGCTTTAATAGTCTTGATACCCTTGGAAATGAGATTGCTGAGTCCCTGTGGCTCACAGATTTCTACAACAATAGTTGCAGGTATAGGTAAAGCGTTGCGTTGATGTGAGAGCGATGCTTTGTTTGATTTGGAGTTCTTCTTCTTATTCTTCATCGATCATAGGATGGGTTCCAGGCGGCAGCCTGGGATAGCAAGGGTGGATGTCATTTTATCGTTTGTTTTCGTCCGTAATCGGACCCTGCTCTTCTGTATGATGATTGTATTTGATGTTGTATTGATGTGATCTTGATTTAGCTTGTGGCGAGTGTAAGCCAATTCCATATACTGATCTCTTCTTTACATGTACTTGTAATGACATCCATTCTTGGGAAACGACGAGATGCGCTTCTATCCCTGTCGAGGCCCTTGAGCCAAAATAAGGATAGGATCGCATCTTGGGCGTGACAAGTTGGTATCAGAGCCTGTACCGACCTAGGAGCCCCCTTGATTGATCGAACTTGGCCGAGTCGAGTCTTGAAAAAAAACTATTTTGAGTCTAGTTATATCGGAGAGTAGGATTCTTTTTACTCCTCTTCTGTGCTCTGGTAAGGAATCCTGACGTAGGAATTTTAATTCTACCCCTCTTCTCACTCAAATTTTTTTTAGGATCACGCGGGTTTTTTTGGAACCTCTATGATGTCGATGTGACCGGAACTCTGTTCTTGGTGCCTCCCGTACATATGGATTGGACCCGGGGAGTTGAGCTCCAAGGGGTTCTTGACACATCGCTATCGTTTAGTTTGCTTAGTATCTCAGGACGCGGATGTTCGAAATTGCTTCAATACTATTCGTGGTGCGAAGAGTGTGGCGGCACCCACTACTAGGGAGCGAGATCTCATGTACTGCCATCTTTAGTATCGTTGTGATTACGAGGGTCTAAGGTAGATGAGTTCCGAGGCCTCTCTGGTTATGTGTTGACGGATGTGATACACTGGTGGGTAGTATTATTGCTAGGAGTTGACTGTTTTATTCAGTAATTGATCCATGTATCCGTTGGACCAGATTGCATAACCAGAAAGATTTCGGATGTTCTTAGGTGTGAATTCAAGTAGTTACCTAGGATTATCCTTCCAGAAAATGCAATGAGTTATGTATTTGTTTCCGTCTTAATACTCAAGCCCCATCTTTTGTTTTGTTGGAGTTTGGTAATTCGAGTTGCTTCGATGTCAAGTGGTGATTTCATATCTTATCCCTAACCGGTGTGCTTCTCTTCAAGATAATTCATCCCTCTCCAATATTTGCAACATCAATCCTCATATTTCTTTCCGGAGTTCGTCTCATCTGTCTCAAGTTGTCTTTGTTTTTCCCACCCACCCGCCCTTTTTCTTCAATGATTAAATCGTCATCCAAGTGCCTTTCTTTTCATTAATGCTTCCGCTATCTTTTCTTTCGTTTGTATCCGGTGATTTCTTGTGGAGATTCTCAGGAGTTTCAGTTTCAAGATTTATCCTCATATCCTTTGTTCTTGTTGTTATTCTTCTCCGGTTAATTCAATTCAACCTCTCGGTGTTCACCATATCCTTTTCATTCGTTCAATGTTTTCCCATGTTGGAAATTCTTAGGCAAGCCTCTCTTGTTATTCCCCTCTTTCTATTCTATCCGGAGTGCTGAAGATATCTGAGAAGATTCGTGTTATCGTTCAAATCCTCTTAAGTGTTTCGAGGTTCTCATCCTCATCAAGTTTTCAATTGTAATGGTGCAATCTCTCTTTCTAAGCAATTGTTTCAACGGTGTTTTCTTCAGTGGGCCCATAACCCACATGTTTACCCCAGGATCTTACCTGGCTCTTCTGATCTTTCCCAGAGATCTCAAGTTCTTTTCAAATGTGGCGTATGAATGAATCCCATCAGTCATATTCTTTCTTGAAGGTCGCTTTTAAATCTTTTCCATCGTTGGCTCAACCTTTCTTTATTCATTGTTCCGGAGTGTCTCGGCTAGTCATGATGTTCTTTCTTGTCACCATTCTCAGCTTTGAAGACCGAAGGAGAATTTCTCTTAAATCTTTGCTCATTCTCTTGAAGATTCGTGATCCAGCTTCATGCTATTCTTTCAAATTGTTTCGGTCATGAGAAATTCCTTCCATATCTATCCGGAGCATTTCAGAGTTGTTTTCATTCCTCGATCCTCCTAAGGCCATCATTTCAGAAGATTTCTTCATTCTAAGCTTTCAGCTTTCGTTCTCCAATTCTTCTCAATTGTTGTCTCTTCGTTCATATCTCAATTATTTTGGTGCCTTGTTCAAGGTTCTATTAGACGGATCATGATCTCTTCATTGTCATGTATCTTCATTCATTCATGGTATCCTCATTCATTTGTAAATTCTTACTGGTGTTTCATTGAAGACCTCTTCAAGTTTGTGATGTTCCCCAATCTTTGCAAGAATAATAAGTAGTATGCCAAATCGTTGCTTGTCATCAATTTAACTTGATGAAGGATAAGCATAACATAATTCTTATTCTTATTCCTTGAGGTGATTTCAATCCTTCTTCCGGAGTGGTTCATGTTATCAAATTCTTGATTCTAAGGGGTTCATCTTTTCTTTTCCGGAGTTCCAAGTTGTTCTCAAGTATCTTTTTGCGAAGCTCCATCTAAATCATTGCAAGGCCTCAATCTTATTCTTTTAAATCTTATTTCTTTTGATCATTCTTTGTATACGGAGGCTCTACATGGTGGTTCATCAAAGATTTCTTTCATTCTCAAAAGTGTTCTTCAAGATTCTGTTGGAGAGGCTCAAGTATTCTTTATCTTGCATTTCAAGTGCAATTCTTTCTCCCTTATCTTTTGAGATGGTGTTATATCATTCTTGATTCATGAGGAGTCTCAAAGAGAATTTGTCAAGAATGAGCAATGTAAACCCATCAATTCTCTCTCGGAGTTATCTTGGTATAGATTTCACCTAAAGCTTTCCTAAGAATTGTTGCTATCATGGTGCTTATCAATGACCCAAGTTTTCTCCTTGTCCTCTTGGTGAAAGAAGTTTCCATCTCTTGTGGCTCTCAAGCAATCAATAGTTTTCGTTTGTGGCCGGTTGTCACCTTATTATTTCGAGATGTTTTCCATAAGCCCACAACAAGCTATTCTTTTCGTTGTTGATGTCCCAACAACTCGTCCAATCCTTCTTCTAGGGGTTGCTCTTCAAATTAAATTGTGGCAGAAGTTGTTGTCTTCTTCTCCGTTCTTTTCTCTTCAACGATCTAGTTTCGGTTCTCTTGCTACGGAGCCGTTGTCATGTTGATTTCTTAAATCTATCATCTTGTTCTGTCAAGATCATGTTCTTTCTTGCCTATCCATTTAACCAGAGTGTTGTGTTCTCTTTTCAAGTTCTCCCATCTTATCAAATGTTGCCCCTCTATCCTACCGAAGTGCTGCCAAAATTTCGATAGAATTCTCGCATGTCTCTCGTATCATTCTTCATCTCTTTGCAACCTTCAATGATCATTGGTTTCACTCGTTTGTCAAAGAAGCAACTAAATTTTACCTTTTCCCCTTGCTCTTTCTCTTCCCCTTCTCATTCTAAGATCTCGGGGCGAGATCTCTTGTAAGTGGAGGAGAGTTGTAACAGCCCGGGACTGACGTTCCAGAAGATTCCCCTTTTATGTCCTTTCTCGTCGTGGGATTCGAGTGGTTGTTGCATTCATCATCGCATCATTCGCATCATCTTGCATAGCATCGTCACTTGTTTTCGAAAACTTGCATCCGTTCGTAGCTGCCGGTTCTCTCCGTTCGTGTCGTCGACCGTTTCGAGTCCAACCACACAAGCACGCGCCCGCGGCATCGAAAAAATATCGTTTCTAAAGCACGCGAAAAAATATATTCTCGGATTGGGTTGAAAGTTGGCATGCAGTCTTGTTATATTGTTTGTAGACCGCCTGCCAAATTTTGCCGCAATCGGAGGTCGTTTGTTACCCAAACGGTCGACCGTAGCGGCACCGTATCGATTTATTTGTCACACATTTTCGGTATTTCAAAATCATGTCACGGGCCACCAAGCTCCCCCTCTTCTCAGCCCTAACTCACTCTACGCAGCCCACTAGCCCACCCAGCTAGCCCCCCTCCGCTTCCGGACCGTCCGATCGACATCCGACGGTCCGAAAACGGAGCAAGACCCCTAACCCTAGCCTCCCTGCCTATAAATAGATGCCTTCCCCTTCCATTTTTGACCTCCCTAGCCTCTCCCGCATCGTTTTCCGTGCCTAGCCACCTCCCCGCCGCCACTTGTCACCGCCAGATCCACCTAGCGCTACCACAGTCGCCCCCGCAACCAACGAGAGGGCGACACGTCGCCCCTCGACAGCCACCAGCCGCCGCGGCCCGCCCGAGCCCATCGCAGGCCCGCTCGGGCCCGAAGCTTCGCTGCCGCCCATAGCCGGGAGGGAGACCGCGCTCCCTCTCCACGTGCCCCGCGCCCGATCGCCTCCTCCTCGCCCGCGCACCTCGAGGCCGCCCCTCAGGTCGACCACCGGAGCCCCGGCGAGCCGCTGCCGGCCGACCCCGCCGCCCGATCCCCGCCGTCGCCAGCCGCCGGCCCCTCCCTACGTCGCCGTCCTGCGCCTTAGCCGCCGCCGCCATGGATGTGAGCGTGGAGCTCGAGCCGCCCCACGCCTCTACCGCCGGAGATGCGTCGCGCCGGCTAGATCCGGCCTCCTCCTCGCCGTTCGAGCCGAACCCGCCACCGGTGAGCCTAGCCGCCGGAGTTGCATGCTGCCGCCGCCATTCGTTCCTGCCTCGGGAGGAAGACGAGCACGAGCGCTCGATCCGCCCGCAGCCTCGCGTCGCTCGCCTGGGCCGCATCACCAGCACCCGCGTGGGCCTCTCCAGCTGCTCCACGCACAGCCCATCACCAAATGGGCCAAGGCCCCGCGAGGTGAGCGTCCCCCACCTATCTCGCGCACATGCGCGATATTGCTATGTTGCGCCCAGTTGCCAGTAGGCTTGTCTCCAGATCTGGCCCGCGTAATGTTTTTATTTCAGTTGTGAATTTGTCCAATTAGCCAGGATTTACATAATTGCAGAAAAACACATTTTTTTAAATGTTGATAATTAAATAACCGTGCATCGGATCCAAATGTTTTATATATGTAAAATGATTAGAATTTCGTGTAGATTCACAATATCCCACTTTCATTCGTGTTTAAAAATGTTTGACATGCAGGTTTCTTGTATTTTGCATAAATGTCATGAATTGCGTTGCGCATTAATATTTAAGCGTGCATCCGAATTCATCAAACCCTATATGTAAAATGTGTAGATTAATTGTATCGCATTTTCATGCATGATAAAATATGTAATGTGATGTTTTCATTTTATTTGCGTAAATAACTTGCTAAAATGGTTTATGTCCTAATCTTGCATAATTGTTGTGTCATTGTTTCTTTAATAAAAACCCACATATTATATATGATTTTGGGGTAGAAAAATCCATAGAATTTATCTGTGCAATTAGTTTTGTCATTGGAGCAATTTTGTGTGCATGTCATTTTTGCTATGATGCCCTTTTGTTTATTTCGTGTGAATTAATCGATGCATATTTTGGAATAGTTGCTAACATGAAATGTGCCCTTGGACATGTATGCTAGGCCCTGGTATTTTTGGTTGCTATAGAAATGCATGTTTAGGTGTTATTTTCTTGTTGCCAACATGCTATAAAAACATGTTGCTGTTTTGAGGGTCCAAAATATTTCTAAGTCTGAAAAATGTTATTTTGTTGCCATGTTGCCATGTGATTTGCTATTTATCTAGGAGTCTTTTGTGTGTTGCTCCAAAGGAGCCTTTTGTTAAGCATGTTATTGCCTACCAGGTTGTGCCATTTGATGCCATGTATAGGATTTGCATCATAGTTATATCTGTTGTCCAACTTGCCAATCTGTTAAAAACTGCTGCTCATGTCTACTCTAATTTTCACTAAGTCTGAGAATCTGTTTTCTTCATAATGCCATGTTGTGATGCTGCTAGCCACGTTTCTATGCATAATTAGACCTTCTCACCATGGTATGAATTGTAGTGCATCATGCCCTCTACCATGCTGTAGATTTTCATGCCATAATATGCCCTGTAGCATATAGATTTATTGCTGCCAATGTGCCTTCGTGAAAAACTGCTCTGCTAAAAACTGTTATTTTCACTAAGTCCTAATCTGCTATATTTTATTGCCATGTTGTGAGCTTCCTATCATGTGATCCATGACACTTTTGAGTATGATATGTGAAGATGAAATGAAGTGTGTGTTATATGCTACTGCCACATGCTTAGTTTGTGCATATTAGGATCTTGGAGTTTGTTGTTTTCATGTGTGCAATATGCCATGTTGCTGTTTTAGACAGATTTGAACTAAAACTCGTATTGGTGTTTGATGTTGAACCGTAGCTCCGTTTTGAACATGTTGCATATGTAACTTGACTAGAATTTCATGTAGTTTCATGATATCTTGTTGCATACATGATTTAACATGTTTGTGGTGGTTGTTTGCATGAATTTTGCATTCATGACATATGCATCTTGTGTTGATCATATCTTTTAGGCTGTAGCTCCGTTTTATATGATCTATATATGTAAATCGACTAGAATGATGAGTAGAATCACATGGTGCATTTTGTTTTTCTGTTTAACAAATATAAAACATGATTAGTTCAGATCTGGACGAATTTCGAAATTAACATATGTGGTCGTTTCGGAAATGCTATATGTTGTTTCCGGCCTCATTTAAACTTGCCTATATGTGTAGTTTACTTATGCTTCACCTCTTGCCATGTTTAACAGCATTTAATATTGTCGTGTACCTAAACGAGAGTGAACTAAATATTCGAATGTGGAGTTTCGTCAATATGCAATCGTTGCATATTAGCTTCACTTAATGTGTAGAAGTTGATTGTTGTGCTTGCCATGTCATGCATAACATGCATCATATTTGAAGAGTATCATGTCATGCATATGTTGTGGTGTATCGTGTGTTGATTGTTTGTTCTGGATTGCTTCTTCTCGATAGAGTTCCGAAAGCGTTCGGAGTGTGAGGATTCGTTCGACTACGTATCGTTCGTCTACTTCACGGACCGCCTACTTCACGGATTCGTTCTTCTTCCAAGCGGGATCTCAGGCAAGATGATCATTTCCCTGGATACCATTACTATCATTGCCATCACTACTAGGAGAAAGCCTAGTAGTAGCGCTTGTTTTCCCCTTAGTAGTAGCGCTGGTGGCAGCGCTACTGCTAAGGCGCTACAGCTAAGTGTTTAGCAGTAGCGCTGAAAAACCAGCGCTACTTGTAAGTACTGATAGCAGTAGCGCTGGTTTACAACAAGCGATGCTGATAAACCAGCGCTACTGCTACAACTTACCAGCGCTACTGCTAAACTAGCACTGCTAAGATTTAATTCCCCTCTACGTATTTGTGCATGCTCTATACGGTAGTTTCATCATATCATAATAAACATACATTATTCTCATCATATCATACAGATACAGGAGACTCGTCATACCACCACCATCATCATCCAACACAAATATCATCACATCTCGAAAATAGCGATACACAAGCCATGTCATGTCTCGAATAAATGCAACTGCATAGTCATGGCACACACACAAGTTTCATCATCTCTATCTCTAAACCATGATGTAGAAGAGAAGAGCGATCAGTATGAGCAAGAGCGCGACTAAGTAGTACTTCTTGAGGCGCCGGTTTCGCCCCCTCTCTTGCCGGAGCGTCCACCTCAAGTAACTATTTTCCGCTTCGACTCTACTGTCGAACCCTCTGTGGCTAGCGCCCGGGTACCTGTCCACCTGGGCCTAAGCGTCTGGCCAGTGGTCGTACACTCCTGGAACCCTCCCAATGAATACGGCGTAGCAGTCCTTCACCATCTCCGATCTATGTACCTGCATCATAAGTTGATGAATTCAACGATAATATGCAACATAATGTACTTGAGAAACACAAAGAGGCATAGTTAGCAAAATACAAGCAACCTATAGTAAACATAAATAAGGAAGTTCCTCATACCCAAACTAATTAACTAGAGCGATCTACGCTAGTTCATAGAAAGACAGTAGTACTAATTAAACATAGACATTGTCATCGTCAATCACTCCTCCATGTCGGCGCTCCAATCTTCATAGTCAGGGAGGAAGCACTCGAGCTTCGTGAAAGGCTTCAGGTCCAGACGCTGAGTGCTGAGCAGTGTTCGGACATCCTCCCGACTCATTAGCCCATGGTAGAACATCCCTGATTTTTCGAGGACCTCCTTCATGATCACTTGGGCAAGTTCACACTGTACGTGATAAAACTCAGCTCGGATTCGATGATCCGGTGTCCTTCCTATGCCTGTGGCCCAGTTGACAATCTCAGCATCGCTGGAAGTAGCTGACATGCGAAGGCGTTGATTATCACTTCTGTACTTGATCATGTCATGCATGAGGTAGAATCCATCAGCCTTACTATCGTTCGGTTGCTGGATGCAGCAGAAGTCGGTCTTATGGCCGAAAGCCGGCCCTCTATTCCTGTACTTTTTCACCTGGATAAATCCACCACTAAGGCTGAAGGTTAAAATGGCACTATCGAGAACACTCTTTATGTGCGTGTAATCCCTCTTCTTGATGTTCTTTGCTGAGTCCAAGTACAGAGCATGGGAGTATTGTGGGTACAGACAGATGAGGACGGTCCCCCCCCCCCCCCGCTGCGCAAAATAAGTACACCTCAAATTAGCCTCCATGCTTGCAAAGGAATGATTAAAACTTACGAAAGGATATCCGCGGATGACTTACGTGGGATGATAAGGCAGGAGAATCGTTTCCTTGTCCTTATTAGCGACCATGAACTCGCCGATGTACTTGCTCGCATAGTCACGGTGCTCTTTGCAGACTGCCAAGAAGCTCTCGTGCATATAGTACGGGTCCGCGACGCGGATATATTTTATGTTCTCGCGCCTGATGATGTAGTTGAGATACATCACATACATGCGGATGAACTGAAAATCCAACTTGGTCATGTGGAACATGTCGTTGATGTAGTCAAATCGCAGGATGAACTTATTCGCGGGACATCTATCGACGTATAACCTCCCACCCGGAACCTGAGCCGCGTAAAGCGGGTATCCTAGTTTTTCCGAGATGAGAAGGCTTTTCTCTCTGGCCAGCACATCATCATGAAGTCTCCTTAGATCATTGTTCAGTATGTCCTCCATCGCTTTCTGAGGTAGGATCGGGTGGCCGGTGACATGGAAACGCTCCGCACCTACGACAGGTATTCTGTCTACCTCCCGGGGCTTTAGAGGCGGCTGGCTGCTTGAAGCAGCTCTGGCGCCTTTAGAGCCTTTCCTCTCCGGTCTCCTCCTTTGCTTCTTGACGGGTGGCGGTAGTGAGCCGGCCGCCATAACTTCCCTAACCACCACCCCAGTGTCGTCGGGCTAAGCAGTGGACGGCCCTCACGTTGTTCTTGCTGGGTAGAGGCGGCATCTGGAGGCGTCTCCTGTGAGGATCGCATGAAGAGAGACTTTTTGCAATCAGCCTTAGTCAGAGTCCCGAGCAAATCAGGCAGCATCAAATCATCATCTCCACGCTCATAGCCTGAGTGAGAGTCCCGAGCATCGCCATAGGCGGTATTGATATACTGGTTAGGGTCATCATCATCCTCCTCCATGACATCATCAGCATTTGCTTCTTCGATGGGGGTGACGTCATCTGGCACTAATGGAGGCTCTCCCTCGCGTCGTCCGCTATCACCCGCCACGACAGGTGCAGGTAATTGGGTAGGTGGGGTGGTGTTCATACCTTGTTGAGGAGTTGTCATTGGTGTGCTACCGGGCTCCTTGACACAAAGAAGAGTGTTTGGCCAAGGCAAGAACCAGCTCTTGCATGCGCTAATCCGTTTAGGGGTCTCGCCGTCATCGACTTGTACCGGAGGAGGCAAATCCTCGAAGCACGCTTTGACACTGGCCACGCAAACTTTGAAGACGCTATGGGGCATCTGTCGGTTGTGCAACATGCGTTCCTTCGGCTTCAAGATCGTTGCCTTTCCCACGTCCACCTTCTGGCCTTTGATGTCGTACAATAGGGTGCACGGCGTTTCGTCGGCCTGCGAAGACATGTCTGCGACGTCAAACATCCAAAAGGCAACTGAAACGGAAGACTATAGATATGATGGTCAAGAGGGTATGACGCGTAATTACCGTGAGGGCGTCGAGCTCAGCCAAAGACGAAGCCCCGCCAAGAAGGCCAGAGATGGAGGACGGGCTGCTATGAACAGGAGCGGGACCAGGTACGGGAGCATGTGCGGTGGCGTGAGCAGGTGTTGGAGGTGCGATGTTCACCGAATTGCTCCCGACGTAGCTGGGAAGGGGAAAGTCCTCTGGCCCTTTATTTGGATTGTTCTTCGTCCATTCGAAAAATGCCGGAATAAAGATGGTAATGGAAGATGTGAAGTCAGCCGTGACGTGCGCTACCGCTGCACTGACCCTTTCATCGACTATCTGTTCCAACTCTGCTTTGGTCTCAGCTTTGGCCTTATTGACCGCAAGCGCGACCTTCTCGTCGATGTGCTTTTGACTAAGCAACCGTCTCTGCCTTCTTTCCTCCGGCTTCTCGTGGTAGCACGTCTTCCACGAGGCGCCATCTCCGACGCCGTGCACATGTCCATACGACGGTGGTTTATCCTCCGACACCTTTTTTAGTATGTTGAGGGCCCGGTTGAAAGGGGTGTCCCACTTGGGCCTCGCCGACGACTGAGAAGTCTTGTCGCTTTCGGCTGCCTTTTGGTGCTGCTCTTTCTGCAAAAGGAACATGGATGGTATACAAATGTGACAAAACTTTTTGTCGAATTGATTGGAAGCTAATATAAGGTGGTAATATAACAATTACCAGTAGTCTCATGAACTCCCTCGTGTTCGGGTCCGTGTAAAAGATTTTCTTGACGGGGTCCCACTTATACCGGGCCCTGATCCGGTCATGCTCCTGCGGGTCGGTGAACTCCGCCAAGGGGTCTGTTATTCCATGACTTTCACGTTCGGCATCCTCCTTGGCCCATACGTGCCTCTTCCCCTCGTAACCACGGCTTCCGAGGCGGTGGGGAGGCTTGTTCCTGGCCTGGAGCGCCTTCATTTTCTCCGACTTTGTCGTGGTTTTGTCACGGCAGATGTCCTAGTGTCAGGACTTAGGCGTGAGGCCATCACTACGTTGGTGAACACGAAGGGGTTGGTTGGGACGAAGGACACAAGTTTACCCAGGTTCGGCCCCTCTCGAAGGAGGTAATAGCCTACGTCCTGCTTGGAGTTGTATAGATTGGATATCGATTACAAGGGAGCGGATTCGCTTGACCTAGCACTCGATCAAAGGTTTTCTTCCCTTTAGCCGCCTAGGTAACCCGCCTTTATATACACAGGTCGAGGCCCTGGGCTTACAAGAGTCCAGGTCGGGCCATACTTGTCAACCGACCTCACCTCTAACAATACCTGCCTTGTTTAACAAGCCGCCACCGGCAGCTTATGCCACCGGGTCACACATATTGTCTTCTGCCTCCGGGCCTTCAGGCCCATCAAGATTACCCTAAACATTATTGCTAAGCCGCCAACTTCATGACCCGGCCTGGCCTGGGCGGGTCTCACCACGGGGTTATATCCCCAACATTAGGCCCCAGATTGATTTGAACCGGTTCATGTCAATCTTCAAGTCTTCTGGTTGGCGAATCTTGCACATTGGTAAATCTTCATAACCCGCCAGAAAAGGGGCGGCGTCGTGTCTGACAAATGTTCATGACCCGCCGTGACGTCATCTCAGGAAAATCAAAAAGACTCCCCTGATGTCAGAGCGGATCTTTCTCAATTAATATGACCAGCCCGAGAATCGAGGCATTTCTTTAGTCAATTGCCGTCGTGCCTCCTCGATTCCCGCGCCAACTGTTGCTGTCGCCTCACATCCTCATAAATAGGCATGGGGGGCCCATTATTTTCATCTTCCCGCCGTCACCTTCTTCTTCCTCCTCCGGACGCCCGCGCTGCCGAAGCTCGCCGCGTCGTTCGGTCCTCGCCGTCTTCATCACCACTGGCCGTTGCATCAACCTGAACTGGTCCAGAGCCTCCGCACGTTCGTCCGCATCCTCCAGGTTTCATTATTGTCCCTTGTTAGATCTGCATTAGGTTTCTCCCGAATCCATCGGGTTCTTCAGTGTTCATCACCGCTCATCATAACGTTCTTCACAGATTAGATAGAGAGCGCCTCTTTAAAGTCTTATAGCGCTGCCCAAATCACGCGGCCATCCAATCCATAATCACGCCGTACTCGCTGTAGATCGGCGGCTCATTTTAATCTTTACAAAGGCCGTCTGTTCTTTCACTGGTCCTTTAGGGTTAGAATTATTTTTCTTTTTCCCTCGCCCGTAGATCTTGAATCCATAGCTGTAGTTGCGGAATCTGTTTCTCCACACTTAACAATTTTTCAATGTGCGATGATAAACTTAACCCGCCATAAGGTTACCGGCTCATGCTGTCACACAGCAAACAGCTTCGGCGGCTCATAATTTCATTTGACCCGCCAAACATCGTTACCGTTTTTAAAGTCATAATCGTCTTGGTCATAACTCGTTGTTGACCCACCGTATATTCATGCCTTTTCATAGTCTTGTAAACCGCCGCCATGTCTAGAGTCCCATCCACATGCAACTGGGTAAAGTCTGGGGTGACCGAGGAGTCACTCAAAGAGTTCGTCACCATGGGAGTCTTGCCGGCTCAAGAGGTTATCCACTGGTGGGTTTCGGGCAACGAAAATGTTCCTAAGCCTGAAGCCGGGGAAGTCATTGTGTTCACAGACCACCTTCTCCGCGGTTTCTCTCCTCCCGGGTCTAAATTTTTCCGGGATGTCTTACATTCCTTCAGCCTGCACCCTCAAGATATCGGGCCCAACTCTGTCACCAATTTGTGCCAATTCCAGACCCTGTGCGAGGCTTATCTGCAAGAAGAGTCGTCCGTTGACCTCTTCAAGGAGTACTCCTACATTAACCACCAAACAGAAATGGCGGATGGCTTGAGCCTCGAGCTTGGAGGTGTCACTCTTCAAAGACGGAGGGACGTACTCTTTCCAGCAGCTACTCTTCCGAGTCATCCCAAAGAATGGAATAAGACTTGGTTTTATTGCAAAGACACTTCGCCAGAAGGGGAGAACCCACTGTCGGGTTACCGTCCTTACCGGCTCAGCCCTGATGCAGAGCTCCCAGGCTGGATGTCCGCTGCAGAACGCGCTCAGTATGGCCCAACTTTCTCAAAGATAAGGGCCCTGCTGGCTAATGGGTTAACAGGAGTTGATCTGGCCCGCTGTTGGGTCTCTTGGAGGATTCTGCCATTGAGCCGCCGTGGCGCCTTAATGTGCCAATACAGTGGTGAAGTAGACGATCCTCAGCGCTTCAACCGGACCCCCTTGACAGATCATGACCTCAATACTATTGTCAAGTCCTTACTGGGAGAGTCTCAAGCCGCCTGCAACAAGACGGGTTTAAGTCCCTTTTATGCATTTAACCCGGCTCCAGAGGTGAGTCTTTCCATCCTAATCCTCTTCCATTCTTTTCATGTTGTACTTCATATATTGTATTAACCTTTTTGTCAATGCATTTTATCATTGGTAGGCCGGCTCTTCCTTCTGGAACAAGAGATTACCCGCCGCCCTCAAAAAGAAGAGCAAAGTCCCCAAGGCGACTAAAGCTAAAGCACCAACCCGTAAGTGGAAACAATCAACCGAAGAGCTGTTTGACCTAGATGACTCAGAGGTAGAACTTGACTCCCTTGGTCGTCTTTTCATACAACTTATTGACGCCGATTCTCGTCAGGAAGAAGCGGAAACCAGTCATGCTGATGTTGTAGAGGTAACTATCATCTCCTCTGACTCGGAACTTTTACCAGTAAAGAGAGTACGGCGAGCTGTACGGAAGGTAAAACGCTCTCGCCCTTTGGCTCACTTGGATCCCAACTTTCTTTTGAAAAAACAGCAAGATGACAACCGACGTCAGACCCGGAGCGCCGGCTCTGAAGATCTTTTAGCCGGCTTATCAAATGATCCGGCTCCTCGGAAACGGCCCACTGAGGTACTTCCTTGCCTTGAACTTGTCTCTTTTGTATGCTAATCTTGTGTTGCTACTTACTTGTCTTTAACAATGATAACTTTCCAGGACTCGCCCCCTTCTTCCGGTGACTCGACCGCCTCAAAGCTGCCTTCTCTTATTATCAACCCGGGGTAAGCATTTCCACATCCCGAAATGTGTTTAACATTTCATACTTTGCTATGACATACCTAACACTGCCTTTGCTCGCAGGGCTCAAGCCAAACGAAGGAAAGTGGCCAGGTCATCCGCAACTCCTGATGCCCAAGACCCGGAGAACCCAAAGCCCAATATTACTGAAGCTCACGTTGAACCTTCTGAGGCTGCCAAGGACGCCCATGAAGAGGTCCCACCCCATACCGAGTCAGCTGATATGGATATTGAAGCTCCCGAGGCTCATCCAGAGGTGGATCATAAACCGGTGAAGTGACTGTCACCGGGGCGGCTTATAAATCTCCAGCTCCTTCGCATGTGCTATCAAAGCATACCGGTGAAGACGAGGAAGCTCCTTTTAAGGAAGGAAAGATTCAATCTGATCTTCCCAACTTAGAAGAACTTACAGCCGACGAGTTACATGCTGGCTATCTGAGCCGCCTGTCTGCCAGCCGGGACATGGAGGCCAACTTAGTCACCATGATGAAGAAAAAATACGAGGTACTCCACTTCCCTTGTCTTTCCATACATACTTATGCAACCCCTAAGGGCCGGTTGACCTCTGAAAAAGGTCAGCCGGGTCTTTCAATTACATTCAATCTTTTGGTGAATCGCCATGTAGTACTCAATCATAGAAGACGAGCGAACTGTAGCCCCTAAGAGCTGGGTCATTACGCAAGTAATGAGTCGGCACTCAATCATAGATTAAGAGCCAAGTGTAGCCCCCAAGGGTCGGGTCATTCTGCTAATAATGATCCGGCACTCAATCATAGAGTAAGAGCCAAGTGTAGCCCCCAAGGGTCGGGTCATTATGCAAATAATGATCCAGCACTCAATCATAGAGTAAGAACCAACTGTAGCCCCCAAGGGGCGGGTCATCTGTATGAAGATGATCCAGGTCTCAGATGAGTGTTAACTCCTTTGAAGAACTGATGCACATTAGCCCCCAAGTGTCAAGTATATTGCTTGCAATCTACTTGAGACTTGTAATACTGCTCCGGCGGCTTAATAAAAAATAACCTTGTGCTTTGTCTATTGGCATTCTGTAGGAATCTTTAAATGCCACCGAGTCTAATCTGATGAACTTGAAGAAGAGCTTATCTTTGCAGCAGGACGCCCGAGCAAAGACGGAAGAAAAGTGGCGGCTCTGCTCCATAGATCTTGAGAAGATCAAAACAGAGTTCGAAACTTTCAAGCAGACTGCCGAGTCTGAACGTGCCGCCCTGCTTAAACGGGCAGAAACTGCTGAAAGTCAACTGCGACCGGTGTCTGAAGAGTTGAGACGACTGAAGAGCCATCTTTCCCCTATGATCGGAGCCGTCTTTGGTAAGCGTTGTTTGACTATCAATATTCATTGCAAAAGAATCTTCAATAATCCGTATCGGCAGCTTATAAAACTTTGTCTTGCTCGCAGGTGACCGAAGTCGCCAACTATCAGGAGAGAGTCTGGTAAAGCTGAAAGCGTTATATTCATTGACAGAGTAGCTGTACGCCGGGTCTTTATTCACCATCAAGGCTGTTATGAGCGAAAGAGGCGTTCCAAAGTTCATGAAGGGTGTGCTAGAAGTTCTGTCAACCATGCCAAAGCAAATAGAAGAATTGAAGAGATCAGCCGCCCGCAAGGGCGCAATTGCTGCTTTGAGCCGGTCGCTGGCTTATGCTCCCGAGCTTAACCCGGCCGAAATGATGGACGGCTTCCCTCAGCTGAAGGATGATGGCTCGGAATTCACACAAGATGACTACGCCCGATGTCATAGGGCTTCCCGAGTTCTGGCAAGCCGGCTGGCCGAAGAAGCTGACTTATCATCATATCAGGCGGCTTACTCGGAAGAGAATAAGCGAGTTCGAGGTCCTACCTTCCAAGCCAAAAGCCTAATTCCTCAGCGCCGTAAGCATCTCTTTGCTCCTGATGTTGACCCGTCTCCATCATGCACGATGAAGCCAAATTTGAAGCTTTAACAAATTGCAATTGGGACGTGGACAACCTTCAGATCCGGGAGACCGAAGACCCGGGGCAGGATGACCCGGCGACGAACTAGACAAAGAGCTTGCATCCTGTGAAGGTAACCCGGCTCTGTGAATATGCCGGGTTATAATTTTTGCTGAGAAAAACTTGAAGTCCACAGCCTTTGGGCTTTTAATAGCCTTGTAATAGCAGTAGGAAACATTTAACCGCCTGCCCTTGTGCCTTTGATGCACTTTTACACTTCTTTTAATCCATATCCCGGCGATTTAGCAAATTTGCCTTTGATACATAATCGTCTGACTGCCTTAACTCGTCGGGCAGGTTATACTCCATGAGTAATGTCAAGCCGGAGTATCCCAAAACTTAAAATCTTATTATGAGAGTACCTGCAAAAAACAAGTAACTTGCATATCTCTTGCCTTATAAGTCGGCTTTAAAGGCGCAGCAAGACAAGATAACTCTTGTTTGTTATGAAAAAAATTTATCGTTTCCTAAGAAACTAGGCATAAAAGCCTAAAAACTCATAAGCCGGCTCTCACATGGCATAAATCCGTCGTTTAAACCTTAGCAAGTTCAGGTTCTTTAAAAGATTAACATTGCTAAGAGTACGAACGGGCCATATAGCGGAGGGATTATGGCAGACAAGGCGAGTTTATCCTAGCTCACTGTAAGCCGGCTCTCACGTGACAGAAACCGTCGTTTAAACCTTGACAAGTTCAGGGTCTTTGTGCGAGAATAACTTATAAAAGTTCAGGGTCTCTTATCAAGATTAACTATCAAGAGTTCGGCGGGTCACATAGCGGAGTAGCAAGTTGCAAACAGGCAGGTTTAACTCGAACATGGCATTTGAAGCCTAGCCAAGAGGGTATACAAGCTAAACCCAGTGGGTTGGAAGCCCCCAAGTGACCTGATGAAGGATCAACTCCTTGGCACAAATTCTAGCGCGGAAAGAACGGCAGAAGCCCCTAATCATGGGGATGCCAACTTTATTATATCATAAAAAGTGGTATATACAATGTCAGGAATATGTACATTGATAAGAGCCGGACTGGCGGCTTAAGTATAGTATGGCTGAAGGTGAGCAATATTATACGGCCTCTTAGTTTCTTCACCAGAAGTGTGCGATTTGTCACCCTCCCGTATATCAATGAGATAATAGGAGCCATTGTTGGGATTTCTGCTGATCACAAATGGTCCTTCCCAAGGAGGTGATAACTTGTGCATATCTGACTGGTCTTGAATCAACCGGAGTACTAAGTCGCCTTCTTGGAACGTCCGGGTCTTGACCCTGCGGCTATGATAGTGACGCGGGTCTTGCTGGTAAATTGCGGACCGAGCTGCTGCAAGATCCCATTCTTCGTCCAAGGCATCCAAAGCATCCTGACGCGCCGCCTCATTGTCAGCTTCCGCGTAAGCCGCCACTCTGGGCAAGTCATGACGGATATCACTGGGGAGAACAGCTTCTGCGCCGTAGACCATGAAGAAAGGCGTATAGCCTGTTGATCTGTTGGGGGTGGTTCTTATGCTCCAAAGATCTGAAGGTAACTCCTCCACCCAACAAGCCGGCGTGTGCTCCGAAGGAACCATGAGCCGGGGTTTTATCCCTTTCAAAATTTCCTGGTTAGCACGCTCTGCTTGACCATTAGACTGTGGGTGAGCCACAGAAGATACATCGAGTCGTATATGCTCACTATTGCAGAACTCCTCCATAGCCCCCTTGGACAGATTTGTGCCATTATCAGTGATGATACTATGTGGATAGCCGAAACGAAAGATCAGCTTTTTGACGAACTGAATTGTTGTTGCTGCATCACACTTGCTGACCGGCTCAGCTTCAACCCATTTAGTAAACTTGTCAACCGCCACCAAGAGGTGGGTCTTCTTGTCCTTAGACCTCTTGAAAGGTCCTACCATATCAAGCCCCCAGACTGCAAATGGCCAGGTGATTGGAATCATCCGTAGTTCTTGAGCCGGCACATGGGCACGTCGCCCAAATTTTTGGCACCCGCCACATTTACTGACCAAGTCCTCTGCATCTTTATGAGCCGTTAACCAGTAAAAATCGTGTCAAAAATCCTTGGCTACTAAAGATTTTGACCCGGCGTGATGACCACAATCACCAGCGTGGATTTCTTGCAAAATCTCACTGCCCTCATCTGGAGAAACACAGCGCTGAAAGACACCAGTCACGCTGCGCCAGTGTAACTCGCCTTTGACAATGGTCATAGACTTAGACCGCCTTATGATCTATCGTCCCAGATTTTCATCTTGAGGTAACTCGCCACGGGTCAGATATGCCAAATAAGGCAACGTCCAATCAGGAATTGCATGGAGAGCCGCCACCAATTGCCCTTCTGGGTCAGGTATAGCCAAATCCTCCTCTGACGGTAACTTGACCGATGGATGATGCAACACATCCAGGAATACATTAGGCGGCACCGGCTTACGCTGAGATCCCAGCCTTGATAACGCGTCAGCCGCCTCATTCTTCCGCCGATCAATATGATCCACCTGATAACCTTTAAAGTGGCCAGCAATAACATCAACCGCCTGACGATAAGCCGCCATGCGAGGGTCTTTAGAATCCCACGTGCCAGAGACTTGTTGAGCCACTAGGTCTGAGTCGCCAAGACATCTGACCCGGCTCAAACTCATCTCCTTGGCCACATGGAGCCCGTGAAGCAAAGCCTCATATTCCGCTACATTGTTAGTACAAGGAAACATTAGCCTCAAAACATAACAGAATTTGTCACCTCGTGGGGAAGTTAAAACAACTCTCGCCCCCGAGCCTTCCAATTGCCTGGAACCATCAAAGTGAATCGTCCAATAGGTATTGTCCGGCTTCTCTTCAGGTATTTGACACTCTGTCCAGTCATTGATAAAATCCACCAGGGCTTGAGATTTTATAGCTGTCCGGGGCACACATCTCAGATTAAGAGGCCCAAGCTCAATTGCCCACTTAGCAATCCTGCCAGTAGCTTCTCTGTTTTGAATGATATCTCCCAAAGGGGCAGAGCTGACCACTGTAATTGGATGCCCGAGGAAATAATGCTTCAGCTTGCGATTGGCCATGAATACAGCAAGCACCAGCTTCTGCCAATGTGGGTATCTCTGCTTGGATTCCGTCAAGACCTCACTGACATAATAAACCGTCCGCTGAACTGGGTACTCCTTACCCGCCTCCTTGCGCTCAACCACAACTGCAGCACTAACAGCTCTGTTGTTAGCCACCACATATAAGAGCAAAGGCTCCTTTTCCACAGGGGCAGCTAAAACGGGCGGCTCAGCCAACTGCTTTTTAACCGCCTCAAACGCTTCATTAGCCGCATCACTCCGGACGAAATCGTCTGTCTTCTTCATCATCTGATACAAAGGAATAGCCTTTTCACCGAGGCCGCTTATGAACCGGCTCAAGGCAGCAATACGACCTGCCAGGCGCTGAACATCATTGATGCATGCTGGTTTAGACAAGGAGGTGATAGCCTTTATCTTGTCCGGGTTAGCCTCAATGCCGCGCTCAGAGACCAAGAAACCCAAGAGTTTGCCCGCAGGTACACCGAATACACACTTTGCCGGGTTAACCATCATCTTGTAAACCCGCAGATTATCAAAGGTTTCCTTCAAATCCGCCAGCAGAGTTTCCTTCTTCCTTGACTTGACCACAATATCATCCACATAAGCATGAACATTGCGCCCAATTTGACCATGAAGACAGTTCTACACACAACGTTGGTAAGTCGCCTGGGCACTCTTGAGCCCAAAAGGCATAGACACATAGCAGAAAGCTCCAAAAGGCGTAATAAAAGACGTCTACCATTGGTCTTTGACTGCCATCTTGATCTGATGATAACCTGAATAAGCATTCAGGAAACATAGACTCTCGCAACCCGCCGTTGCATCAATGATTTGGTCGATACGGGGGAGAGCAAACGGGTCAACCGGACATGCCTTGTTAAGATCCGTGTAATCCACACACATGCACCACGTGCCATTCTTCTTGAGTACCAACACCGGGTTAGCTAACCACTCCGGGTGAAAAACTTCAATGATGAATTCTGCTGCTAAGAGCCGGGCCACCTCTTCCCCAATAGCCTTACGCCTCTCCTCATTGAAGCGACGGAGGAACTGTTTGACCGGTTTAAATTTAGGATCCACATTAAGGTGGTGCTTAGCGAATTCTCTCGGTACACCCGGCATGTCAGAAGGCTTCCATGCAAAAATGTCCCGATTCTCACGGATGAATTCGATGAGCGCGCTTTCCTATTTGGGATCCATATTGGCCCCAATAGTGAACTGCTGCGATGAGTCGCCAGGAGTGAAATCCACCAGCTTGGTATCTTCTGCCACAAACTTGAGAGGCGGCTCAGATTCCGTGCTTGGCTTCTTTAGCGGGGTCATATCTGCCGGGTCAACATTCTCCTTATAAAACTTGAGCTCTGCCTCGACACAACTTGATTCTGCATATGCTGCATCGCCTTCCTCGCATTCAAGAGCAATCTTCCGGTCACCATGCACTGTAATAGTCCCGTTTAACCCGGGCATCTTGAGCTGCAAGTACACATAACAAGGCCTGGCCATGAACTTGGCATAAGCCGGCCGTCCAAACAAAGCGTGGTATGGGCTCTTGATCTTAACTACTTCAAACCATAAGGTCTCCACCCTATAGTTAAACTCATCACCAAAAGCTACCTCCAGAGAAATTTTTCCAACTGGATAAGCCGATTTTCCGGGCACCACTCCGTGAAAGACTGTTGAAGATGGTTTAAGGTCCTTATCAAGCAAGTTCATCCGGCGGAACGTGTCATAGTACAGGATGTTGATGCTACTGCCACCATCCATAAGTACCTTAGTGAACACATAGCCCCCGACTTGGGGGGCCACTACCAAAGCCAACTGTCCTGGGTTATCCACGCGCGGCGGGTGATCCTCCTTGCTCCAAGTTATGTCATACTCTGACCACTTTAAGTACTGAGGGAGAGCCGGCATGGCCGCATTAACCGCCCGCTTGCGCACCTTCTGATCCCGCTTGTCAAGACTAGTCGTAAAAACGTGATATTGGCCTCCATTAAGCTGCTTTGGATTACTCTGATACCCGGACTGGTTGTTTTTTTGCTGACCTCCATTGCCAGACTGTTGATTATTAACACCATGATTCCCTTGGCCTTGATAGCCAGAACCTGAGCCGCCTGTACCAAAGCCCAACCCAGGAGAGCCGGATCCTGATCCGCCGGACGGCCCACCGCCGCCACCTTGATGTTGGTTAACGCTGTAATTTTGGAACTCCCGCATGATCCAACAATCCCTCCAGGCATGAGTGGATGGCTTGTCGGGAAGACTATGCTTTGGGCAAGGAACATTCAACATCGCCTCCATATTGACAGGCTTGTTTTTACTGAAAGGCGGCTTACCATTGCCCTTGCCACGGTTTCCACCAGCACTGGTGTTGGCCACCAAATCTGACCCGCCGTCCGGGTGTTTCCGCTTTCCGCCATTGCCATTATTATTACTTCCTCCCCCGTTCTGTTGTTGACTCTTGCCATTGTTATTCTTCTTACCCTTGGCTGACTTCTCATCATCGGAACCAGGGTATTTCGTGTTATCAGAGTCTGCATACTTAGTAAGAGCCGCCATGAGTTCCCCCATGTCCTGGCATGAACATTTGAGCCGGCTAAGCTTCTGCTTCAGAGGCAAAAAATGACAATTCTTCTCCAGAATCAGAACCGCTTGAGCCGCCGTAATATTGTCGGAGGAGTGGATGATGGTTGAGACTCGCCGGACGCAATGATGGGCCGATTCATTCTCACGCTGCACGCAGTGATCCAAATCCACAATCGTCATGGGCTGCTTGCACGTTCCTTGAAAATTCTTGATGAACTTTGCCTTCAATTCGGCCTAGGAATTAATGGTGTTGGGTGGAAAACCCTTCAGCCACGTGCGAGCCGGCCCTTCCAACATCATAATGAAATATTTGGCGCAAACCGCATCACTGACGTCTAACATCTCCATGGCTAGTTCATAACTCTCGATCCAAGCTTCCAGAGGCAGATCAGCAGTATAATTGGGTACCTTGCGGGGACCCTTGAAATCCTTTGGCAGACGCTCGTTTCGTAAGGCCGGCACTAAGCACGGCACTCCCACGGACCTGGAAGTTATCCCGGCTCCCACCGAAACAGAAAGGGCTACGGTGGGGTCTTGACGAGCCGCCGCAGCTGCTAACGCTGCCGCCTCTCGCTGTGCTCTTGCCCGATCCACCAGTGCCTGAGCATCAAGAGCCGGTTGATCATCTCGTGCCGGGTTTCGACGCTGCTCACTACTAGAGACCGCAGGCGACTCCAAACGCCGGCTGTAACTACGACTCAGGATGGGGGTTGAGTGTACGCAACTCCGACTGTAAGTATATTTTTCCTGCTATGCCACCGCTGTCTGTAAATAGCCGATGGCGTTCCGCACTTCCTCCACGAAAGTTATCCCATCATGGATGGGGATCGTGCCAAGTCTGATCGCCGCTGCCACCATGTTCTCCGCCGGGTTAGAAAAATGACCGGGCGGCGTTGGACACGGCTGCGGCGGGGCCTGCTTCCTGTCGGGCGGGTCTGGCTGCCTACGCTGAACCACCGCCCTGCTCCCAGGTACTTCCGCCGTCCAGGTCACGGTCAGAGGTGCATTTCGTCCCGTCCCTGGCGTGTTGAAAAGATTCTTGGCCTCATACTGAGCCGGCAAACGGGACTGATGTCTCATCCGGTGGACTGCATCCGCGGTCTGCTGCTCCAGGTCAAGACGAAAGGCTTCCGCCCTAAGGCGCTCCGACTCAGCATCCATCTGAGCCTTCAGGGCGTTGATTTCTTCTTGGACTCCGGCCATCTGGTCCTTCAACCTCGCGATCTCCGTGTTGCGGGCTGCTTGGTTTTCGACCGTGACCTCGGTCCCCATCAGAGTTGTAAGCTCGTTCATCAGATCCAGCAAAACTTGAGTCGGCGGCCTGCCTGACCCGGACCCGGTCGCGCCAGCGGCCGTGCTACCAGGGGCCGGTGCCGATCCTGCCATGAAGACAGCGGCGCGGCTCGGCGGCTCATAGTATTCCGGCTCATGGTATTCCGGCTCAGGGTAATCCTCGACGTAGCCCCCAAGCCCGCCGTTGTGAAGCTGGTAGATTGATTCCGCCTCTCCGCTCGAGGATCCATCCTCTGAGCAGATGAGGGTTTCCTCCCGTGACATGGAACCTTCAAGCTCCGCGCCTTGGGTAAAGCCCACAAAGACGTGCTTCCGACCCGGATTAACTCGGGCGGGTTGCACGCGCCCGGCCGGCTCGATAAGGTTGGTGTAGATGTCCGGCCTAGGCTTAGATCCGCCGATCTTGCCAATGAAGACGTGAATTCCTCCGAAGGGGACCCGGTACCCATACTCAATTGAGTCGGCCTCGGGGCCCCAGCCAGCGTCGTCGATGTAGAGCTTGCCGCGGCGACTCTTAGTCATCCTGCCGACGGCATATCCCACGATCCCTGTGAGAGAGCCCTCCGAGAATTCCACACAACCGAGCGTTAGCCCCACGGTGGGCACCAACTGTCGTGGTTTTGTCATGGCAGATGTCCTAGTGTCAGGACTTAGGCGTGAGGCCATCGCTACGTTGGTGAACACGAAGGGGTTGGTTGGGACGACGGACACAAGTTTACCCAGGTTCGGCCTCTCTCGAAGGAGGTAATAGCCTACGTCCTGCTTGGAGTTTATAGATTGGATATCGATTACAAGGGAGCGGATTCGCTTGACCTAGCACTCGATCAAAGGTTTTATTCCCTTTAGCCGCCCAGGTAACCCGCCTTTATATACACAGGTCGAGGCCCTGGACTTACAAGAGTCCGGGTCAGGCCATACTTGTCAACCGACCTCACCTCTAACAATACCTGTCTTGTTTAACAAGCCGCCACCGGCGGCTTACGCCACCGGGTCACACATATTGTCTTCTGCCTCCGGGCCTTCAGGACCATCAAGCTTACCCTAAACATTATTGCTAAGCTGCCAACCTCATGACCCGGCCTGGCCTGGGCGGGTCTCACCACGGGGTTATATCCCCAACAGACTTTATCTTGACTTCTTCTTTAGCGCAAGTCTCCTTGAATTTTTCACAGTCCTCTTCCGTTAGTGTCGGATTGTCAGCATGAACCTTGGACCACGGTTCATTCTTCGCAATCGCTTTTTTCACCCGTACTTCTAGGCAGACAAGTCGTTGGTGAACATCGTCATCGCCTTGCTATTTATCTTTGTCATGGGTTTGTCCTTCCACGAAAGTTCGCTTTCAGTCCGCCCGGGGAACAAGAACCTATTATGCAACTTCGTTAGGAGCATGTGCTCCATATGTGGTATCTTCTTCAACTTTTCGTCGTTGATGTTGGCGGTTTCGCTGAGGATGCATCCTAGTTGATTGCCGTAGCATGCGCGCGCTTCCTCCGGCGCCAGCGGCTCTAATTTCTTGGGGTGCATCGCCGTGACCACAATTTTTCCGATGCCGAGCTCGTTTGGTTTTCGTGCCCTCTTCGGCTTCGGTCCTTCACCGGTCTCGGGAGCGGTGTCGGTGCCGGCGGTGCCAGTGTCGGTGCCGGTGTTGGTGTCGGTGTCGGGGTTGTTGTTGCCACTATCACCCTGCACCCGCAACTGGTGTTCGTCTAGGTAACTAAAATAATTGTTTGCTGCCTCGACGGGGTCTTCTTCGAGGCAAGCAGAACCCCCGGCTTCCGCATGGTCAGACATGTTTCCTACGATTATTTAAGTATGCTCGTTCAATTATTTGGTAGGAATGAAATGAATAATGAAAAGAAAAAAGGGGCCTATATTTGATCGGAATGTTGATTCATTCCCCTTCCGGCAAATCCCGGGCACTCCATATGTCCTAGCTAGTTTCTAGCACAAGTCATGCTGAAAATCACGGAAATTTTCGGCATGACCTTTGCTAAAAAGTGGACATATGGAGTGCCTGAAATTTGCCAGAACGGAAATGAATCAACATTCCGGCAAAACATAGGCCACTCGGAGCATATGACATCAATGACATAGGGTTCATATTGCAAAATGACCTCACTAAACATTTGCAAAATATAAAACAAGTACACATAGGGTTCATATTGCAAAATGACCTCACTAAACATTTGCAAAATATAAAGCAAGTACACATAGGGTTCATATTGCAAAATGACCTCACTAAACATTTGCTACTGTTTTTTATTTATAGCTAAAAATTCTAGGAAGGGAGCTACTGTTTTTTATTTATAGCTATTTTATATACCTACAAAAATTGCCCTAGCTAATTTCCTTTTTCCTCTTCTCCTTCTCCTCCTCTCCTCTTTCTTCTTCTTCTTCTTCTCTTCTTCTTCTTCTTCTTTTTCTTCTTCTTTTCCTTTTTCCTCTTCTCCTTCTCCTCCCCTCTTTTCCTTCCTCTCCTCTTTCTTCTTCTTCTTCTCTTCTTCTTCTCTTCTTTTTCTTCTTCTTTTCCTTTTTCCTCTTCTCCTTCTCCTCCTCTCCTCTTTCTTCTTCTTCTTCTCCTCTTCTTCTTCTTCTTCTTCTTCTTCTTCTTCTTTTCCTTTTTCCTCTTCTCCTACAAAAATTGCCCTAGCTACTTTCCTAAAAAAAATCCTAAATGCTAAAAAAAAATCCTACATTCCTAAACACACCTAGCTAGGGTTCATATGAAGGGGAGAAGAGAGGGAGAGGGAGAGGAGAGGGGGGCAGGGGAGAAGAGAGTGAGAGGGAGAGGAGAGGGGGCAGGGGAGAAGAGAGGGAGAGGGAGAGGAGGGCAGGGCAGGGAGAGGAGGGCAGGGCAGGGGAGAGGAGGAGGCGGCGGCGGGGGAGAGGAGGGCAGGGAGAGGGAGAGGAGAGGGAGGCATACGGTGCGGCGGCGGGCAGGCGAGACGGCGGTGGCGGCGGCTCGGGCGGCGGCGGGCGGCTCGGGCAGTGGCGGGCAGGGGAGACGGCGGTGGCGGCGACGGAGGTCAGGGCGCCGGCGATAGAGAGAGAGGAGGGCAGGGCAGAGAGAGAGAGGAGGGTAGGGGAGAAGAGAGGGAGAGGCTTACGGCGCTGTGGCGAGGGCGGGCTCGGGCTCGGGCGGCGGCGGTCGAGGGCTGGCTCGGGCAGCAGCGGCGAGGTCAAGGGCGGGCAGGGGAGAGGGCGGCGGTGGCGACGGCGGCGACAGGGGAGTGGGGGAGAGGGGGGAGTGGGGACTTGAGAAAAATTTGAGCCCGCGCGGGGGTTAGCTCAAAATAGCAGTAGCGCTGGGCACAGACCAGCGCTATAGCTAAGTTAGCTATAGCGTTGGTTCCTAACCCAGTTCTACTGCTATGTTAGCTAGCAGTAGCGCTGGGTTAGGAACCAGCGCTATAGCTAACTTAGCTATAGCGGTTGGTCCTAATCCAGCGCTACTGCTAACTCTTTTCTTTTTATTATTTTCCTTTTCTAGTTTGTAGTTTTATTTTCTTTTTATTATTTTCCTTTCCTTTCCTTTTCTTTTTCTTTTGTATTGCTTTCTCCCTTTTGTTTTTGTTTTTTGTTTATCTGCCGATGGCCTGACACGCAGTCGACGAGAACGTCGATCTCCCTCTCCCCACACTGCGCGAATATCACCGGAACCATGTATACATCATTTGACCGACAACGGTTACTTAAGTGCGTACACAAACTAGATACAGATATATAAATGATGGTTTCTCAGCTGCGTCGACGACGTTTCACATTGAGCTTCTTCCCTTTCTTGTTCGTTGACGTATAATTCAGCCCCTCTTTATGACTTTTCCGGCACCATGGAGTACGATCTTTCTTACATAATGTAGTCTTGATTCTTCTTTTCACGTATGCTTCATCGTCATCGTCATCTTCCCTCGTAGGGTATCCGTATTGGTCGTAGTCTTCCTCGTTGGCAACTCCATCCATTCCGACGATGCTCCTTTTGCCTCTCCTCACGACAACACGGTCGGGATTGGTTGGGTCGGTTATGAAGAAGCATTGTGTCACGTGCTTAGCGTGTACCCATGGCTTAGTTTTGGCGATGACGTTAACGTTCACGGTAGCGCTATTCGCGTCGGGTATACACATGGTAGTGAAATACTTGTTTTCTCTTACGACGGCCTTAGCCCATCTGACATGGAACATTGTCGCAGCATGCAATTCAGCGTAGTCAAGCTCCTAGATCTCTTCGACCCTTCCGTAGAATCTTTCAGTTGTGCCGTTGGCGTCGGTCACGCATTCAATCGTCACCCCTGAGTTCTGGTACTCACTGTCCATGTCTTTGGCCTCCGTGTAGAACGTGTACCCATTGATATCGTATGCCTGATAGGATGCGAGTTTGGGCACGGGGCCATGTGCTAAGGCGTGTATGAGCAATCCGTCCGAACTGCCCTCTTCAGGGGGATTAGCAAGAATTTTCTCTTTGAACCAATGCAAGAAACTGGCATTGTGCTCTACAGTAACTTCGTTGTCCGTCTTGCGCATCCCCTGATCACGGTACTTCTTTGCGATGGTTTCTTTATGCGGTGCCACATAATCATCTACCACATCGTGTTGTAGCACTACTAAGTTAGCCCTGTCAAAGTCGCCCCGTCGATCCGAGTAGTCCATGTGCAATTTCCTCCGGCCGTTGTTGTGACCTTCTCCTCCAAGCCTCCCATGGTGCTTATTGACGGGCAAACCAACAACAGGGTCTCCGCCACCTATATAATTCTCGCAAAAGGAGATGCACTCTTGGGTCAGATAACCCTGGACGATGCTCCCATCGGGACGGGACATGTTACGAACGAATCCTTTGATGACCCCATTCATCCTCTCGAACGGCATCATGTTGTGAAGGAATGTCGGCACGAGGTTGATGATGTCGTCCACGATGTGGACACACAGATGCACCATGATGTCAAAGAACGCAGGCGGGAAGTACATCTCAAGCTCACATAGTATGACAATGATCTCTTCCTGTAGCCTTCGGAGCTGCTTCACACTGATGGACTTTCGAGAGATAACGTCGAAGAAGTTGTTGAGACCAGTAAGCGTGTCACGGACATGCTTCTCCATTATCCCTCTAATGGCAACCGGGAGTATTTGCGTCATCATCATGTGACAGTCATGAGACTTCATCCCGCTGAACCTTTTCTTCTTGGTGTCTAGAAATCTGCTTATCTTCCCACAGTAATCGGAACTGACTTTGATTCCCGTAAGGCACTTGATGAATGATCGATCTCCTTCGGACTTAAGGTGAAGCAAGAAGGGGGGCAATAATTCTCCTCCTTCTTCTTGACTTTTCTGCCCCTTGGCCCCGCCTCCGCCTCCATCTCTGTCTCCTCCGTCGACTTTTTACGGGGCATGTGGAGATCTCTCCTGATCTCCAAATCTTCCAAGTCTTTCCTTGCCTTCGGCCCATCCTTGGTCTTGTCCGGCATGTTCATCAGTGTGCCAAGCAAGCTCTCGAGGATATTCTTCGTGATATGCATTTGATCAAGGCAATGAGGCGTGTCGTGATTGTGCCAGTACTCCAAGTCCCAGAAAACAGACCTCGTTTTCCATACCTTCAGCAGCGGCTCCGGTGCCTTTTCCATCTTTCCCAGTGCCGGGCACTGTTCCCAGTTATTGAACAGCTCGTTGATTTTGGCGCCGCTCCTCTTACGTGGAGGTCCTCGATGCTCAGCCAAACCATTGAATAGATCTCCACGTTTTCTCCACGGGTCATCCTTCTCAAGCCATCTACGATGCCCCATGTACACGATTTTCCCAGACCCGCCACCTTTCATTGACGTAAGCTGCTGAGACGTTGTATCATCCATGCACCTCGTGCATCCACAGTATCCATGACACACCTGGCCTGAAGTGTACCCAAAACCGAGATAGTCGTGCACCGTCGTCATCAGCACGGCTCTCATATAGAAATAATCTCCTGTCCTGGCGTCCCATGTCTCGACCGGCGATTTCCATAACGTGTCTAACTCCTCTTTCAGAAGCCCCATATACAGGTTAATATTATTTCCCGGTTGTTTCAGCCCTTGAATCAGCATGCACATGTGTATGTACTTTGTCTTCATGCACAACCATGGGGGGAGGTTGTACATCCATACAAAGACGGGCCATGTGATGTGGTTGGTGCTCTGGTTTCGAAACGGATTCATGCCATCGGTACTCGCACCAAGCACGATGTTCCTTGCATCTTCTCCGAAAAATCGATATTCGGCATTGAATGCTCTCCACTGGCTAGCATCTGCGACGTGTCTCAGCTTCGGATCATCTCCATCGTCGGGTTTCTTCCTCTCCGCGTGCCAGCGCATGAGCTTTGCCTCCTTAGGATCAACGAAATACCGCTGCAGAAGGGAGTGATCGGAAAGTACCATATAACTTTCTGAGGAGCTTTCTTTGCTGCCTTCTTGTATCGAGAAGCATTGCACACTGAACAGCTGGTTTTTTCCGCGTGCTCCCCCGATAAATGATGCAATCGTTGATGCATGCGTGGTATCTAATGTGCGGCAGATCAAGAGGGTAAACGATTTACTTGGCCTCCTCGACAGTAGTAGGAAGTTTATTATGTAGATACTTCAAATGCTCATCAAGGCTTTTGTCTGTCCATTTGTTTTTGGCCTTCGTCTTTAGAAGTTCGAGCGTGAAACTCAAGCGGGTCACCTCGGGATCGCAACCGTCATACAATGGAGTCTTCGAGTCTACTTCAAGTTGCGCCAGCTTGGCCTCCTCTCTAGAAGCAGCTCTATCGCTAGTCGTACTCTTGCGAAGGAGGTCTCGAACATGAGGGTCCTGCACGACTGAACTTAGTAGCGTCGAAGAATGCGCGTGTTCGTCGCCTCTTCTCCGCCATGTCCGGACTCTTCTTCGCCATGTCCGGAATCTTCTCCGCCGCCATGTCCGGACTCTTCTTCGCCGTGTCTGGAATCTTCTCCGCTGCCATGTCCGGACTCTTGCCCACCGCCATGTCCGGCGCCATCGTCTTCGTGTCAATCGGTCATCTCTTCGTCTAGCCCCATGTCGTTATTCCCTGCCATGTGCAAGTCCTCATCATCATCTTCACTTATCCACCGAGTATAGCCATCCATGAAACCATACATCAGCAGGTGTGCCTTCAAACTGCCACGCTCAAAAGGGTCCAAAATGAGTCCTTCTTTGCATCTTGTACACGGACATCCAATCCCAGTCCGATTATTTGCATACATGTCCATCACCGCGGATTGCAAGTATCGCTCCACCTTCCTTCCACTCACCTTCATGACTGCACGGTATAACAAGCAAAAGGGTTATAAACAAAATGCATTGCATGCATCAAAGTCATATAAAAATTTGGCATGACCTTGCCTAAAAATAGGACACATCGAGTTTGCTCAAAATTCGCCGAAACGGAAATAAATCGACATTTCGGCAAAACATAAGCAACTCACGGGGCATGTCACTCACACAAATCCCTTCGTATCGCAAACACACATATTCCCATTCTTGAAATGCACAACTTTTTACTCACATATACCCCGAGAGAGATTGTGCACGGTTAATTAGATCATTAGGCCTTCGCTACCTATAGGGATCGAAAGTGGATGGCTAAATAGCTAGCTAGATCTAGTTGTTGGGAGGAGAGATGAGACTCTAGCTATGGAGAGGAAGAGAGATGATCTAACTAGATCTATATGTATGGAAGGAGGGAGAGCCAAATAAATGTGGAAGATAGAGCTAGAAGAGGCCATTTATGGAGGAGAATTATGGTGGAGGGGGCATTAATGTGGAGAGAAGAGAGGTAGAAGGAAGAGAGAAGAAGGGCAATAATGGTGGAGAAGAAACTTAGAGAGGGGAGAGGGCAAAGTAGGGGAGAGGGCAAAGGGGGGAAGAAGAAGGGGGAGAGAGGGGGTGGGTGAAAAGGTGGCTCTGCCACGATTAGTAGTAGCGCTGCTTTCCACAGAGCGCTACTGCTATGGGGCTTAGTAGTAGCGCTTTCTAGGAGCAGCGTTACTACTAAGTGGGGCCCCATAGCAGTAGCGGTTTCCTCACAGCAACCGCTACTGCTTAGAGGCTTAGCAGTAGCGCTTTATTGTGGGCAGCGCTGCTACAACCAATAGTGTCGGTGGGCTCGTCGGGTCCCGCTTAGCAGTAGCGCTCTTTATGTTTCCAGCGCTACTGCTAAGTCTTTACTTGTAGCGCTGTCGAAATCCAGCGCTACTGGTAATTACCAGCAGCGCCTGTTACATTCCAGCGCTACTACTAGTGTCCTGCCTATAAGGTTTCTCCTAGTAGTGCATGCTAGATGTCTCGCTTCTTTCGCTTGTCTCGCTACCTACCACTTGTTTGTCAAGCCTCCCAAAATGCCATGATAAGCCTCTAACCCCTCCACATCCCAGCAAAACATTGTTTGGCTATGTTACCGCTTGCTCAGCCCTTCTTATAGCATTGCTAGTTGCAGGTGCAATTGTTTCCAGCTATCACAATATTATTGCTATTTAATTTAATGCGCATATATACTTGCAAAAGGGTGGAAGGCTTGGCCTTTTGCTCGGTGTTTTATTCCACTCTTGCCGCCCTAGTTACTTGTGTACCGGTGTTCTATTCCATATTGAGCACTCCTAACATGCTCGGGGTTGTTATGGGGACCCCCTTGACTTTCGTTTTAGGATAAAACTCATCTGGCAAGGCCCAACATTGGTACTACATTTGCTCAACATAATAATATTGAACACCATTAGTAATGCATAGGGCGTCATGAACCCGTGGATTAATTTAACATAATACAGGGGGGCTGGTGCTGATGGTGTTGGTCCCAAACGGGCAGACTGCGGGGCCACCGCGGGGAAACTTGGGGTTTGGTTTGACTCGTAGTGTGACCCATCCGGTTATGCCCTGAGAACGAGATACGCGGCTCGTATCGGGATTGTCGGCACGTCGGGCGGCCTTGCTGGATTTGTTTTACCTTTCTCGAACGTCTTGTGTGCGGGATTTCGACGACACTTCGGGCTATCTCGAAGTTGAGATTTTCCATCGGGATTCCGCAAATACTACGGGTGATTCCGCGGTTGAGGAATTCCAACGCAGCTTGTGGTTAGTTTGTGATGGATGAGTTGGAGCACCCCTGCAGGGTTAAATCTTTCGGAAAGCCATGCCCGCGGTTACGTGGCAACTGGGAAACTTTGTTTAACACCCGGTCATAGCAAACTTGAAGTAAACTCAAATAAAATACACCAACTGTGTGCGTAACCGTGACTGTCTCCTCTCATGAGTCCTTTTACGAGAGAGAACACGGTGGGGTTATGATTGACGTAAGTAGGTGTTCAGGATCTGTTAGAGATCATTACTAGATCACGTCTGCTAATACGATGATCATCCCCCCTTATTCTTGTACTCGTAAGTTAGCCACTCAAATAAATGCTTAGTGCTTGCTGCAGCCTCACCACTTAACCATACGTCACCCATTAAGCTTTAATAGTCTTGATACCCATGGAAATGAGATTGCGGAGTCCCTGTGGCTCACAGATTACTACAACAATAGTTGCAGGTACAGGTAAAGCGTTGCGTTGACGTGAGAGCGATGCTTTGTTTGATTTGAAGTTCTTCTTCTTCTTCTTCATCGATCATAGGATGGGTTCCAGGCGGCAGCCTGGGATAGCAAGGATGGATGTCATTTTATCGTTTGTTTTCGTCCGTAGTCGGACCCTACTCTTCTGTATGATGATTGTATTTGATGTTGTATTGATGTGATCTTGATTTAGCTTGTGGCGAGTGGAAGCCAATTCCATATACTCATCTCTTCTTTACATGTACTTGTAATGATATCCATTCTTGCGAAACGACGAGATGCGCTTCTATCCCTGTCGAGGCCCTCGAGCCAAAATAAGGATAGGATCGCGTCTTGGGCGTGACAGAAACCCTTAGTATCTTCCTTACTGTGGGATGTGGAGTCACCCATGTGTAGAAAATCCTTGTCGGGACGAGCCGCCCCCCTGTCCTTATTCATGGGGATGACAGCGCCGATACCGACAAGGAGCTCTGCCGGGGAAAAACGCCAACCTGTTGCCGGGGGCTCGCCCCCCCCCCCCCCCCCCACTCTGGCAGGTGTGGTTCGAATGACGACCCGGCAAGCAGCTCCACATGGTAGAGACAAAACACACTGATGCAGTACAAATAAGGAAAAGAAAGGGACAGTACTTGCAGAAATAAAATAGCATTCTATTCTCATTCATTTTCGATACAAATGGGTAGAGATTACACTTAAGATTCATTAAAACTTGGCAAGCGCCTACATTTTTTGACATAAAAAAAGATAAGTGCCCCGTAATCCCTTTCTTTTCCCTCTCCTCTCAGGAACTGAGTAGGAAAGGAGCAGAGGGCAAAAGGGGCGCCTGGCCGGGATTCAACGCTTCCCAGCCAGGACCAGAGGGACGCGACCGGCGGAAGGCCCCTCCCCCCAGGCAGGGCGGATGAAGCTGACGGAGCGGAAAAGACCAACAAGGGGAAAGAAGGAAGAGAGCAGGTGGAGATGGTGGCGCTGCCGGAGCCCAGCTGGTGATGATGGTGCTGCCGGAGAACGTGACGCGTCGGAGACCTCATCCGTGCTCCTGATGCGTCGTAGGCCCCCAACCGCCATCGTCTTCCTCATCGCCACCGCCCGAGGAGGCGCCCCCGCCATCGCCCAAGCTCCGAGCATGGTGACTCGGGGAACCCACAGAGAGCATGGTCATCCCCGGTGGCCAAAGGCGGGGAATTCTGTCCCCTGCCTTAGAAGAACACGCGAAGATGAAGAGCTCTCTTCCGTACGCTCCATCCAGAATGCCACGGAAGGAGAGCTTCACCGCGGTAAATGACGACGCGCGGCGACAACTGTGCGCACGCCCATGGAGACCGCATAGGCGTTTTCTCTCCATCACCTTGAAGAAGGATTGCGGAAACCATGGACCGCTACGACGCTATGCCTCCAGCACAGGTCCCGACGCGACGTCAACTGCGCGGAGACCCGTCAAGACCAAAGAAGCGAGCAACGCGGCGACAGGCGTACTGCCGCAGTCGTCTCCGATGTAGCCACCGCGCTGCCCGCTCCCCATCCAAAACTTCTCCGACCGACCTTCTGTTCAGAGCTATGCACCCATGGCGGGAACCAAACAGAGTTTTGAAGAGAAAGTTCTACAAGCATGCTCGCTCGCCTCCTCCCCCTGAGCATGGGGAGGGCGAGCGCAGCTCAAGACGAAGGAGCAGAAGGGCGAACTCTGTGGGATTGCACTCAAGTAGGAAGAAAAGGGTGGATGAGCATCGCCCCTCGCGAGCCCCCAATTTATAGGGAGGAATGTGAGGGCTGGCTCTCCTCCACTCCAAGGGTCGCCGCCCATCTCCACCAATTCCATCACCCACGATCACGGGCGAACAGGTAACCGCCCCATTGCTCCAATCCATGGCGCTGCGGTTTTTGCCACGATCAGGACTTTAAGTCACGAGCGCCCGTTGCTAACTCCCCGCTATGCATGCAGCGTGCGTGGCGGAAACGGCCTGAGGTGGTGGGCTAGTGCTAGCCAATAAATCGGTAGTTACTCACTCACATTGCGCGCCTGTGCATGAAACTTGGGCCTGACCCATGGCACTTGGCGAGCACGTGTGGGCCAATCCCGGGGGCTCCTATCGGTGCACTAGTACAGGGGTACCCAGTGCCCCTAACTTATGCACAGGCGGTAGAGCAGAGAACCCCGACAGCAATCAAGACCAAGACTCCAGCAAGCTCAGTGCGGCAACCCAAGCCTGGGCAGTGGCGCGCCAAGCATGTCCCCGACACTGCCGGGGACCAAGACGAATGCACCTTCCAGATGACCCGCCAAGCCACCCCCCGGCAGGCATGAGCCAACCAGCCACCGCTCCACCGCATCGCTATGGCTATCACTTATCGATGCGGTGTCGAGCCTTCAGGCGCTAATTAGCTCTCGCTAAGCACGTGGCGACACTCCGGAAGGCAAGTTACACCCGATTGACACCCACCCTATGGCGTGTCAAGATCTCAAGCAGCGACCGGCCAAGCGGTGGCAAGGGCTTGCCGGGGATGCACCCCCAAGCGCCACCTACGCAGGTAATCATGGCATTTTGTCCTAGATGCCAGAGTTAGGTATGATAGCTCTGTTTAGCTATCTAATCGATGGATAATGTCTGTTTTGCCACTGTGGCAACCCCTTGCACTATAAAAGGAGGCCCAAGGCGACCTAGCTCGAGGTTAGCGACTAGAACCCCCGAACGCTTGTACTCGCACAGCCACTCTTCCCCCGGCAGCAGCCCTTGCCGGGGTTAGACGCCTTGCATTCTTCGTGTTCCTCCAATCAATCAACCAAAAAGCAGGAGTAGGGTTTTACGCTTAGCAGCGGCCCGAACCTGGGTAAAATGCCTGACCCCTGATCGTTGTGCCGTCTCATGATCTTCTCTCTTCATGCAACGTGACCCCCCTTGCCGAACAACAAGGGACCTCTGGTCCCATAGGTGATCATGAGCATCCGTGCACCGACACAAACACAATGAAGTTTTAGGACAAGCACATGATAAACCAAATGTTTTAAAATGAGAAGAGCAACCAAAATGCAACACTCTCTCTCGAAGCCCTATATATGATCTATAAAACTTCCCCCCCCCCCTTTGGCAACAAGTTACCAAAAAGCTCGAACGTATAGAGCTAAGCGTCACTCTCGGCATGATCCCCTCCATGAGACGATGAAGCAGCTCCGGTGTTCATGGAAGGAATCAAGAGAACAACGTCTGCGAATGCTTCTGGTGAAGTCCTCTAGGGTGGTGGAGTAGACACGGGAGGTGCTGAAGGAGCCGAGGGAGCTGATGCAGGTGCTGATGAGGAAGGTCTCGTCTCTAGAACTGGCACTGCAGATGATCTGACCCGAGTCCTGAACTGAGTGTGAGTCTTGAGAAGAGGACTGTCATCATCATCACTGGAGCTGGAGCTGGGGCTTGGCACTGCATCTACTTCCTTCTTCAAAGTGTCAACCGTGGTAGTCAACTCAGTCACCTTGATATCCAAGTCATGAAACTTGCTTTCCAGGATCCTCTCAAGGCTCTTCTGGTTCTTCATAATCTCGCTCATGTTCTTATCTATCCCTTGGATAGTGCTAATGAGATATGCCATTTGGTAACTCTTTGTCCTTGGCATTTGAGCACTAGTGGCTCTAGCTGCTTCTGCCCTGTCCTCTTCTTCAATCTGAGCTCTTCTTCTTCCTAGCCCTGGTGGCTGCCTTGGCAAGCCATCTGAACTAGGGGTGCCTGGGTCCTCAGAACTAGCCTCTGGACTAGTACCTGCATTAATATCTGCACTGGGCTCTCTGAAATCATTTTGCCTATCATTTGATCCTGACATGACTGAGCTCTGACCGTGTGAATTAGATATAGAGGAGTGGAAAAGATGAGCATCACAAAATTCAGACGTTTTTGCCAGATTTGAACTTAAAAACTTAGTTTTAGATTTCCATTGTGTGAGCTTCGGTTCCATCGAGTTTTAAATTTTGGAGCTTCCGAGACAACAAACTTCATTAACAAAAACTTTGTCACTCGTTTTAGTTTCACTGAAAAGTGACTTGGTGTCACTGAAGTTTTGCTCAGAAACCCTAAACTCCAAATCAGTAACGTTGATAGGAACTTTTGGTTTCATCGAGAAGCCCTTTGTGCTATGGGAATCCCACATCGGTGACGCCGATCTGTTTCCACTCGGTGACTCCAAAACGCATACGGCGGAAACCTAAACCTAATTTTTCTCGTTCGACTATTTCTACGAAACTTTCTTGTGGATAGAAACATTGCAAGCAGTGGATAGAAGAGGAATACATCCTAATGTGCGTGAATCAGAGGTTGGAGCGCAAGAGGGGGTCGAAGTTTTACCCTGACTTGGCAAAAACTTCGATATGGCGGTAACGGTGGAGAGGATCCCATTGACGACGACGGACTCCTGCGGCGAGGGCACACGGAAGGCAAGGGAGATCATCCATAGACTCGAGCGGTGCCAACGGTGGGGTGCAGGGCTTTTTTTGAAGTGGAATTTCAAAGTACGAACCTGCAGAAGTATATATACCCACCTGTTATCGGTGACACCGAGCCAAAAATTCCGGTTCCACCAAGATGTGTTTCTGCCTGTGGACAGAGCAACTCGGTGATGCCAAGACTTTGAGATCGGTGGTACCAAGATGCAAAACCTAGATCAACCCTAGTGCTACGGTAGAACCGAGATTTGAGAGTTGGTGACACCGAGAGACACTTGGGAGGTTTTGGAAGTTAGCCCTTGTCAAAACGGTAACTCCGAGTGCTCCTCACCCAGAGGGTCCGAAAAGTGCTTGCTCAAATTTTGTGATGAAACATGAATAGAATTTGAGACGAGAAAGCATAGATAGCTAGAGGGGGTCTTACGCATTCTTGTAAATCCAATTGGCCAGAAAAAATGAAAGCCAAATAACAACAATTGGATGTCCTCGAATGAAGAAAAATATGCATACCAACATGCTCACACAATAAGATGTCAAATAAAACATGGCAAACATGCAAAACCACTCTAGTATCTACCAAGCACTTTGGCGATGACGGAGTCATCTATATATGACTATATTGACTAAGGAGTCAAGTAAGAATACTTGCTCATAGGTTATACTCATCGTTTAAGCACAAGTGGGGTTGCCACTTTTACATAAAGCTTTTAGTGTGTTCACATCTTTAAGAGATGCTTTGACTCAAGTCTTAGAGTAAAGCTCCCCTTGATGTGACATCTGTCAGTGTCAAAACTGGCTGATCTCGGGTAGGGGGTCCCGAGTTGTGGACCTTATATCGATGGGTAAAAGGGGACGAAGGAGACAGTGTTTACCCAGGTTCGGGCCCTCGTGAGGAGGTAAAACCCTACGTCCTGCTTGATTATATTGATGTGGATGATAATTACAGAGTAGATCTACCTCGAGATCGTATGAGCTAAAACCCTAGATGAGTCAACCTACCCTCTACGAATGGGACCCTCTGGTTTATATAGACTCGAGGGGTACCTAGGGTTACACATCACCGACCTTCAACAGGGGATAGATACACAGATCCCATCTTCAAAGCTTGGAGGCCACACCATTCTTCGGAGCTTTCCTTCCTGAACATGGGGTCGCCTCATAGTTCGGCCCTCCATAGAGCGGCCCAACAAGTCGGCCCATGAGGAATGAGCCGACGGCCCGACGACCCCTTAGTCCCGGACTTCCTCAGTAGCCCCCAAACTAGCCTCCAACGCCGAGGTATGCAGTCTTCGGTAGCTTCGCGTATCCATGGTATTCGGCTTGCGAGGCGAGTTCCCTCTATGTTAGGCTGATTCCATCTTGGTCCTTAACGATGCCCCATCTTCCAAAACATGCATTGTTTATCCCTGAAGGCCAAACGCCCAGGTGTGAACAGTACCTTCATCTGACAACCTTTCTAACGAAAGGCCACAATAGCCAGTTACGAAAACTTGATTCGCGGTGCGAGTATAACGACACGATCGTTTCGAGAAGTGTCAAAGCCTGCGGCAGTAAAGGTGGACCCTTGGTATTACGGCCTACCATAAAAGGAAAAAAACCCAAGGCCTTTCTACGCATCCAGACTCGATTCCTTCTCGCGTCCAATCCTCAAGAGCCTAGATCCATTTCTTCTTCCTCCCCTTCCAAGCCATCCTCCCCGAGCTCATCCATGGCCGGCTTGGGCTCGCAAGGCAAGTGGGAAGCCTCTTCCATCACCAACGACGACATTCGGGAGCTGAAGCTCGTCGGATACCTCTCGCCCAACATCGCCCACCGCCCTCCAGAAGAAGGCCAGGTGGTGCCTACTCCGAAACCGGGCGAGAGAGTGGTATTCATCCCCACATTTCCTTCGAGGGTTGGATTTCCCGCTCCACCCCTTTGTTAGGGGCTTGATGTTCTTCTATGGGTTAGATTTCCATGATCTTCCGCCAAACTCCTTTATGCACATCTCGGCCTTCATCACCGTCTGCGAGGCCTTTTTGCGGGTCCATCCACACTTTGGCATGTGGCTCAAGGTCTTCAACATGAAGCCGAAGACAGTCAGCGGCCAACACGCTGACTGTGGAGGGGCTATCAGCAAGCTTCCGCGGGTCGAGTGGCCGAATGGCACCTTCATCGACACCATTAAGGTCTGGCAGAAGGAGTGGTTCTACTTCACCGAGCCATGAGACGCGGACTGGTCGGCGCTGGCGGAGTTCAGATCCGGACCCCCTGCGAGGTTAACCTCATGGGTTAAGAAAGGCCTCGACTGGGGATCATCCTCGGAGGTGAAGGCATTGCAGAAGCGCATCACGCAAATGGTGGAGGCCAAAATCGAGCTGGCCAACATGGTCCAGGTCATGCTCCGCCGCCAGCCCCTGCCATGCATGCGCCGGGACACCCCGATGTGGTCCTACAAGCTTGGCGACCCTATCACCGTGCACAAGTTCTATCGCACAACTCACGAGAAGTTGCGGAAAGTGCTATTCAAGCCCCAAAAGGAATGGCCAGATGAAGAAGAAGAAGACATCGGCCTTGATCCCGACACCCCACCCTTGAAGGTATGACAGGGTTTCTATTTTATTCCGAGTTTTAGCCTTCGGCAAGGATTTAATCCTCTTTCCCATTGTATTCGCAGGGCTGGTTGGACAAGGCCATGAGGATCAATGGTCCAGCCCCCCTGCCCGAGGACCCCAGGTCGCCCCAGCTGATGGCGATGCTGGTCGTGGCGCCGTACGCGGCACCGGAGCAGAAAGAGAAGAAGAATAAGAAGGAGGCCCGCGAAGGCCTCCGCTCAAGGGGTCTTCCGGATACTATGTCTGGAGAGACCCAAGCCTATTCCACACATGAGGAAGAGCATGCAGAGGACGGGGGGAGATCGACTCCCCCCAGACCAGAAAAGGGCGGTGCCGAAGGACGCCGAGGAGGATCTGCCTCCCTTCGCCCCGAAGAAGCCTTGCGGGGCCAAGGTGGTCCTGCCGAATGACAGCCCAGATTCCGATGAGGATTCCGAGGCTTTCGAGAGGGTTCCGCGAAGGAACCCCAGGGTCAAGCCCCCGACTCAAAGGTACTAATTTCGAATGACGTCTAGTATATTTACATGGAGTTCCTGTTACTAACCGGTCAAGTGCCTTCCGTGTGGCAGCCCGGCCCGAGATCTCCCGACCGAACAGGTCTCAAAGGGGGATTCTCCGTCGGCTGAGCTGGCAGAAAGTGGGATAGCTTCCGGCACCACACACCCTCCGGCCGCAGACAAGGCCGCGGAGGTGTTATCCCGTCGGACCCCTCCTGCGCCGAACACTCAGGGCGAGACTGTTATGGCCGAGGCGCATACCTCGGGCACCGAAGACCAGGAGGTCCTGGCCGAGGATCATGCCTCGGCCGCCGAAGCCTAGGAGGTTGAACCCCTCCTGGCAAGAAAAGAGGGGGGCCGCAATTCGTCTGGGCTCCCTCCACCGTCGACTCTAGAGACCTCAATGCCTCCGACGTCATCGACTTTGCCTCCCAAGTGCCACCGCCAGTGCCGCCCATGATAGAGCAGACCGTGACCAGGTGGCCGGCCATGATGGAGGAGGCTTTGTCTGACTCCTCCATTGCCGAAGATCACTGCACCCTTATGGGTGCGGTTTTACAAGGCATTCAGTCCGTTGACAGCGGACTGAAGGAAGCCTTCAGTGGTCTACTGGCAAGCTTCAAGGTAAGCCATGTAATGTTCTTTTCACAAGACAAAATTTAATTATAAGGTTGTGTATTCCTTATAGGTATAGTAGCCCCCGAGCCACGGGTGACTTTGAAAAACTTGCCCGGGGGTCATAGAACCTAGCAACATGAGTAAACTCAAGGGCAGTTGGTGGCCCTAAGACTATAACAGGTTTTAAGAGGTTGTTTTAGCAAATAATTCAGAACCAAATAGCTCAGATGCTTGCATATATACAAGTTATCTTGTAGGCCTCGTCCTCATCTGGGGCCTCCAACGCCCTTGAATTGGCTGAGCTAAACCGGAAGCTCAAGAGCTCCGATGAGGAGCTTGATCATCTGAACAAACGGTTCGACGAGATGCAAGGTAGGTTTGAACCGTACTTGCTAAGTATATTGTTTAGCTCATTAGTAAGGATTGTTCCGGCTTTGGTTCCTGAGTTTTCTTTCATTTATACCCACAGCCGTAAGTGCAGAGGTTGAAAACCTCAAGGCCGAGCTGAGGAAGGCCAAGCAGGAGGCCGCCGATCAGAATGTAGTGGCCGATCTGGCGGCCGCCGAGCTAAGCTCGTTAAAGGTTGAGGGCGGCAAGCATGAGGCTTGAGTGGCCGGTGCAATAGGATCTCCTGGATGCGAGCGCTAAGTGCGAGGCCCTAGAGCAAAAGGCCAAGGATCAGGCGATCGAGCTATCCACGCTAACCTCCAATCTCAAATCAAAACGCGTCGAGAGGCGGTTCTTTGATGAAGAACTTCGCCAAGTTAGGCTGATCGCGGTTAGTAAGCCATACTTACTGCAATGTGCCTTTGGTGGAAAAAGGTTTGCCTTTCTTACACGGCCGTGGCGTTCCCCAGGCGCCTTTACGGACCTCCCAAGGAGTGCAGCGGACGCGGCAAAGCACTTTGCGGCCCGAGACGGGGATGTGGAGCAGAGGCTTTTCTGGGCTCAATTTCAAACCCCTTAGGCACGTTCCCTCCTCAGCTATCAGATGAAGGAGCTGATGGAGCTGCACAGGATGGCGGAACCGGCCTTGAAGGATCTCTGCATCTAGCTGTGGCCTACCGAGCCATTGCCGAGCATCTATTTTCGCTTGCTATAGAAACTTTACGACGCCGCGCCGCGGATTGAAGCCCTGAAGCGCTCCGTGTGTATCGACGGAGCACGGATGGCATTTGCAAGGACAATGATGCATTGGCCGAGAGTGAAGCCGATTGAGATGGCCACCGTGCCCCCGCCTCCTCGGAAAGAACGTAGGCGCCCCGAGCTTTATTTTCTTGCTGCGTTAGAGGGTGCTCGGTCGATAGATACCCAATGCCCCAAGGATGTAATGTATGAGTGAGGACATTATCATGTGCCCTTAAGACAATTTCGCTTTATAATGCTTGTCCCGAATATATCGTATTTTATATTATTTTGACTCCTGCGTGGCCGTTTTAATCTAAAAGTTGCCAGTCGTCGGCTTCAGCCCCCATGTAGATACTGCGAGGGGTGTTTCGACTTCCGCACTGGACCCTTAGCCGATATATCGGCGCTCGTAGGCGGTAGTGTGTGAGGGATATGAGGCAATCGGACTATGTGGCTCTAGTGCTTTCACTTAGCCTTAGGAGCTTGAATGCGGGGGCTGGTGATGAGCCCCCAGTATTTTCTGGTAGTCGGTTTGACCAAAGTTTGAGACTAGTACCACAAGGTTTGGGAAGGTACAAACCCCTCATTTGACACGGAATAATCTCCATCAATTCTTAGTTTCACACTTAAGCTCGGATCGTAGACCTGTTCTCGCTTATTATGACAGTCAGTTTTCGGCTTTCTCCACTGAAGTACTTTGCAAGGCCAGCTGGAAATACAATCGCAGTGGTTCTCCCTTTGCCCTTTTAGCCGAACTAGCGGAACGTAAAGGGGCAAGCACAGGAGCGGGGCAACCCAACTATTGACCCAAGACATAATTCGGAACTGATTCATATAACGCAATATCCAAGACGCTGAACACGTAAAACATAGTGACGGGGTGATGCTTGGGGCGGGAATTATATCCATGCCCCCGGTCTATTAGCCGATCGCACCTATCATGTACCGAACAATTTTGCCTTACGGTGCCGGTGAGCGGGAAACAAGTTGTGTAATCATAAAAATGCTGAAAACAGGCCACAAGTAAAAGGCTTATAATTCATAATGCCGAGGCAGCTGTTACAGTTAATTCTTATTTTGAAAAAGAAAACAATATTTTCATGATAACGTTTTACTCAGGGCCTTCGATGGGTGGCTTGACGTCCTCCCTGTGCCCTGCTGCGCGCTTACTCCTTTGCTCTCAAGCGGGGAGGGGTGGAATCATTTAAAGGTAGTTGCTGTTGGCGAATGGACCTTGGGGAAGGGGTCTTGAGAACCCGCCATAGAGTGTGTAAGCTTGACGCTTGGGAGATCCTTGATGGTATCTTGCTTCTGTCCGAAGAAGCGTTTGGACCGTAGTTCGGTTGAGCCGGACATCTAGTCCTCGGTGGTGGGTCCCCACAGCTGTCCATGGTATTTTGAGACCAAAATTGTGTCTTCGAGGGACATACCTGATGGGTAGCCGGGCCGTGCTATGGGGAGCGTATCCGTATTTCTGTTGAGCGGGAGATGGCTCTGGCAGATCCGGTTGGGCTCGAGCTCGCTTGCCCGCCTGTCGCGTCTTCATGACTGATTGGGACCCCAGTGCTTCACTGTCGTATTGGCATTCGGCTACTAAGGCCGCGGTGTGTTCTTCGGTCCGGAGAGAGCGCTCTGTATTGCCATTGACGGTTATGACCCCCTTGGGTCCGGGCATCTTGAGCTTCACATAGGCGTAATGGGGAACAGTGTTGAAGCGGGCGAATGTTGTGTGGCCGAGCAGTGCCTGATAGCCGTTGCAGAACGGTACGATGTCGAAGATTAAGTCTTCGCTGCGGAAATTATCGGGTGAACCGAACACAACCTCCAGCGTTAGAGTGCTAGAGCAGCGGGCTTCGACGCCTGGAATCACTCCTTTAAAGGTAGTGTTACTGGGTTTGATCCTTGACGGATCTATGCCCATCTTTTTCACCGTGTCTGGGTAAATCAGATTAAGGCTACTTCCTCCATCCATAAGGACTCTAGTGAGGTGATACCCATCGATGATGGGATCCAAGACAAAGGTTGTCGAACCTTCATGACGGATACTGGTCGGATGATCCCTTCGATCGAAGTAGATCGGGCAAACCGACCATGTGTTGAATTTTGGGGCTACAGGCTCTACGGTGTAGACCTCCCGAAGGGCTCGTTTCCTCTCCCTCTTTGGTATGTGTGTGACGTATATCATGTTCATAGTTTTTACCTCTCAAGGGAATTGTTTCTGTCCTCCGTTGTTCGGGCCGCGGGGCTCCTCGTCGTCTTTTCTGCGTGGGCCTTTGCCATGCTCCTTGGCTGCCAATTTGTCGGCCTGTCGAAACACCCAACAGTTATGGTTGGTGTGGGTGGCGGGCTTGTCTGGGGTGCCGTGGATCTGGTAGGGCCTCTCCACAATTTTTTCCAATACTGTAGGTCCGTCCCTGTTCCCTTTAGTGGGCTTCTTCCGTTGCCCGGGTTTTGAGCTGCGGAAACCGGCATTTACGGTCGTATCATCGGCATCACCGTTGCTGTGGCGGCGTTGGTTCTTGTTGCGCCGCGGCTTGCCGTTTCCATCCCGAGCTTCTGAGGTGCCCGGGTCTTTGGGGTTATGGCCGCGACGAGATAGCCAGTTGTCTTCGCCTGCGCAAAAGCGGGTCATGAGTGAAGTGAGGGCGGACATTGTTCTCGGTCTGTCCTGGCCGAGCTGTCGAGCCAGCCATTCGTCCCGGATATTATGACTGAAAGAGGCTATTGCCTCAGCTTCCGGACAATCAATGATCTGGTTCTTCTTAGTTAGGAACCTGTTCCAAAACTGTCTGGCCGATTCACTTGCCTTTTGGACGACGTTGCTTAGGTCGGAAGAGTCCGGAGACCGGACATATGTGCCATAGAAGTTAGACCGAAAGGCATCCTCGAGCTCTTCCCAACTTCCAATGGAATTTTCGGGGAGGCCGTTTAGCCAGTGTTGAGCTGGACCTTTAAGCTTTAGCGGTAGGTACTTAATGGCATGGAGGTCGTCTCCCCAGGCCATATGTATGTGGAGAAGGAAGTCTTCGATCCACACATCGGGGTCTGTTGTCCCGTCATACTGTTTGATATTTACAGGTTTAAACCCTTCGGGAAACTGGTGCTGCATAACCTCGTCTGTGAAAAACAGTGGGTGGGCGGCGCATCTTACCCGGGATATGGTTTGCCAAAAATCGGCATCCGGTGCCCGGTATCCTTCCCGGTCTCTATTGTTGTGGTTCAACCAAGGTTGGTCTCCGTCCCGTCTAGCGGGGGAGTATCCTCTGGGTCCGTAGATGAATCTAGTGTGACCTGCTCTATAGTTCAGGTCCTGCCGTAAGTCATGCCGATCATTGTACTGCAGTGGATCCTTCCCTCTTCTTCGGGGTAACGCGGGTATGTATTCGGGCTCCCCAGCCATTCTGTCCCATCCTTGAGGGGGGCGGTCCGGTTGGTCATGCTGAGTGTATCAAGGAAACGTGGGCTCAAGGGCCTCGTCATCGAATTGAGGAAGTAGGCGCCGGTGCGGGTAACTTTTGTTTTGATCTGGACGCTCGGTGTCTAACCCTTCTTCAGCTGCCAGGACCTCCATCCATCTATCGTTGAGGGTATCTGGCTCAGCTCGGAGCTACCGCTGCTTTGCCTCTAGGCTCCGGGCGGTGGCTATAAGCTGCCGCCTGAAGCGTTCCTGATCCTGCGGATCCTTGGGGATAGTGAAGTCTTCATCTCCGAGGCTATCCTCCTCGTTGACTGGGGGGAGATAGTTGTCGTCCTCGGAATCATTGGGATCCTCGGGGTCATCGGGTTTCTCGAGTTCCTCCTGTGGTTGCTCTAAAGCTTCGAGGTCATCGGGATCTGTCGGGGTATCTTTTTCCCCGGTGCACACGATAACTCCCCTTCCCTTGTTCACCTTGGATCTCTTGCGCTACTTCCGGCACTTTGACGGCTCCTCGGATCTGTCGCTGTTCTGCTTGGGGTGTTGTCATCCTTATCAGCGGGTGTATCCACCCTATAGACATCATAAGAGGAGGTGACTATCCACCGTCCCGTATTGATAGGGGTCGGGGTGCCGACCTCTTCGTACATGTCCTCCACCCCGTCGGAGGCGTAATCTAGCATGTCGGTTAAGTCTACGACAGTGGCTACCAAGTGGGTGGTGGGTGGGTAGTGAAATTCCTCATGACCTGACCTCAGACCGATCTGAACATAGGTCAGGTTTAGGTCATCCACAATCTCCATCGACTGGATCCGGTCAAGCGCCTCGTTTAACATCGAGAGGCCGTCCGGGTCAATCTCTCGAAGGTTTTCGGAGATAACCTCCAGGGTGTCCATGGGGGACGGGTGTTCGGCAAGGGCCGAATTCGGGTGCTCGGGCACTGAGGCCGGGCCCGAACACAAGGGTGGCTCTCCGGTGGAGGGGGAGCCGAGAGCGGGACTGAGCAAGAGACCCGAAGTTAAGGCTTCGGGGTTTCTGAACTCATCGGATGAGACCAAGAGCCCAGCGGGGGTCAGATTGCCTCGGGAGTCGGCGGAGAATTCCAGATTCTCGAACCTGATTCCTTGGTCGGGGGCGAAGCTTCCGATCTGGCCCAGATGGCCGGTCAGATCAGCACGCAGCATGATGCTGTCGAAGGTGGAAACCTGCACAGGGAGAAAGGTGTCTCCCTTGCAGACTTGATTACTAATGATTAGGCAAGCCATCGACCTTTCTAGCGATCTCACAACAGAACTCTCAATGAAAGCACCAATGTCGGTGTCAAAACCGGCAGATCTCAGGTAGGGGGTCCCGAGCTGTGGACCTTAGATCGATGGGTAACAGGGGACGAAGGAGACAGTGTTTACCCAGGTCGGGCCCTCGTGAGGAGGTAAAACCCTATGTCCTTCTTGAATATATTGATGTGGATGAGAATTACAGAGTAGATATACCTCGAGTTCATATGAGCTAAAACCCTAGATGAGTCAACCTACCCTCTACGAATGGGACCCTCAGGTTTATATAGACACCAGGGGTATTAGGGTTAGACATCACCGACCTTCAACAAGGGATAGATACGCATACCCCATCTTCAAACCTTGGACGCCACGCCATTCTTCGGAGCTTTCCTTCCTGAACACGGGGTCGCCTCATAGTTCGGCCCTCCACAGAGCGGACCAGAAAGTGGGCCCATGAGGAATGAGCCAAGGGCCCGAGGACCCCTTAGTCTCGGACTCCCTCAACATCCCCCCTAAGAGGGACAAACTAACCTTGGGTTTTGTCATTTAATACTTCATGTAGGTGTTGTAATACTGGATGCTCATAGTTGAGGATGATCACACTACTACAGAATGGTCCAAACACGACACATCAATCAAAGACCCTTCGACGAAACTATGTGCGATGCATGAATCGCAAACGGTATAGTTCAAGCTCCGTCGCCAATGACATGAACTGTGTGTGAAGGTGGATCCATAAAATACGATTCAGAAAGTAGTAGCGTGTGCGATCTATGGCAGACAGTTTGTTCTTATGAACCGTTTGTGATTAGCGAAGATAACAGAAACAGTTAGCAAAACTACATACGTGTGCGAAGTACGGCATACAGTTCACTCGGATAAACTGTATGCGCTGATACAGCAGAACACAAACGATCCAGCATAACAAGATGTGTGCGATATACAGCAAACAGGTGACTAATGAGAATCGTGTATGAACACCAGAAATAACCCAAACTATTCATACTGACAAGCTGTGTGTGTTGTGGGCAGACGGTTGCTGCCAAATAATTGTCAGCGATGGATGAAATCATTACCGACGCTACGTTGGGAAGTGTCGTTTGCCTGTATTAATATCGCAGATGTTTTATTATTTTGACGCGTGTGCGTCCGCATCAGTCCGTCCTCCTCTCTCGCATCTTGTCACTGCGTTGCCGGCCGAGGATTCCTGTGCACGCTTCGGCACCGCTTTTGGCCACGTGCCCGCTCGATGATCTCGTTCCCGCGCACAACCGCGCAGGTTCCCGCGCACAAAACCGTGCTACGGCTCTTGCTTCCCGCCAGGCTCGGTGAAATCCCCAATGCTTGCCGGCCTGCTATATAAACCCTCACGGCCGGCGACTCCACATTGCCTTCATCCCCCCTCCTAGTAGCTTGTCTAGTTTGCTTATCCCCCAATTGCCAATGGCACCGGCCGTTCGTCGTTGCCCAGACACTCCCCCAGAGGACAGCTCTAGCTGGGAGGCTTTATCGCACACGCCGACTGCGGAGTGTCTGTGATCAGCAAGCTTCTGCGGGTCGAGTAGCCGGACGGCACCTTCATCGACACAATTAAGGTCTGGCAGAAGGAATGGTTCTACATGACCGAGCCACGAGACGCCGACTGGTCGGCGCTGGCCGAGTTAAGATCCGGACCCCCGCGAGGTTTACCTCATGGGTCAAGAAAGGCCTCGACTGGGAATCAGCCTCGGAGGTGAAGGCGCTGCAGAAGCGCAAGACGAAAATGGTGGAGGCCAAAATCGAGCTGACCAACATAGTCCAAGTCATGCTCTGCCGCTGCCTCCTGCCATGCCAGCACCGAGACACCCCGATGTGGTCCTACAAGCTCGGCGACCCTGTCACCGTGCACAAGTTCTATCGCACAACTCACGAGAAGTTGTGGAAAGTGCTATTCAAGCCCCAAAAGGAATGGCCGGCCGAAGAAGAAGACATCGGCCTAGATGCCGACACCCCACCCTTGAAGGTATGACAGGGTTTCTATTTTATTCCGAGTTTTAGCCTTTGGCAAGGATTTAATCCTCTTTCACGTTGTCTTCGCAGGGCTGGTTGGACAAGGCCGTGAGGATCAACGGTACAGCCCCCCTGCCCGAGGACCCCAGTCGCCCCAGCTGATGGCGCTGCTGGTCGTGGCGCCGTGCGTGGCACCGGAGAAGAAAGAGAAGAAGAAGAAGAAGAAGGAGGCCCGTGAAGGCCTCTGCTCAAGGGGTCTTCCAGATACTAAGTCCGGAGACACCCAAGCCTCTTCCGCCCACGAGGAAGAGCATGCAGAGGACGGGGGGGGGGTCAACTCCCCCCAGATCAGAAAGAGGGCGGCGCCGGAGGACGTTGAGGAGGATCTGCCTCCCTTCGCCTCGAAGAAGCCCTGCAGGGCCAAGGTGGTCTTGTCGGATGACAACCCGGATTCCGATGAGGATTCCGGGGCTTTCAAGAGGGTTCCCCGAACGAACCCCAGGGTCAAGCCCCCGGCTCAAAGGTACTGATTTCGAATGTCGTCTAGTATATTTACATGGAATTCCTGCTACTAACCGGTCGAGTACCTTCCGTGTCGCAGCCCGGCCCGAGATCTCCCGACTGAACAGGTCTCAGAGGGGGATTCTCCATCGGCCGAGTTGGCAGAGAGTGGGATAGCGTCCCGCACCACACCCCCTCCGGCCGCAGACGAGGCCGCGGAGGTGTTATCCCATCGGACCCCTCCTGCGCCGAACACTGGGGGCGAGACGGTTATAGCCGAGGCGCATACCTCGGCCACCAAAGACCAAGAGGTCCTTGCCGAGTATCATGCCTCGGCCGCCGAAGCCCAGGACGTTGAACCCCTCCTGGCAAGAAAAGAGGGGGCCACAATTCATCCGGGCTCCCTCCACAGTCGACTCTGGAGACCTCAATGCCTCCGACGTCATCGACTTTGCTTCCCAAGTGCCACCACCGGTGCCGCCCATGACAGAGCGGACCGTGACCGGGTGGCCGGCCATGATGGAGGAGGCTTTGTCTCACTCCTCCATTGCCGAAGATCACTGCACCCTTATGGGTGCGGTTTTACAAGGCATTCAGTCCGTTGATAGCGGACTGAAGGAAGCCTTCAGTGGTCTACTGGCGGGCTTCAAGGTAAGGCATGTAATGTTCTTTTCACAAGAACAAATTTATTTATAAGGTTATGTATTCCTTATAGGTATAGTAGCCCCCGAGCCACGGGTGAGTTTGAAAAACTTGCCCGGGGGTCATAGAACCTAGCAACATGAGTTAACTCAAGGGCAGTTGGTGGCCCTGAGACTATAACAGGTTTTCAGAGGTTGTTTTAGCAAATAATTCAGAACCAAATAGCTCGGATGCTTGCTTATATACAAGTTATTTTGTAGGCCTCGTCGTCATCTGGGGCCTCCAACGCCCTTGAATTGGTCGAGCTGAACCGGAAGCTCAAGAGCTTTGATGAGGAGCTTGATCGTCTGAACAAACGGTTCGACGAGATGCAAGGTAGGTTTGAACCGTACTTGCTAAGTTTATTGTTTTTCTCATTAGTAAGGATTGTTCCGGCTTTGGTTCCTGAGTTTTCTTCCATTTATACCCACAGCCGTAAGTGCAGAGGTTGAAAACCTCAAGGCCGAGCTGAGGAAGGCCAAGCAGGAGGCCGCCGATCAGAAGGTACCGGTCGATCTGGTGGCCGCCGAGCTAAGCTTGTTAAAGGTTGAGAGTGGCAAGCATGAGGCTTGAGTGGCCGAGGTGCAACAGGAGATCCTGGATGCGAGCACTAAGTGCGAGGCCCTGGAGCAAAAGGCCAAGGATCAGGCGACCGAGCTATCCACGCTATCCTTCGATCTCAAATTGGAGCATGTCGAGAGGCGGTTCTTCGAGGAAGAACTTTGCCAAGTTAGGCTGATCGCGGATTTTATGTCGTACTTACTGCAATGTGCCTTTGGTGGAAACAGTTTCGCCTTTCTTACATGGTTGTGGCATTTCCCAGGCGCCTTTACGGACCTCGCGAGGAGTGCAGCAGACGCGGCAAAGCACTTTGCGGCCCGAGACGGGGATGTGGAGCAGAGGCTTTTTTAGGCTCAATTTCAAACCCCCGAGCCACGTCCCCTTCTCAGCTGTCAGATGAAGCAGCTGATGGAGCTGCACAGGATGGCGGAGCCGGCCTTGACGGATCTCTACATGCAGCTGTGGCCTACTGAGCCATTGCCGAGTAGTTATTTTGGCTAGCTGCAGAAAGTATGCGACGCCGTGCCACGGATTGAAGCGCTCCGTGTGTATCGAGGGAGCACGGATGGCATTTGCAAGGACAATGATTGAGATGGCCACTGTGCCACTGCCTCTTGGGAAAGAACATAGGCGCCCCGAGCTTTATTTCCGTGTTGCAATAGAGGGTGCTCGGTCAATAGAGACCCAATGCCCCAAGGATGTAATGTATGAGTGAGGACGTTATCATGTGCCCTTAAGACAATTTCGCTTTATAATGCTTGTCCAGAATATATCATATTTTGTATTATTTTGACTCTTGTGTGGCTGTTTTAATCTGAAAGTTGACAGTCGTCGGCTTCAGCCCCCATGTAGATACTATGAGGGGTGTTTCGACCTCCGCACTGGACAATTAGCCGATATATCGGCGCCCGTAGGCGGTAGTGTGTGAGGGAAACAAGGCAATCGGACTATGTGGCTTTACTGCTTTCACTTAGCCTTAGGAGCTTGAATACGGGGGCTAATGATGAGCCCCCAGTATTTTGTGGTAGTCGGTTTGACCAAAGTTTGAGACTAGTACCACAAGGTTTGGGAAGGTACAAACCCATCGTATGACACGGAATAATATCCGTCGATTCTTAGTTTGACACTTAAGCTCGGATCGTAGACCTATTCTCACTTATTATGACAGTCAGTTTTCGGCTTTCTCCACTGAGGTACTTCGCCAAGCCAGCTGGGAATACAATCGCAGTGGTTCTCCCTTTGCCCTTTTAGCCGAACTAGCGGAACGTAAAGGGGCAAGCACAGGAGCGGGGCAACCCAACTATTGACCCAAGACATAATTCGAAACCGATTCATATAACACAATATCCGAGACGCCGAACACGTAAACATACTGACGGGGTGACGCTTGGGGTAGGAATTATATCCAAGCCCTCGGTCTATTCTCCGATCGCACCTATCCTGTACCGGACAATTTTGACTTATGGTGCCGGTGAGCGGGAAAAAAGTTGTGTAATCATAAAAATGCTGAAAACAAGCCACAAGTAACAGTCTTATAATTCATAATGCCAAGGCGGCTGTTACAGTTAATTCTTATTTTGAAAAAGAAAACAATCTTTTCAGGATAGCATTTTACTCAGGGCCTTCGATGGGTGGCTTGACGTCCTCCCTGTGCCCTGCTGCACGCTTACTCCCTTGCTCTCAAGTGGGGAGGGGTGGAATCCTTTAAAGGTAGTTACTGTTGGCGAACGGACCTTCGGGAAGGGGGTCTTGAGAACCCGCCATAGAGTGTGTAAGCTTGACGCTTGGGAGATCCTTGATGGTATCCTGCTTCTGTCCGAAGAAGCGTTTGGACCGTAGTTCGGTTGGGCCGGACATCTAGTCCTCGGTGGTGGGTCCCCACAGCTTCCCATGGTATTTTGAGAGCAAAATTGTGTCTTCGAGGGGCATACCTGATAGGTAGCCGGGACGTGCTATGGGGAGTGTATCCCTATTTGTGTTGAGCAGGATATGGCTCTGGCAGATCCGGTTGGGCTCGAGCTCGCTTGCCCGCCTGTCGCGTCTTGATGACTGATTGGTACCCCGTTGCTTCACTGTCGTATTGGCATTCGGCTGCTAAGGCCGCGGTGTGTTCTTCGGTCCGGAGAGAGCGCTCTGTATTGCCTTTGACGGTTATAACCCCCTTGGGTCCAGGCATCATGAGCTTTAGATAGGCGTAATGGGGAACAACGTTGAAGCGGGCGAATGTTGTGCGGCCGAGCAGCGCGTGATAGCCGCTGCGGATCGGTACGATGTCAAAGATTAAGTCTTCGCTGCGGAAATTATCGGGTGAACCGAACACAACCTCCAGCGTTACAGTGCCAGAGCTGCGGGCTTCAACGCCTGGAATCACTCCTTTAAAGGTAGTGTTACTGGGTTTGATCCTTGATGGATCTATTTCCATCTTTCTCACCGTGTCTGAGTAAATCAGATTAAGGCTACTTCCTCCATCCATAAGGACTCTAGTGAGGTGATACCCATCGATGATGGAATCCAAGACAAAGGCTACGGAACCTCCATGACAAATACTGGTCGGATGATCCCTTCGATCGAAGGTGATCGGGCAAACGGACCATGGGTTGAATTTCGGGGCTACAAGCTCTACGGCGTAGACCTCCCGAAGGGCTCGTTTCCTCTCCCTCTTTGGTATGTGTGTGACGTATATCATGTTCACAGTTTTTACCTCTCAAGGGAATTGTTTCTGTCCTCCGTTGTTCGGGCCGCGGGGCTCCTCGTCGTCTTTTCTGTGTGGGCCTTTGCCATGCTCCTCGGCTGCCAATTTGTCGGCCTGTCAAAACACCCAACAGTTATGGTTGGTGTGGGTGGCGGGCTTGTCTGGGCTGCCGTGGATCTGGTAGGGCCTTTCCACAATTTTTTCCAATACTGTAGGTCCATCCCTGTTCCCTTTAGAGGGCTTCTTCTGTTGCCCGGGTTTTGAGCTGCGGAAACCGGCATTTACGGTCGTATCATCGGCATCACCGTTGCTGTGGCGGCGTTGGTTCTTGTTGCGCCGCGGCTTGCCGTTTCCATCCCGAGCTTCTGAGGTGCCTGGGTCTTCGGGGTTATGGCCGCGACGAGCTAGCCAGTTGTCTTCGCCCGCGCAAAAGCAGGTCATGAGTGAAGTGAGGGCGGACATTGTTCTCGGCCTGTCCTGGCCGAGCTGTCGAGCCAGCCATTCGTCTCAGATATTATGCCTGAAAGAGGCTATTGCCTCAGTGTCCGTACAATCAACGATCTGGTTCTTCTTAGTTAGGAACCTATTCCAAAACTGTCTGGCCGATTCGCCTACCTTTTGGACGACGTTGATTAGGTCGGAAGAGTCCGAAGGCCGGACATATGTGCCCTGGAAGTTAGACCGAAAGGCATCCTCAAGCTCTTCCCAACTTCCAATGGAGTTTTCGGGGAGGCTGTTTAGCCTGTGTCGAGCTGGCCGTTTAAGCTTTAACGGTAGGTACTTAATGGCGTAGAGGTCGTCTCCCCTGGCCATATGTATCTGGAGAAGGAAGTCTTCGATCCACACGGCGGGGTCTATTGTCCTATCGTACTATTCAATATTTACGGGTTTAAACCCTTCGGGAAACTGGTACTGCATAACCTCATCCGTGAAACACAGTGGGTGGGCGGCGTCTCTTACCCGGGCTACGTTGTGCCGAAAATAGGCTGCCGGTGCCCGGTATGCTTCCCAGTCTCTATTGTTGTGGTTCAACCAAGGTTGGTGTCCGTCCCGTCTAGCGGGGGAGTATCCTCTGGATATGTAGATGAATCTAGTGTGACCTGCTCTATAGTTCAGGTCCATCTGTAAATCATGCCTATCATTGTACCGCAGTGGATCCTTCCCTCTTCTTCGGGGTAACGCGGGTGTGATTTGGGCTCTCCAGCCATTCTGTCCCGTCCTCGAGGGGGGCGTTCCGGTTGGACATGCTGAGTGCATCTTGGAAACGCGGGCTCAAGGGCCTCGTCATCGAATTGAGGAAGCAGGCACCGGCACGGATAACTTTTGTTTTGATCCGGACGCTCGGTGTCATACCCTTCTTCAGCTGCCGCCTGAGGCGTTCCTGACCCTGTGGATCCTCGGGGATGGTGAAGTCTTCGTCTCCGAGGCTATCGTCCTCGTCGACTGGGGGGAGATAGTTGTCGTCCTCGGAATCATTGGGATCCTCGGGGTCATCGGGCTTCTCGAGTTCCTCCTGTGGTTGCTCTAGGGCTTCGAGGTCGTCGGGATCTGTCGGGATATCATTTTCCCCGGTGCCCATGATAACTCACCTTCCCTTGTTCGCCTTGGATCGCTTGCGCTGCTTCCAGCGCTTTGACGGCTCCTCAGATCTATCGCCGTTCTGCTTGGGGGTGTTGTCGTCCTTATCAGCGGGTGTATCCACCATATAGAAATCATAACAGGAGGTGGCTGTCCACCGTCCCGTATTGATAGGGGTCGGGGTGCCGACCTCTTCGTACATATCCTCCACCCCGTCGGAGGCGTAATCTGGCATGTCGGTTAAGTCTTCTACAGTGGCTACCAAGTGGGTGGTGGGTGGGTAGTGAAATTCCTCATGACCTGACCTCAGACTGATCTGAACATAGGTCGGGTTTAGGTCATCCACAATCTACATCGACTGGATCCGGTCAAGAGCCTCGTTTAACATCGAGAGGCCGTCCGGGTCAATCTCCCGAAGGTTTTCGGAGATAACCACTGGGGTGTCCACGGGGGACGGGTGTTCGGCAAGGGCCGAATTCGGGTGCTCGGGCACTGAGGCCGGGCCTGGACACAAGGGTAGCTCTCCGGTGGAGGGGGAGCCAAGAGCGGGACCGAGCAAGAGACCCGAAGTTAAGGCTTCGGGGTTTCTGAACTCATCGGGTGAGACCAAGAGCCCAGCGGGGGTCAGATCGCCTCGGGAGTTAGTGGAGAATTCCAGATTCTCGAACCTGATTCCTTGATCGGGGGCGAAGCTTCCGATCTGGCCCAGATGGCCAGTCAGATCAGCACGCAGCATGATGCTGTCGAAGGTGGAAACCTGCATAGGGACGAAGGTGTCCCCCTTGCAGACTTGATTACTAATGATTAGGCAAGCCATCGACCTTTCTAGCGATCTCACAACGGAACTCTCAATGAAAGCACCAATGTCGGTGTCAAAACCGGCAGATCTCGGGTAGGGGGTCCCGAGCTGTGGACCTTAGATCGATGGGTAACAGGGGACGAAGGAGACAGTGTTTACCCAGGTCGGGCCCTCGTGAGGAGGTAAAACCCTATGTCCTGCTTGAATATATTGATGTGGATGAGAATTACAGAGTAGATATACCTCGAGATCATATGAGCTAAAACCCTAGATGAGTCAACCTACCCTCTACGAATGGGACCCTCTGGTTTATATAGACACCAAGGGTATTAGGGTTACACATCACCGACCTTCAACAGGGGATAGATACGCATACCCCATCTTCGAAGCTTGGAGGCCACGCCATTCTTCGGAGCTTTCCTTCCTGAACACGGGGTCGCCTCATAGTTCGGCCCTCCGCAGAGCGGCCCAACAAGTCGGCCCATTAGGAATGAGCCGACGGCCCGAGGACCCCTTAGTCCCGGACTCCCTCAACATCCCCCCTAAGAGTGACAAACTAACCTTGGGTTTTGTCTTTGAATACTTCATGTAGGTGTTGTAATACTGGATGCTCATAGTTGAGGAAGATCACACTACTACAGAATGGTCCAAACACGACACATCAATCAAAGACCCTACGACAAAACTATGTGCGATGCATGAATCACAAACGGTATAGTTCAAGCTCCGTCGCTAATGACACGAACTGTGTGTGAAGGTGGATCCATAAAATACGATTCAGAAAGTAGTTGCGTGTGCGATCTATGGCAGACAGTTTGTTCTTATGAACCGTTTGTGATTAGCGAAGATAACAGAAATAGTTAGCAAAACTACATACGTGTGCGAAGTACGGCATACAGTTCACTCGGATAAACTGTGTGCGCTGATACAGCAGAACACAAACGACCCAGCATAACAAGATGTGTGCGATATACAACAAACATGTGAGTAATGAGAATCGTGTGTGAACACCAGAAATAACCCAAATGATTCATACTGACAAGCTGTGTGTGTTGTGAGAAGACGGTTGCTGCCAAATAATTGTCAGCGATGGATGAAATCATTACCAACGCTACGTTGGGAAGTTTCGTTTGCCTGTATTAATATCGCAGACGTTTTATTATTTTGACGTGTTTGCCTCCGCATCAGTCCATCCTCCTCTCTCGCATCTTGTCACCGCGTTGCCGCTCGAGGATTCCAATGCACGCTTCTGCACCGCTTTTGGCCATGCGTCCGCTCGATGATCTCGTTCCCGCGCACAACCGCGTAGGTTCCCGCGCACAAAACTGTGCTATGGCTCTTGCTTCCCGCCCGGCTCGGTGAAATCCCCAATGCTTCCCGGATTGCTATATAAACCCTCACGGCCGGCGACTCCACATTGCCTTCATCCCCCCTCCCAGTAGCTAGTCTTGTTTGCTTATCCCCCAATCGCCAATGGCACCGGCCGTTCGTCGTCGCCCAACCACTCCGCCAGAGGACAGCTCCAGCTGGGAGGCTTCACCGCGTCGGCGCGACAGTCCTCTAAAGCGTGTAGTGCACGTGGCATCCCTGGTGGGTGTGCGCACGCCACCAACTACACGCTCCACCACCGTTGCCCGAAGGGAGCTGCTGCCGGTGGCCGCCATGGCTGCCACCACGCCGGCAGCCGTCGGGGCCGCCACCCCACCGTCGTCCGTCTTTGCCATGACCCCGCCGTCACCCGCGCTGCCACCAAGGCCCGAATGCGGGAGGTGGAGTCTGCCAAAGGCCCGCCGCAGGGCTTCTGTGTCGCAACCCTTGCGCGCTACATCTACTTCCGAGAGAAGGAGGTGGAGCGCCAGGTCACGCACGCAAAGAAGCTCACCGACGCCATGGCCGGAGGAGAAGCCGCAGCGGTGGCGCGGAATGCAGAGATCTACGCAGAGTCCCGTCGCTTCGAGGAGGGGCGTCTTGAGTGCCAGAGGGTAGCATTGGAAGGCAACGGACATGTCTCCATCAACTCGTCGGCAGGCTCCTCCTCCACTTGCTCTTACTGAGCGCACTCGATTCTGCTGGAAGTAGTACAAAGCCCCTCCATAGTACTAGTATTTAGGGGCTATTTTGTTTAGTTCATCTAACTATAGATATGGTTGAACTGTACCACGTACTTTAATTAGCTAGTATATATAGTTGAACTAGCTATTTCAGTACGTGGTTGGCAACAATTGGGGAAAAGTTTGTTCGGTTCAGCTGTCGAGTTGAACTGTATTGTACAAAGACCAGTGCTTAATGTATGAATGAAATCCATGTTTAAAGTGAATTTCAATTTCAAAATTACACCCTAATTGTGATTTTGTTCCTGCGAAACTTTACAAATGCCAGTGCTACAATGTTGACAAATGCCAGTGTTACTAGATCGACATATGCCAATGTTTCCGATTTGACACATGTCAATTTAACCAATATGATAGATGCAAATCTTCCCGGATTGTCTGTACTAGGCACACAGATCATATTCGAGAAATGTTTGCTATGAGGCATTGTACCAATCCTTCGCGCCAATATTTTGACTTGGCTTACGGGCAAAGGAAAGATAGTTGTCGATCTACAAACGGGTATTCAACCTGAACCGTTTGTGATGAGTGTTTATTCAGATAAAACTATGATGGTTTTTGTTTGCTATGTGAATTCAGAGATAAATACTTAGTTCATCAAACGATAGATTTCATTCAGTCAAGCTTTCACTTTACATTCATACAATCGAGATACAATATAAAGAAAACTAGTTGCGGCGGCGGCGGTGGCGGCGGCCCCCTGCGGCGGCGTTCTCGTGCTCCGGGGCGCAGTTGTACAGTTCTTCAACCGAGACTAGAATGTTATGGACTTCACAATCAAAGAGTCGGTCGTCGCGCGATCGACAAGCGCGGGGCCGGGGGGCGGCGACTAGCGGCGCTGCGAGAAAGCTGTCGACGGCGGTGGCCCAATCCATTGAGAGGACCGTGACGGGTGCAGGCGCGCACACGCGCACGGGGGCGGTGGGTGCAGGCGCGTGCAAGGGGTCGAGCGCCATCGGTGCGGGCACGTGCACTGGGACCGGCATGGCATGTGCAAGGGTGTGCACGAGCATGGGGACAGGAGGACGCGCTGGCGCTTGCACGTACACGAGCTCACGCGGGTTGGCGGGGACCTCCCTAACGCCCGCGGTTTCCAGCGCTGCGATGATGCTAGGCGACCAGCCCGTCAATGCCACGGGGATTGTTGCTGGCGCGGGCGCGGTGATGGTTGATGGCGAGTGCGTCGGGGCAGCATCCGCTGCGGCTTGCTGCTCTTCCAGGGCCATGTCCATGGCGTCCCATTCGTCTTTATGTTCTATCTCTTCCGGCTCGGTGTCAACTTCACCAAACCGGAAGACTAGTGGCATATGATCCTTCTGCACCATTGCGTAGGTCGTCGTGGAGGTCTGAAGATGGAGGGGGTGTGAGGAGAAGATATATGGAGGATTGTGAGTGAGTGGGTAGAAAATCCGCCTATTAAACAGCGGCTCGGGCGCCATTGATGGATAGGTTGGAAGCGAGGAGGGCGGATACGGAGGTCAAAGGGCTCGCTTCCTAGTGAGCCTTCGGCGTACTACACGCATGCCTCCCGGTGAGCCTGCGCAGCGGAGGCCAGCTCGCACGCCTCCTGTCAACTCAAGCAGCTGCTCGCACGGCACCTCCTAAGCCCTAGCCAATAAAAGAGTGAGACGGTTGGCAGCACGTAAAGGGTAGTAGAATGCCAACGGTCTGAAAATAATGCAACCATTTGCGTGGAAACATGACAGTTCTTTGTTCCAAAAAGCTTTTGTTCGCTATTAATGACACAAAAAATACCACAGCATATTTGTGCTATATAATGACGCCATGCCAAATTTCTTGAATTTTGTGTGAGTTCTAGATTTACTATAATTTAATGTAATATTCTCAATGTTGGCTCTAAAAGAAAATATATATTAAAAAATGAGTCTCAAATAGGAAAACAAAATGCTATGACGCCTTTATGTGCCATGTTCATGACACCATGCCAACTTTCATGAATCTTCTGACGAGTTTTTGATTTACATGATTTAAAACCCGAGTTTTTCAATGTTTCTGTGGCTGAGCCAAGACCCCGAGATGTTTGAAATTCATTCAAATATCTTGCATGGGACCTAAAGATGCATGCACACTAATATGGTTTTCAACCCATTTTGATGCACCAGACCTTGTGATTGTAGTTTGGATTTGAATTATGCATATTAAATAATGCATATAAAAGTCAATTAATTTATAAAAAGGCCAAACGAACCATGTATAATTTCATATTTTGGAACGACACTCTCATTTGGTATATGTTGCCTATAGAAATAGTTCAAGACAAGAAGAGGCAGCGGGTGTCGATTCGCCCACGTAAGGTGACACATTCCATATCGAAACAACAAAGCTTCATGTGATAATCTTTGGTTTGTGAGGGGCTTGTGCCAAAACTTGTCCCAAATTGGACATTATTTTACCAGGGCACATATGAGCCATGCATGTCATGACACCATGCCATGTTTCATGAATTTTATGACTAGTTTTGATTTACACATGATTTAAAACCCGTGTTTCTCAATGTTTGTATGGCCGAGCCAAGACCGCGAGATGTTTGAAATTCATTCCCATATCTTGCATGGGATCCTAAAGATGCATGTACACTTATATGGTTTTCAACCCATTTTGATGCACCGTACCTTGTGAATGTAGTTCAAATTTGAATTATGCACGTTAAATAATGCATATAAAAGTGAATTAATGTATAAAAAGGCCAAACGAACCATGTATAAGTTCATATTTTGGAACGACACTCATTTTTGGTATATGTTGCCTCTAGAAATATATAGTTCAAGACGAGAAGAGGCAGCGGATGTCGATTCCCCCACATAAGGTGATGCGTTCCTTATCAAAACCACAAAATCTAGCTTTCCGTGAGTAGCTGAGGTTTGTAAGGGGCTTGTGCCAAAACTTGTCCCAAATCGGACAATTTTTCATCAGGGCACATATGAGCCATGCCATGACACCATGCCAAGTTTCTTGAATTTCTGACGAGTTTTTGATTTATACATGAATGTAAAACCAAGTTTCTCAATGTATGTGGCCGAGCCAAGACCCCGAGATGTTTGAAATCCATTCCCATATCTTGCATGGTGCCCAAAGTAGCAATGGACACTTATATGATTTTTAAACCCATTTCGATGCACCGGACCTTGTGATTTTAGTTCAAATTTTAATTATCCACATTGTATGCCTAGAGAACTCAATTAATGTATGAAAATGAGAAAAGAACCCTGAATAATTCTATATTTTAGCAAGACACTCTTACTGGTCCGAGTTGCCTCTAACAAAAGTTCATGGCGAGAAGATGAGCGGATGTCGTTTTGCCTACGTAAGGTGACGTGTTCCTTATTGATACGTATCCAACGTATCTATAATTTTTGATTGTTCCATGCTATTATATTATCAATCTTGGATGTTTTACAATCATTTTATAGCAACTTTATATCATTTTTTGGGACTAACCTATTGACATAGTGCCAAAGTGTCAGTTGCTGTTTTTGCTTGTTTTTTACTTCGCAGAAAATCAGTACCAAACGAAGCCCAAATACCATGAAACTTTTTGGAGAATTTTTTGGACCAGAAGAAGGCCAGTGGCCAAAGAAGTAACCAGGTGTTGGTGTCAAAACTGGCAGATCTCGGGTAGGGGGTCCCGAGCTGTGGACCTTAGATCGATGGGTAACAGGGGATGAAGGAGACAGTGTTTACCCAGGTTCGGACCATCGTGATGAGGTAAAACCCTACGTCATGCTTGATTATATTGATGTGGATGAGAATTACAGAGTTGACCTACCTCGAGATCGTCTAAGCTAAACCCTAGATGAGTTCACCTATCCTCTACGAATGGGACCCTATGGTTTATATAGACACCAGGGGTACCTAGGGTTACACATAACCGACCTTTTATAGGGGATAGATACGCAGATCCCATCTTCAGAACTTGGAGGCCATGCCATTCTTCGGAGCTTTCCTTCCAGAACACTGGGTCATCCCATAGTTCGTCCTTCCACAGAGCAGCCCAACAAGTCGGCCCATGTGGAATGAGCCGACGGCCCGAGGACCCCTTATTCCCGGACTCCCTCACCAGGAGGGAGTCCAGACCGCCCACAACCCACCAGGGCGCGCCAGAGGCCCCAGGCGCACCCTGATGGGTTGTGGCCGCCTCGGGGACCCCCATCCACCAACTATCAGCTCTATAAATGCCCAAATATTCAGAAAAGCATAGGAGAGTCGACGAAACACAATTCCAGCCGCCGCAAGTTCCAGAACCACGAGATCAAATCTAACACCATCACGGAGGGGTGCATCGTCTTCATGGGTGCCTCTCCGATGATGCGTGAGTAGTCCACCATAGACCTACGGGTCCTTAGGCAGTAGCTCGATGGCTTCTTCTCTCTTTCTTTTGATTCTCAATACAATGGTCTCTTGGAGATCTATTTGATGTAATGACTTTTTGTGGTGTGTTTGTTAGGATCCGATGAATTTTGAGTTCATGGTCGGTTTCTATCCATGAATATTATTTGAGTCTTCTTTGATCTCTTATATGCATGATTATTTATAGCCTCATATTTCTTCTTCGAATCTTTGGTTTAGTTAGGCCAACTAGATCGATTTTCTTGCCATGGGAAGAGGTGCTTTGTGATGGGTTCGATCTTGCGTTGTCCTTTCCTAGTGACAAAAGGGGCAGCAAGGCATGCATGTATCGTTGCTATTAAGGATAACAAGATGGGGTCTATTCCTACATGAATAGATCTTGTCTGCATCATGTCACCGTTCTTATTGCATCACTCCGTTTTTCCATGAACTTTATACACTAGATGCATACTGGATAGCGGTCGATGTGTGGAGTAATAGTAGTAGATGCAGAATCGTTTTGGTCTACTTATCTTGGACGTGATGCCTATATAATGATCATTGCCTTGGATATCGTCATGATTATTTGATCTTTTATCAATTGCCCAACATTAATTTGTTCACCCACCGTGTGCTATACTCATGAGAGAAGCCACTAGTGAAACCTACGGCCCCCGGGTCTACTTTTCCAACATATTGCTTTCCGATCTATCTTTTTGCCGCTTTTGTTTTCAGATCTATTAATCCAAAAACCCAAAAATACCTTGCTGCACTTTTTGTTTACTTCTTTTATTTTGTGTTCTTGTGAGATCTATTTGCCCAACCTATTACAATCTAATCTATCTTTTTATCGTTGAGAGCTTGACAACCTCTCTTACGCGTCGGGTTGCAAGTATTTGTTCTTTGTGTGTAGGTGCCGTTTACATAGTTGCTTGATCTTCCTCTACAGATTGATACCTTGGTTTCTTAACTAAGGGAAATACTTACCGTCGCTGTGTTGCATCATCCCTTCCTCTTTGGGGAAATACCGACGCAGTCTCAAGCCACGTCAAAGGAATTTCTGGCGCCGTTGCCGGGGAGGAAGCGATCTCTCCAAAGTGCCAATCTCTGGCGCCGGCGAGACGTCATCAACATCTATCAGGTTCCTAATCACAAATCTCATCTCCTTGCAATTTACATTATTTGCCATTTGCCTCTCGTTTTCCTCTCCCCCACTTCACAAATTTGCCGTTTTATTTGCCCTCTTTCTCATTTGTCAATTTCCTGTTTGATCTTTTGCTTATTTGTCATCATGAGTGATTTTGGTATGGCAGAAACAGATGATGGCAGGACTCCTAACATTGAACGTTTTGGTAATCTGGATTCTAAAACTTTTCTTTTGGGGCAAGGGAACGTTATAGGAAAAGAAAATATCCAAGAATTTTTCAATTGTGTTGGAAATTTGACTCTCGATGATGCTCCTATACTTAAAAGAACTAAAACTTATGCGGAAGCTATTTCAGCACTAGTTCTGAAACTTGAAAATAGGTTTATCCGCACACATCCTACCTTGCAAAGATTGTTTTATGAGCTACCCGTTTTAAAGGATCCTAAAGCTAAAAAGTTAGCTACCCTTGTTCTTATGAATGAATTTGATCACATAGTACGAGAAGCTAGGGAAATTTTTGATCATTTTGGTAAGAGCCATGAAAAACTGGTAATATATGAGATCATTTATGAAAGCACATGTTAAGACATTTGCTTGGGAATAATCATTTTTTTGATGAAAACCTTAAAAAGGAAGTCCCCATCTTAGATATGATCCAACAAACTTTTAATGATGTTAATCAAACTTTTAATGACGATACATAGATGGACAACTTGATAGTGCTAAAACTTCTATGGATAATGTGTTTCAAGTAATTTTTACAAAACCTCTTAACAAGAATACATCTATGAAGAAAAAACTAAAGATGACAATACTAGAATCTATGCGTTATGCCTAGCTAGGGGCGTAAAACGATAGCGCTTGTTGGGAGGCAACCCAATGAATAAAATTTATCTTATCTTTTCCTTTCTTTTTTGAGTGTTTACACAATTATTCCTCTGTTATGAATGTATTTTTATGTTTTATTTAGTGTTTGTGCCAAGTAAAGCCCTTAGGATGATTCATAAGATGAGTAGAAACAATGTTGAATCTGAAACACAAACTTTGTCTATAGTGGACGAATTTTCATTTTTTACTGGAGCATGATAATGAGCTGAAATTTTCACACAGTATTTCTATACAAATTCTTTACGTTGTCCTAATTGTGCAGAATTTTTAGAGTTACAGAAGTATGGGTAGAGTACAGATTACTACAGACAGTTCTGTTTGAGATAGATTCTGTTTTCATTGCACTGTGTGCTTGTTTTGATGAATCTATGGCTTGTATTTGAGGGTATAAGTCATGGTAAAGTTAGAATACAGTAGATATAATGCAATAATAAAATATGAATGGGTTTGCAATAGTACTTAGAGTTGTAATTTGCTTTATTATACTAACGGATCTCACGAAGATTTTGTTAAGTTTTGTGTGATTGAAGTTTTCAAGTTTTGGGTGAGATCACTATGGATGAAGGAATAAGGAGTAAGGAGAGCCTAAGCTTGGGGATGCCCATGGCACCCCAAGATAATATCCAAAGAGGAATAAGCAACTAAGCTTGGGGATGCCCCGAGTGGCATCCCCTCTTTCTTCTAACAACCATCGGTATTTTACTTGGAGCTATATTTTTATTTGTCACATATCATGAGTTTTGCTTGGAGCGTCTTGTATTATATGAGTCTTTGCTTGATTTGCTTTTTATCCTTGCTGGACACACATATTTGAGAGAGCCAAAATTATGCTATGATTTGTTAGAATTGCTCTATCTGCTTCACTTAAATCTATTGAGCTATGGAATTGCTCTATACGCTTCACTTATATCTTTTTGAGCACGACGTGCTTTTACATGTTTGAAGAAATGCTCTCTTGCTTCACTTAGATTAATTTGAGAGTTATTAAATTTTGAAGAAATCCTCTCATGCTTCACTTATATTATTTTGAGAGATGAAACTTTTATGCTCATGTTCTTCACTTAAATCTATGTGAGCTTGTCAAAAGTAATGGCAATATATGAAACCAGTCCCAAAGTGATAGATATTGAAGAGGGATATAATAAAAACTTTCATTAAGATAATTGGACAAATTAAACTTGATTCTTTGTAATAGTTTTTGAGACATGATGATAGTAATAAGTGAGTTATGTTGGTGAGTAATTATGCTTAGTAAGAATATCGGTGTTAAGGTTTGTGATTCCCTATGCAAGCATGTCGGGGCTGGATGCACTCGATCACCTATGGGGCCATTCGCCCCTTCGTGGTTCGGCGGGGGCGTGGACGCAAGCACAAAGAGCAGAGACAGCGAGACGGCACGGCGATTTACCCAGGTTCGGGCCGCTGTGAAGCATAAAACCCTACTCCTGCTTTGTGTGTGGATTGATCAGAGGAACACGAAGAACGTGCAGCGCTCCAGCCTGGCAAGGATTGCCTTCGGAGGAGCTACTACGTGTGTACAAGTGTTCGAAAGTCCGAATCTCTAGCTAGGCTGCCTTGGGCCTCCTTTTATAGCACAAGGGGTAACCAAAGTGGCAAAACAGACATTGTCTGATGATTAGATAGCTAGCAGAGCTTAGCATACCCAACTCTGGCATTAGGGACAAAATACCATCATTGCTAGTCTAGGTGGCATGCGGGGGCACATCCCTGGCAAGCTTATACCACCGCTCTAGCTAACTATCGCACCACAGCTTGACACGTCTATGGACGGGTGTCAAGGAGGCGTAATTTATCTTCCAGCATGTCGCCACATGCTTAGCAAGAGCCACTTAGCCACCTGGGGGCTCGACACCGCATCGACAAGTGACTGGCATCTCGATGCGGTGGAGCGGTGGCCGATGAGCTCGCGCCTGTCGGGGGAGGGCTTGCTGGGTCTTCATGAAGGGGCGTGCGTCCTGGTCCCCGGCAAGCGCCGGGGACGCGCCTGGCACGCTGCAGTCCAGGCTTGGGCTGTCGCGTCGAGCTTGTTGGAGTCTAGTCTTGATCGTTCGCCGGGTTTGTATCGATGTCGAAGGGTTCAGCTACTACCGCCTGTGCATAAGTCAGGGGCACTGGGTACCCCTGTCCTAGTGCACCGACAGGAGCCCCCGGGTCTGGCCCACACGCGCTCGCCAAGTGCCGTTGGGTCAGGCCCAAAATTCATGCACAGGCGCGCAATGTCAGGGAGCAACTGCCAATTTACTGGTCAGCACTGACCCACTTCCTCAAGCTGTTTCCGCCACGCGCGCCGCATGCATAGTGGGGAGTTAGCGACGCGCACGCGTGACTTAAAGCTCTGGTCGTGGCAGAAACTGCAGCGCCATGGATTGGCGCAATGGGGCGGTTACCTGTTCCCCTGTGATCGTGGGTAGTGGAATTGGTGGAGGCGGACGGCGACCTTTGGAGCGGGGGAGAGCCAGCCCACGCGCCCTCCCCTATAAATTGGGAGGGCTCGAGAGGCGATGCTCATCCACCCTCTTCTCCTCCTTGAGTCCGAACTTGTAGAGTTCGCTCCTCTGCTTCCTTCTCTTAAGCCGCGCCTGTCCCCCTCATGATTAGGGGGAAAGGCTTGGCGAACGTGCCAGCTACCGTAAGGTCCTCCCCTTGTTTCTATGCTCGGCCTCCACTTCGGTCCGACGGCCTTGGGTGGATGGCCGGCCGGAGGATCCCAGGATGGGGAGCGGGTGGTGCGGCAGCCGCGCCAGGGATAGTCGCGGCGATGCCTTCGCCGTTGCGTCGCCCGCTGCTCTAGTCTTGATGGAGTACCGTACGGTCGACACCGCGCAGGAGTCCATAGCAGAGGCACAGTGCTGCGGTGGACCGTGGTACCCGTGCTCCTTCTTCGAGGTGATGGAGGTAGATCATCCGCTTGGTCGTCGGTTATGCGCAAGCAGTTGCAGTAGCGGTTCTTCACGAATTACGGTGAAGTTCTCCACCCATGGCGTTGTGTACGGTGTACATGGGTGGGAACATTTCGCCTGCGTGTACCTTTTCACGGCAGGGGGAATTCCCCGCCTTTGGCCACCAGGGGCGACCATGCTCTCCGGGAGGCTCTTCAGGAGGCTCGGCACCCGCCTCTGCTGTCGCGTAGAAGGCTTGGATGGCGAAGGCCGGGGTGGCTACGGAGACGTCCCTTCGAGCGACGGCGATGATGAAGATGACGGTGAGGCGGTGTGAGCACCGACAGCACCATCATCAATAGCTGTGCTCCGGCAGCGTCTCCGCCTGCTCTCGCCCTCCGCCTTCTTCCTCCCTGCTGGCTCCATCTGCCCTGCCTGGGTGCAGGGTCCTTCGGCTCCTCCAGGGGACGCGTCCCTCTGGTCCTGTTGGGGAGGCGTCGGATCCCACCCAGGCGCTCCTTTTGCCCTCTGCTTCTCTTCCAACTAATCCCTAGGAGGAGAGGGACAAGAAAGGCATCACGGGGCACTTATCTTTTTTTATGTCAAAAGATGTAGGCGTTTGCCAAGTTTTAGCTAATTATAATGTAATCTCTATCCATTGTGTATCGAAAATGAATGAGAAAATGCCATTTTTCTTTCGCAAGTACTATCCCTTTCTTTCCTTGTTTATACTGTCTTGGTACGTTTTGTCCTTGCTACACGGAGCCACTTGCCGGATCATCACTTAACCACAAGTGCCAAGAGGTAAAACAAGCCCCCGGCAGCAGGTTGGCGTTGTTCCCCGGCAGAGCTCCTTGCCGGTGTCGGCGCAACCCCCCCCCCCCCCCCACAGTTGTTAAATGAAAGCAGGGGGACGGCTTGTCCCGGCAAGGGTTTTCACCACGTGGAGGACTCCACTAACCGCAGTAAGGAAGATATTGAGGATTTCCTCGAGGAATCGAAAGGCATTGAACTTGGGATATGTGATTATACTTATCTTTTCCAAGTAGTATCCCTCCTTAGAGGACGATGGGCCGTTATCCTTGTTTCTTCGCTTCTCTTCCCTGTTTTCCCGATGGTCAAACGCGTAGGGTGAGAACATTAACAAAGATTACAGGTTCATCAAGTAATCTAGCAAATCTTATAACTAAAAAGCGATAACACTGCAATCATAAAAATGCGTAATGAGCATGTAAAGTGATGATATGATGCAATGCCTAGCTTTATTATCGTTGCACAGGGTCTGCGTCTGGCTTTGTACAAAGGGTTACATGCAACATCGGCAAATCTTGTGCAAAAGGTGGCTGTCGGGGACGTAGCCCGGCAGCCGCGCCTCACGGGTAGAACTTACGAAGATGCTCAATATTCCATGAGTTAAGCACCTTGGTGCCATCTTCGGTCTCCAGACGGACTGCGCCAGGTCTGGTGATTCGTGCTACCCGGTAAGGGCCTTCCCACTTCGGCGTCAACTTGTTGGTACCCTTGGTGGACTGAACACGCCTAAGGACAAGGTCACCTTCCTCAAGGCTCCGGGCGCGGACCCTGCGGCTATGGTAGCGGCGCAGGGCTTGCTGGTAGCGTGCAGCACGCACAGCAGCTCGGAGACGGTCTTCCTCGAGGAGCATGGCATCGTCATGCCGTAGTTGCTGTTGCTCTACTTCATCGTAGGCAAGCACTCGAGGTGACCCGTATATGAGTTTCATGGGGAGCACTGCTTCCGCCCCGTATACTAGGGAGAAGGGCGTCTGGCCGGTGGCTCGATTTGGTGTCGTTCTGAGGGACCAAAGAACCACTGGCAGTTCATCTATCCAGCGTTTGCCGCTCTTCCGCAGCTTATCGAAAGTCCTTGTCTTGAGCCCTCGCAGCACTTTTAGCATTCATCCTCTCGACTTGCCCGTTGCTTCTTGAATAGGCAACGGAGGCGAAGGAGACCTTGCTTCCAAGGCTTTGTATATATTGCATGAAGGTGCGGCTCGTGAACTGGGTGCCGTTGTTAGTGATCACCCTGTTAGGCACTCCAAAGCGGCACACCAGTCCATTCATGAACTTGATAGCTGACTGCGCGGTCACCTTTCTCACTAGTTCTACCTCAGGCCACTTTGTGAACTTGTCGGTTGCCATGAACAAGAACTCAAAGCCCCCAACAGCACGGGGGAAGGGGCCCAAGATATCGAGCCCCCAGACCGAGAATGGCCAGGATAGAGGGATTGTTTGCAGAGTTTGCGCTGGTTAATGGATGTTCTTGGAATGGAACTGGCAGGCTTCACACTTCGTGACCAGCTCAGTAGCGTCTTGGAGGGCAGTGGGCCAATAGAAACCCTGTCGGAAAGCTTTTCCGGCAAGGGCCCTTGATCCAATGTGGGAACCACATACTCCTCCGTGAATCTCCGCCAACAGCTTCAGTCCATCATCCCGGCAGATGCACCATAATTTCACACCGTTTGGTCATCTTCTGTACAGGGTGTCATTGACAAACTGGTACATACTTGACCGACGGGCTACTTTTTTGGCTTCCTGTTGCTCTTCGGGGAGTTCTCCTGTTTGAAGGAAGTGGACTATATGCTGCGCCTAGGTCGGAGCCTTCGGCTCAACAACAAGGACTAAAGGCGTCTCCTCGTTCATGGGAGCGCTTGCCTCAACCGCGAGAACCTGGGGCCCCGCGGAGGGAGGTGCTCATCAACAGGAACGGGACTTTCCTCGGCAGCTTCTCTACCAGCGGCTTCGGGGAGCTCTGTCGGGAAATGCTTGCCGGAGTTTCGCTTCCTTCTCTTTCTGGATATCGCTTATGGGGATACCGACGGTTGAGTGAGGCGGAGAACAAAAGTCCCTGGTTCCACAGGAAGCTTCTGCGTAGTGCACTGCGATAGATGGTCAGCAATGCTGTTCTCTGCTCGTGGCACGTGCTCTACTTGCAGTCCATAGAAGTGCTCCTCCAGTTTCCTCACTTCTTCCACGTATGCTTCCATCAGCGGGCTCTGGTAATCTTTGTTGACTTGCATTGTTGAGAGTCTCCTCGGACGATCAGTCTCTTAATCCCCAACTCTACCGCGATTCTAAGTCCGGCAAGGAGCCCCTCGTACTCAGCGGTATTGTTGGTGGCTTCCTCCCGGGGAAAGTGCATTTGAACGACACACTTGAGGTGCTCTCCGATGGGGGCAATGAGGAGCACGCCTGCTCCGGTGCCCTGGAGTGAGAAAGCACCATCAAAGTACATGATCCAATCTTTGGGTGCTTCTTTGCCGGGGAGAATTGTCTCTGGAGCTTCTTCATCTGGCGTGGGCGTCCATTCTGCAATAAACTCCACCAACGCCCTGCTTTGGATGGTGGAAGTGCTCTCATACTTCAATCCGAAACTTGACAACTCCAGTGCCCACTCAACTATCCTACCAGTGGCTTCGGGGTTCCTCAATATACGTTGCAACGGGAAACGGGTAACAACCGTGATTTCATGGGCTTGGAAGTAGTGGCACAGCTTCCTCGAGGCCATGATGAGGCCGAAGATCAGCTTTTGTACTCTAGAGTACCTTGACCTAGCCCCCTGTAACAAGGAACTGACAAGGTACACGGGTCGCTGCACCATTTTCTTCTTTGCCACCTTCTTAGATCCGTCGTCGTCCATTTGCTGAGGTCCCCCTTGATCTGTATCGGGTCCTGCAGCGGATGTTTCTGTCTCATCCCCGGCAGCATTGGTCGCAGTCGCTGAATCTTCACCCATTTCTCGCTGCGCCACCAGCACTGCACTAACCACTTGATTCGTCGCTGCTAAGTACAGCAGCAACGGCTCTTGTGGTTTAGGAGCGACCAAGGTGGGAGCAGAGGAAAGGTATTTTTTCAGGTCTTGCAGAGCTGCACCTGCCTTCGGGGTCCACTTCATCGGGCCAGCCTTCTTCAAAATCTTGAAGAACGGCAAGGCTCGCTCAGCGGACTTGGAGATGAACCTACTCAACACGGCAACACATCCGGTCAAACGCCTGATATCCTTGATGGTCTTGGGTGCGTGTATCTGCTCAATCGCCTTGATCTTGTCGGGATTGGCTTCTATTCCTCGCTGAGATACAAAGAACCCAAGCAGCTTGCCGGATGGGACACCAAATACGCACTTTTCAGGGTTGAGCTTTAGGTTGATCTTGTGCAAGTTTGCAAAAGTTTCTTACAAATCATGTATGAGAGTTGCTTCGTCTTTGGTCTTGACTACAATGTCATCCATGTAGGCTTCCACGTTTCTGTGAAATTGAGGCCCAAAACCAATCTGAACTGCTCTGGCGAAGGTCGAACCAGCACTCTTTAACCCGAAGGGCATACGCATAAAACAGTACGTGCCACAGGGAGTTATGAACACGGTCTTCTCCTCATCTTCCTTAGCCATAAATACCTGGTGGTATCCGGAGTGGGCATCCAATAAGGAGAGCAAGTCACATCCAGAGGAGGAATCAACAATCTGATCTATGCGCGGCAAGGGAAAAGGGTCCTTTGGGCAAGCTTTGTTCCAGTCAGTGAAGTCTATGCAAAGCCTCCATTTCCCATTCGCCTTGCGTACCACCACCGGGTTTGCTAGCCAAGTTGGATGTAGCACTCCTCTGACCAGACCAGCTGCTTCAAGTTTCTTGATTTCCTCGGTGATGAACTTTTGCCGCTCCAAGGCTTGCTTCCTAACCTTTTGCTTGACGGGCCGGGCATGAGGGCAGACAGCAAGGTGGTGCTCAATTACCTCCATGGGAACACCGGGGATGTCAGATGGTTGCCACACAAACACATCGACATTCGCCCGCGGGAAGGCAATGAGCGCGCTTTCCTATTTGTCAGTAAGGGTAGCACTGATGGTGAACGTACCACGAGTGCCGTCCAGCCTTGCCGGGACTTTCTTCGTCTCAGGATAGATGACCTTGGTATTCTTGCTAGCGGAACTCTCCGGCAGGTCATCGTCGGGTGCTGCGCACTCCGAAGAGGTGCGCTTCCTGGAGTCCTTGCCAGTGTCCCTGCTAGCCTTCTTCGATTTCTTTGATTCCTTGGCGGGAGCTGGGATTTCTGTGGCCTCACCTGCTACCGCATCACGGTACATCTGATTCACGCAAATAACTGCATACTTCTTGTCGGATGGGATGGAAATGATTCCAATGGGCCCTGGCATCTTCAAAGTATTGTAAGCATAGTGGGATGCTGCCATGAATTTTGCCAAAGCTGGGCGACCGAGGATTCCGTTGTAAGGCAGCTACGTCGAACACTATCCTCTCTGTCCGGAAGTTCAGTTCCTCGCCAAATGTCACCGGCAAGGTGATCTTTCCCTTGGGTCGGCTCCTATCGGGGTTGATTCCTTGGAATGTACCCATAGCTTCGAGCTCTTCATCAAGGATCTGCAGTTTCTCAGCCACTTTAGGGGAGATCAAGTTCAATCCCACCCCGCCGTCAACTAACATCTTGGACACCTTGAGGTTGCGGATTGTCGGGGAAACCAACAATGGCAAGCATCCGACCGTGGTGGTACGGTCAGGATGATCCTCTTCGTCGAAGATGATAGGCGTGCGGTACCATTTGAGCGGCTTCCTAGATTCTACAGTTGGCTCCACGACATTGACCTCGCGTGCCCACTGTTTGAGCTGGCGGTGAGAGGAACGCAAGGATGCACCCCCGTCAACGCACACGCCTTCGGTTGCTTTCTGAAACTCCCTATCACTGGAATCCTCATCATCATCCTCATCCTTACTCATATCGTCTGTGTCTTTCTTCTCACGGCCTCTGGCGGGTTTTTCCTTTTTCTACGGGGTTTTGCCGCGGCGGCCTCCTCTGCCGCCACGGCCCTTCCCGGCAGTACCGTCTTGGCCTTTTTCTTTGTCGCGTTTCTCGTATTCGATCCTCTGCTTCTCAACAAGTTGCTCAACTTGTCGGCATTCTTGGAGATCATGGCCCTTAGTGCGGTGAATTTTGTAGTATGGCCCGTCAGACTTCCCGGTCTTCTCAGCGGCAGCAGCCTCCCGGCAATCAGCACAAGTGGCATCTCCTTTGCCGAGGGTCTCGGCTTTCGCCTTCTTGCCTGTACTGCGGTCTCCGGAGCTCTCAACAGCTAATACTGCTTTTCCCTTACACTTCTTGTTGCGCTTCCTGTTTCTTCCCTTCGGGTCGGGGACGTCGTCGTCGTCATCGGAGTCAACTTCGACGCTTGCCTCCTCCCCGGGGAGTCACCTTCCTTCTTCAGAACGAGCACACTTATCCGCCAAGGTGTAAAGCTCATTGACAGTCTTGGGGAGCTTGGCATTCATCTTGGCTCGCATCCTTCTATTGCGCACGTTCGAATGGAACGCGGCAATTACTGCTGCGGGATGTATTTCTGGGATGTTGCGGTGTACTCGGTTGAATCTGTGAATATACTTTCTCAAAGTTTCTCCCTCCTTCTGCGGGAGGACTTGGAGATCACTGGGCTGGCCTGGTTCTTGGTGACCACCTGTGAAGGCGCCAACGAACTCGTTGCACAGATCAGCCCATGATGAAATGGAATTCTCCGGCAGGTGCATCAGCCACGATCTCACATTTGGCTTAAGTGCCAAAGGGAAATAGTTGACGAGCACATTTTCATCTCTTCCTCCTGCGGCTTGAACAGCTATCGTGTATATGCCCAAGAACTCTGCTGGGTTCAGCTTTCCGTCGTACTTCTCAGGTAGCTCTGGCCTGAAAGCTCGGGCCGACGGCCAGCATACCCGTCGCAGCTCGCTAGTGAAGGCACGGCAGCCGACCTCTTAAGGAAGGTACCCGCCAGCACTGGGCGCGGGGTCGCTGACGTCCTGATGAAAGCACATTTGCTCCCTTGGTGGTTTTGGTAATTAATAACAACATATATGTCATTGAACTAATGTTTCCACTAAGTATATTTCAGGAAAAGTTCAATGATAGGTTGGCAAAAGGATTGTGGAGAGACCCCAAGATGCAAGGAGATGGATTGGCAAAGCTTCAAGCAAGAGGACTCTACATTTTACTTTGTGAGAAATCACTTTGAGTCCATAGGAAAGCCAATACTATTAAAAGGGGGTAAGGTACTGTTGGTGAACAAGATGCTCCACGTGCACAAGTGATAGTCACCAAAAACAGCCACAAACTCTTCCACAAAAGTCTGTCCAAGCCATTCATGAAAATCGGTGCAACCAACAATTCCCACTCGGTGCCACCGATTCCCAAACTCAGACAGACCCATGCCAAACCCTAGCCATTCGGTGCAACCGATTCTGCATCGGTGCCACCGAGTTCAGCTTGCCAACTTTCTGTTACCTCGTTTCGTAAAATCGGTCTTACCGAGTTTTTTGGATCGGCGTCACCGAGTTGTGCAATCTGACCGTTGGTCACCTAATCGGTACCACCGAGAATTATGTATCGGTCTCACCGAGATTCAAAAGTTACTGCCTTTTGGTCACTTCGGTACCACCGAGTTTTACACTTCGGTGTCACCGAGTTGGTCACTTTAGGTGTAACGGTTGGATTTTTGGGGATGCCTATATATACCCCTTCACCACCACCCACTCGCAAGAGAAGCACTCAGAACTATTCCATACTTGCCCCCATCCAATTTTTTGAGAGAGAGCCACCTACTCATGTGTTGAGATCATGCCATTCCATTCCTACCATATGAATCTTGATCTCTAGCCTCCCCAAGTTGCTTTCCACCAAATCAATATCTTCCACCAAAGCCAAATCTATGAGAGAGTGATTGTGTGTTGAGGAGTCTATCATCTTGAAGCACAAGAGCAAGGAGTTCATCGACATTGCCGAGCCTATTACCTTTTGGAGGGTGGTGCCTCCTAGATTGGTTAGGTGTCGCTTGGGAGCCTCCTACTTCGTGTTGTGGAGTTGAACCAAGAAGTTTGTACGGGCAAGGAGATCGCCTACTTCGTGAAGATCTACCCATAGTGAGGCTAGTCCTTCATGGATGGAAGCCGTTATGGAATAGTCAAGGTTGCTACTTCATGGACCCTTATGGGTGGAGCCCTCCGTGGACTCTCGCGACCATTACCCTCCGTGGGTTGAAGACTCCATAAACGTGGACGTACGATAGCACCACCTATTGGAACCATGGGAAAAATCTTCGTCTCTTCAAATTGTGTTTGATCTTCCTTCCGACCCTCTACTACATATGCTTATTGTTACTTTCCTCTGCTATACTCTTAGACATGCATGTGTAGGGTGTACTTGACTTGCTATCATTTCTAAAATCTGCCAACACTTAAAATTGGGAAAAGGTAGAATTTTTATTTGGTCAAGTAGTCTAATCACCCCCCCCCCTCTAGACATACTTTCGATCCTACAAGTGGTGTCAGAGCTTTGGTCTCCATTGCATTGGTCTCACAACCTAGGAGAGTATGGCGTCTAGTGAGGGAAATTATCAACGTAGAGGTCCGTACTTTGATGGTACAAATTTTGCTAGTTGGAAGCACAAAATGAAAATGCATATTCTTGGTCATAACCCCGCCGTTTGGGCTATTGTTCGTGTTGGCTTGCAAGGTGAATTCTTTGGTGATGGAAAGGAACCGGATCGTGAAGCGGCCGCGGATGAATTGAAGATGTTGCAATACAACGCTCAAGCATGTGACATTCTTTTCAACTGCCTATGCCCCGAAGAATTCAACAAAATCAGTCGTCTTGAGAATGCCAAGGAAATTTGGGATACTTTGGTTGATATGCACGAAGGTACCGAATCCGTGAGATAATCCAAGTTTGATGTTCTTCAAAGTCAGCTTGACAAGTTCAAGATGAAGGATGGTGAAGAAGTCGCAGAGATGTACTCTAGGCTAGCTCTCATCACCAATGAGATTGCCGGCTTAGGAAGCGAAGAAATGACCGACAAATTTATCATCAAGAAGATACTTCGAGCTTTGGATGAAAGATATGACACCGTGTGCACATTGATCCAAATGATGCCCAACTACAAAGATCTCAAGCCTACGGAAGTCATTGGAAGGATTGTTGCTCATGAGATGACACTCAAAGACAAAGAAGAGCTTCATAACAAGTCTAGCGGTGCTTACAAAGCCACAAGTGATGCTCCCGCAACTTCAAGCGACAACCTTGTCACCAATGAAGAGATAAGCCTCATGGTCAAGAAATTCAACAAGTTCTACAAGAATAGAGGCAAAGAACGGAGCTCCAACTCAAGATATGAAGAGAAGAGTTCGTCAAGTCGTGACCGAAACTGCTACAATTGTGGGAAGCCCGGACACTACTCCAATGAGTGCACGGCTCCCTACAAACAAAGAGAATAGTCACCAAGAAGACGAAGCTCAAGGAATGAATCACCTCAAAGAGAGAGAAGGAGTAGAGATGATCGTTATGAACGAAGACCCTCAAGGAGAAGTAGAGACTCGAAGAAGAAGGACAAGTACACCAAGAGCTACACAAGAAGAAGACATCAAGCTCATGTTGGTGAATAGGTTTCCGGCTCCAAATCTGACAACTCCGAGAGAAGCTATCACTCCAACTCCAACTATAGTCAAGATGAAGGTGTTGCCGGACTTGCACTAGTGACTACCAACTCCTATGATCTATTTGATTCACCAAATGAAGGGAGTGGAAGTTGCTTCATGGCTAAAGGCCCCAAGGTATCACACCCCGAGTATCTTGATTTCAATAGTGATGAAGATGATTTACTTTGTGATGATGACTTGCTCTTTGATAAAACTAGTAATGTTAGTCAAAATGAACTTGATAATTTTCATACTAGTCAAGATAAGTCATGTGATGATGATAAGATGGAAATAGAACGACTAACTAAAGAATTAAACACTCTTAAGTTAGCCCATGAATCTACTCTTGAAGATCATAGAGAGCTTGTAAGGACTCATGAGAAGCTACGCTTCGAGAAGCTCACCTTGGAGCAAGAACATGAGTTTCTTAAAGCTATCAATGACGATCTCCGAAAGAAGACTTCATCTTATCTAGCCAAACGACTACTCTTGTCTACATTCATGCCACAAGTTAAACCTAGACAAACTAGTAACAAAGGCAAGAAAGGTTCTTCATCTAGTAGAAACAATAAAAATGCTAAATCTAATGATGTTGCTTCTAGTAGTTCTATTGATTCCACTAATGATGATTCTCTTAGCCAAGTTACACTTGAGCAAGAAAATGATTTATTGAAAGGAATTATAGAGAAAGGTATCTATAAGAGTCTTGTCGGGTGTAAGCAATTTGAGAAGATTGTACGCAAGCATGGAGGATACCTAAAGAACCATGGCATTGGCTACTTCAACGCTAATGGAGTTGAATGGGAAGAAGGTCAATACCCCAAGCCCAAGTTTGTTCCTCAAAAGGAGAAGTATGAACATACTCTTCCCAAGGGAACAAACACTCAAGATGACCTTCCACCACAAAGCCACAAGCTCAAGGACAAGGACAAGATTCAAGAGGACATTGACTCATATGAAGATGAATCCCAAGCTTTGGTGGAGTGGGTTCCTAAGGCTACTTCAAGCTCAACTTCTACAAGTGCCACTTCAACACCAAGGATCCCCATCAAGTTGATGTGGGTCCCCAAGAAGAAGAACTAGAGAAGTTCTTGAGGGGTGACTCCGCCAATGAAATTCACTCACATTCATTATTGGCAAGAACTAGTTGCAATCCACGTCAACATCATGCAATATTTCAAGGAGTCACACATTCCCTCAAAGGTAAGCAAGAGACAAGGTAATCAAGAAATCCATGGACATCATCATGTATGCTTTGCACTCCATGTCCATAGATATCCTTGTATTTGTCTCTTGTATGTTGGGACTAACCCATGTAGGTGAGAAGAGTAAGGAAACAATAAGGATGCTCCCAACTCTTGGTGATCTTCATCAACCTTGAGCATCCACCACTACCTCACCAACATGAAGTCTTCATCGACAAAACCCAAGGTTAGTTTATCCCTCCTATGGGGGGATGTCACATCAAGGGGGAGCTTTACTCTAAGACTTGAGTTAAAGCATCTCTTAGAATGTGACAACATTAAATGCTTTATGTAAAAGTGGTAACCCCACTTATGCTTAAACGATGAGTATGACCTATGATCAAGTATTCTTACTTGGCTCCTAAGTCAATATACTCATATATAGATGACTCCGCCATCGCCCAAAATGCTTGATAGATGCTAGTATGTATGTGCATGTTTGCCATGATTTCATTTGACATCTTATTGTGTGAGCATGTTGGTCTGCATTTCTTTAACCATTCGAGGACATCCAATTGTTGCTATTTGGTCTTTGATTTTTCTTTTGCCAATTGGATGGACAAGAATGCCTAGGACCACTCTCTAGCTATCTATGCTTTCTCGTCTCACATTCCATTCTTGCTGCATCACAAAATTTGAACAAGTACTTTTCGATCTCTCTGTGTGAGGAGCACTCGGAGTTCCGCATCGACAAAGGACTGACCATTAAAACCTCCCAAGTGCATCTCGGTGGAACCAATACGAAAATCTTGGTCTCACCAAATGCCTAGGGTTGATCTGGTTTTCAATCTCGGTAACACCGATTCCTTATTCTCGGTTACACCGAGTTTCCCTGTCAACTGACAGTTGAGAAACTCGGTTGCACCGAAAAGTTCGAACCGGTGTCACCGCCAGCAAAGGGTATATTACCTGGCGGACCCGACTTTTGAAATTCAACCGCAAAAGTCTGTTTCCTCCAACCCTAAGCTACCGCTCCGGACCCCTTGGTCGTCCCCCTTGCCTCCCCGTGCGCCTCCACCGTTGGGAATCGCCGCCGCCGACGGAATCTTCACCGCCGTCGTTGCCTTAGCGGATCCTTCTCCGAGTTAGGGTATGGATCCGGCCCTCTTTGCGCTCCCCTTCTGATTCACACGCATTAGAGTAACTTTTATCGATAATCCACTGATTGCAATCCTCTCAATCCTATAGAAATCTCTCTAGCTTAGCGAACGAAAGATTTTTAGGTTTAGTCATCCGCAAAACCAAATCTCGGTGACACCGAGTCAGGAAAATCGGCTCTACCGATTTTGTTTTTGTACTACTGATGACAGTCTCGGTGAAACCGAGTGGCAATTTTCGGTGCAACCGAAATTGCTGCCAAGTTACTGTAAAGAGTTCTGTGCGTCTTGGTGGTACCGAAATTTTTGACTCGGTGACACCGAAATCCCTTTTTGCTGAGAACTATATCTAAGAATTTCTTTGTTCAAACCTTTGAAAAATCTCTGGATTTTGTGATGACTCAACCCTTCCACTCTTCTATACTCTATTTCACAGGGTCAGAGATGTCAGATCATGAAGATAGCCAGAATGATCTCAGAGAGCAGAGTGTTGAGATGAGCTCGGGCACTAGTCCTGAGGGGAGCTATGATGATGTTCCTAGCTCACCTGATCTGCCCAAGGCTGCAACTAGGGCAAGAAGGAAGCTCAACTCAGATGAGGAGGATGAAGATTTCATACCTGAGGAGTTGTCCAAGAAGGATGATACTGTCAAGAGCACTGCTGCTGCCTCTTCATCCAAGAAGAAGAAGGCTATAAGGAAAGAGTATGCTAGCTCAGGGACAGCAAGAGCACCAGAGAGTGCTAGGGCAACAATGACTGTTGAGCCCTCCAAGAAGTCTATGCCTAAGAAGGCAGGAGAGAAGAAGGCCAAGAAGAGGATCATTCATGTCATGGGCAGGCCTACCTCAATGTATGAGGACCCAGTAGAGGCTGCTGCTGAGGAAGAGGAAGAGCCAGCTGCAAAGGCTCCTCCTAAGAAGAAGAAGAAGCTCATGGTGAAAGCACATTTGCTCCCTTGGTGGTTTTGGTAATTAATAACAACATATAAGTCATTGAACTAATGTTTCCACTAAGTATATTTCAGGAAATGTTCAATGATAGGATTGGCAAAAGGATTGTGGAGATTGTGGATGTTGGGGAACGGAGCATGAATTTCAAAAATTTCCTACGCTCACGCAAGATCTATCCATGGAGATGCATCGCTACGAGAGGGGAGAGTGTGTCTACGTACCCTCGTAGACCGTTTAGCGGAAGCGTCTCACAACGCGGTTGATGTAGTCGAACAATCCTTCGAGCTCCACCGATCGAGTACCGAACGTACGGCACCTCCGAGTTCTACACACGTGCAGCTCGGTGACGTTCCTTGCCTTCTTGATCCAGCAAGACGTCAAGGTAGTAGATGAGTTCCGTCAGCACGACGGCGTGGCGACGGTGACGGTGAAGTGATTCCGGCAGGGCTTCGCCTAAGCTCTCCGAAAATATGACCGAGGTGGAAAACGGAGATCGGGGCACCGCACACGGCTATGGGACAATTGTGTGTCTCCAAGGGATGCCCCTCCTCCGTATATAAAGGAGGGAGGGAGGAGGCCGGCCCCCTAGGGGTGCGCCAAGTGTGGGGAGTCCTACTAGGACTCCTTAGTCCTAGTAGGATTCCACCTCCCATACGGAGTAGGAAAGGGGGAAGGGAGAGGGAAAGGAAAGAGGGGGCTGCGCCCCCTCCCCTAGTCCAATTTGGTTTGGGCAAGGGGGGCGTGCGCCTCCTCACGTGGCCTGCCTCTCCTTTTCCCGTATGGCCCAATAAGGCCCATTACTTCTCCCGGTGAATTCCCGTAACTCCCCGGTACTCCGAAAAATACCCGAATCACTCGGAACCTTTCCGACGTCCGAATATAGCCTTCCAATATATGAATCTTTACCTCTCGACCATTTCGAGACTCCTCGTCATGTCCGTGATCTCATCCAGGACTCCGAACAAAGTTTGGTCACCAATCACATAACTCATATAATACTAAATCGTCATCGAACCTTAAGTGTGCGGACCCTACGGGTTCGGGAATGATGTAGACATGACCGAGATGACTCTCCGGTCAATAACCAACAGCGGAACCTGGATGCTCATATTGGTTCCTACATATTCCACGAAGATCTTTATCGGTGAACCTCATATGTCAACATACGTTGTTCCCTTTGTCTGGCGGTATGTTACTTGCCCGAGATTCGATCGTCGGTATCTACTACCTAGTTCAATCTCGTTACCGGCAAGTCTCTTTACTCATTCCGTAATACATCATCTTGCAACTAACTCTTTAGTCACGGTGCTTGCAAGGCTTCTGTGATGCTGTATTACCGAGAGGGCCCAGAGATACCTCTCTGATAGTCGGAGTGACAAATCCCAATCTCGATCCATGTCAACTCAACAAACACTTTCGGAGATACCTGTAGTGCACCTTTATAATCACCCAGTAACGTTGTGACGTTTGATACACCCAAAGTATTCCTACGGTATCCGGGAGTTGCATGATCTCATGGTCAGATGAACGTGTATTTGACATAGTGAAAGCAATAGCAATAAACTGAACAATCATTTGCTATGCTAACGGTTGGGTCATGTCCATCACATCATTCTCCTAATGATGTGATCCCGTTATCAAATGACAACTCATGTCCATGGTCAGGAAACCTTGACCATCTTTTGATCAACGAGCTAGTCTAGTAGAGGCATACTAGGGACATAGTATTTGTCTATTATCCACACATGTATTTAGTTTCCGGTCAATACAATTCTAGCATGAATAATAAACTATTATCATGAACGGGGAAATATGATAATAACTAATTTATTATTGCCTCTAGGGCATATTTCCAACAGTCTCCCACTTGCACTAGAGTCAATAATCTAGATTACATCTCCATGTAATTAACACTTAATCAGTTCTAAAGCTGATCATGTTTTGCTTGTGAGAGAGGTTTTAGTCAACGGGTCTGCAATATTCAGATCCGTGTGTTCTTGGCAAATCTCTATGTTATATGTAGATGCTGCTACCACGCTCTGTTTGGAGCTACTCCAAAAGATTTCCCCACTATACTTATCCGGTCTGAGACTCATAGTCTTTCGGATCAGTGTTTAAAGCTTGCATCGACGTAACCCCTTACGACGAACTCTTTATCATCTCTATTCCTGAGAAATTCTTCCTTAGTCATCTTAAGGATAATTTGACCGCTGTCCAGTAATCTACTCCTGGATCACTTTGGTACCTCTTTTGCCAGACACATGGCAAGGCACACAGCTTGGCATACTTTATAGAACCTACGGCCGAGGCATAGGGGATAACCTTCATCCATTCTATTTATTTTGCCGTGGTCGAGATTTGAGTCTTACTCAACTTCACACCTTTCACCACAGTCAAGAATTCCTTCTTTGACTGATCCATTTTGAACTTCTTCAAAATCTTGTCAAGGTATATGTTTTGTGAAAGTCATATGAGGCGTCTCAATCTATCTCTATAGATTTTGATGCCTAACATGTAAACAACCTTTACCTAGATCTTCAAGTCTTACTCCACTTCACACCAGCCAAGAACTTATTTCTTTTGACTTGATCCATTTTGAACTTCTTCAAAATCTCAGCAAGGTGTGTGAAAATCTTTTATCAGGTGTCTTGATCTATCTCTATAGATCTCGATGCCCAAACTGTGGATAACCCAAAAACAGGTTTTTATTGAAAAACTCCTTTCAATTAATTCTTTATGCTTTCCAGAAATTCTACATCATTTCCAATCACATATACTTATTAGAAATGTTATAGAGCTCCCACCCACTTTGTTGTAAATACAAGTTTCTCCATAAACTTGCATAAACCCAAACGCTTTGATCACTTCATCAAAGCGAGTATTCCAGCTCCGAGATGCTTGCACCAGTCCATAGATGGATCGCTGGAGCTTGCATACTTTGTTAGCACCTTTAGGATCGACAAAACCTTCCGGTTGTATCATATACAATTCTTCCTTAAGGAATCCATTAAGGAATGCCGTTTTGACGTCCATTTGCCAGATTTCATAATCATAAAATGCGGCAATTGCTAACATAATTCTGACAGACTTTAGCATCGCTACGGGTGAGAAAGTCTCATCGTAGTCAACTCCTTGAACTTGTCGATAACCTTTAGCAACAAGTCGTGCTTTATAGACGGTGACATTACCATCAGCGTCCGTCTTCTTCTTAAAGATCCATTTATTTTTAATAGCTCGCCGTTCATCGGGCAAGTCTACCAAAGTCCACACTTTGTTCTCATACATGGATCTAATCTCGGATTTCATGGCCTCAAGCCATTTGTCGGAATCCAGGCTCGCCATCGTTTCTTCATAGTTCGTAGGTTCACTGTTGTCTAACAACATGACCTCCAAGACAGGATTGCCGTACCAATCTGGTGCGGAGCGTGTCCTAGTTGACCTACGAGGTTCTGTAGCAACTTGATCCGACAGTGGAATACCCCAAGATGCAAGGAAATGGATTGGCAAAGCTTCAAGGAAGAGGACTCTACATTTTACATTTGTGAGAAATCACTTTGAGTCCATAGGAAAGCCAATACTATTAAAAGGGGGTAAGGTTTTGTTGGTGAACAAAATGCTCATACGTGCACAAGTGATAGTCACCAAAAACACCCACAAGCTCTCCCACCAAAGTCTGTCCAAAGCCAAATACTCAAAATCGGTGCAACCAACATTTCCATCCCGGTGCCACCGATTCTCAACCTCAGACAGACTCAGCCAAACCCTAGCCACTTCGGTGCAACCGATTCAATCCCGGTGCCACCGAGTTTAGGTTGCCAACTTTCTGTTACGCAAATTCACAATATCGGTACCACCGAGATTGTTGGATCGCCGTCACCGAGATTGTCAATCTGACCGTTGGTCACCTTATCCGTGCAACCGAGTTTCCTATATCGGTCTCACCGAGATTCAAAAGTTGCCACCTTTTGGTCACTTTGGTACCACCGAAATTTACACATCGGTGTCACCGAGTTGGTCATTTTGTGTGTAACGGTTGGATTTTTGGGGATGCCTATATATACCCCTCCACCACCACCTACTCGAGAGAGAAGCACTCAAAACTATTCCATACTTGCCCCATCCAGTTTTCTGAGAGAGAGCCACCTACCCTTGTGTTGAGGTCAAGATCTTCCACTCCAACCATATGGATCTTGATTTCTAGCCTCCCCAAGTTGCTTTCCACCAATCCCATCTCTTCCACCAAGCCAAATCTGTGAGAGAGTGATTGTGTGTTGAGGAGTCTATCATCTTGAAGCACAAGAGCAAGGAGTTCATCGACATTACCGAGCCTATTACCTTTTGGAGGGTGGTGCCTCCTAGATTGGCTAGGTGTCGCTTGGGAGCCTCCTACTTCGTGTTGTGGAGTTGAACCAAGAAGTTTGTAAGGGCAAGGAGATCGCCTACTTCATGAAGATCTACCCATAGTGAGGCTAGTCCTTCGTGGACGGAAGCCGTTATGGAATAGTCAAGGTTGCTACTTCGTGGACCCTTATGGGTGGAGCCCTCCGTGGACTCTCGCGACCGTTACCCTCTGTGGGTTGAAGACTCCATAAACGTGGATGTACGATAGCACCACCTATCGGAACCATGGGAAAAAATCATCGTGTCTACAATTGCGTTTGATCTTCCTACCCTATCCTTTACTACTCATGCTTGTTGTTACTTTCCGCTGCTATACTCTTAGACATGCATGTGTAGGGTGTACTTGACTTGCCATGAAATGCTAAAACTGCCAACTCTAAAATTTGGGAAAAGGCAAAACTTTTATTTGGTCAAGTAGTCTAATCACCCCCCCTCTAGACATACTTTCGGTCCTACACATGGCTGATGCCATGCCTAAGGATACATCATCCAAAGGCACCAAGAAAGCCCCCAAGAAGGCTGATGCAGATAAACCGAAGAGGTTCTCCAGAGACATCCCAGCTGCTTCCAAGAACAAGACTTCCACTTTTAGGGAAGATGAGGATGATGCTATGTCAGCTTTGATGAAGCTAAGACCACAACTTCTAGAGCACAATGCCAGCCATTTGATAGCTGAGGACATGAAGAAGAGGAAGGACTCAGGTTTGAGAGAGTGGAGAGCCATTGATCCATATTCACAGAGGAGGAAGACTGCTGTCGACTACAGGTTCTATACAAAGGAGCAACAAGATTTTTATGAAACAATCTTTCTTGATAAGAGCCCTGCTGTGAGTGACATGAGATATGTGGACAGGAAGTACATCAAGGACAATGAGGACTACTTCCCAAGTGTGCAAGACAACTTTCACTGCATTGGTCTGGATAAGTTTGATGGTAAGGAGTTTACTGCGTGGAACGATGAAGTTATCATGCAATTCTACTCCACTGCTCATTTCTATGGAGATGGTAGAATTGTATGGATGACTGAAGGTGCAAGATATGAATCCATAGTTGAGGAGTGGGCTGCCATCTTAGGAGTCCCAGAGGTGGAAGATGGTGACATCAATGTCTACAATGAGTCCAAGGCAAGTCACGATGCCATGAAGAACATGTACAATGAGATCCCGGCTGCACATGTGAAGTCTCACAAGCTAGGATCTATCTATTTCCTCCAGGTTGGTCTTCGCACGATCAACACTATCTTAAGGCATACCTTGATGCCTAAGTCTGGAGATGAGAAGATGATAAGAGGCTATTCCATCAACATGCTGCTCCATCTAGATCAACATACGAGATTCAGAGTGATGGATCTGATTGTGGAGACAGTGAAGAGGGTGGCTACTAATCAGAAGCGTTCATGTTGCTATGCACCCTATATTCAGATGCTCATCAACTCCAAGTTGGAGAAGCACATTTTTGCACTTGACCGACCACATTTGCCACATCTGCCAGATCTAGAAGACAACATTGTGGTGATGGACCCAGACCATCCCACTTCAGCTACAGCACATGCACATGCAGAGGAAGCCAGAGACTCCAGTTCTCAGGTGCCAAGGTCTAGGAGTGAGTAGATGGATCTCCTACTTAGCTCTGTGCTCAGCATGCAGAAGGACATCAGCGAGATATTGAAGAACCAGGCGAGCCTTGCGAGGATTGTTGACACCAAGTTTCATACTCTCAACAACAAGGTGGATGAGCTCACAGTGACTGTGAATGAGCTCAAGAAGGAAGTTGACGTAGTGCCTAGCCCTCATTCTACAGATGATGATGAGGAGGAGGATCGTGCACCTCTCAGGATGAGCACTCAGTTCACTACTCAGGCTAGATCAGCTACAGTGCCAGCTCCAGAGTTGAGACCTTCTTCATCAGCACCTGCTACAGCTTCCTCAGCTCCATCAGCTCCTCCAGTTCCTCCAGTTGCTACACCGACTCCGTCCATGACGTCTGCAGATATCTTCGCTGATGTCGTTCTCTCGACTCCTTCATCAGCCACCGGAGGAGATCAGCCCCAGAAGAGCGCTTAGATATATACCTTTGAACTTTTTGGTAACTTGTTGCCAAAGGGGGAGAAGATGTATATAGATCTTTAGGCTTCGAGAGAGAGAGAGCGTTGCCTTTTTATTCGCTTTTCAAAACATTGAACTTTTGGTTGGTTTGCTTGTGTTAAACTTTGTTGGTGTTTGATCATACACTTGATGTGTATTGCTACTATTTCCTATCCTTGTGATGCTTATGAAATGATCATTCACTTTACTTGATTGTGTTGTGCTATGATATTCATTCTTATTATTCTCGCACACCACCAAGTTGTATGTGACATGAAAGAGTGCCCCATGTACCTAATCGATTGTGCATTTGCATTCAAACGCAAATTCAAAATAATGCACAAATTTAGGGGAGCTCTTTCTTATCACATACTTCTCAAAGCGACGATTATATTCATTGATTATATCATTTGTCGAAGCTTTGATCTATATGTTGTCATCGATTACCAAAAAGGGGGAGATTGAAAGCACATTTGCTCCCTTGGTGGTTTTGGTAATTAATAACAACATATATGTCATTGAACTAATGTTATATTTCAGGAAAAGTTCAATGATAGGTTGACAAAAGGATTGTGAAGAAACGCCAAGATGCAAGGAAATGGATTGGCAAAGCTTCAATCAAGAGGACTCTACATTTTACTTTGTGAGAAATCACTTTGAGTCCATAGGAAAGCCAATACTGTTAAAAGGGGGTAAGGTACTGTTGGTGAACAAGATGCTCCACGTGCACAAGTGATAGTCACCAAAAACACCCACAAACTCTTCCACAAAAGTCTGTCCAAGCCATTCATGAAAATCGGTGCAACCAATAATTCCCACTCGGTGCCACCGATTCCCAAACTCAGACAGACCCATGCCAAACCCTAGCCATTCGGTGCAACCGATTCTGCATCGGTGCCACCAAGTTTAGCTTGCCAACTTTCTGTTACCTCGTTTCATAAAATCGGTCTTACCGAGTATTTTGGATCGGCGTCACCGAGTTGTGCAATCTGACCATTGGTCACCTAATCGGTACCACCGAGAATTATGTATCGGTCTCACCGAGATTCAAAAGTTACTGCCTTTTGGTCACTTCGGTACCACCGAGTGTTACACTTCGGTGTCACCGAGTTGGTCACTTTAGGTGTAACGGTTGGATTTTTGGGGATGCCTATATATACCCCTTCACCACCACCCACTCGCAAGAGAAGCACTCAGAACTATCCCATACTTGCCCCATCCAATTTTCTGAGAGAGAGCCACCTACTCATGTGTTGAGATCATTCCATTCCATTCCTACCATATGAATCTTGATCTCTAGCCTCCCCAAGTTGCTTTCCACCAAATCAATCTCTTCCACCAAAGCCAAATCTGTGAGAGAGTGATTGTGTGTTGAGGAGTCTATCATCTTGAAGCACAAGAGCAAGGAGTTCATCGACATTGCCGAGCCTATTACCTTTTGGAGGGTGGTGCCTCCTAGATTGGTTAGGTGTCGCTTGGGAGCCTCCTACTTCGCGTTGTGGAGTTGAACCAAGAAGTTTGTATGGGCAAGGAGATCGCTTACTTCATGAAGATCTACCCATAGTGAGGCTAGTCCTTCGTGGACGGAAGCCGTTATGGAATAGTCAAGGTTGCTACTTCGTGGACCCTTATGGGTGGAGCCCTCCGTGGACTCTCGCGACCGTTACCCTCCGTGGGTTGAAGACTCCATAAACGTGGACGTACGATAGCACCACCTATCGGAACCATGGGAAAAATCTTCGTGTCTTCAAATTGCGTTTGATCTTCCTTCCTACCCTCTACTACATAAGCTTGTTGTTACTTTCCACTGCTATACTCTTAGACATGCATGTGTAGGGTGTACTTGACTTGCTATCATTGCTAAAATCTGACAACACTTAAAATTGGGAAAAGGTAGAATTTTTATTTGGTCAAGTAGTCTAATCACTCCCCCTCTAGACATACTTTCGATCCTACACTGGACTGTTGCGCTTGTCAGATTGACGGTGTGCTTCCCGGCATCGCTCAATGGTGATGCGCGCGTCGTCTTTCCGCCGGTCTTCAAGGACACGGCGCTGATCCCGGCGGTCGTGCGGGCCAGACGAGACTATGGATGCCTCGTCGTGCTCGTCAGCATGTGACGCTTGCTGTGGCTGCCTTTGGGTCTGTTGTTGCGGAGGGGATTGCACCGTTGGTGTGGCCCCTTCGACACGCTCGTCGGCCCGGGCTGCTGCTGCCGTTCGCGTACGTCGCGATGGTTCTGCATGCTGGGATTTGTTGGCTTCGACGAAGGAAATCAAACTCTGAATGGTGGCTCTCCATCCATCCATCCTATCAGCTGTCGGCGGAAAGTTGAGCAGCATCTGGACTCCCGCCATGGCTTCCCCCGTCGTGTCTGACATGGCGAAAGAGGTGGACCGCGACGTCGCTCGACTCCTGGTTGGACCAAGAGGGGCGTCGCCTCGTTCTTGTCGCCGTGTGCCGCTCGCCGGGACCGTCTGATGTGTAGGAGATCGAACTTGCGGGTTTGCGGCCCCGCTCGGCGCTCCGTCTTGTTCTGCACGAGGCGCACGCCCAGTAGCCTCGCCGGTGATGGGTGCAGCTAAAGGGTCGCGGCTTGCACCAGACCGGGCGCCGCTGAGGCGGCCGCGGCCGTCAGCGCGGTGGGGGGGTGAAGAACGGTCGTTTCCCTCGCCCACGGCGCCAGGGCCGGGCTCGCCAAGTTGTTGTTGTGGTTGCTCCTCTCCGGCATCTCCTACTCCATCTCCGGCCGTGGGGGACTGGACGGGGGCGCCGCCTGCGCCGGCCACGTCGCCCATGACGCCCACCTCACCTGCGACCGCTGCGGTGTCGACGACGCCCGCGGCCGCGTGTGAGGAAGCCTTCGAAGAGGAGGGATGCGTGGCTGCACCGGATTTCTTCTTAGGAGCCATTGTTGGAGAAGATGATGATGAAGATCGACGCGCCGATCACAATCTCAGGTTTGCACCAACGCAACGCCCCCTACCTGGCGCACCAAAGATGTCGGGGCTGGATGCACTCGATCACCTATGGGGCCATCGGCCCCTTTGTGGTTCGGCGGGGGCGTGGACGCAAGCACAAAGAGCAGAGACAGCGAGACGGCACGGCGATTTACCTAGGTTCGGGCCGCTGTGAAGCGTAAAACCCTACTCCTGCTTTGTGGGTGGATTGATCAGAGGAACACGAATAACGTGCAGCGCTCCATCCCGGCAAGGATTGCCTTCGGGGGAGCTACTACGCGTGTACAAGTGTTCGAAAGTCCGAATCTCTAGCTAGGCTGCCTTGGGCCTCCTTTTATAGCACAAGAGGCAACCACAGTGGCAAAACAGACATTGTCTGATGATTAGATAGCTAGCAGAGCTTATCATACCTAACTCTGGCATTAGGGACAAAATACCATCATTGCTAGTCTAGGTGGCATGCGGGGGCGCATCCCCGGCAAGCTTATACCACCGCTCTAGCTAACTATCGCACCACAGCTTGACACATCTATGGACGGGTGTCAAGGAGGCGTAATTTATCTTCCAGCGTGTCGCCACGTGCTTAGCGAGAGCCACTTAGCCACCTGGGGGCTCGACACCGCATCGACAAGTGACTGGCCTCGCGATGCGGTGGAGCGGTGGCCGATCAGCTCGCGCCTGCCGGGGGATGGCTTGCCGCGTCATCATGAAGGGGCGCGCGTCTTGGTCCCCGCCAAGCACCGGGGACGCGCCTAGCGCGCTGCAGTCCAGGCTTGGGCTGCCGTGTCGTGCTTGTTGGAGTCTAGTCTTGATCGTTCATCGGGTTTGCATCGATGTCGAAGGGTTCAGCTACTACCACTTGTGCATAAGTCAGGGGCACTGGGTACCCCTGTCCTAGTGCACCGACAAAGCACGAAAGTCAATAGTTGTGCAATGAAATTACATCCTACTTATGGTGAATTATTCGGTGTTAGTTATGCTTAATGCTGGCTTATGTGAATTTTTGTTTCTTGGTTGGTTGCTTCTCAATCTATTTGCTAGCCTTCACTTGTACTAAGTAGAAATACTACTTGTGCATCCAAAATCCTTAAACCCAGTTTTGCCATATGAGTCCACCATACCTACCTATATGCAGTATTTCCATGCCGTTCCAAGCAAATTTGTATGTGCCATCTCTAATTTTCAAAATAAATTTTCCTTTTTGTGTGCTCCTACCACTCATGAAGCGGAAAGGGGGTGACCGATATTTTTGCATGCTAGATGTGGTATTCTCAAGATGAGTGTTTATTCACTTGTCATTGCACGAGAGTATGGAGGTAATAGGGATGCCCTGTCCCGAAATGAAACAATAAATAAATTTACTTTATGTTGTCAAATAATAAATTCCTTGGAAAGTGTTGGTATGGAAGGCAACCGTGGATTCGGCTAGCCATGGAAAGTGAAAGAATGGTGGAAAAAGGAATAAACTTTATTTTCTGTTTGGGAACCGCTTATGATGTATCTAGCATGGAAAGGTATTCAAATCTCTCGGTCATTTTCGTTGACAGGAAAGGCATGCCACCCAGAATATTTTTCTCTATCAATTTAAACTTTGAGCTCTGGAACCTCTACAAATCCCTACTTCCCTCTGCGAAGGGCCTATCTATTTACTTTATGCAATTTTTATTTTTACTTGAGTCTCCATCTTCTCTTATAAAGCACCAACTAGGGGGCACTATGATCGTACTTGAGCATTAGGTGTAGCTAATATTTGATTGTGTTTCATGAATGGATCAATGATTGAGCATGATGTGCTAGGGATAACTTTCTTTAGTGTTGATATTTTGAAAGACATGGTTGCTTGTTGATATGCTTGAGTATTAAAGTCTCTATGTCAAAACTAGACTATTGCTTTGAACCATCTAAAAGTCCAAATGTCCATGCTACAAAATAAAAGAATATGTGATGAACATGTTAGGCAGCATTCCACATCAAAAATTCTGTTTTTATCATTTACCTACTCGCGGACGAGTAGGAATTAAGCTTGGGGATGCTGATACGTCTCCAAAGTATCTATAATTTTTGCTTGTTCCATGCTGTTATATTATCAATCTTGGATGTTTTACAATCATTTTATAGCAACTTTATATCATTTTTTGGGACTAACCTATTGACATAGTGCCAAAGTGCCAGTTGCTGTTTTTGCTTGTTTTTTACTTCATAGAAAATCATTAGCCAAACGAAGCCCAAACACCGTGAAACTTTTTGAAGAATTTTTTTGGACCAGAAGAAGGCGAGTGGGCCAAAGAAGTAACCAGGTGGGAGCCCACAACCAACTAGGGCGCGCCAGAGGCCCCAGGCGCGCCCTGATGGGTTGTGGCCGCCTCGGGGACCCCTCCACCAACTATCAGCTCTATAAATACCCAAATATTCAGAAAACCCTATGAGAGTCGACGAAACACAATTCCAGCCGCCGCAAGTTCCAGAACCAAGAGATCCAATCTAACACCATCACGGAGGGGTGCATCATCTTCATGGGTGCCTCTCCGATGATGGGTGAGTAGTCCACCATAGACCTACGGGTCCGTAGGCAGTAGCTAGATGGCTTCCTCTCTCTCTTTTGATTCTCAATACAATGGTCTCTTGGAGATCTATTTGATGTAATGACTTTTTGCGGTGTGTTTGTTGGGATCCGATGAATTTTGAGTTCATGATCAGTTTCTATCCATGAATATTATTTGAGTCTTCTTTGATCTCTTATATGCATGATTACTTATAGCCTAATATTTCGTCTTCAAATCTTTGGTTTAGTTAGGCCAACTAGATCAATTTTTCTTGCCATGGGAAGAGGTGCTTTGTGATGGGTTCGATCTTGCGGTGTCCTTTCCCAGTGACAGAAGGGGCAGCAAGGCACGCATGTATCGTTGCTATTAAGGATAACAATATGGGGTCTATTCCTACATGAATAGATCTTGTCTACATCATGTCACCGTTCTTATTGCATTACTCTGTTTTTCCATGAACTTAATACACTAGATGCATGCTGGATAGCAGTCGATGTGTGGAGTAATAGTAGTAGATGCAGAATCGTTTCGGCCTACTTATCTTGGATGTGATGCCTATATAATGATCATTGCCTTGGATATCGTCATGATTATTTGATCTTCTATCAATTGCCCAACAGTAATTTGTTCACCCACCGTATGCTATACTCAGGAGAGAAGCCACTTGTGAAACCTACGGCCCCCGGGTCTACTTTTCCAACATATTGCTTTTCGATCTATCTTTTTGCCGCTTTTGTTTTCAGATCTATTAATCCAAAAACCCAAAAATACCTTGCTGCACTTTTTGTTTACTTCTCTTATTTTGTGTTCTTGTGAGATCTATTTGCCCAACCTATTACAATCTAATCCATCTTTTTATCGTTGAGAGCTTGACAACCTCTCTTACGCGTCGGGTTACAAGTATTTGTTCTTTGTGTGCAGTTGTCATTTACATAGTTGCTTGATCTTCCTCTACGGATTGATACCTTGGTTTCTTAACTGAGGGAAATACTTGCCGTCGCTATGCTGCATCATCCCTTCCTCTTTGGGGAAATACCGACACAGTCTCAAGCCACGTCACTTATCGGGACCACAAAGATTGCAGTGAGAAGCTCCGGTTTGTAAGGGACTTGTGCCTAAAATTGTCCCAAGTTGGACATTTTTTTGACCATGGCACGTATGTGCCATATCATGACAACATGCCAAGTTTTTAGAATTTCTGACGCGTTTTGGATTTACAGTAATTTAAAAACCAAGTTTCTCAACGTTTGTGGCCGAGCCAAGATGTCGAGATGTTTGAAGTCCATTCCCATTTATTGCACGTGACCTAAAGATGAAGCAATGGACACTAATATGATTTTTCATCCCATTTTGATGCACGGACATTGGGACGATAGTTCAAATTTGAATTATACACATTAAATGTCTAGAAAACTCAATTAATTTATAAAAATTCCAAACAGACCCTGAATAATTCCATATTTTAGCACGACACAGCTATTGGCCAGAGTTCACTGCATATAAATCTTATTGCAATCCAAACACCGTCCTTTGTCGAAGTAACCTCATTTTTTGTTTTAAAAACATTTTAAAAATCAAGTCTTTCACAAACAGTTCATGTTCATGAATCGTGTGTGATGTAGTATAAAATATCTTGGGGCAATCCTCATAATGCATGGCTTAGACCGGAAGCTTCGTCGGCTGCAGTACACCGTCGGCCGATTTACCGCACTAACTCCTCAGACCATTTTACTTTTCAATCGTCGCCAGTGAAAGATGGGGACGTGGATCCCCGTCGTGAGGGCAACTTCGGCAACCGACTCTGGCCCGAGCGCGGACGCATCAGCCATGAGCGTGCTCTCAACATGCTTGAACGCGGCCGCTACCTCCGACAGGGCGGCTGCAGCAACCGAAAGGGCAGCTGCTGCAGCTGACAGGATGGCAACAACAACCGTGACGGGGATAGCAAATGGCGAGAATGGCACATCAGCTATCAGTTCCTCGGCGGTCGCCGTAGCCCTGATGGCGGTCGCCCAGTCCCATCTCGAGGCCTCCCACGCCCATCTCGTGTCGGTCACTACACAAATCACATTTGCCTTCTCCGACACCGGTCGACAACCCACGTCCATTGAGTTGGTAATCGATGAGTGTGCTCGAGCAGGCGTCCGTTCGTCGGCGGCCTCCCTAGCCAAGATTGTGGCCATTCATGCCCGGAGCAAGGCCGCCCACGCCCGGCTCATGGCGGCCTTATCCAAAGAGATGGTGGACAAAGACTGCAAGATGCTGGAGTATGTGGCGATGGATCCCATGGATCTCCTTTCCCCAGAGGTCGTCGAGCAGGAGCTGGTCATCGAGGAGGCGGCGGAGATTGACAAATGCCAGGCGGAATATTAGTCTCTGTCTAGAGCGATGGTGTTTTGTTAGAGTAATGTTTAGGTCAATTAACTAATGTTTATTAGTTGCTCGATTAAGTAAGTGTGGGCAGTGTTGTAGACTCTTTTGTGTAGTACTCAAATTTGCAAGTGTTGTTAAATTAAGCAATGACATCTATGACCAATATAACGAGGGAAATTCGGACCAAAAATTGCCGTCGTATCCCCATTTTCTCTTCCAAATGAACATGAAATGAAAGTACCGTGTGCAAGGTAGTATCCGATATCTTACGCCGGAAGCTTGGAGACCAAAATTTCCACGTTCAGTCTCATCACACATGGGATAAACTATAGGATATGTTTGTGTTGTTGAATATCACACACAGTTATGGTAAAGGTATTGCGTCCGATGTGACTGTGTGCGCTACTTTTTCGTCGTACCGAACGAAATTTTGGGCTGCCGCACAAATATCTACCTCCCCCGCCCCTCGTACCAACCAAAAGCCACATTTCCCCCTGCTTCCCCTTCATTTCCTAAGTTCAAACCTTCACTGCTTGCTTGCAGCGCCGCCTCCTCGCCGGCGACGCTCCTTCCTGCTGCTCGGCCTCATCCATCTAGCCATAGTCAGGTAATCCACACCTTCCCCATACCCCCCCTCCACCCCCTCCTCCTCCATTCCACATGCCCCGACCGCCGGCGTGACACATTCCACCAAAATCACTGGCCTACCCCCCACATAATCGCCGCCGAAAGATATGGTGCATGCAGTATAGCCAGGATCTCAAGGAGCACCTGGCAGCAGAGAAGCAAATCGCGACCGCATGCGCGGATGAGGACGTGATGGCTGCCATGTGTGCTGACCCCCAGATCTTGGAGCAGCACCTAGACGTCGAGGCCACCATGGCCACCTCGCGCGCGGACGCCGCCACGCGGTTGGCTGCTTTGAACAACAGCTCGTTGTGTTTTCTCGAGGGCTCCGTTGTTGCCTTCGACGACGACGACTACGAGTTGTTTTCTCAGCGTGCCCGTGCTTTCCTCAACTCCATAGCCGGCAGGTTGGTGCCCGGACAGGCTGAGGCAACTCACCACTACGAGGAGGGCACCCACGATGTGGAGGCCTCGACATCGTCCAAGCCCATCGTTATCGATATCTCCAACGACGAGGAATATCTTGTTTTTTAAGCTTAATTACTAATGACCTGTGTTCAGCTAGCTACGCCTGTTACGCATGTTTGTTTTACCTGCTGCATGTGCTGCTCCTGCAATATGCAATGTAATGCTACTATGCAATCTGACCTTCTACTATGTTCTATTGTGCAATGTGATGCTCAGTTAACTGTTTGGTCCAATTGTTTTGGTGATCATCTGCAATGTGATGTTCGATTATTGTTGGTACAATTTTGTTTTGTTATGCATGTGAAACATACAATTGCTATATTTCATAGTTCTTAGCACACTTGGCTTTTCCATGTGGCTTGAATTCATATGTTGGATCTGCAATGCGTTTATCTTTCATTAAGATATTTTACTGATAACACGCCAAATCTCACTTACAACCTGATCGATATCTATTCTTAAACACGTTACAGGGGGAACAATGGGAGACATTGAGGTTTACCATCGAGGTTTGCACTTTCATGATCCTTTGGCTAATAGCACATTATTGTGCAATTGCAGGAACCATTCTAATATTTAGGTTTCTAACACTAATTTGGTCTTGCGCATGTAGGTCCTGTCGTAAGAGGTTTAGACCCACTGTTCAACCCATTTTGCATGTGGGGAAATGATGTATTCATGAATATCAGTCAAATCAAGAAACTCAGAAAGATTGTTAAGATAAAGAAACTTGCGAGGAAAAACAACAAGCTGTTTGTCTACACAATGAAGAAGACATCAGTGAACTATACGATGGTACTATCTCTTTTACATTGTCTTTTTTTCCTTTGTGACATTTCAATTTTTTGAAACGAAATTTATGCATATCTTTGTTTCCAGTCCTTTCCAAAGCAGTTCATCGATGAGTACGTCTCAAACCACCTGTATGGTCAAGAGACGAGGAAGGTATTCATACAGCACCCACGGTATAATCTTCAAGTCTTCCTCAAGAGGATGAAGGATGGGCGGGCAACCATCCACAGGCACTGGCATAAAGTTGCAAGAACCTTCGACATAAGCGAAGGCTCAATATTTACCTTCCGCTTCAACAGTTTTCTAGACAAGATTCATCTGTCTATTTACCGTATATGATGCTATTTTCCAAAGGTTTTAGATGTTGCATGTGAAACTCGGTCCTATCATGTAATTGGGTAGCTAGGTAGTATATGCCTATATGATGTTGTACTCTGATGTATTTCAATTATGAAATCCTGGTTGCCGTAATACGAAATGAAATATATTGTGTGCTTGATATGAAGTGTCAATTTGTTTGTTTACTAGCTGGATTATAAATAATAGAGCAATTAGCCTGATTATTGGGGTTTCATATTGCAGACGGTTTTTCATAGAACACCGTCAGCGATGACCTCAACAAACCCACACGGTTTCTGGAAAATTGGCGTGTTGGATCTGTGAACAATCACACACGACTTCTGGGCGCAAACTGTGTGCGTTAGAACACCCATTCGCAAACGTTTTCACATAAACGTGTGTGTGATGGACAGCCCTATGCCAAACAATTTCTTCTAGGCATATGTATTTGAGACTACGTCACGGAAAGGGGTTAAAAACCGTTTGTATAGCAGGCGCCTGCACTAGTGTCATCTTGAGTTGGGAGCCATCCTTGTTGTTTGGTACTCTTCTCACCTACATGGGTTAGCCCACACAAGGAACAAATACAAGGATATCTATGGACATGGAGTGAAACACATATCAGATGATGTCCATTGATTCATTATTTACCTTGTCCCTTGCTTACCAATGAGGGATTTGTGAATCCCTGAACTATTGCATGAGGTTAGAGTTGATTGCATTAGTTCTTGCCAATGATCAATGTGAGTGAATTTTGTTGACGGATTCATCCCTCAAGAACTTCTCTAGTTCTTCTTCTTGGGGATCCACATCAACTTGATGGGGGGTCCTTGGAGTTGAAGTAGCACTTGATGAAGTAGAGCGTGTAGTAGCTTTGGGAACCTTGACCATGGCTTGTGATTCTTCTTAAAATGAGTCAATGTCCTCTTGTAGCTTGTCTTTGCCCTTGAGATTGTGGTCTTGTGGTGGAAGATCATCTTGAGCTTTTGTTCCCTTAGAGAGAGTAGGATCATACTTCTCCTTTTGGGGAACAAACTTCGTCTTGGGGTATTGACCTTCTTCCCATTCAACTCCATTAGCATTGAACTTTCGTTCATAGCCAATACCTTGGTTCTTCCGGTGCCATCCTTGCTTGCGCACAATCTCCTCAAATTGCTTACTTCCAACAAGACTCTTGTAGATACCGTTTTCTATAACTCCTTTCAATAAATCGTTTTCTTGCTCAAGTGTAACTTTGCTAAGAGGATCATTTGTGGAATCAATAGAAGTACTAGTAACAACATCATTGGATTTAGCATTAGTGTTGTTGTTACTAGATGAAGAACTTTTCTTGCCTTTATTAATAGTTTGCTTAGATTTAACTTGTGACACAAATATAGACAAGAGTAGTCGTTTGGCAAGATAAAAAGAACTCTTCTTTCGAAGGTCGTCATTGATAGCTTTAAGAAACTCATGCTCTTGCTCCAAATTTAGCTTCTCGAAGCGTAGCTTCTCATGAGTTCTTAAAAGCTCTCTATGATCTTCTTGAGTAGATTCATGAGCTATCTTAAGAGTGTTTAGTTCTTTAGTTAGACGCTCAATCTCCTTCTTATCATCATCACGCGACATATCTTGACTAGCATGATTATTATCAAGTTCATTTTGACTAACATCACTAGTTTTATCAAAGAGCAAGTCATCATCTCCTAGTAAGTCATCCTCATCACTATTAAAGTCAATGTATTTGGGGTGTGATACCTTGGGGCATTTAGCCATGAAGCAACTTCCACTTCCTTCATTTGGTGAATCAAATATGTCATAGGAATTGGAGGATACGAGTGCTAGTCCGGAACACCTTCATCCTGACTATAGTCGGAGTTGGAGTGGTAGCTTCTCTCGGACTGGTTGTCAGAATCGGAGCTGGAAACCCATTCACCAACATGAGATTGATGTCTTCTTGTGTAGCTCTTGGTATACTTGTCCTTCTTCTCCGAGTCCTTGCTTCTCCGGGAGGGTCTTCGTTCATAGCGATCTTCTCTACTCCTTCTCTCTCTACGAGGTGACTCGTCTCTTGAGCTTCTTCTTCTAGGTGACTCTTCTGTTCTCTTGTGGGGAGTCGTGCACTCATTGGAAAAGTGTCCGGGTCTTCCACAATTGTAGCAATTCCGGTCACGACTAGAGGAACGCTTCTCTTCATATCTTGAGTTTGAGCTTTTCTCTTTGCCTCTATTCTTGTAGAATTTGTTGAACTTATTGACGATGAGGCTTATCTCTTTATTTGTAACAAGGTTGTTACTTGAGGTGGCGGGAGTGTCATTTGTAGCTTTGTATGCACCGCTTGACTTGGTGTGAAGCTCTTATTTGTCCTTGAGTGACATTTCATGAGAGACAATCCTTCCAATGACTTCTGTGGGCTTGAGATATTTGTAGTTTGGCATCATTTGGATCAATGTGCACACAGTGTCGTACTTTCCATACAAGGCTCTAAGGATCTCCTTGATGATGAATTTGTCGGTCATCTCTTCACTTCCTAAGCCGACAATCTCATTTGTGATGAGAGCAAGCCTAGAGTACATTTCCGCTACTCCTTCACCATCCTTCATCTTGAACTTGTCAAGTTGACTTTGTAGCACATCCAACTTAGATTCCCTGACGGATTCGGTTCCTTCGTGCATATCAGCCAAAGTATCCCAAATTTCCTTTGCATTCTCAAGACGACCTATCTTGTTGAACTCTTCGGGGCATAAGCAGTTGAATAGAATGTCGCATGCTTGAGAGTTGTATTGCAACATCTTCAATTCTTCTGCGGTCGCTTCACGATCCGGTTCCTTTCCATCACCAATGAATTCACCTTGCAATCCAACACGAACAACATCCCAAACAGCGAGGTTATGACCAAGAATATGCATTTTCATTTCGTGCTTCCAACTAGCAAAGTTTGTACCATCAAAATATGGACCTCTACAATGATAATTTCCCTTACTAGACGCCATACTCTCCTAGGTTGTGAAACCAATGCAATGGAGACCAAATCTCTGATACCACTTGTAGGATCCAAAGTATGTCTAGAGGGGGGGTGATTAGACTACTTGACCAAAATAAAAATCGAGCCTTTTCCCAATTTTAAATGGCAAGTTTTAGCAATTATATGAAGTCAAGCACACCCTACACATGCAAGTCTAAGAGTATAGCAGCGGGGGAGTAAAGACAAGCACATATAAGTAGAGGGAAGGGATAGGAGGATAAAACGCAATGGGGACTCGAAGATTTTTCCCGTGGTTCCGATATGTGGTGCCATCGTATGTCCATGTTGATGCAGACTTGAACACACGGAGGGTAGCGGTCGCGAGAGTCCACGGAGGGCTCCACCCATAAGGGTCCACAAAGTAGCAACCTCGTCTATTCCATCACGGCTTACATCCATGAAGGACTAGCCTCACTCGGGGTAAATCTTCACGAAGTAGGCGATCTCCTTGCCCTTACAAACTTCTTAGTTCAACTCCACGTGAAGTCGGAGGCTCACAAGCGACACCTAACCAATCTAGGAGACACCACTCTCCAAAAGGTAATAGATGTGGTATGAATGATGAACTCCTTGCTCTTGTGCTTCAAAAGATAGTCTCCTCAACACACAATCACTCTCTCACATATTTGGCTTGGTAGAATAGGTTGATTGGGTGAAAAGCAACTTGGGGAGGCTAGAAATCAAGATTCATATGGTTGGAGTGGAAGATCTTGATCTCAACACATGAGTAGGTGGTTCTCTCTCAGAAAATGGATGGGACAAGTGTTGGTCTTTTCAGAGTGCTCTTTCTGCGAATGAGGGGGAGGTGGAGGGTATATATATGCTTCTCCAAAAATCCAACCGTTACAACATTATTACCCAACTCGGTGGAACCGAAGCAAAAACTCGGTTGCATCGACTAGTGCAAAATGTGGCAACTTTTGGCGTTTCGGTGAGACCGATATATAAATCTCGGTGAGTCCGATTTTGTCTGGCCTAGGTAGTTCCCAGTTTTGGTAGCACCGATTCCTAAAACTCCAAAATTCCGAATCTTAGAAACTGGTTACCCGAAAGTTAGTCACTGATTTCGGTTGCACTGAAATCAAACTTGGTGTCACCGAGAGGTTAGGGTTTGGCTCTAGACTCTATCTAGAGTGAAACTCGGTAGGACTGAATACGGAATATTGGTGGCACCAAATTTGAGTGTTAGGGTTTGGACAGAATATTTTTCCGGGAGTATTCGTGAGTGTTTTTGGTGGCTAATTCTAACCACTTGAGCAACCAGATCATCATGGATACCTCATCCCCTTTTAATAGTATTGGCTTTCCTATGGACTCAAATGTGATTTCTCACAAACTCAAAATGTAGAGTCTTGAAGCTTGTTGCCATTTGATGTTCCTTGCATCTAGGGGATCTGCTCACAATCCTTTGCCAATCCATTCATTGAACTTTTCCTGAAATATGCTTGATAAGATCATTAGTCCAATGAAATGTATGTTGTTATTAATTACCAAAACCACCTAGGGAGAAGTTGTGCTTTCAACGATTTGGCTAATATTCTATTCACTCTCCAATATTTAAGTCTTTGTTACTGTTTGCACACTCCATTCTTTATTAAGATGGTTATTTAATGCAGGATCTATCAAGGGATGGCGAGGCCAACAATACAACCGGTGGTGTGCGGAGTGGTGTGATATCCTACTCAGTACTCATCATATTTTTCATTATGTTGTATCAGATGTAGCTAGGTTCATTCAATTGATGTTTTTAAATGTAAACTTATGGGGTAAATTCTTATCCTCTTCCCAGGCAGTTCCACCCGAAGAGAACACTTCTCTACAACCACAAGGTTCTCATTCAAATGCCACACAAGGCTAAACAGAGAACTACGGACAGAGGTTTCTCCTATAGGATCCCTAGCATAAGTACTCATCCCATAAATTCATAAATAAAAATACCAAGTGAAGTACGAAACTACTTCATTTCCACAACATAATTTACATATGGTTTTTTTCTTTCAGGAGGCCTCGAAGGATTACACAAACTAAAAAGTATACCTTATTCTTCTTGGCGATTACAACACCTTCGATATGGTGGCTATTCTACAAGTGGTGGTGGTACTACTACTAAGGTGAGAGTGCTCTGGAGGCTGCTCTTCTTGCTCGAGGCTCTGGACTCTGTCTCGTCTATGTATGCTCCTTTGAAGTCAGCTTCTCCTTTTACAGTCGCGAGGGAGGCCCTTAGGAGCCTTCTCCTCTTTATTCAAATGGCATGCGTGGATGAGGATGCTTCACGAGAGCGGTCGACAAGCTGATGGCTTCTCGTTACTCACATTGCGGCCTTCTCACCTTCTCGTTACTCACATTGCAGCCTTCTGAGTTCTCGTTACTCACACCATTGGCTTGACTCAAACTTCTGCCTTCTTCTGCGATGCATTTGGCCATGCTTAAGCTTGCTCTTACCTATTCATTTTTTTAGTTGAGGGTCTTCCCCTCCAATATAATTGAAAACACATTATCAAATATTCGTATTTGCTCCTATTTGAGATTTTTTATGGGACACAGACACACACACATGCACACACGCACGCACGCGCGCACACACACACACACACACACACACACACACCAGGGATTGAACCCATGACTTCTCGGTACACATCATAGCTGCTAGCCACTCAGCCACGAGCCCGTTCGTGCAAAGGAAGAAGGCGCGACATACTTGAGGTATGTGCGTCGGGTTTTCCACTTTTTCTGCATTATTTTGTTTTTGGTTTTTTCTTTATTGTTTACGGGTTTTCTTTGTTTATTTCTCTGTTTCTACCATTGTTCCTTGTTTCTTTCTTTATTTTCACTAGTTTTTTCCTTTTTTTGGGTTTTGTTTCTTTCTTTCATTTTTTTCATCCATTTTCTTTATTTATTTATCTGTTTTCACTGTTTTCATTCTTTTTGCATTGTTTTTTTCGTATTTTTCTTATTCTATTGTGTTGATTTCTTTTGTTTTATTGCGTTTCTTCGTTTTTCTTCTCAATTTTTTGTTTGGTTTTCTTTTTTCTTCTCCATTTTTCTTTTTTCTTTTTTTCTTATGTTTGTTTTCATTTTCACACTATATTTTTGTATATGTCAAAAACATTTTTTTAATAAGTGATCATCATTTTTTATATACACGTTCAACATTGTCCAACATTTTTCAAATACTTGTTCATCATTTTAATATGTACTCAATGTTTTTCAAATATTTGTTCAATATTTTTGAAATACCTGTTTAACGTTTTTAATACTTATTAAACATTTATAAAATACTTGTTCAACATTTTTAACACTTATTCAACATTTTCAAATACCTATTCAACATTTTTCACATAGTCGTTCAACATCTTTTAATAATTATTTAACATTTTCCAGATACTAGTTCAACATTTTTAATATTTATTCAACATTTTGAAATACTTTTTTAACATTTTTTTAATTCTTTCTCAACACTTTTTAATATTTATTCAACATTTTTCAAATATTTTTTGAAGAGTATTTATTTATATATATATATATATATATATATATATATATATATATATATATATATATATATATATTTTAAAGTGTAAATAAAGGTAAAAAAATAAAGCAAAAAACAAGAACAGAAAAAATAAAAAAACAGGCCATGGCTTCCCTCGTGGCTGGGCCGGCCCATATGGGGAGGATTCCTCCTTCTCTCGTGTAAGGCGATAAATAGGGACGCCCAACAGCAGCTGCCTGAAGCCCTATATCATCATCATTTGGAGCCGTCGCACATGCAGACTATGTGGCCAATTTTTTTTATTTTTTTTTAGAAGAACGTGGCTAATTGTTCGGCTTGCTTGTCACGGCCTCTTTCCAAGAAATGAACCCATTATCCTACACCGGCCTCTATCCAGACGCTTCTTCTTCTGTTGTCGTCTCCGGAAACCCTAACCAGAGGACGCTGACCACTCGCCGCCACTATCCCCATCCAGATCCATCCTCGTTAGCTTTCGCCATGCCATCGGCAGCTTCCTCGCTCATGCGGTTCGTTAGTGCCGCTCGCTCAGCTGCGGCGACCGCATCTCGCTTCGCCCGCGTAGCTGAACGAGCGGCCCTCTCCACGAAGGCGGTGGCGGTCGAATGTCACGCTCCCAGCTTGGGTTCCCACCGTGCCGCCTCCGTAGATCTGCGTCTGCACCGTCCTCCCGTCGTCGTTCCTCCCCCCGCTATGACCACACCTGCCTCCCAGATGCTCAGCAACTCCAAAGGTAAAATCCAATGCCTGGCTGATTAGAGCAGGAGCATGGTTTGGGACCCTTGGACATCATGGGTAGGGAACGGGAACGGGATTGCCCATCTTCGGTTGTTTTCCTTTCATTTTTATGAAGTCCGGACGATTTACCATTTTATAGCCTGCGAGAATCCACTATTTTATTATTTTATTAAACATAACTGCCTTTGCCCAGCTGAACCCATCTGAAGCTCAAGTGGGGGAATAAGATAACATGCTATTGGCGTTCTTCTCGCACCTCTTAGTCTTACTAGTACTGCATCAGACGCCGTGTATTAAATTGTAATTCGACAGAAGACTTACTTTTCTTTTTTTAATAGAACAAATGCCGGAAGGTAAGGTGAAGTTTGTGGTAGAGGAGAAAGACCTTGAGTCAGACAAAACACTTTGGGCCTTGTATGAGCGCTGGTGTGAGGCTTTCAACCAGAAGCGTGACCATGATGAGAAGGTTCGCTGGTTCAACACATTCAAGAAGACTGTCCTGCACATCCACAACAAGCCTAATGTGGGCTACAGAAGGGGAATAACCAAATTTGCTGATGGAAAGCTAAGGAAGCCCTGTTGCTCAGATCTGCTTGATCTTAAGATTGGAAAGGAGGTTGACCATCCAGTTCAAGCTATCACAGATGACAGTGGCAAACTTTACAAGCGAGTCTTCGCTGATTATAAACTGGTTCAAGACAGATTGTATGTCCATTTACCCAAGGGGGTTGATGTGAAAACCATCACCAGCAACCCCGAATGGGCCGAGCTGGAATCCTATTACTCCACCAACCCTGAATACTAAGTTGTGCTATGCTGAATTCGTTGGTTGTCCTTCTGCCAAATAACACATCTGTACTAAGTTGTGCTTTGGCAATGCATGTTTATGCTTAATAATATGTGTAAGCTATGTGTATGCAGACTATGCTAATGCTTTTGTAAGATATTTTGAAGTTTGTCTTGAGGTATTATAATTATCTGGGACTCATCATTTGGTCGAAATGAAATCGAGTACAGTGTTTGTGGAATTCTTTCCAAACTAGACCACCCTCTGGCAAGAGGTATCTGGTGCTGACATCCGATTGTCAATGTTGCCGGATGGATGGTGGCATTCTTGTGCGTGATATCTTGGTTGCGTGTGTTTGATGGATGCTGCGTCGGGCACTTGTGGGTGTGTATATGCTGAGGAGAAGCACGCAGCAGATGTGCTGAGCGGCATTACAGATTGACTATCTGAATTGGCCTCACCCCAGCGTGTCTGTTTGGTTTGGGCAGCATGCTATAGGGCTGCTGTTGGAGGCTTTTTTCGGGCTCCCAAGTGAAAAAAAAAACGTTTTTTAAGCACGGCTGTATTTTTAGAGCCAGCTGACTGCAATAATTTCTTTGCAAACCCCTGCTTGCCAGCAATGCCATAGTTTGTGAAACTCTGTAACCTTCAGGGTTACTAGGGGGGCACGGCGTGGTCACCGCGCCCGTGTTTCACCCATTATTGGCTGAACAATAGTCTAAACTGCATAATACAGTAAGTTTTGTTAAATTTAGATAGGAAGTACATGGTGGACACTTTTAGTTGTTTATTAATTGCATGGTACGAGCATCTACATCCGGACGCCCTAAACCTGCCTCAAACGCTTCGGCGGACTGTCCAGTCACTGACCGGTCAGAAAAATGCGACCCAGACGGGTGTCCCAAACGTCCGGTCTGACTGACATCCCTCATATTTAGCCTAAATCTAGGGCGGATATGGAAGTACCTGGGCGCGTCTGACCAACGGGTCTACCCATCCGACCAACGGGTCTACCCATCCCAAATTGCATGAAATCCATTCATTTGTTCTCTTCTCTTCTTCCTCCTCCGCGACTGCTGCAAAAGGATTACTTTGCTTTGGACCCAACTTTGGGACGATTCACGGTTTCATCGCCATTTTCGCATGCGGAAATCATTTTTCTTTTGCGCATTGTGGAGGGAGTGGAGGTTTATGATGATTACTTCAACTCATAAGGGATTGCTGCAGCCAACTTTCTTTCTCTTCTAAGTAGAAATACATAGCTGCTCCGATGATGCTTGCATTTGGTACTGCCGCAGATGCCGTTGGTGAGATGGTCTGAATGGGGGAGAACACATGCCTGAAGACAATCGTCAAGTTTGCCCGCGCGGTTGTCCAGGTATTTGGAGCAAAGTATCTAAGAGAACCAAATGTGATGGACACAGAGAAATTGTTGGCTATTGAAGAGGCCAGAGGGTTTCCAGGAATACTCGGATCAATTGGTTGTAAGCTTTGGCAATGGAAGAACTGCCCCAAAGGTTTGCGAGGAATGTATCAAGATCACATCAAAGAGGCCACCATCATAATAGAAGCAGTAGCATCGCATGACTTGTGGATTTGACATGCTTTCTTTGGAATGCCGAGTTCTCACTTCCCCATCAACGTGCTTCAACGGTCTCTGTTGTTCAGGAGGCTTTGTAATGGGGAATCGCCGCCGTGCAACTACACTGTTAACGATAGTGACTACAACATGGGATACTATCTTACCGATGCCATCTATCCTCAATGGGTGTTGTTGTGAAGACCATTTTGAATCATACGACAACAAACAAAAGCACTTTGCAGAGGAAGCAGCTAGGAAGGATATGGAGAGGGCATTCGAAGTGCTTCAAGCTCATTGGGGAATCGTTCGTGAAGCTGCAATGACGTGGAAATCAGAAACTTTCTGACAACTGATGACATGTTGTGTTATTTTGCACAACATGATTGTCGAAGATGAAGATGATGGTGTTGCCCAAAGCAATGATTTTGAAGCGTCCGGAGAACAAGTTCAAATCCTGAAGATCAAGATGCAAATCAACTTATTAACTTTCTACACATGCATCAGAATATTCGAGATCATTAGGTGCATGCACAACTACTCCATGATCTTGTGGAGTCTATGTGAACCTATAATGAAAACCAAAGAGTTGATGATTGAGTTGTGCACTTTAAATAAAATTTATATAAGAACTATGTATTTTCGCTGCCAAATATTTGTTATTTACGTGTAACATTGAGATGTATGACGGATTTGAGATATGTGGATGCCGGGCACGAGATTTGAGTGGCCGTCCGGATACGTCCGCGGACATGCCCGGACGCGTCATAGGGTGCCAGATTTGGCAACTCCGGCATGCTCTAAAGCTAGTGTCGTGCGTTCTTTTATAAAAAGAAATTGGAACACATGGGATCGAGCATACACAAAACAACACTGACATGTTGATTACTTCAGTAGTCAACCAAGTACGTAGTAACAGAGGTTAAGTCTTAAACTCACAATACATAACCATGACATGGACCACACGATCCAAGCTACACTGGTCTTCAACTACAGCGTCTACAGTCTGAACTAAGAAATACATGAATTGCCATTTTTAGCAGAGTACATCCTTATTCATTCATATGAGAAGCCCTTTTGCTCTTCGTCGCTCCATTTGCTGTCCTTTCTGACCGTTTGGAGGAAAGAGCTTTGTTGCTGCTTGCCTGAATGTATAACATACCATCAGTGAAGACTCAAAGTCTTATAATTGGCGCATTTGGATATTCTTGATTTCGGGCTCACCTTTTGTTTGAGTTTGGCTCGCTGGGTAGATCACTTGCAGCCTTCTCCTTCTTTTCCAGTGATGTGCTTGTATCTTGGGTTTACTGACAATTGATAGCGTAAGTTTGTAAAATACGAAGCTAAAACAACATGTGTGATACAACAAAGCCTACCTTATGAGTGACCGAAGGAGGCGACTGTTTTTTCTTTGAGCTTGATTCAGTAGGTGAAGGTGTTGCATTGAGATCACTCCGTTTTGTGTCTTGTTGATGTAGTTTCAGAGAAAGAACAATGGGCATCTCCGTGTGGCATCAAAGAAGTACCAACTGACAATGGCATTGAAGAACTACCGACTGACAGAACGGCTGATGTCGCTATCTCTCGTAAAAGCTGAACTCTTTTCCCATGATGGCTTTGCGATGCTCTCCAAAGAGAATTTTTGTCCAAAAGAACCACTTGCCAAGTCGAATTGCCAAAAAAGACCACCTCCAGAACAAATTGACAGAAAGGACCAGCTGCATCGTGGCGGCAGGTGCGCTAGCCGACACGTGGAACCTGCCGCCACATGCGCCAGCGGCAGCTCCTGCCGCCACGAGCGCAGGCGGCAGCCGGCTTAACATGTTTTTTCATCCGGGCAGCAGATGCAACGGAACGGACCAAAGTGGTGGGCCCTGCCGCCAGGCAGCGAGGCGGCAGCTACTGCTGCTGCGCGCGCGCCGCGATAGGTGACAGGCCAGGTGGGCCCTGCCGTCACTGCCCGAGCTCGAACCCTTTCAAAAGCGTATCAACTTGGAGAAACTTGCTAGTACTAGTACGTACTTGGTTAATGGATAGAGCCCTTTTCTTCCGGCCAGCAGTTCATACGACTCGAGCTAGAGGTTAAACTGATTTGAGAACGTAATTTACGAGTTTGTACGGCGAAACGGCCAAGTAACCTGACAGTACTCGTCTGTCCGCCGTATGTACGCAGCCGCACTAAACAATAGCCCAGCCCGACGCCCTGCGCTAGCGGCGCGGATTAAACAAAGTGGCATGGCCATCGCGCACAGGGTGCCGCTGCCAGCCTGCCACGCAACGGCTGCCGCCTCGGGCCGTGGCGGCAGGGCCCACCTGGCCTGGCGCGGCGTGCGTGCAACAGCCGTAGCTGCCGCTTCGCTGCATGGCGGGGGGGCCCACCATTCCGGTCCGTTCCGTTGCAACTGGCGCGTGAACGAAAGAACCTGTTTAGCCCGGGCTGCCGCTGCGACTGTGGATTGCCGCCAGTGCATGTGGCGGCAGGTGCCACGTGTCGGCTGGCGCACCTGCCGCGACGGTGCAGCTGGTCTTTTCTGTTAATTTGTTCTGGAGGGGGTCTTTTCTGACAATTCGATTCGGCATGTGGTCCTTTTGGACAAAAATTCCTCCAAAGACTGCAAATTCTGTCAACTTTGCTCCCTCAATATTGATGTGCTCCACATCTACGACATGGAGTATAATCTTATACCTGTAATAGTATATTCATAATTTACGATTGGCTCTACATGTTTATTTTTGTGGCTTTATGAGGAAATTACCTCACAAGTGGTTTGGGAATGGTGCACGCGGAATTTCTGTATATGTCATTCTCTTTTTTCATTTTTCTTCAGCATTCCTTGCATCCCACATACCACCAGTCGTCTTCACCTGACACTATCTCAGTAACTTGGATCTTCGATGTGTAAAATTCGCCCTGCACAATATGACATAGCATTAAAATGTAATGAAAGCATTTTTCGAAATGGAAATACTGTTTAATTCTCCCCCCTGTTCATCAATATAGGACGTTTTAGATGAACAGAGGGAGTACATGGTAATTACCACCATATCTGCTGGCTCCAATTAAGCCAAATATGTAAAAGAAGTGCTTCGGCACACCCCCACCCCCACAAACTGTAGAAGGGCAAATGGGTCATTTCAGTGGTTCGTATACCCACCTCGTTTTGTACGTATCAGCCGGCCGTAGCAATACGCGCGGCCATGCAAAGAAAAAAAACACGATCACGCCCGCGTGCCGCCCGCTTAGGGAAAAAAGAAACTTGCACGATCTATCTTCTCCCGCCCGGCGATCACGCGGCTCCCGATCCAGTTCCCAACTGGCCGATCGCTGTCGGTGGCCGGACGTGTGGAAGACCGCCGTCGCCATTGAGTACTTCTCCCCTTCCCACGCCGCTTGTCACCGTCCATGTCGCACGACACGGTCCCTGCCGTCGGTGACTGGCACGACGTCGGACGCCGCGTCCTTGCCGTCGGTGACTGGCACGACGTCGGACGCCGCGGCCGCCGCCAGTCGCCGTAGTCGTCCCTCGCCGCGGATCCAACACATAACCCCGTGGGTGGCTTCCTCGTCTTCATGTGACTGCCGTCCTGAATCCCGCCGCAGGCCTTGTTGGCCTTGAGCAGCAACGTGGACACCGCCGCGTAAGGTTTGCGATCCAAGCTTCGAGGGATTGAAATGAGTTAGATTTTGTTAAAGAGAAATCTGATTCAGTAGTTTTGATCTTCTTGTTCATTAATCGGCATGACCCACTGTATGAAATGATGTGCACTGTTACTAGTGAGGTGTGTTGACAAGAACCAAGAAACTGCATTAACGGGCGATGAGATTGGTACTGATGAGATCACTCGGACCGATAAAGACACTCAACAAAGATGACGACAGCAGTGACAACGAGTCGTGGTCGTCATATGATATCTTGCCTTCGGAGGATTTTGCAAATAACTAACATGGTGCAAATAGTGAAAAGTAAGTTACGTCTATTTTGATTACAATTTTGAATTAGCATGGCTAATTATTTGTGTATGTTTAATAATTTACAGGAAGATATGGAAGTTGACAATGAGCAAAACAATTTTGAGGAATCATCGCCGATAACTTGAGCCAGGTTTGTTAAAACATGTCGTACGATGCACAATAGTATGATATAAATGATAGTAATTGACATAGCTTCATATGTAATTTTGTAGGAGGGGTCAGATGGTCCTAGTGATGATCACGACGAGGCAGAGATGGACATTGAGGAGGCTCAAAACCACCACCAGCTACTGGAGACACATTGGAAGGTCATGGCTATGACGTTTCGTTCCCAGGGGGATACATATAATTTTTACAACGCTCACGCAAAAGAGTGTGGGTTCAGCATCAGAAAAGAGAAGGTGAAATGAGGGAAAGGTGCGTGTGCAATTATACGGTACAGACACTTCCTTTGATCGAGGGCAGGGAGAAGGCAGCACAAATTCATAACCATGGAGGGCCGCAACCGCAGGCTTAGACCCGAGACTCATTGCGAGTGTGGTGCGCATATATATGGTGGTGAAGTTTGACAGAGCACGTGGAGTTTGGTTTGTCGCGACATTCGTGGTCGATCACAACCACGAGTTGGCTTGACCCGACGAGGTCCCATTTCTGTGGTCACACAAACGGATTGGAGATGTCAAGAGGGCAGATATTGGCGATGCAAGGGGCTGGGATTATAAAGCATTTAATAGTGGACAACTTTATCAGCATGTATGGTTCGTACGATAAGTGTGGACTTATTAGGCGTGATGTTTACAATCTGTGCTACAGAGAGAAAATGAAGCTCATTGCAATGGGTGATGCTAAGACGGCAGTGGGCATCATGAGGAGCAGAAAGGCTAAGGACCCTGATTTCTTTTCTGAGTATGTGCTTGATAAGGAAGGGCGGTTGAAGAGTATGTTCTGGTGCGATGCAAAGTCGCGGAGGAACTATCAGGACTACGGAGATGTGGTTGTGTTTGATAACACTTATAAGATGAACAAATATGGTATGTTGTTCATCCCCTTTGTCGGTGTTAATAACCACCGTTGCTCCACCGTGTTTGGTTGCGCCATAGTGTCTGACAAGAACGAAGGGATGTACGTGTGTCTGCTCCAAACATTTATGAGGGCAAACTGTCAGCTGAAGCTAAAGTCAATTATCACAGACGGTGATGTTGCAATGATCCGAGCAATTCGGAGTGTCCTTTCAGATGTGTTCCATTGTCTTTGTTCGTGGCATATCGAGAAAAGTATGCAGAGGCACCTACATTACAAGTCACTGGATGAGTTCACACTAGTGCAGGCGGCTCCTATACAAACGGTTTTTACCCCCTTTCCGTGACGTAGTTTTAAACCTTCACCTTGCCTGTGTGGGCGATAGGGGGGACCTATCCCACACGACACAGATGAATCTTCGGCGATGCCTCCGTCCGGTCACACACGCCACGCAAAATAGAGCGTGTGCGATTGGGAGCACAATCACAAACAGACATATTGAAGAAGTCGTGTGAGATGTGTTTAGCATGTCACACAGGGAATCCCAAAGATATGTTTCCATTCATATTATACATCACACACAATTTTCTGCATAACGTCGTCTGTGATAGGGGTGGCTATCACACACGGTGCCTAGAAGAAACTGTGTGGCATAGGGCTGTCCATCACACACACTTTTATGTGGAAACATTTGTGAAAGGGTGGCCTAACACTCACAATTGTCGTCAGGAAGCCATGTGTGATTATTCACTGATCCAACACTCCAACTTTCCAGAAAACGTGTGGGTTGGTTGAGGCCATCGCTCACGGTGTTTTCTGAGAAACCGTCAGCAATAGGAAACCCCAATAATCAGCCTAATTGCTCTATTATTTATAATCCCGTTAGTAATCAAATTGACACTTCATATCAAGCACACAATAAATTTCGTTTCGAAAAATTGAAATGTGGCAAAGGAAAAAATACAAGGTAAAAGAGATAGTACCATCCTATAGTTCACTGATGTCTTCTTCATTGTGCAGACAAACATCTTGTTGTTTTTCGTCGCTAGTTTCTTTATCTTAACAATCTTTCCAAATTTCTTGATTTGAATGATATTCATGAACACCTCATTTCCCCACATGCAAAATGGGTTGAACAGTGGGTCTAAACCTCTTACAACAGGGCCTACATGTGTAAGACCAAATTATTAGTAACCTAAATATTAGAATGGTTCCTGCAATTGCACAATAATGTGCTATTAGCCAAAGGATCATGAATGTGCGAACCTCGATGGTAAACTTCGGTGTCTCCCATTGTTCCCCCTGTAACATATTTAAGATAGATATTGATCAGTTTATAAGTGAGATTTCACGTGCTATCAATAAAATAGTCACTAAAAAAATAAACGCATTGCAGATCCAACATATTAATTCGAGGCACATGGAAAAGCCAACCGTGCTAAGAACTATGAAATATAGCAATTGTATGTTTCACATGTATTTAGTATATCCAAATTTGATTCACTTCCCACATGCATAACAATACAAAATTGTACTAACAACAATCGAAAATCACATTGCAGATGATCACCAAAACAAATGAACCAAACAGTTAACTGAGCATCACATTGAACAATAGAACATACTAGAAGGTCAAATTGCATAGTAGCATTACATTGGATATTTCACTAGAATTTCTTAAGGAAAGGCATGAGCAGTACATGCAACAGGTAACCAAACATGCTTAACAGGCGTAGCTAGCTGAACAGAGGTCATTAGTAACTAAAGCTAAAAAACAAGCTACTCCTCGTCGTCCCAGATATCAATAATGATGGGCTTGGAAGAGAGCGAGGCCTCCACATCGTGGGTGCCTTCCTCATAGTGGTGAGTGGCCTGAGCCTGTTCGGTCACCAACCTGCCGGCTCTGGAGCTGAGGAAAGCACGGGCACGCTGAGAAAACAACTCGTAGTCTTCGTCGAAGGCACGAGCGGAGCCCTCGAGAAAACACCACAAGTTGTTGTTTAAAGCAGCCAACCGCATGGCGGCGTCCGCACGCGAGGCATCGACGGTGGCCTTGACAGCGAGGTGCTGCTCCAAGATCTAGGGGTCGTCACGCAAGGCAGCCATCGCGAACTCATTCACCCATGCAACCGCGATTTGCTTCTCCGCTGCTAGATGCTCCTTGAGATCCTGGCTATACTGTATGCACCATGTCTTTTGGCAGCAATTAATTGGGGGATGGGCCAGTGATTTTGGTGGAAGGTGTTGTGCCGATGGTCGGGGCATGTGGAATGGAGGAGGATGTGGTGGAGGGGGAGGGGGTATGGGAAGGAGTGGATTACCTGACTAGATGGAGGAGGCCGAGCAGCAGGAAGGAGCATCACCGGAGAGGAGGCGGCGCTTCAAGCAAGCAGTTAAGGTTTGAACTTAGGAAAGGAAGGGAGAGCAGGGGGAAATGTGGCTTTTGGTTGGTACGAGGGGTGGGGGAGGTAGATATTTGCGCGACAGCCCAAAAGTTTCGTTCGGTGCGGACAAACTACTTTTATCTGAACTGTGTGTGATATCCAACATCACAAACGAATCCTATAGTTTATCTCGTGTGTGATGAGACCGAACGTGGAAATTTTGGTCTCCAAGCTTCCAACGTAACAAATAGATATTGGATACTACACTGCACACGGTACTTGTATTTCATTTTCATTTGGAAGAGAAAATGGGGATACAGCGGCAAATTTTGGTCCGAATTTCCCTCGTTATGGTGGTCATCCACGTCATTGCTTAATTTAACATCACTTGCAAATTTGAGTACTACAAAAAAGAGCCTACAACACTGCCCGCACTTACTAAATCGGCCAATTAAACATAGTTAGTTAACCTAAACATTACTCTAGCAAAAGACCAATGCTCTAAACAGAGAATAATATTCCGCCTGGCACTCGTCGATCTCCGCCGCCTCCTTGATGTCCAGCTCCATCTTGACGACCTCCGTGGTAAGGAGCTCCATGGCATCTGTCGTGGGAGTAATACTGACAGTAGTACGGGGGGTACGCACGAGCGAGGGCGAAGCCCAGGTACGATGTAAGTGTAACACTCGGAATTTGTTCAGGCCCCACTCGGAAGTGGTAAAGACCCTACGTCTCGAGCCATGAGGCTTAGTGTTTGCTTGATATGAGAATGTGATTACAAGGAGTTCGTAACCCTCGCTCTGGCGCCCGGGGGTGGCTTATATAGAGTGCGCCACCACCGGCCGAGCGCCATCACTAGGGCAATAAATGCCAGTAACAGCTGGAGTTATTGGAAACGGCTGAGTTAACTACTGGCGTTACAGGTAACGCCATATTCTTGGTTTATTTATGTGGGTTAAGTCCCTCGAATGTTGTCGTCCTGGCGTCGCTTCTGCTTCCGTTTGACCGAGTGCGGCGTCATGGCCAAAGCATGTCCGAGTGCTCTTGAGGATCCGAGTGGATATGAAAGAAAGGTCCGAATGCCATCGTAGTCCGAGGACTCCTATGATAGTGGGGCCCTCGGGTGGGCCCCAAATGTCTGGTCTTGACCCTACCTCAGGTAGGTGACCTCATTAGTAGCCCCCGAATCGGTTGAGGTTTCGGAGGACGATTGAATGACGTATCATGACATCGTCGGCGTCTCATGGACGTCGAAAAACAAAACATGTCGTTTTTCACTCGACCTTTTGACCTTAACTGATTCAAGTTAAACTGAACCCAAATGACCCAGAGCGGTCGATCCGCTCGAGCCACTCGGCTAGAGTTGGGTTTGCTCTCGGGAGAGTCTGTCTATAGACTCGGGCGTAAACTTGTACAAACTTTAGACAGATTCTGATGAAAGACGTTGGACTCTCGGGTGTTCTCGTGGTAGTTGACACTGCATCCGAGTGATCAACGAATCTTCTTCGCACATTTGACAAGTCCTGATACGCCGGAACGTACCAGTGGGCATGGAGCCCATTCAGACTTCGTCGTGGCGGAATTCCTGGTGATTTCGAAATCGTGGGAAGCACGCGAGCGTGTGTCGGCAGTTACGTCACTGAAATGGGGAAAGTGGGGTACGGCACCTCGATTTCCGTGCTGTGAAAATCTCCACGCGTTGAGGGATCACTAGAAGTGTGTGTCTAGAGGGGGGGGGGGTGAATAGACTACTTGCAAGAAATAAAAACCTAACCATTTCCCAAGTTAATTGGTTGGCAGATTTTAACAATTATAGCAAGTCTAGCACACCCTACACATGCATGTCAACAAGTATGGCAGCGGAAAGTAAAGACATTGCACATGGAAGTAAGGAGATGAGATAGGGAGATCAAACGCATGAGGGACACGAAGATTTTTTCCCGTGCTTCCGATAGGTGGTGCTATCGTACGCCCACGTTTATGGAGTCTTCAACCCACGGAGGGTAATGGTCACGAGAGTCCACGAAGGACTCCACCCATAAGGGTCCACGAAGTAGCAACCTTGACTATTCCATAACGGCTTCCGTCCATGAAGGACTAGCCTCACTATGGGTAGATCTTCACGAAGTAGGCGATCTCCTTGCCCGTACAAACTTCTTGGTTCAACTCCACAACACGAAGTAGGAGGCTCCCAAGCGACACCTAACCAATCTAGGAGGCACCACCCTCCAAAAGGTAATAGGCTCGGTAATGTCGATGAACTCCTTGCTCTTGTGCTTCAAGATGATAGACTCCTCAACACACAATCACTCTCTCACAGATTTGGCTTGGTAGAAGAGATTGATTTGGTGGAAAGCAACTTGGGGAGGCTAGAGATCAAGATTCATATGGATAGAGTGGAATGGCTTGATCTCAACACATGAGTAGGTGGCTCTCTCTCAGAAAATAGGACAGGGCAAGTATGGAATAGTTCTGAGTGCTTCTCTTTCGAGTGGGTTGTGGTGAAGGGGTATATATAGGCATCCCCAAAAATCCAACCGTTACACCTAAAGTGACCAACTCGGTGACACCGATGTGTGAATCTCGGTGGTACCGAAGTGACCAAAAGGTGACAACTTTCGAATCTCAGTGAGACCGATATATAATTCTCGGTGGTACCGATTAGATGACCAACGGTCAGATTGCGCAACTCGGTGACGCCGATCCAACAAACTCGGTGGTACCGATTTTGTGAATCGAGGTAACAGAAAGTTGGCAACCCAAACTCGGTGGCACCGAAGTGGAATCGGTTGCACCGATGTGCTAGGGTTTGGCATGGGTCTGTCTGAGTTTGGGAATCGGTGGCACCGAGTGGAAATTGTTGGTTGCACCGATTTTGGATATTTGGCTTTGGACAGACTTTTGTGGAAGAGCTTGTGGGTGTTTTTGGTGACTATCTCTTGTGCACGTGGAGCATCTTGTTCACCAACAGTACCTTACCCCCTTTTGATAGTATTGGCTTTCCTATGGACTCAAAGTGATTTCTCACAAAGTAAAATGTAGAGTCCTCTTGCTTGTAGCTTTGCCAATCCATTTCCTTGCATCCAGGGGTCTTCTCCTCACAATCCTTTTTTCCAACCCATCTCTCTATGGACTTTCACCTGGAATACACTAGGTAGAAATATTAGTCCAAGAGACAATGTATGTTGTCATGAATTATCAAAACCACCAAGGGAGCATGTTGTGCTTTCAATCTCCCCCTTTTTGGTAATTGATGACAACATACAATCAAAGCTTCAAATAAAGATATGCATGGATATAATGAAGACTTTGAGAGACACATGACTTAGACTTGCTCCCCCTAAATGTGTGCAATCCCTTTAAAGGATAGTTGCTTTGGAATGCATGGACACACATATAGTAGAAGGGATATAATGAGTCATGTGTATCTTGGCTATATGCATCAAATATATATATATATATATATATGAATGAGATGTATCTTTGTTCAAGACTTCACTCTTGCAAACAATATGTGCAAGAAGCAAGAGATCATCTTGATCAAAGATATGATGCATATACTTACCTTGAGTTATTGAGCATCCTAATAGTAGAAACACACTTGAGAAAACAATGTTAGGAAACACAAGAGTATTCTACCAATCAAAAAGGCAATAGAGCTCAATAGTACCAAGATATGGAGAACATATAGAAAATAGTATTCCTTAAGATTGATATGTCTCCAAGAACATTTAGAACTTTCTCCCCGAGATATGAAATAGTAGGTCATCCTCTCCCCCTGAATCTTAGCATGTAGATATTGGGATTGGATAGGGTGAGAAAAGTCTAACATGAGTAGTCAAAATAAACATATTTTTCTCCAAACATATTTTTCTCCCCCTACTTTGGTATTCTCCCCTTGTCTATATAAGTGTAATTTGATGTTCACCTCTCCCCCTTGATTATATCTCCCCCTTTGCATAAGCATGTATCTCCCCCTTTAGCTTTGAAGCTTTGGTATTTCTCCCCCTTTGGCATTAATTTCCAAAAAGCTACATACACAGGGTTAGACACAGGGATCATGGAGTAGGAAGGGATCCTTGAGAACAAGGGTCATAGAATGTAGGGTTCATGGAAAGCACTAAATGCTGAGGGAATCATGGAAAATAACTTCTCCTATTTGGCTGATCTGAGAGCTTGTAAGACTTCTCCTTTGAGTTAGGGATCCTAGAATGAAATTTCTCCCCCAATTTTTTTAATGAAGGGATCATCGAAGAATTGAAAATATCACGATAGGATCACTAAGGAAACAAAATATTTACTAACATGAACACAGATTAGGGAAGAAAACAAATCGGTGGCTCCGAGACAAACAAGTCGGTGGTACCGAGATGTTGTTTTGCAGCTCATCTGCTAATTCGGTAGAACCGAGTTATTTGTATCGGCGGCTCCGAGGCTAAAACAGAAACTTGGCAATGTTTGAGAAACTTGCAAATAAATTTAGAAAACTTGTAACAACGTGTCAAAAGAAAATTTCAAAGTAAATGCAAAAGATTTTACAAAAAGATATCAACTAGAGAAGATTTGAGTGGTTCCAAGAAATCTTGCAAATAGAGAATGAACCAAACAAGATACTTAACTAGATGATGGTCAGTGACTGGGCCACCTATATTAGAGTATATTGACTTAGGAGCCAAGCAAGAATACTTGATCATAGGTCATACTCATCGTTAAGCTCAAAATGGGGTTACCATTTTTTCGATTAAGCATTTTAATGTTTTCATATCACTTGAGTTGCTTTAGCTCATGACTTGGAGTAAAGCCTTTTCAAGGATATGAGTACATACCTTAGAGTGATGTTGATGACGTGGCTTGTAGGTGAACTTGTTGAGGATGCTCAAGGTTGATGAAGATCATCTTGAGTTGGGAGCAATCCTTCTCGTTTTAGTACACTTGTCACCAACATAGGTTAGTCAAGCAAGGAAGAACATGATATGACCCGATACCAATTGTGAAATTCAAATATGTGTCAAGGATATGTTTGAGTAGTCTTCTTCCTTCCATCAACAAGAGAGGTTGTGGATACTTGGTCATGACAAGATTGCTTATGATTTGAGTTGATGGCAATCTTGTGGAATGAAGTTCTTCCAAGTACCTACAAAAGGTTAGATGCAATGTAAGGGAGGATAGAATTCCATGGTATAAGATAACATGTCAAGTGTATCATGGAAGTATCAAGTAAGCTCATGCTCTTGCATGCAACCGAGTGAGTCTAGCTCAAGTTTGAAGCATCAATGATGTTCAGCTCACTCCTCAAATAACAAAACACTTTCTCATCAAGTGGCTTTGTAAAGATGTCGGCCAATTGCTTGTTGGTACGAACATGCTTAAGATCAGTATCTCCTTTGGCAACATGATCACGAATGAAATGATGTCGAACTTGAATATGTTTAGTTCGAGAATGTTGCACATGATTATGACCATTTTTAATAGCACTTTCATTGTCACAAAGTAATGGAACATTTTTAACATGAATTCCATAATCCTTAAGCGTTTGTGTCATCCATAGTAATTGTGCACAACATGATCCAGTAGCAATATACTCAGCTTCGGCAGTAGATAGAGATACCGAGTTTTGTTTCTTGGAGGACCAAGACACAAGAGATCTACCAAGAAATTGACAAGTACCTGAGGTGGATTTTCTATTAACCTTGTCACCGGCATAGTCCGAATCGGAATAGCCAACAAGGTTAAAGGAAGATCCCTTGGGATACCAAATGCCAAAGTTTGGTGTTTGTATCACATATCTCACAATACGTTTCACGGCCAAAAGATGACACTCTTTAGGTGCTGCTTGATATCTAGCACACATGCAAACACTAAGAATAATATCGGGACGGGAGGCACATAGATATAGCAATGAACCAATCATAGATTGATAAACCTTTTGATCAACCGGTTCATCCTCCTTGGTAAGATCAACATGTCCACTCATAGGCATAGGAGTTTTCATACCTTTACACTCTTGCATGTTGAACTTCTTGATCAAGTCCTTGGTATACTTGGTTTGAGAGATGAAAGTTCCTTCTCTCGTTTGCTTGATTTGCAAACCAAGAAAGAATTTCAGCTCACACATCATGGACATCTCATACTTCTCGGACATCAACCTTCCAAATCTTTCACTAAATTGTGGGTTAGTAGATCCAAAGATAATATCATCCACATAGATTTGGCACACAAATAATTCACCATTAACTCTTTTAGTGAATAGGGTTGCGTCAATTTTACTAATTTCAAAACCTTTTTCAATGAGAAACTTCGTTAAGCATTTATACCAAGCACGTGGAGCTTGCTTAAGACCATAAAGGGCTTTACGAAGCTTGTAAACATGATTAGGTTTCTTAGGATTCACAAAACCAGGTGGTTGCTTAACATAGACCTCTTCTTCAATCTCACCATTTAAAAAGGCACTTTTAATGTCCATTTGATAAAGCGTGATATCATGGTGATTAGCATAGGCAAGAAGAATGCGAATAGCTTCAAGTCTAGCAACGGGTGCATAGGTCTCACCGTAGTCCATACCTTCGACTTGCGTGTATCCTTGGGATACGAGACGCGCCTTGTTGCGTACAACTTGACCGTCTTCATCTTGCTTGTTCCGAAACACCCATTTGGTTCTGATGATGTTGTGCTCGTCCTTGGGCTTCTCCACGAGTGTCCACACTTCGTTCCTCTCGAAGTTGTGAAGCTCTTCATGCATTGCGTTCACCCAATCCGGGTCTTCAAGAGCTTGTTCTACGTTCAAGGGTTCAATGCTTGAGATGAAAGAATAATGCTCACATAAATTAGCTAAGCGAGTTTTAGAGCGAGTGATTCTCCCGGTTTGTATGTCACCAAAGATTTGGTTTAGGGGATGGTTCTTGGTCACTCTTGCTCGAACTTGGGGTAGCTTCGGCTTGTTGGATGGTGGAGCTTCTTCATCATCATCATCTCCTTCATCTTCGTTGTTGTTGAAGGTGTCGTTTCCTTGAGGTGGTGGTGAAGGACGTTGTGGTGGTTCTTCATGATGTACTTCCTCCTCCTCATCTTCTTGTCGTGTGCCGCTTGTGGATGCCTCCATGTCATGTTGAGGTTCACCTTGACGTGAAGTAGGGGCTTCCACTTGAGTTGACGAAGTACTTTCCTTCACCTCCATGGGACGAATCTTGCCAATGGACAAGTCTTGGATAGCTTTCGAAGGGTCCTTATCTCCTACATCATTTGGCAATCGTTCGACTTGCGAACCATTAGATTCATCAAACTTCACATCTACTGTCTCTTCAACTTTTCGAGTGAAGTTGTTGTAGACACGGTAAGTGTGAGAGTTCGATCCGTAACCGAGTAGGAAACCTTCATGAGATTTAGGAGCAAATTTAGTACGGCAATGCTTATCAAGAATGTAGCACTTTGAGCCGAATACCCGAAAGTATCCAACTTGGGGTTTGTTACCGGTGAGTAGCTCGTATGCCGTTTTAACGAGAAGCTTGTGCAAGTAGAGTCGGTTCGTGGCATGACATGTTGTTTCCACGACTTCTGCCCAAAAGTGTCTTGGCGTCTTGTATTCGTCAAGCATCGTTCTTGCCATCTCAATAAGAGTCCGGTTCTTCCTCTCAACAACTCCATTTTGTTGAGGTGTGTACGTAGCCGAGAACTCATGTGAAACACCTTCTTCGTCAAGAAAGGTATCTACATGGGTGTTCTTGAACTCCGATCCGTTATCGCTCTGAACCTTCTTGATCTTCACTTCAAACTAATTTTGCGCTTTGCGAGCGAAGTTCTTGAAGATCTTTTGTACCTGCGACTTATCATCAAGAAAGAATACCCACGTAAATCTGGAAAAATCATCAACTATAACTAGACCATAGGAATTTCCACCGAGACTCTTGTAAGCATTGGGACCAAAAAGATCCATGTGAAGTAACTCGAGTGGTCTCCTAGTAGTCATGATATTCTTTACGGGATGACTTCCACCTACTTGCTTTCCAGCTTGACAAGCACTACAAAGTCTATCTTTGTCAAAGATAACATCTTTAACAACAAGTATATGATCACCTTTGATAAGCTTGTCTAGATTACGCATGCCAACATGTCCTAGTCTTCTATGCCAAAGCCAAACTTTAGAAGACTTTGCAATAAGACAAGTACGAGGTTTGGATCTCTTAGTGAAATTGACAATGTATAGATCACCTCTACGGAACCCGGTAAAGACCATGTTATGATTATCTTGATGAAACACTTGGCAATCTACTTTCGTGAATAGCACATTAAAACCAAAGTCGGCAAGTCTAGATACGGAAAGAAGATTGTAACCAAGGGATTCAACAAGCATGACGTTTTGAATAGAGCTATCATGGGAAATGGCCACCTTACCAAGACCAAGTACCTTACCCTTGGAGTTGTCTCCGAACGTTACGTACCTTCACGGTCCATGGTTTGGTGTGATCTCTTCAAACATCTCTCTATCTCCGGTCATATGATCGGTGCATCCACTATCGAGAATCCACTCTTTTCCTCCGGACATGTAATCCTTGAAGTTTTCCATAAGACTTAGATTCTTCATGATCTTCTCATGCTCGATGTCGAACAACTCATCTTCATCATAGTAGCCGTGTTCCGCATTGTCATCATCAAGTGGGAAATCCTCGTCACAAAGAACAAGAGATTCGTTAAGGTTGTGATCATGACAATATTCAAATTTATGAATTCGAATGGCTTCTACAATGATGTTGTTGATAGTTATGACATCTCCTTTAGCACGCATGTGGTCTCTAAGCTCAAATAGATAGTCATCAAACTTGGGATCACTAGGCGTCATTTTGTGAAAGGCAATAGTTTTATGAATAATTTCATCAAGATTACTCAATGAATAACTTGGATATCATTTCTCCAAGTCATTCCACAAAGTATAAGCACATTCAAAATTCTTCATTTGATTAAGCACAGTCCTAGGCAATCCTCTAACGATAAGATTAACAGTTCTAAGATTGCATAGCATATCAATTTCCTCTTCGTGTGTGGGATGTAAAGGATCAATGGGAGGTACATAGGGGTTCTTAACATACTTGCTCAAATGAAATTCATTAAATAGCTCAAGCATCATATGTTTCCATTGACTATAGTACTCCCCATCAAGAATAGGCACTCTACAACTCAAACTTCCTATACTAGACACATCCATCTTCCTCCACGGTGATGAAACCGATGCAATGGAGACCAATGCTCTGATACCAATTGAGGGATCACTAGAAGTGTGTGTCTAGAGGGGGGGGGGTTGAATAGACTACTTGCAAGAAATAAAAACCTAACCTTTTCCCAAGTTAATTGGTTGGCAGATTTTAACAATTATAGCAAGTCTAGCACACCCTACACATGCATGTAAACAAGTATGGCAGCGGAAAGTAAAGACATTGCACATGGAAGTAAGGAGATGAGATAGGGAGATCAAACGCATGAGGGACACGAAGATTTTTTCCCGTGGTTCCGATAGGTGGTGCTATCGTACGTCCATGTTTATGGAGTCTTCAACCCACGGAGCGTAACGGTCGCGAGAGTCCACGGAGGGCTCCACCCATAAGGGTCCACGAAGTAGCAACCTTGACTATTCCATAACGGCTTCCGTCCACGAAGGACTGGCCTCACTATGGGTAGATCTTCACGAAGTAGGCGATCTCCTTGCCCGTACAAACTTCTTGGTTCAACTCCACAACACGAAGTAGGAGGCACCCAAGCGACACCTAACCAATCTAGGAGGCACCACCCTCCAAAAGGTAATAGGCTTGGTAATGTCGATGAACTCCTTGATCTTGTTCTTCAAGATGATAGACTCCTCAACACACAATCACTCTCTCACATATTTGGCTTGGTAGAAGAGATTGATTTGGTGGAAAGCAACTTGAGGAGGCTAGAGATCAAGATTCATATTGATAGAGTGGAATGGCTTGATCTCAACACATGAGTAGGTGGCTCTCTCTCAGAAAATAGGATAGGGCAAGTATGGAATAGTTCTGAGTGCTTCTCTTTCGAGTGGGTGATGGTGAAGGGGTATATATAGGCATCCCCAAAAATCCAACCGTTACACCTAAAGTGACCAACTCGGTGACACCGATGTGTGAATCTCGGTGGTACCGAAGTGACCAAAAGGTGACAACTTTTGAATCTCGGTGAGGCCGATATATAATTCTCGGTGGTACCGATTAGGTGACCAATGGTCAGATTGCGCAACTCGGTGACGCCGATCCAACAAACTTGGTGGTACCGATTTTGTGAATCGAGGTAACAGAAAGTTGGCAACCCAAACTCGGTGGCACCGAAGTGGAATCGGTTGCACCGATGTGCTAGGGTTTGGCATGGGTCTGTCTGAGTTTGGGAATCGGTGGCACCGAGTGGAAATTGTTGGTTGCACCGATTTTGGATATTTGGCTTTGGACAGACTTTTGTGGAAGAGCTTGCGGGTGTTTTTGGTGACTATCTCTTGTGCACGTGGAGCATCTTGTTCACCAACAGTACCTTTCCCCCTTTTGATAGTATGGGCTTTCCTATGGACTGAAAGTGATTTCTCACAAAGTAAAATGTAGAGTCCTCTTGATTGAAGCTTTGCCAATCCATTTCCTTGGATCCAGGGGTCTTCTCCTCACAATCCTTTTTGCCAACGCATCTCTCTCTATGGACTTTCACCTGGAATACACTAGGTAGAAATATTAGTCCAAGAGACAATGTATGTTGTCATGAATTATCAAAACCTCCAAGGGAGCATGTTGTGCTTTCATGCGTCCCCACAATCCTGCTCCGAGGATTCTGTAGATCTCGCCCCGCCCGTTGATTGTGCGGCGGATCCCGATCCAACGACCGTGATTCCGCTACAGAGGGGTATAAGACACGTCTGTGTAGAGGTGAGTGTTGGAAATATGCCCTAGAGGCAATAATAAAAGTAGTTATTATTATATTTCCTTGTTCATGATAATCGTTTATTATCCATGCTATAATTGTATTAATTGGAAACACTGATACATGTGTGGATAAATAGACAACACTGTGTCCATAGTATGCCTCTAGTAGACTAGCTTGTTGATCAAAGATGGTCAAGGTTTCCTAGCCATAGACATGAGATGTCATTTGATAACAAGATCACATCATTAGGAGAATGATGTGATGGACAAGACCCAAACTATGAACGTAGCATATGTTCGTGTCAGTTTATTGCTATTGTTTTCTGCATGTCAAGTGTCTGTTCCTATGACCATGAGATCATGCAACTCACTGACACCGGAGGAATACCTTGTGTGTATCAAACATCACAACGTAACTGGGTGACTATAAAGATGCTCTACAGGTATCTCCGAGGGTGTTTGTTGAGCTGGAATGGATCGAGACTGGGATTTGTTACTCCGTATGACGGAGAGGTATCTCAGGGCCCACTCGGTAATACAACGTCACAATAAGCCTTGCAAGCTACGTGACTAAGTGTTAGCCATGGGATCTTGTATTACGGAATGAGTAAAGAGACTTGCCGGTAACGAGATTGAACTAGGTATAGAGATACCGACGATCGAATCTCGGGCAAGTAACATACCGAAGAACAAAGGAAACATCGTACGGGATTAACTGAATCCTTGACATAGAGGTTCAACCGATAAAGATCTTCATAGAATATGTAGGAACCAATATGGGCATCCAGGTCCCGCTATTGTTTATTGACCGTAGAGGTGTCTCGGTCATGTCTACATAGTTCTCGAACCCGCAGGGTCTACACACTTAACGTTCGGTGATGTTTCGGTAGTATAGAGTTATGTATGGTGATGACCAAAGGTTGTTCGGAGTCCCGGATGAGATCCCGGACGTCACGAGGAACTCCGGAATGGTCCGGAGGTAAAGATTGATATATAGGAAGTCCCGTTTTGGTCACCGGAAAAGTTTCGGGTATTTCCGGTAGTGTACCGGGAGTGCCGGGAGGGTTCCGGGGGTCCATCGGGAGGGGCCACCCACGCCGGAAGGACACTTGGGCCTTAGGGGTGGCGCACCAGCCCTTATTGGGCTGGGCAAGCCAGCCCCTAAGGGCCCATGCGGCTAGGACGTGGGAAAGGGCAAAAGCCCAAAAGGGGGAAGGGTTTCCAAGTGGGGGAGGAATCCTACGAGGAGTAGGATTGGAGTTGGACTCCCTCTCCTCCCCACTTCGGCCGACTCCTAGAGGGTTCCCTAGGGGCGCCGGCCCCTCCCCTCCCTCCTATATATACTAGAGGGAGAGAGGGCCATAGACACCCAACCGTAAAGGCCACGGTGCAGCCCTCTCTCCCAATAGATCGTCTCCTCTAGTTTTTCAGCAGTGCTTAGGCGAAGCCCTGCTGGAATAGTTCCACCACCACCGTCGTCGCGCCATCGCGCTGCCGGAGAACTCATCTACCTCTCCGCTCCCTATTGCTGGATCAAGAAGGCGGAGATCGTCATCGAGCTGTACGTGTGCTAAACGCGGAGGTGCAGTCCATTCGGTACTAGATCGTGATTGGATCGCGGGACGTCTAGCGATTTGGATCGCGAAGACGTTCGACTACATCAACTGCATTTCTTAACGCTTCCCGCTCAGCGATCTACAAGGGTATGTATATCCACTCTCCCTCTCGTAGATGCTCATCACCATGGATAGATCTTGCGTGTGTGTAGGAAAATTTTTGTTTCCCATGCAACGTTCCCCAACAGTGGTATCAGAGCTAGGTCTATGTGTAGATGAGATCACGAGCAGAACACAAAGGAGTTTGTGGGCATTGATATTCAGATTGCTTCCTCCCTTGGTCTTTTCTTGATTCGGCGGTATTGTGGGATGAAGCGGCCCGGACCAACATTACTCGTACGCTTACGAGAGACCGGTTCCATCAACTGACATGTAACTTTGTTGCATAAAGATGGCTGGCGGGTGTCTATTTCTCCCACTTTAGTTGGATCAGATTCGACAAAGGCGGTCCTTGAGAAGGTTGAATAGCAATTTGTGTATCACCGTTGTGGTTTTTGCGTAGGTAAAATTGTTCTTGCTAGATACCCGTAGCAGCCACGTAAAACATGCAACAACAATTAGAGGACGTCTAACTTGTTTTTGAAGGGTATGTTGTGATGTGATATGGCCAATTACATGATGAAATATATGTGATGTATGAGATGATCATGTATTGTATAGAATATCACGACTTGCATGTCGATGAGTACGGCAACCGGCAGGAGCCATAGGGTTGTCTCTAATTTATTTTTGCCATTTTGCTTTACTTTATCGCTATGAGTTAGCAATAGTCGTAGAAGCAACAGTTGGCGCGACAACCTCATGGCGACACGTTGATGGAGATGAAGATGATGGAGATCATGGTCTCATGCCGGTGACGATGAAGATCATGCCGGTGCTTTGGAGATGGAGATCAAAAGCACAAGTTCATGGCCATATCATGTCACTTATGATTTGCATGTGATGTTAATCCTTTTATGCATCTTATTTTGCTTAGGAAGACGGTAGCATTATAAGGTGATCCCTCGCTTAAATTTCAAGATAAAATTGTGTTCTCCCCGAGTGTGCACCGTTGCGAAAGTTCGTCGTTTTGAGACACCACATGATGATCGGGTGTGATAGACTCTACGTTCACATACAACGGGTGCAAGCCAGTGTTGCACGTGCGGAACACTCGGGTTAAACTTGACAAGCCTAGCATGTACAGACATGGCCTCAGAACACAAGAGACCGAAAGGTCGAACATGAGTCATATAGTAGATATGATCAACATGAAGATGTTCACCATTGAAACCACCTCATCTCACGTGATGATCGGACTTGAGTTGGTGGATTTGGATCATGTGACACTCGAATGACCGGAGGGATGTCAATTTGAGTGGGAGTTCTTAAGTAGTATGATTAACTAAACTCATTATCTTGAACAATAGTCTAAGTTATCTTTGCAAAATTTATGTTGTAGATCAATGGCTCGCGTAGTAGCACCCCTGAATTTTAATGCGTTCCTAGAGAAAGCTAAGTTGAAAGATGATGGAAGTAACTTTGTGGACTGGGCCCGTAATCTAAGGATTATCCTTACGGCTTCCCAAAAGGCTTATGTCCTTGATGCACCGCTTGGTGATCCACCCTCTCCAGTAGAGTCTCCAGACGTTGTGAACGCCTGGCAGGCATGTTCTGATGATTACTCAATGGTTCAATATGCAATGTTGTATGGCTTAGAACCGGGACTTCAAAGATGTTTTGAACATCATGGAGCATATGATATGTTCCTAGAGTTGAAGTTTATCTTTCAGAAGAATGCCCGGATCGAGAGGTATGAGACCTCCGATAAGTTCTATGCTTGCAAAATGGAGGAGAACGGGTCTGTCAGTGAACACATACTCAGAATGTCTGGGTATTCCACCCATCTGGCTGAATTGGGTATGCCCCTTCCGCCAGAGGCGATCACTGACAGAGTTCTTCAATCATTGCCACCTAGCTACAAGAGCTTCGCGTTGAACTATAACATGCACGGGATGAACAAGTCAGTCGCCGAGCTGTTTGCGATGTTGAAAGTCGCTGAGTCTGATTTTCAGAAGGAGCATCAAGTGTCGATGGTCAATAAAACCACTAGTTTCAAGAAGAATGGCAAGGATAATAAGGGTAACTCCAAGAAGAGTGGCAAAGCAGTTGCCCCTCCCGTGAAGAAACCCAAGGCTGGACCCAAGCCAAAAACTGAGTGCTTTCATTGCAAGGGAACTGGTCACTGGAAGCGGAACTGCCCCAAGTATTTGGCTGACAAGAAGGCGGCCAACAACAAACAAGGTATATATGATATACATGTTATTGATGTGTACCTTACCAACTCTCGTTGTAGTGCCTGGGTATTTGATACCGGTGCGGTTGCTCACATTTGCAACTCAAAACAGGAACTACGGAATAGACGAAGGCTGGCAAAGGACGAAGTGACGATGCACGTGGGAAATGGTTCCAAGGTTGATGTGATCGCCGTCGGCACTCTCGCTCTTCGATTACCATCGGGATTAGTGTTGAACCTGAATAATTGTTATTTAGTGCCTACGTTAAGCATGAACATTATATCTGGATCTTGTTTATTGCGAGACGGTTACTCATTTAAATCAGAGAATAATGGTTGTTCTATTTATACAAGTAATATCTTTTATGGTCATGCACCCAATGTGAGGGGTTTATTCTTATTGAATCTCGATAGTGACGATACACATGTTCATAACATTGATGCCAAAAGATGTAGAGTTGATAATGATAGCACCACTTTCTTGTGGCACTGCCGCTTAGGTCATATTGGTGTAAAACGCATGAAGAAGCTCCATGCTGATGGACTTTTCGAGTCACTTGATTTTGAATCACTTCACACATGTGAACCATGCCTCATGGGCAAGATGACTAAGACCCCATTCTCTGGAACAATGGAACGGGCAAGTGACTTGTTGGAAATCATACATACTGATGTGTGCGGTCCGATAAGCATTGAGGCGCGCGGTGGATATCGTTATTTTCTCACCTTCACCGATGACTTAAGTAGATATGGGTATATTTACTTAATGAAACACAAGTCTGAAACGTTTGAAAAGTGCAAGCAATTTCAGAGTGAAGTTGAGAATCATCGTAACAAGAAGATTAAATTCCTACGATCTGATCGAGGGGGAGAATATCTGAGTTATGAGTTTGGCAGTCACTTAAGACAATGGGGAATTGTTTCACAATTGACACCGCCTGGAACACCACAGTGAAATGGTGTGTCCGAACGTCGTAATCGAACCTTATTGGATATGGTGCGATCTATGATGTCTCTTGCTGATTTGCCACTATCGTTTTGGGGTTATGCATTAGAGACAGCTGCATTCACTTTAAATAGGGCACCATCGAGATCCGTTGAGACGACCTCATATGAACTGTGGTTTGGCAAGAAGCCAAAGTTGTCGTTTCTTAAAGTTTGGGGATGTGATGCTTATGTCAAAAAGCTTCATCCTGAAAAGCTGGAACCCAAAGCGGAGAAGTGCGTCTTCATAGGATACCCAAAAGAGACAGTTGGGTATACCTTCTATCTCAGATCCGAAGGGAAAGTGTTTGTCGCTAAAAACGGAACATTTCTTGAGAAAGAGTTTCTCTCGAAAGAATTGAGTGGGAGGAAGATAGAACTTGATGAGGTTGTTGAACCTTTACTTCAACCAGAGAATAGCGCAGCGCAGAAAGATGTTTCTGTAGAGCCTACATCAGTTGAAGAGGAAGTTAATGATGATGATCATGAAGCTTCGGATCAAGTTGCTATCGAACCTCTTAGGTTGACAAGGACGCGTACTGCTCCTGAGTGGTACGGCAACCCTGTCTTAGAGGTCATGTTGTAGGACAATGATGAACCTACGAGCTATGGAGAAGCGATGATGGGCCCGGATTCCGAGAAATGGTTAGAGGCCATGAAATCCGAGATGGGATCCATGTATGAAAACAAAGTATGGGCTTTGGAAGTATTACCTGAAGGGCGAAAGGGCATTCAGAACAAATGGATCTTTAAGAGGAAGACGGACGTGGACGGTAATGTCACCGTCTATAAAGCTCGACTTGTGGCAAAGGGTTTTTCACAAGTTCAAGGAGTTGACTACGATGAGACCTTCTCACCCGTAGCGATGCTTAAGTCCGTCAGAATCATGTTAGCAATAGCTGCATTTTTCGATTATGAAATTTGGCAGATGGATGTCAAAACAGCGTTCCTTAACGGTTTCCGTAAGGAAGAGTTGTATATGATGCAACCAGAAGGTTTTGTCGATCCAGAGAATGCTGACAAAGTTTGCAAACTCCTGTGATCCATTTATGGACTGGTGCAAGCATCTCGGAGTTGGAATCTTCGCTTTGATGAGGTGATCAAAGCGTTCGGGTTTATACAAGTTTATGGAGAAGCTTGTATTTACAAGAAAGTGAGTGGGAGCTCTATAGCGTTTCTAATATTATATGTGGATGACATATTGCTGATTGGAAACAATATAGAACTTTTGGTGAGCGTGAAGGAATATTTGAACAAGAGTTTTTCAATGAAGGACCTAGGAGAAGCTGCTTTCATATTAGGCATCAAGATCTATAGAGATAGATCGAGACGCTTAATAGGACTTTCACAAAGCACATACCTTGACAAAGTTTTGAAGAAGTTCAAAATAGATCAGTCCAAGAAGGGGTTCTTGCCTGTATTGCAAGGTGTGAAGTTGACTAAGACTCAATGCCCAGTGACTGCAGAAGATAGAGAAAACATGAGTGTCGTCCCCTATGCTTTAGCCATAGGCTCTGTCATGTATGCAATGCTGTGCACAAGGCCCGATGTCAGCCTTGCCATAAGTATGGCCGGAAGGTTTCAAAGTGATCCATGAATGGAACACTGGACGACGGTCAAGAATATCCTTAAGTACCTGAAAAGGACTAAGGACATGTTTCTCATATATGGAGGTGATCAAGAGCTCGTAGTAAAGGGTTACATCGATGCAAGCTTTGACACTGATCCGGATGACTCTAAGTCTCAAACCGGATACGTATTTATTCTCAATGGGGGTGCGGTAAGCTGGTGCAGTTCCAAGCAGAGCGTGGTAGCTGATTCTACGTGCGAAGCGGAGTACATCGCTGCCTCGGAGGCGGCCAAGGAAGGTGTCTGGATGAAGGAGTTCATGACAGATCTTGGAGTAGTGCCTAGTGCACTAAACCCAATGACTCTGTTCTGTGACAACACTGGTGCCATTGCTCTAGCCAAGGAACCAAGGTTTCACAAGAGGACCATACACATAAAGCGACGTTTCAATTCCATCCGCGATTACATCAAGGAGGACGACATAAATATTTGCAAAGTGCACACGGATCTAAATGTTGCAGATCCGATAACTAAACCTCTTCCAAGGGCTAAACATGATCAACACTAGAACTGTATGGGTGTTAGATTCATTACAATGTAAATCACATAGTGATGTGAGCTAGATTATTGACTCTAGTGCAAGTGGGAGACTGTTGGAAATATGCCCTAGAGGCAATAATAAAAGTAGTTGTTATTATATTTCCTTGTTCATGATAATCGTTTATTATCCATGCTATAATTGGATTAATTGGAAACACTGATACATGTGTGGATAAATAGACAACACTGTGTCCCTAGTATGCCTCTAGTAGACTAGCTTGTTGATCAAAGATGGTCAAGGTTTCCTAGCCATAGACATGAGATGTCATTTCATAACAGGATCACATCATTAGGAGAATGATGTGATGGACAAGACCCAAACTATGAACGTAGCATATGATCATGTCAGTTTATTGCTATTGTTTTCTGCATGTCAAGTATCTGTTCCTATGACCATGAGATCATGCAACTCACTGACACCGGAGGAATACCTTGTGTGTATCAAACGTCACAACGTAACTGGGTGACTATAAAGATGCTCTACAGGTATCTCCGAGGGTGTCTGTTGAGCTGGCATGGATCGAGACTGGGATTTGTTACTCCGTTTGATGGAGAGGTATCTCAGGGCCCACTCGGTAATACAACATCACAATAAGCCTTGCAAGCAATGTGACTAAGTGTTAGCCACGGGATCTTGTATTACGAAATGAGTAAAGAGACTTGCCGGTAACGAGATTGAACTAGGTATAGAGATACCGACGATCGAATCTCGGGCAAGTAACATACCGAAGAACAAAGGGAACAGCGTACGGGATTAATTGAATCCTTGACATAGAGGTTCAACCGATGAAGATCTTCATAGAATATGTAGGAACCAATATGGGCATCCAGTTCCCGCTATTGGTTATTGACCGTAGATGTGTCTCGGTCATGTCTACATAGTTCTCGAACCCGCCGGGTCTGTACACTTAACGTTCGGTGACGTTTTGGTAGTATAGAGTTATGTATGGTGATGAACGAAGGTTGTTCGGAGTCCCGGATGAGATCCCGTATGTCACGAGGAACTCCGGAATGGTCCGGAGGTAAAGATTGATATATAGGAAGTCCCGTTTTGGTCACCGGAAAAGTTTCGGGTATTTCCGGTAGTGTACCGGGAGTGCCGGGAGGGTTCCGGGGGTCCATCGGGAGGGGCCACTCACGCCGGAAGGCCACTTGGGCCTTAGGGGTGGCGCACCAGCCCTTAGTGGGCTGGGAAAGCCAGCCCCTAAGGGCCCATGCGGCTAGGAGGTGGGAAAGGGCAAAATCCCAAAAGGGGGAAGGGTTTCCAAGTGGGGGAGGAATCCTACTAGGAGTAGGATTGGAGTTGGACTCCCTCTCCTCCCCACTTCGGCCGACTCCTAGGGGGTTCCTTAGGGGCGCCGGCCCCTCCCCTCCCTCCTATATATACTAGAGGGAGAGAGGGCCATAGACACCCAACCCTAAAGGCCACGGTGCAGCCCTCTCTCCCAATAGATCGTCTCCTCTAGTTTTTCAGCAGTGCTTAGGTGAAGCTCTGCTGGAATAGTTCCCCCACCACCGCTGCCGCGCCGTCGCGCTGCTGGAGAACTCATCTACCTCTCCGCTCCCTCTTGCTGGATCAAGAAGGCGGAGATCGTCATCGAGCTGTACGTGTGCTGAAGGCGGAGGTGCCGTCCGTTCGGTACTAGATCGTGATTGGATCGCGGGACGGCTAACGATTTGGATCGCGAAGACGTTCGAGTACATCAACCGCATTTCTTAACGCTTCCCGCTTCGCGATCTACAAGGGTATGTAGATCCACTCTCCCTCTCGTAGATGCTCATCACCATGGATAGATCTTGCGTGTGCGTAGGAATTTTTTTGTTTCCCATGCAACGTTCCCCAACAGTGAGGATAGATTCCCCACCTTTCTCTTCTTTGATTCTCCTCCAAATCCACCGAGAGCTCCGTCACCTGCTGTTCCGCCGACTCGCCGCCTCCTGCTGCCTGGGATGACGAAGGGCGCGACGTTGAAGGCCGACAAGGCGAAGAAGGCCTCGCGTGGATCCTCCTCGAGCGGGGGCACGCTGACGGGCTTTGTCCAGGGGGACTGGCTGCCGTTGCGGACCACTGCGGGCCGGTTGAAGGACTTGGAGGACCAAGGTCTCTTGGTGGTGAGGAGCTAGCGGCTGCCGAAGGCGGGTGAGGGAGTCCGGGACTAAGGGGTCCTCGGGCTGTCGGCTCATTCCTCGTGGGCCGACCTGTTGGGCTGATCTATTGAAGACCGAACTATAAACGATCCCGTGTCCAGGAAGGAAAGCTCTGAAGAATGGCGTGGCTCCCAAGTTCCGAAGATAGGATCTGCGTATCTATCCCTTGTAAAAGGTCGGTTGTGTGTAACCCTAGGGACCCCCGGTGTCTATATAAACCGGAGGATCAACATTCGTAGACGACATGTGAACCCATCTAGGGTTTAGCTTAGACGATCTCGAGGTAGATCAGCTCTATAATCTCCATACACATCAATACAATCAAGCAGGACGTAGGGTTTTACCTCCTCACGAGGGCCCTAACCTGGGTAAACACTGTCTCCTTCGTTCCGTGTTACCCATCGATTTAAAGTCCACAACTCGGGACCCCCTACCCAAGATCTGCCAGTTTTGACACCGACATTGGTGCTTTCATTGAGAGTTCCGCCGTGAGATTGCCAGAAAGGTCGATGGGGCATCTAATCATCGGCGAAAAGATCTGCGGCGGGGGCATGCAACTCCCCGAGAAGGTTGTCGCGCTCGATGACATCGATCATCACACCTATTCGATCGCCCCCCTCGGTCGGGTCGAAGGCTTCACCCCTGGTCAGGAATTCAGGTTCGGGAGCCTCAAGTTCACGGCCGACCCCCAGGGGAACCTAGTGCCTACAAAACCCCTGGCTCTTTTTGCAGAGCCCACGGGTCCTAAGGCCCCATATTCGGGACTCACATGCCCCCATAACAGGATGGTCACCATCCTCGCTCCGACCCTCAAGCCTGGCCCGGCTGGCGCGCCCTGATCTGCCCGAACCGAACTTAACCCGGGGGCGTCTTCAAACAAACCTAGGGGCGTAGTGTCGTGGAATGACTCCCAGTACTTGAACAATGAAGATCCCGTCGAGATCCTGCTCTTGCGTGGGCTGCTCGGTCAGATCCAAGCCATGAGCATGGTCGATGACTAGGCTACGATCTATGATCGGGTCGGACTTAGATCCGATGACCGGGAAATCCACACCCCACCCGTCACGCATTTGGTTGCCACTGTCAAGTGTCCGGCTGGGGGCTATCCGCTCCAGCCACCGGAGTTAAGAACGGTTTACATCCCAGTCGCCAATCACCCAGGACCTTCTGGGAACGCAGAAGCTGGAGGTTGCCCCGAGATTCAATCGGCATATAAATTGGAACCGATGCTACCAAGTCCTATTGAGGCCTCGGACTCCGAGCTAGCCGCGTTAGACCCCAGTGGGACACGGGACACGACCGCCGAAGTCGTGGATTTACATCCGGGAGGAATACAAAATTCTACCCCGCCCACCACCCAACTCAGGCACTCTTCGAGAGACGCTGGAGAGTCCAACTCAATGGGCCCGCAAGAGGTCAAACAGCGACCGGGGGAATCAGTCCATCATTTCTGGGCCAGATTCCTTCTCAAGAAAAATACGACAAGGGGCTACAGCGAACAGGACACGATCAACGCCTTCCATCACAACTGTCGTGATGAAGGAATCCTTAACGCCCTAGCCCGGCGCCGAATTCATACCTTCGCCGAGCTGTCAGACATGGTGCGCAAATATCACGCCATGGAGAGCACTTGGCAACTACAGCGATTGAGCACGGAGTCATTCCAATCCGAACAACATAAAAGAATCCGGAGAAGACGCGCACCCCCGCGATGGCCGGCCACACTCGAGCCTGCCGAGAAAAGGAATAAAACCCAAACACGCATTAGAGCGGTCCTCGACGGGCTACTAGAAAAACCATGCCCAATACACTCGGTCCCACTAAACATAGACCCGACCCACAACCTTCGGGAATGTTGGGTCGTGAGACAAGTCGCGAAGAGTGGAGAAAGCATACTTAGGTCTCCAATTCCGGACAATAGGTCGGCAGCGTTACCCGGGCATAACACGGAGATCCTAACGATCTACGAGACGTTCTCTTCGAAGAATCAACGGAAAAGGGCTCTTCGAGAGCTCCACCATATTCACCATGTGGCGACAGCAAACTCATGGGCTGATACTCCAATTACCTTCGGTGAAGCAGACCAACCGATATCCAACATAGACGGAACACCTGCCGCCCTGGTATTAAACCCCATAGTAGACGGGTTCAGGCTGAACAAAGTACTAATGGATGGCGGTAGTGGCCTAAACCTCATCTACGAGGACACGTTGGATAAAATGCAGTTCGATAGATCACGCATCGAACGCAGCAACACCACCTTCCGAGGGATTGTCCCTGGAAGAGAAGCATGTTGTACCGGACGAGTATCACTCGATGTAGTGTTCGGCTCACCTGAAAACTACAGATCCGAAGAACTTCTTTTCCACATCGTGCCCTTTCATAGCGGCTACCACGCTCTCCTAGGATGTGACGCCTTCACAAAATTTCAGGCAATACCACATTACGGGTATATGAAACTTAAAATGCCAGGACCCAATGGCATGCTCACAGTCATTAGCGACCCCAATAGAGCTCTCCGGGCTGAGAATAAAACAGCATCCCTCGCCCTCGAGGTATTGGCTGAGACTCTCACCGCAGAAGAACTAACCAAGCTCCGCTCCATTGTGTACAAGGATGACATGGTCCTCGGCAAGCGTCCGAAGTCTACTTCAGGTCCATCCAACGGACCCCAACAAAACAACGTCCATTGGAGCCCAGCTAGACTCCGTGATCGATGAAGCACTATGCGCGTTCCTTTGCGAAAACTAGGACATATTCGCCTGGCATCCCTCAGATATGCCAGGAATCCCACGGGGGCTTCAAGTCCGTCAATCAGGCTTTGCGCCGATTCTCCAAACCAAAGCGTCAAGCTATGGGCGAAGAACTCGCCAAATTACTCGAAGCCGGATTCATCAGAGAAATCAAACATCCCGAGTGGTTAGCAAACCCGGTCATGGTGCCCAAGAAGGACAAATCTTGGCGGCTATGCGTCGATTTCAAAGACCTCAATAAAGCCCGCCCCAAAGATCCCTTTCCTTTACCCCGCATAGACCAGATCATTGATGCAAATGCCGGACATGACTCGTTGTGCTACCTCAATGCCTACTCCAGATACCATCAGATAAAAATGAAGGAATTTGATCCGGCCTAAGCTGCGTTCATCACCCCCTACGGGCCATTCTGCTTCAACACAATGCCTTTCGGGTTAAAGAACGCATGCGCAACATACCAGCGCATGATTCAAACATGCTTGGCAAAGCAAATTGGCAAAATAGTTGAGACCTATGTGGACGACGTGGTCATCAAGACCAAACATGCCGGTCAATTGGTCGACGACCTCAGACAAACATTTACCAGTCTACGGGAATACCACATACGACTTAATCCGGACAAGTGTGTCTTCGGAGTCCCGGCTGGGAAACTACTTGGATTTATCGTCTCACATAGGGGAATAGAGTCCAACCCCGCTAAAATTTGAGCCCTATCCCAACTCGCTGTTCCAACAGAGCTAAAGCACGTCCAAAGACTAGCAGGCTGCGTCGCGGCCTTGAGCCACTTCATCTCCCGACTTGGAGAAAAAGCCCTGCCCCTCTACAGGCTCCTCAAACGGACCAAGAATTTTGAATGAACCGACGAGGTAGCAACCGCCCTGGATGAGATCAAAACGTTGCTAGCCAGCAATCCCACCTTAGCAGCACCTGGCGCTGGGGAACCGATGTTATTATACATCTCGGCCACCAACCAAGTGGCCAGCGCGGTCCTCGTCGTAGAACAGGAAGCCGAGGGTCACAAGCTCCAAATACAAAAGCCGGTTTACTACGTATTCGAGGTGCTCACTCCGTGCAAATGCAGATACCCACACTATCAGAAGATAGCCTACACGGTATTCATGGCATCACGCAAGCTTCGCCACTATTTTCAAGAGTGTGCGGTCACTGTGACATCCGAGGTACCCCTCAATGACATAATCAACAACAGAGACGCCACCGGCCATATAGCCAAATGGGCCATCGAACTCCTTCCGTTCGAGATCACCTACAAGCCACGCTGAGCTATTAAGTCTCAGGTGTTGGCCGACTTCCTCGCCGAGTGGACAGAAGCCGAACTCCCTAGAGAGTATAGCACTTATGCCCATTGGACAATGTACTTCGACAGATCTAAAACCCTCGCCGGACTGGGAGCTGGAGTTATCCTCACATCCCCCACCGGAGACAACGTCCGATACGTGCTTCAAATCATGTACGCGGACTCAAACAACGCGGCGCAATACGAAGCACTGCTGCACGGATTTGTTGGGGAACGTTGCATGGGAAACAAATTTTTTCCTACGCACACGCAAGATCTATGCATGGTGATGAGCATCAACGAGAGGGAGAGTGGATCTACGTACCGCTGTAGATCGCTAAGCGGGAAGCATTAAGAAACGCGGTTGATGTAGTCGAACGTCTTCGCGATCCAAATCGCAAGCCGTCCCACGATCCAATCACGATCCAGCACCGAATGGACGGCACCTCCGCGTTCAGCACACGTACAGCTCGATGACGATCTCCGCCTTCTTGATCTAGCAAGAGGGAGCGGAGAGGTAGATGAGTTCCCTGGCAGCACGACGGCGTGATGACGGTGGTGGTGGTGCTGTCCCGGCAGGGCTTCGCCAAGCGCAACCGAGACGATCTAGTGGAGAACAGATTTAGAGGGAGAGAGAGGCAGCCGTGGCTTTTCAGGTTGGGGGCTTCCCTCAAAAAAACCTCTAGTATATATAGGAGGGAGGGAGGAGGAGGCAGCCCCTAGGGTTTCCCCTAGGGGTTCGGCCGAACCACCAAGGAGGAGGAGTCCACCTCCCACAAGGGAGGTGGAATCCTAGTAGGACTCCTCCCCACTTGGCCTCCTCCCCACCTGTCAGGGAAATATCTTTCGGTGAGACCCGCCCGTTTAGGGCCGGGTTCTGGAGATCTTCATTGAAGATGGGTCAGGTGGGCCGGAGCGTCCTCCAGAGGCCCAGAAGGAGAGCCGCCCGAGGAGGGGCTGGCCCAAGACCCGCCGTGAGAGGCGGTATGTGCAAATCGCCTAGAAGTGTAACTTAGGAAACAAGTAAAGGGGAGTTGGGCTTGGATTGTTATCCTGACCTGGACTCTTATGTAAGCCCCGGACCTCGCCTGTATATAAGGGGGAGCCCCGGGGACAGAGAGGGCACGTTGAAACCTTTCGAGAGCTAGGGCTAGACAAGTTCAAAACCCTTGTAATCGAGATCTTCAATACATCTAGCAGGAGTAGGCTTTTACCTCCACGAGAGGGGCCGAACCTGGGTAAACCTTGCCTCCCGTGTTCCTCGTTTAACCCCTTCGATCTGCTACTTACGCGATGGCTTCGAGATCAAGTCCTATGAGGACATCTGCCGTGAAAATACCACGACAGTTGGCGCCCACCGTGGGGCTTTCGCATGGTGGTGTTGAGTATTCGAAGGGTCCTCCCCCAGGACTCGAGGGATACGTGATCGGCCGGATGACCAGGAGTCGCCGCGGCAATCTGCTCATCGACGACTCAGGCTGGGGCCCCGACGCCGACTCTGTGGAGTACGGATATCGGGTCCCCTTTGGCGGAATTCATGTCTTCATCGGGAAGGCCGGCGAGTCTGAGCCGGCCGCCAGCACAGATGTCTACGAGTCGGCACGTCGCGTGAAACCCGCCGCGGCAAGAGCCGCTCCAATACCTTCTACACTCATGCAAGCCGGCGGATCTCGATCTGGGCCGGATATCTTCACCGACACCTTCAAGCCGGTCCAGGACGCGTAGCCCACCAGGCAGGAGCATGTCTTCGTTGGCTTCACCCAAGGGGTGGAGTATTCCGAGTGGCCGGCTTCTATAGAGGGTTCGGCGACTTATTCTAATGGCGGCTATTCTTCTGGAGAAGGAGAATCGCTTTACTCCCTGCATGATGAGGGATTCAGGGGCTTCGGGTACAACTCGCCGACGCAGGACTCTCTGGGCCCGCGGCTCGACCTACTGTCTACATGGCTGGGGCTGCTGCGGTCACGGACCCAGGGGCCAACGCCGAAGCTTCTAATTCCGCTGCTAGGGTTTCACCAGCCCAGGCCCTGGCGGGATTGGCAACATCGCTGTCAGCGCTTTTGGCCACAGATGTTACCCCTGATAATCAGGCAGAGCGTAACGTGGAAATTGCCAAGATCCGGGAACAGATGGCGCAGGTTCAAGCAAATATTGATGAGGAAGGCGCTCGTTTGGCCACCCGTGAGGCAGAGATAGCAGCGGAAACGGAACGACTGCAGCAGCAGCACTACCACTTGGAGCAACGCCGGATTGAATCAGAGGTGGTTCACAGCCGACGACATCGGAGCCGGCTTCTGTCTGATGTTGATCATCGGGCCCTACAATTCAGCACCCCTCCAGGGGAACTTCTTCGTGCTCCAGCTACAGGATCTCCTCAGGCGATTCCGAATTTGGGGGCTCGGTATTCAGCGGGTCACGGAGAACAGCCGCAGTTAGAGCCCGGCTTGCGGCAGGAGGCGCCAGTACAGCACGGCCGGACGCCGCCAGGACATTTTACGAACCCTGTTGATAACCTTTATGCGGCCACTACTACCCTGGCGGCTCTTCCCATCACCGGAAACTCGCCTGTCGAGGTGGAGGCCCGGAATGCCATCGCAAGGTTGAAGACTGCCGTACTCCAGCAAGCCAACTATTCATATAGCCGGGAGCGGTTGCACTCTACGCCAGCTCCGAACAGGAGTCGCACCAGGAGTCGCCATGCAGAGAGCCCTGCTGGGTCTAGCACCCGCCATCCTCGGGGTGCGCCTGGGGGCTTCCCATATTCACTGAATCCCTGAACCCTGGGGCGCAAGGTTCATGAGGCTCAGGCGGCGGCTCTGGCGGCGACTCAGGTGGCGCAGGAGGCGGCTCTGGCACCAGTGGTCACTACGCAGTTGACTCTGATGGGAAGATCTATTGGGGTACCCTGTTTGTGTCCGGCTCTTCGCAACGAGCGCTTGCCGAAGGATTTCAAGGGCCCTAGGAAGGTGTCTAGCTACACGCCGGACCAAGACCCGGCCCAGTGGGTAGAAAGTTATGAGCTCGCTATGGACCTCCAGGGGGTCAGTGATGCTACTTGTGCAAGGTACTTCACCATGATGTTGGACGGGCCGGCACGTACGTGGTTGAAGAATCTGCCCCCGAATTCCATCAACACATGGGAGGAGTTAAAAGAGCATTTCGTCAAAAACTTCCAAGGCACTTGCAAACGTCCAAAAACCATCATCGATCTTCAGCATTGTGTTCAAAGGTAGGGAGAGTCCGCACACCATTGGGTCGGGCGAGTTGCGGAGATCATTCACTCTTCAGATAATATTTCCGCAGCTCAGGCAGTTCTGGTTCTAGAGAAAGCTTGTCATTATGAACCCCTTACGCAGAAGTTGGGGCGGCTTAAACGGAGTGTTAAAGATATGGGAGAGCTTATGAGTGCTCTTACCAAGTATGCTGAGTCTGACCCCACGAAGGACCCAGAGGATAACGAGCCAGAGGCTCTGGACGGCAAGGGGAAGAAGCCTGCTAATGGTAAAGGTCAGCAGCAACATAATGATAAGAAGCGTAAGGGCTCGGAAGCCGGATCAGAGCTTGTGGCCAATGCCAGCGCAGGTGCCAAGTTCCAGAAGGGTGGTGGTGGTAACAGAAATTATAAACCACAAAATTTCGAGGAATTCCTGAAGGGGCCATGTCCAAAGCACAGTACCAAGGAACGTCCGGCCAAACATACTTGGGAACAGTGCCACATCATGGAAGCTTTTGCTCAGCGCTTCCAGAACCCGCCAGGAGGTGGGGGTGGAGGATTCGGGCCGGGATCTGGACCCGGGTTCGGCACACCCGACGGTAGCTCGTCTGGCGGTTTTCAGCAGTTTGCACACCAACCTGGCGGGTCTGGTAGCGGTTTCTAGGGGAACAATGGTGGCCAACACTTCCAGGGGAATAATCAGAACAGTGGCCAGCCTCAGCAACATAATTAGACCGGTTATCAGAGTAATCCTAAGCAGTTAAGTAGTGGACAGTACCATGTGTTCACTACCAATGTCGATAAAAGGGAGCGCAAGGTCAGGAGAAGCCGTGTCAATGCGATTGAGCCAGCAGTTTCAGAATATCTGAGATGGTCTGAATTTCCTATCACTTGGAGCCGGGAGGATCAGCCGCCCAGGGTTGATAATCCAGGTCATTTGGCGTTAGTGGTGGCGCCCCAAGTTGGGGGGTATGCCCTCACCAAGGTTCTGATGGATGGAGGTAGTAGTATTAATATCCTCTATTATGATACCTTCCGGCGTATGGGATTGACGGAGAAAGATCTCACACCATCAACAACTGTTTTTCATGGAATCATACCCGGCAAGTCGGCATACCCTGTTGGAAGGGTTAAGTTGAATCTGGCCTTTGGGGAGTCTGAGGATAACTCTAGATGTGAGTCGTTGTCGTTTGAGGTGGTCAAAATCAAGAGTCCTTATCATGCTCTTTTTGGACGGCCGGCTTATGCCAAGTTCATGGCTAGACCCTGCTATATCTACCTCAAGCTTAAAATGTCGGGTCCTAGGGGAACGATCACAGTCCATGGAAGCCGGAGAGTCGCCATGGAGTGTGAGGAAGGGGACGCTGCTTATGCGGAGGCGGCTTGTGCTACGGAGGAGCTCAGATTCTATACGAGCAATGTAGATCCGGCGGATATGACGCCTCTCAAGAAACCCTCCACGGAAGGAGAGCCGCCTCTCAAGTTCCAGGCTCACAGTGATACCAAGGAGGTGGAGTTTACGCCCGGTGATCCTTCTGCTAAGTTCACCATTGGGGCGGATCTGGACCCCAAATAGGAAAGCGCGCTCGTTGAGTTTATCCGTGAGAATCGGGACATCTTTGCATGGAAGCCTTCTGACATGCCTGGTGTACCGAGAAAACTCGCCGAGCACCGCCTTAATGTGGATCCTAAGTTCAAACCCGTCAAACAGTATCTTCGTCGCTTTAATGAAGAAAGACGCAAGGCTATTGGCGAAGAGATAGCCCGGCTTCTGGCCGCCGGGTTCATTGTGGAAGTACTCCATCCAGAGTGGTTGGCTAACCCGGTGCTGGTTCTGAAGAAAAATGGCACCTGGCGCATGTGTATTGATTACACGGATTTAAACAAAGCTTGTCCAGCTGATCCATTCGCTCTCCCTCGCATCGATCAGATCATTGATGCCACTGCGGGGTGTGAGAGGTTATGCTTCCTGGATGCTTATTCTGGATATCATCAGATCAAGATGGCCGTGGAAGACCAAGAGAAGACGGCTTTCATCACCCCCTTCGGTGCCTTCTGCTATGTGTCTATGCCTTTCGGGCTTAAGAGCGCCCAGGCGACTTACCAACGCTGCGTGCAGAATTGTTTCCAGGGACAGATCGGGTGCAATGTGCATGCTTATGTGGATGACATTGTGGTCAAGTCAGCAGAGCGGGCGACTCTCCTGGATGACCTCAAGGAAACCTTTGACAATCTCCGTGTCTATCAGATGAAGCTTAACCCAGATAAATGTGTCTTCGGTGTTCCTGCAGGATAGCTCCTAGGGTTTATGGTCTCTGAGCGTGGCATCGAAGCTAACCCAGAGAAGATCAAGGCTATCACCTCTTTGGCCGAGCCAAAGTGTCTCAATGACGTTCAGCGCCTGGCGGGTCGTATAGCAGCTTTGAGTCGGTTCATAAGCCGCCTAGGGGAGAAAGCTATTCCTCTGTATCAGATGCTGAAGAAGGCGGACGATTTCCAATGGAGCAAAGCAGCTGGGGAAGCTTTTGAGGCTCTGAAGAAACAGTTGGCAGAGCCGCCCATACTGGCGGCTCCTATCACCAAGGAACCGATGCTTCTGTATATCGCAGCGAATAACAAAGCTGTTAGTGTTGCAATGGTGGTGGAAAGAAAGGAGGCAGGCCGAGAGTACCCAGTCCAGAGGCCAGTCTACTACGTCAGCGAGGTTCTGACTTTGTCTAAGCAGCGCTACCCTCATTGGCAGAAGCTGGTTTTCGGAGTATTCATGGCAAGCCGGAAGCTGAGACATTATTTCTTGGAGCATCCTATCACGGTGGTATCTTCAGCCCCTTTGGGAGATATCATTCATAACAGGGAAGCTACAGGGAGAATTGCAAAGTGGGCCATTGAGCTTGGTCCCCATGAGATCAAGTATGTGCCCCGCACGGCTATCAAGTCTCAGGCATTAGTGGATTTCATCAATGATTGGACAGAGCTTCAAGCCCCGGAGGAAAAGCCAGATAACACATATTGGACCATACACTTTGATGGGTCTAGGCAGCTGGAAGGCTCGGGGGCTGGAGTTATAATATCTTCCCCTCGAGGTGACAAGTTCTGCTATGTCTTACGGCTTATGTTTCCTTGTACTAACAATGCTGCAGAGTATGAGGCCCTTCTTCATGGGCTCCGGATGGCAAAGGAAATGAACCTTAGCCGGGTTAGGTGTTTGGGCGACTCTGATCTGGTAGCACAGCAAGTTTCTGGGACCTGGGACTCTAAGGACCCACTCATGGCGGCTTACAGACAAGCTGTTACTAATGTGGCTGGATACTTCAAGGGTTATCAGGTGGATCACATTGATCGACGGCAGAATGAGGCAGCGGATGCTTTGTCACGACTTGGCTCACAGCGTAAGCCGGTCCCTCCTAATGTTTTTCTCGACGTTCCCCATAACCCGTCGGTTAAGTTGCCAACGGAGGAGGATCTTGCTATCCCAGACCTGGAGGCACAGCTCGTGGCAGCTCTCCATGAGATCCCGGATTGGACTGTCCCATACTTGGATTATCTGACTCGTGGCGTTCTGCCAGCTGATGAGATTGAAGCCCGCCTGATTGTGAGATGGTCCAAGTCTATGACCATTGTTATTGGCGAGTTGCACCGAAGAAGTGTCGCAGGCGTCTTTCAGCGCTGCGTATCACCTGATGAAGGCCGGAGCATCCTCCATGAGATACATTCTGGCGACTGTGGTCATCATGCCGGCTCTAAATCATTGGTGGCGAAGGCTTTCCGCCACGGGTTCTTTTGGCTCACGGCTCATGCTGACGCAACAGAAATTGTCAAGAAGTGTGATGGCTGTCAGAGATTTGCCCGCCAAGCTCACGTGCCGGCTCAGGAACTCAGGATGATCCCTATCACATGGCCCTTTGCGGTCTGGGGGCTGGATATGGTAGGGCCTTTTAAAATGTCTAGTGACAAAAAGACGCACCTCTTGGTGGCGGTTGACAAGTTTACAAAATGGGTGGAGGCAGAACCCGTCAGCAATTGCGATGCCGAAACTGCTGTTAAGTTTGTGAAAAAGCTGATTTTCCGTTTTGGGTACCCACACAGCATCATCACAGACAATGGTACAAATCTTTCGAAAGGCGCCATGAAGCAGTTCTGCAACCAAGAGCATATCAGGCTCGATATGGCGGCTGTTGCGCATCCACAATCTAACGGGCAGGCTGAACGCGCTAATCAGGAAATTCTTCGTGGCATCAAACCCCGGCTTATGGTTCCTCTTCAGCGCACACCCGGCTGTTGGGTAGAAGAACTTCCCTCCGTCTTGTGGAGCATACGGACAACTCCCAACAGATCAACGGGTTTTACACCTTTCTTCATGGTTTATGGGGCAGAGGCCGTTTTACCAAGCGACATCCGCCTTGACTCGCCCCGGGTCTCAGCATATGTTGAAGAGGATAATGAGTTGGCTCGTCAAGACTCTCTGGACGCCTTGGAAGAAGAGCGGGACTTGGCAGCCACCCGGTCTGCTATCTACCAGCAAGACCTGCGTCGCTATCATAGCCGTAGGATCAGAAGCCGGACTTTCCAAGAAGGGGACTTGGTACTTCGTTTAATTCAAGACCAGTCAGGCATGCATAAGCTCTCGCCTCCTTGGGAAGGGCCCTTTGTTGTCAGCAAAAATCTTCATAATGGGTCTTATTATCTGATTGATCTCCGGCCTGGGAAGGAGTCTCGAACATCGGAAGAAGAGACCAACAGGCCCTGGAACATAGCTCATCTGAGACCCTACTACACCTAGAGTTCTGGCTCTGGGAATCTTGTACATACCTCTCATGTATATATTATCAATAATGAATAAAAGCCGGCGGCCCTGAAACTCGGGGTATCTGTCGTTTTTCCATCCATCATGATGAGTAAGTTTTTATTACATTATTACTTGTACTTCATTATACATATATTGTGGGAGTGCAGCAACAAAAAGACCCATATGGGTTGAGCTTCCTGGTAATTCAGAAGCCTTCACCATCTTGGGACTACCAACCCTATGGGCCGAACTTACTGGTAATCCAGAAGTCGCCACCATATTGGGTTAAAGTCCTAATAAACGGGTAGTGTTACTGGTAATCCAGAACCTTCATCCGTGTACAGGCACCCAAGAAGCGGGTCGTGTTACTGGTAATCCAGAACCTTCATCCGTGTATGGGTATAAAAGACTCATGTGGGTTGAGCTTCCTGGTAATTCAGAAGCCTTCACCATCTTGGGACCATCAACCCTTATGAAGCTAAACTTGCTGGTAATCCAGAAGTCGCCATATTGGGTAAAAGACCTAATAAGCGGGTCGTGTTACTGGTAATCCAGAACCTTCATCCGTGTACGGGCACAAACGACTTGGATGGGATGATGCTTACTGGTAATCCAGAAGCCTTCACCATCTTCAAAATCATCAACCTTATGGGCCGGACTAGCTGGTGAGCCAGAAGTCGCCACCATACAGGAAGGAGATAACTGATCTAGTCTGGGGTGATCCAAGAGTCGCCACCATACTGGGGGCTTTACAATCTTTTTATAAGTTTGCTAAAACTTTTATTTGAGATATAATGCCTTTGAGAGTTTTATGACTTTTCTTTATGAGCTCTTTTTAATGTTCGGGTTTGGCCAAGAGCCGCCAGTTTTATTATACTGGTTACACCTTAAGCATCTGCAAAGTTTGCTGGTTATATGCTGCCATGACTAATTTAGTTATTGGCTGCACTTGTTTAAAATAGTTCACATACTTTATCAAGTTTTATGACTATATTTGGCCGAAGGCCGCTAGCATCATACAAAGGATACAACTTCTTTCAGAACCAGCCAGGATAATTTTCATAAGGAAGCTTGATACAAAGGTATCAGACTCACTTCCCAAGAAAGGTGAAGGACAAAGATTTTTCTAAGCCTATTACAAAAGGCCATCAGAGGGCATTTCAGAATCATTGTTCAGCACATATATTACAAGCAGTTAAACAACTGGCGACTTTCAAGGTTCCGGCTTCATTCCTGGGTCTTGTTGCCTTCGGCTTGGGCTGCGTCTGTTGAAGGATTTGTCTGGGCATGATCGGCAGCCCAGTCAACAGTGGCAAAAGCTTCAAAAATTTCTTCGTCATCAATAAGGCTTGAAGAGTCAATGTCAGGAACAAATTCGTTCTTACGACCTTCAGGAGTAAGGTTGAGAGGCGGTAGAGAGCCAAGCTTTATGCGCTTTCCATCTTCGCTGAAAGCTGATTGAAACCTTGTAAGTTTCATCTCTTGGACCAATTGGCTTGCAGGAACAAAAGTCTCCTTCCTCAAAGCATTATAGGTGAGTTGATCAAGATCCTTTCCCTTGTAAGTTTCGGGAAAGCCGCCGACTAGAGTTGAAAGTTCTAAGTCCTCGTAATGAGCTTTAGCGCGGGCCATGGTATGCATAGTGGCGATGCGGGCGCTGGACTCTTTCACGATCTGCAGCTGAGCAGGAAGAGTGGATAAGGTATTCAGAACCTCCTTGATGGTGGATGGAACTTCTTTCCCGTAGAAGGCGGATTGAATAGCCCGCCGACTTCCAGTGTATAGCTGTTCAAGGAAGGTGTAAGCCGCCTTGAGCTGCATTACTGGCTCTTTCGCCAGCTTATCGCTTCTGGGGCCTGCAAAGGAAAAGTGTCAGAGTTTTTTCAAGACTATCAAAGTAAGGGTTATAAAAAGAAGGTTGCGGTATGAATTGGCGACTTACCAAAGATGGCGCTGCTCATCTGCCGGATGTGCAATTTCAGTCCGCTGAGCTCGTCAGAAATAGGTTTCAGGCGGTTCTTAGTTTCTTCAGCGCGCTTGATCAGGAGCTGTTTTTCTTTATCGTGCTCCACGGTCCAGGTGAGCAGCCTGGCGGCCGCCTCAGACGCGGCCTTTTCCAAAGACTTTACTATTGATTCAGTGGCGGCTCTCAGCTTTTGTTCGGCTTGGAGTTCTTTCCGACAATCGGCCAGCTGGGCTTGCAGCGAAGATAGTTGAGTCTGAAGGTAAAGGCAATCAGGTTATTCATGCAAATAAAGTTTCATACAGATTATAAATAATCTACATGGCACTTGGGGGCTAATGCAATCCCGAAGTTTCACAAAGAAGTGCTATCAAGTAGATTGAAGCATATAAGACCCGGATACACGTGGTTCTTCAATCTCTTTAAGACCCGGCTGTTTCAAGAAGACAGCCGACTCTTGGGGACTACATATGTGTATTTACATATTTTAAAGATATAAACTTACAAACCTCCATACAATTATGAAATCAATAATATGCAGGTTTGGGCGACTAACGAAGATTAGGAGTAGGTCAATGGTTATGACTTACCTTTGGTTTACTTGCCAAGACATTGGCAATCTCCTGACTCTCAGATAGCCGAGTCAGAAGGGCTTCGTGAAGGCCGCGCAGATCGATGTCCTCTAGAGAAGAAAGATCCAGTTTATCTTTTCCTTTAGAGGACATGGCCTTACTGGGAGATTTGCCCAAGGCCGCTAAGGAATTGGCGGCGGTAGCTTCGCCGGCAGCAACAGTGCCTTTTTCAGAACTCCAGGAAGGTGGTATAATGGCGGCTTCTGGGAGCTGTGGTTCTAAAATTGATGGTGGGGTGTTGATATCCGGCTGCTGAGCAATACTGGAAGCCGGTGTTTCAATCGCCGTTACCAAAGAAATCTGGGCTTCTGGAGCAGAAGAAACATCAGGTAAAGGAGGATCATTGGCTTTTTCTCCTGAGTCTTTGGCCGGGTCTCCAGAACCTTTAGGTGGCGGAGATGAAACAGAAGTTGTGGGTTTTAATCTCTTAGAGGTAACCCTGCATTTTTCGACAAAGATTTCGATAAATATTAGCCTTTGTTTCATGCAAAAGGAATGGGAATAAGGGTTATCATGTGTTTACCCTGCTTTAACAACAAAAGTTGTGTCTGGCGATTCTGTGGCGTCATCATCGGAAGATGTGTCCTAATAGTCCGGATCTTCGGGATTAAGAGGTTGTTTAAACAGGCCGGCTTTGGGAAACAGAAGAGTCGGGCGGAGAAGTACCTCACGAGGGCGCTTATGAGAGTCGCCCGCATCGGCACCAGAGCCGCCAATATCAGTGCTAGAGCCGGCGCCGTCAACTTGGCGGAGATCGGCGTGCTGGGACATCTTCCATGAATAATTAGGATCCAGACGAGCAAAAGGATGAGAAAAAGGATATTTTCTCACTGCAATTCTGTTTTTTCTAGAATTACGGATGTTTGAGTCAGGCAGGGTCGAAGTTACCTCAGTTTCATCCTGGTCTTCTTCCTCTTCTTCGTCCTGGAAAAGTGCAGATTAAGGTTATCAGCAGAAGTAGCAGATGAAAACAGATTGATTTAAGTTATATACTTGCCTCTGACTCATCTTTAGAGGAGTCTAAAATGGATGGATCCACCTCTAATGGATTGATGGTATCTTGTTTCTTCCGCTTAGAGCCGGCTTTTTTCACCGACTTCTGGCTTTTGGTGGCTATCTCTTTCACTATCGGTTTGGCTTGCCAGAAGGGGCTATCCGCCTGTGATTTATCAAAGGAAAAAGTCTCATGATACAGAAGTAAAGAAGAAATGTGAAGGTTTGTTTGAAGGCTTCTTACTGCTGGTGGCGGGTTAGCATCGGTGAAAGGCGCCAAACCAAATTCGCCGGTGTAGTTGCTTGATAAGTTAACAATAATTCTCATCTGTTTAATTACAGACGTCAAGGAAATGTCTGTAGCACTGATCCTTTGCGGATCTTCTAAGCCGGAATATTCATGCATCAGTTTACTCCGGAGGCTTAGTGGCTGAATCTTCCATGACAGCCAGCAACGGATTAAATCGGTCCCTTCAAGGCCGTTGGCGGCTAAGGCAGATATCTTATCCATCAAAGGTTTTAGCTCTGCCCATTCCGCCGGTGTAGGCCTGGGAGGGTAGATCTTTGTATGATCCAGGCGCTTCGGCCTGAAACCCGGCAGTGGGTGTTCTCCATTAGGCGCAGTCGTTTTACAGTATATCCAAGTCTTACCCCAGCCCTTGGGATGGCTTAAAAGATCGGCTTCGGGAAAGATGACCACTTGTCGCTTCTGAAAAGAGACGCCACCAAGTTCTTGATGACGGCCTTGGGCAGTTTCAGTTTGTTTGTTGACATAAAAGCATTCCCGAAACTGTAGAACTGTGGGTTCTACTTGAAGATAAGCTTCACATATCACCGCAAACTGGCTCAGGTTGACGATCGAATTGGGAGCAAGATCTTGTGGGTGCAGCTCATAAAAGTCCAGAAGGTTTCTAAAGAACTTAGAACCGGGTGGAGAAAACCCTCTCTCCACATGATCAAGGAATATAATGACTTCCCCTTCTCTAGGCGTTGGAGGACATTCGCCTTTTGGAAGTCGGCAGTTGGAAGCCCCATTCAAGAGACCTGTCTTTATAGCCTTTCGGAAAAAAATCTTTGGTGACTTCAGAAGGAACCCAATTGCATTCAATTGTTTTCTTTGGCATCCTAGTTAACAGAGTAAGGGGTTGAGTTAGCGGCTTTCAGCACAGATTAAGGGGGTATTACAGGAAATAAAAGACAGCAGTTTGATTATGTTTCTAGAATCTGAGACATGTGGTAGAAGAAATTGTCAAAAATACATGGCGGCTTTCATAAGCCGCCACAGGCATGAACTATTCGAAGAGGTGCAAAATTTTACTAAGTCTACAACAACAGTTTTCTACTGAAGGAGGTGAAATTTTGGATCAAAGAACTTATAAAAATAAGGAAAAGAGCAGTTCTTGCTACTGTTCGTCAAGCCGCAGCGAGTCAGCACAGATGGGTTTTTTCTCAGATCTATTTTAACGCAAGATTTGATTCCTGGTTTAAAGGGGACATTATCGGCGCCGTTTTTATACCGTGGAAGTACTAAGAAGTGGCCGGCGGCGGCAACCACAGAGAAGCCGAGGCGGAGCTCGAGCTGTAACAATGGCGGAACCCTAGGAGGAGGAGGAGCGAGGAGTACCTGAAATCTGACGGAGACACGGCGCGGTTGCAGATGGCGACGGTGGCGCGTCGAGGTTGTGTCTCCCTCCGATGGCTGATGAGCTCGAGGTGCGGGATAAGATTGCGGTGGCTCGAGCAGTAAGAGGAGGAAGACGAAGGAGGAGATGGTAAATTGTAAAAATAATGACCCTAAGGGGTATTTATGAGGGGATGGAGCGCTGAAAAGTCGGGGGTGTAAGTTGTGGATCTACAGTAGCCCGACGCCCCGATTTTCGCGCCTAATGGATTCATTTGAGATATGGATGATGTCATGGAAAGATCCATTTTAAAGATTCGATGACGTCACAAGGCGAGCAGGTTTTAAAGGAAAACTGTTAAAAAATATTTAGAAGAGGCGGTTTCTGCTGAGACTCGCCAAATGTCAAAGACAGGTTTATATAGGGACAAGGTTGTCCAGAACCAGTTCAAGTCAACCTGAGGGCTAATGTCAGGGAAATATCTTTCGGTGAGACCCGCCCGTTTAGGGCCGGGTTCTGGAGATCTTCATTGAAGATGGGTCAGGTGGGCCGGAGCGTCCTCCAGAGGCCCAGAAGGAGAGCCGCCCGAGGAGGGGCTGGCCCAAGACCCGCCGTGAGAGGCGGTATGTGCAAATCGCCTAGAAGTGTAACTTAGGAAACAAGTAAAGGGGAGTTGGGCTTGGATTGTTATCCTGACCCGGACTCTTATGTAAACCCCGGACCTCGCCTGTATATAAGGGGGAGCCCCGGGGACAGAGAGGGCACGTTGAAACCTTTCGAGAGCTACGGCTAGACAAGTTCAAAACCCTTGTAATCGAGATCTTCAATACATCTAGCAGGAGTAGGCTTTTACCTCCACGAGAGGGGCCGAACCTGGGTAAACCTTGCCTCCTGTGTTCCTCGTTTAACCCCTTCGATCTTCTACTTACGCGATGGCTTCGAGATCAAGTCCTATGAGGACATCTGCCGTGAAAATACCACGACACCACCCCTTGCGCAAGGGCCTCCTAGGGGCTGGCCGACCAGCCCACCAGGGGCTGGTGCGCCACCTCCTAGGCCCATGTGACCCTTGGGGTGGGTGGGCCACACTTGGTGGACCCCCCGAAACCATTCGTTACTCTCGGTACCCTGCATGAATTGCCCGAAACTTTTCCGGAGACCAAAACGGGACTTCCTATATATCAATCTTTACCTCCGGACCATTCCGGAGCTCCTCGTGACATCCGGGATCTCATCCGGGACTCCGAACAACCTTCGGTCACCAACATACATAACTCAATACTACCGAAACGTCACCGAACGTTAAGTGTGCAGACCCTGCGGGTTCGAGAACTATGTAGACATGACCGAGACACCTCTACGGTCAATAACCAATAGCGGGACCTGGATGCCCATATTGGTTCCTACATATTCTACGAAGATCTTTATCGGTTGAACCTCTATGTCAAGGATTCAGTTAATCCCGTATGCCGTTCCCTTTGTTCTTCGGTATGTTACTTGCCCGAGATTCGATCGTCGGTATCTCTATACCTAGTTCAATCTCATTACCGGCAAGTCTCTTTACTCGTGCCATAATACAAGATCCCGTGGCTAACTCTTTAGTCACTTTGCTTGCAAGGCTTATTATGATGTTGTATTACCGAGTGGGCCCTGAGATACCTCTCCATTACACGGAGTAACAAATCCCAGTCTCGATCCTTGCCAACTCAACAGACACCCTCGGAGATACCTGTAGAGCATCTTTATAGTCACCCAGTTATGTTGCGACGTTTGATACACACAAGGTATTCCTCCGGTGTCAGTGAGTTGCATGATCTCATGGTCATAGGAACAGATACTAGACATGCAGAAAACTATAGCAATAAACTCACACGATCATATGCTACATTCATAGTTTGGGTCTTGTCCATCACGTCATTCTCCTAATGATGTGATATGGTTATCAAATGACATCTCATCTCTATGGCTAGGAAACCTTGACCATCTTTGATCAATGAGCTAGTCTACTAGAGGCATACTAGGGACACAGTGTTGTCTATGTATCCACACATGTATTTGTGTTTCCAATCAATACAATTATAGCATGGATAATAAACGATTATCATGAACAAGGAAATATAATAATAATCACTTTATTATTGCCTCTAGGGCATATTTCCAACAGTCTCCCACTTGCACTAGAGTTAATAATCTAGCTTACATCACTATGTGATTTACATTGTAATGAATCTAACACCCATACAGTTCTGGTGTTGATCATGTTTAGCCCTTGGAAGAGGTTTAGTCAACGGGTATGCGACATTCAGATCCGTGTGCACTTTGCAAATATTTATGTCCTCCTCCTTGATTTAATCGCGGATGGAATTGAAGCGTCTCTTTATGTCTCTGGTCCTCTTGTGAAACCTTGGTTCCTTGGCCAGAGCAATGGCACCAGTGTTATCATAGAACAGAGTCATTGGGTTTAGTGCACTAGGCACTACTCCAAGATCTGTCATGAACTCCTTCATCCAGACACCTTCCTTCGCCACCTCCAACGCAGCGATGTACTCTGCTTCGCATGTAGAACTAGCTACCACGCTCTGCTTGGAACTGCACCAGCTTACCGCTCCCCCATTGAGAATAAATACGTATCCGGTTTGAGACTTAAAGTCATCCGGATAAGTGTCAAAGCTTGCATCGACGTAACCCTTTATGATGAGCTCTTGATCACCTCCATAAACGAGAAACATGTCCTTAGTCCTTTTCAGGTACTTCAGGATATTCTTGACCGCCGTCCAGTGTTCCATTCCTGGATCACTTTGAAACCTTCCGGCCATACTTATGGCAAGGCTGGCATCAGGTCTTGTGCACAGCAATGCATACATGATAGAGCCTATGGCTGAAGCATAGGGGATGACACTCATCTTTTCTCTATCTTTTGCAGTCACTGGGCATTGAGTCTTACTCAACTTCATACCTTGCAATACAGGCAAGAACCCCTTCCTGGACTGATCCATTTTGAACTTCTTCAAAACTTTGTCAAGGTACGTGCTTTGTGAAAGTCCTATTAAGCGTCTCGATCTATCTCTATAGATCTTGATGCCTAATATGAAAGCAGCTTCTCCTAGGTCCTTCATTGAAAAACTCTTGTTCAAATAGTCCTTCATGCTTTCCAACATTTCTATATTGTTTCCAATCAGCAATATGTCATCCACATATAATATTAGAAACGCTATAGAGCTCCCACTCACTTTCTTGTAAATACAAGCTTCTCCGTAAACTTGTATAAACCCGAACGCTTTGATCACCTCATCAAAGCGAAGATTCCAACTCTGAGATGCTTGCACCAGTCCATAAATGATAGCTGGAGTTTGCAAACTTTGTAAGCATTCTCTGGATCGACAAAACCTTCCGGTTGGATCATATACAACTCTTCCTTAAGGAAACCGTTAAGGAACACTTTTTTTACATCCATGTGCCAAATTTCATAATCGAAATATGCAGCTATTGCTAACATGATTCTGACGGACTTAAGAATCACTACGGGTGAGAAGGTCTCATTGTAGTCAACTCCTTGAACTTGTGAAAAACCCTTTGCCACAAGTCGAGCTTTATAGACGGTGAGATTATCGTCCGCGTCCGTTTTCTTCTTAAAGATCCATTTATTCTGAATGGCCTTTCGCCCTTGAGGTAATACTTCCAAAGTCCATACTTTGTTTTCATACATGGATCCCATCTCGGATTTCATGGCCTCTAACCATTTCTCGGAATTCGGGCCCATCATCGCTTCTCCATAGCTCGTAGGTTCATCGTTGTCCAACAACATGACCTCTAAGACAGGGTTACCATACCACTCAGGAGCAGTAGTGCCCTTGTCGACCTTCAAAGTTCGATAGCAACTTGATCCGAAGCCTCATGATCACCATCATCAGCTTCCTCTTTAACCGATACAGGCTCTATAGAAACATCTTTTCTGCGCTGCGCTACTCTCTGGTTGAAGTAAAGGTTCAACAACTCATCAAGTTCTATTTTCCTCCCACTCAATTCTTTCGAGAGAAACTCTTTCTCGAGAAATGACTCGTTCTTAGCGACAAACACTTTGCCCTCGGATCTAAGATAGAAGGTGTACCCAACCGTCTCTTTTGGGTATCCTATGAAGACGCATTTCTCCGCTTTGGGTTCCAGCTTTTCAGGCTGAAGCTTTTTGACATAAGCATCACATCCCCAAACTTTAAGAAACGACAACTTTGGTTTCTTGCCAAACCACAGTTCATATGGCGTCGTCTCAACGGATTTCGATGGTGCCCTATTTAAAGTGAATGCAGCTGTCTCTAACGCATAACCCCAAAACGATAGTGGCAAATCGGCAAGAGACATCATAGACCGCACCATATCTAATAAGATTCGATTATGACGTTCGGACACACCATTACACTGTGGTGTTCCAGGCGGTGTCAATTGTGAAACAATTCCACATTGTCTTAAGTGATTAACAAGCTCATAACTCAGATATTCTCCTCCTCGATCAGATCGCAGGAATTTAATCTTCTTATTACGATGATTCTCAACTTCACTCTGAAATTGCTTGAACTTTTCAAACGTTTCAGACTTATGTTTCATTAAGTAAATATACCCATATCAACTTAAGTCATTGGTGAAGGGGAGAAAATAACGATATCCACCGCGCGCCTCAATGCTCATCGGACTGCACACATCATTATGTATGATTTCCAACAAGTCACTTGCCCGTTCCATTGTACCAGAGAATGGGGTCTTAGTCATCTTGCCCATGAGGCATGGTTCACATGTGTCAAGTGATTCAAAATTAAGTGACTCCAAAAGTCAATCAGCATGGAATTTCTTCAGGCGTTTTACACCAATATGACCTAAGCGGCAGTGCCACAAGAAAGTGGTGCTATCGTTATCAATTCTACATCTTTTGGCATCAATGTTATGAACGTGTGTATCATCACTATCGAGATTCAATAAGAATAAACCCCTCACAATGGGTGCATTACCATAAAAGATATTACTCATATAAATAGAACAACCATTATTCTCTGATTTAAATGAGTAACCGTCTCGCAATAAACAAGATCCAGATATAATGTTCCTGCTTAACGCAGGCACTAAATAACAATTATTCAGGTTCATCACTAATCCCGATGGTAATCGAAGAGCGAGCGTGCCGACGGCGATCACATCAACCTTGGAACCATTTCCCACGCGCATCGTCACTTCGTCCTTTGCCAGCCTCCATCTATTCCGTAGTTCCTGCTTTGAGTTGCAAATGTGAGCTACCGAACCGGTATCAAATACCCAGGCACTACAAACAGAGTTGGTAAGGTACACATCAATAACATGTATATCATATATACCTTGTTTGGTGTTGGCCGCCTTCTTGTCAGCCAGATACTTGGGGCAGTTCCGCTTCTAGTGACCAGTTCCCTTGCAATGAAAGCACTCAGTTTCTGGCTTGGGTCCAGCCTTGGGTTTCTTCATGGGAGGGGCAACTGCTTTGCCACTCTTCTTGGAGTTACCCTTCTTGCCCTTGCCATTCTTCTTGAAACTAGTGGTTTTATTGACCATCAACACTTGATGCTCCTTCTGAATCTCAGACTCAGCGACTTTCAACATCGCAAACAGCTCGACGACTGACTTGTTCATCCCTTGCATGTTATAGTTCAACACGAAGCTTTTGTAGCTAGGTGGCAGTGATTGAAGAACTCTGTCAGTGATCGCCTCTGGTGGGAGAACAATTCCCAACTCCGCCAGACTGTTGGAATACCCAGACATTCTGAGTACATGTTCACTGACAGACCCGTTCTCCTCCATCTTGCAAGCATAGAACTTATTGGAGGTCTCATACCTCTCGATCCGGGCATTCTTCTCAAAGATAAACTTCAACTCCTGGAACATCTCATATGCTCCATGACGTTCAAAACGTCTTTGAAGTCCCGGTTCTAAGCCATACAACATTGCACATTGAACTATTGAGTAATCATCACAACGTGCCTGCCAGGCGTTCGCAACGTCTGCAGCCTCTACTGGAGCGGGTGGTTCACCGAGCGGTGCATCAAGGACACAAGCCTTTTGGGAAACCGTGAGGATAATCCCCAGATTACGGGCCCAGTCTACAAAGTTACTTCCATCATCTTTCAACTTAGCTTTCTCTAGGAGCGCATTGAAATTCAGGGGTGCTACTGCGCGAGCTATTGATCTACAACATAAATTTTGCAAAGACAACTTTGACTATTGTTCACGATAATGAGTTTAGTTAATCATATTACTTAAAAAACTCCCACTCAAATTGACATCCCTCAGGTCATTCGAGTGTCACATGATCCAAATTCACCAACCCAAGTCCGATCATCACGTGAGATTAGGTGGTTTCAATGGTGAACAACTCCATGTTGATCATATCTACTATATGACTCATGTTCGACCTTTCGGTCTCTTGTGTTCCGAGGCAATGTCTGTACATGCTAGGCTCGTCAAGTTTAACCCGAGTGTTCCGCATGTGCAAAACTGTCTTGCACCCGTTGTATGTGAACGTAGAGTCTATCACACCCGATCATCACGTGGTGTCTCGAAACGACGAACTTTCGCAACGGTGCACACTCGGGGAGAACACAATTTTATCTTGAAATTTTAGTGAGGGATCACCTTATAATGCTACCATCGTCCTAAGCATAATAAGATGCATAAAAGGATTAACATCACATGCAAATCATAAGTGACATGACATGGCCATGATCTTGTGCTTTTGATCTCCATCTCCAAAGCACTGGCATGATCTCCATCATCACCGGCATGACACCATGATCTCCATCATCTTGATCTCCATCAATGTGTTGCCATGAGGTTGTCGCGCCAACTATTGCTTCTACAACTATTGCTAACTCATAGCGATAAAGTAAAGCAAAAACGGCGAAAATAAATTAAAGAGAACCCTATGGCTCCTGCCGGTTGCCGTACTCATCGACATGCAAGTCATGATAATCTATACAAAACATGATCATCTCATACATCACATATATCTCATCATGTTTCTGGCCATATCATATCACATCATACCCTGCAAAAACAAGTTAGACGTCCTCTAGTTTGTTGTTGCATGTTTTACGTGGCTGCTATGGGTATCTAGCAAGAACGATTCTTACCTACGCAAAACCACAATGGTGATATACAAGTTGCTATTTCACCTTATACAAGGACCACCTCTGTCGAATCCGATTCAACTAAAGTGGGAGAGACAAACACCCGCCAGCCATCTTATGCAACAAAGTTACATGTCAGTCGATGGAACCGGTCTCTCGTACGTAGACGAATAAGGTTGGTCCGAGCCGCTTCATCCCACAATACCGCTGAATCAAGAAAAGACTAAGGAGGGAAGCAATCTGAATATCAACGCCCACAAACTACTTTGTGTTCTACTCGTGATCTCATCTACGCATAGACCTAGCTCTGATACCACTGTTGGGGAACGTTGCATGGGAAACAAAAAAATTCCTACGCACACGCAAGATCTATCCATGGTGATGAGCATCTACGAGAGGGAGAGTGGATCTACGTACCCTTGTAGATCGCTAAGCGGGAAGCGTTAAGAAATGTGGTTGATGTAGTCGAACGTCTTCGCGATCCAAATCGCAAGCCGTCCCGCGATCCAATCACGATCCAGTGCCGAACGGACGGCACCTCCGCGTTCAGCACACGTACAGCTCGATGACGATCTCCGCCTTCTTGATCCGGCAAAAGGTAGCGGAGAGGTAGATGAGTTCCCCGGCAGCACGACGGCGTGGTGACGGTGGTGGTGGTGCTGTCCCGGCAGGGCTTCGCCAAGCGCAACCGAGACGATCTGGTGGAGAACAGATCTAGAGGGAGAGAGAGGCAGCCGTGGCTTTTCAGGTTGGGGGCTGCCCTCAAAAAACCCTCTAGTATATATAGGAGGGAGGGAGGAGGAGGCAGCCCCTAGGGTTTCCCCTAGGGGTTCGGCCGAACCACCAAGGAGGAGGAGTCCACCTCCCACAAGGGAGGTGGAATCCTAGTAGGACTCCTCCCCACTTGGCCTCCTCCCCACCCCTTGCGCAAGGGCCTCCTAGGGGCTGGCCGGCCAGCCCACCAGGGGCTGGTGCGCCACCTCCTAGGCCCATGTGACCCTTGGGGTGGGTGGGCCCCACTTGGTGGACCCCCCAGAACCCATTCGTCACTCCCGGTACACTGCCGAAAATTCCCGAAACTTTTCCGGAGACCAAAACGGGACTTCCTATATATCAATCTTTACCTCCGGACCATTCCGGAGCTCCTCGTGATGTCCGGGATCTCATCCGGGACTCCGAACAACCTTCGGTCACCAACATACATAACTCAATACTACCGAAACGTCACCGAACGTTAAGTGTGCAGACCCTGCGGGTTCGAGAACTATGTAGACATGACCGAGACACCTCTACGGTCAATAACCAATAGCGGGACCTGGATGCCCATATTGGTTCCTACATATTCTACGAAGATCTTTATCGGTTGAACCTCTTTGTTAAGGATTTAGTTAATCCCGTATGTCGTTCCCTTTGTTCTTCGATATGTTACTTGCCCGAGATTCGATCGTCGGTATCTATATATCTAGTTCAATCTCCTTACCGGCAAGTCTCTTTACTCGTTCCGTAATACAAGATCTCATGGCTAACTCTTTAGTCACTTTGCTTGCAAGGCTTATTGTGATGTTGTATTACCGAGTGGGCCCTGAGATACCTCTCCGTCACACGGAGTAACAAATCCCAGTCTCAATCCATGCCAACTCAACAGACACCCTCGGAGATACCTGTAGAGCATCTTTATAGTCACACAGTTACGTTGCAACGTTTGATACACATGAGGTATTCCTCCGGTGTCAGTGAGTTGCATGATCTCATGGTCATAGGAACAGATATTTGACATGCAGAAAACTATAGCAATAAACTCACACGATCATATGCTACGTTCATAGTTTGGGTCTTGTCCATCACGTCATTCTCCTAATGATGTGATCCCGTTATCAAATGACATCTCATGTTTATGGCTAGGAAACCTTGACCATCTTTGATCAACGAGCTAGTCTACTAGCGGCATACTAGGGACACAGTGTTGTCTATGTATCCACACATGTATTTGTGTTTCCAATCAATACAATTATAGCATGGATAATAAACGATTATCATGAACAAGGAAATATAATAATAATCACTTTATTATTGCCTCTAGGGCATATTTCCAACAGTATTACATATGGCGGCATCAATGGGGATACATCGGCTTGAAGTACGGGGAGACTCGAACCTCGCTATATCGCAAATCAATGGCGAATTCGACGCCAAAACCCCCAAAATGGTGGCATATAGAAACGCCGTACTAAAAGTTTCTGCGCGATTCGAGGGACTAGAGTTCCACCACTTCTCCAGAGACAGCAATCATGCCACCGACGTCCTTGCCCGTCTGGACGCGAAATGCGACCTCGTCCCCAAGAACACATTCCTAGAAAGGCTCTTTAAGCCATCCGTGGTATGGCAGGACGAGAATACCAGCGCAGGGACAAATGGTGCAGAACAAGTGGTCCCTCCCACTCCCAAACCAGACGAGCAAATAATCGGTGGGTCTGCAGTCGATGAAACACCTTCGGCTCTTGAGGTCATGGCAGTAATCGCACCATGGACCGAGCCCTTCCAGGCCTACCTTCTGCGCAAGGAACTCCCTGATGACCAAAATGAGGCACAACGCATAGTCCGTCGATCGAAAGCCTACAAGTTACACGAGGGTGAGCTATACAAGAAAAGCACCACGGGGGTAATCCAACGGTGCATCTCAGAAGAAGAAGGGAAGGAGCTTCTGGCCGAGGTACATGCTGGCATGGGTGGCCATCACGTGGCGGCAAGGGCCCTGGTAAGCAAAGCCTTTTGGGCCAGGTTCTTCTGGCCCACCGCCCGAGCGGATGCCCGAACACTCGTCCAACATTGCGCGGGATGCCAGCTCTTCGCAAACCAAAGTCACATGCCCCCAACGGCTCTTCGGACAATTCTGATCACCTGGCCTTTTGCGGTCTGGGGGCTGGACATGGTCGGACCACTTAAAGGGGGCACCAAGAAAAAGAGATACCTCCTGGTTATGGTCGACAAGTTCACCAAATGGATTGAAGCAAAACCAGTAAGCTCAGCTAAGTCCGGACCGGTCACCGACTTTATATCTGGAGTGGTACACCGATATGGTGTACCCATAGCATAATAACAGACAACGGGTCCAATTTCATAGTCCAGGAGGTAAAGGACTGGTGCGCCAACCTGGGCATCAAGCTCGACTATGCTTCGGTGTATCATTCGTAGACCAATGGACAAGTCGAACGGGCCAACGGTCTCATCATGAGCGGTATCAAACCCCGCCTGGTCCGATCTCTTAAAGAATCCGACTGCCATTGGGTGGAGGAGATCGACTCCGTACTATGGGGATTATGCACAACCCCGAACAGATCAACAGGTTACACGCCGTTCTTCATGGTATATGGCGCCGAAGCGGTCCTCCCGTGTGACATCATTCATGACGCTCCTAGGGTTCGCATGTACGAAGAAAAGGAGGCTGAGATGGATCAGCAGGACGACTTAGACGCCCTGGAGGGGGAGCGCGATATAGCTTGGGCTCGGTCCGCCTTCTACCAGTAGCAAGCTCGGCGGTATCAAAGTAGGGAGGTCCGGGCGAAGGCATATAACGTGGGCGAACTGGTGCTACGACTTCCCGAGAAGCAGAAGCATAAACTCAACCCCAAATGGGAGGGACCCTTCGACGAAGTGTTGAGAGGAGGGGCTTACCACCTCCGCAACCCGCAGGACAGTCGCCTCGAACCAAACCCATGGAGCGCAGCTCGTCTTCGACGCTTCTACGGATAGACCGGTGTCGCCACCTTCTTCCCGAAAACTCTTGTATATGCGCTTTTATAAGTTTTTCTGTTTTCCTCTCATAAGGATTGTTTAGATTCTCCTAAGTTATGTTCGGCTTAACCGAATTATAACTAATTCTCTGTTGACACATGACTATCATACCCGGCAATGCCTGGGGGCTTCTTTAAAAAGCCAACTAGTTATATATTTACACCATATGCACCCTTCCATGGTCGTCTTTACGCCCCTGTATGCATCAATTATACTTAAGTTTCTTGCCAAACCGGGTTGCCTCGCTCCTGTGATTACCCCCTACGTTCCCGAATATTCGGTTAGAGGGTAAAGGGAGCACCTCTGTGATTGTTACGTCTGGGTCATCCGGATACGTACCTCAGACGGGTGAAGCCAAAGGTTAGCACTCTTAAGAAGCAAATTGATCGGCTACGATGAGGAAAGATGTAATAAGCGGTCTTCACCGCAAATCTCGATTTGTCTAAAGACATAGCTCCTACTTGCCCGGTTTTGGGTACATAGCTAGGACATCTGCGACCAACACGGCAGCCCGAAGAAAGGAACCCATTAAGGAACTATTTTCTCTGGAAGATGTTTCTTACGTTAAATAGTAATATAACATATTCCTCCAGTGTGCGTTTCGTCTGTTCAAACCACACGGCCGGATTGCCTAGTTCCCTAATAAATGATCTCCTGCTACTCCAGGACATACAACGCGGAACACTCCCAAGTCATTGACAGGGGAGGCAGAAGCCGATGGCTAGGTTAAGAAAATATTTATAACACGGACGGAACTAATAAAGTGTTAAGTACATCGTTACATAGAACCAAAATATTAAAAATCTCGGTCGAGACCGTCTATAAGGACATCCAAGGAACAGTCCTCTTGAGAGAGACGAGCAGCTGGCATAACTTGATCATAGACCAGATGAAGGGGTATTTCCTGCCCGTTGGGCGCCGCTGGCCCAACCCGGGCCAGGTGCTCCGGGTTGAGCTTTGTGGAACGGGTCTTCACCATGGCCCACGCATCCCGAGCCCCCTCTCGACAGGCGGACGTCTTCCACAGCTCAAAATAGCTTCGGTCTCCCCTAAACCGCTCCGCAAGTTCGGCCATCCCTTGTGGAGGTGTCTCTGCTGGCCAGAGCGCCCTTATTATGCACCTCATGGCCTTCCTAGCTCGCTCTTGCACTATGGCTAGCTCCTTCAGCAGATCCCCACCGAATGAGCCGATCTCTTCTTCCGGACGACCAGTTAAGAGGCCTGCGCATGACAACGGGCACATTAGTCGCATGCCACAACAAAGGATAATTTATGGCACCCTAGGTTAGAAATTCACTTACAGAACATGTCGCCTTTCAATCTCCGGTTTTCCTTTTGGGTCTGTGCCAATTGATTCTTCAAACTCTGAATTTCTTGGGCTTGACGTTGGTTTTCCCCTTTGAGCTGGCGCGTTTCCTCACGACATCGCTCCAACACAGGGAGATTAGCCTCCAGCTGAGACTTGGCATACCGCTGAGCCTCATGGGACGCATCCAGATCCCTTTGCATCTGACCTATGGATTCAGCTGCTACACCACAATGCATCGTTAGAGATGACATTCCTAATTTTTATCAGCACCTAACAAAGTACCCTTTTTACTTATAATGTGCTTCTCTGGTGAACTTCTTCACCTCCTCTAGTTCGGCTTTCACAGCCTTCACCTCCGTCTGACTGGATTCAAGATCCTTGGACAACCACTCGTTTTGCTGTCTTAAATCCTACACAAGGACAACACAATGTTCAGACCCTTAATTCGGCCGTCCCGACCAAATCAAGGTCCGGGGGCTATAGGGTTAGGACCTATGTTCGGTTGTCAAAACAACCCACTTACCTGCATATTGAAAGACATTATTCGGGCAGCTCCTTCGAGGCCTGCCCGGGCGGCTCCGAGGAGAGCATCCACGGAGCTGAGGGCGTTGAACTCTTGGTCAGAAAATGCCGTATGGCGCAAGGACTCCTTCTGATGCCGATGATTCATCGCGCTCTCGACCTCGGAATTGGTAACTGAGACTCCCCCGGAGTCTTTGGGAAGTTTATCCGCTACTGGGACTTCCGCTTCAGCTCTCGCAGGGACCGAGGGTTTGGGGGGGGGGGGATGATGGTTGTCTGCCGCCCCGACGGCGTCTTCGGGCTACTCCGCTCGCCTCCTAAGTATCCCGATGAAAGATATTATAAATAACCATGGCAATAGCAGTGAAAAGGCGGAGTTGGATCAAATACCTTTTGGTGGGGGGCACGGGCGATGTGTTTTCTGATGTCGCCCCTCGTTTAGGTCTCCCGCCCGCGTCTGGCGCGGGCCCTGCAGGGGTAGTCTGGGAAGGTGTCCGGCGCGTTGTCCGATGACCCTTGGGGGTATTAGTCGGCATGTTTGAAGCGGCGGAAGGCTTATGTCCCTTCCGGGATGAGGATTTCTTCTTGCTCGTAGTTGAAGGAGCAAGGGTCCGGGGGTAATCGGCCATAAGGGCCACTTTGTGTTCGTCAACACTCTCCTGGTAATAGACCCCGTCTTTGAAGATCATTGAAGTTTTCGGGTCATCATGGAATCCGAGATCATCATCCCGATCATAATTCTCTGGTTGGGGAGCGAGACAATTGACTGTCTCGACCCAACTTCTCTAGTTCTATTAAAGAAAGACGGAAAGTTTCCAATGTTAGAATCAAGAATAAGCGTCTGGAATTCAGAGGTTTAAGTCTGACTTACCCATTCAATGGGGTTGTAGCTGGAAAAGCCCTCCTTGGTTGTCAGACGGGTGAATTCTTCTTTCTCCCCTTTAAAGAGATCGACCAGGATGACGACCAGTGCCTCCCGATTGTCCGGCCCTTGTCGACGGGAACGGGTGGTATCGTTGGTTCCATTGTAGCACCATAGAGGGTGCGTTCGCTGTTGGAGCGGCTGGACGCATCGGAAAATTGCCGTGGCCATCACGTCAATGGTGGTCAGCTTGTTGTGAGCTAGCAGCTTCACCTTGGCAGACAGGCGTTTTACCTTGGTGCTTTCCTCTTGAGAAGGACTCCTTGGTCGCCAGTTGAATCACTTCTTTAAAGGGGCCTCGGAGTACTCGGGCAGACCCCTCCGAGCTGGATCAAATAAAGGAACGTCTTCGATATAAAACCACTCCGAAGACCATTCGTTGGACTCTTTCTTTGGGGTCCCAATAGGGTACCCCGTTCCAGCTATGCGCCATACCTCGGCTCCGCCCACTTCCCGGATTGTCCCTCCCCTAGTTCGGGGAACAAGGCAGAAATATTTTCGCCACAAATCGAAGTGGGGCTCGCAGCCCAGAAACATCTCATAGAGGGCCACAAAGCCTGAGATATGGAGGATTGAGCCGGGGGTGAGATTGTGGAGCTGGAGACCTTAGAATTCTAGCAGGCCCCTCAAGAAGGGGTGGATGGGGAATCCTAGGCCTCGCAAAAGGAAGGAGATGAAACAAACCCTCTCGTCCCCTTGAGGGGTGGGGAAGTTTTCCGCAAAGGCTTCGCCATTTGCAGAGGTCAGCCTTGCACGGGTGGGTGTCAAATCCGAGTGGGGAAGATACCCTTGCACCTCTAGGTCGCGCAGTTGAAGGAGGGAGACAGAGCAGCTGGCCCAGTCTCCTGGCAGGGGACCGAAAGGACGCGAGGATGAGCCTGGAGCGCTCGCCATCTCTCTGAACTCACAAGCTTTAGGGCTTTGCGGTGGAGATGCGAGAAAGGATGTCACCTATGAAGGATACAGTCTACTTAAATAAGAGCTTTTCTGGTTGATAACCCACAAGTATAGGGGATCACAACAGTTTTCGAGGGTAGAGTATTCAACCCAAATTTATAGATTCGACACAAGGGGAGCCAAAGAATATTTGAGAGTATTAGCAGTTGAGTTGTCAATTCAATCACACCTGGAGATAAATATCTGCAGCAAAGTGATCAGTAGCACAGTAATATGATAGGTTGATAGCAGTAGTAACAGTAACAGTAGTGGTAACAGTAGCAGTAGTGATTTTGTAGCAAGTGTAAAAGTAGCAGCAATAGTAATAACTTAGCGAGAACAATAAGCGGAAAACTCGTAGGCACTGGATCGGTGTATTCGTTGGATGATATTCATCATATAACAGTCATAACCTAGGGCGACACATAACTAGCTCCAGTTCGTCAATGCAATGTAGGCATGTATTCCGTATATAGTCATACGTGCTTATGGAAAAGAACTTGCATGGCATCTTTTGTCCTACCCTCCCGTGGCAGCGGGTTCCATAAGGAAACTAAGGGATATTAAGGCCTCCTTTTAATAGAGAACCGGAACAAAGCATTAACACTTAGTGAATACATGAACTCCTAAAACTACGGTCATCACCGTGAAGTATCCCAAATATTGTCACTAAGGGGTTGACGGATCATAACACGTAATAGGTGCATATGACTAGGCAAGATCGGATCAAGAACGTAGATATAATGATGATAATATAAACGGTTCAGATCTGAAATCATGGCACTCGGGCCCTAGTGACAAGCATTAAGCATGGCAAAGTCATAGCAACATCATTCTTAGAATATAGTGGATACTAGGGATCAAGCCCTAACAAAACTAACTCGATTACATGATGAATCTCATCCAACTCCTCACCGACCAGCAAGCCTACGAAAGAATTACTCACTCTCGGTGGGGAGCATCATGGAATTGGCGATGGAGAAGGGTTGATGATGACGAAGACCGAAGATTCCCCTCTCCGGAGCCCCAAACGGGCTCCAGATCTGGCCTCCCGATGAAGAACAGGAGGTGGCGGTGGCTCCGTATCGTGAAACGCGATAATTCTTTCTCCCTGATTTTTTTCTGGAGATTTGTGGATTTATAGCATTGGAATTAGGGTCGGGGGGCCCGCGAGGTGTCCACCCTCCACCAGGCCGCGCCAGGGGGGCCTGGCGCGCCCTAGTAGAGGGTGGGCACCCTGGGCTCCCCTCTTAGGTGGCTTCTGGCTCCATAATTCCTCATATATTCCTAAATAAATCTCCAAAAAGTTTCGTTCCGTTCTGAGAACTTTTATTTCTGCACAAAAACAACACCATGGTAGTTCTGCTGAAAACAACGTCAGTCCGGGTTAGTTTCATTCAAATCATGCAAATTAGAGTCCAAAACAAGAGCAAAATTGTTTGGAAAAGTAGATACGTTGGAGACGTATCAACTCCCCCAAGCTTAAACCCTTTCTTGTCCTCAAGCAATTCAGTTGACAAACTGAAAGTGAGAAAGAAAAACTTTTACGAACTCTTTTGTTCTTGTTTACATACATATGCTTAAGTAGCACCCAGGTTTTCAGCAAAGATCATGACTAACCATGTCAACAATAACTCTTAAAGACTATATTAACTCATATCAATGACACAAGCAACTAGCGAGCAATAATAAGATATCTCAAGTGCAAACGTTTATCAAAACAATCATGATATAATATGACAATAGTGGTATCTCGCTAGCCCTTTCTGAGACCGCAAAACATAAATGCAGAGCACCTCCAAAGTTCAAGCAGCGACTAAACATTGTAATTCATGGTAGAAAAGATCCAGTCATGATGCATCCAACATTCACTATACACAATGCATGAGGATGACAATAGTGCTCTGAGATCTGGCGCTTATTTTAGAAGGTGATGACTCAACATTAAAGTAAATAGATAGTCCCTTCGCAGAGGGAAGCAGGGATTTGCAGAGGTGCCAGAGCTCAAGGATTAAATAAGAGATAAGTATAATTTTGGGAGGTACACCCTTCCTATCAATGTTACGACCAAGAGCTATCAATATCTTCCATGTTAAACAAATTAGCGGCGGTTCCCAAGCGGTAAAAGTAAATGTTTACTCCCCCTCCACCAACAAACACACTCCACGGCGAGCCGAATCCACGGGTACCGTCCAAACCAACAGCATTCCTGGGGGAGTTTTGTTTAATTATTTGCATTTATTTTGATTTCGGGACTAGGAATCCCTATTACCGCCCTTCTTGTGCAAGGACGAGTGAATAAACACTCATCATGAGAGTAACCCGCTTAACATGGAAGATATTGACCACCCACTATCGCCCCATGAGCGGTCCAGGCACACAAAATAGATGTTCATTTGAAATTTTAGAGGTGGCACATGCAAATTTACTTGGAACGACAGGGTAATACCACATATAGGTAGATATGGTGGACTCATCTGGAATAACTTTGGTTTAAGGGTTTTTGATGCACAAGTAGAATTCCCACTTAGTACAGGTGAAGGCTAGCAAATAGGTTGAGAAGCGGCCAGCAAGAGAGCGAATACGGTCATAAACATGCATTGCGAATAATAAACATTGAATGCTATCATGAGTAGGATATGGACACCATGAACATAAATATCATGAAGGCTATGTTGGTTTTGATTCAACTACATGCGTGAACATGTACCAAGTCAAGCCGCTTGAAACATTCAGAGGAGGATACCATATCATCATACTACATCACAACCATTTTAATGCATGTTGACATCCAAGATAAATCATTATCCACTCCTAGCTACTTGAGCATGGCATGAACCACTATAATATCTAATTGTCATTGCAAACATGTTCAATCATAATGTGCTGAATCATGGATACTAGGTTAAACATATTTACAAAAACAAGAACAAGTTGAGTTCATACCCGCTTTTTTCTGCCACAGTCAATTCATCAAATATCGTCATTATTGCCTTTCACTTGCACAATCGAATGCTATGAAAATAATAATGGTGCGAGACTGCCGTGGACTAAGCTGGAATCTGCAAACATTTTATTCAAGAGGAGAAGACAAGGTAATATGGGCTCTTTGTTAGCTCAACAATAATGCATATGAGAGCCACTCAACATTTTCATCGTGGTCTTTCCTTGGTATGACTCGATAAAAGAAAGAGAATTTCAGAGAAACACACTAAAATATTTTTTGAGTTTTTAGTTTTTCTTGAAGAGAACAAATACGAGAAGGAAAACAAAAACGAGAAAAACTATTTACACGGGAGAACTCCCAACAAGCAAAAGAAGAAATGAGAAATCTTTTTGGGTTTTCTTTTAATACTACAACTAACTGAACTGAAAAGAAAAAACCGAAAAGAAGCAAGAAGTATTTTTGGATTTTCTCAAAGTTTTCAAACACACAAGAAGAAAACGAGAAGAATAAATCTAGCATGGATAATACAATGAAAGAGTGTGAACACCGACAACTGAAATGAAATATGTGAACATGAATGTAATGTCGGTGGAAATACGTACTCCCCCAAGCTTAGGTTTTTGGCCTAGCTTGGTGATCACCATCCGTAGTAGCCATCCGGTCCCATGTTGAAGTGCGGTGGCGGAGGTACCTGAGCATCCCACTCCTGGGGCTGCTCCTCTGCCGTGGCCTGGTTGTTCCGGTAGGCGATGATATCATTTGGCATAATTCTGTACCCGTTCCTGGCAACAGAATCAAACAAAGCAGGTGCAGGCAACGGAATAACATCACGGGTTACCACACTAAATACTAAATTGTAACGAATATTATGAAAGGAATCGGCATCATCAATAAAGTGGTGGTCCCGCAATGATCTATGATCTGGATAAATAGTGGGCAAAGATAATCATGTGGGCGTATCTGAACTCTGAAACGACTCGCTAAGCGAGTAGCGTAAATGCCACCATGTATCTTGCCCTTACTCATGTTAAGTTGTAGGCATCGTGCAACAATAGCTCCTAAGCTAACAGTGTGATCATTATATAATGCAGGTCGAAAAATGGCGAGGTCTGGGGCACTGAGTGCACCGACATTTTCCTTAGCAGTTAAACACTTAGAAATGAATATAGCAAAGTAGTGCACAGAAGGAAACTGCAAACTAGTGGGAGTGGTTTTGGACACGCCTCTTTCGTCACCCACTGTTAAAGTGAGGAGAAAGTCCTCAAACTCTGCTGGTCTAGGCTCTCTTAATTCCCCATCAGAAGGAATCAGACATATGTCACAAAAGTCAGTGAATGGTATCTTGTAGCTTCAGCATATAGATTAAACTGCACCTCAGGAGGGTTATTCCTACTCAGGAAATTAAAACTTTGCACAAAGGAATTTGTGAGGATGTGGTACTGGTCACACTTATCTGCGAGGAAGTTGGTCAACCCAGCATTGTCAATAAATTGAAAAAAATCTTGATAGAAACCGGCTTCCTCCATAAAGGGAATATGTGGCCATTCGCGCGGCCGCACTTCTTCCTTCCTCGGAATGTGTAGGTCACTATCAGACGACTCCCCAATAACTCCCTTAGCATTCTTCTTGGAGGAGTACTTCCTAAAGAAATTCATCTTATTTTCTACAAATAAAATTTCAAAAAATTTTAGTCCACAAAAATTTGTTAATAGAACTAAATAAGATTGATAGCAACTACTCCTAGGGATGCATATAGGCCATATCAAGCATTCAAACTACTTAGAAATCTAAGAATTCAACATGCAAGGTCATCTACAGCAACACCAAGAGTAGCTAATTATTCTGAAAATAATCCTCTAAATCAAAAACTAATTGGAGCAATGGGGGAGTTACATACCGAGAAGCAATCCCCTAATTGGAGCAATGCCTTTTTCCTTCATACATTTCTTTGCCTCTTGCATATACTCGGGACTGAGAAATAAGATACCCCTCTTCTTCTGAGTGGGTTCAATTGGTGGTTCATGGAGAGTCCAATCATCATAGTTCTTCAATATATTATTCAATAGTCACTCAGCTTGTTCAACAGTTCGTTCCCTGAAAACACAACCAACACAACTATCTAGGAAGTCCCTAGAGGCATCAGTTAGTCCATTATAGAAGATATCAAGTATTTCATTTTTCTTAAGAGGATGATCAGGCAAAGCATTAAGCAATTGGAGAAGGCTCCCCCAAGCTTGTGTGAGACTCTCTTCTTCAATTTGCACAAAGTTAAATATTTCCTGTAAGGCAGCTTGTTTCTTATGAGCAGGAAAATATTTTTCAGAAAAGTAGTAAATCATATCCTGGGGACTACGCACACAACCAGGAGTAAGAGTATTGTACCATATCTTAGCATCACCCTTTAATGAGAATGGAAATAATTTGAGAATATAATAGTAGCGAATCTTCTCATCATGAGCAAATAGGGTGGCTATATCATTCAGCTTAGTAAGGTGTGCTACCACAGTTTCAGTTTCATAGCCATGAAAAGGACCGGGTTCAACCAAAGTAATTAACTCTGGGTCGGCAGAGAATTCATAATCCTTATCGGTAACAAAGATAGGTGAAGTAGCAAACTTAGGATCATATTTCATTTTAGCATTCAAAGTCTTTTCTTTATACTTGCATAGTAGTTTCTTAACATCATTTCTATCCTTACAAGCAAGAATCTCTCTAGCTATTTCTCCATCTAAAGCATAACCTTCAAGTATCTTAGGCATTTCAAATCTATGAGAGCTAGGCCTACTAGGTGTTTCATAATCATCAGTTTCAAAGTTCTCATCAGTTTCAGCAGATTCATCAGTTTCAATAATTTCATTCTCTTTAGCTCTAGCAATTTGTTCATCAAGAAATCCACCTAATGGCACAGTTTCATCAAGCATGGTACTATTATCATCATAAGCATCGTTCATAGTAGAAGTAGCATCATCAATATCAGGATTACTAGCAAGTGGTGGTGTTGCAAGTTTACTCATAACAGAAGGTGAATCAAGTGCAGAGCTAGATGGCAGTTCCTTACCTCCCCTCGTCTTAGAGGGAAAAATCTAGGTTTTTGGATCCTTCAGATTCTTCATTGTGATCAATTGATATAAATCCCAAGTGACTCAACAAATATAGCTATGCTCCCCGACAACGGCGCTAGAAAAAGGTCTTGATAACCCACAAGTATAGGGGATCAAAACAGTTTTCGAGGGTAGAGTATTCAACCCAAATTTATAGATTCGACACCAAGGGAGCCAAAGAATATTTGAGAGTATTAGCAGCTGAGTTGTCAATTCAACCACACCCGGAGATTAAATATCTGCAGCAGAGTGATCGATAGCACAGTAGTATGATAGTTTTGATAGCAGTAGTAGCAGTAACAGTAACGGTAACACTAATAGCAATAGTTTTGTAGCAAGTGTAACAGTAGCAGTAGCAGTAGTAACTTAGCAAGAACAATATGGGGAAAACTCGTAGGCACTGGATCGATGAACTCGTTGGATGATATTCATCATATAACAGTCATAACCTAGTGCGACACAGAACTAGCTCCATTTCATAAATGTAATGTAGGCATGCATTCCGTAAATAGTCATACGTGCTTATGGAAAAGAACTTGCATGCCATCTTTTGTCCTACCCTCCCGTGGCAGCGGGGTCCATACGGAAACTAAGGGATATTAAGGCCTCCTTTTAATAGAGAACCGGAACAAAGCATTAACACACGGTGAATACATGAACTCCTCAAACTACGGTCATCACCGGAAAGTATGCCGACTATTGTCACTCCGGGGTTTACGGATCAGAACACGTAATAGGTGCGTATGACTAGCAAGATCGGATCAAGAATATAGATATAATGGTGATAACATAAATGGTTCCGATCTGAAATCATGGCACTCAGGCCCTAGTGACAAGCATTAAGCATGGCAAAGTCATAGCAACATCAATCTCAGAACATAGTGGATACTAGGGATCAAGCCCTAACAAAACTAACTACATTACATGATGAATCTCATCCAACTCCTCACCGACCAGCAAGCCTATGAAGGAATTACTCACTCCCGGTGCGGAGCATCATGGAATTAGCAATGGAGAAGGGTTGATGATGACGAAGACCAAAGATTCCCCTCTCATCTGGCCTCCTGATGAAGAACAGAAGGTGGCGGCGGCTCCGTATCGTAAAACGCGATGAAACTTTTCTCTTCGATTTTTTCTCCAAAAATAGGATTTTATAGCGTCGGAATTAGGGTCAGTGGGGCCCCGAGGTGGGCACAACCCACCAGGGCGCGCATAGGGGGGCTGGCGCGCCCTGGTGTCTTGTGCCCAGCCAGCGCGCCCTGGTGTTTTTTATTTATTGTAAAATAAATCTCCTATAAGGTTCTTGGCTCCGTGAACTTCTATTTCTACACAAAAACAACACCATGGTAGTTCTGCTGAAAACAGCGTCAGTCCGGGTTAGTTTCATTTGAATCATGCAAATTAGAGTCCAAAACAAGGGCAAAAGTGTGAGGAAAAGTAGATACGACGGAGACGTATCAAAACACCAGAAAACAAGAGCGCGAAACAGAAGAGAATAGAGAGAGATCCAATCTCAGAGGGGCTCCTGCCCTAAAGGAGTCATGGCGGCCATGGACCAGAGGGGAAATTATCCTCCCATATAGGGGGGAGACTAAGGGAGAAGAAGAAGTCGGGGGCTCTCTCCCCCTCTCTCCCGGTGGCGCCGGAACGCCGCCTGGACAACCATCATGACGACGTACTACACCAACAACTTCACCGCCGTCATCACCATCTCTCTCCCCCTCTATGCAGCGATGTAACCTCTCTCTCCCCATTGTAATATCTACTTGAACATGGTGCTTAATTCTATATATTATTACCCAATTATGTGTGGCTATCCTATGATGTTTGAATAGATTTGTTTTGTCCTACGGGTTAATTGTGGTATGGTGTGATTGATATGAGCTGTATGTTAATATGGTGTTGTCCTATGGTGCCCTCCGGGTCGCGCAAGCATGTGGGATTACTGATGTAGGGTTTTGCAATATGTTCATTATTCGCTTATAGTGGGTAGCTAGAGTGACAGAAGCTTACACCAGAGTAAGGGGGTTGTTTACGTATGGGAGTAAAGGGGACTTTTTACTTAATGCTATGGTTGGGTTTTACCTTAATGATCTTTAGTAGTTGTGGATGCTTGCTAGAGTTCCAATCATAAGTGCATATGATCCAAGTACGGAAAGTGTGTTAGCATATGCCTTTCCCTCAATGCATATGATAAGTATCTATCGTGTTATATTCCATTGCCTATGGACAATCTTTCTCTTGTGTTACAAAAAGATCTCTACTAAAATATTAACTTTTATTCTTGCAAAGTACTCCTAGTTTTATTCTTGCAAAGTAGTTTTTATTCTTGTTCTAGGTAAAGTAAGCGTTAGCGTGCGTAGAGTTGTATCAGTGGTCGATAGAACTTGAGAGAATATTAATTCTATCCTTAATTCCTCGTTGGATTCGACACTCTTACTTATCGGAAAAGGCTACAAACGATCCCCTATACTTGTGGGTTACCACTACTCGACCCACGATTTGGAATTTGGCAACGGTAGTATAAGCGTCGAAGCAATGGAGACAGTATCTTTTAGGGAAGGCTTGTGACGTATTTGCCGACCACAAGAGATTGAAGTACATCTTCATGCAGAAGGAGTTGAACATGAGACCGAGAAGGTGGTTAGAACTACTTAAGGATTACACCATGAAGCTACAACACCACCCCGGCAAGGCAAACGTGGTAGCTGACGCGCTTTGCCGCAAAGCCTACGCTAATGGGTTGACAGCCGGAGAGTTTCCTCTGGAGTTGTGCGAAGCGTTTAGAGAACTCAGACTTGAGGCCGTTCCTGAAGGATACGTGGCGAACCTTGAGGTTCAGCCGACGCTGATAAACAGGGTCAGGGAAGGCCAGAAAGAGGACCCAGACATGACGAAGATCAGGGCTAACCTGAGAGAGAAGGCAAAAGGATTCCACGAAGATGACGGAGGAGTCATATAGGAGTCATAAATGATTTGGAGAGGTCCAAGCTGAATGATTCTTTTTGCAAATGACACTTTATGAAATGTAGTTTCAGAATAATTTAGATGACTGAAATTTGAACTTTCAAATTTGAAATTCAAACAAATTCATTCAAATACCAGTTAGGCCATAACTTTTAATTTATAAATCCAATTGAGTTGATTATTTTTGCAAATTGGTACAAGTGAATTGTAGATCTAATTCGTGCAATTAGTTTGAATTTATAAATTAATTAGGAATAGTTTCTGGACAGAAACATGTAGACTCCAAATACAAAGGGATTTTAAATTCTTAAATGTTTATGTTAGGCCAAATTATGACATGTCACGACTTGATCAAATTATTTTGAAAATACTTTGAACATTATTTGAAATTGAAATGAATTCAATTATGGAACCTAAATCTTTTGAAATTAATTCAAGTCATAAATGAAGTAAATCCAAATCATATAATATTGTGTAATATGGTTGAATTATTTTCAATAATATGCAAATTAAAATTTATTTTCAAATTTAGTTCAAAATACTTTGAAAACTACATACTTTCAAATGAATTCAATTAAATATTTTGAATTGAATACTTAATTCAAACTCGGGTCAAAGTAGGTCTAACCCTGAATTCAAGTTATTCAAATAAAGTTTGACAAACCAAATATTGTTTGAATGAAATCAATTAAACTTAATGTCAAGTAGGATTCAAACTCTTCTCAAATTTGGCAAAATAATTGGGTCGACCAAATCAACTCAATGTTGAATATATCCAACTAAGTTATGTGACTAAGTAAATTCCTTAAGCATTTCAAAACCAAATTTTGAAAACCAATTGGAAACATAATTGATCCCAAACCAAACCACAAACCCAACACTTATGTTTGTGTGATGTGTATTTGCATTCATGCAAGTTTTCCCTTTGCATTAGTTGATTGCTTATGATTATTATGTGTCATTGTTTGTTGACGTTAGATTACGAGGAGTGCAACCCCTGTGACTGTGAGGAGTGCACTGAAGAAAACAACAACCAAGGCAAGTTCCACTTGATCATATCACCCAATATCTTATTGCATTGTAGTTTGCCATGATAGGTCTGTGAGTTTAGGATGCTAAATTATGTACAACCAAGTAGCTGGCAACTTAGGTCCAAACTTACCCTGACCTTGTAACCATCGAGTTGGTGTTTAGCTGCTATGACGTGGATTGGGAAACATCAATTATTATTCCACCATACAACCGCATGGTTGACTACTTAACTATTACTACTTAATTAATGAAACGACCTGGGTGGACTGGCTTTGATTGGGTCATCGGAGTGTAGTCTTTGGTGGGGAATGCCACCCAGTCACCAGAGATTGTACGAGTTAAAAGTTGAGTAGCTTCCATGTGTGACTGTGAGACAATATAGGCTCTGTCAGGATCGAGTAAGTTGTGGGAACCCTCCTGTGGCAGACCAACAGATGTAGGTGTGCAGGTTGGACTGGGTCTATCGTTTCTGAGAGGGCGACTACTTCCCAGTCTTGATCTATCTAGCTACTTCACAAGTGAAGTTTAGTAGCAAAAGGGTGTGATCGGGAATCACAGGTAAGGTACACAAACCTCTGCATAATGTATAAAATTGATCATGATTAGCCGTCTACCCGGTTAGAGACAACTTTGAGCAACTCATCTGAGAATTTTCAGCTTGATCTCATTCACCTCTTCCATCTAAAAGCAATGGGTTGAACCAAAGGGGAGTTATGGAGCTAATCTCGAAGGTCTGGGGTTTCCCATGGTCTCTAGAGATATGCTTGCAATGACCGGGGTGTACCAGGAGTCCACATGCTCAAACTGCATTGGAGTTACAAGCGGGGTTTACCGGAGTGCCTCGAGACTACGACCGGGTGTACCGGAAGTGTCATATCGCTATTAGATTAAACCATTATATAATATGTAGGACAAAACTATGTTTTATGCAAAGAGCCTTGAACCCTACTAGCCAAAGTGCATGTAGGTGAACATTATTCCATTAACTGTGGACTTGACAATACATTCAATGTATTGACCCTAGTGGTTGCAACATGTCATGTTGCGGGTGACTATTATGAGGAGTGACTTACCTAGGGTTTCGTGCCTCCACTCGAGATGCTTCCCCGTGGCGTTGATGGAGCTTACCAAGACTACTATCATAGATTTGCTTTCGTTTCCGCTTATCAAGAATTATGTTTGCTTTGTAAGACTATGTATTTGACTAGCCACTGGCTAGAATCTGTAAGACTATTTGCTTTCTGGATCATACAATGTAATGGATGACGCATTTGTGTATGATACAATATCGTTACCGTGTATGCCAAAGATTAGATCCAGGAGTTGGCATAGTAACACACGAAGACCGTATGCCTGAAAAGGTAGGTCGTGACAATTTTTTGTAATGTAAGTAAACTATAACTAGAACTTCTAAACTATGAAAAAGAACATTTGCCATTTGCGGGTAAATATCTTTTATGTGATCACTCAAGTTTCCATTCAAAATATGTTGTGGAATTTTTGTAGGTAAGAACAACTTTATATTGTTTGCAACTTCCAAAGTTTTCATACCGCCATTGTTCTTGACGAATCCTCTGGCTCGGTACATTGTGTTTTCTTTGCAAATGTAGTTTTTCAAACTTTTCACCTTCAAGGTCAGTTTCAGTGTCAATGACTTAAGACATTTGTTTTTACAAAAATGCGGTTACTACAAACTTTTTCAATTCTATCGATATAATTGAACATCAGGTTTGTTCTAAATATTATTGCGTATAAAGTTTAACAAATAAATAAATCAAAACGACAACAAAAGTAATAAACTTTCAGAGCAAGTAAGTTTGTCCAACAATTTTTAAATAAATAAAGGTAGTGACATTGTTTTTCTTCGCATTGTAACATTCCATACTACACAACCTCAATATGTCAAACAACACAAAGAAGCAAGTACAACAACACATATGTACCAAGATAAACATGATCTATAAGACTCAAGTAGTATTTTAATTATTATTGCAATCAGTGGAACGAATTGCACATCAGAATCCTTACGATGTGATTAATTATAAAGTTCAACTAATCACTAAACCAAAAAGATGACCAACTTATCTTTCATTATCAATAACTTGCCTTTTTTAGCTTTATAACATCAAGTTTCGGGCGTTGTAACTTATTTCAACATTTTTACATACATAAAGGTACCGTCATCATTTTCATTTGCATTATAAGATTTCATATTACACAGACTCACTGTGTCGAACAACAAAGTTATTTTATGAAAATCAGCCAGTACAATAACAAATAGGAAGCAACATGGACATCAGCGGTGAGATTCAGCAACTATTAGAGACATTAAATAGCGTTTTTTTTTCTTCAAAAATAACAACAACAAAACTAACCTTTTCAGGCAAATCTTTGGATTTTTCAGCAAATATACTGTTACGGGTATTGATGTCTTTGAAAGCCTTCAATCGTTAAGAAAAGCATATGATCTCTTTCCATTCTTCAATATAAATGATGGTTAAAGATCGTTGTTCTTGCTGGAGAGAACTTGAAGGTAAAAACAAACATGAACCAAGAAGAACATAACAAGAGTAGGCATAATGATTTGTTTTTGCTCATCCGTGCTATATCTAGTATAAGTTCAATCTTGTACTCCACTATTAAGCGACCTCGCTAAACAGGTATCCGACCTCACACGAATAAGTATCGCCTTAATATGTTGCAAACAGATCTTGATGCAGATCGGCGACTACAAATCCTCTTCCTATCAACCAGCTATCTAAAGGAACACCGAATACGTGGTCACGACCAAATATTGGCAGGGTATTCGCCTGCATCCGGACCAATGCTCACCGGAGTCGAAGGAGGAGCTAGCCGCGCATGCATATTTGCCTGCGGCAAGAAAAATGCGGAAATGTGCAGTTAGCGGGGTACGGAGAGGTTCGGGGTTGATCTGCTGCCCGTCGTAGCTTAGGCAGGATAAAAAAGAGAGCATTTTGCCAGAGATGGGCATAACGCATTTCAGCCCTCGGATCGTGCATGGGGACAAAGCCCCGATCTTCTTGTCCCCCCTTCCCGTTCGCGGTTCCCCGTGCACGGCGGCGACGCGCAGAGCCACAGAGGGAGAATGACAGAGCATGCTCAGCTGAGCTCTCTCGAGCGTGCATGCATGCATACGTGCATCCCCATGCATGCGAGAACAAGGAGAAGGCTCCAAGCCGTCCATTTATGAGGCGGAGACAAGAGCCCGCGGGCGCAGGCTCGACGAAGGCTTCGTGCCTGTGCATGCGCGCTGCGTGCGTGCGTGCGTCTGTGGTCTGGCGTTGTTGCATGCCGCTACCTTGAGCAGCTGGGTGTGCGGCCATAGCGCCTACACAGCTATACTAGTACGCCTACCACTGCTACTTCGCGTTACCGCACTCGTCGTCGTGCTGGCTGGCCTGGTGTGCGTGTATGCAGCCGTGGGCCATGCAGGCAGGCCGCGGCCGGCATCTAGGATTGACCCTGCGCACCTAAGTAAGCACAGGGTGAGTCGTCTCTTTCCCGTACGTGCGTGCATGCACGACATGATCTGCAGACCTACTGCACGCGTATGCGTACGTGCATCTGTGCATGCAGAGCAGTACAGTATGTGGAGACGTGGACGTGTCTCGCTGTTTAACTTGCATCAGACAGTCGCGTACCATACTGCTAGAGCGACACTTCAATCAGGTATATTTATAAGCTAATATTATCGCTCTACTGTACACAAACTTGTTGGGTATAAAAATACTTGTCATGATGTACTAAAATGGTCACCGGCCAATTCACACCGTGTCCTTCGGCAGCCACGTTGACTGTGTTTGCCAAGTTGGTGAAGCACTTAGAGCATTTAAAGCCGGACTTGGCAAATCCGACTCTTTATACGGTCGTGGAACGCGTCCGGACACGTCTGCGGGCTATCGGATGGCCCCTCATATCTTGTGTCCGGCATTCACATATCTTAAATTCGGACTCTCAAATACATGCAAATTTACGCACGTCCATCATATACGTCAATGTCACACGTAAATAACAAATATTTGATAGCGAAAATACATAATTATTATGCAAGTTTTATTTAAAGTGCACAACTCAAACATTAGCTCTTCGATTTTCATTGTGGGTCCATACATGCTCCACAACATCATTGAGTAGTTGTGCGTGCACCTAATGATCTCGAACATTTTGGTGCATCTGCAGAAAGTTCATAAGCTGATTTGCATCTTGATCTTTCGGGATTTGAACTTGTTCTCCATGCGCTTCAAAATCATTGATTAGGGCAACATCATCACCCTCATCCTCAACAATTATGTTGTGCAAAATAACACAAATGTCATCAGCTACCACAAAGTTTCTGATTCCCACATCATTGCAGATCCACGAACAATTCCCCAAAGAGCTTGAAGCACTCTGAATACCCTCTCCACATCCTTTGTTTCTGCTTCCTGCATTGTTGCAAAGTGACTTTCTTTGTCTTCGTGTTGTTCGGATATGGTTGTCACAAACACTGCCCGCTGAGGATAGATGCCATCGGCAAGATAGTATCCATGTTATAGTCACGGTCGTTGACAGTGTAGTTACACGACGGTGATTTCTTATTACAAAGCCTCCTGAACACCGAAGATTGTTGAATCGCGTTGATGTCGTTGTGAGAACCCGACATTCCAAAAAAGAATGCCAAATCCATAAGTCATCTGATGACACAACTTCCAGTATGATGGTGGCCTCTTTGGTGTGACACATTTATAGCAAAACTTAGGGGCAGTTCTTCCATTGTCAATGCATACAATCAATTGATCCAAGCATTCCTGAAAACACTCTGGCCTCTCCAATAGCCAACAACTTCTCTGTTTCCTGTACATTTGGTTCTCTCAGATACTTTGCTCCAAGCACCTGCACGGCGGTGCGGGCTAACTTGAAAGTTTTCTTCAGACATGTGCTCTTCCCCCATCCGGACCATCTCACCAACGACATCTGCGGAGTACCTAGTGCAAGCAACCTCAGAGCAGCTGTGCATTTCTGCATAGCACAGAAAGAAAGTTGGCCGCAACAATCTCTTGTGAGCTTGAAGTAGTCATTGTGAACCTCCACTCCCTCCATAATGCAAAAAAACAATGGTTTCCGCATGCAAAAATGACAGTGTAGTTGTCGTCGTTCTTCATGGCCATCATCATTGCACCGCTGTCGGAGCATGTCCACAAGCTTCGCCATGGTCCAATTCATCCTCCGAGGAAGAACACGAGCCAGGACGCCGCGTGACGACCCGATAAACCGCGTCCCCGTCGCCGGTAGCCGTGAACCGTCATCATCGATTTGCCGTCACCAAAACGTCCCGGAGACCGCTTAGGATTCTGTCTGACTCGTTGTGATCCCCTTCCTCTTTTCCCTACTGTCGCGTTGTCGTTTTCGTCCCCTAGCTAGAACCTCCACCATGGCCGAGCTCCGGCCGCCGCCATGGTCGGTAGGCCTCGCGTTTCCGATCTCACCTGCTTGCAGCCGTGTGGCAGTCGTGTTCCTCGTGAACCGTAGATGTCGTCCATCACTTTTCTTTCTCTCATGTGTACCGCAACAACCGTGCCCAAGGAGCCCGAGCTGCGGCCACCGCTCAGCTCATCACCGACGTAGATTCCGACAGCCGCGCGACCTGCTGATACTTGTGATCTGCGTTGGGTTTTCCGTGAAGAGGAACGGGTTATTGCAGCACAATGCGGATAAGTATTTCCCTCGGTTAAGAACCAAGGTTTATCGAACCAATAGGAGTAACGATCAACCACCGTCTTTAGCGACTGCACATGAAAGAGCAAACACTTGCACCCAACGCAGGCAAGAGGGTTGTCAATCCCCTTGGACTCGTTATTTGCAAGCAAATGTAGTGTGTAGATGATAGTAGATAATTGTAAATTGCAAAATAAAATAAAAGCAAATAAATGGCAGCAAGGTATTGAAAGCGTTTGTAAATATATAAGTGAATAGACCCGGGGGCCATAGTTTTCCCTAATGGCATCTCTCATGTAGTAGGCATATGGTGGATAAACAAATTACTGTTGGGCAATTGGTAGAAAGGCGCATAGTTATGTTCATATTCACGGCAATGATCATGTATATATAGGAATCACACCCATAAGCAAATAGGCCGACTCCTGCCTGCAACTATTACTATTACTCCACCCATCGACCGCTATCCAGCATGCATCTAGAGTATTAAGTAAAACAGAGTAATGCGTGGAGAACAATGACATGATGTAGACAAAGAGAATTCAATTAATATGAACTAGCCCCATCGTTATATCCTTAGTGGCAACAATACAAAGACGTATCTTGTCCCCTTCTGTCACTGGGATATAGAAACCCGTCAGGTTGAACCCACTACAACGCACCCCCTCTCACTGTAGAAAGATCAATCTACTTGGCCAAAACAAATCAATGGATCAGAGAGAATTACGAAGCTATAATAATCATGCAATAAGAATCATAATATATTTCAGAGGTGACTCAAAATACTTTTTATGAATAATGTGAACATAAACACAAAATTCATCGGATCCCAACAAACGCACCATACAAAAGAATTACATCAGATAGATCAAAGCGAAGATGCGATGATCATTGTATTGAAGATCACCATGGGAGCAACAAGGATGATGTAGAGGCCCTCCGTGATTGACCCCCCTCCGACAGGGCACCGGAACAGGGATCCAGATGGGATCGCGGCGGAATAGTGACTTGCGGCGGCGGAAAAAGTGTTTCGGGATGCTCCTTATGGTTTTTGGGATATATGTGAATTTATAGGCCAGAGAACGGGGTCGGGAGACCCACCAGGGAGGGACAAGCCATCAGGGCGCGCCGACCCCCCTGGGTGCGCCCTGTGGCTTGTGCCTCCCTCGTGCGGCCTCCGGTCTCCTTCCGAAGCTTCCAGGTCTTCTTTTTGTCCAGAAAAAATCGTATAAAAGTTTCGGGGTAATTAGACTTCGTTTGGTACTGTAAACCTGAAAATTCAAAAACATGCAGAAAACAGCAACTGGCACTGGGCACTGGGTCAATAGGTTAGTGCTCAAAAATAATATAAATTGGTAAATAAATACTCAAAAAGTATCCTAGAATGATAATATTATAGCATGGAACAATCAAAAATTATAGATACGTTGGATTCTTCATAGTGATCAATTGATATAAATCCCAAGTGACTCAACAAATATAGCTATGTTCCCCGGCAACGGCGCCAGAAAAAGGTCTTGATAACCCACAAATATAGGGGATCGCACAATTTTCGAGGGTAGAGTATTCAACCCAAATTTATAGATTCGACACAAGGGGAGCCAAAGAATATTTGAGAGTATTAGCAGTTGAGTTGTCAATTCAACCACACCTGGAGATAAATATCTATAGCAAAGTGATCAGTAGCACAGTAATATGATAGGTTGATAGCAGTAGTAACAGTAACAGTAGTGGTAACAATAGCAGTAGTGATTTTTTAGTAAGTGTAACTGTAGCAGCAATAGTAGTAACTTAGCGAGAACAATAAGCAAACAACTCATAGGCATTGGATCGGTGTATTCGTTGGATGATATTTATCATATAACAGTCATAACCTAGGGCGACACAGAACTAGCTCCAGTTCGTCAATGTAATGTAGGCATGTATTACGTATATAGTCATACGTGCTTATGGAAAAGAACTTGCATGACATCTTTTGTCCTACCCTCCCGTGGCAGCGGGGTCAATAAGGAAACTAAGGGATATTAAGGCCTCCTTTTAATAGAGAACCGGAACAAAGCATTAACACTTAGTGAATACATGAACTCCTCAAACTACGGTCATCACCGTGAAGTATCCCAAATATTGTCACTATGGGGTTGACGGATCATAACACGTAATAGGTGCATATGACTAGGCAAGATCGGATCAAGAACATAGATATAATGATGATAATATAAACGGTTTCGATCTGAAATCATGGCACTCGGGCCATAGTGACAAGCATTAAGCATGGCAAATTCATAGCACCATCAATCTTAGAACATAGTGGATACTAGGGATCAAGCCCTAACAAAACTAACTCGATTACATGATGAATCTCATCCAACTCCTCACCGAACAGCAAGCCTACGAAGGAATTACTCACTCTCGGTGGGGAGCATCATGGAATTGGCGATGGAGAAGGGTTGATGATGATGAAGACCGAAGATTCCCCTCTCCGGAGCCCCAAACGGGCTCCAGATCTGGCCTCCCGATGAAGAACAGGAGGTGGTGGCGACTCCATATCGTGAAACGCGATAATTCTTTCTCCCTGATTTTTTCCGGAGATTTGTGAATTTATAGCGTTGGAATTAGGGTCGGGGGGCCCACGAGGTGTCCACCCTCCACCAGGTCGCGCCAGGGGGGCCTAGCGTGCCCTGGTAGAGGGTGGGCAGCCTGGCCCCCCTCTCAGGTGGCTTCTGGCTCCATAATTCCTCATATATTCCAAAATAAATCTCCAAAAAGTTTCGTTCCGTTCCGAGAACTTTTATTTCTGCACAAAAACAACACCATGGAAGTTCTGCTGAAAACAGCGTGAGTCCGGGTTAGTTTCATTCAAATCATGCAAATTAGAGTCCAAAACAAAAGCAAAAGCGTTAGGAAAAGTAGATACGTTGGAGACGCATCACTGGTCTACCCGAAGCGGTGTTGTAAAGGACTGTTGGGTTACCTTTCTTTATTCTACACGAGAATCGAGGGCTGCCATCGGTCTTCGTGAAGAAAAATTAATGCCGTGGGCCTCGTGACGCTTCGACAATCAGGGGCTTGTCGGCGGCCGCGCTGTTGTTCTACAATGCGGAAAAGCCAAGTTGAAATCTGCCGAACATAGAAGGAACTCACCTTTCAAGACGAATACCATGGAAGCGCGAAGCTGCCGAAGACTGCATTCCTCGTCGTTGAAGGCTAGTTCGGGGGCTACTGAGGGAGTCCGGGACTAAGGGGTCCTCGGGCCGTCGGCTCATTCCTCATGGGCCGACCTGTTGGGCTGATCTATTGAAAACCGAACTATAAACGATCCCGTGTCCAGGAAGGAAAGCTCTAAAGAATGGCGTGGCTCCCAAGTTCGGAAGATAGGATCTGCGTATCTATCCATTGTAAAAGGTCGGTTGTGTGTAACCCTAGGGACCCCCAGTGTCTATATAAACCGAAGGATCCCCATTCGTAGACGACAGGTGAACTCATCTAGGGTTTAGCTTAGACGATCTCGAGGTAGATGAGCTCTGTAATCTCCATACACATCAATACAATCAAGCAGGACGTAGGGTTTTACCTCCTCACGAGGGCCCAAACCTGGGTAAACATTGTCTCCTTCGTTCCCTGTTACCCATCGATTTAAGGTCCACAACTTGGGACCCCCTACCCGAGATCTGTCGGTTTTGACACCGACATCGGGCGAAGCCAAGACTGCGCCTCGTGGAGACGAGTGGGTCTTGCTCACCACCCACATAGACAGAGGTTTCTCAATGCCTCCCCACCCTTTCTTTCGGGCGTTCTTGAATTTTTACGGGGCGCAACTCCACCACCTTCCCTCCAACGCCATTTCCTATCTGGTGGCTTTCGTTTCTCTTTGTGAAAATTTTCTTGGATGTCATCCTCACTGGGGCTTATTCAAGCACTTGTTCACATGCCGAGTGATGACTGTGAAAAAACCTGCTCATTCAGGAGAGAAGACGAATGTAGTTCAGTTGTGTGGAGGTCTAGGTATCCAGCTGAGAGAAAAGAGTAGCTTTTCGCCGATGAACTTCCCTAACACAATCAAGGGATGGCAGGGGTCCTGGTTCTATTGCAAGGACGTCCCAGTCGGTGAAAACCAATCGGGCCTCCCGTTGTACTCGGCAGGGCGCATCGGCGGCTGCCCAAATTGACCGTGACCAAGGAGGAGAGGGTAGATGTAGATATCCTTGTGATAGCTTTAGTAGATGTGGTGAACAAAGGCATCAACGGCTTGGACTTGCTGGAGGTCTTCTTTCAGAGAAGGATCCAGCCCCTTCAGGCCAGGGCTCACCCTATGTGGATGTACTCGGGTCCGGGTGACTCCACGCGCATGCACCCGGAGGAGCTCAACGCGGAGGCCATGGAGAACAAGCTCAAGGCCATCACTCCGGCTTGCGACAACCCCAGAGGGTCGAGGCCGGTGCCTCCATTTTTGGTTGATATCCAGCCGATTGAGGTAACTTCCGAGTGCTTGTTGTTATTTTCCGAATGCTTTCGATGCTTGCTGATGGGAATCTTGAATAATGTAAATCTCACACGGCAGTACTTCACGATCATGGTGAGCTCGATATCCACTATCGACAACGCTCCGGCTGATGTGGCGAGCGACAACGAGCAACTTGACGGCTCAGATGGAGAAGAGGAGTACGCGGAGGACAGCGAAGACGGCGAGGAAGAGGAGGAGGAGGACTCGGATCCGAGGGACGAGGTGGAATCTTCTCCATCAGAGGAGGTTCTGCCTGAAATCCGCTCCAAGGCACGTCAAGATCCTGGGGTCCGTGGGGGCAACCCAAAGGGGCCGAGTGCCTCCAAGTCTTCCGCACTCGCTGTCGCCACTCGGAGTTCGAAGCGCGGACGTGGCGAGCTTGCTCCTTCACCCGAGAAGGTCGTCAAGCAGCAGAAGGTGACAGTCAGCAAGCCTTGGAGGGTCGTCCTGCCAAAGACCAAGATGAACGTGCCAGTGGACTCAGCGTGAGTATCCTTTGAACTGAATCTCGCTACAATGATTTGGCCGAATGACATGACAATTTGAATGGTTCTTTGCAGGGCTGATACTTCGAGTGCTTCTCTGGAGAAGGATAAGGCTGATGTTGACATTGCATCTTCGAAAGGTATTTCTTGAATCTTCTCAGAAGTTGTACTGTATTCCGTGTGTTTTTCTGTCATGCTCATTTTCGAATGATCTTTGTCCATTTTCAGGGCCGCAAGAGATAATAGAGCTTGACCCACCAAACCCTTCCGGCGACGCGGACGTCGTCATGCGAGATGTTTCGCCCGTCGGGGTCTCAACAACGGTTCGTGGGGCTTCTTCAGGGACCAGGACAACACTCGGACCTCCTCTGCCAACTCCTCTCGCTGCGAACATCTTTACGTTGCACCACGTCCCGGAGGACCAAGTGGGCGTTAGCAAAGAAGCACTGATCCAGCTGAAGCTAATGAACGACAGGCTAAAAGAGGCCTATGATGCTAGCGGAGCACTGGAGAAGAACATCTGAGTAAGTACTCTTGTAAGTACCGTCTTCAATCGGAATTTTTTGTCTTGCCTTGTCTTGTCTTGTCTGTAGTTCTTTTGAATCCCGAGTGGGTTTGCGTCGGGGGCACACACATTGGGTGTTTTCTGTTTCCAGTGAGGGCGCGCTGAGCGCACCCACTGGGTGAAGTCCCCGAGACTGCCGTCGACTGAAGCAGTCGGCAGGAGTCTTAGAGTCCGAATGTCTTGTAAAAATACTTTGTCTTCATCATAATTCCCGTGGGGGTGCACTGAGCGCACCCACTGGGTGTAGTCCCCGAGATTGCCATCGACTGATGCAGTCGGCGGATGTTTTAGAACTTTGAAACTTAACGAATGAGCTGTTACCTTGTATCCGATTGACGAATCAAATGTCTTTTGTTTGCAGAGCGTGTGCGAGCTCGAAACCTGTTACAATGCTCTGGAGAAGGAAGTGCGGGACCTACGCCTCAACCTTGAGGCTAAGAAGATCAAAAGCGCTCATCTGGAGCTGGAGAAACGATCACTCGGAGGTAAACACTATCTGTCCGATTGCTGTAGGACTTGTCTTTTTTCCCTGTCCGACTAAGACTATTTTACTAGACGTACATAGTGAAAATCTTCAACTTACTAAGAGGCTCCGTGCTTCCATTTCTATAGACTCCATGAAAGAGGCCCTGGAGAAGAAGAACACCGAACTAGCGCTCGCTCAGAAGGAGGCCAGTCGGAAGATGAAAGAAGCCGAAGACAAGCTAAAGTCCCTTGAGAAGTGGGATCAGGAGAAGAAGAAGCTGGAGGGCATCGCCAAGAAGTCCGCGGAGCAGGCCACTTAGGCCGAGTCAAAGTTGAGGCAGGCGTCCGATAAGCGAGCCGAGTTCGAAAAGTTCATCGAAGACTAGGGCAACGACATGAATGAGAAGCTCAAAGGTATGTCGATGTTCTGAGTGAATTCTGAGTTAAGATGAACTTTCACTTGTCTTTCAACAACTCTTTTCTCCCTTTGCTTTGACAGGATTCTGTGTGGATTTTGAAGAAGAGACATCTAAGATCGAAAAGGAGTTAGATCCAGTTGCATGCCTTGTTCGTGACAGTTCGGCCCTCACTCTTCTTCGCTTGGAGGAACGCATTGGGGAGGTGAAGGTCATGTTCGACCGACTGCGCAAAGCCGCTAAGGACATCGATCAAGAGCTATCTCCCGGACAAGAATTCCAGAACGATCTGGATGTCCTTATGCACCGTCCGCGGGACGTCCAACGTCAAGTGCAAACCTGGAAGCAGTCCGTGGCCCGCGCCAGAGCTGACATCGTGCTCTCGCTTGTCCAAGTCCATTGCGAGAATGTGGATTGTAACACCCTGGATTTTGCCCATTTCTTTTTCTTTTGATTTTGGGTTTGGTTTTGCTTTTCTGTGGCTTGGTAGTTTTGGAACCTGGAGGGATCACCCTTGATTACTCTTCCCTAGTGGCTTGCCAACCTTTAAACCATCCCAAGACCTTTTCATTTCCATCTTGAACCAATCCCAATAATCTTTTTCTTAGGAATATTCCTTTTTCTATTAAAGGAATAACCCTGTTTGCTCTGGGTTGTGAAACAACCCACATTTCTGTCATTCCAAAAATTCCCAAATAATTCTCATAAATTGTTTGGGTCATATCTTCCTCAAATATGTCAAAACCCTTCCTTGCCATGTTTAAAAATATTCCACAAATATTCCTTTTCTGATTCGGCCCTAGCTGTCAAGTTGTGAAACACCTCTCCACCAAATTTGGGCTCATTCCATCTACCCAATAATTCCCTAAATTTTTTCTAAGATTCTGCCCAGTAGGATGCTGTGTGAAGGAAGTACCATTTTGGTTTATTCAAATGGCATGAAACTTATACAGCATCTTCATATGCCTAAATAACTCATCTCCTCCAAAATTCAGCTCCATCCCTGTTGTTATGTGAGTGACACATCAAGATTGGTGTTCTGGACCAGATTGGTCAGTTGCAAAGCAACTATGTTAAGTATTGGTTCTTTTCTTCTCAAACTTCCCAGGGTTATAGTCCTTCTTAACCTAAACCTCCCAGACATCATATTTGGCTCTTATCATCTACCTATTTATCACAGTAATGTGGCCAAGTTTGCTACAACAAACTTCCAGTGAAGCCTCCCATCTCCATTTGGTTTTTCTAGGCAATCTATCACCTCAGAGGGGCTATTCCTTGGAAGGACTCTCTGCTAGACATCATGCTGCATGCCAGGGTGCACCGCGTGCGCCAGTTCACGCGGTGACCACGCGTTTGGCATGCCAATGCACGCGCTCTGTGCATTGGGGCCCTCGGTCTCGTCCGTTTCCTTGCTCCCTCGACACCTAACCGTGTCTAGGGGCATCCCCTCGACGTCGCCTTCCTCCTGGACCCCTCTCCCCCTCAAGTCTCTTACTCGCCGAGCCGCGACGAGCTCTACCTCTATTCTGCCCATGACCGCCGTCGTCGTCTTCCCACTCGAGCCCTCCCGATCCTTCCCGGCCTCGCCCGAGCTTCCTCGGCTCCTCTGTGACCTCTCTGGATGCCTCTCCCCTTCTCCATGTGAGTTCCCGAAGCTCCGGCGCACGGTGCACACGTCGCCGCGGCCGTGTCCAAGTCCTACGCCGTCCCGGCTATAAATAGACCACCCGGGACCCTCCTGAGCATACCATCGCCCTCACCGCTCTCTCCTACCACCCCCTGGCTATCACCCGAGCCCGAGTCGCTCCCCTGCCCTCCATTGGCCGCCATGGCTGCCGCCCCCTTCGGTCTAAATTCCGGCGAGTCCCTCCTTCCCCTTCCCTCTCTCCACCACCAGAGATCTCCTCCGCCATCCCAGAGTCTCCCCGCCCTTCGCCTTCTCCTCCGGTGGCCTCTAGCCGCGAGCACGCCGGCGCCCGACGCCGCCTTCCGCCTCGGCCGGTGGGGCTCTCGCTCCGGTCCTCCCCGAGGTCCCCTAGATGCATGGGTGGATGCGCCCGACCGCCTTGAGCGCGCCCATGGCCGGAGCGCCGCGAGTAGTGGCCCGTGCCACCGGGGACCGTCGCCGGAGCACGTCGGCCAGCCTCCTCTCTGGCTCCAGTCGGAGGAGAAAGAAGGAGATGGAGGGAGGAGAGAGAAGACTCGACAGGTGGGGTCGGGACCCACCCGTCGGCGGCTGAAGGCCGCCAGCGTGGATAAGTGTAAGCGCCTTCAATGCGTTTACGTTTTCCCCATGGGAAAACGTATTTTGCTGAAGTGCGCGACCCGCCGAGCTATCAGGGACCCTGTTGGGAATATTCTTTTTGCAGATAGGTCCCTGGCAGAAAAACCTGTATATCTTTTTGCTCATAACCCCGATCGAGGTGATTCCAAAGCCCACGTCTTCGTTTCGTCGAGCCCGCCATATTGGTATCATTTTCATTATGTGTTCACACAGTGAAAATGATCTTGTTGCCCTTGCCCGTAAACAGCCCCTCCAAGAGAGAACTATTTCCGGCAATCATTTCCGCGGACCCTCCGCACTTCCTCCCGATGGTTCGTTCATCCCCAGGCAAACCACAACCCTCATATGCATAATTGCATTGCAATATCATAGTTTAACCAATTACTTAATCGCAAGTATGAATATTTGTAAAATGAATTAGATTATGCAATGCTTGGGTAAATTCTTGAATAGGTGACTACCATGTTGAGTACTGGATTGTTAGTGACTAGTATTTTACCCACTTGTTGACGCCATGACGTTGAGATTACTGTCTATGATTATTGTGGGTTGCGACAAACAGTTTGTGGGTATGAATCAGTAGCAGTGGCTTGAGATTATTGGTTACTGGATTACTATGATATCGGAGTGTCAGCTATGACAGAAACATTATTCTGGGATAAGATACTTAGTTGGTTGATCGAGAGTCACCTGTCCGGGCTTATCCGTGCAACCACATTTGCCGGTATGGGATGGCCTTGACTTGGTCTGATCGCGTGCTCTTTTATCGGTACCACCACAGAGGGAAGGTTATGCGTGAGCGCTACCCTGGCCCGGTAGGCGGCGATAGCTTTGTGAGCCCAGTTGTTTGTTTGCGCGCGGTCCTCGTTTGGGATAGTTTAGTTTGGCCACGACGGTGGAAGGTGTCATGAGGACACAGGGGCCACCCAAGGCAGGACTCCGGGGGAGGATGAATGCTGGTGGTACGATGGGAGAGTCACGGGTCAGGCAGGTTTCGTTGGAGCAATGCTGGTCCACCCGAATGGGATCACGAGGCCAGGTGCTCCATGGTGTAGGTAAAGTGCGCAACCTCTGCAGAGTGAAAAATCTATTCGAATAGCCGCATCCACGGTATTGGACAGCCCGTCCAGACCTCACTAGGTGGTCAACCATAACAGTGATAATAATGATGGAAAACTTGTCTGAATATGGTAGCAGGTGGGCATCATGCCACTGACAAGTCTTGGTATCAATCTTGAGGATATTCGCTGGATGTTCTTGGGGTGATCACGAGTTGGTCACCAGAGTACAGGGAGAATATCCTGTTATTATTATTTTCAACTATCCCTTCGGTAATGATAAATCTTTACCTAATCTTGATTGCTATGATGTTGTCTTGCCTTAATGCTGATGTTTGTTGTGAGCTTGCGAGTACATTCAAAGTACTCATCTGGCATGTCATGCCAGTTTGCAGGTCATGCCATGATTGCTTGCTTGTCGAGGATCCCGAGTTTGCGAGCTAGGATACGCGTTCCAGCCAGAGTCCCTGCGGAGTGGAGTCCATCACCACCGTCGTTGTTCCGCTGCTAGTGTAGAACTACCCTAGGCAGGCGTAGTATCACCGTGACGATGTAATCCATGTACCCTTGTAACCTTATTCATGGTAATAAAGAGCTGATTTGTTCTATGCTAACAGTGCCCTATTCCAGAAGACTTGTCCCTGGGCTGGAATACGGGGCGTTCCGGTCTCCTCTGAGCCGGGGTGCCACAAGCGTTGGTATCAGAGCAGGTCTGGCTATAGGACGCCCTAGATCGCGCGAGCGTTAGTAACCGGTAGTATAGGATCTAGTTGGTTTGCTGCACTTGTTTGTTGCATTTGTTTGTGCATAGCATGCATATAGACTAGATATCTTATCACTAACGACGGATCTGGTGAGTGTAGGTGGCATCGGTTTCGATTCACCACCTGCGCTCTCCAGTTTGCATACTGGTTCCTTGGTGCGGTGTTATCTTCGTTCCAGCGGAGTGACACCAAGGTGCCTGGTAGTGTCGATCCCCTGCAGGACTGATGCACAGGTACCACACCAATATATTCTCTTCCGCCACCCCTATTGTTTCGGTGATAGACATGTTTCTATCCCGGATCTTGCCATCCCTTTAGTCGCTTCGGCAACCCTTACTGATCTTGCTTGTCAGAAAAGGGCAATGCCCGCAAGCCTTCTTTTCATCGCCATCCCTTCCTGCCACCCATTCTCTGGACAAGTATGGTTTTCTTCCGTCCACTTGATGATGATGTGGTCGTGACCCCATGTTCCGACCCACGATCACCAAGTTCGTCCTCATCAACTTTCTTCCACACATTGATTCACTTTCGTGCACACCGCCACAGCATGTTAGACCGTAATATCGGAGTTTTCTTACGAGATTTGTGTGCTTAAGTAGGCATGCATATATTGCTGTGAATAGCTGTAGATTATGATATTGCTTGTGTGTGATCTTGTGTGCTTTTGTTTTAGTCGTTTCTTTTGCTTCTTTCTTTGGGCCCTTGGTGTTACCTTATTTTCCCCTTATGGAAGTTGCTCACCGACACTGGACTCAAAGAAATCAGTGAAGAGACAGTCATTTGGAAGCTCAGTTCAGTAATATAGAATTTTCAGCAGACTGCATTATATTGGGAATATCGGGCATGAAAATAAATGATATCCTGGCTGGATTGATTATCAGCATCAAAGTATACACCAGTGTAACCTTCACAGCAGTAATCATCGAATCAGCAAGAAGGCAAAGTGTGTGCATAATCAACAGCACATTTCGAATCAAGGGTATGATTCATATACGCGGTTGAGTCTGCTATGAGCACAATTTGAACCCTGCTATGTCCTGGAATCAAGTCAGAATGTGCTATGAACTTAGTGTTCAGCAACAAGGATAGCTGAATACCCTGTTGCATACAACAAGTAACCGACAACAGGAACATTAAGGGATATATATATATGCACTCAGTCCGCATAAGGCAAAAAGAAAGCTTCAGGTGTAAGCAACCCAGTCTTTCTCCGCAAGCTACCAGAGAAGCTTACGACACAAGGTTCCTGTGTCTTCCTCGATACGACACACGGATATTTGCCCATACAAGACACCCAGGCTTCTTCAGTAAGCTATCACAGCAAGCTTCTGGCATAAGGTACCGAGTCTTCCCCAGCAAGCCGGAAGCGTCTGATGGACGGTACCCAGTCTTCTTCAGCACGATATCCCAGCAGAAGCTTCAAGCGCAAGCTATTCAGACTTCCTCAACAAGATACTCTCGTTGGCTTCCAACACAAGCTAAGCAACCTTCGCCAGTAAGGCATTACATCCTCACAAGTACAAGCTACTCCACCGACAGTTGGTAGCATATGACCATGCTTCCTCAAAGTCAGATCCGCAACAGTTGGTTAGAAGGCAAAAATCAGTCAGGACACAAGTCTGCCTCAGGAACCAAGCGCTCAGCTGCATATACTCAATATATATGGTGGACATGCTGCCAAGGTCATAGGAGTTATTCATACAATGATGTCGGCCCGGTGAGAATCCGACTATTGCATGAACTATGTAAGAAGAAGAAGAACGCCAGTTATACACTTCAGTAAGATGACCAACAACCTATGGATAAGCTGTATGGAACACGGATGAACCCTTGCCCGTCTTTCTTTGGTGACGGCACCACGCCTGTGTTCTGAGTTGTTTTCGGCCGTCCGGGGTGGATGTCGACTTTCATTTCTCTTGTCAGCAACTGGCCCGTGTTCTGAGCTGTTTTTCGGCCGTCTCGGGTAGCTGTTGAATTTCTTTTCGTAGCAGTGACCCTATGCTCTGAGCTGTTTCTCGTTCGTCTTAGGGAACTGCTACTTTCTTCTTATTGACGCCGTCTCATGCTCTGAGCTGCTTTTCAGCCGTCTTGAGTCGGGGTTGAGTTACTCCAATAATGTCCCAGATCTGAGTTGTAAAAACCGTTCTGGTGGCTACCGGTTTACTTGCCGGTTTCATCTAAGGGTTCAGACGGTCGTTACCCTACAGCTACCACTTGTTAAGTAATATGCCTGCCGGAATATTGTACCTGGCAGCACCCATGGTCATCCGAAGAATCAAGAACACATCAGGCCAAGCTCTTTCAGCTAAGGATCCACGCAAAGAGGACCATAATGAAGGAGCAAGATTGGCCATACAGGTATGATAATGGTTGCAAGATCAACATGGTACAGATACTCAAAACAGTCTGGTTTGGTACCAATCACCATGGGTACACACCCACGGGGTCTATTCCACCTGCAAGGACCCCATATCGAGTCAACCCGCTCAGTCCAACCAGATGTGCTCAGAATCGCTAGAAGGAGAATATTCAAATCTGTCAGGTCAATTCGGCAGTTGGATTCCGGCAGCCGTGTCAAAGCATTCTACAACCAACTATTCACTTAAAGGTGCCGACAGACGGAACGATCAGAATGTTGGACAACAACCTCGGAGCATGTGTCCTCACATGTGGGAATTAGTTAAAGGACATGTATTTCAGTCAAGATAAGCCATTGCACTCAGATAAGTTAACAGACATAAAAGGAGTGAAGTCGGAGTAACATATGAGTTAAGATTCGCCCGAAACAGGATTCAGTAAAGCAAACCACACTGAAGCCAGGCAGTGCGTTAGATAAAATCTAGCGGGAGCATTGTACCAAGGCAAAAAGGAAACCCGAGTTGGAAACGGTTTCCTCAGGTGGGAATATTTAGGTTTAACCCTGAGCAACCAAATCTCGAGGACGAGATTTCTTTAAGGGGGGTAGGTTTGTAACACCCTGGATTTTGCCCATTTCTTTTTCTTTTGATTTTGGGTTTGGTTTTGCTTTTCTGTGGCTTGGTAGTTTTGGAACCTGGAGGGATCACCCTTGATTACTCTTCCCCAGTGGCTTGCCAACCTCTAAACCATCCCAAGACCTTTTCATTTCCATCTTGAACCAATCCCAATAATCTTTTTCTTAGGAATATTCCTTTTTCTATTAAAGGAATAACCCTGTTTGCTCTGGGTTGTGAAGCAACCCACATTTCTGTCATTCCAAAAATTCCCAAATAATTCTCATAAATTGTTTGGGTCATATCTTCCTCAAATATGTCAAAACCCTTCCTTGCCATGTTCAAAAATATTCCACAAATATTCCTTTTCTGATTCTGCCCTAGCTGTCAAGTTGTGAAGCAAGTACCCTTTATATTTGCTTTCTTGCTCTCAAACTTTTTGTGCACTCTTTCCTATCCATATCATTGCCACATGACAAAATTAAACTCAGCTTGGCTAGTATATCTTCCTTGGCAAATTTCCAAAGTTTCTGATCCAGAGGAAGCTTTGTGAAGCAAGTGCTAGCTAAGAGTATGCAACTGAGTTGAAATTTTTAAAGAACCTTCATATTCTCAAATTAACACTCTACACAAAATTTGAGCATCATGCCTTCAACTATATGACCACAGCATCAAATCTTTGTTTCTGGTCATAATTTTGGGTTGTGAAGCAACTATGTTTTATGTTGCTCCATAATTTCTGAAATTTTACCAGGACATTCTCCCACCCATATAACACCTCCCCACCAAATTTGGGCTCATTCCATCTACCCAATAATTCCCTAAAAATTTTCTAAGATTCTGCCCAGTAGGATGCTGTGTGAAGGAAGTACCATTTTGGTTTATTCAAATGGCATGAAACTTATACAGCATCTTCATTTGCCTAAATAACTCATCTCCTCCATAATTCAGCTCCATCCCTGTTGTTATGTGAGTGCCACATCAAGATTGGTGTTCTGGACCAGATTGGTCAGTTGCAAAGCAACTATGTTAAGTATTGGTTCTTTTCTTCTCAAACTTCCCAGGGTTATAGTCCTTCTTAACCTAAACCTCCCAAACATCATATTTGGCTCTTATCATCTACCTATTTATCACAGTAATGTGGCCAAGTTTGCTACAGCAAACTTCCAGTGAAGCCTCCCATCTCCTTTTGGTTTTTCTTGGCAATCTATCACCTCAGAGGGGCTATTCCTTGGAAGGACTCTCTGCTAGACATCATGCTGCATGCCAGGGTGCACTGCGTGCGCCAGTTCACGCGGTGACCACGCGTTTGGCATGCCAATGCACGCGCTCTGTGCATTGGGGCCCTCGGTCTCGTCCGTTTCCTAGCTCCCTCGACACCTAGCCGTGTCTAGGGGCTTCCCCTCGACGTCGCCTTCCTCTTGGACCCCTCTCCCCCTCCAGTCTCTTCCTCGCCGCGCCGCGACGAGCTCCGCCTCTATTCTGCCCGTGACCGCCGTCGTCGTCTTCCCCCTCGAGCCCTCCCAATCCTTCCCGGCCTCGCCCGAGCTTCCTCGGCTCCTCTGTGACCTCTCTGGACGCCTCTCCCCTTCTCCATGCGAGTTCCCGAAGCTCCGGCGCACGGTGCACATGTCGCCGCGGCCGTGCACGAGCCCTACGCCGTCCCGGCTATAAATAGACCACCCGGGCCCCTCCTGAGCATACCATCGCCCTCACCGCTCTGTCCTACCACCCCCTGGCTATTCACCCGAGCCCTAGTCGCTCCACTGCCCTCCATTGGCCGCCATGGCCGCCGCCCCCTCCGGTCTAAATTCCAGCGAGTCCCTCCTTCCCCTTCCCTCTCTCCACCACCAGAGATCTCCTCCGCCATCCCAGAGCCTCCCCGCCCTTCGCCTTCTCCTCTGGTGGCCTCTGGCCGCGAGCACACCGGCGCCTTCCACCGCCTTCCGCCTCGGCCGGTGGGGCTCTCGCTCCGGTCCTCCCCGAGGTCCCCTAGATGCATGGGTGGATGCGCCCGGCCGCCTTGAGCGTGCCCATTGCCGGAGCGCCGCGAGTAGTGGCCCGTGCCGCCAGGGACCGTCGCCAGAGCACGTCGGCCGGCCTCCTCTCTGGCTCCAATCGGAGGAGAAAGAAGGAGATGGAGGGAGGAGAGAGAAGACCCGATAGGTGGGGTCGGGACCCACCTGTCGGCGACTGAAGGCCGCCAGCGTGGATAAGTGGAAGCGCCTTCAGTGCGTTTACGTTTTCCCCATGGGAAAACATATTTTGCTGAAGTGCGTGACCCGCCGAGCTATCAGGGACCCTGTTGGGAATATTCTTTTTGCAGATAGGTCCCTGGCAAAAAAACCCTTATATCTTTTTGCTCGTAACCCCGATCGAGGTGATTCCAAAGCCCACGTCTTCGTCTCGTCGAACCCGTCATGTTGGTATCATTTTCATTATGTGTTCACATAGTGAAAATGACCATGTTGCCCTTGCCCATAAACAGCCCCTCCGAGAGAGAACTGTTTCCGGCAATCATTTCCGCGGACCCTCCGCACTTCCTCCCAATGGTTCCTTCATCCCCAAGCAAGCCACAACCGTCATCTGCATAATTGCATTGCAATATCATAGTTTAACCAATTACTTCATCGCAAGTATGAATATTTGTAAAATGAATTAGATTATGCACTGCTTGGGTAAATTCTTGAATAGGTGACTACCATGTTGAGTACTGGATTATTAGTGACTAGTATTTTACCCACTTGTTGATGCCATGACATTGAGATTACTGTCTATGATTATTGTGGGTTGCGACAAACAGCTTGTGGGTATGAATCAGTAGCAGTGGCTTGAGCTTATTGTTTACTGGATTACTATGATATCGGAGTGTCAGCTATGACAGAAACATTATTCGGGGATAAGATACTTAGTTGGTTGATCGAGAGTCACCTGTCCGGGCTTATCCGTGCAACCACATTTGCCGTTATGGGACGGCCTTGACTTGGTCTGATCGCGTGCTCTTTTATCGGTACCACCACAGAGGGAAGGTTATGTGTGCGCGCTACCCTGGCCCGGTAGGCGGCGATAGCCTTGTGAGCCCAGTTGTTTATTTGCGCACGGTCCCCGTTTGGGACAGTTTAGTTTGGCCACGACATTGGCAGGTGTCATGAGGACACAGGGGCCACCCAGGGCAGGACTCCGGGGGAGGATGAATGCCGGTGGTACGATGGGACTGTCACGGGTCAGGCAGGTTTCGTTGGAGCAACGCTGGTCCACCCGAATGGGATCACGAGGCCAGGTGCTCCATGGTGTGGGTAAAGTGCGCAACCTCTGCAGAGTGAAAAATCTATTCGAATAGCCGCGTCCACGGTATTGGACAACCCGTCCAGACCTTACTAGGTGGTCAACCGTAACAGTGATAATAATGATGGAAGACTTGTCTGAATATGGTAGCAGTTGGGCATCATGCCACTGACAAGTCTTGGTATCAATCTTTAGGATATTCGCTGGATGTTCTTGGGGTGATCACGAGTTGGTCACCAGAGTACAGGGAGAATGGCCTGTTATTATTATTTTCAACTATCCCTTCGGTAATGATAAATCTTTACCTAATCTTGATTGCTATGATGTTGTCTTGCCTTAATGCTGATGTTTGTTGTGAGCTCGCGAGTACATTCAAAGTACTCATCTGGCATGTCATGCCAGTTTGCAGGTCATGCCATGATTGCTTGCTTGTCGAGGATCCCGAGTTTGCGAGCTAGGATACGCGTTCCAGCTAGAGTCCCTGCGGAGTGGAGTCCATCACCACCGTCGTTGTTCCGCTGCTAGTGTAGAACTACCCTAGGCAGGCGTAGTATCGCCATGACGATGTAATCCATGTACCCTTGTAACCATATTCATGGTAATAAAGAGCTAATTTGTTCTATGCCAACAGTGCCGTATTTCAGAAGACTTGTCCCTGGGCTAGAATACGGGGCATTCCGGTCTCCTCTGAGCCGGGGTGCCACATGGATGAGGAGAAACTGAAGTCGCTCAAGATCGTCAATCGGAAGAGTGCCAAGATCGAAGACTTCATGGATATGTTCTTTGAAGCTGCCACTCGGATCGCAGACGTCATCGACCTTGACACCTTCACCGACGCTGCGGTTTTGTCTCCCACCGAGTGATGCTCGGATAAAAACTTTAAACGTGATTTGCCTCAGAATGCCGAGTGGTTTATGTAACCGTACACTTTGACGTGACTTGATGGTCACAGTTATCTGCTCTTTTGCTTGGAACTTTATACGATTTGTTTTCCTCTGTTTGACTTCGAGGTTTTGTCTATACTTGGACGGAACAATGATGGTCCTGTCCATCTTGATATCCGAGTGGAGGTTGTTCCTGCAGTCGGGTATCAACACTTAGGCAAGCACGGAGCCACGGCTAAGCCCCCGAGTGTAGTCTATGTCTTTTGTCGGAGTAGTTTATACTTAGGCTAATGCGGGATCATGCCTAAGTCCCCGAGCGTGGTTCGGGGCCACACTCGGAACAGTTTTACACTTAGGCGAAAACAGGTTCGCGGCTAACGAGTTAAAATGGAGGTAGTTGCTGGAAACAATGATGGTCCTGTCCATCATGATATCCGAGTGGAGGTTGTTCCTGCACTCGTCCTATCAACACTTAGGCTAGCACGGAGCCGCAGCTAAGCCCCCGAGTGAAGACCGTGTCTTCACTCGGAGTTGTTTGTACTTAGACGAATATGGGGTCGCGTCTAAGTCCCCGAGCATGGTTCGGGGCCACACTCGGAACAGTTTTACTCTTAGGCGAAAACAGGTTCGCGGCTAACTAGTAAAAACGGAGGTAGTTCCTGAAACAATGACTGTCCTGTCCATCTTGATATCCGAGTGGAGGTTATTCCTGCACTCGGCCTATCAACACTTAGGCTAGCATGGAGCCGCAGCTAAGCCCCCGAGTGCAAGCCGTGTCTTTACTCGGAGTAGTTTGTACTTAGACGAATACGGGATCGCGTCTAAGTCCCCGAGCGTGGTTCGGGGCCACACTCATAACAATTTTACACTTAGGCGAAAACAGGTTTGCGGCTAACGAGTAAAAATGGAGGTAGTTCCTGGGAACAATGAAGAAGGACACCGAACTGGCGCTCACTCAGACGGAGGCCAGTCGAAAGATGAAAGAAGCCGAAGACAATCTAAAGTCCCTTGAGAAGTGGGATCAGGAGAAGAAGAAGTTGGAGGGCATTGCCATGAAGTCCGCAGAGGAGGCCACTGAGGCCGAGTCGAAGTTGAGGCAGGCGTCCGCCAAGTGAGCCGAGTTGGAAAAGTTCATCGAAGACTAGGGCAACGACATGAATGAGAAGCTCAAAGGTATGTCGATGTTCCGAGTGAATTCTGAGTTAGATGAACATTCACTCGTCTTTCAACTACTCTTTTGTCCCTTTGCTTTGACAAGATTCTGTGTTGATTTTGAAGAAGAGACATCTAAGATCGAAAAGGAGTTAGATCCAGTTGCAGGCCTTCATCGTGACAGTTCAGCCCTCACTCTTCTTCGCTTGGAGGAACACATTGGGGAGGTGACGGTCATGTTCAACCGACTGCACAAAGCTGCTAAGGACATAGATCAAGAGCTATCTCCTGGAGAAGAATTCCTGAACGATCTGGTTGCCCTTATGCACCGTCTGCGGGATGTCCCACATCAAGTGCAAACCTGGAAGCAGTCCACGTCCCGCACCGGAGCTGACATTGCGCTCTGTCTTGTCCGAGTCCATTGCAAGAAGGATGAGGAGAAACTGAAGTCGCTCAAGATCGTCAATCGAAAGAGTGCCAAGGTCAAAGACTTCATGGAGATATTCCTTGAAGCTATGACTCGGATCGAAGACGTCATCGACCTTGACACATTCACCGACACTGCAGTTTGTCTCCCACTGAGTGATACTCGGATAAAAACTTTAAACGTGATTTGCCTCGGAATGCCGAGTGGTTTATGTAACCGTACACTTTGACGTGACTTGATGGTCACGGATATCTGCTCTTTTGCTTGGAACTTTATGCGATTTGTTTTCCTCTGTTTGACTTCGAGGTTTTGTCTATACTTGGACAGAACAATGATGGTTATGTCCATCTTGATATTCGAGTGGAGGTTGTTCCTATACTCGAGTATCAACACTTAGGCAAGCACGGAGCCGCGGCTAAGCCCCCGAGTGTAGACTATGTCTTCACTCGGAGTAGTTTTTACTTAGGCGAATGCGGGATCGCGCCTAAGTCCCCGAGCGTGGTTCAGGGCCACACTCGGAACAGTTTTACACTTAGAGGCAAAAACAGGTTCGCGGCTAACGTGTAAAAATGGAGGTAGTTCCTGGAAACAATGATGGTCCTGTCCATCTTGATATCCGAGTGGAGGTTGTTCCTGCACTCGGCCTATCAACACTTAGGCTAGCACGGAGCCGCAACTAAGCCCCCGAGTGTAGACCGTGTCTTCACTCGGAGTTGTTTGTACTTAGACGAATACGAGATCGCGTCTAAGTCCCCGAGCGTGGTTTGGGGCCACACTCGGAACAATTTTACACTTGGGCGAAAACAGGTTCGCGGCTAACGAGTAAAAATGGAGGTAGTTTCTGGAAACAATGATGGTCCTGTCCATCTTGATATCCGAGTGGAGGTTGTTCATGCACTCGGCCTATCAACACTTAGGCTAGCATGGAGCCGCAACTAAGCCCTCGAGTGTAGACTGTGTCTTCACTCGGAGTAGTTTGTACTTAGACGAATACGTGATCGTGTCTAAGTCCCCGAGCGTGGTTCGGGGCCACACTCGGAACAATTTTACACTTAGGCGAAAATAGGTTCGTGGCTAACGAGTAAAAATGGAGGTAGTTCCTGGGAACAATGATGGTCCTGTCCATCTTGATATCCGAGTAGAGGTTGTTCCTGCACTCGGCCTATCAACACTTAGGCTAGCACGGAGCCACAGCTAAGCCCCCGAGTGTAGACCGTGTCTTCACTCAGAGTAGTTTGTACTTAGATGAATGCGGGATCGCGTCTAAGTACCCGAGCTTGGTTCGGGGCCACACTCGGAACAATTTTACACTTAGGCAAAAATAGGTTCGCGGTAACGAGTAAAAATGGAGGTAGTTCCTTGGAACAATGATGGTCCTCTCCATCTTGATATCCGAGTGGAGGTTGTTCTTGCACTTGGCGTATCAACACTTAGGCAAGCATGGAGCCGCGGCTAAGCCGCCGAGTGTAGACTGTGTCTTCACTCGGAGTAATTTTTACTTAGGCGAATATGGGATCGCTTCTAAGTCACCGAGTGTGGTTTGGGGCCACACTCGGAAGATCATAATTATCACCGGGGTGAAAAGAGTGAAAGGTTTTAAAAAGAGTTGAAAAAAGTAAATGCTTTTATTCAACAAAGCCACTCAGCAACTCATTACAGGAATGCCGAAGTGTTTACTATTTTAAGCATAGAACTTGCGGAGGAGGTCCGTGTTTCAGGTACGGGGTTCTTCGACATCATTGTTGATGTTGTACAATCGGTAGGCTTCGTTGTTCAGGACTTTGGAGATCACGAAAGGGCCTTGCCACGGGGGTGCCAACTTGTGTGGCTTTTGTTGATCCAGCCGGAGGACAAGGTCTCCCACCTGGAAAGCGCATCCCCTGACTTGCCTGTCGTGATAGCGCCTTAGGTCTTGCTGGTAAAGTGCCAATCTGACTAGGGATAATTCTCTTTCCTCCTCCAAGAGGTCCAAGCCGTCTTGACGGGCCGCTTCTGCTTCAGCTTCGTTGTAAAGCTCCACTCGGGGAGCATTGTGACGGATGTCACTCGGCAATACCACTTCAAATCCATATACCATGAAGAAAGGAGTATGCTTGGTTGAGCGGTTCGGGGTTGTCCGAATGCCCCATAAGACAGATGGTAGCTCTTCAACCCAAGCTCCCGCGGCGTACTCCAAATCCCTCATCAGTCGGGGTTTTAGTCCTTGTAGGATCATTCCGTTTGCCCGCTCTACTTGTCCATTCGACTGCAGGTGAGCCACAGATGCATAGTTGACCCGAGTGCCTTGAGAATAACAGAACTCACGGAATTCATCTGAATCAGAATTCTTCCCGTTGTCAGTGATGATATCGTGAGGGATTCCGAATCTGAAGAAAATTTGTCGGACATAACTGACGGCAGTCCTTGCGTCCAAATTCTTGATGGGCTTAGCTTCGACCCACTTGGTGAACTTATCCACTGCTACTAGCAGGTGGGTAAACCCACTCGTCCCAGTCTGTAGAGGGCCGACCATATCAAGACCCCACACGGCGAACGACCAGGCGAGCGGGATGGTCTTCAATGCCGATGCAGGTTTGTTTGTCTGATTCTTGTAAAACTGACAACCAACACAGAGATCGACCAAGTCTTTTGCTGCCTGATTGGCTCGGGGCCAATAAAATCCTGCACGGAATGCTTTTGCGACCAACGTCCGAGAGGACGAGTGGTGATCGCAGGTTCCTGAGTGTATATCATGTAAGATTTGTAGTCCTTCCGAGGAAATGCATCTCTGGGTCACACCTGTAGTGCTTTTCTTGTATAACTGTTCTCGCATCACTTCGAAGGATTTGGATCGTCGGACGATCTGCCGGGCTTCCTCCTCGTCTTCAGGGAGTTCATGCCGGAGCAAGTATACCAACATCTCATGAACAAGATCCACCGTAGCTGGCACATTGACTTCAGTCGGATTAGAAGGTCCGCCTGCTTGTGGGGGATCCTCAGTAAAAGGGTCTTCCTTGACTGAGGGGGAGCATAGGTGCTCATGGAAAATGCCTTTCGGCACGACTCGCCGAGTGGAGCCGATCTTCTCCAGGCCATCTGCTGCCTGGTTCTTCGCTCGGGGTATATGATGTAACTCTAGACCCTCCAAGTTTTTCTCTAATTTTCTGACCGCGTTGTAGTATCCAGTCATGGAAGGACTCCGGATGTCTCATTCCTTCATCACCTGATTGACGACGAGGTCCGAATCGCCGAATATCATTAAACGTCGGATTCCGGGTGAGATAGCCATTCGGAGCCCGTATAGGAGGGCTTCATATTCGGCTTCATTATTGGATGAATCAAAGTGAATTTGGAGAACGTAGCTCACTCGGTCTCCCCTGAGGGAGACAAGAACCACTCCGACACCGGATCCTTGGAGCATCTTGGACCCATCAAAGAACATGGTCCAGTGTTCGGGTATACACAGGGTGGCCTGTTCTTGTTAGATCCATTCGGCTAAAAAGTCCACCAGCGCTTGAGGCTTGATTGCTTTCTTGGCTTCGAACTTGATATCCTACGGGAGGAGCTCAATTGCCCATTTCACCACTCGGCCAGTGGCGTCTCTGTTATGCAGGATTTCCGGCAGAGGGGCATCACTGATAACGGAGATCGAGTGCTCTTGAAAATAATGCGCCACCTTCTTGAAAGTGAGGTAAATACCGTAAACCAGCTTCTGATAATGTGGATACCTTTGCTTGGAAGGGGTCAAGACTTCTGAGATGGAATAGACGGGTCTTTCCACTTTGAATACTTTTCCCGATTCCTCACGCTCTACCGTAAGAACAGTGCTGACGACTCGACTAGTAGCTTCGATGTACAAGAGTAAAGGCTCTCGGCTGCTCGGGGCAGCTAACACCGGCTGGGTGGAAAGCAAGGCCTTCAGTTCGTCGAATGCGGCTTGCACTTCAGGAGTCCACTCAAAGTTGTCAGACTTCTTCATCAATCAGTAAAGAGGCAATGCCTTCTCACCGAGTCGAGAGATGAATCTGCTCAGGGCTGTGAGGCAACCCGTGAGCTTCTGCACGTCGTGCAAGCGAGCTGGCATTTTCATTCGGACAATGGCACCAATTTTATCATGGTTGGCATCGATTCCTCGTTCGGAAACGAGAAAACCGAGTAGTTTACCCGACGGCACTCCAAATGTACATTTTGCAGGGTTTAGTTTAATCTGAAAACGCCGAAGATTGGCGAAAGTTTCAGCGAGATCAGCCAGAAGGTTGGAACCTTTCCTTGACTTGATCACGATATAGTCCATATACGCCTCCACGTTCCGACCGATTTGTTCTTGCAAACATTTCTGGATCATACGCATGAAGGTCGCCCCCGCGTTTTTGAGACCGAATGGCATCGTGATATAGCAAAAACACCCGAATGGGGTGATGAAGGCAATTTTTATTTCATCAGGTCCATACATTCAGATTTGGTGGTATCCATAGTACGCATCCAGGAACGACAGGCGTTCACATCCGGTAGTAGAATCTACAATTTAATCTATGCGGGGGAGAGGAAAATGGTCCTTCGGATAGGCTCGATTGAGGTGCTTTAAATCAATGCACATTCGGAGTGACTTGTCCTTCTTGGGAACCAACACAGGGTTGGCAAGCTACTCAGAATGAAACACCTCACGGATGAACTCGGCAGCTAGGAGCCAAGTGATTTCCTCACCAATTGCCTTGCGCTTCTCGACGGAGGATCGGCGCATGTGTTCCTTGACCGGTTTGGTACTCGGATTGACTCGGGGTCGGTGCTCAGCTAGCTCCCTGGGAACTCCCAGCATGTCAGATGGCTTCCATGCAAAAATATCCCAGTTCTCACGGAGGAACTGGATGAGCTCGACCTCCTATTTCTCTCCGAGTGTCGACGAGATGTTTGTAGGAGCGGCATTTGGATCATTCGGATGAATGTGAACTTGCTTTGTCTCGCCAGCTTACTGGAAAGAGGATTCCGTCGCCGGGCGTTTAGACTTGAGCAAGTCCATTGCGTCCACCACCTTCTTGTACCCGTCGAGTTCGACCGCGAGTACTTGCTCGTTTGCAATTATGGAGCCTTGTTGAAGGCACTCTTGGGCGACCTTCTGATCGCCAGTCACTGTGATCACACCCTTTGGTCCGGGCATCTTGAGCTTAAGGTAGACATAACATGGTCGGGCCATGAAGCGTGCATAGGCAGGTATGCCCAGAATGGCGTGGTAAGCACTGCGGAAGTCCACCACCTCAAATGTCAGGCGTTCCTTTCGACAATTCTTCTCACCCCCGAATACAACGTCCAGGGCGATTTGGCCGAGTGACTCAACCTTGTTTCCGGGAATGACCCCATGGAAGTGCATATTGCTCTTGCTTAGTCGGGACATCGGAATGTCCATCGCTCTGAGCGTGTCAGCATAAATTACGTTGGGCCTACTACCACCATCCATCAGGACCTTGCGCAGTCGGACTGCATGGACAGCTGGATCTACAATCAGCGCCTGCCTCCCAGGGGTGGCTATGTGTGCTGGATGATTCGACTGGTCAAAGGTAACATGGGTCTTCTCCCAATCGAGGTATTTGACGACAGTCGGAGCCGCCATGTTAACCTCCCGATTGACGACTTTCAATCGGTTCTTGCTCCCGACATCAGTGAAAATCATGTAGATGACCTTGTCGACGTTCGCATACTCGGAAGCATCCTCACCGTCCTCATCATCATCTTTCTCTATGGAGGCTTCTTTACCCATCTCGTGCTTGAGCATCCTGCACTTCCGAGTAGTGTGCTTCGGGTAAATTATTTTGCCCTCCTCATCTTTGTTAGTATGGATAACGCAGGGTCGATCCAATACTTCTGACTTGTACTCGGGCTTCTTCTTGTTGGCCCAATCGTTCTTTTTTTTCAGCTTAGGTTTCCCTTGACCAGGAACTGCAACCACCTCTACCTTTCCCGAAGGATCGGCTTTCCTTTTCTGTTTCTTGCCGGCATTTCCTCCCGCCTGAGGAGTGTCGCCAGCTCGTCCCTTGCCGCTACGGAGGCGGTCTTCTTCTTCGCCATTTGCGTACTTGTTGGCGATCTCCATGGCCCGACTGAGAGATATATCCCCAGATCGACCAAACTTCAATATGAGCTCTCGATACCGAGTGCCTGCTTTGAAAGCGCAGACCTCCTGATGATCGGTAACGTTCTCAACTGTGTTGTGCAGCATGGGTCAACGCTGAATGTACTCTCGGAGAGTCTCATTGCTCTTTTGAACGCAGTGCTGCAGCTCTGTCAGTCCACCCGGACGCTTGTACGTGCCCTCAAAGTTCTTGATGAACACGTGTGTCAGGTCTTCCCAGCAGTAGATGCTACTGGAGGGCAACTGATTGAGCCAGGTTCGTGTTGAACCTTCTAACATGAGAGGACGATGTTTCATGGCAACAAAGTCGTCGCCACCGCCGATCTGGACGGCCACTCGGTAATCCTCGAGCCAGGTCTACGACTTGGACTCGCCGTTGAACTTTCCGATTCCTCTCACCAATTGATAATTAGCGGGGATATCTGCCTCTCGGATGTACCTGCTGAAACACTCGAGTCCAGAGGTCCCCCAACTGCTCAATCGGTCTCTGATCAGCCTTCTCTTGTCCACCACGTCCTGCGTGATGATCGATCTGGCATTGAGCTGCGGGGGTCGTCGACCACCTTCTTCATAGCCTCTGGGCCGGGGGGGGGGGACTCCGTTCGAGGTCCTCATGGTGAGGTCGACCGCCGTCGTAAGGTTGCTTGCCATACGAATCGCCTCTCGGAGGGGGCGTCTGACTGACATCGTGATCGCCGCGCCAGCATTCTCCGTGCTGGCCTCTCGGAAGAGGAGGAGAGTGCTGGCGCTTCCCGTATGCATGCGGACTATGTTTTGACTGAACTGTATCTGCTCGCGCGGACTTGCTGTGTATCCGTTGGTGTGACTGCGAGACTTACGAATTCTGCCTCGGTGCAGTCTTCACCAGAGTCTGGATTTGCCGAATGCCTTCTTCGGCGGTCGACCCGGACGGCTGAATAGATTCGGCAATCCAAGTGGCAGCGGCCAAGTTCTCCATCAACGTGCGCATCACCGGGATCTTGGGCGATCGGTTGTTCTGAAACAACGGATGCCGCAGGTGACTGGAGCTTGGTCTTTCTCGAGCTGCACGATCGTCGAGTGACTGCTGGAGTCGCTCGAGCCGCTCGGGCTCAGCCAGAGTGGCTTGACATGAGGCCTCTAGAGCTATCTCTTCTGGGGTAGTCCCTCTATTCGGAGTGAGAAGGACTTCGTCGTCCCTCCTCCTTCTTTCCTCCCGCTGCTCCCGAGTGAGAGGACGGGGAATGTAGCCGCTGGTGTCGGCGTCATGCTTTGTGTGCGAGAACGGGAGGCGGGTTTACCCAGGTTCGTCCCCTCCGATGGAGGTAATAGCCTACGTTCTATTTTGTGTCTATATTAATGGAGATCTCAATTACAAGGAGGCGGGATCGCTAACCTAGCTTTCGAGAGTATCTAACTTATGTCTTTCTGCCCTAGGGACTCACCTTTATATATAGGTCGAGACCCTAGGGTTTACAGCAGAGTCCGATTCATATCATGACCCATAACCTATTGTGTCTCTAACACGCCTTGCCTCTCAAGCAAGGAAATCGTTTGGCGTGATCCGCCCTGTGGACCTTGAACCGCCGTCTCTTGGTGCTTGGGCCGCCCGGCGGCTTGCTTAGCAACCGCCTTAATCGTTTTGTCTATTTGACACGGCCCATCTTGAGCGTCTCTGAATCCGCCGATAGGTTAACCCGGCCCAACAGGGCGGGTTACACCACGGGGTTATATCCCCGACATTAGGCCCGAGATTGATTTGAATTCACTCATGTCAATTTCTCTTGTTTTCTCTTGGCGGCTTACCATCTGCTACATCTGTGTTCTTCATGAATTCCTAAATGCCGGCTCATAGCACTTCCAGACTTGTCATTTTTCCAATGTTTGTCTATGAATGACGTCATATGCCAGAAATTCAGGGGGGTAGTTGTGACATCACGATGAATCTAACTGTATCCACATTTCCCGAAAATCGAGGCGTCGTTGCTTCCCGAAATTCACTGTGTCGCCTTGATTTTCGCGCCTGCCATTTCTCCTCTTGAGTTCTTCCTTATTAAATACCCACTGTAGGGCCCCTTCTTTCACTTTCACCTCGCCCTTCTCGCTTCTTCTTCCTCGCGCTCGAGAGCTTCGCCAAACCACTATTCATTTGTCGCCGGAGACCACCTTTGGGAACACAGCGACGCCGCGCTTTCGTCGAGATCGAGCTGCTCAGCCAACTGCTCATCTCCTCCTCCCCCAGTTTCTTATTTTAGGTAAATTCTTCTCTTCTTTAGATCCACAATAGTTCGTGGGAGTTCTTCACGTCTCGGGTAGTTCTTCCGTTCAGCACCATTGCTTGTTTATGTGCAAAACCCCATGATTCGTATCGTAAAAACAGACTGTCCAGGCCGTATATTCATTTTTCGCATAACATCCTTGAACCTCTATTTAGAATCTGTACACTAAGCCACCACTGCTCCTAGGTCTCGTGCTAGGGTTAACAAATATTTTCTTTTTCCGGATCATTTGTAGATCCGCAATTGCAGCTAGTTCGGTGAAAAACTTGTTTGCCCCTGTACTTAGCAGAATTAGATGCCTTGTGCTTCAGAATGAGTCGCCCATATTTTTGCCGGCTTAATAGTAGTAACCCGCCATGCTTTAATTTTTTGAATCAAAATGCTGTCCTTATGAGGCGTGTTATCCATCCGTAAATGCTTAGGATCTCTCCCTTAGTCATGTTCTTAAGCCGCCCCTTTTATTCCGTTCAGGTAACCCATTATGACGAAAACCACCTCCTGCAACTGGGCGGCTTCCCAAGTCTCTGAAGCCATCCTCCAAGACTACCAAAAAACAAGGATTCTTGCCGCCTAAAGAAACAATAGGCTGGTGGGCTGCCCTTGGAGAAGAAATCCCTAAGCCGGAGGAAGGAGAGGTGCTAATTTTCTTTGATCATCTTCTCAGGGCTTTCTCTCCTCCCGGGTCGAAATTCTTTAGGGATGCCTTGCATTTCTTCAATCTTCATCCTCAAGACTTGGCTCCCAATTCCGTATCGAATCTCTGCCAGTTCCAAGTGTTCTGTGAGGTGTATCTATAGATAGAACCCTCTGTCTCCCTTTTTAGGGAGTTTTTCTATTTAAACCGCCAAACCGAATGCGCCGATGGCCCTAGTCACGAGCTTGGTGGAATCTCAATTCAGAGGAGGAGAGACGTCGTTTTCCCCGCTGCTGTTCTGCCAAGACACCTAAAGGGGTGGAACAAGAATTGGTTCTATTGTCAAAACACGGCTCCGGCTGATGAGAATCCCATGCCGGGTTATAGGCCGGACCGTCTTCCCATAAACATTGAACTTCCTGGCTGGGCTTCTTTGGAAGAACGCGCTCAACATGCCCACATATACCCAAAGCTGAGGGCCTTGTTGGCCAACGGGTTAACTGGGATTGACTTAACTCGATGTTGGGTGTCTTGGAGCACTTTGCCGCTAAGCCGCCGAGGCGGCTTGATGTATACTTCCTTTGGCGACTTGGAAGACCCCCAAAGATTTAACAATATAACTTTGGACGCCGATGAAGTAAATCAAACGGTGAATAAGTTATTGGGTGAAAGTTTGGCTACTTGTAGTCAAGATGGACTGAAGCCCTTTTATGCTCATAACCCGGCTCCTCCAGTAAGGATTTTTAATGACTATATCTGACCTTCACAAACGATTTCTCCCTTAAACTTCTCAAACCTTACCTATTATTTTTACCCTAAATTTTAATAGGCCAAGTCTCCATTTTGAGGCAAGAAACGAGCAAAAACCGCCGCCAAGAAGACCAAAGCCCCTCCAGCTTCAAAGAAAGATAAGGCAGTCGTCGAGGAGTCATCACTCATGGGCGAGTCAGAAACAGCTGGTGTTCAATCAGAGGTAGAAATCAAATTTCGGTAACCATGCTTTACTGAATTCCGCTGATATCTCTTTTTCTTAGGGTGATGTTGATATGATCCCGTCTGAAGATACTGAGGTAATTTCCATCTCCTCTGGCTCAGAATCCTTATCCCCAAGGAAAACAAGGCGGGTCATTCGAAAAGTAAGTTATTCTCACCCGGATGCTCATTTGGATCCCAATTTTGTTTTGAAGCAAGCTCAGCATAAGTCAAAGCGCAAGACCCGAAGTGGTAGTGGTGATCTTGCAGCCAGTTTACCCAACAAGCCGGCTGCTCGTAAGCGCCCAACTTAGGTACCTTTTAGTCTAATTCTTCTCTTTTCCAAGGCTGACTTGAATTATCAACCTTTTAATCATCCTGACTATTACCAGGAGTCACCACCTTCATCAGGCGACTCAACAGCTTCCAAACTGCCACCCCTTGTGATCAACCCTGGGTGAGTTTCTCTTTTGTTAGATACTTGCCTTTACATGCCTTTTGGCACATTGTTGATAATGTATTCTTGTTTTATAGGGCTCAGGATAAGGCCAAGAAAAGGAAAATTGGCGAGCCATCCGCCGATCCTGAGGCTCCTAAGCCGGGAAATCCTGACTCGACTGCCCCTGAAGTTCAGGCGAGTCATCCTGAAGATCATCAGGAGATCCAGGCTGATGTCACTCCTCAACCTGAGCCAGCGAGTGCCGACATTGTGGATACTGAGGTTGACCCGGCGATGAATCTTGAGCCGCCTAGTCCTCCCAAGACAACGGAAGAAAATCCTTGTGACAAGAACGAGGTTGTCATCACTTGGTCGGGTTATGCCATCCCTGAGGTCTCCAAAGTGTTGACAAAAGTGGTTGCTAAGGACAAACCAATACTGCCGGAGAAAGGCAAAGCCAAGCTGGAGCTTCCAAATTATGAGAGCATGAGTGCTGAAGAACTTCATGCTGGTTATTTGGATCGTCTAGCAACAAGCCGGGAGATGGAAGTCCCCCTTGTTAGCATGATGAAAAACAAGTATGAGGTATGTTCCTCTTTATTGTGTACTTTGCATATCCTTATCTAGCCCCCAAAGGGCCGGCTCATTTTCATGATATGAGTCAGGTCTTTGATAACAAGCATTTAAGAATTCAACCTGTAGCCCCCAAGGGCCGGCTCATCTTCTTGAGATGAGTCGGGTCTTTTGTAAATGTTTGAAGAATTCGACCTGTAGCTCCCAAGGGCCAGCTCATCTTCTTGAGATGAGTCGGGTCTTCTCTATATCCTTGTCTTGGAAAGAGTTGATATACATTAGCCCTCAAGTGTCAAGGATATTGCTTGCAGTTTGCTTGCGACATGATATTATTCTTCGTTATATGAGATTGAATCTTGTGCTTCTTGTCATGATCGTTGAATATCCTGGCTCTTTTGTGCAGAAAGCCATACGGGAAGCCAAGTCAAGTGTGACCGGCTTGAAGAAAGATTTGGAATCAAGGCAAAGCGCCCAAGCCGTCAATGAAGAGAAACTACGCCTCTCTTTGGGAGAGTTAGAGAAAACCAAGGCACTTTTTGAGAAACAAAAAGAATCCTTTGATGTTGAAAAAAAACTGCCTTGCTGAAGCGCACAGAAAGTGCTGAGGGTCAGTTGAAGCCCGTCACCGAGGTCCTAGCCGGGTTAAAGCAGCATATTGCCACTATGACCCAGGCTATCTTTGGTAAGTCTCTTGTGGTAACATGTAAAAACTCATTTTCGTAGATACAACATCTGGCGATTTTGATGCTTACGTTGTTTTGCAGGTCCAAGGACATCCAGCCTCCAAGAGAACAACTTGCTTATGCTAAAAGCCATATACACTTTAACTGAACAACTCTATGCTGGAGGCCGGCATGCCATTAAAGTTGTAATGGGAGAAAAGGAGCCGGTGAGACTTATCAAAGACATGCTGAAGGTCCTCTCAACGATTCCCAAGCAAGTTGAGGAATTGAAAAGGTTAGCCGCCCGGTCTGGCGCAACTTCTGCTTTGAGCCGGGCCTTTGCCTACGCAGAGGATCTTGATCTGGCAGAGATGGCCAAAGGCTTTCCTGAGCTCAAGGATGATGGCACGGCTTTCGGCGATGCTGATTATCTGAAATGTGTCAAGACGGCTTGAGTGCTGGCCACACAACTTGTTGCTGGAATGGGTCTGAAAGGATATTAGGCGGCTTATGAGGCGAACAATTCGCGAATTCGGCCGCCCACCTTCATATCAGTGGATCTGATTCCTCATCGCCGTAAGCACACTTTCGCTCCCGAAGTTGACCCGTCCCCTATTCTAAATGAAGAGGCTGTATTCCATGCCCTAACTCATTGCAACTGGGACATGGACAATCTTCAGATTGTAGAGCTGGAAGAGGCAGCGGAGGATGACCCGGAGACGGCTCAGGCGAAAGAACAGCCTGAGGTCAACCCGGACGGTGCGAGAGGCAAAGCTTAGGAGTGATGTGAAAAACAATTTAAGTCGCCTGTTGCCTATAGCCCCCATGTGTTGGGCCAAACAGATATTTTGTGACTCTTGAATTGAGTTTGTAATAGGAGTAGTTTTGAAAACTCCTTGAAAAACTCGGTCATGCCTTCGTGCATGTTTGCTTTGGTGAAGATGTTTAACCTGTGATCCTTTTGCCCTTTTTCAATGATTGCAGATTGCTCCATTCTTCTGCTTGTCTTGAATATTCCTGCCGTGCTTTGATGATTCCTTCAGGAAAATGAGCCAGCAGAGAAATCCTAGTATTCAAAGCTTCAGGCTTTGTTTTGATGATGTTTAACCGGCCATAATATGACGACGGTCGGTAATCCGGACTCTCATGTCTGAGCCGGTAAGAAAACAATGTTGTACCCACAAAATTTTGTGGTAGCAATAGTTAACAATATCAAGTATTGTGTTATAAGCCGGCTTAATGAGTCTCGGCAATAAGGGACTGGCTTTCGAGGCTCAGTCAGATAAACCAGCCTTTTTGAGTCGGATCAAAATTCTAATCACTCCATTTTGACCAAAGACTTATCTTTCTGCAGGAATTTATAGTGCAACTTGGTCTGAAGACCAGGTTTACACAACAAGTATAAATAGGTATGATGCTTTATTCAAATAATGCTATGCTAAACTGACATGCGCGCGTAAAAAATGTGACGACTTTTGAGGCTCGACATAAAGACCGGCTTTCGAGGCTCGAGTCTTGCTTCAATGAAGTGGGTATGATAACCCGTGGTTTATCCTAGCTCTCTATGTGCCGGCTCTCTCGTGACTCAAGTCGATGTTTTAACCTTAAAAAGTTCAGGGTCCCGAAAAAGGATTGACATTTTGAGAGTACATGGGGTCACCTGATCGGAGTCGCATCAAGCATACAGGCAGGTTTAACCACATGTGGCGTTTTTCTTTTGCCGGGTCAAGAGGGTGAGAAAGCTGAACTCGATGAGTTGGAAGCCCCCAAATGCCCAATATATTTGCGATGTTTTTGCCGGGTCACAAAGGTGAGAAAGCCGAACTCAATGAGTTGGAAGCCCCCAAGTGCCCAAAAAATAAAGACTCAAGCCAAGTTTGTGGTTGAAACGACAATAACTCCAAATTTCGTGTAAGACAGCTTTATTGAAATATAAAGAAGTATGCACATAATTTGCAGGGGGGAGGTACAAAAGTAAAGGACCCGGTGGCTCTAAACATAATTTGGCCGTAGACGAGCAGTGCTCTGGGCCCGGCCTTGGTGGCATATGATCTTCCTTGCAAATTTTCCAAGCAATATGACTTATTATTTGATAACTCAAATACTAATGGTACTGACCGCCGTTCAGCTACTTGGGATTGCTCTGGAAGCCACCTTGGTTATTATGTTGATTGTTCTGGCCAGGATGTTGTCCATTGCCATTATTTGCCTGATGCTGGAAACCAGCACCTAAGCCGCCCTGCGACCCGCTAGGACCATGTTGGCCGGGGTGTCCGGCACCATTGCCTCCTGGGTGACTTTGGAAAGCCTGGTTATGGAATTCCTGCATGATGTAGCAGTTCTCCCATGAGTGGGTAGACGGCTTGTCCTGGGTACTATGTTTGGGACACGGCGCTTTGAGCGCCTCCTCATAGTTACTAGGCTTATTCCCATTGTAAGCCCCTCTAGGGCGACCATTACGACGTTGGTTATTGAAACTCACATTAGTGTTTGCAACAAAATCTGACCCGCCATCTGGTTGATTCCATTTTCCACTGTTATTCTGGTGCCCTTGGTTACCGCCATGGTTATGCTGGCCCTTGCCGCCTTCACCCTTCCTGCCTTTGCCAGTTTTGTCTTCATTCGAGCCGGGATCTTTTGTGCCATCTGACTCGGCGTACCTGGTGAGTACATCTATTAAGACGCCCATATCTTGTACCTTTCGCTTGAGTCGCCCGAGCTTCAGGACCAACGGCTGGAAATGACAATTCTTTTCCAGAATCAGGATGGCTTGAGCCGCCATGATGCTGTCTGATGAATGTATGATTTCCGCGACCCGGCGGGTCCAGTGATGGGCCGACTCATCGACTCGCTCGACGCAATGTTGAAGGTCCACAATTGTCATTGGCCTTTTGCATGTTCCTTGGAAGTTCTTAATGAAACACTCTTTAAGTTCCGACCAAGTATTGATGGAATTGGGTGGTAGATTTTTTAGCCATGTTCGAGCTGGCCCCTCTAGCATCATGGTCAGGTACTTGGCGCATACAGCATCACTGACATCGAGCATATCTATCACCAACTCGTAGCTTTCAATCCAGGCCGCCGGCTCAAGATCCGCTGTGTAATTCGGCACTTTACGAGGCCCTTTGAAATCTTTGGGTATACGCTCCGCGCGGAGAGCCGGTGACCGGCAAGGTATTCCAATTATCCTACTATTGGTCCCGGTTTCCGTTTGAGGAGGTGGCTGCTGGATCATCTGTGCTGCTACTTCCGCCTCTGCTTGTCGTGCTCCCCTAGCCACATCGACAATTTCCTGTGCTCCTGGTAGTACAGGCCGGGTTGGGGGAGTCTGGAGCTGTTGCTTGCGCCCACTGCTAGAAACAGCTGGAGATTCCAAGTGGCGATTCTGGCTATGGCTGGCGTACGGGGTGGAGTGCATCTGGTCGCGGCTATAGGAATAATGTGCTTGCTACACCACTGCTGTTTTCAGCATCTCTATGGCATTCCTTGCCTCAATATCAACAGGGGTATTCCCTAATATTGACAATGATTCCAAATGCCGGGTTGCAGCCAGCACGTTGTCAACAGGGTTAGAAAAATAACCCCGTGGCGTCTGAAAACGCTGTGGTGGCGAAGGAACTAGAGGTGGCTGGGGCGGCTCGTTTTGTTGATTCGCAAGCAGTTGCCCGGCCCCCGGTGTCTGCTGAGGGGTGTTGAAGAGTCGCTGCGACTCGAGGTTTGGTGGCAACTGGCTTCGATTTCTCCTTTGGTAAACCGCCTCAGACACTTCTCTCTGGCGTTCTAGCTGCCAAGCCTCGGCCTTAAGGCGTTCCGACTCATCATGTATGCGTGCCTGTAGTTCTGCCATCCTGGCATTCTCAGCATCAATTTCCCTCTGTACCTCAGTCATCTGGTCTCTCAGCTTGGTCAATTCCACGTTACGCCCTTCCTGGTTTTCTGCCATAACAGGACTCTCCACAAGCTTCGCCATCTCAGCCATTAGATCTGCCATGGCTTGAGCCGGCGTCTTGCACGACCCGCCTGATCTGGAAGCTGCTCTGGGCATGGACGGGTTCTGAGCCGCCGTGATTCCTGCCATGTAAATGGCGACTTGCCTAGTTGACTCATGGACTTCCTTGGGGGCTTCAACCTCCAAAGGCCCTCCGAGTCTGCCATCGTAGAGAGGACAAATCGACTCGGTTTCTCCAGTGGAAGAGTCACCATCTGAACCACCGAGAACGCCGTCGCTACTCACCGGCTCATCAGTGAGGGAAACTCCCTGAGTGAAACCGACGAAGACGTGACGCCGGCCGGCTTGATCCCGACCGGGTCGCGCGGGCCAAGCCATCTCGTTGACAGCGATGCAGAAGTTGAGCTCGGCGACGGTAGTACCAAGCTTATCGAGGGGGATCGGGTGCTCATGCTTGGATGAGCCGTCCTTGATACCCCAGATTGGATCGTCGACGCAGATCTTGTCGCGGCGGCTCTTGATCATCTGATCAACCGCGAACTTCCCGAACCCTGGACATGTTCCCTTCGAGAGATCAATTCCACCGGGCAAGGGCTCCACGGTGGGCGCCAACTGTCGTGGTTCTGTCACGGCAGATGTCCTCGTGCAAGGACTTAGGTGTGAGGCCATCGCCGCTGGGTGGCGACTCAAAGGGATCGAACGAGAACCGAAGGCTGGTTTACCCAGGTTCGGCCCCTCCGATGGAGGTAATAGCCGACGTCCTGCTTTGTGTCTATATTAATGGAGATCTCGATTACAAGGAGGCGGGAGCACTAACCTAGCTTTTGATAGTATCTAACTTAAGTCTTTCTGCCCTAGGGACTCGCCTTCATATATAGGTCGAGACCCTAGAGTTTACACCAGAGTCCGAGTCATATCATGACTCGTAACCTATCGTGTCTATAACACGCCTTGCCTCTCAAGCAAGGAAATCGCCTGGCGTGATCCGCCCCGTGGACCTTGAACCGCCGTCTCTTGGTGCTTGGGCTGCCCGACGGCTTGCTTAGCAACCGCCTTAATCGTTTTGTCTTCTTGACACGGCCCATCTTGAGCGTCTCTGAAGCCGCTGATAGGTTAACCCGGCCCTGAGGATTAGTGTTTGCTTGATATGAGAATGTGATTACAAGGAGTTCGTAACCCTCGCTCTGGCGCCCGGGTGTGGCATATATAGAGTGCGCCACCACAGGCCGAGTGCCGTCACTAGGGCAATAAATGCCAGTATTGGCCAGAGTTACTGGAAACGGCTGAGTTAACTACTAGCGTTATAGGTAACGCCATATTCACGGTTTATTTATGTGGGTTAAGTCCCTCGAACGTTGTCGTCCTGGCGCCGCTTCTGCTTCCGTCTGACCAAGTGCAACGGCATGGACAAAGCATGTCCGAGCGCTCTTGAGGATCCGAGTGGATATGAAAGAAAGGTCCGAATGCCATCGTAGTCCGGGGACTCCTATAATAGTGGGACCCTCAGGTGGGCCCCAAATGTCTGGTTCTTGACCCTACCTTAGGTAGGTGACCTCATCAACATCCAACGCCACATACTCCATGATACGTCTCCAACGTATCTATAATTTTTGCTTGTTCCATGCTGTTATATTATCAATCTTGGATGTTTTACAATCATTTTATAGCAACTTTATATCATTTTTTGGGACTAACCTATTGACATAGTGCCAAAGTGCCAGTTGCTGTTTTTGCTTGTTTTTTACTTCGCAGAAAATTAGTACCAAACGGAGCCCAAACGCTGCAGCGATTTTTGGAGAATTTTCATGGACCAGAAGGAACAAGATGGGCCAAAGATCACCAGAAGAGGGCGCCCAGGGTGGCCACCCTCCACCAGGGCGCGCCAGAGGCCCCTGGCGCGGCCTGGTAGAGGGTGGGCACCTCAGGACTCCCCCCAACCGACTATCAAGCCTATAAATTCAGAAATATTCAAAAAACCCTAGGAGAGTCAACAAAACACAATTCCAGCTGCCGCAAGTTCCAGAACCTCGAGATCCAATGTAACACCATCACGGAGGGGTTCATCTTCTTCATAGGTGCCTCTCTGATGATGCGTGAGTAGTCCACCATAGACCTACATGTCTGTAGGTAGTAGCTAGATGGCTTCCTCTCTCTCTATGATTCTAAATACATTGGTCTCTTGGAGATCTATATGATGTAATGACTTTTGCGGTGTGTTTGTTGGGATACGATGAATTTTGAGTTCATGATCCGTTTCTATCCATGAATATGATTTGAGTCTTCTTTGATCTCTTATTTGCATGATTACTTATAGCCTCAAATTTCTTCTTCGAATCTTTGGTTTAGTTAGGCCAACTAGATCGATTTTTCTTGCCATGGGAAGAGGTGTTTTGTGATGGGTTCGATCTTGCGGTGTTCTTTCCCAGTGACAGAAGGGGCAGCAAGGCACGCATGTATCGTTGCCATTAAGGATAACAAGATGGGGTCTATTCCTACTATGAATAGATCTTGTCTACATCATGTCACCGTTCTTATTGCATTACTCCGTTTCTCCATGAACTTAATACACTAGATGCATGCTGGATTGCGGTCGATATGTGGAGTAATAGAAGTAGATGCAAAATCGCTTCGGTCCACTTATCTTGGACGTGATGCCTATATAATGATCATTGCCTGGATATCGTCATGATTATTTGATCTTCTATCAATTGCCCAATAGTAATTTGTTCACCCACCATGCGCTATAATCATGAGAGAAGCCACTAGTGAAACCTACGGCCCCCGGGTCTACTTTTCCAACATATTGCTTTCCGATCTACTATTTGCATATTTTGTTTTCAGATCTACTAATCCAAAAAACCCAAAAATACCTTGCTGCAATTTTTATTTATTTATTTTAGTTTGTGTTCTTGCGAGATCTATTTGCCAAAACTATCATTACCTAATCTATCTTATTACCGTAGAGAGCTTGACAACCTCTCTTTCGCGTCGGGTTGCAAGTATTTGTTATTTGTGTGCATGTGTTGTTTACGTGGGTGCATGATCTTCCTCTACGGATTGATACCTTGGTTTCATAACTGAGGGAAATACTTATCGTCGCTGTGCTGCATGATCCCATCCTCTTTGGGGAAATACCGACGCAGTCTCAAGCCACGTCAAAGGAATTTCTGGCGCCGTTGCCGGGGAGGAAGCAATCTCATCTACCAGGTTCCTAATCACAAATCTCATCTCCTTGCAATTTACATTATTTGCCATTTGCCTCTCGTTTTCCTCTCCCCCACTTCACAAATTTGCCGTTTTATTCGCCCTCTCTTTTTCGTTTGTCTTTTTCCCGTTAAATCTCTTGTTTGCTTGCAATCTTGTTTGCGTAGTCACGATGACTCAAGAAAACACCAAGTTGTGTGATTTTTTCAATACCAATAATAATGATTTTATTAGCACTCCTATTGCTCCTCCCTCCACTAGTGCAAAGTCTTGTGATATTAATGCCGCTTTGCTGAATCTTGTCATGAAAGATAAATTTTCCGGTACTCCTAATGAGGATGCCGCGCCCCATCTAAATACCTTCGTGGAATTATGCGATATGCAAAACAAAAAAGATGTGGACAATGATATTGTGAAGTTGAAATTATTTCCTTTCTCCTTGCGGGATCGTGCAAAAATTTGGTTTGCCTCTTTGCTTCGCAATAGTATCGATTCTTGGGATAAGTGCAAGGATGCTTTTATTACAAAGTATTTTCTGCCCGCAAAAATTATTTCCCTTAGGACTCGAATCATGAATTTTAAGCAACTTGAGCATGAGCATGTTGCACAATCTTGGGAAAGAATGAAATTGATGCAAAGGAATTGTCCTACTCATGGTTTAAATCTTTGGATGATCATACAATTTTTTTATGCGGGATTGAATTTTGTCTCTAGAAATCTTTTAGATTCCGCCATGGGTGGTACTTTTATGGAAATTACTTTGGGTGAAGCTACCAAATTGCTAGATAATATTATGGCAAATTATTCACAATGGCATACTAAAAGAGCACCTACTAGTAAAAAGGTTAATTCGGTGGAAGAAATTAGTACTTTGAGTGAAAAGGTAGATACTCTTATGAAGTTGGTTGCTAGTAAAAATGCTCCTATTGACCTTAATGATGTGCCTTTGTCTACTTTGATTGAGCAAAATAGTGATTCCGTAGATGTGAATTTCATCTCGCGAAACAACTTCAATAACAATGCTTATAGAGGTAATTTTAATCCTAGGCCTTTTCCTGGAAATTCCTCTAATAATTATGGTAATTCCTATGGTAATTCTTATAATAATAATAAAAGTAACACCTCTGATCTTGAGAATATTTTTAAAGAATTTATCAATGCTCAAAAGTCTTTCAATACTACGATAGAAGAAAAGTTGAATAAGATTGATGATATGTCTAGAAGCATTGATAGAATTTCCAATGATGTAGAAAATCTCAAGTTGCATGCTTTTCCACCTAAGATCAATGAATCAATTAAGGCTTTATATGTTTCTATGGATGAAAGTAAGAAAAGAACCGCTATGCTTAGAGCTAAAAGAGAATTTTTAGAAAAAGAGTTTTCTAGCGATTACTTTCACAACAATGATGAAGATCTTAAAATGATTGGTGTTTGCTCTATTGATTCCTTGTTTATTAATGTTAAAATTGATTATAAAGGGACTGAAGAAGAGTCAATTTTAGCTAGAGGGCGTCCCAATGATTTGGAGGGTGAAAATCTTGATGAATTTTTTGATAAAAGTGGGTTTGGAGAGGTCAAAACTTTAACTAGTGATGTGCCCACTATTTTTTATTACAAAGACTTTCATTATGAGAGTTGCTCCTTGGTTGATTGTATTTCTTTTCTGCAATCTATGATAAATTCACCCCATGCTTATGAACAAAATAAAGCTTTTACTAAACACATTGTTGATGCCATGATGAAATCCTTAGAAGAAAAGTTGGAATTAGAGATTTCAATTCCTAGAAAATTACATGATGAGTGGGAACCTACCATTAAATTCAAGATTAAAAATTATGAATGCTTTGCTTTGTGTGATTTGGGTGCTAGTGTTTCCACAATTCCGAAATCTTTATGTGATGTGCTTGGTCTTACCAATATTGAAGAATTTTCTCTCAATTTGCACTTGGCGGATTCTACTATTAAAAAGCCTTTGGGAAGAATTAATGATGTTCTTATTCTTGCAAATAGGAATTATGTTCCCATTGATTTTATTGTTCTTGATATTGATTGCAATCCGTCTTGTCCTATCATACTTGGTAGACCGTTTTTACGCACTATAGGTGCCGTGATTGATATGAAAGAAGGAAATATTAAGTTTCAGTTTCCCCTTAGAAAGGGTATGGAACACTTCCCTAGAACAAGAATTAAGCAACCATATGAATCAATCATGAGGGCCTTCTATGGAGTGCAAACTAAGGATGACAATACTTGAATCTATGTGTTATGCCTAGCAAGGGGCGTAAAACGATAGTGCTTGTTGGGAGGCAACCCAATGAATCAAATATTTTTATCTTTTGATTTATGTTTTTGAGTGATTTGCACAATTATGATTCTGTTATGATTGTGTTTTTATGTTTTATTTAGTGTTTGTGCCAAGTAATGCCTTTAGGATGATCCATAAGATGAGTAGAAACAATGCTGAATCTGAAACAGAAACTTTGTTCCCAGTGCACGAATTTTAATTTTTTACTGGAACTTGATATTGAGCTGAAATTTTAACACAGTATTTCTATACAAATTCTTTACGTTTTACTAGTTTTTCAGAATTTTTAGAGTTCCATAAGTATGGGTAGAGTACAGATTACTACAGACTGTTCTGTCTGAAACAGATTCTGTTTTCATTGCATTGTGTGCTTGTTTTGATGAATCCATGGCTTGTATCGGGGGGTATAAGTCATGGTAAAGTTATAATACAGTAGGTATAATGCAATAATAAAATATTAATGGATTTACAACAGTACCTAAAGTGGTAATTTGCTTTATTATACTAACGGATCTCACGAGAATTTTGTCAAGTTTTGTGTGATTGAAGTTTTCAAGTTTTGGGTGAGATCACGATGGATGAAGGAATAAGGAGTTAGAAGAGCCAAAGCTTGGGGATGCTACAGCACCCCAAGGTAATATCCAAAGAGTAAGAAGCAACTAATCTTGGGGATGCCCTGAGTGGCATCCCCTCTTTCTTCTAATAACCATCGGTATACTACTTGGAACTATATTTTTATTCGTCACATATCATGAGTTTTGCTTGGAGCGTCTTGTATCTTTGCTTGTTTTGATTTTTTGCATTTTCATTAGTATCCTTGCTGGACACACCTATTTGAGAGAGCCAAAAATATGCTATGATTTGTTAGAATTGCTCTTTATGCTTCACTTAAAACTATTGAGCAAAGGAATTGCTCTAGTGCTTCACTTAGATCTTTTTGAGCACGGCATGCTTTTACATGTTTGAAGAAATACTCTCATGCTTCACTTATATTAATTTGAGAGTTATTAATTTTGAAGAAATCCTCTCATGCCTCACTTATATTATTTTGAGAGATGAAACTTGTATGCTCATATTCTTCACTTATATCCATGTGAGCTTGTCAAAAGCAATTGCAATATATGAAACTAGTCCCAAAGTGATAGATATTCAAGAGGGATATAATAAAAACTTTCATGAAGATCATTGGACAAATTAAACTTGATTCGTTGTAATAGTTTTGAGACATGACAATAGTGATATGTGAGTTATGTTGATGAGTAATTATGCTTAGTAAGAATATTGGTGTTAAGGTTTGTGATTCCCTAAGCAAGCACGAAAGTCAATAGTTGTGCTACGAAATTACATCCTACTTATGGTGCATTATTCAGTCTTAGTTATGCTTAATGCTCGCTTATGTGATTTTTTGTTTCTTGGTTGGATGCTTCCCAATCTATTTGCTAGCCTCCACTTGTACTAAGTAGAAATACTACTTGTGCATCAAAAATCCTTAAAACCAGTTTTGCCATATGAGTCCACTATACCTACCTATATACGATATTTCCATGTCGTTCCAAGCAAATTTGTATGTGCCATCTCTAATTTTCAAACTAATTTTTTTTTGTGTGCTCGTACTGCTCATGAAACTGTAGGGGGTGACCGATATTTTTCCATGCTAGATGTGTTATTCTCAAGATGATTGTTTATTCACTTGTCATTGCACGAGAGTATGGCAGTAATAGCGATGCCCATTCCCGAAATGAAATGAAAAAGAACAAAAAATTACTTTATGTTGTCAAATAATTAATTCCTTGGAAAGTGTTGGTATGGAAAGCAACCGTGGATTCGGCTAGCCATGGAAAGTGAAAGTATGGTGGAAAAAGGAATAAACTTTATTTTCTGTTTGGGAACCGCCTATGATGCATCTAGTGTGGAAAGATATTGAAATCTCTCGGTCGTTTTTGTTGACAGGAAAGGCATGCCACTCAAAATATTTTTCTCTATCAATTTAAACACTTGAGCTCTGGCACCTCTACAAATCCCTACTTCCCTCTGCGAAGGTCCTATCTATTTACTTTATGCAATCTTTATTTATTCAATTTGAGTCTCCATCTTCTCTTATAAAGTACCAAGTAGGGGGCACTATGATCGTACTTGAGCATTAGGTATAGCTAATATTTGAGTGTGTATTGTGAATGGATCAATGATTGAGCATTATTGGCTAGGGATAACTTGCTTTAGCGTTGATATTTTGAAAGACATGGTTGCTTGTTGATATGCTTGAGTATTAAAGTTTTCATGTCAAAACTAGACTATTGCTTTGAACCATATGAAAATTCCAAATGTCCATGCTATAAAGAAAACAATATATGATGAACATGTTAGGCAGCATTCCACATCAAAAATTCTGTTTTTATCATTTACCTACTCGAGGACGAGTAGGAATTAAACTTGGGGATGCTGATACGTCTCCAACGTATCTATAGTTTTTGCTTGTTCCATGCTGTTATATTATCAATCTTGGATGTTTTACAATCATTTTATAGAAACTTTATATCATTTTTTGGGACTAACCTATTGACATAGTGCCAAAGTGCCAGTTGCTGTTTTTGCTTGTTTTTTACTTCGCAGAAAATCAGTACCAAACGGAGCCCAAACGCTGCAGGGATTTTTGGAGAATTTTCATGGACCAGAAGGAACAAGATGGGCCAAAGATCACCAGAAGAGGGGGCCCTGGGTGGCCACCCTCCACTAGGGCGCGCTAGAGGCCCCTGGCGCGGCCTGGTAGAGGGTGGGCACCTCGGGACTCCCCCAACCGACTATCGAGCCTATAAATTCCCAAATATTCAGAAAACCCTAGGAGAGTCGACGAAACACAATTCCAGCCGACGCAAGTTCCAGAACCTCGAGATCCAATCTAACACCATCACGGAGGGGTTCATCTTCTTCATAGGTGCCTCTCCGATGATGCGTGAGTAGTCCACCATAGACCTACGGGTCCATAGGTAGTAGCTAGATGGCTTCCTCTCTCTCTATGATTCTCAATACAATGGTCTCTTGGAGATCTATTTGATGTAATGACTTTTGCGGTGTGTTTGTTGGGATCCGATGAATTTTGAGTTCATGATGAGTTTCTATCCATGAATATGATTTGAGTCTTCTTTGATCTCTTATTTGCATGATTACTTATAGCCTCGTATTTCTTCTTCGAATCTTTGGTTTAGTTAGGCCAACTAGATCGATTTTTCTTGCCATTTGAAGAGGTGCTTTGTGATGGGTTCGATCTTGCGGTGTTCTTTCCCAGTGACAGAAGGGGAAGCAAGGCACGCATGTATCGTTGCCATTAAGGATAACAAGATGGGGTCTATTCCTACTATGAATAGATCTTGTCTACATCATGTCACCGTTCTTATTGCATTACTCCGTTTCTCCATGAACTTAATACACTAGATGCATGCTGGATAGCGGTCGATGTGTGGAGTAATAGAATTAAATGCAGAATCATTTCGGTCCACTTATCTTGGATGTGATGCCTATATAATGATCATTGCCTTGATATTGTCATGATTATTTGATCTTCTATCAATTGCCCAACAGTAATTTGTTCACCCACCGTGCGCTATACTCATCAGAGAAGCCACTAGTGAAACCTACGGCCCCCGGGTCTACTTTTCCAACATATTGCTTTCCGATCTACTATTTGCATCTTTTGTTTTCAAATCTATTAATCCAAAAAACCCAAAAATACCTTGCTGCACTTTTTATTTATTTATTTTAGCTTGTGTTCTTGCGAGATCTATTTGCCAAAACTATCATTACCTAATCTTTCTTATTACCGTAGAGAGCTTGACAACCTCTCTTTCGCGTCGGGTTGCAAGTATTTGTTATTTGTGTGCAGGTGCTGTTTACGTGGGTGCGTGACCTTCCTCTACGGATTAATACCTTGGTTTCATAACTGAGAGAAATACTTACCGTTGTTGTGCTGCATCATCCCTTCCTCTTTGGGGAAATACCGACGTAGTGTCAAGCCACGTCACTCCCCATCATCTCGCAGTCCTCGTCCACCATCTTTGTGGATAAGGCCACCACGATCTGGGCATGGGCGGCCTTGGTCCAGGCATGGACGGCCACTATCTTGGCTAGGAAGGCCACTGACGAACGTACGCCTGCTCGAGCACACTCAACGATCATCAACTCATTGGAAGTGGGTTGTCGACCGGTGTTGGAGAAGGCCGCTGTGATTTGTGTAGTGACCGACACGAGATGGGTGTGGGCGGCCTCGAGATGGGCGTGGGTGTCCACCATCATGGCTATGATGACCGCCGAGAAACTGACAGCTGATGTGCCGTTGTCGCCTTTTGCTATCCTTGTCGCGGTTAATGCTGCCGCCCTCTCAGCTAAAGCAACTTCCCTTTTAGTTGCTACAGCCGCCCTGTCGGAGGTAGCAGCCACGTTCAAGCATGTTGAGAGCGCGCTCATGGATGATGCGGCTGCGCTCGGGCAGGAGTGGGTTGTCGAAGTTTCCCCCACGACGGGGATCCACGTCCCCATCTTTCACCGGCGACGATTGAACAGTAAAATGGTCTTGAAGAGCAAGTGCGGTAAACTGGTCGACGGTGGACTGTAGTCGACGAAGCTTCCGGCCTAAGCCATGTATGAAGATTGGCCCAAGATATTTTGTACTGCATCACACACAATTCATGCTCATGAACTGTTTACGATATACTTGATTTTCATATTGTTTTTAAAACGAAAAATGAGGTTACTTCGGCAAAGGACGGTGTTTGGATCGCAATAAGATTTATCTGCAGTGAACATAAACCAATAGTGGTGTCGTAATAAAATATGAAATTATTCAGGGTTCGTTTGGCATTTTTATACAATAATTGAGTTTTCCAGACATTTAATGTGTATAATTCAATTTTGAACTACAGTCACAAGGTCCTGTGCATCATAACGGGTTCAAAAATCATATAAGTGTCCATGGCTTCCTCTTTATGTCACATGCAAGAAATGGGAATGAATTTCAAACATCTCGGGGTCTTGGCTCGGCCACAAACATTGAGAAACTTGGTTTTTAATTTACTGTAAATCCAAAACAAGTCAAAAATTCATGAAACTTGGCAGGTTTTCATGAGATTTGCACATATGTGCCGTGGTAAAAAAATGTCCAATTTGGGACAAGTTTTGGCATAAGCCCCTTACAAATCGGAGCTTCTCATGGGAACTTTGTGGTTCCGATAAGGAACATGTTACCTTAATTATGTGGGCGAAATGACATCCGCTGACTCTTCTTGCCTTGAACTATTTCCAGTGGCAACATATATAGACCAACAGGAGTGTCGTGCTAAAATATGGAATTATACAGGGTTCAATTGGCATTTTTATAAATTAATTGAGTTTTATATGCATTTAATGTGCATAATTCAAATTTCAACTACAATCACAAGGTCCAGTGCATCAAAAATGGGTTAAAAATAATATAAGTGTACATGGCTGCATCTTCACTTCCCATGCAAGAAATGGGAATGTATTTCAAACATCTCGGGGTCTTGGCTCGGCCACGCAAACATTGAGAAACTCTGGTTTTAAATTCATGTAAATCAAAAACTCGTCAGAAATTCATGAAACTTGGCATGGTGTCATGACATGGCACATATGTGTCGTGGTAAAAAAATTGAGCAATTTTGGACAAGTTTTGGCACAAGCCCCTTACAAACTAGAGTTTCTCACGGGAAGCTTTGTGATTCTGATATGGAACACGTCACCTTACGTGGGCGAAACGACATCCACTGCCTCTTGCCGTGTTGAACTTTCTCTAGAGGTAACATAGACCAGTAGGAGTGTCGTGCTAAAATATGGAATTATCGAGGGTTTGTTTGGACATTTTTATACATTAATTTAGTTCCATAGGCATTTAATGTGCATAATTCAAAGTTGGACTACAATCACAAGGTCCGGTGCATCAAAATGGGTTAACAAATTATATAAGTGTACACATCTGCATCTTTAGGTCCCATGCAAGGAAATGGAAATGAATTTCAAATATCTCAGGTTTTTGGCCCGGCCACAAACATTGCGAAACTTGGGTTTTAAATTCATGTAAATCAAAAACTCGTCAGAGATTCATGAAACTTGGCATGGTGTCATGACATGGCACATAAAGGCATCATAGGATTTTGTTTTCTATTTGAGACAGGTTTTCAATATATTTTTTCTTCTAGAGCCAACATTGAGAATATTGGTTTAAACTATAGTAAATCTAAAACTCACACAAAATTCAAGAAATTGGGTATGGCGTCATGATATAGCACAAATATGTTGTGGTATTTTTCGTGTCCACTTTGTGAAAAGGCACACACATTAATAGCCAACAAAAGCTTTTTGGAACAAAGAACTGTCTTGTTACCACACAAACGGTTGTATTATTTACAAACCATGAGCATTCTACTGCCCATTTACGTGCTGCCACACGTCACACTCTTTACTGGCTAGGAGGTGCCGTGCGAGCAGCTGTTTGAGTTGACGGGGCACGGGAGGCGTGCCAGCTGGGCTCCGGTGCGCAGGCTCACCGGGAGGCATGCGAGCAGTGCGTTGCAGGCTCGCTGGGATGCGAGCCCTTTGACCTCCCTATCCGCATGCCTTGCTTCCAACCTGTCCATCAATGGCGCCCAAGCCGCTGTTTAATAGGTGGCTTTACTGTCCACTCACTCACAATCCTCTCTCTTCGCCTCCCATTCCCTTTCATCATTCAGACCTCCACGCCCCTACGCCATGGTGCACAAGGATCATATGCCACTAGTTTTCTGGTTTGGTGAAGTCGACACCGAGCCGGAGGAGATAGAACATAAAGACGAATGGGATGCCATGGACATGGCCCTGGAAGACCTGCATGCCGCAGTGGATGCCGCCCAGCGCACTCGCCAGCAACCATCCCCGCGCCCGCGCCAGCAACCATCCTCGTGGCATTGCGGGCTGGTCGCCGAGCATCATCGCAGAGCAGGAAACTGTGGGCGCCAGCGAGGTCCTCGTGGACCCGCGCGATCTCGTGTACATGCAAGTGCTAGCGCCTCCTCCTGCGCATGTGCTCGTGCGTGCCCTTGCATAGGCCGCCCTGGTCCCCATGCGTGTGCCCCCACCCACCACGCCCGTCCCCGTTCGCGTGCCTACACCCACCGCTCTGGTGCCCGTGCGCGCGCCTAGACCCATCACGGCCCCCTCAGCGGATTGGGACGCCGTCGTCGACAACTTCCTCGCAGTGCCGCTAGTCACCGCCCCCTCCCGTCGATCGCACGATGACCGGCTCTTTGACTTCGAAGTCCATAACATTCTGGTCTCGTTTGAAGAATTGAACAACTGCGCCCCGGAGCACGACTTCGCCGGCGCAAGACGCCGCGGCCGCAACTAGTTTTCTTTACATTTTATCTTGATCGTATGAATGTAAAGTCAAAGCTTGACTGAATGAAATCTATGGTTTGATCAACTAATTATTTATCCCTCAATTCACATAGTAAACAAAGTAAATAAAAAACACCATTGTTTTTCTCTGTATAAATACTCATCACAAACGATTCAGATTGAATACCCGTCTGCACATCGACTACTATGTTTCCTTCGCCAGTAAGCCAAATGAACAATTGGCGCGAAGGATTGGTGCATCATGTCATCGCAAACATTTCTCTATGATGACCCGTGTGCTTAGTTCAGACAATCCGGGAAGGTTTGCATCTGTCATATTGGATAAATTCTCATTTGTCAAACGACGCTCCTAAAAATCAGCCGACTGAGACTTCGCGAAGTCTCAGTCGATACTATAATCCATTGATCTTGCATCGAGATTCGTGCAAACAATTTCTTTTCATTTTTTCTTCTTCTTGCATACTATATTACTTGACTGAGACTTCGCGAAGTCTCAGTCGACTGAGACCTAGACACCCCCTTTATCAAATCGGAAACCTTAGCATTTGTCGATCTAGTAACATCGGCATTTGTCAACACTGTAGCACTGACATTTGTCAAATTTTGCAGGAAGAAAATCGCAATTATGGTGCAATTTTGCAACTGAAATTCACCAAACATGGATTTCATTCATACATTAAGAAGTGGTCTTTGTACAAAACAGTTCAACTCAACAACTGAACCGAACAAACTTCTCCCCAATTGTTTCCAACCACACACTGAAATAGCTAGTTCAACTATATATGCTAGCTAATTTAAAGTACGTGGTACAGTTCTACCATATCTATAGTTAGAGGAACTAAAAATATAGCCCCTAAATACTAGTACTATGGAGGGGCTTTGTACTACTTCCAACATAATCGAGCACGCTCAGTAAGAGAAAGTGGAGGAGGAGCCTGCCGACGAGCTGGTGGAGTCGAGTTCGTTGCCTATCAATGTTAACCTTCGCCGCTCCAGACGTCCCTCCTCAAAGCGAAGGGACTTGACACAGATCTCCGCATTCCACGTCGCCGCTGCGGCTTCTCATGCGTCCATTGCGTCGGTGAGCGTCTTCTCGTGCGCGACCTGGGACTCCACTTATTTCTCTAGGAAGTAGATGTACCGCGCAAGGTTTGCGACACAGAAGCCCGACGGCGGGCCTTTGGCGGCCTCCACCTCTCGCATTCGGGCCGCGGTTGTGGAGCGGGTGTTGACCCCACCGCCTGACGACGTGGTCATGTCCAAGGCGGGCGATGGTGTGGTGGCGGCCAAGGCAGCCACCACTAGGGTGGCGGCCCCGGTGGATGCCGGTGGGGTGGCGTCCATGGTGGCCACCGGCAGCAGCTTCCTTCGGGCAGCGGTGGCGGAGCGTGTAGTGGGTGGCGTGTGCACACCCACCAGGGTTGCCACGCGCACTGCATGCTTCAGAGGACTGTCGTGCCGACGTGGTGAAGCCTCCCAGCTAGAGTTACCCTCTGGCGGAGTGGCTGAGCGACGAGGACCGGCTAGTGCCATTGGCGATTGGGGGAGAAGCAAACTAGATAAGCTACGGGGAGGGAGGGGATGAAGAAAATGTGGAGTCGCCAACCGTGAGGGCTTACATAGCAGGCCGACGAACATTGGGTTTTTGGGGATTTCGCCGAGACGGGCGGGAAGCTAGAGCCGAAGCACGGTTTTGTGCGTGGGACCTGCGCGGTTGTGCGCGGGAACGGATCATCGATCCGATGCGTGGCCAAAAGAAACGCTTGTATGGTGTCGACGCGTGCACTGGAATCCTCGAGCGGCAACGTGGTGACAAGACGTGAGGAAGGAGGACGGATGAGCAAGCAAACGGGTAATTGTTGGAAATATACCCTAGAGGCAATAATAAAGTGGTTATTATTATATTTCCTTGTTCATGATAATCATTTATTATCCATGCTAGAATTGTATTGATCGAAAACTCAGATACATGTGTGGATACATAGACAAACACTACGTCCCTAGTGAGCCTCTACTAGACTAGCTCGTTGATCAAAGATGGTCAAGGTTTCTGACCATAGACATGAGTTGTCATTTGATAATGGGATCACATCATTAGGAGATTGATGTGTTGGACAAGACCCAACCGTAAGGATAGCATTTGATCGTGTTAGTTTATTGCTACTGCTTTCATTATGTCAAGTATCTATTCCTATGACCATGAGATCATGCAACTCCCTGACACCAGAGGAATACCTTGTGTGCATCAAACGTCACAACATAATTGGGTGATAATAAATGTGCTCTACAGGTATCTCCGAGGGTGTCTGTTGGGTTGGCATGGATCGAGACTGGGATTTGTCACTCCGTATGACGGAGAGGTATCTCTGGGCCCACTTGGTAATACAGTATCACAAGAAGCTTGCAAGCAATGTGACTAAGGGGTTAGTCACGGGATCTTGTATTAAGGAACGAGTAAAGAGACTTGCCGGTAACGAGATTGAACTAGGTATGGAGATACCGACGATCGAATCTCGAGCAAGTAACATACCGATGTACAAAGGGAACTGTATACGGGATTGTTTGAATCCTTGACATCGTGGTTTGACCGATAAAGATCTTCGTGGAACATGTAGGAACCAATATGGGCATCCAGGTCCCGCAATTGGTTATTGGCCATAGAGTGTCTCGGTCATGTCTGCATAATTCTCGAACCCGCAGGGTCCGCACACTTAACATTCAATGGCGTTTTTGTATTGTTGAGTTATGTATGTTGGTAATCGAAGGTTGTTCGAAGTCCCGGATGAGATCCCGGACATGACGAGGAACTTCGGAGTGGTCCGGAGGTAAAGGTTGATATATGGGAAGTTGGTGTTCGAGTTTTGGAAAAGTTCCGGGGCTTGCCGGTTTTGTGACGGGGATGCCGGAAGTGTTCTGGGGGTCCAATGGGTGGGTGCACCTGCCCCGGAGGGCCCCATGGGCTGTGAGAGGTGGCACACCAGCCCCTCCCACCTAAGGCCCATGCGGCCAAGGGCTGGGCTAGCCCAAGGGTCGCTGCCGCCCCCCTTCCTTGGGGGCCAAGGCAACCCCTTAGCCGCCGCCCCTAACCCTAGGGGAAACCCTAGCACTACTAGGGAAAAGCCTAGCAGTAGCGCGAGTTAAGGGCCTGTCAGTAGCGCGGGGCACTGCGCTACTGCTACGGCGCTACAGCTAACTTGTAGTAGTAGCGTCGCTCCCCCGCGCTATTGATAATTTACTTACCAGTAGCGTTGGTCTCTAACCCGCGCCACTACTAATTTTATGCTTTTTTTGTTTACTAATTACATCACTAGTGTAATTAGCAGTACCGTGGTGGGCCCAATGTAGCAGTAGTGTCAGTAGTAAGCAGAAGAGGATGGGTTTATATATATCATTATTGATGACAATTTGAGTTCAAACAGATAACTAGATTTCAAAAACCTTACAAGTCCAGACCGAACTGCTAGATCGAGACCAATAATGATAAAACTATTAAACCTTAAACTAGAGCTTAATCTTACTACAATACTATTAATGAGCAGAATCTGGTGGTGCAGAATCTGATGGTGGTGGGGGCATTCTTGGCGGAAGTATCCCGACAACATTTCCCCATCGGACTCTTTGAGCCGGGCACGAAGATGTCACTTGTTGTAGTGCCCATTCCATAACCAAGTGGGGACTACTCTGAGGTGGCATACGAGCATGCTCTGCAGCGTTGGCCTCCGCGAAGATGACGTCTGCTGCAACTTGTAGTTGTGTTTGGGCATAACTCTTGCACTCATTGACTTCGTATTCCCAGTGACTAGACTGAGTCTTCCGAAACATATTCTCCGCCTCTTTCAGCTCCCGCATACAATCTCTCCATCCGAACACTGCATCGTCAATCCTTTTTCCCCGCGCCAGCAACTCCCTCCGCCACTCCAACTCCTCTTCACGAGAACGTCTAGGAGACATGGAATCCCTGTAAATTTGGCATGATATTTGCTTAACAATGGACATATTAAATAACACAACGTGTAGGAGACATGGAATCCCTGTATATTTCCCCGCGCCAACAAATCTCATGAAGAAATCACATCCATAGGAGCAACGGTTTAGATGCAATCATCCACGAAAGTTTGCAAGTTTAAACATTTTTTTACGGTTACGACGTGAAGCACCTTTGTAACACAATTTACAACATGTGGATGAATTTCGATATGCATCCATACATCCATCTAACCATCTAAATGCATCCATCCATAACCATCTAAATGCATCCATCCATCCATCTAACCATCTAAATGCATCCATACATCCATCTAACCATCTAAATGCATCCATCCATAACCATCTAAATGCATCCATCCATCCATCTAACCATCTAAATGCATCCATACATCCATCTAACCATCTAAATGCATCCATTCATAACCATCTAAATGCATCAATCCATCCATCCATTAAGCTTTTCTAGCAGTGCAAAAACAGAGGGAGGAGGGAGAAGGGGGAGAGTGGGAGAGAGGAGGGAGGGAGAGATACCGCTGCGTGGATGGCCGGGACGGGAGGGATGGGACGGGGGAGGGCCTCCGCGTGGGGAGGGCCGGGACGGGGAGGGCCACCGCGTGGGGCGGACGGCCGGGATGCGGGAGCGCCGCCGCGAGGGTGATAGTGGAGAGGGAGATCTATAGAGTGAGGAGTGAGGGGGCGCGGGCCGGGGGGAAGAAGATAAGGTACGACCTAGCAGTAGCGCGGTCGAGGAAAACACGCTACGGATACACATTTTGCAGTAGCGCTGGTTTACGTGAATCGCTACTGCTAAGTGGGGCCCACAATATGGCACATCATAGCTTTAGTTGCAGCGTCCGGTCAAACCTAGAAGTAGCGCCCTACCATAAAAATGCGCTACTATTATTCTGTTAGCAGTAGCGCTGTTTGCAAAAGGGCGCTACTACTATACATAGCCTGTCGGCAACCGTGTGGCAATTATAATAGTAGCGCGTTTTATACCAGCCGCGCTACTGCTATGTGGATACCAGTAGCGCCCCTTGTGGAGACGCGCTACTGCTAATTAGCAGTAACGCCTTACTTTAACAAGCGCTACTGATAAGATTCTGTGTATAAGGTTTTCCCTAGTAGTGTAGGGCGGACAACCTCCTCTCCTCCCCCTATATATATGAGAGGAGAGGGAGGGAAGCAACACCACAAGCCACGACGCAGCCCTCCCTCTCTCTCTATATCGGTTTCTCCCATGTTCGTGTCGCGGTAGCGTTTGGCGAAGCACTGCCGGGACAGCTCCACGACCACTGTCACCACACGATAGTGCTGCCGGAGAACTCATCTACTACTCTGCCCTAGCTCGCTGGATCGAGGAGGCAGAGACGTCATCGAGCTGTACCTGTGCTAAACGCGGAAGTGCTGTCCGTTCGTTGCTAGATCGGGACGGATCTTGATTGGATCGCGAAGTCGTACGACTACACCAACCGCGTCCATTAACGCTTCCCGCTTAGCAATCTACAAGGGTATGTAGATGCACTCCCCTCTCATAGATTTACATCTCCATAGATAGATCTTGGGTGTTCGTAGGAAAGTTTTTGTTTCCCATGCAACGTTTCCCAACAGTGGCATCATGAGCTAGGTCTATGCGTAGATGATATTCACGAGTAGAACACAAAAGAGTTTGTGGGCGTTGATGTTCATATTGCTTACCTCCTTAGTCTTATTTTGATTCGGTAGTATTGTGGGATGAAGCGGCCCGGACCAACCTTACTCGTCCACGTACGAGAGACTGGTTCCATCGACTGACATGCAACTTGTTGCGTAAAGATGGCTGGCGGGTGTCTGTCTCTCCCACTTTAGTTGAATCGGATTTGACAAAGGCGGTCCTTGTGCAAGGTTAAATAGCAACTTGAATATCACCGTTGTGGATTTGCGTAGGTAAGAACGGTTCATACTAGTTGCCCATAGTAGCCACGTAAAACTTGCAACAACAAAGTAGAGGACGTCTAACTTATTTTTGGAGGGCATGTTGTGATGTGATATGGCCAAATACATGATGTGATATATGTGATGTATCAGATGATCATGTTTTGTATAGATTATCACGACTTGCATGTTGATGAGTACGGCAACCGGCAGGAGCCATTGGGTTGTATTTAATTTATTTTCGCCATTTTTGCTTTATTTTATCGCTATGAGTTAGCAATAGTTGTAGAAGCAATAGTTGGTGCGACAACCACATGACGACACGATGATGGAGATCATGGTGTCAAGCCGGTGACGATGGAGATCATGTCGGTGCTTTGGAGATGGAGATCAAAAGCACAAGATGATGATGGCCATATCATGTCACTTATATGATTTGCATGTGATGTTTATCCTTTTATGCATCTTATTTTGCTTGGGACGACGGTAGCATTATAAGATGACCCCTAACTAAAATTTCAAGATAAAATTGTGTTCTCCCCAAGTGTGCACCGTTGCGAAGGTTCGTCGTTTCGAAGCACCACGTGATGATCGGGTGTGATAGACTCTACGTTCGCATACAATGGGTGTAAGCCAGTTTTGCACATGCAGAACACTTGGGTTAAACTTGACGAGCCTAGTATGTACAGACATGGCCTCAGAACACAAGAGACCGAAAGGTCGAACATGAGTCATATAGTAGATATGATCAACATGGAGATGTCCACCATTGGAGCCACCTCATCTCACGTGATGATCGGACTTGGGTTGGTGGATTTGGATCATGTTTCACTTAGACAACCTGAGGGATGTTGATTTGAGTGGGAGTTCTTTAGTAATATAATTAATTGAACTCATTATCATGAACATAGTCTAAGTTGTCTTTGCAAAATTATGTCATAGATCAATGGCTCGCGCAGTAGCTCCCCTGAATTTTAATGCGTTCCTAGAGAAAGCTAAGCTGAAAGATGATGGAAGTAACTATGCGGACTGGGTCCGAAATCTGAGGATTATCCTCATGACTTTGCAAATGGCTTATGTCCTTGATGCGTCGCTTGGCACGCCACCCCCTCCAGTGTTGTCCACAGAAGTTGTGAACGTCTGGCAGGCACGTTCTGATGACTACTGAATAGTTCAGTGCGCCATGTTATATGACTTAGAATTGGGACTTCAAAAGCGTTTTGAACGCCATGGAGCATATGAGACGTTCCAGGAGTTGAAGTTAGTATTTCAAGCAAATGCCCGGATCGAGAGGTATGTGACCTTTGATAAGTTCTTCGCCTACAAGATGGAGGAGAATAGTTCTGTCAGTGAGCACCTACTTAGAATGTCTGGGTACTACAACCGTTTGACTGATTTTGGAGTTGAGCTTCCACCCAAGACGGTCACTGACAGAATTCTCCAGTCACTGCCACCTAGCTACAAAGGCTTCGTGATGAACTATAATATGCAAGGGATGAATAAGTCAGTCTCCGAGCTATTCGCGATGCCGAAAGTCGCGGATGTAGAAATCAACATGGAGCATCAAGTGTTGATGGTGAATAAAACCACTAGATTCAAGAAGGGCAAAGGAAAGAAGGGAAACTTCAAGAAGGGTGGCAAGCAAGTTGCCGCTCCCATGAAGAAACCCAAGGCTGGACCCAAGCCTGAGACTGAGTGCTTTTATTGCAAGGGGACAGACCACTAGAAGCGAAATTCCCCCAAGAACCTGGCTGATAAGAAGGCTGGCAACGTCAATAAAGGTATGTTTGATATACATGTTATTGATGTGTACCTCACTAGCTCTCGTAGTAGTGCATGGGTATTTGATACCGGTTCAGTTGCTCATATTTGTAACTCAAAACAGGAACAACGGCATAAAAGGAGGCTAACGAAGGATGAAGTGATGATGCCCGTCGGAAATGGTTCCAAGGTTGATGTGGTCACGTCGGCACGCTCGCTCTTCAATTACCATCGGGATTAGTAGTAAACCTAATTAATAGTTATTTGGTGCATGCGTTCAGCATGAACATTATATCTGGATCTTGTTTATTGTGAGACGGTTATTCATTTAAATCGGAGAATAATGGTTGTTCTATTTATATGAGTAACATCTTTTATGGTCATGCACCCACTGTGAATGGTTTATTCTTTTTGAATCTCGATAGTAGTGATTGGCGTGTCTTGAGACTGCGTCGACATTTCCCCAAAGAGGAAGGGATGATGCAGCACAACGACGGTAAGTATTTCACTCAGTTATGAAACCAAGGTATCAATCCGTAGAGGAAGATCACGCACCCACGTAAACAGCCCCTGCACACAAATAACAAATACTTGCAACCCGACGCGAAAGAGAGGTTGTCACGCTCTCTACGGTAATAAGATAGATGAGGTAATGATAGTTTTGCAAATAGATCTCGCAAGAACACAATCTAAAATAAGTAAACAAAAAGTGCAGCAAGGTATTTTTGGGTTTTTTGGATTAATAGATCTGAAAACAAAAGATGGAAATAGTAGATCGGAAAGAAATATGTTGGAAAAGTAGGCCCGGGGGCCATAGGTTTCACTGGTGGCTTCTCTCATGAGTATAGCGCACGGTGGGTGAACAAATTACTATTGGGCAATTGATAGAAGATCAAATAATCATGATGATATCCAGGCAATGATCATTATATAGGCATCACGTCCAAGACAAGTAGACCGAAACGATTCTGCATCTACTTGTATTACTCCACACATCGACCGCTATCCAGCATGCATCTAGTGTATTAAGTTCATGGGAAAATGGAGTAACACAATAAGAACGGTGACATGATGTAGACAAGATCTATTGATGTAGGAATTGACCCCATCTTGTTATCCTTAATGGCAACGATACATGCGTGTCTTGCTGCCCCTTCTGTCACTAGGAAAGAACACCGCAAGATCGAACCCATCACAAAGCACCTCTTCCCATGGCAAGAAAAATCGATCTAGTTGGCCTAACTAAACCAAAGATTCGAAGAAGAAATACGAGGCTATAAGAAATCATGCAAATAAGAGATCAAAGAAGACTCAAATCATATTCATGGATAGAAACTGATCATGAACTCAAAATTCATCGGATCCCAACAAACACACCGCAAAAGTCATTACATCAAATAGATCTCCAAGAGACCATTGTATTGAGAATCATAGAGAGAGAGGAAGCCATCTAGCTACTGCCTACGGACCCGTAGGTCTATGGTGGACTACTCACGCATCATCGGAGAGGCACCTATGAAGAAGATGGACCCCTCCGTGATGGTGTTAGATTGGATCTCGAGGTTCTGGAACTTGTGGCGGCTGAAATTGTGGTCTGTCGACTCCCCTAGGGTTTTCTGAATATTTGGGAATTTATAGGCTCGATAGTCTCTTGGGGGAGTCCTGAGGTGCCCACCCTCTACCAGGCTGCGCCAGGGGCATCTGGTGCGCCCTGGTGGAGGGTGGCCACCCTGGGCGCCCTCTTCTTGTGATCTTCGGCCCATCTTGTTCCTTCTGGTCCATAAAAATTCTGCAAAAATCCCCGCAGCGTTTGGACTCCGTTTGGTACTGATTTCTGCGAAGTAAAAAACAAGCAATAACAGCAACTGGCACTTTGGCACTATGTCAATAGGTTAGTCCCAAGAAATGATATAAAGTTGCTATAAAATGATTGTAAAACATCCAAGATTGATAATATAACAGCATGGAACAAGCAAAAATTATAGATACGTTGGAGACGTATCAGCATCCCCAAGCTTAATTCCTACTCGTCCTCGAGTAGGTAAATGATAAAAATTTTGATGTGGAATTCTGCCTAACATGTTCATCATATATTCTAATCTTTATAGCATGGACATTTGGGCTTTTCATATGGTTCAAAGCAATAGTCTAGTTTTGACACGAAAACTTTAATACTCAAGCATATCAACAAGCAACCATGTCTTTCAAAATATCAACGCTAAAGCAAGTTATCCCTAGCCCATCATGCTCAATCATTGATTCATTCACAATACACACTCAAATATTAGCTATACCTAATGTTCAAGTACGATCATAGTGCCCCCTAGTTGGTGCTTTATAAGAGAAGATGGAGACTCAAATTGAAAAATAAAATTTGCATAAAGTAAATAGATAGGCCCTTCGCAGAGGGAAGTAGGGATTTGTAGAGGTGCCAGAGCTCAAGTGTTTAAATTGATAGAGAAAAATATTTTGAGTGGTATGCCTTTCCTGTCAACAAAAAACACTGAGAGATTTCAATATCTTTTCACACTAGATGCATCATAGGCGGTTCCCAAACAGAAAATAAAGTTTATTCCTTTTTCCACCATACTTTCACTTTCCATGGCTAGCCGAATCCACGGTTGCCTTCCATACCAACACTTTCCAAGGAATTAATTATTTGACAACATAAAGTAATTTTTTGTTCTTTTTCATTTCATTTCGGGAATGGGCATCGCTATTACTGCCATACTCTCGTGCAATGACAAGTGAATAAACAATCATCTTGAGAGTAACAGATCTAGCATGGAAAAATATCGGTCACCCCCTACCGTTTCATGAGCGGTACGAGCACACAAAAATAAAAATTTAGTTTGAAAATTAGAGATGGCACATACAAATTTGCTTGGAACGACATGGAAATATCGTATATAGGTAGGTATAGTGGACTCATATGGCAAAACTGGTTTTAAGGATTTTGGATGCACAAGTAGTATTTCTACTTAGTACAAGTGGAGGCTAGCAAATAGATTGGGAAGCATCCAACTAAGAAACAAAAAATCACATAAGCGAGCATTAAGCATAACTAAGACTGAATAATGCACCATAAGTAGGATGTAATTTCGTAGCACATTTATTGACTTTCGTGCTTGCTTAGGGAATCACAAACCTTAACACCAATATTCTTACTAAGCATAATTACTCATCAACATAACTCATATATCACTATTGTCATGTCTCAAAACTATTACGAAGAATCAAGTTTAATTTGTCCAATGATCTTCATGAAAGTTTTTATTATATCCCTCTTGAATATCTATCACTTTGGGACTAGTTTCATATATTGCAATTGCTTTTGACAAGCTCACATGGATATAAGTGAAGAACATGAGCATACAAGTTTAATCTCTCAAAATAATATAAGTGAAGCATGAGAGGATTTCTTCAAAATTAATAACTCTCAAATTAATATAAGTGAAGCATGAGAGCATTTCTTCAAACATGTGAAAGCACGCCGTGCTCAAAAAGATATAAGTGAAGCATAAGAGCAATTCCTTTGCTCAATAGATTTAAGTGAAGCATAAAGAGAAATTCTTGCAAATCATAGCATAATTTTGTCTCTCTCAAATAGGTGTGTACAGTAATGATAAAAGCAAATAAAGCAAAGATACAAGACGCTCCAAGCAAAACTCATGATATGTGACGAATAAAAGTATAGTTCCAAGTAGTATACCGATGGTTGTTAGAAGAAAGAGGGGATGCCCCTCGGGGAATCCCCAAACTTAGTTGCTTGTTAATCTTTGGATATTACCTTGGGGTGCTGTAGCATCCCCAAGCTTTGGCTCTTCTAACTCCTTATTCCTTCATCCATCGTGATCTCAACCAAAACTTGAAAACTTCAATCACACAAAACTTAACAAAATTCTCGTGAGATCCGTTAGTATAATAAAGCAAATTACCACTTTAGGTACTGTTGTAAACCCATTCATATTTTATTATTGCATTATACCTACTGTATTCTAACTTTACCATGACTTATACCCCCCGATACAAGCCATAGATTCATCAAAACAAGCACACAATGCAATGAAAACAGAATCCGTTTCAGATAGAACAGTCTGTAGTAATCTGTACTCTACCCATACTTCTCTAACTCTAAAAATTCTGAAAAATTAGGACAACGTAAAGAATTTGTATAGCAATATTGTGTTAAAATTTTAGCTTAATATCACATTCCAGTAAAAAAATGAAAATTCGTGCACTGGGAACAAAGTTTCTATTTCAGATCCAACATTGTTTCTACTCATCTTATGGATCATCCTAAAGGCATTACTTGGCACAAACACTAAATAAAACATAAAAACACAATCATAACAGAAGCATAATTGTGAAAAACACTCAAAAACAGAAAGCAAAAGATAAAAATAATCTATTCATTGGGTTGCCTCCCAACAAGCGCTATCGTTTTACGCCCCTAGCTAGGCATAACGCAAAGTTTCAGGTATTGTCATCCTTAGTTTCCAACTCCTTAAGCACACAACGAGAAATTTTCAAGGACCTATCATGCGTATTTTCAATGACAATACTTCTAGGAATAAGATTGAAAAATTTATTCTTGCCATGAAGGTTGTTTACCACTTCAACAAAATTGGGATGGATACTAATCATTTTAAGATCCTCATTGTTTCTCCTAGAAGCGGTACCCTTGTTCTTAGGAACTTGCATGGATTTGAAATATTTACTAATGGGAGTTTTTTCAATAGTTTTATCGGTAGGGAAAGCCAAACTAAAATTACAAAAGATTTCTTCCAACTTATGAATTCTAGTGGGGCTTTCTTCAATTCTTTTATTGACTACGGGTTCTTTTTCCTTTAATATTTTAAGAGGGTATCCCGCCTTTGATCCAATTATATTAGCAAGATTTTGCATCCTTTTATCCAAATTCTCAATATTTCCTCGGTGATCATTTACTTTTCAATAGCATCAAACCTTTTCATAACATGCTCAAGAGTTAAAACTGTTTCATTGACAATGATATGTGGGAAACCCACTAAATTTCCCAAAGCATTATAAGCATCCAAAGCGGGGCACATCAAGAAATTTCCACCGGTAATCGTATCAAGGACGAATCTATACCAAGTGGTGATGCCCACATAAAAACAACGAAGAAGAACAATGGTAGATTCTTTGCGAACAGATCTATTATGAGCAATGCAAATCCTATACCAAGCATCTTTAAGATTCTCCCCTCCCCTTTGTTTAAAATTAAGAACCTCATTCTCGGGGGTAAACGCAATAACGGACGAACTAGCCATAGTGAAGAGATATGCGAACAAGAGATCTGACGAGAAAAAGGCAAACAAAAACGAGAGGGCGAATAAAACGGTAAATTTGTGAAGTGGGGGAGAGGAAAACGAGAGGCAAATGGCAAATAATGTAAATTGCAAGGAGATGAGATTTGTGATTAGGAACCTGGTAGATGAGATAGCTTCCTCCCCGGCAACGGCGCTAGAAATTCCTTTGACGTGGCTTGAGACTGCGTCGGTATTTCCCCAAAGAGGAAGGGATGATGCAGCACAACGACGGTAAGTATTTCCCTCAGTTATGAAACCAAGGTATCAATCCGTAGAGGAACATCACGCACCCACGTAAACAGCACCTGCACACAAATAACAAATACTTGCAACCCGACGCGAAAGAGAGGTTGTCACGCTCTCTATGGTAATAAGATAGATTAGGTAATGATAGTTTTGGCAAATAGATCTCGCAAGAACACAAACCAAAATAAGTAAACAAAAAGTGCAGCAAGGTATCTTTGGGTTTTTTGGATTAATAGATCTGAAAACAAAAGATGCAAATAGTAGATCGGAAAGCAATATGTTGGAAAAGTAGACCCAGGGGCCGTAGGTTTCACTAGTGGCTTCTCTCATGAGTATAGCGCACGGTGGGTGAACAAATACTGTTGGGAAATTGATAGAAGATCAAAGAATCATGACGATATCCAGGCAATGATCATTATATAGGCAGCACGTCCAAGACAAGTAGACCGAAACGATTCTGCATCTACTTCTATTACTCCACACATCGACCGCTATCCAGCATGCATCTAGTGTATTAAGTTCATGGGAAAACGGAGTAACGCAATAAGAACGGTGACATGATGTAGACAAGATCTATTCATATAGGATTAGACCCCATCTTGTTATCCTTAATGGCAACGATACATGCGCGTCTTGCTGCCCCGTCTGTCACTGGGAAAGAACACCGCAAGATCGAACCCATCACAAAGCACCTCTTCCCATGGCAAGAAAAATCGATCTAGTTGGCCTAACAAAACCAAAGATTCGAAGAAGAAATACGAGGCTATAAGTAATCATGTAAATAAGAGATCAAAGAAGACTCAAATCATATTCATGGATAGAAACTGATCATGAACTCAAAATTCATCGGATCCCAGAAAACACACCGCAAAAGTCATTACATCAAATAGATCTCCAAGAGACCATTGTATTGAGAATCATAAAGAGAGAGGAAGCCATCTAGCTACTGCCTACGGACCCGTAGGTCTATGGTGGACTACTCACGCATCATCGGAGAGGCACCTATGAAGAAGATGAACCCCTCCGTGATTGTGTTAGATTGGATCTCGAGGTTCTGGAACTTGCGGCGGCTGGAATTGTGTTTCGTCGACTCCCCAAGGGTTTTCTGAATATTTGGGAATTTATAGGCTCGATAGTCGGTTGGGGGGAGTCCCGAGGTGCCCACCCTCTACCAGGCCACGCCAGGGGCCTCTGGCGCGCCCTGGTGGAGGGTGGCCACCCTGGGCCCCCTCTTCTGGTGATCTTCGGCCCATCTTCTTCCTTATGGTCCATAAAAATTCTCCAAAAATCCCCGCAGCGTTTGGGCTCCGTTTGGTACTAATTTTCTGCGAAGTAAAAAACAAGCAAAAACAGCAGCTGGCACTTTGGCACTATGTCAATAGGTTTGTCCCAAAAAATGATATGAAGTTGCTATAAAATGATTGTAAAACATCCAAGATTGATAATATAACAGCATGGAACAAGCAAAAATTATTGATACGTTGGAGACGTATCAGTGATACATACATTTATAACATTGATGCCAAAAGATGCAAAGTTAATAATGATAGTACCGCTTTCTTGTGGCATTGCCGCTTAGGTCATATTGGTGTAAAACACATGAGGAAGCTCCATGCTGATGGACTTTTGGAATCACTCGATTTTGAATCGCTTGATACATGTGAACCATGCCTCATGGGCAAGATGACAAAAACCCCGTGCTCCAGTACGATGGAGAGGGTAAGTGACTTGTTGGAAATCATACATACTGATGTGTGCGGTCCGATGAGTGTAAAGGCGCGCAGTGGGTATCATTATTTTCTTACCTTCACTGATGATTTGAGTAGATATGGGTATATTTACTTAATGAAACACAAGTCTGGAACGTTTGAAAAGTTCAAGCAATTTCAGAGTGAAGTAGAGAATCATCGTAACAAGAAGACAAAGTTTCTACGATCTGATCGTGGTGGTGAATATCTGAGTTATGAGTTTGGCATGCATTTGAGACAGTGTGGAATTGTTTCACAACTTTCGCCACCTGGAACACCACAGTGTAATGGTGTGTCCGAGCGTCGTAATCGTACTCTATTGGATATGGTGCGATCTATGATGACTCTCACTGATCTGCCACTATCGTTTTGGGGTTATGCATTAGAGACAACTGCATTCACTTTAAATAGGGCACCATCAAAATCCGTTGAGACGACACCGTCTGAATTTTAGTTTGGCAAGAAACCTAAGCTATCGTTTCTTAAAGTTTGGGGTTGCGACGCTTATGTGAAAAGGCTTCAACCTGATAAACTCGAACCCAAAGCGGACAAATGCGTTTTCATAGGATACCCTAAGGAAACAGTTGGGTACACCTTCTATCTCAGATCCGAAGGCAAGGTCTTTGTTGCCAAGAATGGATCCTTTCTAGAGAAAGAGTTTATCTCGAAAGAATTGAGTGGGAGTAAGGTAGAACTTGATGAGGTTGTTGAACCGTCACTTCAGTTGGAAAGTAGCACGACGCAGAAAGATGTTTCTGTGGCGCCTACGCCAAGTGAAGAGGAAGCTAATGATGATGATCATGACACTTCAGATCAAGTTACTACTGAGCCTAGTAGGTCGACAAGGACTCGTACCTCCCCTGAGTGGTACGACAATCCTGTCTTAGAGGTCATGTTGTTGGACAATAGTGAACCTATGAGCTATGAAGAAGCGATTGTGGGCCCAGATTCCAACAAATGGCTAGAGGCCCAAAATCCGAGATAGGATCAATGTATGAGAACAAAGTGTGGACTTTGGAGGACTTACCATATGATCGTAAGGCCATAGAGAATGAATGGATCTTTAAGAAAAAGACGGACGTGGACGGTAATGTCATAGTCTATAAAGCTCGACTTGTTGCAAAAGGGTTTTCACAAGTTCAAGGAGTTGACTATGATGAGACTTTCTCTACCGTAGAGATGCTTAAGTCCGTCAGGATTATGTTAGCAATAGCTGCATTTTTCGATTATGAAATCTGGTAGATGGATGTCAAAACAGCGTTCCTTAATGGTTTCCTTAAGGAAGAGTGGTATATGATGAAACCAGAAGGTTTTGTCGATCCTAAAAATGCTGACAAACTGTGCAAGCTCCAGCGATCCATTTATGGACTAGTGTAGGCATCTGGGAGTTGGAATCTTCGTTTTGATGAGGTGATCAAAGCGTTTGGGTTCATACAATTTTATGGAGAAGCTTGTATTTATAAGAAAGTGAGTGGGAGCTCTATAGCGTTTCTAATATTATATGTGGATGCCATATTGCTGATTGGAAACAATATAGAATAGATGTCAGCCTTGCCATAAGTATGGCCGGAAGGTCTCAAAGTGATCCAAGAATGGAACACAGGACAACGGTGAAGAATATCCTCAAGTACATGAAAAGGACTAAGGAAATGTTTCTCGTTTATGGAGGTGATCAAGAGCTCGTCGTAAAGGGTTACGTCGATGCTATCTTTGACACAGATCCGGATGACTCTAAGTCTCAAACCGAATACATATATAATCTGAATGGTGGAGTGGTAAGCTGGTGCAGTTCCAAGCAAAGCATGGTAGCAGATTCTACATGTGAAGTGGAGTACATCGCTGCTTCGGAAGCGGCGAAGGAAGGAGTCTGGATGAAGCAGTTCATGACAGATCTCGGAGTTGTGCCCAGTGCACTGGATCCGATGACTCTCTTATGTGACAACACTGGTGCCATTGCTCTAGCCAAGGGGCCCATGTTTCACAAGAGGACTAGACATATAAAGTGCCGCTTCAATTCCTTCTGCGATTACATCAAGGAGGAGGACATAAATATTTGCAAAGTACATACGGATCTGAATGTTGCAGACCCGTTGACTAAACCTCTTCCACGGGCAAAACATGATCAGCACCAGAACTCTATGGGTGTTAGATTCATTACAATGTAAATCACATGGCGATGTGAACTAGATTATTGACTCTAGTGCAAGTGGGAGACTGTTGGAAATATGCCCTAGAGGCAATAATAAAGTGCTTATTATTATATTTCCTTGTTCATGATAATCGTTTATTATCCATGCTAGAATTGTATTGATCAGAAAGTCAGATACATGTGTGGATACATAGACAAACACTATGTCCCTAGTGAGCCTCTACTAGACTAGCTCGTTGATCAAAGAAGGTCAAGGTTTCCTAACCATATTCATGAGTTGTAATTTGATAACGGGATCACATCATTAGGAGAATGATGTGATGGACAAGACCCAACCGTAAGCATAGCATTTGATCATGTTAGTTTATTGTAACTGCTTTCTTTATGTCAAATATCTGTTCCTATGACCATGAGATCATGCAACTCCCTGACACGGGAGGAATACCTTGTGTGCATCAAATGTCACAACGTAACTGGGTGATCATAAAGGTGCTCTACAGGTATCTCCGAGGATGTATGTTGGGTTGGCATGGATCAAGACTGGGATTTGTCACTCCGTGTGACGGAGAGGTATCTCTAGGCCCACTCGATAATACAGTATCACAAGAAGCTTGCAAGCAATGTGACTAAGGGATTAGTCATGGGATCTTGTATTACAGAACGAGTAAAAAGACTTGCCGGTAACTAGATTGAACTAGGTATGGAGATACCGACGATCGAATCTCAGGAAAGTAACATATCGATGTACAAAGGGAACTGTATACGGGATTGTCTAAATCCATGACATCGTGGTTCGACCGATAAACATCTTCATGGAATTTGTAGGAACCAATATGGGCATCTAGGTCCCACTATTGGTTATTGGTCGTAGAGTGTCTCGGTCATGTCTGCATCATTATCGAACCCACAGGTGTCAGGCCTCTAGGACTGGGGGTACCCAGGCCCATCTGCCTGTGGCCCAGGAAGAAAGGGCTGCCCTGGGTCCCACGTGGTCTACCTACAAGCTTCAAGAGCAAGGCCCTCGCGAGGGGCAACGCCTCGCGAGGCGCACGGCGGCATCAACAACAAGGGCTTCACGAGGATTCCTTGAAGGGTTGGCCCAACGCCCTCCGGAGGCAGAACTACCCATTGCGGGCCCCGCGAGGTCTCGCCACCCGGTGCCCGCACATGAGTGATGCGCGCTGTGCCAAACGGTACTAGGGGCCGTACCAGCGGGCGTGGACAAAGAGGTTTTCTTCTTTGGTGATGGATGATCAGCACCAGCTGGCAGGTTCCCAAAGCAACCCCAAAGGTTGCCTTCCTGGTGCAAGAAGACCAAGACCAAAGGCTCGGCAGGACGGAGGTCATCCCCGAGCCCACCGGCGCGTCACCGCGAGGAACTTTAGCAGGCGAAGACCACCTTTTGTCAGGATAGGCTGCAGCCCTGTCCCCCTTCAAACTGGCCGTTGTGGCAACCCTTCCCACTGGATATTTTCGGGGGGAAGAGGATCAAGGCCAATATAAGGAGGGGGCCGACCACCGTAGAGATGGACATGTTTTGGGCAGGCAAGAACACGCCTTGTACTCATCTTCTACCTCAAGCAATCCACCAAGTAGGAGTAGGGTTTTACACCGCAAGGTGGCCTGAACCTGGGTAAACTGTGTGTCCTTATTTGTTTTCCCTTCACGAGATCCACCGGAGAGTCGCCGTGAAGCTGTGAGCTCGAGTAGGGTTGGAGAGCGAGCACACCCGAGTGTTCAAACCTCTCTTGGGTCTGCGGAGCCCCGATTCCGACATTTGGCGCGCCAGGTAGGGGTGCACCGCCGCCTTCCAACTCCGCTTCGGCTTCGCCCGCGCCGACTCGATGGTTGACACTCGCCGCACACGCGCCGCACGCTCGGCGCTAGGTGGTCGTCGTGGTCCCGCCAATAGCGCGGCCATCGCTGCTGCGGACCGTGCCGCCCTCGAACAACAGGACCCCTCGCGGCCCCCGACACGGCGCGGCGGCCGCCCCATCGCACCTCCTTCGGCTCGCGTGCACGTGGGGGACCTGAACACGCAGGATGCGCTACTCATGGCGGGCGAGCTGCTCCGCCATTGCCCGACGGATGGGGGCTACGACTCTTGGACATACCACGTCGCCATATCCAGGAGGGCTCTGGCTCCCTACCGCCCGATCCGGCCCCTGGCGCTGGAGGCAGGGGGCGCGGGCGGCGGGCCGCCACCTCCACCGTGCGACGGCCCCGCCGGGCCACAGCCCGGCAGGCCTGAGCAGGGTCCGCCTCACTCCGTCCTCCTCCTTCTTCGGGTCCCGGTGTCTGGTTTTCGTCCACCGCCCGGTCCTGGTGGAGGCCACGCGCAGAGGGGGCGGGGGAATGTTCCGCATCCACCAAAACGTAAACTCCCACGACACAGGGGACTGTTGGGCGTTCAGGCCCTCTCGCAATGAGCACGCCGGCTGGTGCCCGCGCCGCGGCGTCCGCGGTGCCGGGCACGAAGGAGGCCACGCCGGCGACAGGAGGGCCAACCGGGGTAGTAACCCCCACCAAGGCCAGCGTGAACGACCTCACAACGACGGCGGGTGTGGCCAGACCCATGAGAGCGCTCGGCCGGAACGACCTCACGGAGTGCGCCTACTAGACGATGCGGCCCCGCCACGCCAGCAAAGGCCGCCCGGAGGAAGTGCTAGTGGCTCGGGCGACAAGGGGCCTGGAGGCAAACAAGGGCCTCGCATGTTGGTCTGCATCCTTGGCGGATCCCAAGCCTCCTTGCCGGGCCACCGGCCCGAGCACCTCCAGGACCTGGCGGGCGGCGCCTCCCGAGGACCAGAGGCCGCGCGGCCTCCGCAGGGGACTCAGCACATCGTCTCCTTCGACTCCAGGGACGGCGCGAAGTTCGTGGCCACTGCGGGTGCGCTCCCCTTGCTGTGTACTCCCATCATCTACAACATCTCCATCACCAGGACCCTCGTCGATGGGGGCGCCAGCCTCAACGTGCTCTCTGCGGAGACCTTCAAGACCCTCCAGGTGCTCTACCATTGGCTGGCCCCCGCCGAGCCGTTCTACGATGCCACCGGGCATCCTACTGTCCCATTGGGGTAGGTCCGCCTCCCCGTCACCTTCGGCACGCACTGCAACGACCGTTCCGAGCTCATCGAATTCGACGTGGCGCATATTGGGTCCCCGTACAACGCGATCTTGGGCTACCCCGCGCTTGCTAAGTTCGCGGCGGTGGTCCACCATGGTTACAACATCCTCAGGATGCCAGGCCCCAGCGGCGTCATCACCATCGCCGGCGACAAGAGGGACGCGGCCCGCATCATCGAGCGGACCCGCGAGGCTGCCACGGACGGGCGTTTCGACAACGAGGAGAGCACGAGGCCTTGTGAGGCCGCTCCCCTGAGGAAGCAGTGTCTGTCGCCCACTCCAGCTCCAGCCGTGCTGGAGAGCGCTCCGCCAGGCACCAGTGGCATGGACCCCGCGCTGAGTGCCGACGCTGGTCTCCTCTCGGCATAAGGAGGCGCGCCCTCCGCCCCCCTTGAGGTCGGGCCCAGGGGCTCCCGCTTGGGAGGCCCCTAGCCCAGCCTAGGAGACGAGAGGGGTGCACGAGCCCCGCCCGGGGGTGCGTCCCGATGGGCGCTCCTGCAGGCAAGGGGCACAACGCCGGGCGTCAGGATCGCAGGAACTCATCGCTTGGAAAGCGTCAGGACACACGAAGATGTGGATGTCACGGGCTTCAGCGACACCGAGCCCGAGGGCTAGCTCGGTTTGCGACGACGCCCCGCGAGGTGCCAGGACCCCACGAGTCCTCGAGACCTCAGGAACTGGCTGGCCCCTGAGGGGTTGACCCCCGCGACACGTCTCAACGAGTGGCTCGAAGTTTTTGCAGTAGCACGACTGCCAGGTGATTTTTTAGTTTGTTCGGGTCAAGCGGCCCTCCGCCCGTCATGTATTTTGCATTCTCCCGAAGTCGGGATTCTTCACGATGTAACGGACCTACTTAACCCTTTTCTTGAGATTGTGCTGTTTGTTCAAGCTTTAAGCACCTCGTCGTCTCCTGGGATCTTCGCACCCTCATAGCCGCCCCCAGGACGATTCCGTACGAGAGGGTTGGACATGGCGTCTGCGCTGGGATTCATCCCCATAGCACCGAGAAATCCAAGTGACCAAGCTCTGGCTCACGGGCTGGCCCCCCATGTTAGCCGTCTCTCCAAGGTCCTTGCTGTCCCACCCTCCCGGAGAACCATCGCGGGCGGGTAGTGGGGAAAGGACGCAACTCGTGCGGCTGCCGAGCAGGCGCCTCGTCGCCTTTGACGCCCAGCCCCGACAGTTGCGCGAAGCGCTCCGCACCATGAAATGGGTCGCGGGGGCGCACACAAATTGTGTGAAAAATAAGGCGCAACCCGCGTGAAGACTAAGCAAGGAGCCCCTAAGCCGTGTGCCTGGGGCATCCGGCACCTCTTTAATCGCCGCCCGTGACACTCTCATGTGATAATGAGTTTGGGGCTGTACACGCCCCGGAGCCTCCTGCTTGAGCCGCCCCTCAGCCTTAGGAGGACTCCCGCCCATGCCTAGTGGAAGCCCCATGCTTCGCGCTAGTGGACTAACCGCTTTAATCGCCGCCCGTGACACTCTCACGTAATAATGAGTTTGGGGTTGTACACGCCCCGGAGCCTCCTGCTTGAGCTGCCCCTCGACCTCAGGAGGACTCCTGCCCACGCCTAGTGGAAGCCCCATGCTCCGCGCTGAGAGAAATGACAAAAAGAGCTCCCCCTGGAGGGCCTCAATAACCTAAAAAGTGAGCAGCCCTCACCTTGGCAGCCGTTCGTCCCCCCCGCGGCACGCGCCTACCGGCTCTCCCTTGGCCCTCACGCGCGTGGGGGCTGGGCACGGCGCCTGTGCTTGGGCCTGTCCTAGCGGCTCCAGAACCCGGAGGACTGGGTTCTGGGCCATGGACATGCCCGCATGCACGTCACCTCACCAAGGACGTTGGTGCCTATTTTCCTCGCACGACGCTCAAGTGCAAGTTGTTAAGCACGTACCACTCCAAGACTAAGCGCTCTCATGCAGGACCTCTCCTCCTGAGGTAATTCCCCCAGGTGGCCTGACGAGGCTGGCCCAGGCAACCCCTGGGGGCCACGTGCGTCAGGACCTCCCGTGCCAAGCAGTGCGGAGCGACGAGATGGACTTGGGAAAAGGAGCAAGCCTCGCGAGGGGTGGTGTAAAGAAAATTCATTTTCGATCCAAACTAACATTCAGTTCAAAGCATAGGAAACAACTTGACCCCTCCTCTACATACACCGACGGGGTCAGCTTGGTTCGTTACAGGAAAGGAAAGGTGACTTGAATAGAAGGAAGGCCGAGCTCTCGCAGCATTGCCTCCGGAGGTCGAGGCTTTGACGTCGCTGCACTTAGTCGGAGTCCTCCTCCTTGACGCGGGCGCCCGAGGAGCCGTCGGAGTCGCTGCGGCTCTCGCTTCCTCTGGAGGAGGAACCACCGCTGCCACTGTTGCTGTTGCTACCGCTGCTGGCGCTCTCCATGCAGCAGCCCAGGCGGTTGCCGGCCTTCCCGAAGGCCTTCATGAAGAGAGTGGAGGCACCGTGAAACTTGAAGTGGAGAGGACGTGCCCGTCCTGCAAGCCACGAGCAAGGCCGAACGGTTTCCACCCACGATCCTGGAACATGAAGCCAAGGGGGCTGAACTCCGTCGCCACCCAAGAAGAACCGTTGCAGCAGCCATCCGACTGCAGCCACAGACCCAAGGGCGCGCACCCCTCCATCTCCCGCGTGAAGGAGTCGGGGAGGCGGAGCCAAGAGCGAGGCCTGCCCTCCATCCTCAAGATGAATTCGTGAGCGGCGTCAACGGAGTGGCCCCATGGCCGGGGCGGCCGGACGGACGCCCCACATCGCTGGCCCGGTCCGCGGCCGCCTCGTCTGCCGCGCCCGCGACCGCGGGTGGAGCCTCTTCCGCGGCTGCTCGAGCCAACGTGGGGTGCTGACGGAGGTCGCCCGCGCCCTCGAATAAGTGCCTTAAGCGCGGCGACGGATGCACGGGGGCGGCCGCTGCCCCTCGCCGCCCTCGACGAGCCCGCCTCGCTGGTCACCGCCTTCCCCTTCTCAGCGGCGGAGGACTTCCTAACATGCGCCATTGCTACTACGACGACGGATGGCGAGGGAAGTCGAGAGGGGGAAGCATGAGCCAAGGGACTTTACCCCTCTCCCTTATATAAAGCCTTGATGGATGCCCGGCCGGCGCTCCCCTCCGTTGGATTGGCATGGGGTTAAGAGGAGTCATGATGACCCTGCGCCGTGCCCAGGCTTTATGGCAGCGCTGGGCAGTTACCAAGGCGTCGTGGGGAGTGGTGGGGGCCACACGTCCCATCGTACATGACGCACCACGCTTGACTCCCAGACAATGGGGCCCGCACCGGTCTAATATCCACCTGCTAGAGAGGCTCTGGTCGTCGCGTGCTCGCGGAGCGCATCGCCAGACCCGCGGGGCGGGTGTACAAGCGCAGACGCCGATGGCCTGCGGCGTTGCATGTCGTACGGGTCAGGCCTGGCCACCTGCAAGCTCTGCAGAGTGGGCCCAGGCCCATCACATGTCGCCACTCGCGTCAGAGACGTTCCATCGCCTCGCGAGGGCCTCGGGCGATGAACTTCCTCGCGCGGAACCCAAAGCGCGAGGTCCCCTTGGGACGACTTGGAGGAGGAGTCCTCAAGAAAGGACAGGCGAAGGACGATGGCCTGGCAGGGCATGAGCTAGATACTACAGGCCATGGGGGCTGTCGCCCAGGGTCACGTCACGCATCAAGGGTTGGAATTGTGGGCGCTGCGCGACGTGAGCCTTCACCAATGTCGCGGATCCCTACCCCTTGGCACGGGGCCTCGCGCTGGAAAGAACCTCGTCAGCAGCATAAGGCTCGCTACGAGCATGGTCCCCAGCCGGTTGGGGGATGGGGGCTGCGTAAAAGAAGACAGAAAAGCCCGTGAGTGGAGCAAGGGCGTCCGAATTAAGATAAGTAGCTAACGGTTAGACAAAAGAAACTTGCAATGTCTTGCGCCCGCTCGGGGCCTGGTGGTTCATAACTTTACAGGAACAGAACATAAAAACTTAAGTGGAGGAGGCGTCTTCTTCGTCATGGCCGCCAGAGGACGCCGCGCCGAGGCTCCCGCTTCCCCTAGAAGGCGCGTCCGGGGCAAACCGCCCCACCAGTAACTCCACGTGCTCGCGCACCTCCTCCCAGAGGGGGCACCGGAGCTCCTCGGGCACCGGGTCCATCACGCTGGAGAGGTCAAAGGCGGGGTCATGACAACGCAGGATGGAGAAGATGTGCGTCAGTGCGCAGTCCAGGAGGTCTCGCGCACTGGACTCAATGTCCTCGTCCACCTTGGAGACGCCCGACTCCAGCGCCTCCACCACCTTCGCGAATAAGTCGAGGTAGCCTCCATCGCCGTACGCAATCGGTAGCTCCGGGACGTCCTCAACAAAGCGACGTAGCACACTGCCCGCGCGGTGCGTGAGGCCCCGGAACTTCCCCGCGCGTTGGGACTGCATCATGCGCGCTTGTGCCGCTTCGTCCTGGGCCGCCTGCACGGCGTCGATGACTTCACCGACTTGGGCCTGCAGCGATGTCAGCTCTGCCTTAACGTCCTCCTTTCTCGCGAGAGCGCCCTGGAGCTCGGCCTCGACGCCCTGCAGCTGGGCTCGGAGCGCACTCACCTCCCTCTGGAGCGCGTCGCACCGGAGCTGGAGGCGAACCTCCTATCGGGTCAGCTCGCCTTGGTACTCCACGAGGGTGGCTGCCCGCTCCCGAGCCACCAGTGCATCAGCGTTGGCACGGGCCTCTTGGCGCACCGCCGCAAGAGCGGCCTCCTGGCGCACCGCCGCAAGAGGGCCTCGTCGGCGAGGACCCGGCTCTCCAGGGCCTCGAGGCGCTCGCGCTCCACCTCCTGGTCGAAGGCGGTCCGGTCGGCCTCGCGTTCACGCAAGGCCACCTCGGCCTCCCGATCAGCGACGGCCTCTTCCCATCGGTTCAGCTCCGCCTCGTGTGCGGCAATGGGCGCCGCGTGAGCAGCGGCGCGGACTGCGCGCTCTTCGGGCCCCGCCAGGCCGAGCGCGCGGGCGGAGGACTCACCGATAGGCGGCACACGGGAGGAGGCCCCGGGCGAGCCCTCCCTCCACCTCTTCAGCGTGCATGCCCTGAGGATCTTGGTGGTCAGGATCGCTAACCAGGATGAGAATGCAAGAGGAAGCTCGGGAGGGCGAAAGTACTTACTCGTCGTTGGCAGCCCAGCGCCGCCGCGCCGTGGCCGGAGACGAAGGTCTTGCTCGCGCTCCAGCACCCGCGGTGTCCTTCTTCGCCACCGTGGAGGAGCGCTGGGAGATGAAGGCGGTGTTTGCGCGGAGAAGCGGAGGCAGCGATGGGAGATGAGCGGGGAACTGCTTAATGGTGGTTCTGTCGTCGAAGACAAGGGTTCTCGAGGTGTCATGGGCGAGTGGAGGCGACGTGCGACTCCGCTCATGCCGCTTGTCCAGCCTGGGCCATAGGCGGTTAGGGCCCGCGCCGCTTCAACCCCTCGGCAAGCCGCGTCGTGCGCATCTTGGGCCCGGGGGTTACTGTCGGGCCTCTGGGACTGCGGGTACCCAGGCCCGTCTGCCTGCAGCCCAGGAAGAAAGGGCTGCCCTGGGTCACACGTGGCCCACCTACAAGCTTCAAGAGCAAGGCCTTCGTGAGGGGCCACGCCTCGCGAGGCGCACAGCGGCATCAACAACAAGGGCTTCGCGAGGATTCCTTGAAGGGTTGGCCCAACGCCCTCGGGAGGCAGAACTGCCCATTGTGGGCCCCGCGAGGCTTCGCGACCAGATGCCCGCACATGGGTGACGCGTGCCATGCCAAACGGTACCAGGGGCCGTGCCACTGGGCGCGGATAGAGAGGTGTTCCTCTTTGGTGATGGATGATCAGCACCAGCTGGTGGGTTCCCAAAGCAGCCCCAAAGGTTGGCTTCCTGGTGCAAGATGACCAAGACCAAAGGCTCGGCAGGACGGAGGTCATCCCCGAGCCCACCGGCGCGTCACGGCGAGGAACTTTAGCAGGCGAAGACCACCTTTTGTTAGGATAGGCTGCAGCCCTGTCCCCTTCAAAATGGCCGTTGTGGCAACCCTTCCCGCCGGATATTTTCAGGGGGAAGAGGACCAAGGCCAATATAAGGAGGGGGCCGGCCACCGTAGAGAGGGAAAAGTTTTGGGCAGGCAAGAACACGCCTTGTACTCATCTTCTACCTCAAGCAATCCACCAAGCAGGAGTAGGGTTTTACACCGCAAGGTGGCCCGAACCTGGGTAAACTGTGTGTCCCTGTTCGTTTTCCCTTAACGAGAGCCACCGGAGGGTCGCCGTGAAGCTGTGAGGTTGAGTAGGGTTGGAGAGCGAGCGCACCCCAATGTTCGAACCTCTCTTTGGTCTGTGGAGCTCCGATTCCGAGAGCAGGGTCCGCACACTTAACGTTCAGTGACATTTTGGTATTATTGAGTTATGTATGTTGGTAACCGAAGGTTCTTCGGAGTCCCGGTTGAGAGCCCAGACATGACGAGGAACTTCGGAGTGGTCCGGAGGTAAAGATTGATATATGAGAAGTTGGTGTTCGAGTTTCGAAAAGTTCCGGGACTTACCGGTTTTGTGACAGGGATGCCGGAAGTGTTCCGGGGGTCCACCGGGTGGGTCCACCTGCCCCAAAGGGCCCCATGGGCTGCGAGAGTTGGCGCACCATCCCCTGGTGGGATGGCCGCCCCTCCCACCTAAGGCCCATGTGGCCAAGGGCTGGGCTGGCCCAAGGGTGGCCGTCGCCCCCCTTCCTTGGGGGCCAAGGCAGCTCCTTGGCCGCCGCCCCTAACCCTAGGGGAAACCCTAGGGAGGCCTGCGTCCACTCCTCCCCCTATATATATGAGGTGAGAGGGAGGGCAGCAGCATAACAAGCCATGGCGCATCCCTCCCTCTCTCTCTAGATCGGTTTCTCTCTCGTTCGTGTCGCGGTAGCGCTTGGCGAAGCCCTACCGGGACAGCTCCACCACCACCGTCACCATGCCGTCGTGCTGCCGGAGAACTTGTCTACTACTCCGCCCTCACTCACTGGATCGAGGAGGCGGAGACGTCATCGAGTTGTACGTGTGCTGCACGCGGAGGTGCCGTCCGTTCGGTGCTAGATCGGGATGGAACGTGATTGGATCGCGAAGACGTATGACTACACCAACCGCGTTTCTTAACGCTTCCCGCTTGGCGATCTACAAGGGTATGTAGATGCACTCCCCTCTCATAGCTATACATCTCCATAGATAGATCTTGGGTGTTCGTAGGAATCTTTTTGTCTCCGATGCAACATTTCCCTACAGTAATAATTACAAAACATCTGCGATATTAATACAGGCAAACGACACTTCCCTACGTAGCGTCAGTAATGATTTAGTTAATCGCTGATAATTGTTTCGCAGTAACCGGCTGCCCACTGATACGTACCCAACGTATCGATAATTTATGAAGTATTCATGCCATATTCACCTATGTTTACAATACTTTTTTGTGGTTTTCATGCACTTTATGTGATTTATTTAGAACTAACCCGGACTGACGCTGTTTTCAGCAGAACTACCATGGTGTTGTTTTTTGTATAAAAATAAAAGTTCTCCAAATGCAACGAAAATTTTTGACGATTTTTTTGGAACAAAAGAGGCACTAGAAGCTTCGTGGGAGGGATAGAAGAGCCACGAGGTGGGCACAACCCACCAGGCCGTGCCAGGCCCTTTTGGCGTGGGCTGGTGTCTTGTGCTCCCCTCGTGGACCATCTTCGCGTGAAACCGGCGCTCAAAACTCGTATATATTCAGAAACCACCAGAAATAACCCTAGACTCCTCGTTCCGCTGCCGTAACTCTCGGTATCGACGAAAAACCAATCTGGAGGCGTTCCAATACCCTGCTGAAGAGGGTAGATCATCTTCGGTGGCCATCTTCATCATCCCGGTGGAGGCCATGATGAGGAGGGAGTAGTCCACCCTCGGGGCTCACGGTTTGTACCAGTAGCTATGTGTTCAATCTCTCTCTCTCTCTCGTATTCTTGAGATGGCACGATCTTGATGTATCACGGGCTTTGTTAATATAGTTGGATCATATGGTGTTTTCCCCTCTCTGTCTTGTTGTGATGAATTGAGTTTTCCCTTTGAGATTTTGTTATTACCGGATTGAATACTTTTATGGATTTGAGAGCACTTGATGTATGTCTTGCATGCGGATACCCATAGTGACATTGGGGTATTCAAATGATTCACTTGATATATGTTATATCGTCAACTTGCGGATTCCGGTGACCTTGGGGATCTATGCATAGGGGTTGATTGCACGTTTTCATACCATGTTCTCCAATAGAAATCTTGGGGCACTCTTTGAAGTTCTTTGTGTTGGATTGAATATGATGAATCTGAAATTGTTTGATGTGTATCGTATAATTAACTCATGGATACTTGTGGTGACATTGGTGTATCTAGGTGACATTAGAGTTGGTTGATGCGTATCATATGGTGTTATTTTAGTACAAACTCTTAGATAGATCGATCGGAAAGGATAACTTGGTGTTATTTGAGTACGAACTCTTGGATAGATTGACCGGAAAGGATAACTTTAAGGTGGTTTCGTACCCTACTAACAAATTCTTCTTATGTTCTCTGCTAGATAAGAACTTTGGAGTGATTCTTCATTGCACGTTGAGGGATGGTTATGTGATCCAATTATATTAGCATTGTTGAGAGATTGCACTAGAGAAAGTACGGACCCTAGGGCTTATTTCTAAGCATTTATACAACATTTTGCTTGCTGTTTACCATATGTTACCTTGCTGTTTTTATATTTTCAGATTACAAAAACCTATTTCTATCATCCATATTGCACTTGTATCACCATCTCTTCGCCGAACTAGTGCACCTATACAATTTGCCATTGTATTGGGTGTGTTGGGGACACAAGAGATTTCTTGTATTTGATTACAGGGTTGTTTGAGAGAGACCATCTTCATCCTAGACCTCCCAGGGATTGATAAACCTTAGGTCATCCACTTGAGGGAAAATTGCTACTGTCCTACAAAACTCTGCGCTTGGAGGCCCAACATAGTCTACAAGAATAAAGTTGCGTAGTAGACATCAAGCTCTTTTCTGGCGCGGTTGCCGAGGAGGTGAGTGCTTAAAGGTATATCTTTAGATCTTGCAATTAAATCTTTTAGTTTCTTGTTTTATCACTAGTTTGGTTTATAAAAGAAAACTAAAGAAATGGAATTGAGGTGGCCTCATATTATTCGTCTTTATCATGTCTTTCTTGAAAATGATGGAAAGGAAAATTGTGCTCAATTGATAGAAGAAGAATTCAATAAAATGTTTGGCATAAATGATGAGCATGATTGCAATGTTGTTAGTATTAATTCTATGAATATCCAAAATACTAATGATGATTGCACTAGTCATGATAAAAATGTTTCTTATAAGCATGTCAATTTTTGTGGAGTGCATAAAGTTTGTGAAGACGTGCCTTATAGGGATGATAGATTTTGTAAGAAGCATAAACGTGATAGAACCAATTTTTTGCTCAAAGTAATAGATGAATTTGCTACAAAATTATGTTCTCTTTGTCCTATTACTTGTGAACTTTGCAATAAAGTTGGTCATCTTAATTTACAATGCAAACTTTTTCATGATCAAATCATGGCCAAATATTGCAATGACTTGATCACCCTTGAACTTTGTAATGAGCTTTCTCTATTTTTGGGGAGTGAAGAATTGACACATAAAAATAGTTGGTTTGAAGTATTCATTCTCATGGACGACATTGAAACTAATCTAAAAAATATCTATATGTTTTGCATGGTAAATTGCAATGATAATGCTTATATTGCCAACTATAGAAAGATGGGAAAACCAATAGAATATAAAAGGAATACTAATGAAAGGGTAAAGATTTCCACTTTCCCTCCTATTGTCTCTCATGATGAAATAGGTGACGAGGAGGATCTCGCTATTCAACCAATCTCATCAATAAGAAGCTCGAAAAAAATAATTAAACCCACACATGATGTGGTGAAGAAGAATAAAAGAAGAAAGAGTAGAGGTAAAAAGGTATCTCTCCCAAATGATGTTGCTCCTATTATTGTTGTGCCTCACGAGGACGAATCAAAATAATTGCGGAAGATGATACACTTGATGACGATTTTGTTATGCCTATTGCTTGTTTTGATGACTATGATTGGGAAGATAATGATGCTTCTTATAATCTTGAAATTCTTTTTGGCACCAACATGGTAAATTATGATGAGAATAATTGTTATACTATTGGTGCTATTCATACTATTAATGATGAGAGTGATTATGCTTATCATATGTCAAGCCACAAGCTTGGGGATGCTATGTTTGATGAGAATGACATGTTTGAGAATTTATTTGCTACAATGAATGTTTGCCCAAGCTTGGGGATGCTATGCTTAATGAATATGATCTTTTTAGTTCCCCTACTTTGAATGATCAAATTTGTTATGATGATTGCATGCCTCCTATTTATGATGATTGCGATATTTATGACAGTGGGTATGGAAGAGTGTAAACTTTAGATAATTATTATCCCACTATTTTGGAGGGTGTTGAATTTTATTATAATGATAAAAGTTGATTTGGAGAGGTCATGACTTTATTTAGTAATGATTCCACTATTTCGGAAGAAGTTTGACTTGACTATGATGAGAACAAAGTTGCTACTTATGATGATTATTGTGATGATACTTATGTTATAAAAAGTAGTGATAATTATTGTCATAATTTTGAATATCCTTTTACTGAACATTACTCTTTTAATGTGGAAACAATTTATAGTATTCGAGTTTCATTTGATGCTCCCACTATTATGAATGAGAAGAAAATTGCTTATGAGGAGAGTAATAAAATTTCTATGCTTGTGGATCATGAAAAGAATGTTTTATGTGATAGTTATATTGTTGAATTCCTTCATGATGCTACTAAAATCATTATGAGGGAGGAACATATGATTGTAGGAATTGCAATAATATCAAGTTTCCTCCCTATGTGTTGAAAATTTTGAAGATATGCTTGTTTTACCTTCCTATGCTAGTTGATTCTTGTTCCCATGAATTTTTTGCTCACAAAATATCTATGCATAGTAATTGGGTTAGACTTAAATGTGCTTGTCATATGCTTCATGATGCTCCCATTGTGTTTCAATTCTTTACTTTTATGTGAACATCATTGAAATCATCATGCCTAGCTAAAAGGCATTAAAGAAAAGAGCTTGTTGGGAGACAAGCCACCACTTTTACTTTATGTTTTTGTGTGTTCACATGATTAAGCTACTGTATTAATCATGTTTTGTGTCTTTTATTTCAATAAAGTGCCAAGTAAAGCCTTTGGGATTGTGTGGATACTTGCTTGTTTGATTCTGTGCAAAAACAGAAAGTTTTGCATCCAATATATGAATTATCTGATTTTACTGGAGCGTAAAAAATTCTGAAATTTTTACACAAACTTTCTATGCAAATTCTATGATTTTTAATAATTTTTCAGAATTGTTAGAGTCAGGGAAGTATGGTGATCATTCAGATCTTCTCAGACTGTTCTGTTTTTGACAGAATCTGTTTTGCATGCATAGTTTGCTTGTTTCAAGTGTTTCCATAACTTACATTTTGTGATATAAATAGTGGGAATGATGTAATACAGTAGGTATTATGTTAGAACAATTATTAATCTTGTCTTCACAGTACCTAAGTGAATGATCTATCTTTACTACACTAACCCATCTCACGAAGTTCCGTTAAGTTTTGTGTGATTGAAGTTTTCATGTTTTGGGTGAGATACCGATATTTGGTGAATAAGGAGAAGCAAGAATATAATATTGGGGATGCCCAAGGCACCCCCAAGGTAATATACAAGGAAGACTCAAGTGTCTAAGCTTGGGGATGCCCCGGAAGGCATCCCCTCTTTCGTCTCCAACATTATCGGTATATCTTACTTGGAGCTATATTTTTATTCATCACATAATATATGTTTTTCTTGGAGCATCATTTTATTTTGTTGTTCTCTGTTAGATGTTATTTATAATCTTTTTTTCAATAAAAAGTTCCAAGAATTGCCTTAGGATGCTTGAATTGCATGTTTGTTATTTGTTGTGTAAAAACAGAAACTTTTGCTGTAGTGGTTGAATTTTCATATTTTACTAGAACGTGGAAAGTTTCTGACATTTTTACATAGTATTTTCATATAAATTCTTTATTATGTCCTCAATTTTTTGAATTTTTTGAGTTACATAAGTACACTGGTTTAATAGATTGCTACAGACTGTTCTGTTTGGACAGATTGTTGTCATAGTTTTGTTATCTACTTATCCTATACTTTCCATAGCATTTATTGGTAGATATAAATTGTGGAAACGATAGTAAACAGTAGATGATGTTTGAAAATTATTGTGCAACTTGTCTTCGCAGTACATGAAGTGTGGATTTATTCTTATGTGTACTAATCTATCTCACGAGTTCTTTTCTAGTTTTGTGTGGATGAAGTTTTTGAGAATAGGTGAAACTGTGATATGAGAGGATTGAAAGAGATACAAAATCTCAAGCTTGGGGATTCCTAAGGCACCCCAAGTAAATATTTCAATAAGTCTCAAGCATCTAAGCTTGGGGATGCTACGCATCCCACCTCTCTTCATCAACAACTATCGGTTAGCCTATGTTGAGCCTAAAATTTTCTTTGTCCACATGATATGTGCTATTCTTGGAGTGTTATTTCTCTTTTGCTTGCTGTTTTAAATAAAATACTCAGATCTGAAAATATTTATTGAGAGAGAGAGAGTCCTCACATAGCTACTTTATTGTTTGACTACTCATTGATCTTCACTTATATCTTTTTGAAAAGTAGTTTGATGTTTACTCTTGTGCTTCACTTATATCCTAAGAGTAAATTGTGAATGAATGAAATATCGTAGATATGAAATTATCAATGTGCTTTATGCTTAGTAGTAGCTTCGCATCTTGTTTATAAAGTAAAATCCATTGAAGTTTGACAATCATCAAATTGGTCATACAAGCAATTCATGAATGATTAGTATAAGAAAGAGAACTTTCACATACAAATATATTATCTTGGACATCTTCTATGATTGTGAATACCCATTAATTATTTTCAAACTTGAGCAAATTAGTTGAAGTTGGGCAAGGAAGGCAACGTAATGATTTATGGTTGTGTATATTTGCATAGAAGTTATATTGTTATGGATCCTCCAACATGTGGTGCTTGTTTAGAACCTTTTGCTAGCCAAAATTTCGTACTAAGTAGAGATACTACTTGTGAATCCAAATCCTTGAGCCAAGTTTATTCCATGAGATTCCACCATACCTACCTATATATGGTATTTCACTGCCATTCCAAGTAAATTTGCTTGTACCGCCTCTAAAATTTCAAATGAACATCTCTTTTGTGTGCCTGGACCGCTCATGGAGCGACAGGGGGCGGTCTGTAACTTCCATGTTAAGTGGGTTATTCTCATGATGAGTGTTTATTCACTCGTCCTTGCACGAGAGGGGCGGTAATAGGGATTCCCAGTCCCGAAATCAAAAAATGCAAATAATTAAACAACCCCCCCAGGAATATTGTTGGTATAGACGGTACCCGTGGATTCGGCTAGCCGTGAAGTGTGTTTGTTGGTGGAGGGGGAGTAAACCTTTACTTTTACCGCTTGGGAACCGCCGCTAATGTGTTTAACATGGAAGATATTGATAACTCTTGGTCGTAATGTTGACAGGAAGGGTGCACCTCCCAAAATTATATTTATCTCTGATTTAAGCTTTGAGCTCTGGCGCCTCTGCAAATCTCTACTTCCCTCTGCGAAGGGCCTATCTTTAACCTTTCAGTACTTACTTTTATGCAAGAGTCAATAGTATGCATTCTCATTTCAACCTCAATTATTCTCTAGTTGGCAAGCATCACGTGGTGGGGAAATATCTAGACACATATGACCAGTCAAATATATTAGATCATGACTTATTATTGTTGGCAATTATCTCTATGATAAATGAGTTGGGAGGCGAAACATTAAGCCCCTATCTTTCTCTGTGTTCGATGGATGCCATTTGTTCTAAAAATATGCTTTGAGTACTAGCAATCATAGAAGACTATATGATGATTGAGTATGTGGAGCTCTTACTTAGACTTTGTTGAGAATAAGTTGAATTGCAATTGTTTGGTGACTAAGAACATAGGTCGTTAAGTTTCAAGAGAATTCATTGTTTGAAACATAACATCTGAATTGGTTGATACTTTATCATGATGAGTTTTATGAGAAGAGTTGTTGTTATGATGCTAGGAAAAGTGGTTGAAATTATCATTGATCAAACTTATGCACTATGCTAGCATTCACACTTCATAAATTATTTCTTTTATCATTTACCTACTCGAGGACGAGTAGGAATTAAGCTTGGGGATGTTGATACGTCTCCAACGTATCGATAATTTATGAAGTATTCATGCCATATTCGCCTATGTTTACAATACTTTTATGTGATTTTGATGAACTTTATGTGATTTATTTAGAACTAACCCGGACTGACGCTGTTTTTCAGCAAAACTACTGTGGTGTTGTTTTTTGTGCAGAAATAAAAGTTCTCCAAATGCAACGAAACTTTTTGACAATTTTTTTGGAACAAAAGAGGCACAAGAAGCTTCGTGGGAGGGCCAGAAGAGCCATGAGGTGGGCACAACCCACCAGGTCGTGCCAGGCCCCTCTAGCATGGGCTGGTGTCTTATGCTCCCCTAGTGTCCCATCTTCGCGTGAAACCGATGCTCAAAAATCCTATATATTCAGAAACCACCTGAAATAACCCTAGACTCCTCGTTCTGCCGCCGCAACTCTCTGTATCGACGAAAAACCGATTTGGAGGCGTTCCAGCCCCCTGCCGAAGAGGGTAAATCATCTCCGGTGGCCATCTTCATCATCCCGGCGGAGGCCATTATGAGGAGTGAGTAGTCCACCCTCGAGGCTGACGGTTTGTACCAGTAGCTATGTGTTCAATCTCTCTCTCATGTTCTTGAGATGGCACGATCTTGATGTATCACGAGCTTTGTTAATATAGTCGGATCATATGGTGTTTTCCCCTCTCTATGTTGTTGTTGTGATGAATTGAGTTTTCCCTCTGAGATTTTGTTATTACCGGATTGAATACTTTTATGGATTTGAGAGCACTTGATGTATGTGTTGCATGCGGATACTCGTAGTGACATTGGGGGTATTCAAGTGATTCACTTGATATATGTTATGGCATCAACTTGCGGATTCCAGTGACCTTGGGGATCTATGCATAGGGGTTGATTGCACGTTTTCATACCATGTTCTCCGATAGAAATCTTGGGGCACTCTTTGAAGTTCTTTGTGTTGGATTGAATATGATGAATCTGAAATTGTTTGATGCGTATCGTATAATTAACTCATGGATACTTGTGGTGACACTGGACTATGTAGGTGACATTAGAGTTGGTTGATGCGTATCATATGGTGTTATTTTAGTACGAACTCTTAGATAGGTCGATCGGAAAGGATAACTTGGTGTTATTTTAGTACGAACTCTTGGATAGATTGATCGAAAAGGATAACTTTAAGGAGGTTTCGTACCCTACAAACAATTTCTTTTATGTTCTCCGCTAGATAAGAACTTTGGAGTGATTCTTCATTGCACGTTGAGGGATGGTTATGTGATCCAATTATTTTAGCATTGTTGAGAGATTGCACTAGCAAAAGTACGGACCCTAGGCCTTATTTCCAAGCATTTATACAATGTTTTGCTCGCTGTTAACCATTTGCTACCTTGCTGTTTTTATATTTTCAGATTACAAAAACCTATTTCTATCATCCATATTGCACTTGTATCACCATCTCTTCGCCGAACTAGTGCACCTATACAATTTGCCATTGTATTGGGTGTGTTAGGGACACAAGAGATTTCTTGTATTTGATTGCAGGGTTGTTTGAGAGAGACCATCTTCATCCTACACCTCCCACGGATTGATAAACCTTAGGTCATCCACTTGAGGGAAAATTTCTACTGTCCTACAAAACTCTGCGCTTGGAGGCCCAACATAGTCTACAAGAATAAAGTTGCATAGTAGACATCACCCACAACACACACAACTTGTCAGGATGAATCATGTGGGTTATTATTGGTCTTCCCACACAAATCTGATGAATGAACTATTTGTCGGGTATCATATTCACCTTCTTATACTAACTCATTTGTGTTCTGCTGGATCAGTGCAAACAGTTTATTTGAGTGAACTATATGCCATACTTCGCACACATATGTGTTTTGTTAACAGTCTGTGTTATCTTGGCTAATCAAAAACAGTTTAGAAGAACCAATTGTATGCCATGTATCGCACACACAACTCTTTCCTAAATCATATTTGATGGTTCCGCCATCACACACAGTTTTCGTTATTGGCGATGGAGCTATAACTACCGTTTGTGATTGATGGATCGCACACAGTTTGGTCGAAGGGTTTGTGATTGATATGTCGTCTTTGGACCTTCGTGCAGTAGTGCCAGATCGCTCCTGTACTATGCCACCTCTGAAGACAACTTTGAGAAGAGATGGTCCGCTTTCTTTCATAAATGGAGGACAAATAAAACTAAAGAGTGGTATCCGGAGTGTCATATATGTCAGATGGTTTTTTTCTTGGTATCCGGAGTAACAAGAAGAGCGAAAGTCTTAACTCTTGCCTTCACCTCCAGTTGGACTACGATATGACTATAGTTGATTTGGTAGTGCATTATGAGAACTATATAGTTCGCCTCCGTGAGAACGAGGCGCACGATGATTACGATGCTAATCTGAAAGTACCAGCAGCGGTTACTGAATATAAGGCCATTGAGGAACATCCTGCCGCCGTTTTTACTCCTGCTAATTTCTACATTGTGCAAGATGATCTGAAGAAGATGAGACAGCTGGATATATTTGAGACGCTCGTCGGGATTGAGCGTCAGACATTCATTGTGAGATGGTAGGATAACTACAAGTTCAGGTATAATGTTCAGTATGAACCAGCTAACTCTGAAGGGACTATATCATGCACTTGTCTCAGGATGGTTCGGAAAGGGCTGCCTTGCAAACACATCCTCTTTGTTCTCCATCATCTAAACATATCTGAAATACCGAAGTGTTGTATCCTCCATCGGTTGTCCAAAAATGCGAGAGATGGGTTCCCTGTGCCACAGAAGAGTGATCTGTTTGGATGGGGTTGGTCAGGGCCAGACCAGAGAGAACGGTATAGTCAAATAAGCATAAAATCTGCAGAAGCTGCTCATGTTGCAGCTAATGATTCCTTCTTGTTCGATGAACTGATGAAGTGTCTCAACGATATAATTGCGAAGAAAAATATTTTGGAAGAGGAACTCATTGGCCGTAGAAGGTGTGCAAGGAAGGAGGCAATTCAAGCGGATCAAGGTGCAACTACTATACGAGTATACGTGATCTTGAGAAAGTTTCGACGAAGGGTGCACCTAAGAAAGGGCGGTCGAAGGGGGGCCCGGAAGTTAGAAAAAATGGAAGACCAAAAGATTTTATGGAGAAGAAAAATGGTTCTTTGTGCAGCCTGTGTAAGACTTCAGGTCATAACAAGCAGACATGTAGGCTCAACGAAAAGTAAGTTTTACATTCGTGTTCTTTTTATGTTGCTTGTTTGATTATACCGCCTACATGTTCTCACATAGTTGTTTATGTTTCGTTCAGGTATTGGGCGTAGAGATGCAGCTTCATGCATGCGAAGAAGAAATATGATAGCACATGTCATGCCAGAATAGGTGTTTTGTCTATGTTTGCTCAAAACATTTGTGTGAATCATACCGTTGAATTAATTGCTACTGCGTGGTTTTTATATAGTTATGTGATTGAGTTTATTTACCTTCACTGATTTTTGAAACTGTTATGTGAATGAGTTTATTTAAGTACACTGATTTTTGAAACTATTATGTGAGTGAGTTTATATTTGACTTAAGAAACAACATTAGCTGATATTTGTGATCTGCGTTGGGTTTTCCGTGAAGAGGAATGGGTAATCGCAGCACAAAGTGGGTAAGTATTTCCCTCAGTTATGAAACCAAGGTTTATCGAACCAATAGGAATGCCAATCCTCAACCGTCTTCAGCGGCTGCACACAAAATAACAAGCAACTTCCACCCAACGCCGGCAAGAGGGTTGTCAATCCCCTTGATCTCGTTATTTGCAAGCAAGTGAGTTGTGTAGATAATTGTAGATAATAGTAAAGTGCAAAATAAAATAAAAGGTAATAAATAACAGCAAGGTAATGATAGCATTTGTGAATTTATAAGTGAATAGACCCGGGGGCCGTAGAGTTCTCTAGTGGCATCTCTCATAAGCAAAGCATACGGTGGGTAAACAAATGACTGTTGGGCAATTGATAGAAAAGCGAATAATTATGCGATGTTCACGACAATGATCATGTGTATATAGGCATCACGTCCATAAGCAAATAGGCCAACTCCTTCCTGCACCTACTACTATTACTCCACTTCAAGAGCACTTCTATGCTTGCCTCTCTACGTATTAAGTTCATGACAAACGGAGTAATGCTTGGAGAACGATGACATGATGTAGACAAAGTAAACTCAACTAATATGAATAAACCACATCGTTTTATCCTTAGTAGCAACAACACAAAGGCGCAACTTGTCCCCTTCTGCCATTGGGATATAGAAACTCGTCAGGTTGAACCTACTACAACGCACCACTCCCACTGAAGAAATATCAATCTAGTTGGCCAAACTATCTTAATAGATCAGAGAGCATCATGAAGCTATGATGATCATGCAAATAGAATCATAGTAATCAGGTTCGACTCAAATACTTTTCATGAATAATCCGAACATAAACTCACAATTCATCGGATCCCAACAAACACACCATACCAAGGGATTACATCGGATAGATCCAGGCAAAGATGCGATGAACATTGTATTGAAGATCGAGAGAGAGAGATTGCCATCTAGGTACTACCTACGGACCCATAGGTCTATGGTGAACTACTCACACATCATGGTGAGGGAAGCAAGGTTGATGAAGAGGCCCTCCGTGATCGATCTCCCCTCCGGCAGGTTGCCGGAACAGAGGTGTAGATGGCCTCCCGTCGGAACAGGGACTTGCGGCGGTGGAAAAAGTGTTTCGGGAGCACTTTTGGTGTTTTTAGGGTAGATGTGAATTTATAGGCCAGAGAACGACGTCGGGAGACGCTCCAGGGAGCCACCACATATCTGGCCGTGCCCCCCAAGGGGTGGCGGCTAGATGTGTGGTGGGCCCCTGGTGCATCTCCTGGCCCTCCTGCAAAGCTTCTATGTCTTGTATTGGTCCAGAAAAAATTAGCAAAAAGTTTTGTGGCAATTGGACTCCGTTTGGTATGGTAACTCTGAAAAGGAAAAACACGCAGAAAACATGAACTGGCACTGGGCACCGGGTCAATAGGTTAGTGCTCAAAAATATTATAAATTGGTAAATAAATACCCAAAAAGTATCCTAGAATGATAATATATAAGCATGGAACAATATAAAATTATAGATACGTTGGAGACGTATCAGCATCCCCAAGCTTAATTCTTGCTTGTCCTCGAGTAGGTAAATGATAAAAACAGAATTTTTGATTTGACATGCTACCCATTATGTAATCTTTGGTATGTGCGCTCATTGAGAAATGATGAATTAACAAACATAAACATAGTAATATTTATAAGTATAAGTATAAGAAACAAAAATCATTATTTTTTCAAAGTATACGATCCTAAAAGAATGTTTACCCCTATTCATCTTATTATATTAGCAAGGCATGACTCCGTCTTCACCACATAGATACAAATGTTAAGCACCACGGTGTCCAAGTCAGGCAATTGGATCGTACTTTTTCAATATGCATCAACTTTTTATTCTTCACGCAATACATGAGCATGAACCATTGGACATAGCATATAGGTGTAATAGAATATGGTGGTAGGTATCAAAGGGGTAAAAAGTGGAGAAGATAGTCTCACATCAACTAGGCGTACCAACGAGCTATGGAGATGCTCATCGATAGATATCAATGCGAGGAGTAGGGATTGCCATGCAAATGATGCACTAGAGCTATAAGTGTATGAAAGCTCAACTGAAGCTAAGTGGGGTGTGCATCAAACTTGCTTGCTCATGAAGACCTCGGGCATTTGAGGAAGCCCGTCATAGGAATATACAAGCCAAGTTTATTATATGAAAAGGTAATTCCCACTAGCATATGGAAGTGTCAACATAGGAGACTCTCTATATGAAGAACTTGATGCCACTTTGAGGCACAAGTGTGGTAAAGGACAGTAGCAAAGTCCCTTCTCTCTTTTCTCTCATTTTTATTTTTATTTTTATGGTGGGCTTCTTTTTTTCTTTTTGCCTCCCCCATTTTCTCTTCTTTTTTTAATATATGGTGGGCTCATTTGGCCTCCCCCATTTTTATTTCATTTTTCGTCTGGAGTCTCATCCCGACTTGTGGGGGAATCATAGTCTCCATCATCCTTTCCTCACTGGGACAATGCTCTAATAATGATGAATGCCTCTGGCAGTATACCAGGATGTGCAATGATCTAGCATGACATGTATCAAAAATATGAAGAACGGTGGCTTTGCCACAAATACTATGTCAGCTCTATACGATCATGCAAAGCATTATGATGATGAACGAACTAGTCATATGAAGTGACGATGGAATTTGCATGGAAATATATCTCGGAATGGCTATGTAAATGCCATAATAGGTAGGTATGGTGGCTGTTTTGAGGAAGATATAATGAGGCTTATGTGCAACAGAGCGTATCATGTCACAGGGTTTGGATGCTCCGGCGAATATTTGCACCGATCCTCGAGGTGAGAATGGGCTATGCACGGTACCGAAGAGGCTAGCAAATATGAGAAGGTGAAGATGCGTATGTCCATGGTGTCACATTAGTCCTAAAGAACTCACATACTTATTGCAAAGTTTTATTAGTTTTATCACAAATCAAAGTACTCCTCGCATGCCCGAGGGAGGAGGTTGGTAAGAGTTAACCATCGCGCGCCCCCGACTCAAAACAACACTAGGATTTCAACGAGGAATATAAATGCTCACACATCATCACCATGCCTCTTTAATATTTATATGAATAACAAGTTAACACCTCTTAATCTCGACACTTCTACGAATCAACAATTTTGGACTCACACCCTTTTTCACATTACCATATCAATGTCATTAACCCACAACTTCTCTACATGTGCTACACGATGGTTTTGATTATCATTCATTGAATACCTAATATTCTTGGACTAGTCTTATGACCCATGCAAATTACTGTCACTATTACTCAGCTCTCAAATAAATATAAGTGAAGGACGAGAGCATATTATTTCTATAAAATCTACATGCCAGCGTGCTCAAAAAGATATAAGTGAAGTACTAGGGCAACTGCCCAGCTCAAAAGATATAAGTTAAGCACATAGAATATTCTAGCAAATTATCATGAAGGTGTGTCTCTCTCAAATATGTGTGTCTAGCAAATGATGATTGTGACAAACTGAAAGTAAAAGCAAATGAAAGCAAACGACTCTCCAAGCAAAACACATATCATGTGATGAATAAAAATATATCTCCAAGTGACATACCGATGGATTGAGACAAAAGAGGGGATGCCTTTCGGGACATCCCCAAGCTTAGACGCTTGAGTCTACTTAAAATTATACTTGGGGTGCCTTGGGCATCCCCAAGCTTGGGCTCTTGCTACTCCTTATGTCGGGGCAGGATGGACTCGATCACCTATGGGTCGTAAGCCCCTTTGTGGTTCGACAGGGGCCAGGTCACATGCACAAAGAGCGGAGATAGTGAGACAGCATGGTGATCGGGACGCTGGTGTTTTACCAAGGTTCGGGCCGCTGTGAAGCGTAAAACCCTACTCCTGCTTTGGTGGATAGATCAGAGGAGCACGAAGAACACGCAACGCTCAAGCCTGGCAAGGGTTGCCTTCAAGGGAGCTGCTACGTGAGTACAAGTGTCCAAAGGTTCGAATCTCTAGCTAGGCTGCCTTGGGCCTCCTTTTATAGGTCAAAGGGCAACCACAATGGCAAAACATACATTGTCCGATGATTAGATAGCTAACGGTGCTATTATACCTAACTCTGGCACTCAGGACAAAATGCCATAAATGCAGTCTAGGTGGAGTGCGGGGGTGCATCCCCGGCAAGCTTCTACCACCGCTCTAGCTAACTATTGCACCACAGCTTGCCACGCTTCTGGACGGGTGTCAAGGGGGCATAATCTGTCTTCCAGCATGTCGCCACGTGCATAGCGAGAGCCACTTAGCCACCTGGGAGCTCGACACCGCATCGACAAGTGACTGGCGTTGCGACGCGGTGGAGCGGTGGCCGATCGGCCCGCGCTTGCCGAGGAATGGCTTGCCGGGTCTTCTTGAAGGTGCAGGCGCCTCGGTCGCCGGCAGGCACCGGGGACATGCTTGGCGCGCTTCGGGCCCGTCTTGGGCTGTTGCGTTGTTCTTGCCGGCGTTGCCTGGCCTGTTGTAGGTTGCTTCTGCCGGAGTCTTGGTCTTGGATGCTTGTTTGGTTTGCACTTGTGTTGATGGGTTCTGCTACTACTGCCTATGCATAAGTCAGGGGCACTGGGTACCCATGTCCTAGTGCACCGACTCTGGCCCACACACGCTCGTCCAGCGCTGTTGGGTCAGGCTCAAAATTCATGCACAGGCGTGCAATGTGAGGGAGTAACCGCCAACTTACTAGTCAGCACTGACCCACTACCTCGGGCCATTTCCGCCACGCGCGCCGCATGCATTGCGGGGGGTTTGCGGTGGGTGCGCGTGACTTAAAGGCCTGGGCGTGGCAGAAACTGCAGCGCCATGGATTGGAGCAATGGGGCGGTTACCTGTTCGCCCGTGAACGTGGGTAGTGGAATTGGTGGAGACGGACGGCGGCCTTTGGAGTGGAGGAGAGCTAGCCCCCCGCGTCCTCCCCTATAAATTGGGAGGTCACAAGGGGCGATGCTCATCCATCTCCTTCTCCTCCTTGGTCCTTAATCCACAGAGCTCGCCCTCCTTTTCTCCTGTCTTCGGTCGCACCAGTCACCACCATGACCAGGGGGCGAGAACGATCCCTAGCTTCCGCCGCGACAACGAGGGCCTCCCATCGGGATCATGTCGCCGCTTCAGCCGTGGAGGTGGAGGGCGGTTCCAGCGCACGTGGTGGAAGTGTTGGAAGATGCCGAGGCCGGCGTGGGGCTCGTGGTCGGGGAAGGTGGAGCGCTGCGCCCGCTCTTCCTCCGCCATCGGATCCTCCTCCAATGGCGGGAGACACCGAAGGTACGGCACTGGAGTTCGTCATCAGGCTGCGCGGCCCTCCCAGCAGTCGCTTGCGTCTCCCCCGCCCTTTCGCTAGGGTGATGGAGGTCGACAAGCCACATGCGATGTGGTTGCGGGTGCACGGCTGCTGTAATGGCGCCGTGCGGGCGGACGTCGAGTTTCCGGAGCGCCGCGTCATGTTCCTCAGGCGTGGGTGGAAAACCTTCGCACGTGCCCACAACTTCATGGGTGGGCACGTTCTCCGCTTCAAGTTGGTGGAGGACCGACATGCTCTCCGTCAAGATCTATGGGCATTCGGGCGCTCATCTTGGCTGATGTGAAGAGAGCTCGAGAGATGTTGAAAGCTCCTCCTCGAGCGATAGCGACCAGGAGGACAGTGTCGGTGAAGACGACGATAGCGAGCCCCCAGCCGTCAAGTCAGAGTACGCCAACTCGGGCTCAAGCTGACCATCGGTCGCACCATCACCGTCAGCTAGACTCCCCCGGCAGAGCAATTTGCCGGGGGTTCTTGACCTCGGCGCTGCCTTCTCCCCCAGCTGGATCCCAACAGGCTCGTGGACTTTGGCTTCGTCTTCCCTTCCGGTGGTCCTGCCGATCCACGCCATGCTGGTCCTGACGGGGTCAGGATGGGCTTCTGCTGGGGTCCTCCTTTTGTCCTTTTTCCCCTTAGTAGCTTGTTTCTAGGGGAGAAAGTCAAACAAAGGGTTATTAAAGAGGCGCCCTCTAATGTAATCTTTATCCATTTTGTACCGAAAATGAAAGAATGTTATTTCTCTTCCTTAAGTACTATCCTTTTCTCCCTTTGTTTCTACTGTGTTAGTATGTTTGTCCTTGTCGCACGGAACCGCTTGCCGGGTCACTACTAACCACGAGCGCCAAAGGGGAAGAGAGCCCCCAGCAGCAGGCTGGCATCGTTCCCCGGTAGGGCTCCTTGTCGGTATCGGCGCAGCCCCCCAGGGGCTGATGATCATCAGGAGCTGGGGGAACGGCTCGTCCCGATAAGGGTTTGCACCACGTGGAGGACTCCATCGTACACGGCCGAAAGGAGAGCAAGGATTTCCTTTAAGGGAACAAACAACATAAAACTTGGGATATGCGATTAGACTTATCTTCTTAGGCAGTATCCCCTTCTGGAGTACGCTGGGCCGTCGTCCTTGTTCCTTCGCCCTCCTTCTATGTTTTCCTGGTGGTCAAACACGTAGGGCGAGAGGCCTCTGTCCTCCGGAGAGAGAGTGTGGCAACAAGGATTATAGGCTCAACAAGTACTCTAGCAAATCTCTAGAACTTAAAAGCGATAACATTGCAATCATAAAAATGCATAATGAACATGCAATGCGATGATATGATGCAATGCCTAGCTTTATTATTGTTGCACAGGGTCTGCGCCTGGCTTTGTACAAAGGGTTACGTGCAACTTCGGCAAGGCTTGTACAAAAGGTGGCTGCCGGGGACTGAGCCCGGCAGCCGCGCCTCACGGGTAGAACTTACGAAGATGCTCAATATTCCATGAGTTATGCACCTTGGTGCCATCTTCGATCTCCAGATGGACTGGGCCATGTCTGGTGACTCGTGCTACCCGGTAAGGGCCTTCCCACTTCGGCGTAAACTTGTTGGTACCCTTGGCAGACTGAACGCGCCTAAGAACAAGGTCGCCTTCCTCAAGGCTCCGGGCGTGGACCCTGCGGCTATGATAGCGACGTAGGGCTTGCTGATAGCATGCAACACGCACAACAGCCCGGAGACGATCTTCCTCGAGGATCATGGCATCTTCATGCCGTAGCTGCTCTTGCTCTACTTCATCATAGGCAAGTACTCGAGGTGACCCGTATATGAGTTCCGTGGGGAGCACTGCTTCCGCCCCATACACTAGGGAGAAGGGCGTCTGACCGGTAGGTCGATTTGGTGTCATTCCGAGGGACCAAAGAACCATCGGCAGCTCATCTATCCAGCGCTTGCCGCTCCTCCGCGGTCTATTGAAAGTCCTTGTCTTGAGTCCTCGCAGCACTTCAGCATTCATCCTCTCGACTTGCCCGTTGCGTCTTGGATGGGCAACAGAGGCGAAGGAGACCTTGCTTCCAAGGCTTTGGATGTATTGTATGAAGGCGTGGCTCGTGAACTGGGTGCCATTGTCGGTGATTACTCTATTGGGCACTCCAAAACGGCACACCAGTTTTTTCATGAACTTGATAGCTGACTGCGCGGTCACCTTCCTCACTGGCTCCACCTCAGGCCACTTTGAGAACTTGTCGATTACTACGAACAAGAACTCAAAGCCCCCGACAGCACGGGGAAAGGGGCCCAAGATATCGAGCCCCCCGACCGAGAATGGCCAGGATAAAGGGATCGTTTGGAGAGCTTACGCTGGTTGATGGATATTCTTGGAATGGAACTGGCAGGCTTCACATTTGGTGACCAACTCAGTTGCATCTTGGAGGGCAGTGGGCCAATAGAAACCCTGCCGGATGGCTTTCCCAGCAAGGGCCCTTGATCCAATGTGAGAGCCACGTATGGCTCCGTGAATCTCTGCCAACAGCGTCAGTCCATCCTCCTGGAAGACGCACCTCAATTTCACACCGTTTGGTCGTCTTCTATACAAGGTGTCATCGACAAACATGTACATACTTAACTGACGGGCTACTTTTTCGGCCTCTTCTTGCTCTTCGGGAAGTTCTCCTGTTTGAAGGAAATGGACTATATGTTGTGCCCAGGTTGGAGCCCGTGGCTCGACAACGAGGACAAAAGGCATCTCCTCATTCGTAGGAGCGCTTGCTTCGACCGCAAGAACCTGGGGTTCTGCAGGAGGGAGCTTCTCACCAACCGAAATGGGACTTCCCCCGGCAGCCTCTCTACCAGCGGCTTCGGGAAGCTCTGCCGGGAAATGCTTGCCGGAGTTCAGCTTTCTCCTTTTCCTGGCCATTGTCGACGGGGATACTGATGGTTGAGTGAGGCGGAGGACAAAAGTTCCTGGTTCCATAGGAAGCTTCTGCGCGGCGCACTTCGATAGATGATCAGCGATGCTGTTTTCTGCTCGTGGCACATGCTCTGCTTGCAATCCATCGAAGTGCTCCTATAGTTTCCTCACTTCTTCCATGTATGCTTCCATCGACGGGCTTTGATAATCTTTGTTAACTTGCTTCACCACGAGCTGAGAATCTCCTCGGATGATCAGTTTCTTGATTCCCAACTCCACCGCGATTCTGAGTCCGGCAAGGAGCCCCTCATACTCAGCGGTGTTGGTGGTGGCCTCCTCCCGGGTAAAGTGCATCTGAACCACATACTTGAGGTGCTCTCCGGTGGGGGCAACGAGGAGCACGCCTGCTCGGGCACCCTGGAGCGAGAAAGCACCGTCAAAGTACATGATCCAATCCTTGGGCGCTTCCTTGCCGGGGAGAATTGTCTCTGGAACCTCTTCGTCTGGCGTGGGAGTCCTTTCTGCAGTGAACTCCGCCAACGCCCTGCTCTGAATTGTGGAAGTGCTCTCATACTTCAATCCAAAACTCGACAGCTCTAGCACCCACTCAACTATCAAGCCAGTGGCTTCGGGGTTCCTCAACATACGCTGCAGCGGAAAGCGGGTGACAACTGTGATCTCGTTGGCTTGGAAGTAGTGGCGTAGTTTCCTTGAGGCCATGATGAGGCCGAAGATCAGCTTTTGTACTCCAGAGTACCTTGACCAAGCCCCTTGCAACAGGGAGCTCACAAAGTACATTGGTCGCTGCACCACTTTCCTCTTCGCCATTTCCTTGGAACTGCTTTCACTTGCTTGCTGAGGTTCCCCTGGGTCTGCATTGGGTCCTGCCGCGCATGCTTTGGTTTTGTCCCGGGAAGCATCAACTGCAGCGGTTGCATCTTCATCCACTTCTCGCTGCGCCACCAGCGCTGCACTAACCACTTGATTCGTTGCTGCCAAGTATAGCAGCAACGGTTCTTGCGGTTTAGGAGTGACCAAGGTGGGAGCGGAGGAAAGGTAAGTTTTCAGATCTTGCAGCGCTGCCGCTGCTTTCGGGGTCCACTTCATCGGGCTAGCCTTCTTTAGGATCTTGAAGAACGGCAGGGCACGTTCAGCGGATTTGGAGATGAACCTACTCAACGCGGCAACGCATCCGATCAAATGTCTGATGTCCTTGATGGTCTTGGGTGCCTGTATCTGCTCAATTGCCTTAATCTTGTTGGGATTGTCTTCTATTCCTCGCTGAGATACAAAAAACCCAAGAAGCTTGCCGGATGGGACGCCAAACACACACTTCTCAGGGTTGAGCTTGAAATTAATCTTGCGCAAGTTTGCAAAAGTTTCTTCCAAGTCTAGTATGAGAGTTGCTTTGTCCTTGGTCTCGACTACTATGTCATCCATGTAAGCTTCCACGTTTCTGTGCAACTGAGGTCCAAATCCAATATGTACGGCTCTGGCAAAGGTAGAACGAACGCTCTTTAACCCGAAGGCCATACGTACAAAGCAGTATGTGCCGCACGGAGTTATGAACGTGGTCTTTTCCTCATCTTCCTTAGTCATGAATATCTGGTGGTATTCGGAGTATGCATCCAAGAAGGAAAGTAGGTCACACCCGGAAGTGGAATCAACAATCTAATCAATGCGCGGCAAGGGAAAAGGGTCCTTTGGGCATGCTTTGTTCAAGTCAGTGAAATCTATGTAGAGCCTCCATTTCCCATTCGCCTTGCGCACCACTACTGGGTTGGCTAGCCAAGTTGGATGCAATACTCCTCTGACCAAACCATCTGCTTCAAGTTTCTTGATTTCTTTGGCAATGAACTGCTGTCGCTCAAAGGCTTGCTTCCTGACTTTTTGTTTGACGGGCCTGGCATGAGGGCAGACAGCAAGCACTACTGGAATCAGGGACTTTGCCATCTGCCAGCTCTTTGTCGTCTGCTGACAGATGGCAAAGAGGATATTTGCCGTCTGCTTTTATAAAGCAGACGGCAAAGAACATGCTGATGGCAAAGAGGCTCTTTGCCATCTGCACTTCGTTGCCGTCTGCTGGCAGACGGCAAAGAGTTCTTTGCCGTCTGCCAGCAGACGGCAAAGAACAAAGTGGGCCCCACTTGGTACTGCACTTGCCAGGTCACACGGGCCACTTCTTTGCCGTCTGCTGGCAGACGGCAAAGAACTCTTTGCCGTCTGCTAGCAGATGGCAAAGAGGTGAGGGGGCCCCACAGTGTAACGGCGGGGACGGGCTAACGGCCCCCCTCTTTGCCGTCTGCTGGCAGACGGCAAAGAACTTTGCCATCTGCCAGCAGACGGCAAAGAGGGGGCTTAATTTTCGCCATCCCCCCGCGCCTCCCGCCTCTCTCTCTTTCTCTCACCTCTCTCTCTCTCACACCCGCGCCCGTTCCCCTCTCTCACCGCCGCCGCCGCCGCCGCCCCCTCCCCGCCCTCTCGCCGCCCCCTCCCCGCCCTCTCGCCGCCGCCCCCTCCCCCCCTCTCTCACCACTGCCGCCGCCCCCTCCCCGCCCTCCACCACCGCCTGCCCCCCTCCCCGTGGCGCACCTCCACCACCGCGGCGCCGCCCCCTCCTCACGGCCCTCCTGCCGCCGCCGCGCCCTCCCCGGCGGCCTCCTCTCCTCGCCGCCGGCCGCCCTGCCCCCTGCCCCTCTCTGGTGAGCTTCCCCTGCCCCCCTTTTAATTTTTTTTTCTGTTTTTCTAATTAGATTTTTAGTTTTCTGTCTTTAGATGTTTTGCAAATAGTTGTTTAGGTGTTTGGGTAAATAGGAAAAAATATTTAGACATTTAGGTAGAAAAAAAACCTAGAAGAAAAAAAAGAAGAAAAGAAGATGAAAAAAAAGGAAAAATAAAAAAGAAAAAGAACAAAAAATAATAAGAAGAAGAAGAAACAGAAGAAGAGGAGGAGGAGAAGAAAAAAGAAGAAGAAGAAGAAGAAAAAAAGAGGAGAGGAGGAGAAGAAGAAGAGGAAAAAAGGAAAGGAAGAAGAAGAAGAGGAGGAGGAGGAGAAGAAAAAAGAAGAAGAGGAAGAAGAAGAAAAAAGAGGAGAGGAGGAGAAGAAGAAGAGGAAAAAGGAAAGGAGGAAGAAGAAGAAGAAGAAGAAGGAAAAAAAAGGAAGAAAAAGAAGAAAAGAAAGAAGAGGAAGAAGAAGAAAAGAAAAAAAGAGAAAAAACCCCGACCCCGACACGGCACCTCGACCCTGACCCGACAACTCGACCCCGACCCGGCACCCCGACCCCGACACCCCGACCTCGATCCCGACCCCGACACGGCACCCCGACCCCGACCCGACAACCCGACCCCGACCCGACACCCCGACACCGACACCCCGACCCCGACCCCGGCACGGCACCCCGACCCCGACCCCGACCCGACACCCCGACACCGACACGGCACCCCGACCCCGACCCGACACCCCGACCCCGACACGGCACCCCGACCCCGACACCCCGACACCCCTGACACCGCGACACCACGACACCCAGACACGACACCCCCCGACACCCCGACCCCGACCCCGACACCCCGACCCCACGACACCCAGACACGACACCCCCCGACACCCCGACCCCGACACGACACCCCGACACCACGACACCACGCCACCCAGACACGACACCCCCGACCCCCGACACCTCTTCGGCCTCCTGTTGACCGAAAAGGTGCTCTTCGGCCTTCCAGAGGCCGATGGGGTCATATATTTGTGAATTATGAGTTAGGAAGTATATTTCCCGATTTTGTTAAGAAAAACATCATATATATTTGTGTTGATCGGGTGGATTTAAATGTGCAGTTCTTTCGGGGCTGCGAGGGTCTGGTGTTCGACGACCTCCCCGTGCGTTCGACGAGCTCCGCCCCTGCGTTCGTGGGTGAGCACAAATGACATCTCCTCCTCCCCCCTTCATTTGCTCTGTTCCGGTCTTCGTGCCGATGAAACTTGCTAGCTATAGGTGTCAATCATCAGTATGCGTGACCACTATGCGTCTCCCGTTCGAAAGGGTTACATCTATAAATATGCATGCATTTGCATATTTATAACCGTGATTCTTTCGAATTGTCCAACGTTATCCATGGACAGCCCGAGTATGTGTAGATTGGGTTCGTTTTCCCATATGCTCTGCTCCGGATCCGATGTAGAATTTCGTCAGTGCCTCCCTGTTGTTCTCCGGGTACACATCCTCTCTGCTTATTGCTGAGGCGTGTATCAGGAGAACAGCGGGGAGGTGCTGCCGAAATTTTGCGTCGGATCCGGAGCAGAGCATGGGAAAACGAACCCAATCTACACATACTCGGGTGGGATTAGGACCTATCTTTACCTACTAGCATCTAGGTTGCATGGACGTAATAAAACTGACAAACTCTATTAACTGATGAATATGGTTTGCTGAATTATGTATATATTTCTTGTGTGTCCAGTAGCTAGGCAAGATGAGTGATCGTGCGTGGATGTACACCGGTCACACTAGTCAGAAAGACATGACCCATGAATGGCTAAGAAAAACCAAGGGGTTTGTGAGAGCCGCATTTTCAAATGGACAGGAAACAAACTGGTGCCCCTGTGTCGACTGCGACAACTTTCATAAGAAGTCCGAGTTTGAAATGATCAAACACCTGCAGAAGTTGGGTTTTACGCCTGATTATACAGTCTGGACATTTCATGGTGAGTCTGCCCAACGTGCCAGAGCTGAGGAGGGCCGTCGTCGCACCGACGAGCATGGTACCGGGATGGAAGACATGGTGGAAGACTTTGATGATGCTCGGGATTCGGACGATGAGATGGAGGAATCTGCAAAGGCCTTCAATGATATGTTGGAGTCTTCAAAACGTCCTCTCCACGAGCACACTGAGCTTTGTCAGCTGGATGCCATCGCACAAGTAATGGCTCTGAAGGCTCAATTCAACTTGGGCAGAGAATGCTACGACGCGATGATGACACTATTTGGACGCTTTCTACCCAAAGGCCATGTAATGCCTGCAAACCTGTACCAGTCGGACAAAATCCTCCGTGCACTTAAGATGCCCTATGAGAAGATAGATGCCTGTGAGAAAGGATGTGCCTTATTTAGGCTTGAGTATGCGGACTTGAAGTATTGTCCCGTTTGCCAGTCTTCCAGGTATGTTGAGGTAGACAACGGTATGGGTGAGAAGAGTCAGACAAAAATCCTAGTTAATGTTCTTCGGTATATGCCAATCATACCAAGACTTCAACGTCTTTTCATGGTCGAAGAGACGGCCAGACAGATGACATGGCACAAATTGGGCAAAAGAACCGAACTAGATGCAGATGGGGAGCCGATGTTGGTACACACATCGGACGCTTTTGCGTGGAAGCGCTTCGATGCAATACATCATGCTAAAGCGGCAGATCCAAGGCATCCTCGAATCGCCATAAGCACGGATGGGTTCAATGTGTTTGGTATGATGGCAGCTCAATACAGTTGTTGGCCTGTATTTGTCATTCCACTCAATCTCCCCCCCGGACAGATTATGCAAAGAAAGAACATTTTCCTGACGTTGATAATTCCGGGGCCCAACTATCCGGGGAAGAATATGAATGTGTACATGCAGCCGCTTAAGGATGAACTGCAAGAAGCTTGGGATAATGGGATCAAGACATACGACGCCGCTACAAAAAAAACTTCCTAATGCGTGCGTGGTACATGTACTCGATGCATGACTTGCCGGCGTATGCGCTATTCGTTGGCTGGTGTGTGCATGGAAGGTTCCCGTGCCCCACATGCAAGGCAGCTCTTGAGTTTCGTCGGCTGCAGGCGGGTGGCAAGTTTTCTTGCTTCGACATGCATAGACAGTTCCTGGATCCTCGCCATAAGTTCAGAAAAGACAAGAAGAACTTCATCAAAGGTAGAGTTGTCAAAAACTCTGCACCACCTGCGTTGACAGGCCAACAGACCCTGGATCAGTTCAACTCTCTCGAGCCGGATCCGGAGCGTCCAGGGCATTTCAAGGGGTATAATTCCGAACACGCCTGGACTCACAAGACATGCTTGTGGGATCTGCCTTACTTCAAAGACCTCCTTTGCCCACACAACATCGACGTGATGCACACTGAAAAGAATGTCGGCGAGGCCCTCTTTGGTACATTGTTCGGCATAGAGGGGAAAACAAAGGATAATCCTAAGGCTAGAGTTGATCAGGAGGCTCTATGTGATAGACCGCTACAAAATATGCGACAACCGAAAGGAAAGCAGAACTGGACGAAGCCAAAGGCATGGTTCAATCTTGGAAGGCCAGCTATGAGGGAAATTATCCTGTGGGTGAAAAAGGAGTTGATGTTCCCCGATGGGTATGCAGCGAATCTAAAGAGGGGAGCGAGCCTTGAAAAATTGAAAATATTTGGTCTCAAGAGTCATGATTGGCACATATGGCTTGAGCGGGTAATGCCGGTGATGTTGCGCGGCTTTATCCCTGAGGATGAATGGCTAGTACTGGCAGAGCTGAGCTATTTCTTCCGTGTTCTTTGTGCGAAAGAACTATCGCCTGGCTTGCTAGAAGAACTGGAAGAGTTGGCGCCGGAGTTGATCTGAAAGTTAGAGAAGATCTTTCCACCGGGCTTCTTTAATGCAATGCAGCATTTGATTTTGCATCTCCCGACCGAGGCACGATTGGGGGGGCCCGTGCAGAATCGTTGGTGCTATGCAACTGAGAGGATGCAGAAGACGCTTCGAGAAAAATGTAAAAATAAACGTCGAATTGAAGCATCGATGGCCGAGGCATTCATTACTGAGGAGGCGGCAAACTTCGTGACAGCACACTACGAAGCCAAAAATCGTCATTTGCATAATCCTAAGCCTCGGTACAATGCTGGCGACCCTAAAAAGGGTGGATCCAACCTCAGCCTATTCAAAGGGAAGCTCGCACCAGCCGGTGCTTATACTTCCTTATCGCTGGATGTCGACGAATGGCGGACCATTACGTTGTATATCTTGAACAACCTAACAGAAGTGCGGCCGTACATCGAGTAAGTTCTCGGTACATTGTTTCGCAACCTCTAATTCCTTTGAACTGCTCTTATTCCCGGATATTTGATACAGTCGATACGTCGCCAAATTCTCGTATTGAGCGGTGATCCAAAAGGATTCCGTCGAAGAGTATGAGCTTCTGGCAATGCATGGAGGCGGCTATCCCGGTTTCATCTCTTGGTTCAAACAAACGGTAATTTCCATTAGACCATTTCATTTCTTCGTCTAATTTCCGGCTAATGCAACAATCCTTTCGTATTAAACTTGTAGGCTAGTTCAGAGTCTATGGACACCGAATTGAGACAAGTCGCTAATGGTTTTGACTATAAGGTCCGTTCATTTGACAAATACGACATCAACGGGTATCGCTTTCGTACCTATGGCAAAGAGCTATCTATGGCCGACCAAAAGTCTACAAATTGTTGTGTCTCTGCTATCGGCGAAGGAGGTACCGAGTATTATGGAAGAGTTGAAGCAATTTATGAACTTCTATTCTATGGTGCAAACCCACCGAAAGTCGTAGTCTTCAAATGTTATTGGTTCCAGCCGAAGGAGACTAGAAGGACTCATGAACATCTAGGGCTAGTCGAAATCAAACAAAGCACCCATTTGGATGTTCCCGATGTCTATATTACGGCTCAACAGGCAACCCAAGTTTTCTATCTACCGTGGGCCTGCCAAAGTGATCCAAATCTCAAAGGTTGGGATGTCGTTTATGAAGTGCCGCCACATGTTAGACCACCTCCCCCCAATGAAGAGGATTATGAACCACACATTAACCCAGACACATATGAAGGAGAATTCTTCCAAGAAACACGTCTTTCCAAAAAACGTTTCAAGAACCGCTCTACTTCACCTCAGAACATTGAAGTAGACAGCGGCAGTGAATCCGAGCCTGAACCGGAACAAGAAGAGCCGGAACAAGAAGAGGTTACTGCTGCGGATGACCTGTCAATGCTTGACCGATTACGTACAGGAGGCCTTCCACATGTTGATGCATTTATTGATGATGATGATGAGCACGTCATTACTGATAGTGATGATGATGATGCATTTATTGACCCCAAAGCATATATAGACGATGATGATGCATTTATTAATGATGACGATGAAGATTAATATTATAGTTCATGTCAGGTATTCAATTATTATTATGTACATATATATTATTAATTGGTTCATGTTAGGTATTCAATTTTTTATTATGTTCATGATGATGATACACTTAAATTATATTCATGTCAGGTATTCATTTTTTTAATGTTGTACTAACTTCGTTTACTCTTTGTCATTGCAGGTGTTGACAGATGGTGGGCGCGAGTCGAGAGCGCTCCGAGGCTCCTTCCTCGGCGCGTGGTGGGAGGGGTACTTCCATCCCACCCCACCACCTCCGGAGAGCACTGGATCTCAGTATGCAGACACCGGCGGGCGCTTCTTCTTCAACCGGGAGAGGTCGGGGGGGGAAGAAGGTTGGTAGAGGTGGACGTGGCGGCGGGAGAGGTAGGAAGGCTGCTACTACGCCTTCCTCGCCGCCACCCCCAGCTGATTCACCCGACCACAGGAGTGCTCCGTCTGAGATGGAGCAGCCTGAGGTGCAGCCGTCTCGGACTCCGGTCCATGAGCCTCAGGCCGACGAGCCTACGACAGACGAGGCTACGACAGACGCGCCTACGGCCGACGAGCCTGGGGCCGACGAGGGTCGGGCCGCCGAGCCTTCGTCCCACGAGACTAGGGATCACGCTGAGTCGCAGCAGAACCCAGGTGCGGGCTCGTCGAGTGGCCGTGTTGAGGGTGGCTATAGTTCTGATAGCTATAGCGAGAGTGAGTGGGTTGAGGGGCGCAAAGTCTACCAGCGTGGTGGTACAAAGCTCCCGCCCACCCCGGCGACCCTCGACCAGAGGTGGTTGATTGCGCCGCAGGGGGAGAAGTAAGTGCATTTACTCTTTTTTAACCTTTTGTCTTCACGTTTCTTCGAATATCTAATGCGTTGGCCTTGTCATACTGCAGGTCTTGGACACACGGGCCTGGTTGCCGCAAGCCCAACAGTGTCCTTGGCGTGATTTGTCGCCAGAGCTTCCCGGGGTGGGTCACGTTGCCCGGTGAGGGCCGGGTTCCAGAGCTAGGAATGACCTGGGAGCACTACTTGGCTGCCCCGGCCCCGCCGGGGCATAGGATCGGCGATGTCGAGTGCCACACGGTCGCCGACATTGTGATCCAAACGTTTTGGGTAATTTCTCCTTTGCCGTCTACGTTGTGGTTTCTTCTTTGATTGGCAACCCTAGTGATTGTACTAATCCGTGTTTTCTTGTTTGATTGCAGACCTTCTACAGGTGTGCTGAGGGACAGGAGGAGGCCGCGGCTCGGGTTATCAACAACGAGTGCAGGCGCCTACTTCAAAACTTTCGGCACGAGACTCGGACGCAGGCTATTCGAGACTACTACGCCTCGACTGGTATTCGGAGGAAAAAAGAGAACTGCCGCCTCAAGTATCTGAGTAAGGAGAAGTACATGAAGGTAATTACCTATTCTTAAGGCCTTGTACTTAGTTCCTTGATTTGATTCGTATGCGTAGCGCTCAAATTTCTCGTGCTTAACTTAGGTGCCCCCGAGATGGTGTGCGGATAGGATGGACTGTTGGGAGGCGTTGGTGGATGAGTGGTGCACTCCCCAATGGCGCAACGTCCACGACGGTGCAAAGGAGAAGCGTGCCCAAATGAAAGGTGTCCCACACCATCTAGGCAGCGTCAACCTACGTGGGTTCAGGGAAAACTGGGTATGTGGTTTGCTTCATGATTCATGCAAATTCATTCTTCATGCTAGCTTGAGCCCTTAACTAATACTCTGTTCCTCTCTTTTAGGCGCGGCACAACAAGGCTCCAGTGCCAGAGCTGTTCGACCTCTATGCCATGTCCAATACTGCCTCGTACAAGAAGGCCAAGGCATTTTCTGAGTCTGACCTCGATGATCCAGAGAAATTCAGCAACCGCGCCTCCCACAACAAGCTTGTGAGGTACAGAGACGAGGGGAAGGCGAGGAAAGGGCCGGAGTTTAACCCTAGCCAGCAACCTCTTGATCCAGAGCTGGTGATGATATCTGGTGGCGGGAGGCACCATGGCTTGTTAGCCATTGGGGATGGACTGATACGTTGTACTAGCACTCTCCCGCAGATCAAGAAGCGCCAGACCAGCTCCGATCCTGAGATAAGGCCTCGTGCACGGCCAATGGAGCTCGAATTCCAGGTTAGTTATACGGACTCAGATACCTTTCCTCCATTACATTGTGTGTGCGGCCGTCGATGATTACAATGCTAACGAGTGGTGTTGCAGGCTGCTATTGAGGCAGAGAGATCGAAGACCCAGGCTGCTCTTGAGGAAGCAGAAGCGAGGACCCAGGCGCTTCTAGAGGAAGAGAGACGGCAGGCGGCGGTGAGGGAGAGGGAGGCGGAGGAGAGGACGGCTAAGCTATTGGAGGAGGAGAGGAACCGGAACGAGGCGGGTCAACGGGCCCTATACGAGCTCTTCGTGGTAAGTTTCTTCTGCCTATTAGCCAAATCATGCACGTAATGTTCCTTTCATTACTAACTAATATGACTGACTCGAGAAAACCAAATGTGCACAGCATGTGCGAAAAGAA